>WQNJ02000001.1:6051000-7343000 GCA_016584745.2 Phylloscopus trochilus trochilus
AAAAAAAGAAAAAAAAAAAAGAAAAAAAAAAAGAAAAAAAAAAGAAAAAAAAAAAAAAAAAAAAAAAAAAAGTTGTCAACATCGCCCTCCCAGTCATGTCCCCCAGAAACCTGAACCTGCAGCATCAAGTCAGGGAGCCACAAAACACCCCCAAAACAAAGTCATGGCAAAACATGGTGTGTTCTTCAAGTCTAGGATGATCTTAGGATGAGCCCAAGGAAAAACTCTGCCTGTACTGCAGTAGAATGAATGTAGAGTTTAATAACAGATAAACTTCTCTGCTCTTGCAGCTTGGTTCTGTAACAAGGACAATTACTTTATTTCTACTTCTATTTTTATTTTAGTGAGCTTTTAGGTCATCATTAACCACCATTTGGGAGAAGCAGCTCCCTCATTACAAACACCCATAGGTGTGAGCCCCCCTGTAAGGGCAGAACTGGGCTCTTGTCCCCACACAGCTGCAGAGCCCAGCTCCTGCTCCATCCACTGCAGTTTTCACCCTTCCGACGTTCCTGCTGAGCAGGGACAAAGGGATACATTTACCCACAGACTTTTGAGTCTCCTCTCATTCCCAAGGGTATTTCTGAGGCCAGTGCAGAGTTATTAAATGTGGAAATTTTTGCTTCTGCACAAAAACTGCATTGCCAGGAAGGGCTGTTGATGTCAGAACCATGTGAGGTATTTTGCTATTGCATTGATCGTTTTGATTTAAAAAGTGAAAATATTTACTTAATGAAATATTCATCTGAATTTATAGCTTTGGTCTTCCTATTTTAAAGGTAATGCCTCAATAAAATATGACAATTCACAGGTAAGCCACAGCTGAATGTTTTGACTTTTCCTATAAATATCTCCCTGTTATTGAAACTAGCTCAGCACAATTATATCCTGCCATCAATCCAGGAATAAACAAACAGGGATACAATAACAATATCCACTTACCTATATCCTTTGCTCTCACTGCTACCGGTCTCCTCAGCTCAGTAACAAATTTTTTGGCATCCAGACGGATTTCAATGATGTTGTTCAATAAAGCAAACAAAGGTGCCAGCGGGAAGGAGGCAACAAACAAAGTTACAAACCCAAACTGGATAACTGGAAAGAAAAAGAAAACATTTCAGTGCCTGTTGTCAGTATTTAACAAATGCACCCATCACCACATCAGCCCCTAAATTCTGACAAGTTGATGAGACTCAATCCCATTTTCTGTGTCAGGCACAGTTTGCATGATGGCTGCTCCCCTTGGGCATGGAAGGGCCAAGTTGTCACCTTGGAAAAGGCAAGGCAATAGTGTCCAGCAGGATGGGGAAGGTCCTAAAACAAATTTTCCACGAGCAGAGCTGGCACAGGAGTCACCTGAAGGAGTGGGATTATGGCAGTGACCGTGTTGGCTCTACCCAAATTTGCCATGTTCCACCTGGCAGGTTTTTGGCCTTCACCAGTCCCACTGGAAGCTTTGGAAAGGAGATGGCTGATTCCTGCCTCTGCCAGGAATAACTTGCTTCCTATAACCTGGGATCGTATTTGCTTTTTGCATGGATGTCATGCTCATCCTGGCACTGCCAGTCCCCATCTTTCTCCTGTTACTTCCAAATGCTGATCTCAGTAACTGCATCTTTTCTTATTTTTAGGAACTGGCAGCACGGCCTTGTAGTTTGTACCAATGAACTCCCATCTGCTTCGAGTACTCTGAACATCAAGGTCACCAGATATTCTATTTTGTCTCAGTCAACATAAGATATTACTTGAAAAAAAAATTCTATGTGATCTGTCAAGTACAACCAGGTCTACAGACTTTCATTGCTCTCATAAGATTTAGTTCAGATACCAGATAAAAGATTTTTTTTCATTTCCTCTAGTATGGAAACGAACAAATCTGAACTAACTTATTTCCAGTGAAGGGTTCAACTGATGGTAAAATATGCCTCACAATCTTGAGTAGATGCCACTTAATCATTTCCATTTGAAACCTGACAGTGATGTGTTACACGGCTTGAAAGAAAATATCTAAAATATCATTCTTAAGTAAGGGCTTGCAAACAGCAGAGAGCACAATTCAGCTGCCCTCCAGCAGCCAGGGCTGGCTGAAACACGCTCCAGTCCAAGACTGCACACGTTAATAATTCAGATATCTCATATCCACTGTCTGCTGAATGTACAGTTCAAAAAGCTCAGCTCTCTATCCCAATTAGTCACAATAATTATGGTTTAAAATGCCTTCTTTCCACCTCACTCACTCATTTCCATGTACTCAGGGGTGAGTCCAGCAAAGGGCTCCAGGTTATAGTCCACTTCATAGCGCTGCTTTTTCTTCATGTGCTCTTCATGGTCTAGAGAACGCCGACGCTTCAATTTCAAGTATCGTATAAACTTCTTCATTTTTCTGAGGGAAATTGAGACAATTTGCTGAGCATTCCATTCTGCTCACTCAGTGCTCATTTCCCAGTTATTTTACATTTACAGGCACAACAATTAAAAAAAAAGAAAGCAAAGAAGTTGCTACTTACGGGATGCCAATCTCAAACAAATTGTTCTGGATCAGCTGCTTTCCCAACATGATAATACTGAGCTGGATACACAACTCCATTAGGCAACCTCCTGGAGCACACTGGGGTGGACAGAGGAGAGGTCAGTCAGAACATCTCCTCCACCCCATCCATCCATCCAACACGATCCCAGACAGGATAGAAATTCAATTACCTCCTCCATTCGGAAGGAATGGAAAATGTAGACGTAGTCGCCTGGACGTCCAACAAATCTAGGGCACAAATGGTTAGAGTTAAAAACATCAGAAGGTTTTATACTTTCAGTATTTGATTCCTAAAGTAATTTATGTCTTACTCCATGGCTCTGAGTGGCATGTTTAATCCTGAAAAGGCCTCCAACAAGCTGAAACCCTGAACAACCCTTTCATCACTCACCGGCCTTTGAAGAAAGCCACGTAGAAAATGGGGGTGTAGGCGTTGACAAATTTCAGCAGGAAAGCCTTGAAAATCAGCCGCTCCTCGAAGTTCTTGTCGGTCTTTGGTACCTCTGGAACCAATGGGACAGGGATGAGAAACATTAAAGGAACTATCCCACCTGGAAACATTTCAAGATCTTATAAATGTGGGCTTTAGAGAACACCAGCCACCTTTTAAACAAAGGGATGTATATGTATAGTGCTATATATATATATGTATAAAAGCAGTATGGATGCACTGAGTTCAGTGGCCAATCTGTTGAGGATCCCACCAGTCAGACACATTACAACAGCAATTCCAATTTTGTTCCTTCCACACCTGCCCGGCCTTCATGACAATCACTTGTAGATGGCGAAAACTTAAACTTGAAAAGAACTTCTGGACCTTTCCTTACTGACAATTTTTTGGAAGCAATTAAAAAAAAAAAACACCACCAAACCGGTTCCACAGGGGAATTTTAGCCACAAATCTGACTGTCCTTGGCATTGCTCATGAGCCCCCGTGACCTGGGTGCTCTGATGTAAGCCCCTTGTGGCGAGCTGAGGGTTCCAACGTGTAGCTACGGTTTCGTGCCTGCCATGTTTTGATTTCAGGGAACTCTCTCCCCGGGACAGAACTGCTAAACAAGGTCATGTTATTGTAAACTAATATAATTTTTCTACAAGCTTTCCCAAAGGAGGGACTTTGCTTGATGGTCTCTCCAAGCAACCAATGGGTCCAGGGGTGTCCCCACCTCTGTTGGGGAGAATGAAGCAGGAAGGCCCTGCAGAGATGGTTTATTGGTGAAAGATTCTAAGAGTGTAAAACCTGCAAAAGAGATAGAGTTAAAAGCAAGATTTGAGCTATAGAATGCCAAGCAGGAAGATAGTGATTAAGCTAGCTGAGGGCCAGGACCCTGCTGATTGAGTAATACTCCTCCCCAGACAAAGGGATGCAAAAGGGGTTGGGCCCTGCCAGGTAGCAGGAAAAAGGTGGTTTTTCAGATTTTTAGTATGTAGAGTAGTATGGTAATGTAGTAGTTCTCATAGGCTGTATGTAGATTCTGTAGGTTTTGTATCCTGTACTGGCTGGTTGGTGCTAACCAGAATATTCAGCATGGAAAGGGATAAAATGTAATGTAACAGGAAACCTGCTCTCTTGGATACCCTCTCACCCTCGGATACTCTCTCTCCCTCAGACTCTCCCTTCTGCTGCTCCATGCCCTTCCCTTTGCTGACCTCGCTTCAGCCAGTGCTGGTCAGGTTGCCTGTCCCCACGACCAATAAACATGTGTCCTAAGAGCACCCCGGCCTCCGGAAGTCTCTCATCGGACCCCACGGCAGGGCAATTCTTATCCACCTCTAAGGCGGGTGCATTGTAGAAAGGTATAAAACGGGTTTGGAAAATAAACCGACACTCCTGCTAGGAGTCACAGCCTTCTGAGCGGACTTGTGCCTTTCCTTCGCGCCCCACAGCGACAGCGACGCACCGATCTGCGTGAGCCACCTGGCGATGCAGCCGTACACCTCGTCCAGGATGATGATGACCACCAGGTTGATGATGACGGCGGTGGCGGTGACGGTGACGCGGACGCTGGAGCGCCCTGAGGGCGTGGAGCTGATGGCCAGGGCGGCGGCCGTGGAGATCCTGTAGATGATCACTCCGAACACGATGGCGAAGGTCAGCCCGACCTGCAAGGAAGAAACGCCCAAAACCTCACCAAAGATTTACCTTTCGACGCTTGGTTTGGGATTTAGGGATAACCTTAAAAACGGGGGCCTCTGGGCCACACACCAAGTCCACCCAATACTGCGTTAAGGCTTTGATGAACTGTGGGAAAAGGAGCCCCTTTTGTTACTTGAAAATCACATGAAAAAGAGTGGCACCATGATGCCACAATGGCAGGCAAAAGGCTTGTTTTTTTTAAAGGCACCTAAATGTAAACTCCATGCTTAGCAGCATTAAAAACCACTCTGTATTACTAATAAATTCTAAAATACTATATGTTACTCATGAATATAAATAATAATTGCCACTAACATAAACACTAATATTAAAAGTATTAGTGGGTTTGCTTTCAGCCCTGACACCAGCAGCATATACACATGGTATTCCCTCTGTGATGAACAAAAACCCCCAAATTTGAAATAATTCATTTACCAAACAATTTCATTTACCAACAAAAAACCCCAAATTTGAAATTCAGCTTCATTCTACACACCAGCCTTCAAATCCCTTACTCAGGCTTGCCATGCTCTCATAATCACAAACTGAAATTAAATCTCATTAAATCAACACACTTCCTGGCACAGTAAAATCTCTCTCAATTTTTCTTTGCTTAAACAGAGGAATGATTTTAAAACATGATTCTCAAAAGGTACTGATTCTTCAGCTGAGCATAAGAGATTTGCTGCATTTCTGCTCTCTGAAAATACAAACATTAAAAAAACCCAACCCTAAACCAAAATTGCTACTCCCCTGAAAAAAAAAATAAAGTGATTGACTTAGTCTGGGGAATTCTACCTTTGGAAAGAGTTTAAGCTTTTTTTCATATATCTGCCAATCTGTTCCATGACTTGAATTATTATATTTCTGTCAACATTTGTTTTAAATGCTGATGCTTTATCAGCAAATGGAAGAAGGCTGCTCTCATGATTATTTTACCTTTTCCTTGAATTAAATGCCCTGTTTGCAATTCTCCTGTTAGGTGGTATAGCTCCAAATTTGACTGATTTATTAAAAATCGTTGCAATTATGATTGCAACTGGCAACGTCATTTCTTTCTTAAAGTTTGATTATAAAAATGATGCTGGTCTCCACCTCTGACTGCTTTCTGAGAGGGCTCTCTGTACTTTTTAAGCTTCACCTCATCAGTGGTGCAGTAATTTCCATTTCTGTGTCCTCATTTTCCCCTACCCTGGTTTAGTATTAATTTTTCTTTGTAGGAAAAGAGGCAGCAAAGTAGAAACTCAAGCTCTTGAAAAGATTTTAGGTCATAAACCAGTAAAATGTTTGAATTTTTGCACTGGGAAAAAGCCATTTTGAACCACTTCCACCTGATAAAAGTTTTTATCACTTCTCTTCCATACAATGACTCGGTAACAAAAATTTCAGGTTCTGTCAGGTGATGCTTACCATGAAGATGATGCCAACAAAATTGGTTAGATAGGCTGGAAAGCGGTCCTTCCACGTCAGCTTCTCTTTATCCGTCTAAAATTTTTTTTTTTTGGGGGGGGAAAGAAAGGTACATTTAATAAAGAAGGAGAGTGTGATTCTGCACATGTGATGAAAACAGAGGGGGAAGAAAAGGCTGGCAAAACCACAGCCACTTAGAAGATGCAGACACAGTGTTTACAGTCACAATTCCACACAGGCAAATTGTTTACTCCGTATCCAGGTTCAGACTGGTCAAGCGCCTGCGCTGGGAGTATAAATAAACCAGATTTTTCTGTGTACTTTTTGAAGGAAACATGCAAATAGGCTGTCATAAGCCATGAAGTAAGGTCTCTCTTGCTGTTAAATATTTTCTTTTGCTTTCCCTAGAAAAATCCCCCTCCCTTCCTCTCCTTCTCCCCAGTTAATATTTGCAGCTCTACTGTTGCACAACTGGTTCCCCTGAAATACAGGTTTAAGTAGTAAATTAATTTATGCTATGGAGTAGTTCCAAGGTGAATGCTCAGTTGATAGGGAAGATTTAGTTTTGCTGTGTGGTAAGACTTGAAATTCCTTTGATATGAGTGATTTTTAATTTTACCTGGCTATTCCCATGGTATTCAATGGATTACACCAAGAAGAATTATAGAAGCGTGGCTGGAACGAGGTGATCTTTAAAGTCCCTTCCAACCCAAACCATTCTGTTATTTTCTATATAACAACTCTGTACATTCTCTGAATTCCCTAAATCAAGTCAATCAGCCACTGCCTGAATTTTGACTACAAAATATTCATTTAGAAGAGCATTGCTCCTCTGGAGTCCTTCACAAACTTGGATGCCTGGAATTGTTTCGAAACACCAGGAAATGAACAGCAAAAGGGACATGGCAGAGGATGATGCACACGTAATGCACATAAAAATATTGCTCAAATTCTATTTTTATGACATGCACATTGTCTCAGGGAAGGGCAAGCGGCTCTTTCAACACGTGGCCCATGCTCCTCTGCAAAACATAACATCCAGGATGGAACACCTAAGATTAGCCATGCAGTGCCATTCCCAACTCATAGACCAGCATTCCAAAAAGTGCTGAAGGAACGAGGGGAGGCAGGGGAAGAAACCCAGAACTGAATGTGAATATTAAACAAAGATTCAACAGCCAAAACCAAATTGATTTGTGTCTTCCATAATTACTCATAATTTGAGTTTCTTCATAAGTTTGAATAAAAAGAACCAATTTCACCCCAGCCATGACTGTCTTAACTCTTTGTCTCCATTTGTTTGCTGTCTCTTCTGGAAAATATCGGTGCTTCTGATGGCAGTCAAAGGAAACAGAAAAGGGTCGGGCAATATGGCATTACAAAGCACTGCTCAGTTAATTCCATTAATTAATTCCATATTCTCCACTGACACAGCACTTTAGCACAAGTGAATGCTCTGTTAGTTTGCTTAAGGCTTGGTGTTTCAGCTTTAAGTTAATAAAATGTAACAGCAACAAAAGAGAAATGCTTGCCCCAAATCCTAGCGAACATCAGGCAATCCTGCAAAGGATATTCCCTTTTTAATACAGGATTGTGCTCTACTATCACTTTTATGAGGTGTAAAGAATGTCCAGATTTTTTTTTCATTTATTTTTTTTTTAATAAGACTTCTCTTGAAAAAGCTATAAGCAATTTTGGTTTAGCTTTAGATATTTCTTTCTTTAAGAAGGCTTCCCAGTCTTACAACTGTCAAATTTGAACTTTAACACACTAGATCCCAATGAAAGATAACCACCAAGTCTTTCAGAAAAAAAAAAACCTCCTTTTCTCACGTTTCCCAAATTAGTAACATCCAAATTGAACACAGCCCAAAAACTTATAAATAGTCTGGTTAAAAAAAATATAAATCCTTTCTTAATTGCTCAACTTTCATTCTCCAATATTAGAGGGCCACCATTCATTAATTGTCTGATTAGTCTTCCACATTTAAGACCTGAATTCTGATTATACTCAGAAGTACAGCAAGTTACAGGTTTTTAGCAGAATACAGTAAAGTCTGTATACAAAATTGTTTACCCATCCTATCATAGTGCAGCAACCCACATTGTTTCTCTTCGGCAAGGGATTTAAAAAGGGATTTGATTTGCTTGTGGCCCTGAACCACTTACACACATCATCCTATAGATTAATGGGAACACACCACTGGCAGCCCTGCACCACTTTTAAGAGGGGCCCAGTGGTACTCAAGTATAAATATACTTAAGAACTCATCTATGTGCACTGCCCCTAAAGAGTGTAAATGTTACTGCTGTTGTATTTTCACAGAGCTGTCATTAAAATCCCAGTTTAGGAAACCGGTTCCACGGTGTGGTGCCAGTGGCAACAGACACAAGAAAGGAAATTCTGCCAATTTTTTTTATGCTGGAGCTTTTACTTCTCTGATCAAAACCACGGCACACAGGTGGCTGAGTTCTTGCAATGAAGGGGGAATAACCTCAGGTAGGATGGGGGCATCATTGTGCAGGGGAGAAAAGCAGCTTTTCCAAATCTTTCTGCTGCTGACAGGAAAGGAATTCCAGCTCCAGTGGAAGGGCAGGGAAGCTGCTTGCAGGGATTGCACCATCCCTTGGCAAGAGGCAGGTGCTCCTGGGGTGACTGGCAGCACCTTTCTCACAGTGATGTAAAGAGCAGGTTCAGAGCATGAGTGAGCACTGCCTCGTTCAGTGGGATAAAAGGGGAAGCTGTGTTTTTAAAAGGCAGAAAGTTATTTGCCAAAGCTGGAATTCAGCATGGAAATCAGAGTTAGTACTCTTCATTAATATTTTTATTTGCAGAGAAAGTCCAGCAAGACAGAGAACTTCTCCTGAGAAGCTTTAGGTACTTTTACTACACAGAACAAGATGGTTTGTTACAATTTTCTGAAACTTGATTTATTACAGTTTTCTCAAACTTGATTTATTAGCATTAGAGGAGCACCTCTTTGGTGGGGCTCAATTAGTTTCCCTGAGCCACACTAGATTCCTGAATCTAATTAGTAAAGGCATTTCTAGATTTAGTCAGGTCTTGTGCCTGGCAGACCTCCAAGCATCTCATGTATGGATGAAGACACCTGGAATTTAAACAGAGTGAGCATTGACTATTTATTTTTTAGTTATTTCTTAGTCTTGAATCACTGCCTACTGTAACAACCTTCTTTTTCAGAAGTGAAAGAAATTAATTTTTTTATCATACCTCTTTATGTTTGTGTTCTTTTCTCAACGACTTTTCTAAAACTTTCGCTTCGTATTCTGCTCTTGGATGATCCTGTGAAAGAAGCCATATTTAATAAAAAAGCAACATCACTTATTTTCTCTATCAGCTACAGATGAACTCTCTGCAGGTTGATTTCCTGGTAATTTTTGAGTTTTCTAACTGAATTCCAATTCACTTGGTATGTCATTCATGTCCATTGATAGTTGACTATAGTTTAAAAAATGTGAAATCCTGTGTCTACAGGAGCAACCGCAGAACGATTTGGACAGCAATGTGCAGTGCTGTGTAGATTAAATTTAATACATGGGATATGCAGCACAACCTGCAGACAGCATGGCTCATGATGCTTGGATTTTAGTTTTACCTCTATTTTTGATAAACGTTAAATGTCATTAACTAATTTCAGTGATCGTCAGCACATGAGGGGATTAATTTTCTGCTGTAAATATGCAAAGTACTTGGCTTTGGGATCCCATAAAATTGTCCGTAGGGGTCTTCCCCTAATTCTGTCCCGGACACCATCCACAGATTTCCGTCTGCATTGCAGGAGAAGGTGTAGGAAACACTTGGAAGTAAGAGACAGCCAAAAGACTGAGGAAGATTCATGGATTCAGAATTCCCGATAATTGCGCATTCACAAAAGAGTCAGAATTCAAAGTTATGCATTGGATGGGAAACAGAACGGAGCTGAAAAACGTCTGAACAAGTGGAGAGGGGAAGGGTGTAAAGGCAAAGCAATCAGTGGGAGTTCTAAAGAAAATCTGATGCTCAAAAAAGGAGAAATGGAGATCAAAAGATGGCATTCATCAGTAGACATGGAATAAAAAAGGTAGGAGCGATTTAAAAAAAAAAAATGTTTTCCAAACCTTGACTGCCTCCTTCAGGAAACCAGAAAAAAACCACGAAAAACAAGGAAAAAAAAAACCAAAAAACAAATAAACAAAAATTTGATTACTGAACTGTTGCAGGTCATACTGTATTTATATATTAAAAGTTACATAAAGCAAACATAGGTACAGCGGATGGTTAGACACTACCAGAGAAAACCCAGTCTATTCATTTTCTGTATTAATTAACTTTACTGGAAGTATTCTGTGAAGCAGGCATCCCTAAAAACACCAGGAAATGAGATACTTTGTGCTTTAGCAATTCACTCAAAACCCCAACTGTGCAATGTGATTCTAGCTTAAGCTTCCCCCAAATCAGCAACAGGAGAATCTTAAATTCTTAAATTAAATTCATGCTAAACTCATGACTGCATTATTTATCACTGACCACCAAAACCACAGAATAAAATATAAGGAATTGACAGCTGCTGGTTTGGCTGTGCAGAGCTCTGAACTCAGACATGAAGCAGACATTGGAAAGATACACTTAATCCTCTCCACTTTCATGGATGCTAACAAGTTACCAAAAATAAAGGAGCATATAGCGTCCAGGAAATGAATCCCTACATTCTCCCCCAGAAAACAGGTATGGACCAGTGCAGAGCCTACTGACACAGGGCACCTAAATATATTATGAAGGAGATAAACATATTAAGGGGAGATAATTCCAGCAGAAAGGCTCTGGGGGCGAGGGGAGCGACGGCTGTGCCAGGTTCAGCGAGCTGTGGGGTGTCAAACCCAGGGAGGGCTGGTGAGGTTTGTGTTTCACGTGAGCAGTATTTGTTGTGTATCTATTTAGGACATCTAGAGACGTGACAAGGGAGGTCATACTTCTTTTAATAACAACAGCAGGACAAGGCTGGGGGCTGGGACTGTGCTCTGCTCCGGGAACGTGTCTCCTTTATTTTCTGTAAAGCGGCAAAATCGAAACCAAAAAGGTGGGAAACAGTTTCTCAGTTGACTGAGGATTTTCTCTCCTTTCCTTCTAAAACTTCACTGACTTTGAAGATCTTTTTTCATACAGATTTGGCCCTTTTCTAATTTATGCTCTTTAGCAGATTTAGTACAAACCTGGCCAGGGATATTCATTTTTTTTTTTTTTTTTTCAGCCACTGCAAAAAACTCCACCACCTCCACACAGTGTCCCTCCCCATGCCTCAAGCCCACATGTCTGGCAATGCTTTCTGAGGTATTTTCCAAGTCAGGGCATGATCCTGCATCGTTAAAGTTAATAGGAATTTTTTCAGTGCTTTTTTTACAGCACCGTAACTTTATCAGCTTCAATGCACTCATTTCTGATTTACAGCAGCATGTGATGAATGAGGTCCTTGGCTCTTGGCACCCTGACTTCAGCCCAGCAGAAGGTCTGAGCTGTATATTCCATGCCTACACTGCTAGGTGTGACCCCACTACACACTTCCAAAAAAAAAAAAAAAAAATCATATTTTGTGGCTATACAATTACATTCCCATGGCAACAGGAACAGTCATGCCCTTGCTACAAAAACCTCAAATGGCTCATGTATAGGGATTTTCCTTGCTCCCATAGGATGGAACCCTCCCAGGAACATGAGGCAAAGTCTGTAAGTCAGGGCAACAGCAGAGTGGAAGGCAAAGAGTCAGAACTGAAGGGACAAACCTCCTCCTCTTCAAACCCAGTCAGGTCCCACCTGTAGTTGAGGCGCATCTGTTTTCTCTTCCAGTGCTCCATAAAGGTGGCAGCTGAAACAAGAGTTCAACATATAACACAGATTACCACAGAACTTCATTTTTGTTTTCTGTTATTCAGCAGTCAGGTCTGGCTGGGAAACACTGATGTGCCAGGAGCCAAATGTTTTACCCAGGTGAGCTGAAAAAAGGGCATTTATTACATCCACAGCTTCGTGTAAGAAGATGCCTGCAATTTTTAAGGGGTCTAAGAAAGCCAGGCAGCCAAACTTCTTTAAGTATTTGTCTATGTGACTAATGATATTATTGGTCTTCAACTGCATCTCGTTTCATCTGTGAGTCCAAAAAACCTGAATCTTATCTGTACAAAATAGGAATGATTTCACTTCTAGTGATGGCAGCATTATTCCCTCAAAGATACCAAGATAAAGCACTTTTATATCATTCTAATTACATCCACCCAGTGGCCACAATAGTGTGGTTGGCTCTAATCATCACACTCAAACCCAAACACTCTTGTGAAAACTGCATGAGGGCAGGTGTGAAAGAGAAAGCCTTTAGGAGCTTTAGTCATTAAAAACCCAGCCATTTTCTTTTTGATAGTGAAGGCTGAGAGAAAAAAACCAAACAACTTGTTAAAGCAATTCTTGAGTCCCCATGAATGATCCCAGTCTATATCAGTCTATCTGCCCCTGAGACCGAGCGAGTTCTCAGAGGACATATTTAGTTGCTGGGAATACACCAGTGTTGTATAATAAATAAGTGATTATGAAAGAGGCAAGTCTACCAAGAAATGGTGTTCCCAGGGGAGCTTCCCACAGTGAGTATTAACAGATGTGCTCAGAAACGTTCGTATCCAGAACAAACAGAGGCAGGGAGAGGGTAACAAAGTTGAACAGGGAGGAAAGGACACCCTCTTGACTGGAGCCAGGCTGGGGCCATGACATTCATTCGCCTTCCAAGTGAAACTCTCATGTGGAAAAGCTACAGCTGAGCCCCTTCACAAGCCACAGGCTTCCTGTGAATCAGGGTGGCCAGAGCTGTGTCTTCAGAGGGTCCCTGTCTCAAGGACCTGGAACTGCCTCTCCTCCCCCTCGCCACCGGCAGTTCTCACGCTGGGTGGGGGTTGCAGCTCCCATTTACAGCCAGAGATATGGCAAATGAAGGAGATGCTACTGGAAATCCTCCTGTGGCCCTGCATTACAGCAGGGCAAAAGAAGAGGACAGTGTCTGGAATGCTGGGTTGTTTTGGGAGCCCTGGGGGAAGGTGCCAGGGAGCTTCGTCCCTGCTCTGCCATGAGCACCTGCACTTTCCTATTTCAACTCTACGTGAATTTAACAACACAAATTCAAAACTATGTGGAGAAGTTCTTAGCTTTCCAGTTGAAAAAGACCTTTTTGAAGCAACGTTTGTTTTATGTGGTATTGTACCACAATAAAACATTACGTTGACTCCAAAGAGCTTGAGGTGTTTGACATCCTGCTTCAAAACCCTCTCAGATTTTGTGCAGGGCCCAGAAACTGGTTTCTGCCAGTCTGCCTTACTTTGCACAAGAGTGTAAAAAAATGGATGAAGAGACTCATGGTTGCTTGCTGTGGAAAGGGAGGCAAACTTTTACTTTTTGGATAACATACCAAGACCTGTGTGGGGCTCACAATTATGGCAAAGGAGGAAGACCAAAGCTGACACTTGACTTTCCTTGTGGTACTTGATATTAAGCTCTCAGTGCTGCATCTAAAACAATGTTATCCCAAACACAGACCCTGGCCAAAAAATTAAAATTAAATTACATTGAATTGTACTTAAATCAGTTCAGATGAATGGTAATGCACAAACAAGTCCCTACATACTGGAAGAGCTAAAAACTCAGGGAGTATTATTAGGATAAAATATAATCCAGAACTGGTTATGCTAATTCACAATGAGGTGTATAGGAAGGCTTTTGCTGCTCTCAGTGCTGCTGGGAACATGTGGCCATCAAAGCTCCTCTCCCCCAGAGCCTATTCCTGGAGCAAGAAGGTTCCCCATCCATTTCCCAGGAGGGAGGGGAGAAGCCCTCCATAGCCATTCCTGAAGACATCTTCACAAAGATTTCACGAGAGGGTTCATATTTTGACCCAAGTGCTAGAGACATACCCAGAAAGGGCTCAAAGCATGAGGGCAGCATCAGGATCAGGAAAAATCCCTCTCCTCCACTGTTCCCTCTTCCCACTCTCCTTGCATGATGTCTGTCTGCTGATAAACCTAATTGCATCTCGGAGCACACTCAGGAATCAATGTTGGTTTGTCCTGAAGATGCTAAAGGCCATTACACTTCCCCCCAGAGCCCTCCCCTCAACCCCAGAGTACATTAATACATTTCTTCTGTAATGTTCTAAAGTGGAAGCTGGCTCTGCAAAGACTTTTTTTTTTTTTTTTTTTTTTTGGCAAGCTGTGCAATCCCATTAATGAAATTTTGACATACCACGCAGCAGTTTTATGACAGATGCTTAACAATTTCATTTGCTATTCAGCTTGAGCAACTTTTTGAATTTTAGCCTCCAGTCCAGAATATAAATTTGGGTGTGACAGTTTCATGGGAAAGAAAAAGAAAAAAAAAAGAAAAAAAGAGGAAGAAGAAAAGAAAAAGAGAAGTTCTTTGTATCATTAACTGCCTGTGTATAAATATACTGCTTTATCTCCTCTGTTTCTTCCTGTTGTATTTTCAATAATTAGAAGCTTAACATCAAGGCATAGATCTTCTTACCCCAGAGAGCCATGAAGACTGAGAAGAAGACAGTTGCAGGGTTATCAAACAGATGACTCGCACGGGCAGTGGCACAAGCAGAGCTCATCTTCCAGTAACTGCACGTTTTGTCACACAAGGGGCACATGGTGATGTTGTTTCTCTGGTCACACATCTCCATACTGCAACAGAAACACAAGAGAAGGGAAAAGCATGGTCAGGATGGCTCCAGAGCTTTGTGCTCTGGTGATCTTTTCTCCTCTGGACAGCAGCTGTTTCTGTAGGATCATTGGATACGATCCTAAAGCACTGCAGGGGCTGAAATCCTCATGCAAGGCTGTCTCCCTCCCTCCTTCCTTCCCCAGCTCTACTTCCATTCCAGGGAATAAGAGGGAACATTAAGAAGGCCATAAGGCTCAGTGCTTTCTACTCCAAGATCTTACAGAACAAAAGAAAGAAAAATAAAATAAAACACTCTTGTTTTGAAATACAAACTACAGTGCTAGATAAGGTACAAGGGAAGTGCTGAACATCAAGAGACTGGAGCTCAACCAATTTATCTCCTCCGTGCTCCATCTGTGAAATAGCAACAGTGACCCTCCCTTTGACTTTCTTCAACTGTTGGAAGCACTACAAAGCAATCTTAATGAACCACAAAAAAATTAGATCTATTTTTTGGTACCCATTATCTGCTTTGTTATTCAGGGCTGGTGCCTGCTGTACAAACCATGCAATTTGCGTCTCCATCTGACGATGCGTGCAGGGCAAATAATGCAAAATCAGAGGACTTTAAAAAAATGTTTCAATACAAAACTTGCTGAGAGATTAAAAGCAGGAGGACATCCAGATTTTGTTGATGTGATCGCAGTAGCTTATTTGAGGGATGTATATTCTTGACACATCTCTCTGTCACACAATGCCCTCCTCAGCACTCTGTGCTGGGAAGCACCAAACCCCCTCATTAGCAGAATTTTGCTGGTTTGTTTTAACATAATGATCTGAGTTTGGGGAAAAAAAACCCAAGCACCTGAGCAAGCGGCCAAGAATTATTTTTAGGACATCAATGCAAACTCCCCAAGCAGTATTAACAATGAATGCTAATGAGATAGAAATGGGCTGTTCTGTGCCCTTGGGAGAGCTCCATGGCTTACTGGAAGCTGAGAGCAGGGGGGCCTGTGGAGGTGAATTAATTTTAAGCACAGCTTCCAAAAGCTGAAGCGTGAGGATGGGGAGTTTTAGGAGCACAGCATCCTGCTGCAACAGCCAGTTGGCACAGATGGGAACGGGGATTGGGGTCTTGGGATGTGGGTGGCACAGGACAAGACCCAGGAACAAGAAACCCCAATTTCAGCTGTGCTCAGCCTAGATATTACTGACAAAACACTTCTAAAGCGAGGCAACTTTGAGCTTGAAGTGCCCTCCAACAACAGAATCCATTTATTCATCCATTTTACCTGGGTATATTCTCATCCACAGTTGCACAGCCATAGAGGAAAACGATAATCCCTACAATTGAGGCTGGAATGAGCATTTGTGTATAAACTCCCAGCCAGGCAAAATATAGCCCGATCTTCTCTCCAAAGTATTTTCTGAAATACATTTAGAAAAAAAGAAAAAGAAATGAGAGAGAGAGAGAGAAATGTTTCCTATTTCTTAAAATATAACGTGGCTAAAATTATGAATCACATCTGGATTAGGCATGGAGAAAGTAAGATCTGATGACCTGTGGGAAATTTTTTCTTCTCAGAGGACTCTCTTTCTCATGATGCTTGGAGTCCATCCAGAGATACAGGCACCCTGAAAACAAGTTTGTCTCACTGGTCATTTTTTCCCCCCACTGTGCTTCTGCTGTGAAAATTCAGATTCTGTGAGTGAGTCCTCTTAAAAAGGCACCTCATTTTCTTCAGAGAGTCTCGGGTCTTATCATGAGCAAACAAAATTAAGTAGAAATATATCCCCCGCCAGCTTTCACGCTATCTGGGATATATCAGCACATTCTAAACTCACAGAGAACGCCTTTTCTCCCAGTGAATTTCCCATTCTCTGGAATCCCCTGGGGTGGCACTGAGGGCAGCATCCCCCCAGGGGCACAGGGGCAGGAGCATCCCTGCAGAGCTTGATTTCTGCCCCATGGGAACTCCACACCAAGGGCTGAACTCTCACCTCACCAGGTCGATGGGCTGGTATTTGTAAAACACTCCATAGCTCGCCCACTCCTCACACAGGAGCTGGAAAACAGAAAGGCAAGAGCAAGGTGAGAGCTGAAGCACCAGTGGGTTCTCCTTTGGCTGTGGTGGGACCCACAGGCCCAATCTCGCCAAGCCGAGGTTCCAGGCCAAATCATGCCAACACACACAGCCTGCATTAAATATTAGAAGTAAATGTGATGGTTTGGTGTGCTTCAACAGAGGGATGAATTCCAGCATGTTAAAGGCTCCTCAGCAGCTGGGCTGATGGATACCTACAGCAGAGACGAGGACAGCAGTGCTGGTTTTGTGATCTGTAGGCCCAGCCACTCTCTGAGGGAAGAACCTTTCCTGACACCCAACCTCAGCCTCCCCTGACATAGCTTCTGTCCATTTTGCTATAATTCAGCATCCAGCAAGAGGTGCTGGGCTGAGGTGCCTCAAAGGCTGCATTTAAAATTTTTTTTTCAGCTTTAAATCAGAAGAAGCCGGTGATTTCCACTCTTCCTTTTTGTCAGGATGTGGGCCAAGGAAAACAATGATCCCCGTTACTGATTGGCAAAACTGAATGCCTCTACAAAAATAGGTTCCTCTGAGATCTTCAACTTATCCTTTATTTCGTAAAATATATAAATAGTGCTTCTCATACCTGACTTTTTTTCCCTCATTCAATCCAGCCAACAGACTGAAATAAGAAATTAAACTCAATGGGGAAACGAAGACCGAAACCAGTATCAGTACAGGGAGGGCAACAGGATTAATCTTGTTCCTAGACCAAACAGGATGTTATTCCCTAAACTCCAGGCTAATTTGTCATGGGAAACTTGACAGATGTCAAACTCCTACATGTCTCCAGTGAAATGCAGAAAAAAAAAAAAAAAAAAAAAAAAAAAAAAAAAAAAAAAAAAAAAGAAAAAAGGGGCAGACCACAGCCTGGCCACTGCCCGTGCCCATTCCTCCTGCTCACACTTGATCACAGAGAAGTCCCACAGCAAACAATGTTCCTATACAGCAGTTTTGGAATTCTCCTGCCAAACCATTAAGAGAATTTCCAAGCTGAACTGCTGTACTTGTATAAATAACTTGACTTATTAAAAAAAAAAAACAAAAAACAAACCAACAAAAAACAAAGCAACTTCTCAGCTTTTACAGAAATATGACATCAAAAATGTAAGTGGGCTGTGGGTTTTCCCTCCTGCAACCCCAAATCATTCATCATTATTAATTTTCATACAACAGTAAGGGCAGGAACTGAAACTTAACAGCAGGCCTTTATTAAACAGCAACATTCTTGCAAATTTTATTTTTATTCTGCTATAGGTTTCTTACAACCACATTTTCCAAAGGTTTAAGGCCAAATGCCTGTATCTGGGAAACGGTGAATTGGGATACCTCAACATGCACATGCAGCACTAGCTAAACCCTTTCTTTTTATATATATATTTTAAATTTAATCTTGAAAACTAAGTTTATGCTGGAAATCAGATTCCTTTTCTGTGGTCTAAGCTAGTCAGGCATATCAGGAAAACACTAAGCTGAGGAGACTTTGCATGAGTGCCATGTTTTAGTTTTGTGCAACTCGAAACCAGATTTGTGCCTAAAGTACAAATGAATTATCTCATTTATCCTGACATTTATCAGCCTGATATTCAAAGCACAGCTTCAAAGACATGATTAGAGGAGATCAGCCCGCTAGACCTAAATATTTACTTCATTTCTAGGCCTCAAATCTTTAATTTTCTTGTTAAAAAAAAGAGCAGGCCTGGCCTAGTGCTGGATAAGATTAAAGGAAGCTTCAAGAAACCAAAAGAGACATGCCAAAACACACCAAAAGATTATTTGAAAGTCAAAAGCCAAGGTAAACACTTCCAAACACACAATGAACTTGTGAAATTAGTGAATTTGAGATGTTAGTAATGAAGAAGATAATTTGGACACTTTCAGAAAACTGGACTTTCATCCTATTTTTAGTTGAGCGTTGTGTTGCTTAATAATGAAAAGACAGATGTGTGGTATTTTTAACACAAATCAATAGAGGGAGGGAAATAACATTCACTGCCTTTTGACGAGCCATTTGCACCTGAAGGACCAGCACACTGTCAATTTTGAGAACCTATTTTTATATATAAAGCCTGAAGGTCTTTAAATCTGCTTTTCCTATGTCCTGAGTGTTCAGAGCATTTCTTTGGGAAAAAAAAAAAAATGAAATAAACAGGGAAGGCAAAGTTTCAGGTCTGAAAGCCCAGCATATACAACACCCAAATTTAGTAGCTCCTCCTGAGAGAACTCAGGTTGTCACCTCTCCACTTCAGTTTTTGTCTGATGCACAGACAAAAAGCCACCCTTCTTTGGGGAAGTGTGAGTATGCAATCACTGAGCTTTGAAATTAAGAAATCAGCATTTCCACAAGGGTGGAAAATTTGTTTTTTTGCTCATACTTCCTTACTATAAAGTACTATTTCCTACTTAGGAAAAGTACTTCCTTAGGATAATTCCTACTTGTTTTACCACAGTGAACGAATGTCTTTCACTACACAGACAGTAAAACCACAATTTAAAGCATTAACTTCAGCAAAGAGTGATGCAGTGCCTCAGTGTACATCCACAGGGCAGCTTCTGGCTGCAAAGGACACATGAGAACATTACTGAGGACCTCTTATTCCTGATAAATATTCAATATTTATCTTTCCCAATCACTTTTATGCTTATGTTTTCAACTGCCTCTGCCTCCCACTCCTCCAATTCTGATCCTCGTGCCACGGAACGAAGCAGGATTTACGCCCATTAGAGAAACCAGAATGTGACTGACAGAACTGGCCTGAAATGACATCATCTGAACTTTAGGAGGAGTTATATGTCAACATTCTTACCAATGTGCCAGGAAATGTATCATTACCCAGCTGGGTAGTTTATACATATCCACACCACGTTCCACATTTGGGCAAATTTAAACACTGGAAAGCACTTCTTTTTTCCTTAAACTGCTTGGCACTCAGTGCCCTTTTTGCAGCATTTTCTGTGGGATCTTGGCGAAAAGATCCAGATTCCAACAGGTGACGCTTCAGGCTGGGATTCTTGTGAATATGTTAAACCCCCCCCACCCCTGTGCATCAACTTACTTTTCTGTCGTTGGGCTCCACGTTTTCACCTTCATAGTCACCCTTTAAAGAGAGAGAGAAAATCTGCGTCATCCGGCGGGTTGTGCCAAGAGCTGCTCTGCATCCTGCATACCCACGTCTCCCACTCACTTAATGCATCAAAACCAGAAAAAGCAATCTGTAAAATAATGCTGTATTTTAGGAGCCCATTTGTCACGGCACACTTTGTCTTCTGTCGTTGGGCACATTAGAAAAGAGCAATAGTGTCTGTCATGGGGGGGGAAAGGAATGAATAAGTGATAAAGGTGGCCTAAAAATGTCAAGGGAAAGGATGCGGTATTGCCGTGGTATTTGGGGTTCAGCTCAGTCCGCTGGAAAGAGAAGAAACCAGCTGAGAGAGCTGCTCCCTCTCCAGGCTCTCCAAACACTCAGGGCTGATTAGATTTGAGGTTTTAATTTGGAGCTATTTTCTGAGTAAACTAAGACAATAAATAACTTCTATACAAGACTATCAGCAGCTGTCTGAAGATGTGAGGCAGGAACAGGAAGAGAAGTTTATTTAACCTCTCTTTCTCGATTTCTACACAGCACTGATGTAGCTTGAGAGCTCTGACACGTATGACAAACATCAGGCAGACAAAGAGGCTGCTCTTCTCTTGGATGCTCCAAGATAAAGCTCTCACAGTCCCATGTAAAACCAGTGTGAGTATGAGGAGCAGAAAACCAGAAGACACACTTCACCCTCAAACCCTCGGCCGGAAAACCAGCACTGGGCTCGACAGCCCTTGCACACTCACAGTCACCTCAGGAGTGAGCAGCATGACTGCCAGTCCCTCTGACATCTGCCAAGCTTTTCTGCAGGCTAAGAGCGTGTGTTTGTCAGTTCTAGTTGCACCCTGAACCTCTAATCAGAAGGACACCAGCACCCAGCTGTGTGCACCTTTAACAGGACAGGGGTCCCTGGCTTGGCTTGAGTGCCACCAGAATTCCTGAGCTCTCACTGACCTGCTCGATGAGCACCACAGCTGAACACTCTCTTGACATCTCACTGAGCTGCTCAGAAGCAGATTCCATCAGCAGGAAGGTCTGCAGTCACATCCAGCCCCACGGGATATGTGACATCAGATCCTTGCTTATGGTTTTACCTGGTTGCACGGACACACAGCTACTGACACCTCCACAGGGAGATTGGCCAAGGGAACCAGCCACTTGGTGCCCTGGGAATGAATGTGTTTCCTGGCACTGGTGCCAGGGATCTTGGGGGCAGAAGGTCAGGAAACAACAGAAGAATTTCATTTGCTACAACGCTGTAACAGCTCTTCTAATGTTATGTTCAGATTTATGATCATTAGATGTAGAACTGAGGTGGGCAATTCCTTAAAAGCCAGCAGACGGATGGAAACAACCTGCAGAAGTTACTGCAGTCATGACACAAGTGAGAAGAAAGTCAGTCACGTTTGGGATGATGCCACCAACACGTCACACATGAGGGATTTCTTGGTGACAGACAGCAGACGTGTAAAATACATTGCGAGGTCACTTACGTCATGCAGAGGATATGCAGCACTGTAAACTCCATTGGCAAGCAGGCTGGTGATCCCTTGAAAAATAAAGACATAATAGTTATTTATAATTTCAAGGTTAGACAGCCTCACTTCATCATCCTTCCTGGAGATTTCCCTCAAAATAACAGCCATTTGATCAGGTAATGATTTTGCTGCCATCTCATTCCTTTCCATGTAGTTTCATTTTTAATCATATAGGTTATTATACATGACTCATTTTATGAAATGGAAAACTGCAGAGAGCAAGAGGAAGTCATATATATTTGAGAATCAAGAATTAGAAGCCAATGACTTGAAATTAGTCATTAAAATAAATTACATTTTCTGAAAAGTCAGTTTGATTTAAGGGCAAGCCTGAAGATTTGAAAGTGTAGCAGAAGGCTGGATCATAAGGAGAATACGGCTGGAACTGATGGCACAGGGGAACCCACATCCACACGCATCACCCACGCAAAGTTTTGAATTCAGGTTTCAGATTGATCAGAGAAATTGTAGGGAAAGCCTTTGCGAAGACCTTGGCGTAATAATACTTACCATATTTACCACACTTTCGTCTTTTATTTAAAAGGGCAGTTTCCTTCTTTCTTCCCTCTCCTTTCCCTGTTTACACAGCCGTTTATTAGTGACATGCATGAGGCTGAAAGCAATTAGCGCTTCATCAACTAAATGTCTGTGGCACAGGGGGCTGGGAGGAGTCCTGCCTTTCCCAGGGGTGGTGTCGCTCCTTAACCCGGGCCAGAGGGAGGAGTTGGTGTGGAAATTTGGAGGAGCACTACACCATCCCTCAAAGGTGGCTGGACCTGGGCCTTTGGATGGCTCATTAGCTCATTAACTCCCTAATGTGCTTTCCTCCTGCAGCTGCTGGCTTTAATAGAGCTACTTCCAATTCTGTTCACCATGTCTGAGGGTTGTGTCACCCCTGAACATACATTTGGGGATGGAATGGACCAGTTTTGGGTGCTGAGTCAGAGCTAAGTCAAGCACTTGTCTTTGTGCAGGGCAACGGTGATTACTGCCAACTGAAAAAAAATGTATGTATATATATAAATCTGGCCACTGGCATTGGGGTGGATTTGGAAAGACTTACAAAAAGAAAAGAAAAATGAGGTGCTCCAGTGTTCTCCTTGCTGCCCATCAGTTCGTGGCTAAGAAAAGACTGTGGGACTGGGTTTGAAGGAACAGTGACTATGAACCAGGAACCAGCCCACTGTAGAGTGATTTTTGATTGCTCTTGAAATGAGGATTGTTCGAGTTCATTAACATTTTTGAGATACTAATCACCTGCTGGAGGAGCAGCTCCAGGAAGGCTCAGTATCTTGCGGTATCATTAATTTTCAAAGCCCTATTTAAGATTATACAGGTCTATGAATTGTCTGCAAATGTTTCCACACTCCTGGCAGAAACAACCGGTGAGCAGATAAATTATTTTTCTAGGGCTGTGAGAAGAGCTACACGGTCCCCTTCTACTACAGATCTGGATTTAACAATGAAGCCAGATTCACACTTCCACAAAATTTTCCTAATAAATAACAAACGCTGCAGTGTTTCCCTGGGCAGCTGCTTTTTTTTCCTGCTGGGCAGCAGTGCTGCAGCATTATCTGTGTTTGTTTAAATCTGTTTACCACCCCTGCTGGGTTGCAACCCAGCATTCCAGCACTGGAACAAAAAGGAGCTGACTGAGTTATGCTGGGCTGGCCTGATGGCATTTTTATTAGCAATATGGTGTGGCCTTGCCAGTCTCAGGGAGAAGAACCATCCAGGAAATCCTAACACTCTACCAGCCATTACTGTCTTCCCTATTCAAGTAACCCCTACTGTGTTTCCCATTTCCTTGACCCAAAAAAAAAAAAAAAAAAAAAAAAAAAAAAAAAAAAAAAAAAAAAAAAAAAAAATCAACTCCTAGGCAAGATTTCAAACTGAGCTGTGTGACCTTCCCCTTTCAAGAGTCCAAAGATGTCATTTCCAGTGAAAATGATCCAGCACCAGACTCAAAAAAGGGTCTTAAAAGTCACAGAATAATTTGGATTTCCCATGCTACAGAGACCAGTACTTCTGTTAACACTGGCTGGATACCAAATTTTAGTGTATATAAGGAGTCAACAATTGTGCATTGTATGTTGTTACTTCAAGACAAAAGTCAAAGCACAGAAATATTTTGTGATGTAATTGTTCTTCTATTATTTGATGTCTTTCTAAGCAGCTGATGGGTCAATATTGAACAGAACTACCTGTAATTCAAGTTCCTATTGTTTTATATAACTGCTTGTAGGCAAATAAACGCCATAACAGATTTCAACAGTTACCAAACATCTTCTTCCACGTTCACGCACTTTTCTCACTTTGTTTGGGAATTCACCCTTTCACCTGATTTGTTTGGATTTACCATTAACTATTAGTTCACTTTGGTCTCACAGTCAAGTGTCTGTCTGTGTATCATGTATGAAATAAAGTATGTAACAGCTGAGCAGGATCAGTGGCAAACAAATCTTTAGGGTGGCCTGATTTTCAATTCATCTTTATTATGAGTTTAATTCTTACAGCACAAGCCCTAGGGCTGAAATCCTAGAACTCTTGGTCATAGTAGTACCAACTTCACATCTCCTGACTTGGAGCACCTGCTCTGAGGGCTGAGGTGCCCAGTTCCAGTGCAAACCTTGGCCCCTGGCTGTTCCAGGGGGTTCATCTCAGTTCCACTCAGGACAGTCATCAGTCAAGACCATTCCACTCAAGTCACTGGAAAACCATGCCACTATAAAATGTGGGGCTCCTGCTAGAATGAAATGGGCCAAGCCACAGACTTTCACTGCAGTTATTGGATTTTATGGACATACCCTCATCCATTTTAGGGAGTGCAGAACACAGAGCACATCTCATCTGCTGGTTTATGTCAGCATCCATCCTAAGTCACATCTGCAGGGGCTACATGCTCACTTACCATTTAATTTAATCTATAAATTCACATTTGAAAAAATGTCAAACAGCTTCATAAATTGAATCAAATTTCCAAATAAAACAATTACATCCACATACATCAAATTAGAGAGCAGGGGAAAAACCTAAACTCCACAGCCATTATTTTCAATACCTGAAAAAGATATTGATCTTAAAGCTAAATAAAGTTCCTTACCCATGCTATATTTTGCTTTGGTACACGTCGTTCTTTTCAATATTTCATAAACCTACAGAAGCAAAAGAAAAGGAAGGGTTACTTCAGACACCGCCAGCGAAAAGCACAATCCTTCTGTGTGCAGCTCAAATATTGGCCAAACCAAGATGTTAATGAAGTCCTCATTCTTTAATAAAAGTCGTGGTATTCAGGAGAGCGGGGCTCGGAGCTCTCCGTGCCGTGCTTTCTGTACAGGAGAGAAAAGTTTAACTAAATAGTCAGCTACCAGGAGAATTGATGGGGGCAAACAGGGTTACATCTACCCCCTGGCATAACAGAAATGCAATTTTTGCTCGTGTTAGCCATCGATTAAAGCTCGGGGGTGTTCTTCCACCTGGGGCAGCTCTTCCCTCGCCTCCCAGGGCACAGGCTGGCTCCATCCCAAGGAGCCGAGCTCCGGGCTCACGGCGTGTACACAGCACGCAGCCGTTTATCAAACTGGACTAACACAGGCTGACCTTAACATCTCGGAGCCTGCCTGACCTCGGTGGCAAAACAGATGTATTTATTTTGGGATTTATTGCATTTATTGTTGAGTAACCTTTGCACAGCTCAGCAGGCTGCCTGCGAGGTTCAGCTTTCGGCCGCTCCCGCGCAGCGATGCTCTGCAGCAAGGCGAGCAGGCAGCACCGGGAAACCTGGAGCAAAGGCACCTCCTGCCCACTGCCTGGCCTGTCTGGGGAGCTGGGGACTGTTTCCCAGCTCCCTAATCCGTGTGCTAACTTGACTCTTGCCCAATTCACTGGAGGAAGCAAGTGAGGGCATCCGGGGCAAGTCCCACAGCTCATCCGTCTGTCGTCTTGTAACCCCAGTGAATTAAAGGGCTGTCACAGAGAGATTTCCAGTTATATAATTTTTTTTTTTATTTTCTTTTTTAATAACTAAAAGGTCTTTGGCTTAGTTTCTATTCATCAAAGACTCACGGGTAGTGACTAGATTCCTGTTCATTTCGCAGTAGGCGGAAGGGTCAATATTTGCACTGTGGTTCAAAAATACATATGAGAAAGGCAGGGGAGAACTTTAAGAAAGAAGAATACAAACAGCAATGCACACAGAATAAAATTATGTTGGGAAACATTCAATATGTTCTTCATTACTGGGTGATTTGCAGGGATTTCACACAAAGCAGCACAGCACCAGCATTATTCTTATATGCCCAGTGCTCCTTCAGTCATTTAAAAAACTCTTGTCCCTCCTTTTCCTCTAAGCCTCTACTCTGGGCTCCTGTTTCAGTCCATTTTCCAGTCAGTCTTGCTCACCCTGTTGACTCATGGAGCCATTTTGTCTTGCTGCCTTGCTCACTGTCATGAATTTTAACTCTTCATTTGTTGAGTTCCTTGCGCTTACAAGATGTTTTTCCTATACATCTGGACACATGAAAGAAAGCCTACAAACAAAACCCAGGCTTCCCTCCCCCACCCCCAATTTCAAGTTAAAAGTTTTATTTACAAATAAACCAAATCAATATTTGCCTTTTCCTTCCCCATTTCTGTGCTTCTGCACCTGCCTCTCCTGGTCCAGCTCACCTTGCCCACATAACCAGTGCTCACATCAAACCCCTGCTCCTCAGGCTGGCAGGGAACTACACTGGGGAGTAAGCTGGAATTTCAGAGCAGGAAAAGGAAGCTGGATATCTTACACCCCTTATCACCACAGCACTGAAAGGCAGCTATGACTGGGATATAAGCTCTTTTGGAAACCACTTGGCATCCCAAAAGGCTGATGTTAAATATAAGATAAAAGCACGCTGGCAGTCACATTCCAAGGCACCAGTTAGGAGCAGTGGAATGGGGCAACGAGTCCTTGTTATCCTCTGAAATGTGCTGCAGCCAGGGCTGCTTGGCACGGCCCCTTCCAGCTGCCCTGGATGTCACAAGAGCTGGCCTTTCAATTCCTCTTTTGGTGGCTATAAATGAGGCTACACCTTCTTCCCCAACTGTATTTTATGTTCTGTAAGTCAGATAAAAACCATCAACCTCTACACTTCCAACACCATTAACAGAGAATTTCCCCCCAAAAACTATAAATAATATTCCCTGTAAATACCCATCTGTTTTGGTTGGAATCTGTCTCAGGATATTTAGCAGCATTTTGTAAAAAGAACAATGCAGAGTTACAAAAAGTTAAACCACTCATGGGTGCAGGCAGCTGATGGGCAGAACAAGCGGTAAAATCTAAATATTCCCAGCTGGTGATATCTCTACTAAGAAAATTACCCATGAACTAGAAAGAAGGTCCAAATTATTTTCCAAAAGGCAGCAGGATGTTAACATCAGACACTACTCAGCACAACATCTGGAGTTATTTATAATTCCAGTACCTGATAGCACAGGAGATCCTTGGCATTTGGTTAAGGAAGACAGACTTGAACAGGCATTGTACTAAAGCTGTTAACACCACAACTGAGACAATATCCATCATAAATTATTTATGGGCAGTACTTACTATAGTGCTTCTCGTCTTACTGTCGAAGAAGGAATCTTTGTCAGACAAATCAAACCTGTTAAAAGATTAGAAGGAAGCCCATTAGGTAAAAAAAAACAACAAATAAACAAAAAAAAAAAAAAAAAAAAAAAAAACCCAAACAAAAGTCAGTTGACCCCTTAATGTTTTCTTTTCTCCCGGGGATCTCTCAGAGCTCACATTAAAGAATAGCTTGTAGAAACCCTGTTGAAAAGCAAGTCCAACCCAACTCCCACAGTTTAAAGAGGCTGCTTATGCATTTCATTGGTTTTGGGTCTTTTTAAGTTTTTCATCACAAAAGAGTGTTGGTGCTCATTTAATTTGAATCCCTGATCACTGCTGGCCTTGAATTTCCCCTCATCATCTTTAATTTTCCCTGTGAGGCTGCTGTTTCCTCCCTCATTCAGCAGAGACACAGGTGGTGTCACTGGAAAAGCCACCTGTGATGTGAAGTCCATCCTACACACAGGAACATCTTTTGGACCTTCTCTAAACCTCCAGGAACACCCTACACTCAACAAACACACAAATACATTTCCTGCAAGCCTAAGGACAGGCCAGGATGTCACACACACTGACTGGCCCAAGCCCATCAGTGCTCTGCATCTCTGGATGAAACACTAAAAACCCTGTGGGTGCAGGGAGGAGATCCTGCCCTAGGACTGCTGTTTGTTCCAGCTGGCACATCCATAAACACGGCCTTCAAAGCAACTCCTCTGGGATGCTGGCCAGGGAAGAGCAGCACCAGAGCAATCCAGGGCAGGAGAAGCTTTGGCTGGGCTTTACCTCATGATTTTTTTTCCCCTACACCCACATTTACAGCTGTTCTTGCTGATCTGGGATCAATGGCAAAGCCACCTCTGACTTCACAGCACTTCAAAGGCAAGGCCTGGTTGGCACTACCTGTGTCAGCTGCCCACACCAAATATCTGAAATTATTCTGAACTGTACCAACCCACATCTCTGCCTACAAGTTTTACTGAGCATTTTCTTTAATGTGGAGAAGAGACTGTTGTAAATCACATTATAAATCCCCTTTTGGCAGCCTAACAGGTGAAGTGTGCACTTCTACAGATGCACATCAAGTGCCACAACAGCAGCTGAAACACACAGAGGTTTCTCTGCAAAGTCTCATTCCTCAACAGCGAGCCAAAAATAACCCCCCCAAAAGTAAATTTACTGCAAAATGGAAATACTCTTTGCAGCAGTGCCCACCAAAGTGTTGGTGTTCATGTTCCCTTTCACCCTCTGGTGCCTGAGCTGCTGTCAGAGAGGCTGGAGCATGGACATGGATGTTCAGGGAAGGCTTTCACTTACAAGTGCTGCTTCTCTCTGGAGAAGGGGTAGGAGAGGCGCTTCACCGTCTGAGGTTTGTGTTCTGCTACTTTTGGCTGGATGGGCTCCGTTATTTTTTGAATCACAGAATTAATCTTTTTCAGGAGGCCGTGGGTCTGGTTGATCTGATACATCTGAGCGGGGCAAAGAGAAAAAAGAACACGACAATAAAACTTCACTGCTTTTTGGTTTTCCATAGGTCAGAGTGAACTGTAAGGAATAAACCAGCAATGAGATAAATATAGCACAATAAGCTATTGAGGGGTGTGCTTTACATTCTTGAAATCATCCAGAAAGAAAGGGATGGGAAAGCCAAACCAAGGGTTAGAGAACCACAGGATAGCAACAGACTTTTTTTATCTAATTGTGCTTCTGATTAAAATCCCTGGTAAGTGAGGCAATAATGGGGATTAATATGAAATCCAAACCAAAAGTGTGGTTTTAGTGTTGTAATAAATGATGCTGGGCTTGGAGACTGTCTCTTGCTCCATTATGGACTTCCCTGTGCAGTCTGGGACCCGCA
This sequence comes from Phylloscopus trochilus trochilus, assembly GCA_016584745.2. Lineage (NCBI taxonomy): Eukaryota > Metazoa > Chordata > Aves > Passeriformes > Phylloscopidae > Phylloscopus > Phylloscopus trochilus. Next base: position 6,079,946 of record WQNJ02000001.1, read on the forward strand.
CTTAGTCTGTGTTTAAATATTAATCCATCTCTGAGCTGTGCTCACTGAGCAGGTAGCTATCTATCCATCATGGGTGATTTAGAATTGATGAAAATACACTGTCATTCCTTTAATGACATTTCAAATATTCTGAAAGGTAATTTATTTTGTGGTAGAGTGGCCCCAGCTCCTGCAAACGTGACTGACTGTGTATATGAATAGTCACTAAACCCAGTGAGACACACTCTTATCCTTGTGTTCAGTTTTAGCAGTCTTCAGGTGAGAAAAAAAATGTCTAAAAGGCACACAAAAATTTCACCATCAATTGAAACCTCTTCTTTTACAATATACTGAGGATGAAATCACTCCCATCATGTACAGATGGCAGTAGCAGCCAGAAATTCTTGATTTCCATTCTTCCTTCCACTTTTTCCCTCTGCTGTCCCAACCAAGTATGTTTGTGACTTTCATTTCTGGTGCACATCAGTTAATTGTTTTTAAAATGCTCATGGAAAGAGAAGTCTGGTGCTCTGAGAGGAACATATGTTTAAAGTATGCCTTCATGAGGAAAACAAGAAAATCAGGACTCACCTTTTTTGTAGGCATCTTCAGCTTAAGGAATTCTGCCTCTCGACACAATACATTCCACGGTGCATGTATTTTTACAAATCCAATCCCGTGGATTTTAGTCTTTAGAAACAAAACAAAACAAAGAGCAGGGGAAAATGTTACTGATGAGAGGAAATTACATACATTACCCCTTGTGATTCATACATATTTAAGGAACAAACGGTCCATTAGGGCCAACATGATAAATCTCATTTGTTTGAGGGAGTTGGTTTCTAACAACAGGACAAACACTGAACACCTCACCGTGCTGAGCTGCTGTAGAACATGTCTCAAAAAAATGCTATTGTCTCCCAGAGCAATTACCACAAGGTTAAACAGATAAAAACTGTTTGGGAAATAAAAGCTAATGACTGTGGACACAAATACAGGCTGAGCCAGTTGAATTTGAAGCAGAGGCATCCAGCCAAAATGGTGTGATTTGGTGAGTGTGTTGTAATTGCTGGGGCTGAGAGAGTCCCTGCTGCTTACACCTCAGAGGAGCAGCCTCAGAATCAAATGGGAGTACCTCCATTAAACCATTATAACTAGGAAAACCGGTAGGAAGAACTCCACCAAGCAAAGCAAAAGGAGGACAGAAGTTAATGGCAACATCAGTCGTTTGCCTGCAGCCCAGCAATTCTCTGAGCTGTGTTCTAGAGGGCCGGACATGGATGTTTGCTCCTGGCACTCCCACGTACACCCATGTTTGCTCCCCCTGGAGAGGCACTGGGCAAACCATATCTGACTAGGAAGCATTCAGAAAACAGAAGAGAAATGAACTTTAATGAATCTTTCTAATCTTGCTGCTGCACCAACTCAGTTATTATAACAACTAGCTTTTCACACAGCTGTATTCTTACTGGCTTTCTAGAAACTGGTTACTCAGAGTACCATGGTACCATGGAATGGTTTGGGTTGGAAGAGAGCTTAGGGATCATCCAGTTCCAACACTCCTGCCATGGACAGGCCAGGCTGCCCCAAGCCCTGTCCAACCTGGCCTTGTTTTAATCAATTATTTGTGCCACTGACCGCAACCCTTTGTGTGTGACCATTCAGCCATTTCATTGAAGAGAGCTTAAGTGATTTATTAAACACCATCTGGTTAAGAATCCTCTTCTCTTTTGGAATCAGTGAGGTCTCCAATGCAGCTTTGTGGCTTTTCAGGCCCAAGTGATTGCAGATCTTTCCCCCTACATGGACGTGCTGGCCGTGGAAGCTGATGTAAATCCCTGAGTCTTGCTTTCATCTCTACACTTTCATCTCATGTGGTTTGGTATCTTGCACTGAAAGGACAGGGTCCCCTCTCTTTTACAGCGTACTGGCTTGACCCCTGAGCCCTTCTGCATAATTTGAAATTATATTACGTGTCATAGGTGGGACCTCCTATCTGGCAAAGGATTTAAATATCTCTGACTTTGCACATGCAAACTCCCTGTTTGCTACAAGGAACCTGCAAGTTGGACAGAAAACAAGTCTGATTTTCACTGGGAGACAGAGAGGGGAAAGGTTTTGGGGGTTTCTTGCATTGTACCGTGTTAAGTATATATGTTACATATACATAACATATAAAAGACATAAATGTCTGTAACTTGTAAGTAATAGGTGACAGATTTTTTTTTTCACAATCTGTTCCCAGGTCAAAATGTATCTCAGCTTTTGGATCCTGTAAATAAAACCAGCATAAATGTTTACCCTCTCTCTCAGGAGTCTGAGGCACATTGGTTGGGTCAGATAATTGTAGCAGCTTTCTTTGAAATTAATACTGCTGTGTCTATTTCTACTAATCACACACTGGCAGCACTTCACATACATCATTTTTTACACGGTCTAATGGGCTTTTAATAGAATATCCTGTTTTCAGGGTGCAGGTGGGAGACGTTACAAGCTGTACTGTTCACGTCTAAGAATGGAAAGAGCAAACTGTAACACAGACCCATGTGCTCCAGCAGGAGCGTGGACCAGAGCCTCCTGAGCAGATTTAATTCTCTTCAAGCCTATATTGAGGAATAAAGATGACACTGCCTGTATCAGATTTCTCTTTTTTTTTTCCTCAGAACTGGAGCTGCCAGAGGATCCAAACCACTGCATACTGTAAACCCCACCAAAGTGGGGTTAGTGTTCAGAGCAACTTAAGCCTCGCTTCCAGATAGCACAACACATCTGTCTTCCAACAGTGGGTGTGCCACAGATCCTGGCCAAGAAAAATCAGGAACTTCACCTCACTGGGGCATTTACAGCACCATGGCACACTCCTGAGCAGCCAACTAAATCAGTGGGTGAGTGTGGGGGTGGGCGAGGCTCCGGTGACCCTGCCCTGGAGGGAGGCCTGAGAAGAATTGCACAATCTCCCTAAGATAAGGAAACAAGCTTTCAGTCACGGCAACCACAAAAAGGACTCAAAATCCTCCAGGAGATTTTATGTAGATCTGTTGTAAATTTCTGGCTTTGTACCCTTTCCCTTCCCACCCTAGTTTCCCATAAAAACCCCCAGGGTCCCACTAGTCCCCGGGGTACCCATCCCTGGCCCCCTTTGCTGGTACTTTGCAATAAAGCTCCTTCATGCGCAAACGCCAAACGGGACCCTCTCTCTCTTTCCCGGGCTGGCTACGAGAGGAGCAGATCTCACGGGGCAGGAGCTGAGGAATCACTGAGCTGAAATCACAGGAGCTGAACAATCACTGCTCTGCTCCCTGCTGAGATGCTCTCTGCCAGCTGAGGAGCGCCCTAGCCCCCCAGGAAGCTGTCTTTAAGGAGACACCTTTTGGGGTGGCTGTGGCCCTCTGGGTCCAAACTGCAGACCCCAGCACCAGCTGGAATAGGTGAGGGTGGCACTGACTGCCAGAACTGCAATCAAACCCTGCAAGAGCTGAGCTTGTGCAACCTTGCTCAGAGCCAGGTACACAGGCCCAGCTCAGCATCCCCCAGGACCTAGCCACCAGTCACCCTCTCCATCTTTAACCCTTTCAAAGCGGATCCTTACGTCCTCATCACGTTCCAGCTCCAGCCCGGCCTCCACCAGGTTCCCCTCATACTCCTCCCTGCGGAACCTCTTGTCGTCCTCGTGGTAATCCATGTGAGGCTCACTCTCCCCCATCTCCAGCTGCACCCCACCCTTCCCGGGGAGAGGCTGGTCCTGCTTGGTGCCGCGCACGCTGGTGTCGTTCTGCTGAGCTCTCCTGGCCAGAGCCTTCCCGGCCGAGGACTTCTTGTAGTGGTAAACCAGGATGTAGTCCACCTTCCTCTTGCCATCTCTGAAGTACAGCCCGTATTTGCAGTCAGCATCCGGGTTTTTGGACAGGGAGTTTAATAACTGGAAGTGGGGAATGGGGGTGTGGGGAGAAGGAGAGAAAGGAATAATGAATGCACAGCCCAACACAAGGACCAGACAGACCATCCTCTCCCATCAAAGGCTCCTTTTGCCTGGAGCACACGATGCCTTCTCTCCAGACAGCCAGCAGATGGGAGGAGTCCCCCCCTGCCATGCTACTTACTCCGAAAAATTTTTGCAAGTTAACACCTTTAATTTTACTGATAGCCAGCTGGGATTTTATTGGCCAGAAATAAATAGATTGCATGGCTGGGATTTAATCTAATCACCAGCACACTGGTTCATAAGTCAGCTACTTGCTGGGTTTGGTTTTCTCCTTCGGGGGTTAATTGCCACTAAGATCGTCTGTCCTTTTCCACCCATGACATCTGCAATGCTGCAATTCTGACAAATAGATTAATATCGTGTGGAAACATTTCTCACTTCTCTTATCTCTCATGGCAAGTCCGTATCATCTGAGAAAGAGATCATCTTAGATACAGACTGAAGGGAGCCAGCTGGTCCTGCAGCGCGGCCAAAAATGCCATGGAGAGCAGCCAGGGAAGTGGGGTCACTGCTTATTGGGTTCACCACTTCTTTTTCCCACTTATAAAACCTATGTCACTATGCAATCTGATGGTGGCAAGGGCTTTATTCCTAGCCTGAGTTAATGCTAGGAAAGTGTTGCAAGACACATGAAAAGTAAGGCTTAAAGCACCATTTCATTTCCAAGCATTTATCTGAAAACTGCACAGGGCAACTGTAGAAACAAACAAACAAACAAACCAAACGTACTAACAATTAATTTATTTCTACTTTTACAACACTTCTCATGCATAATTCACAATTCTACCCTTGGAGATGCACATACTATTTAAAAAAAAATTCACTAGTAACTGGCATTTGTTTTTACAAAAAATACCATCACAGGAGTGGCTTTTCAGTGACGAGAGAACTTTTCTGGCTTTTAAATTTATAGAAGAATGTTCATCCTCCATGGAGGGAAAAGGACTTGTGCTCCAAAAGAGAGCAACTGGTCATCAGTTGCAAAATGCTAAAATCTGCTTGGGATGTGCCCACCTGTTTATTTCATACATAAAACACTAAATGTAAGTTATTTTCTATAGCCTTTGCTATCTGCTTCTCTCTCCTTTAGGATCTCATCCCTCTTTCCCATTTAACCTAAACCCTTTACACCAAGTTAATAAATCTGTCATAAAATAATACAGCATTTGGAGCCACCATGGAGTTCTCTCATTGTCCTCTTGCCTCTATTCCCCATTCCATGACAATAGGGGAGGTTATTTAGCCATGTCAAACTCTTCAGGGCACAGTCTGTTAATGTTTGTGCCCTACCTAGATATTCTCATTTAGTTTGTAAGCATAACTTTGATGTAAGAGACCATTAATAATGATTACTTTCCAATTGCTTCATGATTAATGGCACACACCTGTGAATTCAGAACATTTTTTAAAGCAAGCTGACACTCTGCTTGTGGCAGGCAACTAACTCACTTATGCAAATTTCTACAGAAGCAAAATATTCCAAATGGCAACTAGCTGGACTGTGTTCAATTTATTTTAAGATGTGTTGATCTTACCAATTAATTAAACAGCAGTTTCTGAAAAACCAGGCTGAACCACCACTGTGACTACTAAAGCCTCAACAAATACATTTATATGTGAGAACAGCTATATCCCACAGCAAAGAGGAAGCAGCAAATAAAACTTGGTTCTATTTTAGAGAAATTAATGGTCAGATTATTTTAAGGATAGGGTATAAATGCTGAAAGATACTCATGGGCCAGGGGTTCTCTTGCAGTGCTGCTGTACTTAAATGGAGTTGCACTGACTTAGACCATGTCAAGCTCATGTCTCTTCAGCTGTGGATGAGACTGAGAAAAGACATTTCAGCTCCACCACAGCAGGAGGATTTTAACACCCTGACAGAATCATTCCTCCATGCTCCATCCTAATTTTAAGCACAAGCACAATAAACCACATGTTACTTTTTCTGGTACCCTTTTCCCCAGCGAATCTGCTGTATAGCCCACTCCACCTTAATGAATTTCTTTTTATGTTTTAATTACATAACCAAGTTGTAATCATGCTGGGTATTCATACACTAACTTCCTTTAAAATTTGTGTTAAAGAATGCAACCGAGGAGCAACTAATGACACTGGAAATCTAATCTCTTATTGTGGGCTACAGAAGATCAGTTTAATGTTACCTAGGTTAACAATGGCTTTGGCATGAAATTTTAGACATTCTCTTCTGTTCTTCTCTGCACTGGCAAGAAGATGTAAATGTTGGCACAGCCTTATTGCCAGAGTCCTTACTCTGAGAAGAGTCAGCCCCTTTTTATGCTACGGGTTAAACCGGTTCCCTTTCTCACACAGCCAAGAACAACCCCCACCACATCAGCATGGACTGCGCCTGGTGGCAATCCTTCCCAGCACCTTGGAAAAACGGAGGGAGAGGATTTCAGAGCATCCTGGGAGCAGAAAGGATGAGAAATAAGCTGAGGGGCCAAGTGCAGCGTGCCACAGCAGGCTGTGACTACTCACCGTGCTCTCGTGCTGGTCATAGCCGATGTCCTCGATTGCTCGGATGTTGATGATGTGGATGCCCTTCTCCTCAGCAGGCAGACAGGAGTAGTTCTTGTTCACCCTCATTCCTGTCTCCTCTGGAGCCTCACTGAGATCTTCTGGCAGAAAATCCACCCCATGAAACTCGCTGTCTACGTCTGAGAAGGAAGGGAACAATTTTATCAAGACACTTTAATCCCAACACTTGCTCCTCCCAGAGCCACCCAAAAGCTGAAACGTATCCTGTTCCTGCCTTCTCCTGCCAATGAGCCCTTGGGCAGGGCTCCCACCCCTTCTCCCTTCCTCCCTTCTCAGCTTTCCCCAGCCCTCTTCAGCCCTACCTGGGTCTCCTCCTCCTCCAGAGGAAGAGTGCTCAGTTAACTTTTATCCTGTGCTGGTGTCTCAGGATGTTTTTACTCTGTGGGCTTGTGGAATGATTGTATTTCTTGGCAAGAGGAAGAAAAAGGGGGGGAAAGGGAAAAACTGCTGGAGAGGATAGGTGCCATGGTGCCTTTCTCTTTTCAGGAGGTGTTTTTTCCTTTAACTTGTTCATGATGAGAAACAAAGTTAAGGGTTTCCCCTCAAGTACCTACATCCTACATCGGATTTACTGAACCATTCTTATTTAGGTAGTCTTGAAAAACTGGAGGTTTCTCCCTCTCAACCTACTTCTAATGAAGACATCAGAACTGTTTCCATTTCCTGTTTAAGTATATAGATAGCTAAAGGATTTAATATAAAAATTTCACTACAAACTGAGCAACCAGATAAGTGACAGAATGCAAACTGGTGTTTGCATACGGGCACCTATGCAAGCAATAGAAGGCAAAGTGTTCCAAGATTTTATTAATTTTGACACTGAAATAAAATACTGCAGCATTGTGCCCTTTTTTCTTTTTTTTTAACCATACAGGAGCAGGACTTGCTCATCTAAAGAGTGAAGATAAAGCAAGAATTGTAGAATTTATGGATACTAAATTAGCTTTCCCCAACAAGAGAAAACATGAAACTGAATTACCCTGTCAGGGTCTGGTTGAACTTCAGGGATAATGTGGAAAAAAGAGACAAGGAAAATCCCACTCCCCAGCAAATTTGCAGATGATGTGAAACCAGGATTGATAAACTGCAGAGCAAGGCTGCCACTTCAAGGGGTCTTGACAAGCTGGAAAAATGGAAACCCAAAAAAGCCCCCCACTTATACAGTCCAAAGAAAGGAAGGGCAAATGATGGGGGTTCCATTCCTGCCTTCAACTACCAACTGAGTAGGTACAGACACAGCCATGCCAGATTCCTCTCACAGGTGCATGAGAAAAAGGTGAGAGGCTACAGACACAAGTTGCAACAAGGGAAATTATGACCAAACATCACAAAAAAACCCCTCTTCAATTCTCTAACAACAAGAGTGGTCACACAATGAGGAAGGAACCAGTGAAGCTACAAATCTCCCATCCATCCCTGGAGAAGGTCAGAACTTGACCCAAGCAACCTGACCCAATCTGAATGTTGGGAGGGCACTGCAATAATCACTGCACTTCTGATCAGGCTCTTTGTGGGGACAAGGCAGGAGCCAGCACGAACAACAACCTGCAGCAGGCAGAGGAGGAGGATGCCACCGAAGCCTTGGCACACGTCCTGAGCTTATCAGGGAAAGGTAAACATTGCTGTTATGAAAGCCATGCTTCTGTGGAATTTGCAGTTGTGCTCCTCTGGAGCTTGCCAACACCATGAGTTTGTGGATGTTGATTTCAGTTCTGGGCAATCTGCTGCCCCAAGCTGCTTTCATAGGAACCAGTGCTCATTAACATCATCACCTTACCATGAGACCTGGGCAGCAATCATCCTCTTCCTATTCATGTGCACATTACAGATATGGAACACCCACACCTTCGCAGATCTGGGCTGCTGTTCTTGGCTCTTCTTTTTAACACTTTCCAAACGTTCTCCCAGGACAGAAAGCACTCCTGAGATCTCAGGGCAGCACCACCAAATTCAGCAAGCCACTTGAACAGCAATTTGTGACAGCTCAAGGAGCTTTTTTGGAGGGAAATACAGAGATACAGCCAAAAATCTGCTGGCTCATGGGAGCAGCTGGGATGTTTGTAACAATTCCCTACATGTGTATGGTCTCTTTTTCCCAACACTTACAGGCACATAGGGGCAGGCTCCCTGAACACTGGGAATTGAAACAAGTATGGGCAGCTGCAGAATCCTGTATACTCAAGCCTTTATTCTGTGGCTGCAAAATACTCATAAAACAATACAACTTTTGGAGCTTCATAACTGTAACAACCTGCATTTTTATTTGGAAGAGTGATGGAAACAACTTTGTAAAACCAGTGGATTAAGTGCTGTCAAAGTCCTTTCTCCTTTTCCCTCCTTCTCACTCGTGTACTAGGTAAAACCCAGTTATTCCAGAATTTTACAGAGGCCATTAGAAGAGGAGCACCTTTAACTGACTGTGAATCCGAACAATGGAGCTGTGAACTGAAAAGTGCTAGTTTAGGAGCTCCGAGGAGAAAATCACAAGCTTCATTGAGCCCAAACAACCTCCCTGTGCTCTGAAGCTGCACTTCCAAGCAGCGTTTGTTAAGTCCCAGCACGGAGCAAGGAGACCTGCTCAGATGATTCAGCACCATTGTGCAAGCCCAAACAATACCTCCCGACCCCGACACAAGCAGATATTTACATTAGTTTACACATCAGTAGCCTGGCAATAATGGAAAGAACAAGTGCTTCAGGTAGGCAATGAATCACAGAATTTTGGTTTATTGTGACTACTGGAAAACATGTGAATTGTGAGAGCTTTCTTGATATGATCTTAATGACAGAAAGTTTGATTTCTGCACTTAGGGATGATGTCAGGATTTAATACTAAATTTAATACCAAACCACTTTGGTAATTACAAATACCCAGGGATTACAAGCAATTCACTTGTGCTGATTTGGCAGAGGGCAAAGCCTCCTGTTGCAGAACACAAAACCTCTCTTTTTTTACAAGGAGTAGAGCATTTCAAAGACTTTAAACCATGAATATTTTATGTTAATCACATTAAACAAGAACAATAATTTAATCTCAAACTAAATTAATGTTCAGAATTATTTGTGGCAAGACAGAAGCGGAAAGGTGAGGGGTGCAAAGAACATTAATGTCCTAATTCAGCTAGACTGACATCCTAATCTCTTTGTTGGGAGCTGAAAGAGGAGAACATTGTGAAAACTGCTGGCTTTGCTGCCTTCTAATGCTGACTAACCCACCCTCTTCTATATATTAAGCAGAAAACACTACAACAAACACCTGAAGGAGCACTCAATGTATTTCAACACAGCCATAAAACCAATCCCCAAAACCCATGGCTTCTGAGTCAGCAGAAGTCCCTAATATTCCTGGGACACAGAGTCAAACCCATGCTTGAGTCTCTCACTCTGAACAATATGGGAAACCAGACTGAACTAATAAACCACCCCCCTCAAACTCAAAATTTCCTCCTCTGTTCAAATTTCAGTCACAGCTGTTAAAATTCCCAACCTCATCTTGCAAGAATTAACACTAATTAATGAATGATCACTTTTCCACCACTGAAACTTGGCACACTGTGCTGTAACCTTCCCTCATTCAGACAATGCCTCTTCACTGGATGTTGAAGACTAGATGAATCAGAACCAAAAACCTGCTGTAGAAACCAACGTATTTTCTCCATTATTCAACCATTAACAATATAATCATAATGATGCATAACCACTGAATATTCCCTGACAAAAAGTATCTTTGTCATTAAAATGAATTTTAAAATTGCATTCACACAATGCAACTCTTAGAGAAATACCCTGCACTAGTTCTAAAATAAGCATCATCAAGTCAGCATGAGTACCTCTAAACAAATGAACAACTATTTTCCTGTTCAGCCTGAAACCAATTATGTCACTGAAACTGCCCTCCCTTGTCTTCTTTTTATTTTATTCCGTTTCCTCTTGTTTTCTTTTTTAGAGAGTAGGTTTAAGTAAGTGGTTGGACAAGAAAAAAAAAAGTCACAAAGACATCTGAGGTAGCTGTCCCAGCTGTTCCCAAAAGGGAAGCAGCAGAATAGTTACAAGACCATGAGATTTGAAGCTTTTTAATGTCCCCATCCTTATCTTTTTGCTTTATGTAAACAATGATAGATGCAGAATGAAAAATTAAGGATCATGCAGGTAACAAAGAAGCTTATTAAGAAAGTCATGCACACACACACACAGGCCCACATATATATATGCTAAAAGAAACTCACACAACCTATAAATAAAGGTTGAATATTTGTTTATAATATACTCTTTCTTCAGAAAAAAACCACATTAGTGTGTACAATACGTTGGATAACTTTTGGATTCAAGCTCTTTTCTTGAGGAAAAGGTTTGATAAGAGATGAAACGCCTTGAGTGGGGTTTTGCTTGCTGCACATTGCCCCCTAGCAGCAGGATCCTCCTTCAGCACGCCCTCACCCAGCCCTCTACCTCCTCGTATCTCCCAAATTCCAAGCCAGAGCTTAATCCTAAGAGGAGAAAGCCATCATTCTCTCAAGTGACTGGCCTGTCGCCTCCCCCTTTTCCTTCCCCCACCTCAGACACCCTCCCAGGCTGTCAGGTTTGGAGGCCAAACCCCTGGAAAAACAAGGCCAGGCAGGCCTGGTGGCGGGCAGGCTCCGAGCGCGCCCCCAGCAGCAGGCCTGTCTGCTTTCCCGGCCGGCGGGTCATTCCTGCTGGCCCCAGGAGCCCTGCCCGGGAATGCCAGCGAGCACGCTGGAATGCCAGCGAGGATACCCGCTGCTGGCAAGGAGGGCAGTTCTTTTTTTGGGATGCTGACACCTGTTTACGAGGCACTGGCCCCGGACCAACAGCCCGGGCAGGAGTTGCCGTGCTCTCCAAGGAGCACCCGCACACGTCCTGGACTTTTGTTCTGCTCAGAGTCCTGACATCAGGCGCTGACGAGCTCCACATCAGGCACAGTCTGATGTAAATTCTCCCTCTCGTCTCCAGCTGTGAGCAGCCAGATGCTGCCTCGAGCTGCGCTGCCTGTGGAGAGGCAGCAGGTGTCACTCCGACCGGCCTGGCAGGAGAAGGGCTGCTGGAAAAGGCAGCCTCCGCCTCCCCTGGGGCAAATTTAACACCTCTGGGGATGTTGGTACCTCCTGTCCATCCTTTCAGGGATGCAGGGATGTGGATGCCTCCTGCCCTTCCATCTGCAGAAAGGTGAACCCTGCCTCTTTCATCTTCTCCAACACCACCAGGCTAAGTAGGACACTTTGGAACTCGCCCATCTCCTTTGCTTTTCCATTTATTTTAAATCTTGCAGCCTAGGCCTGCTGGCTATTACCTTAATGAATCAAACACGATGTTATGACCCAATCCATTAAAAAAAACAGCTCAAACAGTGAAATAAATCTTGGATTCCATGGACAGTTTCCTTTGCAGAGGAGAAATGCTTTCAAGGCAGGATGACCTTGATGTGGCTGAAGCTGACAACTCACACTGAAGGGCAGAGCCCATTCAGACACTTTGTGTCTGGTGCTTGGGAGTCACACGGGTGGAAAAACTTCAGCTCCTGGCAGGATTATTTGGATGATCAGCTGGCTTAGCTCTGTTCCTCACTACTGAGAATGGTGGGGCTCTGGAGTGAGGCTGCAGCTTTCCTGGAAGGCTGTCTACAGCTTTAAAGTTATTGATCTATTATTATCAGCAACATACTCAAAGCAGGTTAGAAGGATACACAGCTATGACATCATTTTTTATTTATGCCTGTCTATTTTTGTTTTTAAAGATTTATTTACCCTGTTTGCAGGATGCAGCCGTGGGCCTGAACACACGTCTGATCTGACACAAGCCTTGTGAAACATAAAAACAAAGAGCAAAACCCCCTAAAACCTGTAAAGATAAAGAACATTTTGATTGGAATGGCATTTTCAACACCATGTAAAGAACCAGAAAATACAATTTCTACCATAACACTACTGCCTGTTTCTTTAGACCCCATCAAATCTCACATTGTATGAAAACACATAAAACCTCTTCCCATCCCATGACAAATTGCACTTTTTTCTCCACAACTACCAACAGCTATGTAATGGTCTATAAAGTAAATCTGTTACCTGACATATTTCTAATACACCTAAGCTAGCACTCTTCTTCTGCCAGGCACCAGGAAAATATTATTTGCTTTTGTTGCTCTTGCACAAATGTTATAGATACAAAAACTTTTTGTTTGTGTGTTCCAAGGGAAGGCAGTTTTTATCAATGGGAGCAATAAGATGAAAGGAAAAAAATACTAAAAAGAGTTTATGGTGAGAGAATGGGTATTTATTGGGACAGTGGATCCCTAAACTCTCACCAGAGTCTAAATATAAAAGATGTCTAGATAGCTTTAAAATATGACGCATATTTTCCTTTACCAGGCTGTAACAGAAGGCTCTTTATACCAAACACGTGGAAATGAGGATCCAAAAGAAACCAGTTTTACTCTAAAATCTCAGTCATGGACTGCAGCCTGGGGCTGAGGCCATGGCACATGTGCTGACTGGCAGAGCTGCTCTTTATCCCTCAGGTTTCCCATTTAAAGTCCTAATCTTGAGACATTTACACTGGTGTTTACATTTCCATGCAAAGCCACGAGGGCATTTGGTCTGCATAAACCCAGTCATGGATGTCCTGGAAGGCTTGGCTCACCTGATAAAGAGGGTTTGGGCCACAGGCACCCCGTTCAGGGGTTGCTTTTCCACATTGGAGCTGAGAGAGGCAGTCACTGGGACTGGGTTTGGTAGGGCAGAGCTCCACCTCATCTATATATGTTTTTTGGGTGTGCCCAGGCAGGTGGAGCTGATGTGGTGGGAGATACCCAGGCAAGGTCCCAGCTCTGTGCTCCTTGAGAAAATCCAACCAAATCCTGCCCTGAGTAAAAGCTTGGCTCTCCTGAGTTTTCTTCATGGCCCTGCAGTTTTTAACATGGAACAACACCAATATAAGACAAAAAAGGGGGCAAGCTCCACCAGCAGTTGGAAGAATCTCCCTCCCTGAGCAAGGAAATGCAAACCAGGGAGTAGGAAAAGCTCTATTAACTCCTGTTCTATCCATGGGAATGCCATTCCCTGCGTTCTCCAGTCCTAAGGAAGCAAGCCCAGGCACACCAGAGGCAGAAGCCCTCAGAGGTGTGAATGCAACCAGACACTGCTCCTTGGTTTTTAGAAAGAGCTGAGATCTGGGAGGGTGCCATGTCCCAGCCAGCCAGCTCTCCCTGTGCCAGGGGATGCAGAAATGCATGCTGCAGGAAAACAAGACACCCCTGCTTAGGATTCCCAGAGGCCCCATCCTGAGTGGCAGAATTCTTGGAGCAGAAAGCTGATCCATCAGCAAAGACAGCTTCCCTTTGGGGCCAGCACGGGGAAGGAGTGGGCCAGTGCCTTGGTAAGGCTTCTTGAGAGCCCCCAGGTGAAAGGCACACTTGGGATGGTTGAGGATGGACATTCTTTGCAGTTTGGCCCTTGGCTGAGAAGCTGAGAACAACAGCAGGGCTGAGCCCAGGCTCACCAAATCTCCTCCTTAAGGAGCTTTTGACAATATTTGTTATCTAATACATCTTCGGATCAAAGGAGCAGTCAAGATCCAGTCTGAGTATAAACAGCTGCCCTGTAGGTTTTATAACAGGGGACAGGCTTACTAATAAACCTGGATTATCCAAAGGTACACTGGTCAATCCACATCTCCTGCCCAAAAACAAAGGAGAGGAAATTGCCAGGAAATTGCTGTCACCTGTACAATGGAAAGAAGCAGAGCGTGGAGGGCTCTGTGGTAGCTGCAGGTGCTCAAGGGCAGCTGGGACAAAATCTCTATCCAAATATCTAAGTTCCATTCCTAACTTGTTCCTGTTTGTTCTGCAGCAGCACTTTTCCAAATGGAGCTCAGCATCCATCCCAAAGGCATGGACCTGAAAGAGGCAGATTTCTACATCAGGACATGCCTAACACTGCTCCCCTCCAAAAAACAAACAACAAACCCAGGAGTTCATATCACAAGAACCTGAGACAGAACTATTTTGAAGGATCGTGGTGCTCAACCTGTGTATAAACAAGGACATCTTGGCAAACTCAAAGAGATGTCCAAAAAACCCCAAAACACCAACCTTTTTTTTGCAATTATGATGAACATGTAAAACAGTAATGAAAACAGAAATAGTAAAGGGCAACTCTAGTCCAATATTTTATTTCAAAAAGTGTGAGAAAGGATTCTCCCATTTTGCCATCTTTCTGTTCATTATTCTTTGAGGAATCAACACCAGACAATCACAGGCATCACCAGAGGGGCATCACTCTTTCCACAACAGACCCTCAACACTCTTTAGTACTAGAAATGAATCCTCCTCCTCTGAGCATCACAAAAGTATGGCCCAAACAAGAAAAACTAGAAATTCTAGATTTTCAAACAACATATCTTTTCTGCAGCCAAATCTTCTTTAAATTCCCAAACTGCAGCTGTTCCACCATGAAAAATCCCAAAATTCCTCACAGGCACGTGGTCAGCAATGGCCTGCCCAAAGACATTCTGGGTAAGAAAGGAAACAGCAGCTCCTGCCAAGAGCAAGCATTTGACATCAACACAGAGAGAAAGGGAGAAAACATTATCTGTTTTCATATTTCCTGAGAAAGACATTGAGGATGTAACCTTGTTATTTATGCAGGGTCAAGGTTTCATCCGAGAATTTAGGAAAGGAATTTATTTTCCCCTAAAGTGTGATTAAGTTTATAAGCCTAAGACAAGTTTTGATTGTGGTTTTTTTTCTGTTTTGGTTAGCAGAATAATATTTCACTTTCTGTCTTCTCTTTTTTTAAGAAAGGAAAATGTGCTGTTCGTTTGTCTGGTAAATGTTTATCCATTCTGTGTTTAAAACCCCCAAACAATAGAATAAAATGGAATTAAACTTTAATATATCGCTTATCTTCAAGCACTGAAACACTCAGAAAAACAATACTCTGCATGAAAAAAAAAAGTCCCATGTTTTACCAGAATGTTTAGAAAAGTAATTCTTTTGGATTCACTAAAGGGCAGTATCTGCTATTCCACAAACTTTTTCAAAATACGTTGTAAATGGCTATTTACAAACTTGATTGCTTTTTAATAGCACATACTCTATGCTGTTGGGTTTGTTAAACCAGTTTACAAAACACATTTTTGTTGGCTGGGGTGGGTTTCCAATCTCATGAACAGTCTACAATTTTAGTTTTGGGGGGGGGGTTTGTATTTGAGCTCTTTGGAAATGATCTTGAAGTGGTTGCTTTTAAACCTGCAATAAATGTATTGCTGATGGAGAGAAAGGAAAGTTCTGACTGCAGAAATGATGTCAATATTGGTATTTTTAAGGAAGAGAGGGCAACTAGCTTAATAAAAACAAAGGTATTGCATTTCTGATTGATTTCAAATCTGACTGAGGTAACATGCTAGCAACATCCTTGGGCCATTTGCTTTACTGACCTTTTGGATGTCTGTGGCCTGTAGCAGTTGCTGGTTTTTATTACGATATTGCACAACGCAGTTTGTTTTTTTTTTTGTGTTTGGGGGACAGACACTATTTAAAATATTTGAATCGGTTGCGGAGGGTGAAAAAAAAAAAAGTTTGATGGGGTAAATTTTTGTTTTCACGCTGTCACACTCCAGCCCAATTCAGCATCAAGGCACCTTTCCATGGGGGTAAGGAAGGACAGAGGGGTGGGCACCTCCCCTCAGCATCCCCCTGAGCCAACACACTTGCGATGTTTCTGTATCTATTTGTTTTCTTTGTCTGATTTTAAAACAGTTGGGGTTTTTGTTTTGTTTTTGGTTTTGTTTGGGTTTTTGTTTTTGTTTTTTTTTTTTTTTTTTTTTTTTTGTTTTTTTTTTTTTTTTTTTTTTTTTTTTTGTTTTTTTTTTTTTTTTTTAATTTTATTTAGGTGAAACTAACCCTTCCTCCCTGAAAACTGCCATCTCTTAACTGTATTCCCTCTGGAAGTATTTGTAGCTGAGGCCAATAGTTTGAATTCTTTATGCCTTTTCTCCCTGCTGGCTGGTTTTTGCCAATCCTTGGGAGCAGAGACAGGCAGGACAGCGAATGCCATCACAGCACACCCCAAGGCAGCCCAACAAGATCCTTCAGGGAAACTTCAGAGCACAAAGCCAAATCTTCTTGATTAACATCCCACAGCAGTACAGCACAAAACTGCTTTTTGTGAAAGGCTGGATGCTGCAGCGGTGCTGGAAACTGGAGCGAGTGTAAGTGTGGGTGTGAGCTGACTCTGCCCAAAGCTTTTGGAGTGCCAGTTCTCCCGGGAGGAAACACCTACAGACCCAGGTTGTCACTCCTGAACATGATGTTCCAGTGTGAAAAACCCATCACCACACCTACTCCAGCCCTTTTGGCAATTCCCACAGCCCCCATCGGGATCTCCCTAGGCTACAAAACATCGAGTGCTTTCTCTGCTAATCTTTACACCTGCTAATCAGCCATCAGGCTCTTAGAAAGGACTCGCCCACGACCTTTTAGACAACATTTAAGAAGCCAGGCAGTAAGAATCAGCCACTTGCAGAAAACCGTGAGTCTGAAACGCTACTTTTCATGGTAAAACAATGGTTTGACAGAAGAGCACAGCTTCTTGCCGATGGTGAGTCTTTGGAGCACTCATATCCTGTTTGGCTTCTCTCCTTTGTGCCTATTTCTTTGGGAAACTTACGGTGCGATTCCCAGAGGTTCGGATGCTGTATCACTTATCCACGTCAATAAACAATCTGGAGCACTGTTTAAATATGGAAACACTTTGTTAGCAGCACAACCAAAGGCACTGGTTGTGCTGCTGCTGTGCTTGAGGGAAAAAAAAAAAAAAAAAAAAAGGGGAATAAAGGGATCTTTTGGTGAAGACAGCCAATTTTTCTTTCATCAATCCACCAACACCACTGGACTGGAAGATTTACAAATTCTGCCCAGTCTGTCCTCAAGCTGGACGCTCTTCTGGTTTGGTTAGGGATATAATTGGTTGCACCATTTACTGACAGTTCTGCTTTCTCCCTAATTTTCAGATGCCAAAACTGGATCTGTTTCTGCTCACGTCTTGGTTTTGGGTGACACTTTGTGCTGAGAACTTCCAGCCACCACTGGTGGCCGAGGAGCTTTCGGAGCAGAGCTGCAGAAAACAGTGTCAAACCAACTGGAGAAGCCAACACCTTAAGGTCAAACTGCACACCCACTGCCTGTCCACCCTGTGCCCAAACACAGCACGACTCCTCTGTTTCAAGGAACACCCACAAAAATATCTTTCCCATGACTGTAGATCCCCAATGAGCCCGTCAGAGCTCCCGGCACGGTGTAACGTGTTCTGCTCAAACACAGGCTGCTCCTAATCTGCTCCAGAGTTGTGACCTGCCAGCACCCTCTGGTGCCTCAGGATTCCTTCGCTCTGTGTCAGTACAAGAACTTTCTCTGTGAGAAACAGCTCAGAAAAAGGAAAATTACAATGTAGGGTATGTCCAGTGAAGATGAACAAGCAACAGCAGCTTTTTTTCTGGGATATTGCCTGCAGCACTCCTCACCCGCTGTGTCTGACAGAGGAACTCAAATTTAAACAGATGCAAAAGGGCAAAGGGGGTTGTGGCAGTGATGGAGGGAGGAGCTTCTCTTTCTAGAACACAATAAAAGAACTAAAAATCTACCCCCTCATTACCCACTTTCCCATCCTACAGTGGATGGTCAAGAAGACAAAGGGCAATGAAGGACAAATAAAGTGCACAAGTGATTAATTAACATTTAAAACACTCAAAAGCAGTCATTAGAGATGAGGCTCCAAAGCAGAAGTTCATGCCAGAGCAATAGTGGCGAAAAATTTTAAATAAATAAATAAATATATAAATAAAGTAAAACAAAACTATTTTTGTAATGGTACTTGAGAAATTTATGAATGGGATTCTGTGATGTGGTTGCCTGAAATAGCAAAGATTTGGACATGGCAACCCCAGGAGTTCCTGAGAGCAGCTGGCACAGAGGCCATGCGTGAACAGAGGGTTTCCCCCTCTTCCCTCTCCTCTCCTGTCAGGATGGGCTTTTCCCTCTGAGTGACAAACAAAATTCAGCATCAGCATAAGGCACCTCACACTAGGACAAGGATGGTAAATATTGCCCCCAAACCAACAACTCTAACCAGAAGCCCAAAGGGAACTTTGCAAACCCCACCGGCCAGATGCCTCTCTTCCTCTACTTTCTTCCAAGACATATTTCCCTGGATTTCATTTCATTTTTGTTGCTTTAGGCTGTATGCTACACATTTTTCTTGTGAAAAGATGCTTGAAATGGGATAAAATACTCCAGGTCAGGCTTTTCCAGCCCTGAGCAGCGTTACTACATGTTCCCTACACAGAGATACTGTGGATTTATGTTTAGTTTATGAGTCCCAGACCCTTCTCTGAGGAACTGCCATTTAACTGGCTAATTATCCCTGCCCAGATGGAGGATTTTGCACTTGTCTGGTTCTCATCTCCAGTCCTGGGAGCACATCCTTTTCCAGGAAGATAAGCAACAACAAGTCTGCTTTAACAATGCAAGATTTAAAGCTGCTGGTACCAGATCCAAACCTCCACAGGCAGAGACACAAAAAGCTGAAGGGGGAGCGTACCGGGTTCAAGTTTCGAGAAATTTTTGGTGGGGCA
The DNA here is from genome assembly GCA_016584745.2 of Phylloscopus trochilus trochilus. Lineage (NCBI taxonomy): Eukaryota > Metazoa > Chordata > Aves > Passeriformes > Phylloscopidae > Phylloscopus > Phylloscopus trochilus. The sequence continues at coordinate 6,099,114 of WQNJ02000001.1, forward strand.
ATCTGTCATCAGCAAGCTTTATTTTAGACCTTTTTATCAACTGTCCTGCCATGTCCAGCCTAAAGCTGGCATAGAGGAACAGAGCTGCCATTAACCCATCTGGGTGCTTTTTTTTGGAGGAATTTGATGGAAATACAAACCATATGTGACCGTACTCAAAGAAAATGAAACCAGTACTTTTGAGAGGCCTGATACTACACAGATCTGATACCTAATATTGTGGAATCGGGGCAGAGGTTTGGTTTTTACACAGTAAAACTTAGGAGGAGGAAACCTGGAGGAGATTCTTCTCTGTAAACATGAGAGCACATCTGATGTGGAGATCAAAAGGAGAACTTACACTAATTATACCAAAAAACAATCAGTGCTCCAGAACAGATAATAATGAGAAATGAACACTGAAGGAAACTTTGATGTACTTCTTAGATAACTGTGGTACTTTAAAATTGGATGCAGTTCAAACATTTAAAACATGTCAGTCTGAGATCTACATTTCAGATTGAGAATGTGTTGATGCACAAGTAGATTTTAAAATAAACACACGGTGGAGCAGAATACAAACATGGATTAAAAAAAAAAAAAAAAAGCACAAAAAACCCCAAACCCCTGTTCTTTAGTTACATCTCCCCCATTGAAGAGGCTTTAAAACCATTTCTCCTTCACACAAGCTAAACCCAAATGCCAAGTTTTACTGAAATCATTGTTAATAAGTCAGTTTGCAGCCTGGATTGGCTGGGATGCCTGTTGACTCAGTGCAATTTGAGTCACAGGCACAGCCCAGACCACACTGCCAGCTCCTGCTCCCACCAGTAAGCACAACACCAAGGGCAAAACGTTGTCAGTCCTGATGGAGGAGAACACAAACCTGTAGATACTTCAGCAGGCCATTTGTTGTGCTGATGCTAGTGAAGATTTCTCAGGATGAGTACGTCTGGTTCATTACTGACTGAACTGTGGGACCAAGTTGAAAAGGTGTTCTCAAAAGCATCAGTAGTGACAGGATGAATAATAACACCAGGCAAATGAAATTTGGAGATTTTCAAGCTTCTCTAAACACACTTCCTTACATTCCTGTTTAGCAGTAAAATATTTTTCTGTAACACCCTTCACCAGAAAGTCACTTAAAACAAAATAAAGAACTAAAAAGGCAGCTAAAGGCACAACTAAAAAGACAGCTGAAGTTTTTCTGAGACTGCAGCTGAATAAAATATGTGAAGACAAAAGCCACCACAGGGTGGGAAAGAACTTTTTCAACAGCCCCATCAATCCCTCTATTTACACACGATATAATGTCCATGTGATACCCTTCATTTTCACTCTCTGCAGCCAGGCCATGGGAAATGGATTTTCTGAGTATCATGATTTGACTTTTGATGGGCATCAAAAAACATGCAAGGATCTTCAAAGTACCAAGAAAATGCAGAAATGCTATTAACAACAGAAAGTGTTTCCCCCTTCAAATTTACTATTTACATCTCCTGTGTTCTGAAGTTTGAAATTCCTGTGAAATTCCCATCTTGGGGCATGGAGAGCACAACTGGAAGAGGTCCACAAGCTCCACAAAAAAATTAACATAAAGATAAATTTTTAGAGCACTCTCTCTATATAAACTACAAGACAGCACGTGCTGCCAGGATTACCCTTCAGGAACAATATGTGCCAGCACCTATTGGACTGTTTATGAAATTGGCCATTAAATTTAAACACTTTGGAGGATGGAGAAGAGCCTGTGGCTCGCTGGTTTTTAATTACTTTGCTGAAGGGGGGCTAAGGGAGGGTGTGACAGCTCCAGGGATGAGCACAGCACATGGGAACAGGCTTGGGAGAGGCTGCTCATGTGCCCTGTTACATCCACGCTCCAGGAAATACAGCTTTTCAAATTTAAGCAAATTAACCAGGGGTCCTCACTAACCCGGCCACCCTTAAGGACTTTTGGCCCAAGGGCACAGAGTGGGGCATCAAAGGGGGCATGGGGTGCTCTCAGTTGCAAGCATGCACGGGCTTGCTGCCACCAGAATGTCCTGACAAGTGTCCATCATGTCATTTTCAAAGCAGCTGCTGCCCACTGGTGCTGTTGGAGTGTTTAATTACATGGAATAAGCACTAAGAGCCCAGTGCTGCTCCAGACAGCAGCAAGGCCACCACGCTGGGCTCCTCTCACCCCAGGTGACACAGCACAGCTGTCACCTGCAGGGTGGCTCCTTCCTGGTGCCCACACAATTTATTTTCTGCTGGAGTCCACCCCCTGGCCTTGGAGTGCTTTTGGAGCCAACCAAACACACAGCACATGAAATCTGAATGTGCACCACCACAAACGTTGGTTTCCTTTCCTTAAGAGGCAAAGGAAACAGCTCTCATTTTATTTTCAGGGTGCAACAGCAGCCAGCCCCAAGGTAAACAGAGGTTTTTTTCTAAAGCCCTTTCCAAAAACATTTGCCATCTGCCTGCTGGACGACGGACCGTGTCCACACACTGTGTGATTCCAGGAGCAGATTTCAGGGATTTCACATTTCTGAAGCAGTTGGGAGTCAGATATTTTCCAGCCCATGTTTCTTTCAATCACCTGCCTACTGGTTACAGAAATACTAGAAATCCTACAGTCCATAACTCTTAAGGTCCAAATTCATTATTTGAACACATAAATTTGATGAGACATCATGCACCTTCTCCTCTATCCTAAAAAAACATTCCTGGAGCCCATGCAGCAAACTGCAAGGCAGCAAGCCCTGTTCACATGGAAATGTTAAAGAAGAGAAACAATATCAAAGTGCCCCCTATGTTTATAATAATAGCTTTAATAACATTCCACCTCCCTTCTAATTTTTCCTCCAGGTTCCATTTTTGGCTTGTTCTCAGTGACAGTCTCTCTCAGGCATTTCCAAACTACAACACATACTTTGGTGAAGTATCAGTTTCACTTATTCCACACTGATTTTTACTTGATGGCAGCATTTATTTTTCTTGGTGGGGCTAGGAGTTATTCCCTCATAACAAATAAAGCACTTAAAGGATAAGTGCTCTCAGAAAGATTGAGCAGGTTTTAGTCATCCGGGTACACATCCATCTGTTCACTTTTATCTGGGGTTTTTTGATGGGTTAAAATTTTACGTGGCTAGAGGAAGGAATACAGGATTGAAGTGTTAAGCTGTAAGATTGTAGAGTAAATTAGGGTGGAATGAAACAGCACTGCCAAGTCCAAGGCAAGGTGAAGGCTGCATGTAGCAGACTCAATCAATAAGTGATCGATCAAGTGTTTAGGCAGGAGAATGCTGAGGATGGGGCAAGATCTCCTAATGAGCTAAAGCTGGTACTGCTGTAAGGTCCCTGCTCCTGAAACCACACACAACGGAAAGCAAAGCACCCTGTTGATGTAAGGGCTCAGAAATGCTGCAGTTATAACCCTCACAGGCCAAGTTCATAATTTTACTGGAGAAATTCAGTGAGGCAAGATGGGTCTTTTCTTCTTTTTTTTAACAGGGTTTCTTTGATCCTATCTCACACTGCTGTACTAAAATACAGAAATGCAGTGCACCAGTAAAATACAGAAAATGCAAAGTGAAACCCTTGTTCACACAAATTTTGACAAACCCTCACTACAAAACACCAACCAAAGCACATTGTAATGGATTCAGAAAAGACTTTGGCATGTTTTTTGCAAAAACAGCCTCTCAAGCCACACTTTACTAACCAATGTGGAACCCAGAAGTCATGAATATGAAAGAAAACTCTTCAGGGCTAGGTTATTCTCTCTCTGTTTGGGCTCAGACTCCTTGCCCCCTCCTCAGACATGCCTGGAGGCAGGCTGGAGATCCACCCTGGAGGAATGTGCCCATTTCCCATGGAGAATTCCTGAGCCTTCCAAACAGGAAAAGTAAATATTCCCTAAATAAAAATTATCTGTTGATCATGCCACAGATGTAAAACAAATCAGGCTGTGTAAGATGAGAAGCTGGAAAAGAGACATCACCCAGATTTACCCTCTTTCAACAGCTTCTAAGAAAAATCCCTTTTCCCCAGGTGCAGCCTCTCTGGACCACCCTGATGCTCACACACAGATCCCAAGAGGACTCTTACATTCCTGGGCACAGCACGTGGCAACAGGGGTGGGAGCAGGGGGCACATCTCCTACATCCAAGGAACTGACACTTCAACAGCATCCAGCTGCTCCCTGCATCCATTGCTTCCTCCCCAAATACAACCAGCTACTTCCCCCATACCCCCAAGCTTAACAAATAGCTGGGGCACTACTGCTTTTTTAATGAAAAAAGATAAATATCAGGAAAAAAATAAAAAAAAAAAGAAAGAGAGAAGAAAGAGAAGAAAGAGAAGAAAGAGAAGAAAGAGAAGAAAGAGAAAGAAAGAGAGAAAGAGAGAAAGAGAGAAGAGAGAAAGAGAGAAAGAGAGAAAGAGAGAAAGAGAGAAAGAGAGAAAGAGAGAAAGAGAGAAAGAGAGAAAGAGAGAAAGAGAGAGAGAACAGACACAAAACTAAACAATCTACCTTAAAATAAACTCTGCGGTATTATCTGTCTCTTGTCAAAAAGTTACTAGGGAATAAAAGTGACAGACTGTCTACTAAGATACATCCCATGACCAAGTGACACACCTAAAACTTGTCAAAGACTTCCCTCTGTTGATGTGTCTGCTTATCCTTAGTGCCCACATGTGTTACATGACTGTATATTCTTGGAGGGTGGAAGATCTTGATTAATTTGTTTCAGGGAAAGAACACTTCTTTCCCCCACCCGATTTCACCCTTCTGATGTGACAGGTCTTTGTCTGTTCCTCACATAAACCAGAGAAGTTCTCGACTAAAACCAGACCCCATGTAATTATTTTCCCTTAAAAATAAAGTCAATAAAACTGGCAAATGTGAACAAAACTGGAACTGATCTACCAAAGAACTGTAAACAGATTTTCCTCCAGTGCACATTCTTCACATTGAGGAATCACTACTGGTCAGTATTAAAACCAGACAAATGATGTGGTGCTTTGGTGAAAGAGGGGATGAAACAACTCATGTGGACAAGTTACAGAAATGGCCAAAGGAGGTGGTGCCTCAGCCCAGACAGCAATTAGCTTTTGGGAACTCGGTGTCTGGTGTCCAGCCTCTGCTGAACGTTGCACGTAGGGCCCTACAGAACACATCACATCCAAACTGAAACACCAGGCCTGGCCAGCTCTGCTGGAGAGCTGGGCTTCCACCACAGCTTTGATGTGGTTGTGCACTGGGTATGTTCCCATGAAGTTTTAATTCCTGTTAAAACTGCGGGAGGGTGGAGCAAGGACACCAGGAGGGCTCAGGAGAAAAGTGCTGTTGTAGGGGGGCAATCTGGAAAGGGTTTCCTCTGCAGTGCAGCCAAAAACATTCGGAGAGATTTAAAAACTGTTTGCAGATGAATATCTGTACCTTTTTACTGAGAAGAAACTTTAAATGAAAATTAAACTGAGCAAATAAAGCAAGCTGCAGCTATTGAAATAGAAAGTGTATGGATCACGGGAAGGAGAAAAGAGTAAGAGAAATGCTTCACACTGGAAAGTGCACCCAGGAGGGCAAGTACACAAGAGTTTGAGTCTGAGCAAGAGCAAACTGTGTCAGAAACCAGTGTACACCAATCAGCTGGACAGATGGAGAGGGATATCACCTGTTAATATTGCTAAGTCCAAATTCAGCACAAAGATTCATTTTGTTTCTTCACTGTCTCTTCTTGGGGAGCAGTTGAAACGCTCTTTTCCACACTGTCAGCATCTACTTTTATTTGCATTTGTCTCAATGCAACTTGAGTGATGTGACAGTAGCCCAACAACAGCAAAATGTTTCTTTCCCAGTGCTATGAGGAATGCATAGCCCAAGGAACCAGAATTCCCTGCCTTCCTAGACTGTTCCTCAAAGCATCCCAACACCAACACAGCACTGCTTCATGGGATTCTATCACCCAGTGGTATTGAGTCAACCAGAAAAGAAAAGTGCCTTCAGACATGAAGTGAAGAAAAATCTCTGGCCTTCCTGGGAGGAAGTGCAGAGGGCAGTTCAAAGCTGAACCCTAAGAAAACCCCAGTCACAGAGGGTTTTGCCTTTTAATGTGGTTTAGATTAAAATCCTGTCTCCACAACTTTGATGGAAGTGTAGTTTTCTGAACTAAAACAAAGAACTTGACACATGTACGTGTCTCCAACGTACAAACAGCTGGCTGTTTCCATAGAAAAACCAGAGAACAAACTGAAATAACTCGAAAAAAATGAATTCCTGATTTTGTAATAATGGCCACATGGTCCGCTCAAGTGAGTGCAGAACTGGAGAGGCAAAACTCATCGGTTTTACCCAAACACCAATACTGATTTCATCTCTTACTTCATCTCTTCTTCATCCCAGGACACATTCCTGTGGAAACTGCAGGACTCACCTCTTACTCAGCAGAGCATTGGCAGAATTAATTATTGAGCATTTAATCAAATCAAACGGTAAATGAGCGTACCCTGAAGTACGAGTTCATGGAAAACACAAAGCAGACCCAACATCATCGACCGAAGTTTTGTGGTTGACTGCAAATCTCTTATCTGTACTCACTGGAACCATTCTGGTCTGGGCTGCACACAAACTTATTTTGTACATCAGAGTCAAACACAGGTTCAACAAAGCAGAAAATCAACAGAAACGCCACCTGGAAGCTGGATATTACAAACGCCTCTTGTGAGATCTTAACACTGTCAGACTCCAGATTTTGCCCTGATTTGGGAATAAACTGATATTCTGAACCCCGTCTTACAAATCCACCAAGCCCAAACTCAACCCTGCCTCCGCTGGGCACCACTATTAGCAAAAAGTCACTGATCAATAATGCTGGCACTGTAAGTTCATGCAAAGAATAGTACTGGCAAAGGCTTTGGATGTGAGCTGAAAACCCATTTAGTTAAGAATATTTTATTGTGGAAAAGGATGTGGAAACAGAAAATAAGTTAAAATGATAAAGAGACCTGAATAGAAACCCCATGGTTATAAATGGAACAGTCGCTGTGAGCAGACAGTTCTGTACATCCACATCTGTTCCAGTTCAAAGCAGTTCATGTGAACCAGGGGAAGGAACTATTTTTTCCTTCAGTGCTGCAAACCTATCTGCAGTCTGGCCAGGGCACAGGGTAGGAAGAGTGACAAACCACCATCACTGGCTCAATCCAAGTTTCAATGAGATGGAGCTGCCACCAACATCTTTTCTTGCCTTTCCCTATTTTCCCTCCCATATTAAAATGCACTTAGAAGAGAACAGCAGCATTTGCAAACACTTTTGGCAATTAAAGCAGTTTGTTTTTGCTAAAACTAAGCTTAACAAAAGCTCTGTTTTGTTCCTCTGCTCACAGATAATTTCTGTTTCACAACTGTCCCTTCTGGGGCCACTTTGATGATAACGTGGGAAAAGCAGGCAAGAACAGTCCAAGTGGGAAATAAATATATAAAAATAACAGGGCTACTCCAGAACTCATTCAGGTTCCAGAGGAGCTCAGATTTCCTGCCTGTGGACAGCTGAAATGTTTTCTCTACCCAGTTTGGTCTTTGTTTCTGTAATACCTCTTTTCTACTTTTTTTTAATCTTAATTTTTTTTTTTTAAGTAACAAAGTAACAAAGAAAGCAACGGCAAGAAAAATGTGGTGCAAAGAAACAGAAAGAGCACTCAAAAAGGGGTGAAGGCTGGAATTAGCTCCCTGTTTCAGTCTGACAGCAACACCATACTTCAGAGTAAAGATACTTCTCTGTAATCATCTAGTCATGAGAAATATTTATTTTCCTACTTACATTAGTAGGAAATACATTAGTAGACTACACACATACAATCCGTGGGATTTAAAAGCTTTCTTTTCTTTCTTTAGCATCAGATTGTTCACACTGAGGTTGAAATATGTTTATGGGGTCCCTAAATTTATTTGCCACAGGAAAAACATGAAACTTCCCGCCAACAACCCTGCTCCTGACGGAAAACCCGCTCAAGTCAGTCAATACTGAGTAATTGCTGGACTGAAATCAATCACATGCTCCCAGGAACTGCTTCAGCTGGGTTTTTGCTTTAGAGATTTAGTGCTGTGACTGGTGAGGCACTGAAATCCTCAGCTGCCATTAGACGCTGCTCCCAAAGTGGATGGCAAAATCTCCACTGGAGCAGAGCTCATGAGAAGCTCCCCGAAAGGCAGAGATCCTCCACTTCAACTAAACTGTGGGGAGACAAAAGGAGATGCTGTTGAAGGCAGTCTCTCCTCTGATATGTTACACCTGTGTTAATTATCCTTGAGTAGAAACAGCCTTGCCCTCACAGCCATGGGCCTGATAAAGAGTGAGTGAGCTGAGAAGAGTTGGTTGGAGTTCAGTTGGAGTCTGCTCACCGTGCTGAGAAGACCTAGGGACAGGAGATGGTGCAAGGAACAGAAAAGGTAAGCTGCTGTAGGTAGGACAGACAGGGTTAGGCAGCCATGCTAGAGCCAGAGCTGAAGGAGAGAGCCAGAGCTGTGTGGAGCTGCTCTTAGAAGACACAGAGAGAAGGTATGAGAGATTTTTTGAATATCAAGATGCTGGTACTTGAAGCCTTCTGATGATTCTAATGAAGCATCTCGAGTGCAAGTGCAGTGTCCATGTTGACTGCTGTATATCGACTGCAACACTAAACAACCCTTAAAACCCCTCACACAGCTGTGTGGAGGAAGGGGCAGGGCTATGTTGTTAAATGCTGTTCCTGTCAGGTGGAGAAAGTGCTGAGGAGGGCAGGGAACTGCTGCAGATTCCCCTTGGACACAGAGACATGGAAGCTGTCGGGACACATGGGAGGGTCTCCTGCTCAGCTGCCCACTTGCCACCAAAACCAGGGCTATTTGTGCACTTTAGTGCTTCTCTGGATGAAGGCCAGAGGGCACAGGGAATTGCAGGACACAGCCCCCAGGAACTATTCTGAGAAATTGTACCGACGAGAGAGAAAAAGGAACACTTTTGTTAATTTATATTATCATGACAGCAAAGATCTTGTTTTGGAAATGAGAATGTGGTTCTTTTAACTGAGAGCTTCTTAGCGAGGTGCTACAAAGAGAAGCTTTAAAAATTAAATTATTTCATCTGCCATTTAGAAACTATTAGCTTTAAAAGGCTTAGATTTGATTTCTATGCCTCTGGTATGTAACGATGTTTAAAATCTAAACCAAAACCTGTTTCTGCTCTTTCTCTGATAATTAGTAGACGGTCTCTGGTTTTCACTATCCAACTATTCATTTATGTTGTTAGATGGGCTTAAATGGTTAAGATTAATCAAAAATACCTTATCACAACACACAAAAGACAAGTCATTATGGCACTGTAAGAACGGTACCGGTAAGCACAATTTCTCTTGCAGCCAACAACTTGTCATAATTTTCAGTGTGTTTGAGAGAGCAGATTCATTCTCAAAAGAAAATGATGAGCTGCAGATTTACAAAATAAGCTAATTAATTTTTACAGTGTGATGGCACTCCTCAGTCCCCTACAGAGTAAGCAGCAGAATGAATAAGCACGGCCCAATAGTTTGAACTCCAGTTCTGAACTAAGGAGCACCTAGAACAGTTTCACCCTGTGTGATCTGGGGCAGACACAGAGCACTCTGCTCCTTCCTCACCTGCACAGGGTCTTACCCTGGACGAGTGTTCTCTTCTCTCAGTGGAATCCATTTCAAGTGAACTAAAATGACAGTTCTTGTTCTCTCTTGCCTGCCAAACCCATAAACTCAACATATTCTTTCTTGTCACATGCCAGAAGTGCAGCAACTTGAATGCAGTGCAAATGGACTGATGGGCTCTCACGATGTCTCCCTAAAAGTTGTGAAGTCCTCTAAGATCTGTGGGTACAGAATACCTTCTAAAGCATACACAGAAGGGCTGGGACACGATTTTGGTGTTCAGCCTCTTAACCTGGGAATAACAGGAGGATCTCCTGTGTATCCTTGAGTACCATTGTGCAGAAACAGGATCTGTTCCTGTTCCAAGAGCCCAAACATCATCTAACACCCCAGGGCACATGAAGTCAAATGTTTCTCCAAAATGACTGAATTTGAAATACGTAGCACAGGAAGAGTTGTCTCTGTTAGCTGGAGTGTGTCCTGGCAACGCACCTCAAGCTGTTCTCTCTCTCATGCCTTTAGCTGGCCTCAGCTTTCTGGCAAATGGATTATTGGCAGCAATAGAGATGTAAAGATGAAATAACATTTCAAATCTATGTCCCTGTCGATGTCAAGGCTATACCCTAAAAGAAAAATTGCAAACACAACCCTGCTAGTACAGTGCTGACACCCAAAACCCCAGGAACCCTAAAATGAAAGTTAAGGATTTACCCAATTCACACTCTCTGTACAATCAGTTATGCTGATTTTTAAAAAATGGAGTATGTAGACACTCACTCTTCATTATTCTGTTTGCCACTAAGAGAAGTACTCCCGAGATATATCCTGGCAAAGGAAATGGTGCTAAGCATTACCTTAGATTACTTGCCATTTTTAAGGAGAGAACAAAATTACAGCATCTTCTGCTACTGTTTTACAGAAGCAGCCTTAAATTTCAGTAGGCAACCACCCAAAGGAGACCTCTACAAAAATTCCTGATAAGTCATTTGTTTTCAGATCTGTTTTGATTCAAATTTATGCTTGGTTTGGGGCAGCAGCATGATGAACTGACTGTATGCCCTAGGAGACTAAATTTGTGAAAATACTTTGAGCTGATTAAAGGAAAGTAAGTGTTGCTTTGGATGTTGGTCTGATGAACCTTAGGGATTAGTGTGAGAGGAATAATTGACTGGAATCTCACTTCTATTACTTTAGTGATAAACTAACCTTAAGAATTCCACTTCTAATGGCATTTTTTTTTAACTCTTTGCACAGAGCTGCAAGGTCTTACCACATTGGAGGCAGATGCAGAAGAGCAGCCGTGCTGCCCATGTCATGTGTGAGACCCCTGAGGCACAGCCCCAGAGCCAGCCCTTTCCCTCACTGACCCCGGAGCTGCAACTCCTACACCTGGCGAAAATCCTGGAAAAAAGCCTGGCTCCACATCCTTGCTTTGTGACTCAGGCTCATTTCTGTTTATACTCTGGTGAGCTGAAGAATGATGATGACTAGTAGCTATATAGATAAATAAAGTATATTAAGTCACAGGAAGTAAAAAGGGAAAACCATTAATTTATTTTTAGAAACCTGTTCTTGCCATTCATCAGAAGAAGAACATCCAAAAGTTTGCAGCAAGATACAAGCATCTGGATGGGGTTTGCTGACCACATACCAGCACTCAGACTACTCACAGAGAAGCATTTGCTTTCTTTAGACCAGTCCCAGACTCCGTGCCAGGAACACAGGACACAGACAATACCGGAGTAGTTTCCACCAGCAGGAAAGGATGCTTTCACCACACAGGCTACAGCTGCTTGGTCTCCCCCTTCCAGTGGTCCCATAGCAGATTCCTCCCTCCAGGTGCACCATGGCACCAGCTGGTACATCCCAAACTGCTGCCCACACACCTTCCATCAGCAGTGCCCACACCAGAACAAACACCAGGGGAAACATCCCAAGGCGCACGTTGCCTTCTCCAGATGGACAAACCAAGGTCCTGCACCTTGGCTGGGGCAATCTCAGACACAGAGATGGAGTGAGAGCAGCCCTGAGGAGGAGGACTCAGGGTTGCTGGCTGAAGAGAAGCTCAATTTGAGCTGTCAAGGTGTGCTGGCAGCCCAAAAGGCCAAACATGTCCTGGGGTGCCACAAAAACAGTGCGGCCAGCAGGGTGAGGGGATTCTGCCCCTCTGCTCTGGAGCACTGCTCTAGGGCCCCAACATGGAAAAGGATGTGGATGTGCTGGAGCAAGTCCAGAGGAGGCCATGGGGATGCCCCAAGGGCTGGAGCCACCTATGGACCCAGGCTGGGACAGCTGAGGCTATTCAGCCTGGAGAAGAGAAGACTTTGGAGAGAACTTAGACATTCTTCCACTCCCTAAAGGAGCTCCAGGAGAGCTGGAGAGGGACTTTGGACAAGGGTCTGGAGTGCCAGGACAAGGGGAACGGCTTCAAACTTGGAGAGCAGGTTCAAATGGGATATTGGGAAGGAATTGTTCTCTGTGAGGGTGGTTGCCCAGAGGCAGGTTGCCCAGAAAAGATGTGGCTGCCCCATACCTGGAAGTGTCCAAGGCCAGGCTGGAGAGGGCTTGGAGCAACCTGGGATAGAGGAAGGCATCCTTATGGATGGGATCCCTAAGGAGCCCATGGCAGGAGGTGGAACAAGATGATTTTTAAGGCCGTTTCCAACCCAAACCACCCTGGGACTCCGTGACTGTACCAATGCTAATCAAAACCGAAGAGGTGATTAAATCTGGAGCTGGATGCTCAACTCCCAAACTTCCCACTGAGTGAATTCAGTACACACACTCACATCCCTTGCTTCCCCTCCTCTTGCTGGTTTGCCAAAACAGCACCAATCCAACAGTGGAAAACCTTTTGAGGCCAACAGCGCCGTGCCGTGCTCATGATGAATTTAACGGGATTTGCATAAAGGCTTCCATCTCTTGTGGCCCACAGAAGGTATTTTTTTTTCTGGGCAGACATAGCACAGGCATAAAGTCACACCATATTTTGAATCCTTGCCTTCCAAAATCCGGGAAGAACTGCAAGGCACTCTCATTGACATGTCTTGTGGTGCGTGGGCAGCCAGGATGCCACAGTGCAAATGGTCAGACACAAACACACAAGAGGTTTTTCTCTGACTGTTAATGCTGCTCTGGGCAAGCGCCTGTCACCATCCTTACTTCGAAGTAGTAAGTAGTAGTAAGTAGTAAAAAACCCTAAAAGTTTGAATGATACTCAGCCCTGAAACCACCTTGGCTCTCTTTCCACTTCTTAAGAAAAATTATAAAACTCCTACAGTATCATGCTGAAAAGCAGCATTTTAAAATATATTCAGAGTCCATGACTTTTAGTTCCATTATGTCACCGAAGTCACTATCTGCTCACTTTTCCTATTCAATTTTTAACAATGTGTCCTGAATCTGCTCTGAAAATGTAATTTAGTTGCTAGACTTTTCCGTTTTTTCACTAATTGAATGCTGTGAAATGTATTTCACTCTCCCAGGCACATTTTCTTTTAGTAAACCTTACTTATCAACACACGGATCCCTACTGAACATTGCAAGCTTGTTCTGCAAGCAGGATATCAGCTGACGTCAATGAAGATGTACAAGGGGCATCAAATATTTTGCAATGTGTTTAGAAAACAGAGACTTTTTTTTTCTTGTTTTAGTGTGTACTCATCAGGATACAAACAGAGGGAGAGGTAAACCAGCAGGGACTGGGAGCCAGAAATACATAACTCAGATCGTTGTGTTATCACTGATGTCATGATAGAGGTTCAATAATTTATAGGATATGAAAAGAGCAGTTAATGCCTGCAAACCACTTAGGCTTCTCATAACAGAGTTCAGGTTTTAAAACTCCCTCAGAGCACTTACAGTTGTGTGGAAAAAGTCATAGGTGTTTGTGTCAGTTTAAAACAAGGAAAGGTTCTGCCTTTCAGAGCTGCAGTCTGAAAGGCCATCTCAGTAATTGTATACATTATTAATATACCTCTGATAGGAATAAGAATGTACATCCAGGTCCTTGCACAGATAGAGCGCTGCCAAGAATAAATCAGATATGCAGATAAGGTAAGCAGGCAAAGATATTAAAGAGGAATGGCACTGGGTCTGGTGTTAGTGCTATCTTTCCATCAGCTCAAATCGGGAAATAGTTTCCGTAATGGCTGGAAGGACAGACTGCCAGCAGAAGGTTCAAAAAATGTGAACTGTGGGAGACTGAAGAAGACAGCAAACACTGGCATGTGGGCCAGCCACAGAGGAGAGGCAGGGACAAGCCACTGGAAAGAGCAAAGGGAGCTGGAACACAGAACACACGGAGCAGCACAAAGGCACGGAACAAAGGCGAGGCGAGGACGGAGCGGGGACATGGGTCAGCTGCTGCCGAGAAAGGCTAAAGGATGCAGGGAGGTTAGGGGGCAGGGAGAAGGGCTGGCCCTCCCACCAGGATGTAGTACTACTTTCAGAAATAGAGGGATGAGGGATACAAATCAAAGGCTAAACCAAATAAATAAGAGTCTATTTCCCTGGGGGGCTTGTGGGCTCGCCTAGGACGCAGCCGTGGTGACTAATGCAGGCCAGCAGAGGAGCTCTGCTTCCTGTGCATTCCAAGCCTGCCGAGCCAGGCAGACATCGTGGTTCTTGCTAAAAGGCCCACATTTACCATAAATTACCTCGAAGGAACAATGGAGACACCACTATCTCTGTGCTCTTCAAAGCACCACAGCAAAGTGGCGCAGTGTTAGTGGCATTGCTTAGATCTAACAGCTGGCACGAGATGACTTAGCACCACTGAAAATAACCCCATGACAGGGCCCCAGCAAAGCTGCCAACCCCTGAAAATTTGTCATCTGTAAAACCCCCTCCCCCTGGGATTCGTACCTATGACAGAACTGCAAGTCTTGTCCTGATCTCCAGCTTGGCTGCAGACGTGGGCGAGGTCGGGGAGGTGAATAACCCCACGCCAGCTGAGCACCTTCTGCAGCCTCTGAAATCATACCGAGCTCTTTCATCCTACTATTGCTAACTTGGCTTGTGTGATGAAACACGAGGCTGTGAGCAGAAGGGCTTTGTCAGAATCCCTGAAAACACTCACAAGACAGGAGGAGAGTGGTGACTTCTGTTCCTGGAGCTCACCAGACCAGTGGTGCACCTACGCAGCGAGCCAACAACCCTATATGAAATGTGTGTTTTGGTAGCACAGATACTTCAAATTCCCAATCATCCTGCCCGAGGACACTGCCAAGGACTTCGGACAGGCTTTCCTCTGGAGCCTGCTCGGTGCCTTTGGCTTTCCCAGATCTCATCCCCGTGCTGACTGCCCTCTGTGGCAAATGAGGATATAGCAGAGGGATCAGCCTTCAGCACAGGGCAGGGAGATTCGCGAGTACCTGGACAACAGGATCAGGACGCTGAGTTCTGTGTGGAGGCTAAGGGGATCTCTTTCCCCAGAATGACAGACCTTGCTGTACAGTGTGATACAAGCACCTCTTCAGCACTGTGATCTCAGTGAGAACAGCTCCTTCCTGCTGGAGAGGTTTCTGGTCAGGAGTGCATCCCAGGGGATCTCACTCAGGGCCCAGCTGTGTAAGATGCCACACATGCCCCAGTTAGTGCCAAGCATCCCCAATCAAACAGGAAGAGGGGCCAAACCTGGCATTCATCAGCCCTTCACGCAGTAAAGTCCTCAAGATTTTTGTGCCTGTCAGAGTCCCTTCCCTTCTTCCTCTCCTCAAAGTGATCCTAGTTAAAAGTGAGCCTTATTTTCCAACCACAGCGTGTCCCCAAGCATTTCCTTTTCTCAAAACTGCCAGAACCCAAAGGGTGCAATTCGAGTCAAAAGGGACATTTTTTCCCTTCCCAATGCCAACAAACTGCTGCTTCCCAGGGTCACTCTGCTGCCTGCCTTCTGTTTTGGCACATTGCTTTCCCCCCATATTTCACGTCGCGCACCCGTGCAACCTCAGCATGTGAGCCTCAGAGCTCCACACCTTGTTCCCAGCACATCCACCACACCTGATTCCACAATGCCCCCTTTCCCACCACGCTGACACCCTGTCAGAGCTCCCAGTTTGCTCTCTGCTTGCTGCCAGCCTGGGGCAGGACAGGGAATGCTTCCCGTGGCATGTGCCTGCAGTCCAGCACAAAGTCAGAGCCGCTGCCCCGGCTGTGTGCATGCTCAGCCCCAGGAATTAATAAGTTATTAAAATATTAAGTTAATGATGTGCATGACTGCAAGTTACAGAGCTGGAAAAGAAGCCCTAATTAAATCAATACAGTTATTAGTCCCTTGTCATCTCTGATTAATTATTAGCTTAATATGCTCCATCATTTTCACTGTTAATGGAAAGAGCTGCAGTGCTACCAGGGGAAGCTGGGCAGCATGCACCAGAAACCTATGGAGACAAGCTGGAACTCCCAGCTCTGGACTGAACAAGGTCTTTCAGAGAAGAGGGGAAGAAACATTTCATTTTTTTGGGGTGCTGATCTGACAGCACTTAAGTTTGTTTTCGAAGGGGGCAAACGTTCGCTCAGGGGATTTTTGACTGCTGAAAGGTTAAGGGGTAAAGACGAGACTCCTAAAGCTGGGCTTAGTCCCCATGCCTCCAAGCTTCTCTCTGCAGTGACAGGATATCACCACGGTCCTTTGAGAAGCCAACATGCCCCTCTCTTGCCCCAGAGCCCACCCCAGCTCCTCCAGAGGTGCATCCCCACCAGATGCACTCTTTACCCCAGGGCACAGAGAAGGAGTGGGCACATAATTAGCTGGCAGGCATCAGCTGTGGTGCCTGCCTGGCTCCTCAGGGCACAGATGTAGCTCAGGACACCTGTCCTTTCATGCCACCGACAGGGCCAAAAATAATGTGCTGAGGTCACTTTTCTCCTTGGTAGTGATAACTGAAACAGCACTTTGGATTAAGGCAACAGATAGTATTTACCCAGAGCTTAGGGGAGCACAGTTTCCCTTTTGCTTTGCTGTCTGCCATCATCCTTTCACTGCCCCCAACTTTCTCCTAACTCCTTGCAACGAGCAGGTTTCCTTCGCTGTCTGCAGAAGGATTTTTTGAGTGTGAAAGCTTCAAAGATGGGTCTCCACGTGTCTCTCCAGCGAGTCACAAAGCAAATTTGTGCCACAAATGCTGCTATGTCATTAGACAGGAGTTTTGTCGTAGAAACAGCTTTTACAAACAAGCTCTTTTGGATAGGTTATCAACAGAAATACAAACACACACTGCCAAGAACAAAACTGCTCCTTGAACTCATCAATGAAGCTGTTCGTGCTGCTAAGGGGTGATTCAGTAAATTAAATAATGTCACTGTAAAAGACTGTGCTTCTCAAAGATAAAAAGCCACTCAAATGATTTCTCAGGACTCTCACCACCCTATCGCTGCGATTACCCCGTGATAAATTGCCACCTGCCCCATGAGTAATGGTAGTTCCCAGTGCCATTTTATCATTTAGTCCTCTTACTGATATCTCTGTTAATGTACTGCCACAATACTTCAGCTTCCCATGCTCTGCTTGCCTTGCACTGCAGTTGTGCAAAGTTGGAGCTCCTCACTTCCAGAAGGACGTTAAGGTGGGACAACCAGTGCCATGCAGAAACCCTGTCCTCTGCTCCTTAGATCTAAAGCCCACCTGGTTTGCACCAGACTAAATTAAAGAAAAAGTTTACATTCTGAGCATTCTGGCCAGCCTAGGTTTGATGAGCAAACAGCATTTCTTCTAGAAATGAGCTGAACTCCAGTCAAATATTTGGTTATTTAATGAGCAGGCTGTAGGAGAACGGTTTTTCGTGGGAATCCAAAAAGAGGGAGTAAAGAAAAGGGCTCCCCGCGCTATTCTTAGCTGCAAACAGCTAGATTTGGAATTTTGATTGTAAAGCATGGAATTTATAAATGGTGCCATGCTAAATTTACTTCATTTGTATACAATTCAGCCGGATAATCAGAAGTGTTCCAGTATGTTCCTGGTTAGCATCTCGGTTCTGGTTTTATTGTCTCCCAAGCTGGTAGAAAAAAAATGTGCTCAGTAAATAGTGCTTGCAAAATTTGTGTCCCGGTGCGTGTGCAGGAAGGTTGTCTCCATTTTATATAATTTTTTATATAAATGTGCATGTGGGTGCACATGCATGCACACAGACACTGAGCCGTGATTTATTTCCAGAGGGAAGCCAAGGAAATTCCCACCCCCTACCATTTAAACGATCTGCTCTTTGGCTCCAAACATTCTGCAACTTCTCAGCCAAGGAATGTATTTTCCCCTTCCAACATATATAATTTATTTTGCTGCACACATTAGTTAATGATAGCGAGATACATGATTTAGTCAGTTCCGTAAAAACATTACTGACAACCTCAGACAGATCCACTTCATTTAGAAAATTGGGGTTTTTTTAGCCCGTCTTCCGCAGCACGGTGTGAATTAACAAGCAATCATCAACTCAAGGATTTGTCACATACTCTTCGTACTCCGGCAATTTTTCATAATTAGACTGGCTTCCCGCGGTTAGACGCGCTTTTAATTACGGTATTAATATAGGTTAAAAAGACTTTACACTGTTTAACGCTTCGGGGCGGGGTGCGGGGAGGGGGTGGGGGTGCGGAAGGGAGGTGGGAGACCAGCTCTACAATTTCCCCGGTACTCTGCGACGATTATTTCTGGATTTTTAAAAATAGTCGATGAAACGCTAATAATAAATCCCTTATCGGGGCACCGGGGGCGGCCGCCCGCCGAGCCCGTCCCCGGCCGGGCAGGAGCGCGTCCCCATCCCGCACCTTCCCCAGCGCGGCGGCGGCGGCGGCGGCCGAGACTTACGCGGTCCCCAGGGCGCGGCGGCCGGCAGCCTGCGCAGGTGGATCTCATCCTTCTCCATCGCCCGTCCGAGCCCCGCAGCCCGCCTGCCACTTGGTACCAAAAGTGAACTTGCCAGGATCCCTCCTCCCGCCCGCTCCTCCTCCTCCTCCCTCGTCCCCCCACCCCGCCCCACCGCTGCTGCCGGGGCGGGCGCGCTGCTTCGGGAGCGGCTCCGCGCAGCGCCCCGCCGCCCCCGGGCACACTTTAAATACGGGCGCCGGGCGGCGGCCGGCCCGGCCCGCCGGAGCGCGGCCCTCCGCGGGGAGCCGGCCCTCCTCCCGCCCTGCCCTGCCCTCCCTTTCCTCCCCCGGTGACGCCGCGGCTCTCCCCGCCCGGCCGCCCCCGCGCAATCCCCGCGCGTACCTGCGGCGGCGGGGCTGACCTTGGTGCGCGGGGCGGCGGCGCCGGAGCGACGGCGGCAGCTGCGGGCGGGGACAGCGCGGCCGCGAAAGGTCAGCGTGCCCCGCGCTCGCCGCTGGCCTCGGAACCCCCGCACCTCTCCTCTCCTCTCCTCTCCTCTCCTCTCCTCTCCTCTCCTCTCCTCTCCTCTCCTCTCCTCTCCTCTCCTCTCCTCTCCTCTCCTCTCCTCTCCTCTCCTCTCCTCTCCTCTCCTCTCCTCTCCTCTTTTTTTTTTTTTTCCCTTCTTCTTCATTTCCAGAAGTTCCCGCACCTTTCCTTCCCGTTGTGTGTGTGATGTGGTGTTTTTTTGTTTGTTTTTTTTTTTTTTTTTTTTTTTTTTTTGTTTTGTTTTGTTTTGTTTTGTTTTGTTTTGTCCAAGGTGAAAATGAAAAGCGGGCCTGGGTGCGTCTGCCGCTTGAAGCTCCGCGGTGACTTTCCGTCGCCCAAAGTGCAGGCTGGCCACTCCCCGTGTTTTCTCACAGCCCCGGTGGGAAAGGTGACGAGATTCCCAGCTGGGAGAGCAGGGATAAGGTTCTCCACCGCGCCGGCACCGAGGCAGCCCGTCTCCCAGGAAAGCTGCTTCTCCCGGGTCTGGTCCAGGAGGGATGCTCTGAAGGTCACCACAGACACACCAAGCAACCTGGGCCCTCAATAATTTTTTAAACTTTTTTTTTTTTTTTGGAAATGAGAGGTGTAAAACAGCTGGCACTTGATTCTTACACTTCCCAGTGCATGGCTCCAGTATTTGTACAGGGGTTTGAATAGGATTTCAGGCTATTCCCCTTTTCAGTGCCCCACAGGGATGCCCTGGTCTTCTCCAAAGTTACAGCCTGAGCCTATGCTGCGCTGCAGAAACCTGCTCAGGCAAACCTGACACAGATTTATATGCACCACTCTCTGACTATTCTCTGACTTTTTTATTTTTATTATTTTTATTTTTATTTTTATTTTTATTTTTATTTTTATTTTTATTTTTATTTTTATTTTTATTTGTTGTAATCTCAGACAAGGACTTAGCCCTCCAAAATGCAAAGCCAGGAGCGTGCAAGGGCTCTGCCAGAAGGAAAGAAGCTTCCTGACTTCTGCTAGGCAGCCCCCAAGTGTCCCACATTTGCAAGCTCCTCTCACAGGCCCTTCCCTGTCCCCTTGCATCCAGGGAAATTGCAGGGACATTGCTGAGTGGCATCTTGCTGGTGGCACTCGCCCCCAGGCTACAGGTCATGGTTCTAATTCCACTCTGAATTCCCCTTCACTACTGAAAATGTGGTGGGTTGTGGCTTAGGTATCTCTGTGGGGCTGATTTTTGGGAAACTGTAAAAGCATCTTTCCCAGGTTGGCTGGGAGGGGTTGATAGGAGAGGCAGAAAACCCAGTGTGGTAAATACACAAACGAGGGAATTTATGCAATATGGGCTTTCCCTTCACAAGAGTATAAGCCCCAGAGGCCCTGAGTCAGGAGGGTTGCAGGCTACATTTCCTATCTTCTTTGCTCCATTTTAGCTTTCGGACTGGTTTTGGGACAGTTTGGAGGGGACTATTTTTAAAGTGCACATCACTGGGTTTAATTTTAGCAGGGGAAGGGGCGAGTGGATTGTGTTGCACTGAAGCCTCGCTCAACCAGCTCCCTTAACCCCCAGATCAAAGGCACTTGGGAACGTGCTGCCTTCCCTTCGCCTGTAATTAATTTATTTTGGACAAAGATCTGCGACAGACCCAAATGTGGGCACGGGACCAACACACATATTTGTTTTACAAATGTGGGACACAAAGGGAGATCTGGGAATCGTGCAAGATTCCAGTGTCCCATCTCGGCGTGACCGCAAGCTCCGTGAGCATCTGCTGGATAGAGCTGGGGTGGGAATTCAGCCTGGATGTATGCACAGGGCCTTCATCATCCAAATGCTACCTCTCCTGGGGTTCCTCCCAACTGAAAGCCCAGCCAGAGGTAGATCAGCTGACTGATGGCATCATTATGCAGAAAGTTTTAGGAAGTTTTAGTCTAACAAGCCGGATTTTGAGAATTAGGTGTGTATTCCAGCTTCACACGTGAAAAACAAACAAACAAACAAACAAAGCTGACATCTGACATTACTGACATTACACCTCATTTGAGGTGTTTTAGTCTTAATGAGCAATAATTTATCTTAGTGCCCTGAAAATTAAAATACATTAATTGCCTGGTATCATCTTGGAAGGTCCTAGGCTGACGTGGCCCAGATTTGAGTGGAAATGGAAAAATCTCAGTGCAGTGTGGAACCTGTGCTCCATCCAGTACTACTGAGAGGCAGGACAACAAATTCCCATCCCACACCCTTGGATGAGCTCTGGCAGATCCTCTGGTTTCCAGGGAAACCATGAGTCTGGACAGAGGAGGACCTGGAGGTCACTCCATCCCCCTGTGCTGCTTCCCCACACTATTCCTTTTACCTGTCAATATTCCCTCCTCTCTGTGGGCATATGGACTTTGTAATTGGGCTAACAAGGGCTGGACCTCTCACCTGAGGTGACAGAGCTGCTCTGTGGGACTGCTCAGGCTCCAACAGGCGCAGAGGAAACGCAATTTGTCTTCTCGAGAGCCCCACGAGCTAAAATAGACTGCTGGGATGACAGGAAGCAGAGACTCCAGCTCCAGCTTTCTTCCTCAGCCTGTGATAAACCTCAGCGTGCCATCTCAACACATACTTGTGAGAGGGGATGGAGAACCCACTGTCTGTGCAATAAAACAAAAATGCTCTCCCAAAGAGTGAGGGAGGCGACAGCGGGGCTTGGCACCCACACCTACAGCGAGTGCTCTTGCTGGAAATATTTAGTCTGTGAAATGAATTGTGTGCCTTCCAAACAATAATAATGCAGCTCTGGGCTGCTGTGCTTTGGAGCTGAGTTGGAGGCTCTGTGTGCTCAGGGTGCCTGTGCTCTGAGGAAATGCCTGCGTGTGGCACCAGCCCCACCACCCCAAACGGCAAACACCCACCCACCCCTCTGCCTTCGAGCTGCTTCTGGACCATTTTTCTGAAGTCTTTTACACTTCTGAGGGGTGCTCAGTGAAGGCAGGGATACAGTGCAGCCCTGCTCTCAGCTGGGGCACCCAGAGATAAGAGCCCAAATCCCTGGCAGGCAGTGGCAGCAGCGTGAACACAATCACATGATGGTGAAACAAGCCCTGGCCCTGGCTGTGACAGCAGCACAGCCCCTGCCCCTCACCTTCACCACACACACAGCACACTCCCTGGCTGCCATGGCCTCACAGGCAAAAAAAAAAAAAAAGGATCTATTGCACAGAATCAGGTTCCAGAGAGCCCTGGAACCGCAGGCAAGGCGGGAAAGATAAACAGGGAGCGATAAGTCACAGTATAAAAGCTGAGGTGTGCCCAGAGGAATTAGCAGGTGGCAAGATTAAATAAATGGCATGAGTGCTTTTTACATGTAGTGCACTGAAACCCTTATTAAGCAAATTACTATGTACTAATAAATAGAACAAAACTATGTACAGAATACAGAACATTGTTTTATTGTCATGAGATACAAGTCAAGCCAGAAGCTTTTTTTCTTAAAAAAGGGATGAGCAGTATTTATGAAAAAATAGCTCCAGTGGTGTCTGCTGTACAAAGGAGTCTGGTTGTAATTTTCATTTTCTTAAGCTCTCAAAGCTCTGATGGTTGGTGAGACATTTGTGGGGATGTTCGATTTCTAATCTCCTTTCCTTGCTGTTTACCCCTGACAGACAGTGGGTCCTGGGTGAGGTGGACCTCAGACTACGGCAGGTACTTTGGCCTCTATAGCACTGAGCATTTATGCAGAGCTCATGTGCCCGAAGCACAGACGATTTTATTTGTTTTGAGCTCATTTAGGTCTGTTACTTCTGTGAGCAGTCTCTGCTTTTTTTGTTACTATTTTTTAGGTTTTTTTTTTTTAATTGTTTTGTGATTTAATATTTTGCAAAGCTCCGTGAGAAAAACGTTACTGCTCGTCAATGGCAATGTCCAGGAGGAGCAGGACTATCCCCTTTCTTAGGTCCCCACGAAATACTTTTCACTAGCTGCTGTCAGCCACATAATCTGGGAAACACCCCGGGTTTTCCCATCAATGCTGCCCAAGTTTCCGAGTGTCGTTTTACAGGAGCAATCAGAGGCACCTCCCACTTCTTCCCGGTGCGGTGCGCAGCTGGAAGGAGCAGCAGCCGAGAGCCCCGGCAGGCCTTTGGAAGGAGTTTAGGGGATGCTGAAAGCTGCGCCCTCGGGAGCTTCGGCTCAGCCCCTGTGAGTCACGGCTGCTCCCCGCGCTGCTCCGCCAAGGAAACTCTGACAGCCGTGCCACAGCTGCACCGACCAGAGGGATGGGGAGGGAAATGGAGCCCACTCCCAATTTTTTTTTTTTTTTTTTTTTTTAACCCTCTGCTGTTGGAGGCAGTCGCTCTCTCCGTCCCAGAGCTGATTGAACCGGGGCCAAACTCCTGCTGATGTGAGTTTCCTCTCGGTGAGATCGCCATCATCCATCTTCCAGCTCCTGTGGGGTTCTGGTGCTGTGCTTAAAATTATCCGTGCATTTAGAAAAGTCTCCCTTAATCCCAAGCACTTCTTGCTATAGGGTAAGACAATTGGTCCGTGGTCATTCCCATCAGACACAACAGTTTGTGTTCCCTGCTCTTTGATCTTTGTGACTAACAGCAGCACAAGCTGATTACCTTCTTGAACTGAATCTTCAGGTAACCATGAGAGGAAAAATCAGGATGCCTCTTAATGGTTTTGCTGTTATTGTTGTACAGTCCAAAGCAAAAAATCAGCCCACAGTGTTTCCATCTTCCAGCGTGCTACAACCTGCATCTGTATCTTTGGTCTTTAGCAATGAAGGTAAAAAAAAAAACAAAACCAACAAACCAAAAAAACCACTAAAAACAACAGCAACAACAACAAAACCATGATACAAAATCCCTTAGCTGAAGTTACCTGTAGAGCTCTAGTCACTCGAATCACAAAGAGGAAGAAAGGCTGAAGCATTTACTTGTGGCTCCACTTGCCACTCTTTGCATTTATGGGAGGCAGCACCTCCCTCAACACACATTTAGTTCAGCTGTTTACTGAGATTTCGTTTTGAACTCGCAATGGTTTCACCATTTGTAATTGAGGCTGCAAAACCTTTTGTTGTAAAATACAATGAGGCACTAGCAGTGAGTCAGGTTAATACTTTAAGTGGCTTGGATACTGGAAGGCTGCAGCCCCATGTGCTACAGTCATTCTGCACACACTGGCAGCCAGCTGAGAGAGAAGGTTTTAACACTTCATTAACTGTGATGGGAGTTTTGCCATCAGCAGCAATGGTTTTCACATGCCAGGACCTAAATATTTCATATCCTCCTTTCTTATCAGCAGATATCCACTAAAACAGCTCAAGAGTTGTTATCCACTGGAGATTAGAGACCCTGTAAAGCTCAGAGTTTTGACAGCACTTGTCAAAGGAGGAGCTGGTTCTTCCAGCCCATCCATAAGGCCATCTGCTCAGCAGGATAACAGGGATCACACCCAGAAACCCAGCCCATGGGGTTTTGCTCCTTGTCCATCCAATCTCCTAAGTAGCCCGGACTGATCTCCCTTTCCTGAAAACCCTTCACAAAAAGTAGCAAATTTGTACTTCTGTAAATGAGTGCAGACCTGAAGCTACAACAGCACCAGGTTGTACTATGACAGCAAAGAACCTGTTGCTTTAATACTTGGATAATATTTCACTCATATATCTGCTTTTTCTGATTTGAATCAAGGCAGTGCAGCTCTTAGTGCAGCAATCACCTACAAATATTGTAAGGCCTTTCCATGAGACATTTCCAATGAAATTACACATGAGGCTGTCACTGAAATGTAGGCTTAAATTCTTTACTTTCATATATTCAGTTGCAACTGGTGGTTACAGCTTTTTGTGTGTTTCATTGTTTGGTTTTTTTTTTAAATATCCACGGTTAATCTCCAAGGTGTTCGTGGTTTAAACACATGAATCATGAATTGAGTCGGGATCTCTGTGAAAACTCTCTGGAAACAAGAGCACAATGATCTGAGAATCCAGTCCAGGGCTGAGTCAGAGGCAGGTTCAGAGACATTCACCAATATTTTCCATAACACAGATACCTATGGCCTGCATGAGAAACTGTGAGAGTGGTGAGCTGGTTAAAGGAACAGCTGTGTTCACTTTTTCAGCCTCAGACCTCTGTGTTTCTGCAGGATGGGTACTGAAAGGAAGAAACAAAGTTGAAGAAGGGTGTTTCAATATGCAGTCATCCCTCTGAGACACATCCTGGCAAGAGTCAGCATCACCTGCAGGAGCTGAGTCCTGGTGAGGTAATCAGGTATGGCTGTGTCCTCACATGCACGTGTTTGAATACCAAATGGATCCAGGAAAGAGTATAGACCTTTTTATATTGTGGTTTGAATCCATATAAATAAAATAATGCAGCAGTGATTGTTTCCTGGTGAGGCTGAGCACGGCATACCTTCCTGCCACAATATCTGTAAATATCAGTAGCCTGTCTGTATCCAGATGGGTAATCAGGATTAACAAAGCCAAGCCATTTGTTACTGTACACAAATGTGCCATAAAAATGCACCACTCACAGCGAAGACTGGTGTTTGAAAAGCCAGCAGCCAGCACTGGCTCCTGTGTGATCCCAACAGCTCCAGGAAGAGTCAGGGTGGGAAGGCAGGCAAAGCCAGAGGGGATGACAAAACCAAGGTGACACAAAAGCCCAGAGCTGTGGGCTAGGTTTAGTGATAAGAGGGGAGGGCTGGGCAAGAAGGGATTAAAAAATGTGATTAAAAAGCAGTTTGTAAAGTCCTTGTGTCTTATTCAGTGTGGCTAATCCAAAGTCACACTGATGGGCAGTTGCCTCATGTCAGGGTAGCTGTGACATCCAGGCCATTCCTTCGGCTCTAATGCCACCTTCTCCACGGAATCATAATAAATCTTTTTAATTGCACCACTTAGGAGTGAATCTGTCATGGGAGAATTTTTTGGTAGCTCCCCTCCAGACTGTCAGATGTGGCTGCAAGAAAAGAAGAAAGGGTGTTCCGCTGCTATTTTTGTCAGGACTGCCATCCAAGAGGTACGGCACGGAGGAGTTCTCTTTTTCAAAGGTGAGCTGGCATCACAGCAGCCTCTGGCTGGCCACAGATGAAAACTGAATTTGAGTGGGTTCAGGAAGCTCTGTGTGCATCATTTATGTAGGTCAAGGTGGGAAATAGAGATACATTCACACAAATTTCTGGTGGTTCTGGGGATTTCTTTTAAAGAGCAGCTCTTGAATGCTCCCTTTGAAAAGACAGAGTTTTCAACATATGTAATATTTCTTTGGCCTATTTTCTCCAATGATAAAACCCAAGTTCTTTCATATATATATATATAATTTTTATATATATAAATACAATTCTTTTATCTTAAGAGCAGGTTGAATTCCCATGGGAAGATGCCAGCACATACCCTGAGGATGAGGATATCAGCAGCTGTGAGGTGAGGGACTTGGCACAAGGTCTGAAAGGGATCAGTGACAGAGGAGAAGAATTTCCAGTGGCTCATTCCCTCCTTCTTCCCATGTACAACCTGCACACCCAACAATTCACACACCTCAAAATATTTTTACTTGAAAAGAAGTCCTCAGGTACCTTTCACCATCAGATCACCAAGAGTATTATTTAGTTATTGATTATGGACAACAAAGCTGAACAGAATAAAGAGAAGAAATGAAGAAATCTCAGTTTTCTTTCTGAATATTTTTAAATACTTTTAAAAATTCACTTTCTGTAAACTTATAAGTAACTAATTTTTTGGTGGGTTTGGGAATATCTGGATATATGTAAAAACAATCCTGAAAAATTACAAGATAAACCTCTGTTTTCAATTCTGAAAAAAAGCTTTTAAAGTTGTTTTTTTTTTCATGCCCTAATTTTCACACCTTTCCCAGGCAGAATTATTTAAGTTCTTCTCTGTGAATCTTGCATCTTAAAAGACACAGAAATGCAATTGATCTTTATCACGTTCTTTTAAACACGAGGGGGCACCAAAAAGCCAGAGGAGCAAGATAAAAACACAGTTCCCATACAATAAATCAGAAAAAACCCCCACCCCTATTATAATTCTTGATAGCCTTGTCAAGTTAGACAGATTTTGAAAGGAAAAAAAAAGGAAAGCAATGCAATGTTTTATCATTCCTTCATCTGAAAGGACTGGGAAAGTAATCCCTGCCATGTGCATCTTCTGCTGCCTCATTTCTTTTGCTAGCTAGAATCTGGATTATTTCCCACCATAGATGGTTCTTGAGGAAGATGGAATCCTGTGTCCATGGTTTTATAAAGGAGGAATCCATCCTTGAAGCTAAAAGATGCCAAATACTCCCTAAAATGCAAAGTTGAGGCAAAGGACCGTTAGATTTTTTAATTCTTTTTCACTATAGAGACATCAGTTATGCCTGTGTTACTAAAATTTCCAGCCCCTTTTCAATCAATTTGTGTTTCCATGATAAAGCTGGCTAGAAAGGAAGTTTTGGTATTTAGATTAAGCACGAAAGTTTTAAATGTAGCCTGATCCCATCTCTTGAAATAGGGGTGTCTGCACACACAAACCAAGGGAGTTTTCCCAGTGCCGGGGGTGAGCAGGAGAGCCGACACGGTGTAAAACCCGAGAGCAGAGCTGTGGTGTGAGGAAGGGGCCGTCTGAGCCCTGCTCTATCACCTTTGTGAGTGCAGAGGCTCGGCTGAGCTGTTCCAGCCCCACACAAGGTCCGGGGTCAGGCTGCGGGCTCCGGTGTGTGACTGATCACCGCTATTCATCCTCCCGCTGCTGCCCATCAAAGGGAGCAGAACTCAAAAGGCATGCCACGGTTTTGTGCCATGAATGAAAGCAAGGCTCCTCCGGGGCTTCGGGGAATGGCTTTGACAGAGTGCTTTTCTCTCTAACTTTTCCTAACTTTTCCTTTTTTTTCTCCTCTTTGACTTCAGATACTGAAGGTTTCTTCCCGAGGAGTCTCCTGCTGTCTTAGGTGCACTCTCGTTCTTCCTGGATTTTTTTATGTCCTCCTAACTCTCAAGGCAATTATCCATCCAGGTCTTCCGTCTTCCCAGCCTAAACAAACATTGGTAGAACGAGTTTTCAAAGGAATTAACACTTTCCAGGTCAACATGGGTTCTCAAGGGAGATATCCCTAACTGAGAACTCATTTAGGTGTATTCCTTAAGTCAGCAGGTAGAAATCACAAGGAGGAATTTATTTTTTTTTTGCAAGCATTAAACTGTTTTAACTCATTTAAAAGCCCAGGTGAGCCCTGCATGGAGTTAAAATATCTTTTCTGTGTAGTCAGACCATACACAGGCAATAATTTCATCCATGAGATGATGGTCCAGGCATGAAGGTTTCAAGCTGCTGTTATTCTGCTTGGGAAAATGGTTCTCCAGTGACACAGGTCTCGTGGTTAAGATATTCCTGATAGCTGACTGTGTTTGGACCTGCACAGGGCTGCTTTTCCCATTCTCTGTGTTCATCTAGGTTATGAACTCCCTGTTCACTGAGGTGTTTGTAACATGCTTGATGTAGATACAACTGTTTATAAATGGTTTCCAAAATGATAAAACTCTTTGGGCTTTGTTAAAAAACAAACAAACAAACAAACAAGTATCTATATGTGTGTATATGTATATGTGTATGTGTATGTATATGTATATGTGTATAAGATGTGATTGCTCTTTAAATTAACCACAAACTCAGAAGGATCCCCTGACTCAAAAATGGATTTTTGGATAAAGCACCGGAGAAGGGAGTAATGAGATGTGAATCCTTTTCACACCATCACCTTTCTTGTGAGTATGAGTCAGTGAACTTGACTGTGCTTTATTCTCATGTATAAATGTCTACCTTACTGTGCATTACTGACAACAGACCCAGCCATGAGGAAAAGCCTCATCACTTCTGCAAACTTGAGACCAAAGCCTGGCTTGTCCAACCTTGAAGTCAGGACTTCCACT
The DNA here is from genome assembly GCA_016584745.2 of Phylloscopus trochilus trochilus. NCBI lineage: Eukaryota > Metazoa > Chordata > Aves > Passeriformes > Phylloscopidae > Phylloscopus > Phylloscopus trochilus. The sequence continues at coordinate 6,127,967 of WQNJ02000001.1, forward strand.
GCACTTACCAGCCCTTGAAATCAGGGGAGTCTCTGACTAAATGAAGTCTGTAAGTCTGTGAGGGGCTTTTTATTTCATCACTAAATTGGTGTTGGGATGGAGTAGAGGTGAGGAGCAGGTTAGTTTAGGAGTCTCCAACTGTTGCCTAATCCAAAATTTTCTCTCTTTTTTCTTAATTCCAAAAATATTAGAAGTTCTGCTTGCATTATGCCCCAGGTCTCTAAGCATTTCTCTGTGTGCTTTGGTTGCAGCATTAATTCCTGCATGTTCCAGAGCTGGAGTTTTTCTTGTGGTGAGCTGCACAACATCTCTTCAAGCAGAGCTGCTCCTGTCTGACACTGCTGCGACGTTCCACAATCAGCTCCCTCACTAAAACTCAGCATCATCACCTGATGCTTTTGTTCAGGTCTTCAGTGTGCTTTGCTTACTTTTTGGGGGGGTCATTATTTCTGCAGTTGTGTTTGGCTCCTCTTTTCCCCTCTCACATAAGCACATTTTATTCTTTTTGCCTTCTTTTCATTTGTCACTTTCCCCCCTTTTAGCTGCAGATATTTGCTCAGATAATGCTGAGATGCCTTTGCTAGGTGCCTTACATTAACCATGACTGCAGCTTCCCTCCCTGCAGTGTTTCCAGACTAGGAACAGCACCAGGGAAGCTCTCCAAGGACACCAGAGCAGCCTTTGTCGTTGCCAAAGACAATTTGGGCTTTCTATGACAATTTGGAATTTCTAACCTGCACACCAAATGTCTGTTTCTTACCCACCCACCATAATTAATAGATCTCCCTCAGACATATGAACCAGCTCTCTGGGGATTTGGAATCTTTGATTTAAGGAAACAAGGTAGTCCGTACTTGATAATGAGATCAGACAGCGATGATGGCTCCACATGATAAACTTTTGGGGCCAGCTCTGGCTCAATCCATCCCTCTTCCTGCTGGGCCTTTTATTGCTGCACTCACTCCTTCCTCTGAACCATGGTTCTGGAAGCCTCTGAGGAACAACCCAGGCAACCTCTCTGAATGAGGGAAAAAAGAAAAAGAAGAGTTGGGGGTTTTGTTCAGTTGAACCAGTCCCCAAAACAATCTCTCAATGACAGCACACATGTTAAGTGATGGCCCAGAGCAGGAGGCAGCTCGGAAGAAGGGAAGGAGTTACTTTTAAAATCATAAATAATCATGCTGCTGGATGTGGCACCGCAGCCTGAACTGGAATCAGTCAGGAAAGTTAAAACATGTGAATTCCGAGACTTCTAACATCATGAATGTCAGGTCTGATAAAATTTCCTTTCAGGCAGCAGTGAAAACTTCCTGAACTTTATTTCATTCACTCTGTCAAATACGGCATGTAGTGTTTCAATCAACCTGAAATATACTGTTCTTTCCAAAGCACAGAACTTTCCTGCAGACAGGAAATTCTCTTGCTAACCAACCAAGTAGAAATAAAGTCAAATGATGAATACAACCTGGCTTTCTTACATTTAAATTTCCACCCAAGACAATAAAAAAAAAAAAGGAAGAAATTGTAACTCAGCCTTTCCAAACTGCAAAACTCAAGCTCAAAAATGAAGCTTTTGAGCCATGGTGCTGTTTCTTTTCTGTGCTGTGCAGGTGTGCTATGAATTTCCCCTTCATTTTGCAATACTCAATTTATATTGAGGTGGAAAAGGAACTTTGATCAGTAAAGCTGAATTTTATCCATCAGCTCTGGAGCTGTTGTTCAAAAGGAATTAGTGTTTCCTGAATTTATTTGATGCATGCAAAACCCAGAAGCAGCTAGAAACCTTGGACCTACTAGATAATAAAATCCGCCAGGGGATCAAAAAGTGTAGCTAACCTGAGTGGAGAAGTGCACAGAGCTCGTGGAACTGGTGCCCATCCTTACATTCATCCCCTCTTCCCACTTCTTCCCACTTGGCACCACCACACAGAAGACCATTTCCAGCAACAGAGGAAAGAGCTGCCTCCTCCTCAAGTGTCTCTGCTTCCGTAGCACACGGTGCTAGAAACAAAACAAAGCACTGATAAACATGCACTCCTCTCCTTGAAAGAGCCTGGCTGTGAAAAAAGGGAGGTGTCAGCACTGGTTGCAGCGCTCTGGGAGTGCGTGGCTGTGCTGATTTTGAACATCAAACGCTCAGCTGATGAGAAAAACCTCATCTGACAGAGCTGTACCAGCGTCACCCCGAGCCTTGCAAAGCTGGAAAAGTTGTAATAGCTCTCTTGATTTTTGTCAGGGCAGAGGAAGACATCCTTTCCTCCTAACTGCACACCATTGCCCTTGTTTCTGGGGAGTGAGCACCCACTGATGCAAAGTTTTGGTTCAAAACAGAACACAGACTAGAAGCAGGGAATAAAATCCCAGGGACGTATTTCAGCTGCTGTGGCCTGGGTCTGGTGCCAAGAAAGTCTGCAGCAGGATGAAGGGGTAATCAGCTCTGGGTAGGAATGGCACCACCACCAGGAGAGCCCAGGGGAGCTCTGTGCAGCAGCTACTGGGCTTGTGGGGTGATAAAAACATAGGAAAGAGAAATGTGTGATGAGGATTTTGTGGTTTGGATCTGGCTCCTTTCACTGGGGCGATCAAAAGCAAATCTGGCTGAGTCAAGTTTTAATAGTAAGAGGGGATAGTAACAAATCATTAAAAAACTTTAGGATGCTGTCAGACAATCTAAGTTTTGGTAAGAGGCTAAAGCAGCAGTTTAAGAGTTGCCTAGTGTAGGGTTTAAGTATTTATATGTACTTTATTAACATTAATTTTACAATTACCAACATGTCACTGTACCAGATGGATGTTTATAAATACCACCAGACTCATTGTTGCACCAACTTCACTTGTGTGATAAATATTGACATGTTTGTCTTAGAAAATGATCTCTTTTGCTTTGGAGTCTTTAATTAGTTCCGCTTTCTGCCATTCCCTGGAATTGATTTTTGAGTGTTTATTCTTTGGGAACTGTATGTACAATCCTTGCATAGCTGCCAGAACTTGGGTGATATGTTGTTCATCTCTGGAGCTTTGTTAAAGTGTTTTGAAAAGTGAAAAATTGAGGTTTCTGTAAATCTGCCAGAGAGTTGTATCCAGTTTTGTTATTTTTTTAAAATTTTTTTTAGAAGTTGAAGAAACTTGGAAATGGGCAGGAAAAGTTTAAAAGTGTTTTCTTTAACAGCTTGAAACATCATTTTTCATGTTGCTATTATAAACAGTGAAATGCCCTGTTCCCTTATTTGGTTAAAAAAGCAGACAAGCTATATGCACTGGGTATTCTGCCTTTAGGACCCTTTTTCACAACAATTATTAATTACAGTGCATGCTGGTTGGCATCCCAGATTGGTGCTACTGAGCTGAGAAGCCAAATATTGAAAGTTCCTGTTTGAAGGTTCAGTTCGTAACCCCTCTGTTTGGATTAAGAGCAGAATGTTTGTGTGAATTTTTCTGTAAAAAAGTTGAGCTTCCAATGTTTAATGGAAGTGGTATTATAACACAGGCCATGTCTCCAAAGTCCTCTCAGAGCGAACAGCAAAACAGTTTTAAATGCAAACATATGCTTCATAAACTTTGGTTTATTTAACTTTTTTATTGTTATTAATGAGGAGATGAATTTTACAGCTGAAGAGTGAATTTTAGAGTCAAAATTAGGCAGCATGATGTTCAACAAGCATTCCATCCTGAGGGTTTTTTTTTTTAAGCTTCACAACAAAGATTTCCATTTATCTCACATTACGCAATATTCAGTGACTGGAAGTCTAGTTCTGTGTCAGAATTCTCACATTGCTCTGCATCCCATCTTCCAGGTCTGTTATCTGTTGCAATCTCAGCTTAAACTTAGCATTTAAAAGCTTTGTGCTGGCCCATAGTGCTCAGAAGTGAATCACCACCTCACTCCCCCAGACATTAATGGCATTTATTCAGGAGGAGGAGGAGGAGCTGACCCCACACCAGACCTGCCACTGCTTGCCCAGGAGCTGGGTGGCAGCTCTGCTTCTGAGAGGTGCTAAATTATCAAAAAGTAGGAATGTCTTTAGACGAGTGTGTCCTAAACCTTTTAGATGTAAAAGTGGAACACGGAGAGAAGAATTCTGGAATATTGAGGAGAGATGATGTCTTGGGTTATGGAACCAAAAATGTGTATTCTACTTCATTTGCTGAAAGCAGTTGGAGAATTGTTCTTCTTTATCTCTTGTAACTCTGGGAGGAGAGGGGTGGGTGCCTTCTGATAATGGGCCAACTGTTAAAGCCAGGCAGGGCAGTGTTTCTTATCTCTTTCACCCCCCGGGGAATATTTTCTGCTAATAGACCATTAAGACACTCCTAAAAGCACACATTACCAAAGTAAAACATCCGCATTCTATCATCCTATTGTGAGATGCTCCACACAGTGGGAGGAGCCAACCATTCCTACCTGGATAAAATTGAGACACAGGAACACAGAAAGTATCCAGCTTCACCCGATTCCTGGAGGAAGACTGGATCCCTTCTCACCATCACTGGACTCTTGTTCTACAGGATCATCTCTACTTCACCAGAACCACATCTGCCACTCCAGGAGGACTCACTTTTGGACTGCTTCCAACACCCTGACCAACACGGTGTCAGGTTGTAGCTCTGACTCTGTCAGGGTTTTCCAAACTTGTTGTTTGTTTGCTGGTTTGGTTGGGTGGTTTTGTTTTTCTACTACATTTGTATTGTAAATATTCCTAGTAAAGAACTGTTATTCCTATTCCCAAATCTTTGCCTGAAAGCCCTTAATTGTAAAATTATAATTTGGCAGGGGTGAGGGGTTTACATTCTCCATTCTAAGGGAAACTCCAGCATTGCCTAGCTGATACCTGTCTTTCCAAACCAAGACAGATGATTTGCCCAATTAGACTCTGCTCATCCAACTTCCATACAAAGCAGAGTGTGCTGTGCTGGGAGGAGAGGTGCTGTAACAATGCACCGGGATTTTTACAGCACAAAATAAGGCTGAATTTACCTGTGTAAATTCACTGTAAAAGGAGAAAGTTCACAGTCTTCAGACCCCTGCACAAAGGCACTGGACTTTACTCCCTTTTTCCCCCCCTCACAGATGATCTGGGATCACCTCGAACAGAGACATTCTGGCATGCTCTGACCAAGTGAAAATCCCTTTTCCTTTAAAACTCCCAGTTTTGGGTGGTTTTTTGGGGGTATGGGATCAGATCTACCAAGAGGTTTTCATTACCTGGCTCTGTAAGTGCCTGATACAGCCAGGCAAGTATTTCAAGATTGTTGCAAACAAAACAAAAATCCAATCACTTTAAAATGAAACAGAAATCATGTTTTACCTTTTGAAAATTCGAAATGGAGCACTGTTTTTCCAAGTTCAACTACAGTAGAAAGGAGAGTTCAATGATTTTAACTTGTTTTCATTGTTCAGTTCAATGATTTTAACTTGTTTTAATTGTTCTTTACTACTCACGGGCAGGAGAAAACACATCTGTAACAGAAAAGTTCAGACTACCTTTCTATTAGAATAAATTTGAGATGTAAACCCTGAGCACCTAACTCACCCTTTATCACTCTGGAGAGAACTAAACTTCATATATTTTAAAAGAGTGCTTTAATTTTTCTCTCTGTCAGCTTTCCCTGTAGCTGGTACTGAATGCAACTGAAGAGTCTGGTGGGGAATTTAACACCTGCAGTCACCAAATTCTCACCCTTGGGTAGAAACTGGAGGACTTATGGGTCAAGTGAAGAACAATATATAGCAAAATATTAGGTTGTGCTTCTGTTTGGAATGTCTGGAAAAGTGTCAGTGTGTGGAATCGCTGCATCCATGAGAAGCAGATTTTTACCCTTCGTCGTTCCTGCCAAATGGGAACGGCCAGTAAAACGAAAATATTGATCTAAAAATCTCTCCAGACACTGCACATCATTAGCAGAATGGCCTATTACATGAGTACACTTCACATTAGTAGAGTTCCAGGGATTAATGAAATCAAGAAATATCGCTGGAGACACTGGGCAAACTGGCAAGTCTGTTCTTTCTCGTGAAGCTGTGCAACTAGAAATGAATCCAGGCTCCTTCTTAGGTCTCAGACTGAGGTTGAATATCTGCAGGGGAAGGAAAAAAACCTTACAACAAGCAGCTCAATGCCCCATCAGCCATTACAGGCACAGTTGGGATAAATTATGACTGAAATTTAGGGGAGTGAATAAAATCTTCTAGACACAAATATAAGGTACCCCAAAAGCAACAAAATACATTCAGAATTATATCCCCAAATTCTGGTTGTTTTACAAGGTTTATTCAGCGCCTTTCTCTAAGTCTTACCATGCGAAATCCAAACCTCATGAAACTAGAAATAGAGTCAGGTTAAGCAGATGGGTCTTTTTCTTTCCTTCTCTTAATTTGGATTATGTATGCCCAACAACATGGCCTTCATTACTTTTATGTGCACCAAAACTGTTCCAGAATTAGCAGAGGAGGGAATAACTGAATGGAAAGAAAGCCTTATTAAGTGAGTAGAGCTGATGAGGACAGTTCTGAATTAGTTTTGTCAGCAGCATTTCTGGCTTCTGAGAATACGAAGGGTCTTGCTTCTGAGATGTCAAGCCAGCAGTGGGGGAGTTGCCAAAAATAAAAGACAACTTAAGAATAAATATAAATCCCATCTAGTTTAGGAGAACTCGTCATAGGGTAAGAGTTTCCCACAGGACTGAGCACAGTCAGGGAAACTGTCCTTCTGGGGACATTTCCGTTCCGGAGGAATCCCCCTTCAGAGCTCCAACGTGTTGTCACTGAGCCACCGTCTCCAGCTGCCAGGAAGAGTCCTATGAGAAAATTACTACCCTGACATTTCCTTCTGAGGTCTCTTCTTTCTCATTTTCTGACTGCAGAGCCTCTGCCTGGGCGTGTGAGTCAGTGGCACGAGTGGGACTCATCGTGGGGTAGACTCTGAAGTAGAAATGCAGCTTTTCCATGGATTTCTACCCCCCATTCACCACTGCTTTATCCAAATGCCCTTCAGCAGCATTTAACGACAGGACTGCTATCTGCCTGCTCCCTCCTCTCCTTGCCAGTGGGAGAAGTGAGAACAGTGGAGTGTGTCCTATAACACAGCCTCCCCCGCAACATGTGCATAAAGGCCGGCAGAGCTCTGCATGTAAATTAGAGAAAGATCAACATCCTGGACATGCTCCCTGAATTTTGGCTGGAGGGATGTGACATTTTGGATGGTCCTCAGCTGCCTGGGAAATCACCAGGAGATGGGGAGACGTGCAAGGAGGTGAATTTTGCCCTCACTATGGAGCTCCACCACACCAGGAGAGGACCCTGCATCACCCTGGCCAAAGATGTTCCTTCTGTTATTAACAGCAGCTGATAATTAGGTGTCTTGGGTTATGGAAACCAAAATGTGTATTCTATTTCATTTGCTGAAAGCAGTTGGGGAGATGTTCTTCTTTATTTCTTGTAACTCTGGGGGGCGGGGAGGTGGGTGCCTTTTGATAATGGGCCAACTGTTAAAGCCAGGTGGGGCAGTGTTTGTTATCTCTTTTCACAATGAACCGTTAAGACTCCCCAAGCTGTTCTCCTCCCCAAAGCAGTACATCCACAAAGTAGTACATCCACATTCCATTGTGAGATGCTCCACACAGTGGGAGGAGCCAACCATTCCTACCTGGATAAAACTGAGACACAGGAACACAGAAAGTATCCAGCTTCACCCGATTCCCGGAGGAAGACTGGACCCTTCTCACCATCACTGGACTCTTGTTCTACAGGATCATCTCTACTTCACCAGAACCACATCTGCCACTCCAGGAGGACTCACTTTTGGACTGCTTCCAACACCCTGACCAACACGGTGTCAGGTTGTAGCTCTGTCAGGGTTCTCCAAAATTATTGTTTGTTTGCTTGTTTGGTTGGGCGGATTTTTTTTTCTACTACATTTGTATTGTTAGTATGCCAAGTAAAGAAATGTTATTCCTATTCCCAAATCTTTGCCTGAAAGCCCTTAATTGTAAAACTATAATTTGACGGGGGTCAGGGGTTTACATTCTCCATTCTAAGGGAAACTCCAGCTTTCCCTGTCAGATACCTGTCTTTCCAAACCAAGACATTAGGGGATGCTCTTGAAAGTCCAGGAGCATTTCTAAAGTCAAGGCAAGCTATAGGCTTGACTGACCACTTTTAAGACCTTTAACCAAGGGCATTAAAATAAAAGCTTTTATGACTTCTGTCATGTAAGATGAGCTGTGCTTTGAAAACACCCAGGTTCCAGAAAAGAGTGCCTGTGAAAGAGCTTCTTTACAGTACAGATGGGCTGAATTGAGGTAATCAGATCTGTAGGAAGTGGGCATAAAATGTGGTCAGTATTCAGAACAAAACTCTAAGAAACCTGGCCTTTTTTGTGCTCAGGCTATTCAAGATTCTTATGCTGTCCTTGAAGGGATGTTCCCATGGGAGTTTCCATGCCTTGATTCTCCAAGGAATTCCAAAAGATCAGCAAAAGCTGAGGGAAAACAACAACAAAAGCACAGCAGGGTAGTTGTACTCAGAGGACCTAATTCCAGTTGCTCACATAATGCGTGGTTCACTTCATTATCTCTCTCTGTGCCTGTATCTTTCTCTATTCTTGGCCTGCTTAGATAGAACCTTCTCAGAAGCAGCAATCATATTTGGGCATCATCACTGCCATCTGTCAATAAAACTATTCTCAATTTTGAAAAATGAGTGGGGTACTAGATAGGTGCTTTGGATAAGGACAATGGAGTTCACTTCTCAGGTGCAGCACAAGGTTCCTGCATGAGCTTGAACTGGCCTTTAGTTGGGCTTCCACTCCCCAAAACAAGGGGGTTTGCCTGCTTTCTGTGTCTTGCCTAGTTGTGTCTGAAATTCTGTGGTGCATGGACCTCTAACAAAGCATATTTATCTACATGCAGGACCAGGAGCAGGGGGAACTCAGGCAGAGTCTCTGGCATGGGGCTGTTTTACATCTACTGAGCTTTGCCCATGGCTGAAGATTTGCACATTGATTTGCGCTTTTTGTCCCAAGCCTGGAAGACAAGCTAGCTTTGGAGTTCAAAACCTCATTCAGGTTCACCAATGCTACTAAACTTTTTTTTTTTTTTTTTTTTAAGTCTGCCTCTTTAGACAAAATGTGAAATTAGATAAACTTAATCTCTTCTTGTATTTTGCTATCACAACCTTACACAGCTCAGATATTTTGAATTTACATCCATGACAGATAAAATTATCAGTCTGGATTCCTCACTGGAGTTAAAATGTTGGCAGAATTGTTGTCCAGGTATGGATTCCTGGATTTAGTCCCTGTTGTTCACTCTTAAACGTTGTTACACCAGTGGGAGCAGAAGGAGGTTCTGGCATTGAGTCTGCTTTCAAATCACCCTGTAAATACAGGAGTTTTTACCCCAAAGCCAAACCTTTTGTTCAAAAGCAGAAACTTGTGATTCAACAAATCTAACAGCAAGCTTCCACACAGGAAAATTCCATTTGAAGCTTAGGTGGCAGTTGTTATTCCCCGTTCTCCTTCTTCTGAGCCTTAGAAATCGCCCTTCTCTTCCCACTGCAGAGAGACCTCCTTTTAAGTGCATTTCCCTAAGGAAATGAGAATGTGTATCTACTTAGTTTAAAAAGACTGCACAGAGCTGTGTTTTGGAAATTTTCTATTTTGATGATGAGCTGCAGTCCCTCTCACTGTGCTGCAGACACTGTACCAAAACAAACCAAGTTTTTGCTGACACTCTTTGCTCTCCAAGTGGATTCTCATTTTCAGAAAGGATCAACACATCTGCCACTACAAAAAGGTCAGTCAGGTCCTTCTACCCCTCAGCAAATGTCTGAGTTTCGTTTATTTTAATAAGAATTGGTATCACCAGAAACTGGGACACTTGTTTCAGTCATTTAGAGAAATGGGAGGATTCAGATTAAGATTTTACACATTTCAAACTAAAATTAAGGTACTGAGCAATATTAGTAGAAGGAGAATATCAGGTAAACAGAGCTGGGGGCTGGTATTTAGTAATTGCTGAGAGAAGATAAATGGTAAACAGCTGAAATGCACCTCTATTTGTCAGGAAAGCTGAAGAAAACCCCAAGTTATTCTTCTATTTTTCATTCCTTACTTCATGAAAAACAGGCCATTTATTTAAAAGTAATGGGTGATACTGCGTGGGAATTAGCAGTGATGAAATGCTTAGACTCCCTGAAGATCATAATCAGCATGATCTTATTATTACCTCAGTTCAATCCTTCAAAATACATTCTGTTCTCAAACTCTTCAAGTTAAATGGTTTCATTAAAAACCTTTAGGCTTAGAAAATCATAGTTGTCTGTAATATTCTCAGCTAAAATTAGTTATATGCTGTGTGAACTATGCTATAATAATGGTGTGGTCATGTGTACTGTTCAAACTGCTTTGCAGATGTGAACTCTTTTTCCATCTGAATGATAGTAAATATCTATTTTTGTACTTCATTTCTCTGTGATTTAATATTTTGCTTAAATACAGCAGTATGTATATTTTATCGAATCCTGCTACCACCCCACTAAAATTTAAGAGCTGAGTAGAAGAAAAACAGCTTTGTAGACCCGTGAGTGGTTCAGAGTTCCATCCTTATTCCTATGCATATTTTAAAATAAATACTCCAATACTTAACTTTTTTTTTGCAAATGTATCAGCGATATAAATACTAAATAAATTTAGAGTGTTTTCCCTTTGATGAAATAATGATTAATCTCTCTCTTTTTCACCCTTAACTTTATTTCATTGCTGAAGGGGGTCCTGCACAGTGGCTCTAAAACCCAAATAATTCCAATTTACCAATCAATATTACCCATATATTGCCAAAACATGGGAATAATTTTTTACACCTGACATTAAACTTAAAACCATTTAGGACATATATTTTGATTCAGGCTCTTTTTTTTTTTTTTTTTTTTTTTTTTCCCCTAGCTTGCTGTTGCATAGTTAAGGAAAAAAAAATCTTATGAAGATGTTTTTTTCTTCTTCATAGTTCCCTTTGCCTAAAGAACAAATATAGTGAGTCCACTGTGCTACTGCTCAGCTTTAAATCCAGTTTACCACAGGTTTCATTTTGATTTTCTCAGGAAAACACTTCCTTTCATCCTTTCAGTTCTTCAATGGCCGTCACAAAACCAAAGCAGTAATGAGCCAAACTGAAATAGATTGCTCCAAATCCGCTTTGTGCTCGTTTGAATTCCTTGTGCCTGGAATTCCCACTGCAGGTCTCCCAAGACCTTCTCACAGTCACACTGACATTTCCTCACCCTTCTGGGTCAGAAACAGGGCACTGGATGCTCTGGTGCAGCTCAGAGCCTTCGCTTCTGACCACCACCAAGCCGTGCAAGCAATTAACACTAGCTTAAAGGCTTGCCAAGCTCCAAAAAACTGAAGTACATTTGGTTGGATTTGGGGCCTATAGTTTATATTTTATACACTTAATCAAAGGCCAACGTCACTGGTGTTTTCTCTAACGAGGAACTGTAGCCACGACTTGGAGGCTTTAACCTCCATTCAGTCCTTGTTCAAACAAAGAAAGTAATAATGGCCAGGAATGAGGGAGGAATTAAAGGACCCTTTAAAACAGCACCTAAATAAGCAGCAAAGTCCAAGCTCAGCACAGCAAAGTTGTGGCTTGCCTAGAGTTAAGCTAGTCTGAAATGATTTCCTTCACATATTGAACAAAAACCAACAAAACCACCTTGGAAACTTCAAAGACAAGTCAAGCATAAATTGTGTCTAAAAGAGAAAACTACTTCCTCTTTTTATTGTACTATAATAATGTTGAATTCTATCACAGGTTCTTCTAAGGTGTCAAAAACAAGGGGGCCAGAAAAGTTTTGCAACCAAATTTTGCTTTTACGGTGATGAACTTCATCACTTTACTCCTCTCTTAAACACATCATACTTAATAACCATCAGTGAAACAGAGATGTCAGTTTAGCAGTCATTTCTAAACATAATGTTGGTGACAAAAAATGATTTATTTTAAACATTTTAAACATTTTTCCTGTTTCTGAGTTCGAAAGGCTGAGATGTGTCTGCAGTATGATCTCAAGCACTAAATTCAGTTAGGCACAAGTTTATTTACTACTGTAATCACTGTAGGAGAAATGGAATTATTCCTTGCAGGGAAGCTGACAGCAGAGTACAGAAATCTGCTCAAAGGCTGGGAGAATTTTTTTTTTTTGATTGCTGCAAAGGAATCTGTTGAGAAAACAGGATATTATTTGCATAATGCATCAAAATGACTGTTAGTTTTCCTTTATGAAGGCACAACAAACTTCCTGACACAGATAATATCCTAGCAACTCCTTGTGGTAACAGAGACACCATTCCAGCAACAGAAATATTTACAGTATATTTTTATGGCATATTAAGTCTCAGCTATTTAAAAAGCTGGAGGAATTGTTCTGTATTTCTAAAAATGGATGCTTGGGAGTAAGCTTTTAGAACTATTCATAGTTTAGAATCCAATTGTTTCCTTTTTTTGGGAGATGCAGGTTGATTCTGGAGGAATATTTTTAAAAAACAGGATATTCTTGTCATTTTATATTGGTCGGTGTTTTCAACAAATTTTCAGCAGAGTGGTAATTTTCTGTTAGACAAAGATTGGAGAATTTGGAGTAAGAGTAGCTATGTGACAAAATTCAACCTTTAAAAAGTAAATTAAGTCATGAATATATATTTAAAAAATGTCAACAGAAAACTGGGGTAAGGCATCGTTGAAAATACGTATTTTAAGATCCAAATATTCAGCTTCCATTTTATGTAAAACGTATTTTTTAAGAATAGCATAGCATATTAATCATAGTCTATGTAAACAATTGATGGCAGAATCTTAACTTATACACACAGTTTTAATCTTGAGAATTTTTATACTTTAGGAAATTTGCATGGATATGAAACTCTTAAAAGAAAAACTAAAGAATTTTTATATTAGAAGGCCAGCTTCTGAGCTAGCTTTACACTCTGGGGTTGGTTACTCATATCTGCCCGTTCCATTACAGTCAACAGGACTCCATGGGTGAGGAACTTCCTGAGGCCCCTTCCTGAAGAAAGTTTTGGCTGCAGAAGGGTGATTAGGTAAATGTGGATGTTTCTCTTGAGCAACGTTTTTCCATTTCTATGCTGAAATGTCTTCTGTGGCGCCTTGCCTCAAAAAGGCAACCAGTAAAAACAGTGTGACCAGTCTGAAGCTGCATTAAATGGGTGTGAAAAACCAGCTTGAAAGTCAAGATCCACTTGTATTTCATAAAAACATTTTTCTTTAGTTGCAAACCTGGATACTTCATTGTTTTTATGTTTCAAAACAGGTCAGAAATATCAAATAAGTGAAGGAGTGCAGCCCTGTTTCCTGTGAATGAGCTCTGCTGTACACATTTCCCTGGCATTTCTAAGACCTGATGATATCTCTTTGGAGGACACCACATTAATAACCCAGCATGGCAAACACTTGTATATTTATGCCTTTGCAGCTTTCTCATTCAATGGATCGAGTGATTCGTTTGCCTGATGACCCAAGTCAGGAAAACGTGTGCTCAAAGTACCCTGTCATCAATCATTTTCTTAACTTTAAACACATGTCAGGTCCCCATGGAGCTGACCAATCCTTTGTGTCACTCTGAAAACTGACTTTGGTCCAGCTGGAAGGAGTGGGATGCAGTTTTAAAGAGTATTTTAACCTAATCCTCCGTTCCTCAAGATAAAAAAATGTCACGACTAGGCCAGGCAGCTTATGATTTTTAAGCAAATGGAAAATAAGGCTCAGCGCAATCAGCTCCTACCACAACCAGGAGCTGCAAGAATTCTGCAAAGTTTTCTGTGAACGCAGGAATCTGCATGGAGTTTTGCTTAATTTGTTTCATTAGCTCTGTCAGGAAATATGATATAGTGCTCAGGAACGTAAACACTCTGGCTTGTGAGTTTGTTGCCATACAAGTAAAGGGCTTTTTCTCAAAGTCATGGCAGACATGAGTGTACACAAAGATATTCTGCATAGCAGGGGAGGCCACCCACAAAGTTATGTGAATTTAATTTTTGATTCACATTCTTCCTCTCCCATAAAAGCCAAGGTGGGCCATGGCTGTTTTCCCATAAAGCGCTGAGAAGGCCCAACCCGAGTCATTGGGGCCTTGAACAGAGAGCAAACCCACACACACCCCCATCCCCCATCCCCCCCTCAAAGATCCTTTTTTTGTATATCTGACAGGGTAGCAAACTCCCCAGAGGAAATGCCCAGGCTGAGAGAAACACTGCAAGGACATTTTCCTTCTGCGTTTTAAAAGAAATTCCCTGGCTGACACCAGGCCTGGTCCCCGATGCCAACCCAAGGCCCAGCCACAGGAGATGGCACTGCTGGAGAAAAGGCATTTTTGGCTCTTGGCACCTTTGTTTTACAGCTGCTGAGGAGGCCCCATGGGTGGTCGGAGCCTTTGGTTTCCCTTCTGCAGCCGACAAGAGACAGAAGGGAGATAACAGCAAGGGAAAAGGGAGAGAGAGTGTTGCAGAATGGACCGTCTGAGACATGTGGAGCCCCATTCTCTGAGAGCTAAATTAACTCGCCCCTGGTTATGCCAATTTATGATTTTGATGTCTTATGAAAAGTGCATTTTATGTCACAAAATTAACCCCTAAACCCAAATTTCTACTGAGCACATTCTTCCATCTTCCACTTTAGGACAGACATGAACCGAATCAAGAGCAGCACTGTGGATTTTCTCAACACAGGCTAAAAACCTGTCCCTACTCCTTTATTGTTATTTGTTGCTGTGTTAACCTGGAATTTGAACAGACACTTCTGTGCTGTATGATCAGCAAGTGGCAGTTCTGGGGTGTGTGGAGCCAGCCACCTTGTTGTCTGAGTGGTTTTAAATCCATACAAAGTAGTTTTCTGGCATTCCAAATACATAGGCATTGTCAGGTGATTTCTTTTTTCTAGTTACTACTGGATTCTAGCAAAAATCCTAGGAAAAGGCTCACTATAATTCTCTACAAGTATCATTGGTTTAGGAAGATGAAATTGGAAACTGGGGTGTTCCTCTCTTGGAAGATGTTGAAAACAACTGAAGCTCAGCAGATCTGCTTTAATTCTGCCAACATTTTTGAAAGTGAAGAGAGAATATCCTTTCCCTTACCCTTTCCCCATCTTGACAGTGTTGGTCCTGGATCTGCATCAGACAGTAAATAATCTGCATCAGACAGCAAATATACAGATAAATATTGTAATTTAGTGGAGGCAGAATGAATTTCTCTGTTCCCCACTTTCTTTATTGGAAAAAAAAAAAAGAAAAAAAAAGACAATTAAAAAAAAGGCTTTGTGCTTCTAAAGGAAGGTGTGAGCTCATCTCTGCTCACTTCCTGATGACATTAAGTTTTACCTCTCCAGTGTCCCCTTAGGCTTTTTCCAGTGGCAGCTACAGAGAAGAAAGCCCTGGCTCTGTTCTGTCCTGATGGACACCCTGAGAGTCCCCAGAGGAGTCAGCCAAGGTCAGTCCTGTCCATGTGGGGCTCTGCAGCCTTTCTGAGAGCACCCTCAGCCTGGGTGACCCAAACTCTAATTCGGCCTCAGGATGTTAACTCCTGCAGGTCACACAACCCCCCAGGGGAAGGCAGCTTCCAGTTCCACAGGGAAGCTGAAATGAATGCAGTAAATGAAAAGATGCTCGAACAAGGTGATAAGGAGAAGTTTGGGCTTGATCATGAGCATGTCTGGGAAAAATGATCTGCATACAAAGAGGAATCCTCCTCTGTGCGTCCCTCACAGTGCCCATCACTGTGTTTTGTCTGGATTCTTTAGTTCTGAGTGAGGGTCAATGCAAAGACACAGATCTTGATGCCCCACAGCCCATCTGAGATGCTCCAAAAGATTCTGCCTGGCTTCTGCCTGGAGCCCCAGGTGTGCCCTGTAAGTCTTCCAGCATGTGGGTAATGCAACAAGTCCCAAAGCACCCTGGAAGGCAATGCCAGGTGGGATGTGCTGCCTTTCCTACCATGTCTCCTCAGGAACTCCTGTCCTGGCAAGCCCTGTGGTGCTCTTATTCTGCACATGAAGTTCAACCAGCATGTGTGGAATGAAGCTGGAAAATTAAGGCCAGACAGGTTCCCAATCCGGCCTTAATTTTCCAGCTTTATTATGCATGTGCCATTCTCACAGTAGTTTCATGTTCAGGTTTATGATGATTCATTACACATTTTCACTACTTCTAGAACTAAACCTCTTTCTTCTAAAGAATTATTTTCTCTTCTTGAAATAAATTATCTGATTCTTTCTCCCTTCTCTCTTCAATTTTTTTCCTTTTCCCTGCATAGACCCTGGCTTTGGCTGATTTGTAGCAACAAGAATTCCTGAGAAAGGCTAATTCCTCTATAACTGTGTGAAATAGATGCTAAAGCCAGGCTGCAGATTACTGTTACTTAAGTCTACATAAACCCTGAATAATGGGTGGCAGAGGGGCAACAACGTGGAACAAGCAGAAATCCTTTATGCTCTGTTTGCAGGAAAGAATTTCTGGTCATGCTTAACAGCCACATCCCTGTGGAGTTCACTGACCAGAGGGGCCAAATAACAGAGGGGATCCAAAGGCAGCCGCTGTCCCCTTTCCCTGGGGGACAGGGATGACCCTGACTTTGCAGGGCTGCTGCCTCTGAGGGAGCAGAACTGCCTGGGATGATGCAGAGGGTGGCCCTGGGAGTCAATCTTGTGGTGTTTAAGTTCAAAGACCCTCATCCAGCAGCAGCCCTGTGGGTCTGCAAGTGCTGAAGGGCTCTGTGCTCAGAGCCCAGGAGCTGCCTGAGACGGAGCTGGGTGACTCCTGGGTAAGGAGGTGTCTTGCTTTGGAAAGACAGCTGTGTGCCAGGGAAAGCTGGAGCTTTCCTTGGAGTGGAAAATGTAAACCCCCTCCCTCTGAATTATTGTAATGTTGCAGTTAATGGGCCTTCAGGTAAAGATAAGGGAATAGGAACAACAGTTCTTTACTAGGAATATTGTAGTGCAAAAAAAAAATTCTAGAAACCCTAACAGAGTCAGAATACAACCTGACACGCTGTTGGTCAGGCTGTTGGTAGCAGTCCAATCAAGTCCTCCTGGAGTGAGAGATGTGGTTCTGTTGGAGCAGAGATGATCCTGTAGAAGGGTCTAGTGGTAGCAAGATGGGTCCAGTCTTCCTCTTGGAATCCAGTGGAAACAGGCTGTCCTGGTATTCTGAATCTCAGGTTTTATCCAGGTAGGAATGCTGGGCTCCTCCCCCTGGGTGGGGCATCTCCCAATGGGATGATGTAATTTTATCAGTCATGTAGTGAGCCTCAATGGCCCATGAACAGCAGATATCCCCTGGAGGGAGGATGGGTGGTAGAAGAGATAAGAACACTGCCCCACCTGGTTTTAACAGCTGGCCTTTAACAGAAGGCACCTGCCCCCTCCCTCCCCGGAGTTATGAGGAATGGGGCATAGAAGAGATAAGGGAAACACCTCCCCAACCACTTTCATCAGATGGCAAACAGAACACACACTTTTGGTTACATATTGCGACCCAAGACAGGAGGGAAGGGGCAGGGAGCCCAGGAATAGATGCCCTGCTGTCCACAGGCCACAAAGCCCTTGCCTACCCAGAAGTTAAGCACTGACAGTGTGGGACAGATCTTGGTTGCTCCAGTGGTCCCAAGTGATGGATATCCAGACAAACTCTCTGAGCAGTGTGAAGCCAATGGATCCAGTACTGTCCTGAGCATCAAAGCCTGTCAAACCCTCAGAAGAAAAAAGAAGGTGCTAAAAATCACTCATCCCATCAAACGTTGTGCCAGATTGTCTTTCAGGGGAGGGACGCAGAACCAAATCTCTAAAGCAAAAATCACCATTTCTGTTCTACCATGATTTTGACAGAAACTCTCCAAACTGAACAAAACTGCAGCCCTTGGGCTGGTGGTCATTGTTCTGACCTGCTGAGGGTGAGCACCTAGTTCAGCTGCTCACACATCTCTGTCTCATGTCCTGTGAGACACCCCAGCCTAGCTAAGATACCCATGTGCTGGAGGACTTACAGGACACACCTGGGGCTCCAGACAGAAGCCAGGCAGAAAACTTTGGAGCATCTCAGATGGGCTATGGGGCATCAGGATCTTTGTCTTTGCATTGACCCTCACTCAGAACTAAAGAATCCAGACAAAACACAGTGATGGGCACTGTGAGGGAAGCACAGAGAGGAGGATCCCTCTTAGTATGCAGATCATTTTTCCCAGGTGGGAGGGTTGACCTGAAACAGAGACTGAACAGAGCTAGAGAATAAAGTAGGTATTTATTGAAAGGCCTTCAGGATTCACCTTGGGCAGGACAAGAGCCTGGCCAGGGCTACACCCAAGGTGGACAAAGAATGGTCACAAAATGGACTAATGGTCATGAGGTTTCACACTTTTATAAGTTTTGGTCCATTTGCATATTGGGGTTTAATTGTCCAATTACAGCTTCAGGTTGTGAGGAAACATCCATGTTCCTCCCTTCAGCCCACCCTTGTTTGTGCTTTTGGGCCTGAAAGATGTCCTTGGTCTTCAGCAGGAAAAGGATTTGCTTCGTCTCCCTACTCTGGGAAGAGAGCTGACTGGCACTTAATGTGAGGCTCAGAACTGCACCCCTAGGCAGCACAGAATCTGAAAAACATGAAAGCTACAACTTAAGGCATCACAGGCATGCTCATGATCAAGCCCAAACTTCTCCTTATCATCACCTTGTAAACATCTTTTCATTTACTACACCAGGATCTGAGGCTCCCCTGTGGAACTTGAAGCTGCCTTCCCACGGGGACTTGTGTGATCTCCAGGAGTTAACATCCTGAGGCCGAATTAGCTTTAACACCTCTTTATTGAGTGGGTAAATATTTACATCAAGTCGTCCAGACTTTAGCATAACAACCTCAATTCCTCCTGGCAAGAAAGCCAGCACAGGTCACTTTGTCAATGACAAGGCTTCCAGATAATTAAACAACACTCACTGGCCACTAATTTATATGCATTATAACTCAGACTTAAGAACCCAAATAGAATAAACTTCAGAGACACTAAACACTTATTTGCTGTGACACTATTTACATTTGGGTCTACAGAAAGCAGTAAATCAAAAGAGGACTTTAGAAGAGGAAGAAGAGAGAACAATCTTCCTTTTCCCAATATTAATATTTAATAACCTTTCAGACATGTGAACTTTTGGAAGCAATTCCTAGAAATAGGAATTTTACATAAGGACTTGAATGAGCCAAATAACTAATGGCTAAAAATGCTATAACTGCTTTTTCTGGCATAGTGGCAGGGCCCACTGTGGGATTTTAGGGCCTGGTGTGAAAAGAGGCAAAGGCAGATGTGTAAAAACATATTAGAAGTGATTCTTCATGGGGCAGAATTTACAAATTGAATGTTGCAAAATTATTTCCAGGAGTGCTATGAATTCCTCTTTGTGGGAAATAAGTCAAAGAGAGTAAAGAACACAATATTCAATCAAAAGGGCACTCTCCCCAAAACTAGGCTAGAAAAAAAGCTGCATAATCAAAAAGTTTGGGGGTTTGAAGTGTCGTTTTTTTGGTAAAACTAATAGTGAGCCTTGAAAACAGGGAAGCTGAACAGGCAAGAAGTACAGCTACCATTCCTGGGGTCATTCATCTCTGCCACGGGGAAATAAATGAATAAATATTTCTCTGTTAATGTTCCTGGGTTTTAGTGCCGGGTGCTCAAATTTTGTCACCATCTTTAATCTTCATCATACCATCTTAGTCAAATGATGTTAAATGGTGCAATTTATAACCATGTATGGAAAAATCGTTTCCTATTCCTTCTTCTGCATGCAGCAATACACAAAACAATGTAGAAGTTGTTTGTTGTTTTTCTTTCTTTCTTTTTTTTTTTTTTTTAACTTTGAGTCTGGTGCTTCTGTATTTCCCAAGGTGTTTTATTTCAGGAAAACGATCATGAAGATACGTTGCATTCTTGATTGCTTTTGTATTTCCTTAGTTGTTGTATCTTTTATTACTCTTGGCAACAAATCAAATCCAGCAGAGGTGTCTTTTCACTTGCAAAGCAGAGAGCACTATATACACCTTATCACTTCATTAAATCAATTGTTGCAGTGATTTCTCAGCTTTTCTTGGCTGTTCTTCCCCTTGCTTTTGAGTTTTCCCAAACATCACAGGGTACAATTAGTGCTAATAGTCAGCCACTATCTACATCATTTTTCAAAAGGGAAGTATTTGATACATTTTGCAGTGCGGGAGATCTGTCGGTTAAATAAAGCCAGCCGGAAATGTAGACATTTTTTTCTCCCTTCTAAGCGTTATTATTTTACGTCCTGTTTGGTGTTGAGTAAATGCACCGCTTAAATGTGGAGTGTGTTTTCTCTGTGGGCACACAAGAAGGCAAGGTACGAGCCCAGATGGATTTCTCATGGCAGCAGACTTAGCAGATGTTTGTATTTAATCCCGCTCGGGGCACTGAGAGAGACCTCGATGCCTTTCAGGGCAGACGCCGAGGTGCTTCCTCTCCATGCCAGAGGAATTTCCACTGTCATAAATAAGAGGCCTTATCTCCAGCACTGAAAATGAAGGGTATTTTCAAACCAGCCCTATCAGATGGGATGCAGCAGGAGGCAGCCTCTCAGTTTGCCCCGCGGGTGTCAGCATCTCTGGTGCTCTATCACACAGCCCAAGGCTCCAGCCAGTCGTGCTGCCTCCTTCCAAGCGCTGCTCTTACTCACTGCTTCCCATTTTAGGCAGAGCAGCCACAAGAAACTGTCTTTCTCTGGAGCTCTTAATGCAAAGACAATGTCCTGACATTTTTTTTTTTTTTCAGCTCTGGATTGCTACTGGATTTGTGTACTTGTGTTTATATACATTTTAGATTCAAAGGGCTCCCCTGTGCTGGAGTACATCCAGGCTCACAGGCGAGGTCACATTAGGGAGAGTTTTCCTTGACAGCTTCTTGGGGAAAGGCATTTTCTGCACTTTCTGTTCTGAGCCCGGGGCTACAATTCATCACCAGAGGAATCTTTGATGGGGACGGCCAGATCTTAAAAACATGCAAATCAAAGTAAATCTTTTGGAGTTATTATGGTGTAAGAAAATGTCCTCATCTAATACTCTCTCATTCTGGGAGCTGCAGAGATAAGAAGTCACTCTTCTACTCTAGCCCAGAGAAATTACCTCTGACAGGGGGCTTACAATCAAAATAGAGAAGAAAAGGCAATGCTAAAATACTGCCCATTCAGTGTGAAAATTGATAAATATAGGGCCAGTCTTAGCCACAGAGTCCTGACTGCACTCTCAGACACCTTGACATTTTTTGGCTCTCTAAGTGACGTGAAAATCAAGATCAAGTGAAAACTGATGTTGAGGATGTCTCCAGTGTGAAGAACCAAGCCAGTGGCAGCCCTGTTAAGCTGGAAGGAGGAAAGCAGGATCTTCTCAATGCTGAAGGATTGATTGGAGGTACAGCAGGAGGGATGGAATAAAAAAAGAATGTTTCACTGGTAAAAGCTAAAGGAGGCCAGGATTTCTAAAGCAGTACTAATCACCTCTCTGAAGGCTGAAAGACCAAGGAAGATAAATAAATGCAGCAAATAATTACTGGCTACAGTAACAGCATTACAGTGATTGCATATCACTGGAACTGTCTCCTGATCTTTCATCATCCAAGTGATGATTCCACAAGGAAACTGATCTTACAGCCACCAATCTCTTCAGGTGTTTGAAGTACTGAGGCTCTCCCTGAGGACTCTGATGGATACAGTTATGCTCAGGTCAAATATCTGTATTCCAGTACCTTTATTCTGCCTGAGAATGTACATCCTGGCAGTGTCCTGTAGACTAAGAGAGACTGCAGGGACAAAGGAACTGATCCTCAGACTCACTGGAAAATGAGCTGTTGCACCATCTGATACTGAGCCATGGGTATTTTATTCTCTCCAATAAAATAAGGATTTGAAGGCACAGCTCTGCTAAGTCAGTGTCATAAACAGTCCACACAAACTGAGCCTAAGAATTTTTCCAGGGCACTGAATTCCCATTGAAGAAATGCTGAAGCTGCCCATTTTCCATGTGAACTGGGTAAAAATTTTCTTTCCTCTGCTAGGGAAACTGAAGTCACCAAAACAACTTAAAAATCCCGTTCTGATAATAGACAAGCTGGCATTTATATAGATGCAACTACAATTTACCTCTCAGAAGTTCACTAGTAGATTAAAAGGTTGATAACATGCTTTAGAATATGAATCATCCATCCCTCTTTTCCTCTCTGCTGAGGCCTGTAGTAGAATAATATGTGCAGAAAAATAAATGCTTCTCCTCAAGATGCATTTATGAAAGTGCTGGAGCTGGTTTCATCTGTGTTGGGCTGGTGCATGTATCCATGCAGGCATCCTCACATTAAAATATGGTCTCTACAGTGCAAGCACAAGTGCCTGGATTGCACTACTTTATTTCAGAGGGGTGATTCTCAGCCCTCCTGTTTAATGACTTCATAATAGCTTGGGGTAGATCGCAGTACTGCTCAGTGTTTTTCTGTGCTAACTCACATTTTTCTTTGCTCAGGTTTTCTTGACCAAACCAGACTGGGATTTAATATCTTCAGTGTTTTGAAGGTTGCTTAATAAGCACCAGCCTGGAATAACTTGAGCTATTATTTTCTAAGACCTTCAGATTGGTCACTGGAAGGCCAAGCAGTGGAATGACCACTGATGTTCCAAACATCTCTAAAGCTAAAACAAAAGCCACAGCACAAAAACATATGTCAAGGACTTGTGCTTTTTCACCATTCCTTTCACCATCCCACATGCATTTGTTGCTGTTCCAGCTGTTCTGAAACATTCTCCCAACTTTTATGTAATGCAAGTAATTCCAGTTTCTGCCTTCCATGGAATTGCCTCTGTGCCTCAGGTCACTGCGTGTTTGAGTCCAAGCACTTTGAATTAATTGCATGTGAACTCGTTAATCGAGAAAGCAGTTTAAAAAACCCATGTTCTTGGATGAGGGGATTACAGAATCAGACCAAGAGCAGGGCTTCATGAAAACTGGAATAATTTGGGAGTTGGAAGAAAATGTCACATGAGTTGTGTTTGTCTTTCAGGGCTTTTTGGTGATGGAAATTCGAGGCACCTGAAGTCCACTTGAATCTTGGCCCAAGGAGCACCCAAGGACATTGTGAGGCACACAGATCCAGTGATGGAAAAAAAAAAACCCCAAAACTGGCTGGGGCTCAAACAAGTGTCAAGGAAACAAGCGTCTCTCCTGTTTCAAGCCTAGGAATTAAAAGAACTATTCAATTAAAAAAAGGCATTTTTCAGACACATGCTTCAAATCTCAACATAAAAAGTATCTGGTGATGAACAACCACAGAGACAAACTTCAGGTATTTGTACCTCTGCTTATACAGTTGCCACAATTTCTCTACTTTTCTATGACTCTGCAACTTTTTTTTATGACAATGGAGAAATTAATTGGATAACAGTACATGCTCTGACAATGAGCACTTGGTTTCAAATGTCAAGTGCCACAAAAAGAGAGGCTTATTTTAACAATCTGTTGCCAGTGGAAATGGGTAATCCCAAAAGGCCTGGCAGGATATTTATTGGTCTATCAGGCAATCTGTAAGTACATGAGTACAAGCACGATCTTAGATTCTATTGTTGTTTCCAGTAGGACATATAAACCACTATCCACATTTTCCAAAACAAAGAGGGCAATAACCTTCTTCCTGAATTTCCTATCACTGAAATAAGCAGATTTCAGCTGCTTCCAGCTTCACCAGGCTGAACTGAAATAGAGCAGTCCTATCTGTAATTAGAAATTCATAAATCACTCAACCAGGTTGTGTATTTTTTTTGTAATTCAAGGTAGGCAGGATGTGTTATGCTAACTTTTAAATCCAATCCATGACCTCCTGTGTTTTGAGAATAGGGCCAAAGATGGAGCTGGAAGATGAGTGTCTTGGTGTTACAAGACACACTGTGCATTTGTGAAATACAGTTTGGAAAGCGTTGCAGAGTGGCAGCCATGCACAGGAAATTTGATATGTAACAGATTTAGAACAGTTATAAGGAACAACTTCCTTTATGATGACGTCTAGGAAGTCATTTATCATCTTACAGAGGAGTCTGGCACCCTAAAGTGTTTATCTAAGGAAAGGAAATGAACCCCTGTCATCTAATAGAAACAGTATTTGATCCATCTCACAAAGAAGTACACTGGTCAAAGGAATTTTAAATAATCCTCAGCTCCAGCATTTGGCTATACCTGCTTCTTGTCTCCAGGAAGCTCTCAGTCCCTTACTTTCCTGGTGTTTTCCTTTCTTTTCAATCCTTTCCTTATTTAGACAATCTCTGGGTTTGAACATTACCCAAGATTTATTCCTTTTCAGATTAAATTAACAAATACATCCAGTTATATTGAGTTAAATAGCGGGTGTACTTTAAACATACCAAAAATTTAGTTTTCAGGAAGACAACTAACTTAGATTCACTAAATATTCCCAAAGTTTATTCCACAGACTGGAACATAAAGGCAGCCTCAGGGGCCACCACTTCTAAAGAATGATCCAAAGTCCATTAAAACCTTTCCACAGTCTTCAATGGGGCTTTGATTAAGATGTCTGGGTGGAACCATCATGGAAAGCTTTGCTGAAAGAAGTGTGCTATAAAGAGAAATTTATTTAAAACGAGCAGAGAATGAAGAGGCAAACCTGGAAGAGAGGCAATAAGGAGGACACGATGGGAACAGGTTTGATGGGAAGTATAAAATGGAGTGAAAATAGCAAGAAAGCCCATGAGGAGAAATGAGAGCCAGAATGCACAAAATAGTACATTTATTGGTCTTCTGAGATGGAGATTTAAAATTGATTTGTGGGCTGAGAAATCTAAGCAGGAATCTGAATAAGACACCAAGAACAGCAAGAAATAATGATGACTCTTCCCACAGTATTGAAGGATGGATGAGAAAATAGGTAGGGAGGAAATCTGTGAAAAACCAGAATCCTGCAGCTCCAAGTCTTATTTGCTAAGTCTTGGTAGTGAGAGCTTTAACTGGAAAAGGAGCAGCCTAATGCAATCCCTCACCTGCTGTCCCGAGTCTCCATGAGGGTAAAACTAAAAGAAGAGTGTGAAATTTGGTATCTCAGAGAATGCTTGCACTTTTTATGGCTTTTTCTGCACCAAACAACCTGATGGACACAGAAATGCCAATTTCACAGGACAAGTGTGAAGGAGGTCATAGGCTCAAAGGGATCAGTACTGAGAGTTGTAGTTAACTCCCCTAAAAATATGAAATAGAAACTGAAAAATTGGTCCTGGTCTGCAGTCCAGAAAAGCAGAAGAAAGCAGAAGAAAGAAGACTCTAGGGAGACTAAAAGATATTATTGTCTGTGGGAGAAAAAAACCAAACTCTAAGAAGTGAAAATAAAAATTGAGCAAAGTTATCGTCAAATATCAGCTTCTGGTCATGGGGCAGTATGGAAACAGCTCTTTAGGGTTTATTTAGAGATGATGGCTCCCTAGGGCTTCAGACATGAAATATTCCTGTGAAGTGACCAATAATAACTGAAACAGGTTGAATTTGTAGTTTGGGGACAGTGTTGATTGCCTCATCAGGTAGTGCAGGTGAGTTCGAGATGCTCCAGTTTTCCCTTTCACTAGGGAGCCACTGCATACAAGAACTTTCCTTAAAAAACAAAAATAAGAAAATAAAAAGAAAAAGTTATTTTTCTGTTCCCTTTGACCTTAATCTCTCTTTTTGTGGTGGTTCATCATGACCACCACTGCATGATGCCTTTGAGTTTCTCACCTTTACAGATCTGCAGAGTTCAAAGCTTGTGATACCTGGCTTGTCCTGACTGTCAGGTTCAGCAGCTTCCTTCAGCACTGCTCTTGGCTTCCCTACACAAATCTCTCAGGGATTTACACCTCCCTGGGCTTTTTGTCTTCCCCCATGGCACAAAGAGCTGCTGGGACAGACTTGGCTGCTTTGTTCTTGGTGCTGAATTCAGCACATTCCCACACAACAGGATGTCAGGGTTTATCCTGGCAAATTCCACTTGGTATTCCCTGCCTTCTTCCTTTCCCACCTGACATGGGACGTGGCCTTGCTGTCATCTGCCTTCTGCCTCCCTCCAACTTTCAGTTAATGGGTTTATGAAGAATGTAATTATCTGCCTGAGCATTTTTCGCTCTGTCCAAAACCCATTTGAACTCCTCATTAAAAACATTTGTAGGAACTTCCAAAGGAAGAGGAGGGGAAAGAAAGCTCATTCCCTGCCTCTGGTCTTGGAAAGAAACTCTCCAGGTGACAGGTTTTAGCTATTGACATTTTTTATATGCTGCATCCTTAATTTGGAGAGAGTGTTATCTAATTGCAGCACAATGACAAATCAATTCCAACTTGCTTTCTTCTCTTACTTTCAGTGGGTTTACACTGAGACCTCATTTGGCTGTGCTCTCCTGCCTGACTGAACTGTCCTCCCCTGACCTGTGCTCATCTTTGGAACAGCACAGTCAGAGGCAGGAGTTGAACAGGCGTTGCTGGACAGGAAAAGGGAAAGTGTCCTGGGTCCAACAAGCCTTTTACATTTATCTCCTCTCTGTATTCCTGAGGTGCCAGTAAAACCTTAAATCCACTCCCTCAAATACAGAACATCTGTCTTCCCCACAAGTTATGCAAGCTTTCCTTCCTTAATGACCTTGCTTGGCAAATTACTCCTGTGTTTACTACCTTGGTGAGGTCCTGGAGTTTGAATTCCCAGTCTGGCCTTAATTTTCCAGCTTTATTATGCATGTGCCATTCTCACAGTAGTTTCATGTTCAGGTTTATGATGATTCATTACACATTTTCACTACTTCTAGAACTAAACCTCTTTCTTTCAATGAATTATTTTTTCTTCTTGAAATAAATGACCTGTTTCTTTCCCCCTTCTCTCTTCATTTTTTTTTCCTTTTCCCTGCATAGACCCTGGATTTGGCTGATTTGTAGCAACAAGAATTCCTGAGAAAGACTAATTCCTCTATAACTGTATTAAATAGATGCTATGGCCAGGGTGCAGATTACTATTACTTAAGTCTACATAAACCCTGAATAATACCACTAAAACCAAAGGAAATAGATTTCAAATTACCTTGTTATACCTTTCAAGCAATGAATTTCATGTAATTTCAGAAGAAAAGAGGCCAACTTCTTAAGTAGTCTTTCTCTTATTGTAACGTTTTTATAGGAAAACACATTCAGCCTGATAAATTGTCTGAGCTAACATGTAAAAACCCTCTCTTTACCAAAAACCGAGAAGACTGGCTCAGAGTTGTGTGACAGCATAACCTGATGTATGTCTCATGACCTCTCCTGATGAAGCATTTGATGGCAATTCACTGCAAATCCCAGTCAGTCCCTCTGAGGCCTAAATGTAATTTTTAGTACAAAATATTTCCATCTTTGGGGTAAATCCATCAATTATTGTATCATTTCTATTCTGCAGGTCTGTGACTACAGTGCAAGTGGGGCTCTTGTCTCCTCCAAGGATAGCGTTCCATGTGACCATGTCATTTGAATGGAATCAGTAAATAAAATCACTTGCTTCCCCTTCAGTGAGTCTGACTTCCAATACATTCATCCAAAAACCTCAAATCTTTTAAAATCTTGTACTACCCATCAACCTTTCAATGCTTCCATTTCTAGCATCTTCCAGCTCTAGATGTTGGCACTCTCGCACCACGGTCATTTCTGCTCTGCTCATCATTAGGCCCTCAGGAGTAAGGGATTAGGGAAAGCCTAAAAATATCATGGAGGATGTCATTAATTTCAGTCACTTCCCTGGAAAGGCAGGCACTGCACATTCTGTTCAGACCTTTGTCCACCTCAGCCTGTTCAGCCTCTCCACAGCTGCCTCCAAGGTGCTCCTCCTCAGGAGCACAGGGAGCCTGGTGAGACTGTCCCAGAGCCCTTCA
Organism: Phylloscopus trochilus trochilus; assembly: GCA_016584745.2. NCBI lineage: Eukaryota > Metazoa > Chordata > Aves > Passeriformes > Phylloscopidae > Phylloscopus > Phylloscopus trochilus. The sequence continues at coordinate 6,155,927 of WQNJ02000001.1, forward strand.
CACTCCTTCCCGCTCTCCAATATCAAAAGCTAAATACTACTGAGATAATTCTGTCATTGCCTGGTGGTGCCTGAGAAAATTATTTCCCTAATGTTTTGGTTCCTCATCTACTTTCTGCCTACTCCGTGTCTATAAATAGGGTTGGTGTCATCTGAGCAGGGAACTGCAGTTCGTGCTCAAGGTTTATTTCTGCTCCTCTAATCATCTGGTAATGGACTATGTTGTAACATTCCTCTGCATCAAAAGGATAGTCAGCATTTATTTTTGCTCCAGAGCCTGAAGACAACCTAACTGCTTCAGAAAAGAAGCAAGAAACCCATTACCAAACACATAACCTGCCATCACCAGATTGAAGGCTAGGTAATAACAGAGCTAGGCGAGCAACAGAAAATGAGGAAACAGTTAAACATAAAAAGATAACCAAAACAACAAAGGGATAATGGGTTTTCTGAGCTAGGCCATGATCCTGTGTCACTGAAGCTGTCTGAATGAGCAACTCGCTTCCTACTGGTTTGTTCAAAAAATGATGTACTTCTGAATATTTGCCTGTAGCATTAAGATTGTTTCCTGTGAGCTAACCAAGAAAGGAAATAACCTCTGAAGAGACTGGGAAGTGGTAAAGGGCAGAGCTTAGTCCAGTGTGATTTTTTTCCAAGGGAGAAGGACAGGGCACAAGGGAAAGTGGAGCTGCTTACAAATGAAGCAGAGAACTGCATCAAGGGCACCCACTGGTGCCACTTGCCGAGTACCCTGAGCAAGATCACTGGAATGAGCTTTAACAGTGGTTGGGATTTCTTCACGTTGTTTCATCCTTATTCACAGAAGTTTAGTTGAAAGAACTTTTTAAAAAATGTTTTTGGTTCCCCACAGAGCGTCCTGCTGCAGTGGGATCGTTTGAGGTCAGGACTGTCCCTGTGTAACACGGGGCTGTCTCTGGAGGTGACTGACACCAGGCAAGGCTGCACAGCCTTGGCAGAAGGGCCAGGGCAGCACTGCTGCTTTATCTGTAGGAACACGGCTCCCCCATTTCCTCATGTGGAGTAAACGTCGGGAACAACAATGCAGGCCCTGCTCAGCAAGGCCTCAGCCCTCTCACAGCCTCTCTAATCCACACCATATTTAAAGGCCAGACCACCTTCAAAGCATCACTTGACTTTATCTCCCCTTGTGTCTGTTCACACTGTCCTGGCCAAGCTGTTTTACTGCATTTTATCTGCAGGCTCACTGTGACTCATGGAGAATGTGGCCACCCTCCCACTGCCACGGTGTTCCCCGTCCTGCTGTGGCCTCGTTCCTTGTTGCCATTACTGGAATTGCAATGGCATGTGCTGTGGCTCAAGATGAAATACAGCTTCCCACAGCAGCCTCAGTTCTCATAATCTTTTATGCATGTTTCACTGTGGACTCTTAGGCCTGGCATGAGTCCTTTCCCCACGTCACTCAAGATGAGTATCTGTGGTTTCAGAATGGAAAAGGGGCAACCCTTGCTGCTGTGGCTGCCATGCCAATTGGAATCAGTCTCCTGCTGTCTAGAGGACCAAACACTACCAAGTTACTCCTGTGTGAAGGGTTATGTACCTAGAAAATAGCATGAAGCAGCCATCCCATAGGAAAAACATACCTGCAATGCTGCAGCAGCCCTTTTGTTAGAGGGTAGAAATGAGCTGAGACACAAACTTCTTGGTTAGCATGAGAAGGGTCCTGGTTTATTCCTCTTTACAGCTCAGCCATCCTGATTCCAACCATTCACTGACTCTGGCTGCAGCAGCTCCTGCAGTGGGTTTCCCTTGCAGCCTCTGACTGCTGGTTATTTCCTGCTGAACTCTGCCTGCAGGGATCAGTGTGCAGCCTCTGACTGCAGCTTTCACCCAGCCAGACTGTGACTGCAGGTTCCAACAACAGGCTCTGACTGCACACCCAGACTGACCTCACAGCAATGATGCTCTCCCCAAGATCCTGCTTCTTCATGATTCCTCCTCACTAGCTAACCTACTCTCTTTTATCACACTTGTCTTTATTGGAGATAGCTGTGACTCATGGGGGGGCAGCTGAATTGGGTAAACAAAACAGCCTCCTTGTTTCTTATCAGGGACAAGGTCACCTGTATTCCCCTCTACACTGAAATACTAAAAATGAGCAGTTTGCTCTATTCATAACTCCAAGGTGGGAGCCTATATGTTATCTTACTAATCTGGAAGGGGAAGCAAGTGTGTTATTAGTTAGCACTGCACAGATTTTGAGAGGTGTTTCTGAGAACAAAAAGATGAGACAACCTTCAGACAGATAACATTTCTAGTTAAGACTTACTTAAAATATGTAGACCAAGAGCTGAATTGTCTACGTTTACAGGAGAGAAACATTCCTACGCTATTCAGTGTTTGTTCGTGAGAAATTAGGCAAACCAAGGCCAAGATCAGTAAAGCATGTTAAGCTTTGCTTAACTCTATCCTTAAGAGGATAGGCTCTATCCTCAAGCTTTTCAGAACATGCCTTCTTTAGTCCCACACTAAGTCCTGTTGCCCTCAGTTTCACATAAACTCAAGACTTCTGTTGACTCTCTGTGAAAAGTTATGCCAAAAAACACAGTCGAGAACAATTCAGAGGCACAATGCTTTTAAAGCAGTATTAATAAGCTTCCCCTCTGTATTTCTGCATAGTCACAGTATCTGAACCTGCCTTTCAACAGGTGATGTTTGGACAGTATTTTTCATTACAAATCTTACCCACAACAGCAAATTAAGCTGAAAGGAAATGAATAAAAGTTACTTTTCTGTTTTCAATGAGAATTCCCTTGCTGTACAAATGTGAGGGGATCTTGCCAAGAAGTGTCAAGCTCCATCTACTGGCATTAAATTGAATTTGTAACTCAGCACACCGAGTTTTGGGTCTATCTACAAGAAACAAGACAGGCAATTTCACTGTCTCTGTAGAAATTTAGTTCAACTCCATTATACTAGATGTTAACCCATCTTATTTAAATATCAGCTCTATTTTCAAATGCCTGTGACGTTTGCTGAGTTATGTGAACATAGGAGAAAAGTTTTTCACTGCATGAGGTGCTGGGCTGTGCATAAGTAAGAATATCCATACAGCAAAACCAGAGTTCCTAGGGCTCTGTTTCGTGTGGTGCTCATATCCCAGAGACATGACCTGTGCAAAGTCACTTCTTAGTGGTATCAAGGAGAACAATTTATACCTGTAAATATTTCCCCAAATGATTAAAAATGGAGGGGAGATCTCCCTTCAGCTGCCATACATGAGGGTGCAGGGAACAACAAATGTGGGCTGCAAAAGGAGACACATCTCATCCTTAAACCAAGGATACAAAATTGATTTAGGTTTTTCTATCAGTATTTGCTGATCAAACTCCTAATTTCTGTATATACTCTGCCTTTTCATATACACTCTGCCTGCTCTCAAGTGTAAAATCTCAGAGACTGCAAATAAATTCAATGATCATTTTGAAGAGGGGCAACTGCTTCTCGTACCTGTGATTTTTATGTCAGGTGGGACTTTTGATAACCTAGAGATAAAAATACATCATGCTAAAGTCAAACTGAGTAAATGGGCACCATAACAATAGTGTGTATTCATGATAAAATAGAATCAGTCAAATACAGAATGGCAAGGCTCCTGTAATAGGGCATCACACAAATTCAGATTATTTTCAAGATGTTGAAGATACAAAAGGCTTGAAGAAGTGCATTTCTTCCTGACTGATGCACAAGAAACATCATAGATTTTTAATCTCATTGAGCCAAAAAAAAAAAAAAAAAAAAGAAAATGAAGGAGAGAGCAGGAAGAGCCTTGACAGGAATCTGGTGTTCAGAAAATTCAACAATCAGAAAAGTCTGTGATTAGTGTTAATAGAACATAACATCCTATCCGTTTCATGTTTATTTACTTTTGAGGGAACATTCTTGCCTGAAATTGCATCCTGTTTCCAAAAAAGCCACTGTGCTGAAGCCTTACACGTACCAAGATGAGGAAAGTAGGTCGAGCAAGTCCTGTTAATCTGCAGTGGAAGTCAGCTGAGGGGATGTGCAGGTTCCAGCTGCCACTGGGGCTACCCCCTGCTCATCTGGCCGAGATGCTGCCCTGCTCCCTTTCTCTTGGTGCACTTTGCAGAGCTCATCATTCATGGAGCTGGGGAACCAAATCCTTTCCCCATTTCCCCGTGGTTTGTGCTGTTGACCAGCAGCTCCACGCTCCAAACCTCTCCTCCCTTAGCTTTTCTGACTCTGCCCTCTCCTGGCTAGTTTCACTCCCTCTTAATTGTTTCCTCCTTCCTGAGGCAAGAATTGAGGGGAATCTCACAACCCTCCCCACTCTGTGTATTTCAAGAGATGCAGTTATTAGAAAATAACTGTTCTCTCTTTCACCACACCTGAAAAATGCTTGTCACCACATAAATAATGTATCTGCTATTTTTCAGCCATCTTTATTCTCTGGGAAATCCCATTCCAAGGAATTGGATCATTGAGAATACCTTCCCTGTTTTCTTTTCTCAAGCTTAGGAACAACAGTAATGTAATTTTATGACACCATCAATAGGAAGAATAACAAAAGCACCAACTGAAAATATCATGAAAACATTATCACTTTTTTTGTTTTAGTTTGAGGGGTTTTTTGGTGTGTGCTTTTTTTTTTTTTTTCTTTTCTGTATTTCTCTTCTTCTTTTGATTTAGACACTCATTTCAACTAAAACTCACTAAAATTAAATCTATTTTGCCCAGCTCTGTGCTTGGCAAATGCTCACCTGTCACCCTGAATCTCTTCCAAAATCCTTTGGCAAAGTCTTGACCCTGGACTTGGTCATGTCACTACCTTCATAGCCTCACTCTTCCTCCTCCTTCAGCCTCGTTCAAAATCCCTCTTTGAAATTCCTCCAGTGCTTCTTACTCCTGAGCCTGACAACTTTTCTCAGACATGCTGTGAAGCTGTGTTTTACAGAGATGTCCTTGAATGTCCCATTAATTTTTTTAATTTCTGGGGTTTTTTTGCAGCTGTTTGTAACTCTTTTGGGGGAGATTTCCAAAGAAACCCCCTCCTCCAGAACCACCCTAGGCCATGCAGTGTGTAAGACAAAATGTGACTTTATAAGGTGTAACTTTGTATGTCAATTTTACACTCCAGCTTTTTCCTTGTTTTCTTGTTCCTTTGTTGAGCGACACCTTACTTGCCCTCACTAATGTCATATAAAATATCTGATGTATAAAGGATTTGCTTGTAGCAGCCTCTGAGTGCCTTAATCATCCTGGAAGCTTTTAATCAGCTGTAAATATGGAGGCAATCTCATTCAAGAAAACGGAACCAACCAACTGGGACTCTTGAGTTAATACTGAGGTCCTTAAATAGTCAAAATGTGAAATAAACTAAATAAAAGAAGCATATTTTGGTACTTTCATAACACTGAGACAGTATTCCAGTCATTTTTCTCAGAGTGCTCAGTGGGAAAAGTTGGTATCTCAAATCACATAATTTGTCTTTACCAAGAGCAAAATTCTCCTTTAGTGTTTCCTGGAGCAGCCTAAGGCACTGATAACTCTGGAAAGAAGAGAGGTCATGAGTCAAATATGGGGAGCAACAGTGCTCCAGTATCCAAACAACTTTATGCTCTTCATTTTGCCTCGCCAACTTGTCATGAGCAGATATTTTTCTTCAGAGAAATCTGTGAGATAGAGGCAGAAATATTTGGGGAATCTGGAACTAAAGTCATCTGATAAGGATGCAGAGGGCTGGGGGCAATATCTTATTATTTCTGAAATGGGAGATGACACATAACTAGGGAAAAGTCCCTCCTCTCCTGCCCCTCTAAGTACAGAATTGCAGTACTTTGTCTTCACACTCCCAAAGGGGATCTCTAACCTGGGCATGGACTTCAAGAACCCTGAGAGCTCATTAAAATAAATGCAGGGTGGTAAGAGAAAAAAAAAATACACAGAAATAGTCAAAAACCTTTATTCTTCGTAATTTGTTCTCTGGTTATTCCTGTTGTCCTTCTTTCCCTTGAAAATCAAGGATTTTGACAGCTCTACCTAATACAGTAAGACATAACAGGGTTTGCCACAGACAGGACTTCATTCTACCCTGCATTTTGCTGTATTAGTTGGTGATGCATATTTTAAATCTACAAACTGTTCTGCTGGGTATATTTAAATGTGTGTAACCTCTCCTCTGCAGTTACCCCAGCAGTTTTCCCTTTTGCCCTGGCATCTGTTGCTTCCTGAGCATTGCCACAAAGCTCCCTCCTATTTTCCTACTGCTCTGTGCATGGCCCTGCTCTCTCTGAGTAATCCCACATCTCTGCTGTAGCCAACAAAGAAGACTTGTCTTCTGCTTGAAAGCCTCTCAGAAGTGCACCTTGCTTATCCCTGTTCTCTGCTGAAATGCCAGTAGGGAAAGGCAGCATCATGGACAGCTGGAGACTGAAAAATTCCTTTGCCTGTGAACTGGGATGGAGCAGAATCTGCCCATTCATTCTCTTTCTGCATCTTTTTCTGCATCTTTTTCACACTTCCTGATCAAACTTTCCCTGGGAAGTTTCACTTGATTTCCTTTTTTTTTTTTTTTTTTAATCTGATGTGAGATGTTTGACTCCAGTTAAGAAAACATGCTTTGGTGGAAATGCATTTGGCTGAAGCTGTTCCAAAGCATCAGCTCTATTCACCTCTGACTTTTAATCAGCCAGATTAAAACCCTGATAGCAGCCTCCCGCTGCAAACTCGGTACTTCTTCAAACTTTAGAGTGCCCTGCTTCCTCCCATGCTGTCTTTTAAACCCCCACAAAACTATGTCATCCTCCTTCTTCTCATCTCTCCCTTGAGGAAAGCCTGTTTGAAAAAAAAAAAAAAAAAAAAAAAAGGATTCTGCTGTACAAACAAAGTAATAATTCTGCTGAAAAGAAACTAATGCAGCAAAACAAGGGAACAAGCAACTTGCAAGTCAACTTTTTAGAAGTTACCTTTGAATGAAGCAGGAACCTACAGTTCAGCAGGAACTTTCTCTAGGAGAGATTTCTCAGGACAAAGATGAAATTTCTGATTAAAAAGACAGGATCAGAACACTGCAGGCATGTTTATATTCACAGCATTGAATTTCAGTTGCCCGCTTGGCCTGATGAGGAGAAGCAAGTGCACTGGCTGCTGGGCATATTTTGATTTGGGGTTTCTTTCTTTGTTTCTCCTTAAAAATAATCATCTGTTGTTTCATTTTAGGGCAAACCCAAACCTTACTATGAATCTGCAAAGTATTTTGAAGAATGAGAAAGGGGCTTGTTTTTCTAGACCTTCCATTTTAATGAATTAAATATGGTTTTGTGAGGCACAGTGCTCTGAATTGGTTCCAGGTCCCAGACACCAATATGCTGGGATAGACAATAGAATGAGCTGCAGAAATATTTCAATATTGCTCACACATGTAAAGAAATCACATCATACCTGTAATATGTCCTCTGTGTACTCATAAAGTTATGCTTATATTACTAAAAAAACCCCACACTGGGATATGTGACCATCTAAAAGGGAAGTCAGTCTTTTCTGACAGTAAGAAGCTCCACTAATTGTAATGAATATTTTTCTTCTTCAAATGCTTTCCAATAAATCAATCCACTTCCGTTTCCAAATATAGTATGACTAATTGGCAAATGATAACTAGATGCAAACCTTTATATTCCAAACTTTTATTTCAAAATGAAACAGCTTTTTTGTGTCCTTTCCTTCACTCTATTTTTGTCAGTTTAGGAAACGAAAGTTTGTGTTGAAGTGTAGGTTTAAAACACCAGAGGTAAGTGTTCAAAGAAATTGTTTCAACATTTCAGACATGAAAACTCTCAGTTCTGGCTAAAGATTAAGTCTCCATCTAGAATTGAAAGGGGCTAACTTTGAGATGACGTTGTTCCAAATATTATTTGAAATAACTTTTTGTTGGTATCCCATACTCTTCCTGCTGTCAGCAGATGGCAGCCTCGACATGTGTCAGTGAGATGCAGGTTTCTTACGTGAAGTTTAAGTTGGCTTTAGTCAGCGTTTCCCTTTTGAGGTGATTCCTTTGCTCTTCACACTCTGTCCTGACTTTCTCTCCATCTCAGTGGTCTGCAGTCATTTCTAGCTGAAGCCAGTCAGCCCAGAGTCAATTTGTTGATTTGAAATCAGCACCTCTGCTTCTTAATTGCAATGCAATTTGGGTCTACAGTAGGATTTCCTAGACTAACATGCAGAAGGCAAGCCCAATAGCCCAAATCCCCCTGCCTGATTCATGGAGTTTAATTTTTATTTACACTGCAAGGCGACCCAAGTATCACAAACAAATAATGCTCAGCTCTAAAAGGATTGCAAGACTGAATTCCTGGCTGTGCTCTCCTGCTCTCCTGCCCCAGTTTTACATGAAAATGCCAATACCTTCAAACCAAAATAAGCATTTCCATGACGGCTTTTTTTTCTCCAAAGGCCTGGGTATCTATTGTCCTTCTTGTTGTTGGTGAAAAAAATTTGAAAAATTAATTGCTGAAAATTCCTGCATTTTAATCCATGGGAGATTAAACTTTTTGGAGTTCTTAAGCCTGATCTATAAGCAAAGCAAAAGAAACATTAGGTGTAGCACTGTCTGCTGCTGCTGCCACCACAGTCATTTCACTTTTGAAAAGAGAAGGTTAAGTTTGAGATGAAAGTAGAGACTCAAATGCCTGTGAGCTTTCTAGAAGCAGCAAGAATCCAAAATAGAAGTAGCAAAAATCCAAATTTTGGAGCTAGTTTCATAGCACTGGGTCAAATCCCACTGTCAGGAGTATACTTAAATCGTTGGGTTTTCTGGCACTACAAACTTCAGTCTGAGTTTGGTGCTTCAACCCTCCTTCATTTACTGCTATCAGGTATTAACAGGAGGAGATTTCCCTCATCCCAAACTTCCTATGCCTTGGATGAGAAGGCAGAAGCTCACAGCAAATGCCACTTACACCAGAGTCTGAGGTGAAAAATAACAGTAAAGCCCTCAGTTCATGAAGATCCAGAGTATGTTTGCAGGATCTCTGGTTTAAAATTTCTCATCCTGTAGACATCTGTGTGGCCAAGTGCATTTTTTTTTCTTAATTCCTGAAATTCATGCCAAAATCAATTTCAATTTGAGTTCATTTTTACTTTAGAGATACCAAATCAACACTTGCAGGCCTTGAATGCTACTTCTAGAAACAAAATTATTCCTTGATACTTGGGGGTGACACTTTTGAGATAGCTAATTTTAAGACTTGAAATGTATCATGAGCTCCAGGTACTCATGCAGGTGGTTCTCCAGGAATATTGTCCTAATTTCCTTCTTCATTTCCTTCCCTTTAATCAGATATTCTGATGATCAAACCAGCCTGAGCCTCGATTCAGCCGGTAATAACTCACGCTGAAGCTCGGGGAGAGACTGAGGGCTGAGATATGAATAACACACAGGTATTTCCCCCCTGCTCTTTTTGCCACCACATTCCTTGGCTTGCTTGAGAAATGACCACAGGACTTGTGAAGCCAACATTGTCCTCTGCCAAGGAAGGAGCTCTCCTTGCCCCCACCCTCCAAGCCTGAGGTCAGACCCCACCGACGGCACAGCTCCTCACTGCAGGATTAAAACGCCTCACAACAAAAAAACCTAGCTGATATATTAAAATATCTGCGGCTGGAGGTGACAATCTTGATGTTGTTCAGTGAGCTTTTGTGGCTCAGGACTTTATGTTCTTAAATCCTTTTGCAGTTGTTGACACTGCCCCGCGTTCGTTCCCCGTTGAGCCGTACCTGACTGAGGTCAACCCACGTCGTTTATAAAGACTAAGCTTTGTTTAGTCTCAGGGTTTATCCCACCAGAAAAGGGAGCAATAAATAAGTAAATAAATAAATAAATAAATAACTGGCCACAAAACTCATAAATAAATAACAGGCTTCCAAAATCAGGACGCTGGATGTTTTACTTTGAACCCCACGGCTTCAGAGACTTACAAGAAACTTTTAAAGCTCGAACTAGAAAAAGCACATGTGTGCTTGTACGCTGAGGGCAACAGAGCCTGCCTGCTTGAGCCCGGGATTAAGTGTGTGAACTGATGCTGACACTCTGTCATCGGTGCCCAGAGCTCCTCCAACTGGGCCTGCCACACACGGCACTCGTGGGTTCACATCACCCCTCCTAAAGATAGCAAAGCACGGCCAGGGAGCCTTTGCTCAGGTTTCGGGCTCATTAGATGAGTGATGACAGCCCACAGTAGTGGTCCCCCGTGGCCAGACAACAAGCAAGGCCCCCCACTGCTGCTGCCCACCCTGATGGCAGCTGAATTTTGTCAGCTGTCGTGGCAACTGAGGGGACGCCAGCACAGATCTCCCCGTGTCTGTGCTTTTGGTGCAAGCTCCCCTGGAGACTCTCACTCCTAAGAAATGTGCCCTCCAAACCCAGAATTCTGGTTAAAAGTGTTTTCCCCCGTTTCTCTTTGCAACTCCTTTTTCCAAAGATAACCTGAAGAAGGCATAAACACCCTCAGTCTCGCCCCCTTGTTCTGAACCATTTCAATGCTGAGCATTCCCACCTGTGAGATGACTACTCATCCAAGAAAGAGTACTTGCTAATTAAAAGTTTAATTTTGGTGTCTTTTAAGTATCAAAACCACTATATAGTTACCTCAGCCTAATCTGTGATATGATCTTCATGTGTTTATTTAGTGCCATTGACTGTAATCTTATCTAGGCTCCAAAATAAGTTAAGCTCATAGCACTTCCAGTTTTATGGGCCTTCCCTGCATTCACTATTTTCTGAGTTACTGGATCATACCTAATTTCATGGCTCTGTGAAAGGACTATTTTTCAAGTCTGTGTTAGCAATTAAAACTAAGAAAGCTTTTTGAATGATTTCCAGTGTGCAAAACCTCAGAATATCAGGGAAAGGTTTTGTTTCTTTACTGTAAATGTGTTGATTCATTGCTCTAGCTATTTCCTAGTAAAACATCACACATCATTTGTGCAGATGAAGACAAGGCAGAGAGCCAGGCATGGGGCATGGTTTGAGAACATGATGAAGCCTTTTTGGTTCTCTAAATCATACTTTAAAATAAATTGCCTTAATAACAATGAGGTATTGAGATACTGCAAGTGTTCTCTTAATACCATCTCTTGCTTTCAGCTCTCAGAGAGACAAGGATCTTCTTCTTTCTAGAGATATTGTGATGCATGGAACATCAAGAGTCACTGAACAAAGCACTGATTTAAATCCAAAGAGGAATGTGTCTTTTTATGGAATACTCTCTCACCACTCTGTGCAGTGGTCAGAAATCTGTTTCTTAAACAGCTCTGAGTTAATACATTCTGTTACATCTTAGTGATTAGTGGTTTTTGTCCTAATTACAGAAGTAATTTCATGTTTGTATGAAAAGCTGTTCAGTGATAATTTTAAACCTTTATTTAATTTCCATGATTTCCTCAGCCATGCTGTGTTCTTGCCTGCTGTCCTGGTTGTCTTTGTTCAGTGTGAACATCAGAACATACAACATTGGCACATAATACATACTCTGTGTTTGTAATGGACACCAGAGAATTAATTGTCACTCTAGGGAAGTTAAATGCTAGGGTTTGCTTGTAGTTGCTAGCTTCAGGTCTGAAATATTTAAGCAAAAGTATTCTTCCTCCTTTTTTGATTTTGTTACACAATTCAACTTCCCCGATGTTTAATTCGTTCAAGATGTAATAAATTTTCTCCACTCTAAAACTAACTCAGAGGCATTCACTGAGACCTCACTGACCTGCACCACTCTTCACAGACTGGTATAAATTCCTCACACATTTTTATGATGCTTCTCACTACAGTAGCTGAGTGCTATACAAACAGGAATATTCATGTGTTCACAACTTGTTTGTGAGGTGAAAAGCGATGTTACACTGTAATTTTACAGCATGGTGTCCCACACAGAGAGCTGGATTTAGGGCACTGGAAGTCCCAAAACTCACACTGAGCTGCCTGTGACCTACACTTCATGTATGAGAATTTCTGGCTCCACTTGTCAGATTGGGAAGGGAGGATCTAGACCCAAAGTCCAGTACCCAAGTCACAAGGTTATTCTTCTCCACTTGGATAAAAACTGGTATTCACATAGGTCACCTGCAGAGTAATCAGTAAAAAGATGATCTGCAGTCAGGAGCACAACAGACTTATTCAGAAACACCAATGAAATTAGCTGTAGTAATTCTGAACTGTTCATCACCTTCATTCACTTAAAACATTGTTTTAGCAGAAAAAGAGGAAGGACAGGAGCAAGTGTTGGGTCTGACATTGTTACTCATTTCCCTGGATTACCCTGGTGCCCTGAATTAAACCCCCAAAACTAACAAGAAACTATTTCCCAGAAAAAAAAAAAAAGTCTCAGCCTGGTGTGTTTTTTCAGAGCTATTTTCACTGGTGTTTATTTCATGTGAGCTGATGAAAGTCCCAAGGGTTTACCTCGGACAAAAAGGGTGGGACAAACACACGAGTGCCCAGCAGCTCAACCCAGCTGTGGCCAGGCTGCCAAAGGAGATAATTCTGCCAAGCCAAACAGCTTCCAGACTGTGCACTTGTGTGTCAAAGTGACATTAGTGTATTTTGACATAAGTGCTGTCTTTTATCAGGGATAAGCTTCAAAGCCACGGAGATGGAGAGATGGGAAACTGGAGGTTGACAGGAAAAATAGAAGCTGACAGAAAAACATAAAGAGAATTTGTTAAAATAAACCAAACACTCCAAGAGCCAGCGATACCCTCAAGCATCAAATTTAGAGCAAAGGGTGTTCCATTGCTGTGAGGCCATGATAGTTTTGGCATGGTAAATAAATTTTCTCTGCAAAATGCAATGGAATTTGAAAAGCCTTGTGTTTGCTCTAAAGTCTGGAGCTGCTTGCTGGTGAGAGAAGCTTTAGTGACAGAGAATGGAGATAGTTAAAATAGACTGACATGCCTGTTCATATCTATTTTGATTTAAGTTCTGGACAACTCAGGTCCTTACCTAAATAAAGTTTGGCAAGGGACTCTACAAAAAGCAGTGGAAAGCACTTCAATCTCACAGCTTGCTGAATGGACACTTTCAAAGGTGAGATTATTTGCCAAAGTTTACATTCATAGCAGGCCAATAATGATACCAGGACCAGAATAAGGCATCCCCAGTCCTACTCTGGAGCTGAATCCCACAGCTCAATTCACTTGTGCAAGCAGAAGTGTTGTGGATTGCTGATAGTGTGGGTGAACTCACCCTGGGTCAGACAATTCCCCTGAACAATCTCTCCCTGATGGATTGCAGGGTACTTGGGAAGCTGGCTTTGTCACGGGAGGTGCAGAAAGAGGAACATACAGCTTGATTTCCAGCACTTATCACTGAGGCTTCCTGTCTCTTTGGTTAGCAGGACAGAATTCCCATCCCATTCCACAGGCCAAAGCCTTGCAGGATCAGCCTAAAGGTCTCTAACTTCACATCAAAATTTCCTGCCAGAGTGATTGTTATGCCCAGCAAGGTAGGTCATTTCCCTCTTGAGCGTTTTCCTCCTCTTATCTCTGGTGGCTCCCAAAAGCACATAGGTCTCACTGGGGCTCAAACTAAAACAACACCCAGCATCTGGTAAATCAGGACATCTCTGATCTCTTGGTCAGTCCCCTTTGACAGCCACACAGTCAATAAAAGGCTCAGAGACACAAGTAAGCTGAATCCCCCTCTCTACTCCTTTCCTTGAATCCTTGAAGCCTGCAGAAGACAGAAGGAGAATTTTCAGCTTCCTACCCAAATCTCTGCAATCAAAGAAGAATCTGCCAATTAAAGGCACCACATCTTCCTCTGACAGCTGTCTATTAGCATGACTGATGTATGCTGGAGTCCAGAAGCTTCTGCAGGGGCACACATGAAGATCAAAGACTTCTATCTAAGTCCCTTACATCAAAATATTTACTTGCTGTCATCTGGACAGATAAAGAGAAGTCATGGCCTCAACATCTGAAAGCTCTCCTGTGATGCCACGAATGCGCCCCGTTTGCCGTTAATGTCCCCGGTGATATAAATAGGATATTGCAATGCCTGCAGAAGGGTGGCTTCCAGGCAGAGATAGCCAGATCAAATTTGACCTGGATAAGGCAAAAGGAAAACAGCCAGCAAGGAGGGATCACCAGGAAAATGGCCCTTGTGGAAGTACATGTACAAAGAGAACGAGCACTTTAGCTCAAGAGAAGACTTTTTTTTTTTTTTTTTCGTTCAAAAAAGGGCCTCTGATCCTTTAGCCCAGATCTGTGTGCTTAGATTTGATTCTCAGCTTGTTGTTATTCCTTGATGCCACACACTCCACTGTGATTTAGTCACCCCAGCTGCACAAGGCTGAAGAAAACATTTCATCATCTTGATTAGCAACATATTGATAAAACTGCAATATCGTATCTGAAGAAAGCCGGGAATCACTGAGGGAACAGGGAAGCTCCACAGCACGACATTTTGAAACGAATAAAGAACATTAGAAATAAAAAATGATCATAAACAATAAAAAAAAATGTTACAAGTATCAGCACTGAAGTAAAAGCTGTATTTTAGAGAGCTGCTTTTTTTCTCCCTTCTCAAGGCCTTTTTAAGCTTCTCATAAACAAGACTTTCACTGTATAGGCCAAGGAGCAGCACAGCAGTGACAGCAGGAGCTAAGGGACAATCCTAAATCAGTGTTTGTTTACTGCTCTATGTGCCCCTGCAAATATTTCCTGGCGAGTTCTGGTATTTTAAAAAAATCACACCAGGTCCACAAAAGCATTGAGATGCTTCACTCCCATTAAAATCCCTGAAGAAATCAGCAGGAGTTCAGCACTTGCTCCCACTCAGAGCATCAGAGCAGCAGAGGCTGGTGATAAACAGTGAACCCTGCTGCTGCAGCTGCCTCTGAGAAAGGATGACAAATTTTAGGTCCAATTGTTTTGCAAATCCCGAGTTTTACCCCTCCAAACAGCAGCCCCAGTTCTATTTAGATGACATTTTGTTAATTACTTTCCTAGGCCATGCAGTACACGGCCTGGCAGTCATTGAACATGAACTGGAGACCACAAGTCAAGACTCTTAAAATGCACTGCTGCCTGCAGTGTTTTAATTTCATGAGCAAAACCAGGCACCATGAACTGAAGGAATCTCTTACACCTCCTTAGTGAAGCAGTCCAGGGTTAATCCTGTGATCTTGGACACTTGAAATGTTTACTGATTCCTAACAGAAATTTTGCTCTGGTCCCAGGAAAAGTGGTGATTTTTCAGAACATTTATTTGGAGGCGTGTTGAATTCATATTCCCACACTTAACTCAGAGGTTGCAGAGGTAGTTTTTGCAGCAGCTCATGAAAATGGAAGTCAACCTGTCTGTTGCTCCCAGTACATTTTGCAGCTCTTGGATTTCTGGACCTTTTCCAAATTGTGGCATTGTTCACGTCCTTTGTCTTGCCATTAATGCCCCTACTGTTACGGTTTTGTCTGTTGGGTCAACGAGATTAGATTTCATTAGCACAGCAAACTGAAAAAAAAAAAAAAAAATACAAGTTATTAGATAATCATTAAAGCACATCTGTTGCCTTTTTCAGAGTGCCAAAGTCTGAATTCCATTGAACTACTGACATGGCACTTGACCAGCGCTTAGTTCAGCTATGGGCAATGAGCTGCAAAAGGATTAAAATATTAGCAGCGAGTGGATTCAGCCTAATCCCTGGCACTTTTGTTTGGATTGCAGAGAAAGGTGCCCAGAGCAAGAGAGAAAGAAACAATTGCAGTAAGAAAATGCCAGCATTTTTGAGGCCATTCCACAAATTGTGCTGTGCTGGTGCTCCGCTTTGGTGTCATGCCAAGACATCAGTTCCTCACTTCCACGCTTTCATCTGCTTCCACCCTGGGTCAAAACTCCCTGAGAACTTCCCAGCCTGAAAGTCTGGCTGCTGGAGAATGGAAGCAGGTTTTCCCCTCATCAGCCAGGCACCCAGAGTGACAGCAATCTGGACTGGGAACAAACATCCTGTCCTTTACTTTACCAGAAAGTCTTCTGAAACAACACGTGGCAAATATTTTGAGTCACAGGCACTTACGTATAAATTCTGTTTATTTTTTAAAGAAAACTTGTATGTGTTATGTATATCTCTTTGCAAAGTACTGGAAATCACATTTTTACAGACAAAAACTAGGTTTTCCAAAGAAATCCTCATGGAGGAGGCACCCAGTTCCCAGAAGATGTCACTTGTGATTGAAAATGGAAGTGTTACCATATAATCACTGTAGATGTGTGATAATGTATCCCTCTCTGACCAATTCTACAGAATGATACAAGAATTTACAAGGGAAGAAAAGGAAAACAAAACTTTAATCATATAAAAAAAAAATCACATATTAGACCACACACATTTAGGAGGATTTACTTTCCTTAAGAAATGGTCTGGAGTATTGAAATCACTGTTACTTTGGTGTGGCTGTCAGCAGCTGATTTAAGAGTTGGGATCTTTTGTAATTTAATATGAATTAAGATATTTTATTTAGTAGAGGATTCCTCGTTTTTTAGAGGTCAAGTAAGATACACACAGAGTGAAAACAAAATTCCTAGATGGTTTGCTGCCATCCCTGACCACCGCAAAGATCCAGAGTCCACCTCTGACCTACACAGAAATTCACAGGTAGTAAAGACACAATCTAAAGACACTTGGGGCTTGGTGGTTGTTGTTGTTGTTGTTGTTGTTGTTTTGGGGGGGGTGGTGTTTTTTTGGTTTTTTTTGGGGGGGGGGTGTTTTTTTTAGTTTTGGAGGTTTTTTGCCTAAGAAACATTTCCAAAACCCAACTGCACTGAGGAGCTTCACTCCCTGGATAGATTAAACTACTCCTCTATGGAGCTGGGATTTTTTTTTTTAGCTAGCTATTAATTGCTACATTTCAAGCAAATTTGGATGAATGGAAATTCAATTGATGCTGATTTTACAAAGTGCAAGACACGTACATACACCGAGGGGAGAGGAGGGGCTCAGAGGCAATCAGGTTCAGCCAGAAGTGTGGATGTACATTTGTAAATTACCAATTTTTTTGTGCTGAATCAAATCATTGTCTCAGACGTCCTTCTCTCCATGATTATTGCCAGCACTACTGCTACCCTCCCATGCAGCTATTACTGTCTTTGCACTCATTAATCCCAATAAATGGTTGCTCACACAATTCCTCTGCATTGTACTCCTGGAATACACCCTCCCACGTATTACTCACCTGGGATATCAGTAATAAACAAGAGAATGATGATAAGCCATCAAATCTGTAACAGGTGGTGAAAGGCAGAGAGGAGATAAACCCTACAATTAGGAGTTTATCGTTGATGATTATTTCATCAATTGTTTTGTTTTTAACAATTATTTTTTTCTTTCTGTGACTGACTTATCTGTTGGAATTCCTCTTTTAGTGAGCAGGAAGTCAGCAGGATGACTTTGCTACTTCTTAACAGGCTGACAGAGGCATGCCTAGGAAAACACCGTGCCTGGGTAATGTTCCAGAAAAAAAGCAATTAAGGAATAAAACCCACTCAACTCTGTACTCCTTGCCTACATAAAAGGTCATATTTTTGATTGCTTTTCCTAGGATAGGTTCTACCTTGATTCCAGTCTTGGGACATTCAGGGATAAGAAATGTGTCTGTTCATCCTGCTGCTTGTCTGTGGTACAAGTTCTACCTATACAGCAACAGTACCTAAAAAGTCACCAAAAAAGCCATTGTTTAAGCTTGATTGATGAAATATTTCCAATTTAACTACTTGATGGACTTGACAGTCCATGCACGAAGCGCATCCATGAGGTCCATGCCCCTCCTGTGTCATGGAGGAACTTGGAAGATCTTCCACTGACTTGGAAGTCAGTTTAGGTACCTGCAGGGTCTGCATTGTTTATCTCAGCTTGTCAACAGCAGCTGCAAATTTAGCTGGAGAGAACCTGTCTCCTCTGGCTTCCAGAACAAAATGAAAGTCGAGAAATCACAGAAAATTGGCTGCAGGGGTGGTTTGGGTGGGTTTTTTTTGTTTTTTTTTTTTTCTTTCTTTCTTTTTTCTTTTTCTTTGTTGTGTTTTTTTTGTTTGTTTGTTTGTTTGTTTGGTTTTTTTTTGGTTTTTTTTTTTTGTTTTTTTAAAATCCAGAGCATTTCTCAGCCCTTTGGAAGGAACAAGGAGATAAAGCATCCTGGACATGAAGCCTAACTTTAGCTTTTTTTGTCACCCTAGGAGGGATCAGCCCCCAGGTCTGGCTTTCATGGAAGGTACCCCAGCTCCCAGAGCAAAGAGTAAAGCTGTGCCAGCATTCAGGAAAGAATTCGAAATTCTCAGGATGAGAATTGTTGCCTTGTGCTGTCAAATGATGGTTCAGGAACTCATTGAGGGTGTGAAAAATTCGGATTCTGGTGTCCCCTCCACAATGAACAAGGTGTTTCCATAGAATCAAAGAATGATTGAATGGTTTGGGTTGGAAGGGGCCTTAAAAAGGGGGGGCTGCATTTTACAAGGTTAATGCAAAATAGGCCAAGGAGGGGACAGTTTTCAGGGCTCTCCTTTTCTGTCTGCTTACTAGAGGAAGCAACCACACAAGAGCAGTTTCCTTGGCTTGGCAGCTCCTGAGAGTCTGAGAGTTTTTTCTGAAGAACAGAATAATGTTAGTGGAAAGCAGAGAGCACACAGAGGCCTGGAGCATCCCTCAAACAGGGAAAACTCTAATCCAGGTCTTCCACTCACTCAGGCATCGTGCTCACACTCCATTTCTGTATGAAAATATCCCAGTGAGAATGGTCCTTCCAGGCTGTGTCACTCAGCCTCTTTGCACGTGTTTAACAGAGCACTGAAATGCAAATCTTCTGTGAGGCCACTGCCCACCTCCCCAGTGCTTGTTACAGCTATAAAATGGGATTGGGGCCAAAGTGTGATGTGATCTGGCAACTGCAGCCAGCAGGATAGTGCCCTGCGGAGCACTGGGTTCCAAAAGCAGGTTAGAGAAGCCATAAATCTGTTTGTACTTGCAGTGGGAGCCCATTTGATCCCCTTCTTCCCAGGCATCTCTCACCTCTTTGTAGATCCTCAACTGTTCCCAGTGATTTTGTATTTCATTTGCAGATCCTGGCATTTCCTACAGAAGACCTTACGAGAACACATCCCCAGATTTGTACAAGCCTGACTTTGAACATTTCATTAAGGTTTGCTTTCCCTTTTTAGAAATAAAATCAGGACTCAGTCAGAGGTGACGAAGGTCTGTTTCACGCCTTGCACATGGATTTGGGTAGAATCTCAGTCTGGAAAGCAAACAGGTCACTTTAGCTTTCCTAAGAAAGTTCCTGTGACTCAGAACCACTGCCTTCTGGACAATTATGACCTAAATGTGACTAAAATGCCCCTAATCTGTGCAGTGGCCTGTGTACACTGGTTAAAATGCCCATTTACCTGCTGTGATCACTGGCTGACATCAGTTCCTCCAGTGATGTCATGATCAAATATTTCCTGGTATGCAAACAACTAATACAACTAAACAATTAAAAGCCCCTGTCATGGTTTAGGCCTGGGGAATATTTTCACAGCACAAAGGTTAGAAATAGTAAAATAATGATTCATTTCTGATCTTTTATCAGCCTGATGCTCTTCCAGCTGATCTCTTAGTCTCAATGTGGGATTTTATTACCATCAGCAAAGAGCATGACATCTTCTTATTTCAGTCACTGGGGAAGAGCTCAGGAGAAAATTATGGCTCATTTTAGCTGTTTGGGAAAGACCACCATGTTCCTAAAAGGAAAAAGGAAAGGCAGCTGGACAATGAGGCAATGGAACAGTTCCATCACCCCTTTAATGGTGTCAGACACATTCCACATAGAGCAGAGACCAAGAGAGGGAGCAGCTCAAGGGGTGAACAGTTTCTGACCAAACAGCATTATACCAACCTTGCACCTCCTAAGAAATAGGGGCTGCTTTCAAAGACAGACAGGTACATTTATTTCCATGCAGTGGATTATTGTGTCAGCTATTGCATCCTTCAGAGGCTACAACACCACCTTTCCCAAAAATCCAGATTAAACCAATTTGCTCTCTACCTGAAACTGCCCAGTGTGCTTGGGAAACCCCCCCTGAATGAAGACCAGGAGCTGGTGAGCATTACCACACCTCAACACACTTTTCATTTCTCCTGCACTAGGAGTGTTTTGTACACCCTGAGGTCATGTGCTGACCATGGGGGTTGGTGTGGAGCTGGATTTTGGTCAGTCAGGTAAGGGAGTGCATAGAAAGGGCCATTAGGGAGAGTTGGAGACCTCTCCCCCTCACTGGGATGGTGGTTGTGATATTCTGAGCAGCAAAACTGATGGAGTGCCAGGGCATGTTCCGTGGAACTTCAACACTCCTTGTCAAATGCAAAGCCTGCTCCTTAATATTCAAAGTATTAGTGCTTGTAGGGAAGCAACAGCTTCTTGACAGGGTGTTCACTGTCTTACAGAGGTCTGGAATTGCAGCCTGTTGCTTTTCACTTGCTGCATTAGAAAAGAATTAACACTCTCAGAAAGCCTCCTGCAGGAAAACATCAAGATTCTGAGTTACACTGAACTGCTTTTTTCACAGATCCCTTCAAAGAAAAAAGAAAATTAGAAAAACATATTCATTTTTCTATGTAGAATTACAACAGAAGACAGCAAATATTCTGCCCTTTGTTTTCAGAAAAAAAAAAAAAAGCATCATTTTGTGTAACTTCAATTTTCAGGTTCAAGCATGGACATGACTGACAGGTGTTGAATTTATCTTCTGCCAGGATTTTTCAGTGGCAAAGAAGCAGTCAAATAGAAACTATAGTCTGCTGTTTTTAAACACGTGCTTTGCTAAAAAAAAAGGAAACAAAAAAGAAAAAAAAGGGGGGAAAAAGGAAAAAGTTGTTTCAATTTTATTATAAAGCAAATATTTGTATATTTAAGAACTTGAAGCTGCATGGAAATCAGGTTAGTCATGGTTTGGCCAGAAGTTACCTGCAACTTCTTCCTGATGTAAAGGTTTTTCTCTTTCCTCTTGGCAACATTCAGAACACTGTGGGCCTACCATTTATGGCAAAGAGTTGTGTTTATTGCTCAGGATGAAGAACACACTGCAGATAAAGGCACACAATTCTTTTAATTCTAATACCCTTGAATGAGAACCAGGAATTGTGTTAACCATAAGGCCCATTTTGACAGTTTCCAATAATCCTTAATTAGACCTTTGGAATAGCCCATAAAATAGCTCCTTCTTCACATCATTCTTTTATTGTCAAGAAATAAAGTTGGCAGATCTCAAGAAACCTGAAAGTTTTTATTTACAGGTTTTAAAAATTAATTTTTAATTACAGAAAACCCAAACCCGTAACATTCTTCTCTTATCTCAAGAGCAATCGAAAGGAACAAATTAATGGAGTAACTTCAGAGCACTTATTACTCACTGGGAGATACTGTACCAGACAGTCCATGGCACCTAAAATAATTATCAAGCTTTTATTATGTTATTACTGCCACTTGCCCTGGCAGAGAAACCACGTGACTTAAGAAGAAACTCTGGAGCAAGACAGAAAATGTTGGATAGGTTGAAGTCTTGTTCCATTTAGGTCAAAGACAAGAATTCCTGCTGATTTCAGTAGTCTTGGTGGGGCTTAAGAAAACTTTGCCAGAGTCACTCTGCCTGAGAGAGCTTTGGGAGTATTTCTAGTCCAACTGTGGTATCAGAAATTAGAACAAGGACCTGATAAGTTCTTGTTCTGATACTCCCAGCTCCATTCCCAACAGTAGATGTTTGCCTGGGCAGAGTGGGTCACTTTAGGAGTCTTTCCTAAGAGAAATATTCCTTTTTTTTTCTTTGTCGTGGCCTTCCCCAGAAGTGACACTGTCCTGAGCTGCCAGCTTCAGCTTCACAACATTTCAGCAGGGAAGATACTGGTGTCAAGCATTACTCACCTTCTGCCTCAGTAATCCAGAGACCAGTGATTTTAGATAAATACTACACAGGGAGCATCTAGACATGAATATCCTCATTTAAACTCAATGTAGATACTGCTTGTTTTTTGGTGGAAACAGCTCTTTCTCTAACAGCAGCACTTAGAGGCTCACCAAAAACAGAGAAAAAAAATAAAACCAAACCAAACCAAAAAAACAATTCAGAGGAGGGGAAAAGTCACCATCTCAAGTTCTAAATAGCTGTAGTCTAACATCTAGATTTTTGAGTGTGGATGGAAATTTGAGCTTCTCTTACCAAAGCCTTTTACTTACCACAAGATGTCACTGTTTTTTATTTCTTTCCTCTCATCTGGCACTATCCACAGTCCTCTTCAGTTCCGTAATGGTCTCTAAAGGGAGAACGCTCAGATCTCATCAACATGAATATTTTGTGTACCTGTTTTTATTTAGACCATCTGCTCTCTCTATACTAGGTTTGAAAAAAACCCTCTGTTTTGTGGTTTATTTATTGCAGATATTCTTCTCCTTTCAGACTGTAAAATGTTTCACACTCCACCACTTCATTTTTGAATTTTCACTCTCAAGCCAGCTCAGGCTTACTTTGGGTCCACTAAAAAAGAAAAATATTTTGGATATGAGACTAGTCCAGATATTCTGCTAAATTTGGGGGGTCTCTCTCAAGATTTGAAGGGTCAGGGTTTGATTTTCAAACTCCTAACGAAATCAGACACACATGTTTCTAAACAGCACTTAACACATTTCTACTACAATAATGGGGTTTTTTAGGTTGCATGGATATGGTTTTATTGCATAAACTTATAAATATGACATTGTGAACTAGGTAAACGTTCCCATAACAGATTTGTACTGCCTGCAAAGACAAGGGGATTTACTGATATCCATATTTATGTAAAAAAAGAAAAAAAAAAGAAAAAAGAAAAAAAAAGGAAAAAAAAAAAAAGAAAAAAAAAAAGAAAAAAAAAAAGAAAAAAAAGACATTTCCATTAGCTGAAACAGGAGATGGGGACAACTGATTTTATCTTAAGATGTGTTCAAAATGTTCCTTGTTGGCTCTATTCATCTGGATTCACCAAGACGCTGTCAGCATGTTCTCAAAGAAGGGTGTTACATGGAGCAGGATTTCTGCAGAATTCAGACCTTAAGGCAGGGCTGGCTGTCTGAGTGAAAAATTTGGCTTTATGCTTCTTGTTGGAAATCCACGAGGTGCCACGAGCAGGGAACCCTCCCCAGCAGGTAGTCCATGTTTGCTCTCTCCCTGGTGAGGGAGCATCTGCTGTGAGCAGTGTGAAACACCTCCCAGGCCTGACCCACCTCTGGTTACTGCTGTAATAACCCAGGTCCCTGTGCACAGGGAGTGGGACATGCAGGGCTCTCCTTTCCACATAATGGACAGGCTGCACCAACCTTGCATCTGCTCCTGTGTTAGCCTGTCACTCACAATCGGGGGTTACTTGATGCCTAAAATAATTCCTCCCCTGACAACTAATTCATCTGGGAAGAAAAAAGACTCCATCCAGATGGTGGGAATCTCACAGGCTCCTATTTTCTTTTCTCTTCTTTTCTTTTTTTTTTTTTTTTTTTTCAAATGGCAAAGGCTCTCTGTTTTTTAATAGACACTCAGTAAGTTATATAACATTCTTGCAGCTATCCCATGCTATTATCAGCCTTTAACTATGCATTAGGCATTCAGAAAATAAGGCCTTCCCTGACCTGGGAGACTCCATCTCTAAAAACAGGGGCTGCTAAAATCCTTTACAGAAGTGAGTCCTAATACCAAATACTATATTTCTCTCAAGATGTGAAAATTAAGAATGGTGAGGGTGATGGGGAAAGGAATGAGGCAGACATTTTTAACTCTGTGCAGTGTTGATTTGCAGAGGCTGTTGGCAAGTGTCACCATCTGTGGACTTCCTTGTGGCCCAGACACCAGGCATAAGTGCTTTTAGTCCAGCATTTAGCTGGTGCCCCAGTGATAAAATGCAGAATGATCTGTGAGCTGTAATTGAGGAAATGAAGACATAATATCTGTGAAAGGAGGCCTTATTTCCTTAGCTGAAGTGCCAGGCTTCAGACGTGGGTTTTCAAGAAACACGTGCTGTGTCTGTGGAGAAAGCTCACAGAGCCTGGCCCTGCAAGGCAGGGGGGTACCAGTGTAATTGATTTTCTATTGTTTGGTGGTAAAAGTAGAGCAGCATGACAGTTGTCATGCTGTTTTTCATAAACTGAGGTTTCTGTTCTGGCACGAGTCAAGCAGAAAGGCAGCTCTCCTGGCTTTTGAAAAGTGAGTTTTCCTCATGATGTGTCTGGAGAGAAGGGCTTGGAAAAAGGTTCAAGAAAGGCCAGAGGCCAAAATGTGAACACAAAGGTTATCTACCAAGCAGTATTTTGAGACAATTTTTTATCAGAGTAATGTCTGCTGCCTTCCATGAGAGCAAGCAGAGTACCACCAGTAGTGACAGAATATTCATCTGTGTTAATGGGAGTATGAAATAAATACCCTGCTTTTGCTGATGAGGTAAGTGGAAGATAACACTGTGTGGGGTTTTTATTTGTGGCCATTCTTTTAGCACAGTGCAACATTCTGCTGTAACCAAAGATAAAATTGGGGTTTCCAAAATGGCATCCCAGAGCTACAGGAAGGCTCCCTGCCCAGGCCTCCCTCTTGTTCTCTGGGAATAACTCTGCCCAGGACCATGACATAGCCAGACCCTGGCACTGATGGCCATCCCAAGAGAAATTCCTAGGACATGGGAGCTTGTGTGGCTCAACCACGTTGATTTGTCATCCTTGCCAGCATAAAGCTTTTCATCCAGAATGTGGAGAAATGAGGGAGCTGCAATTTCTGTCAGGAGTTATTTCTTGCCTAAAAATAGGACTTTTAAAGTCATTATCACCCTTAGTTTTTTTTTTAATTTCAGGTGTTCAGGTCGTTTCCTGCTTTGCTTTGTTATTTTTCAGTCACTTCTCTCTGCTGCCAAAGTGCAAATCTCTGCATACAAACTCCACTGGTGATATTCCTGACTTTGTGTGGCTCTTTATTTGCAAACTCCACTCTCTGTGATCTCCAGCATGGGCACCTCTGTGTAGTTGCTGTCCTGGAACAACCCCAGGCCTCACCCCATGTTCCCACCAGGTGTTCCCATCCCTTAAAGCTGCCTTAGGAGCGACTGGGCACAGCAATAAACCAATGAAAATCAACTGGCTCGCTGTAAAAATTACTTCCTTAGGCTCAAGATGCCACCTCAGCCTGTTGGAACTATGGGCACTGAGAATTTTAGGCTTTCTGAGCTGACAGGCACTGACCCCCAAGCAAACACTGCATTCCACCTGAGGCTGTGGAAAAAGATCCCAAAACTGATTGACAGCACTGGGATTATGGGTGTGTAGTTTGAGTAGAAGTGTGTAATATCACATGGTGGAAAGCTTAAGAGTTTAAGGCTTTAGAATAGAGTAATATATATAAAGCAAGATTGGAGGTTCCTTCACCAGAGGAGCTGGGCTCTGGGCTGCTCCTGGGGATCAAGGCTCCCTGTTTGCTGCCCATCCCAGCTGCTGTGGGGTCCCCCTTCCCATTTATTGCCAAATCCCATTGCTTTGGGTGTCTCTGGCTGCGGGGTGGCTCTGTGAGGAGGGGCTGGGGCTGCCCTGAGCAGGACACAGCTGCTGCAGCCACCCAGGCTCCCCAGTCCCACCATCCGAACCCTTCTTCTGGGCTGGTGGCACCTCTGGGAAAGGTGTTCAGTGAGGGGCAAAAATGCTGGGCAGGCAGAGGAGAAGGGGTAAAAGCTGAGGAACAGTCCTGGGGCACCCAGATCAGGGAAGAAGGAGGAGGAGAAGAGGTATTCTAGGTGCTGGCTGGAGCAGGGATTCCCCTCAGAGAGACTACAGTGCAGTGGGGACACATATGAGGATGGAGAGGCAGAGGAGCCAGTGCAGCTGAGTCTGAGAAAGGGTGAGTGATTTCCCTGTCCTTATCTCAACCCATGAGCTATTCCATCCCAATTTCCCGCCCTCTCCCCATCTCCCTGAGGAGGGGAGCAGCTGGACAGTGGCCAGAGTGGGCCCATCCCATAAATACAGAGCACAGCCTCTCGCTCTGAGGAACTTCCCAGAAAAATAAGGTGACAAAGTGGACAAAAGGGAAAGGTGTTTAATTTTAGAAGTAATTCAGAAGCTGAGGCCCAGAAACTGCTTATATTACACAGGGAGAGCCAGCTCAGTGACCCAGTGCTCCAGGCACTCAGGTCCTCAACCACCTTCCCTCCCACACCAGGACCATGGAAAAGTGCTCCTCTCCTGTGTTTTTGCCAGTTAACTGGCACTTTATATTCCAAACGGGCTCAGGCTACATGCACTGAATTTGGCCTGAAAACAGGCTGTGGTATTTCCATCTGTCAGTAACAGATTAAAGGAAGATTTCACGGATTCTTTACGAACAACCCTAAAGCTTCACCTAAGCTATTTATATCTAAACTGCAGAAACTCTTCATGACTGATGGCTGGGCTTCTCTGCCAAATTCTTGCCAATAGACTGACAACCCAAATTCAGTGAGACCTGTGCCCCACTGAAGGGATCAAGAGCAACACTGAATTCCCATTCCTCAATAGTCTGAAACGTTTTCTAGTAACTTGTGACCTGTGGGAATGAATATTCATTTTGCAGGAAGGTTTACTAAGTATCAAATACTAATTTTCTCATTTTTACCACTTGCTTTTCCACTTTAAATGTTATTTTTAGGGAGGTTTTTGGCCAAAAAGCATAGAGCTAGCAAGTAATACTTATTTGGGGTTTTCAGATACCTGTTTATTGCTAATCAAGGGGGCTATGTTTTCAAAAGGAAGCAAGGAAGCAGTGAGTGTGATTTCTTTATAAGAGAGAAATGTGTGATTGACCTCCTACAATAATGAGCATTTTAACGCTGGAAATAAAGATTGCTTGAATTAATTGACCCCCTGTGTTGATACTGTTTGCCACCAAGGTTCTCAGAAAGTTAATTTAAATGAAGCACTTGAACACAAGAACCTTTGAAATATTTATCCGTGAGCAGAGCTGGGAGTAGAATCAGCACACACATTTCTAGTACAGCTGGTTTTATTTTATTAGTTGGAAAGCATCATTTACCATGTTAAATACAAGTATTTCAGGCTAAATGGGTTGGACAAATCCATTTACAAAACTGATAGCTTCAGTTTTGAAACACTGTTCAGTCCAAGTGGATTTACTATGAAGCAAATGAGGAAACTGAAATCAGGAATTTCCTTCCATCCTTCCCAACTTCCTTTCACTGTTTTGAGGGTTTGTTTAGAAGGCAGTGCTGAGAATCCTGTGAAGATATGTTAGGTTTTTCCCAAAACTTGACCTTCAATGTAAGCACTTTCCTCTTCTTTCTCACACTTCATAATTTTCCAGTGAGGAAAAACTGAGGAAAATAAAAGGAGGAAAAAAAAAAGAGAAATATCTGGGATTTTTTTTCTGTGTTTGCAAGACCTAGTGGGTTTTGGCATATGGGATCTTATAAGAAATACATGTTTATTCCTCAACAAATCCCATTTTGTGTGGATATTCCATCCTGGCCTAACCACTGTAGCAAAATGTGTAAATTTTTTTCCCCATTACTTTACTTGAATGGTCATCCTTGGCAATTTTAAGTATTTTTAGCACCCCTTCTGCTCCAGGTTCTAGGCATGAGTGACTGATGTGAATGTGAACAGAGACGTGAGAACTCAAACCTGATCTCTCTGGGTGCCCCAAAGAGCAAGAGGAGCCCTCAGATTTCATTGGTCCCAGAGAAAAAGTGGCTGGTTGACATTTCAAAATCTCTAACAGTGAACCAATAACTTAATGTTCAGAGGGTTTTTAAGTGCTGGCAGTGGGTGAATTTCCTACACCTTGATCCTCGGGAAGTTCTAAACCACCTCACAAAATAATGTCAAGCTTGGCAGGGGGAAGGATATAAATTTCTTGGGTTTGTCCTGGACTTTAATAAAAATGATAATATAAATGGTCCTGGTCTTTTTGAATCTCCACAGTCAGGCCCTGTCATCAGTGACCAGCAGTGTGATATTTTGTCAGCTTCTCTGGCAACAGTGAATTAATGCTGCTGACCTTTCAAACAAAAGCCAAAACCTTGACCTGGAGGCTGGTTGAGCTTCTTCAAACAATTTGTTGCACTATTAAACTTCTTCATCTACTTGTATTTGATCAGTCTAGTACAATGACTACTTGATTCTCACTTCAGAAGCTCCTCAGGGTCTGGGAAGGCAGGGAAGTTTGTCTTGCCCTCCCAGCCCTGAATGAAGTGAGACTGTGAGAGATGGTGCATAATAAATCTCAAATTCTGATCTGCAGTGATCAAAACCCAATCAATTAAGTTTAATACATAGAGATAAAGTACTTCCTTATCTAAGAAGTCTGTCAACGCCCTGTCTTGGTAAAACGATGTGTTTTTCTTACTTGTATTTAAAGTAGAAGTATTTTGGTAAAATGTTGTGTGTTTTGTTTAATTTCAAATTCTCATCTAAATGCAGCTTGATAGATCTGAGTAATGCATGAGTGCTACACACTAGGTAATGCAAATTGGAATAAATGGGATGAGGCACAGGGGATCTTTCTGGTAAGCAAAAAGGAGAAGGAAGCTTTATTGAAGGAACAGCCTTTTTGAATGGGAAAATGATGAGGAACAAGCCCCCCAAAAGGTCAGAGAGTTTCATGTAGATCCCCTATGCAATCAAGTGTCTTCCTTATTTATTTTAAACCTGATTAAGATCAACTGTTATTATCAGTCCACCTTGTTTGAGTGTCTGCTGTCAGTTGTGACACCCTGCCTGCTTCTGAAGGGGGGTGAAGGGCGTGTGTAAACAAACTGTGTTCTTGCTTCTGCAAGACATCTGAAGATTTTTAATATTTCTTTTAAACAACAAAGTGACGTTTGATGACAACGCGTGTTTCCAGGAGCGCTTAACTTTTACCCTGATGTAAACCAAGGGTTTCCAAACTTTCTGGAAACATCTTATAAAGTGCAACTAGAGCAGAGACAGGGAACTGGTGAGGGAAAGATAAGGTCAGTGCCTCAGATACCTTCACGTGAGCTTTCCAGGCAGGATTGGAATAGCTGTTATGGCTCGATTTATTATTTATTATATATTATTTTATTTTGGCAGCAGCCCTGCGAGGGAGCCTTTGTCTTCAGGTGCCTGCATTGGAGCTGCCCCTGCAAGCCATTTGTCTCATCAAAGACCTTCTGTTTACAGCTGTCTCATGGCACCTCGTGGCTACAAGGCCTGCAGTTCTCACGTTTGCTGGATGTCAATGAACTATAAAGCAATTAGGTCAGGATCAGGCCGTTTCACCTGGACCAGTTTATGGCACGGTGTTTTCTCAGCCCTCCCTCGGCACCACGCAGCCAGCCCCATTTGCACCACCTCAACATGGAGCTGGTCAAACATTAGCCAGCAGTTATTCACACATTGCCCCGTGGAATAATTTCACAAAGAGCTGTATAAGCCAGGAGATGAAAAGGAGTTGGGTTTCACTGCTGGTTTAATATGTGCAGCTGTTTCACCCTGACACCCCTTTGCTAAATGCTCAGGAAAGCCCATGCCCCAGCACATCATTAAAAAACAACAACAAAAAGAATCTCCTGTTCTCCTGGGCATCCCAGATCAGATAAGGCTCACAGCCTAAAATATATCATTGTTTAAAGTCCCATAGAGCTGCCACTTAAAGTTTCCACAAAGCACTTCCAAAAGACACGAACTCCAAGGAGAGTAAAGGATATTTTGTTTATGTGTGCAGATACATGTTTGACTGGGAAGTCAGGCTCTGTGTTTTAATCATGATGACTTAGTCATGATCCAATTGCAAACATGGACAACCTGGGCTGGTGGAAGGTGGTCCTGCCCACGGCAGGGGATTGGAATTAAATCATCCTCAAGGTCCCTTCCAACCCAAACCATTCTGTGATTCTGTGATGGAATGAGCTGGTGCTGCTACCCAGCCAATAATTTTGACCAAGCAATTTGAATAATAATGGGACAATCACCCTTCTGGATTGGATAAGATCCCACTGTAACTACTATGTTGTTCTAAAAGAAGTTATTTTCTGTCTTATCTTAGTTAACTAGCATCGAGACACTTCAGAGATTTAAAGAAGATCACAATTAATGAAGGAGGATACTCTGATAGAAGATATTTGTAGAGCTCATAAAAATTTCTGACATGGTGGAGATAAACAAAAACAGCTTGTGAAACCTTTACAATTTTTGAAGGGATGTCTAAGGTGTAAAACCTCCATGGTTAGTGCAAGGACTGGTTCTGGTATTTGCCAGCTGGTTGCTCTATGTCTAATGAGATCTCACTGACAATGGTACTTTATTGTACTTATTCATATCTGGAGTCAGTGCTGCTGAAGAGGCAACAATCAAGTGCCTCAAAGTTTTAGACCTCAAGTCAATCAAGATGCATTTTTGAGACAGCAGAAAGCTCCAGCCTATTTATTATAGAATCTTCACACTTGTGGTTCACACTTGAATTCTTGCCCTAGTCTGCTTAAAAGAGATGCTTCTCTAGACCTGATGCTGTGTCTTTAACCCTTCTCAAATAAGTTAACCCTTATTATATAACCCTTCTCAAATGTTAAACATCACCCTGCCCAGAATACTTAATTCAGTGCCTGCTGCAGGGGTAGATGAACCAGATAATCTGCACTCTCCATCTTTTGAAGCCAGACCTTTGGCTGCCAGACCTTGTGGCTTGCAGAGGTTTTAGAAAGGATCTGAAAGAGGCAAGGAAAGGAATCAGAACTTTTCAGGACAAGCCTGAGCTGTAAAATGGCATAAAGCAATATTCAAATTAGACAGTTAACCAAAGAAAGTCAACAAGTAAAAAAGCAATGCTTCAAGTAACAGTAACGCACAGATCAGGTGGCCTTGGCTCTTTCCTGGAAGCAAACTGGTATGAGACAGAGCCTGATTCTTCTCCTGGTGTGAACCAGGAGGAATTCTGCTAAAAGCAGCACTAGTGGAAGCCAGGTCAGACTCATCCCTGGTTTCCCAGTGCTCTAGATCAGGCTGACAAGCTGTCACCTGTAAGTCCTTCCTGTAAGCCCTGGTTTGAGAGCCGGGCTGAGGGTTATGGGGTTATACCAGTTAACATCCCCTTGAATAGCAGAGTGCCATGGGTCAGTGGTAAAATGGAAGGCTTAGCAATGGATCAAATTGTATCTGCCAAGTATATTTATCTTTCTGCCTGCTAAGTGTTAAAGAGTCCTGGTGACACTGATAAGGGAACTGTTACTTATATTTGCAAAGCCTAAATACATCAGGTCACGACCCCGATTGGATAAGTGGTAGCTAAACCCTTATGGCTCCGTAACAATGGAAAAAAATTACAGAGCTGGTAATTGGGCACCAGCTACGGGGGGAAAATGGGAATGGCCAGAAGTACAAAGCCAGATTATGACTTTCTGACTCCTTGGCATGCTTTAGTGAGTATATGGACCATGCCACTTCAGTCTGATCTGCACAAAGGGTTTGTCTTTGAACGAGCCGAGACTGACAGCTTTTTTCTGACTCTGTGTGGGGCTAAAGTCTGGGACCTGGCACTCATGTCACTGGTGCGTGACAAAAAGTGGAGAAGTAACACTTTAGAGACGCAGTGGGTCTTCTGCTGCTTCTTTTGTTGCCTGGACAGGGCAGTGTTCTTCTGTGTCCCCAGATACAATAAAGGTGCTGGCCACTGCTTTGGTCAAGGATGGAGCTGGCATAACAGCCCTGCAATGGTGCAGAACTAATCTGAGCCTGGCCTTTCCTGTGTGATAAACCCACACCCAAGTAACCTAATCTGCAATAGGAAATCACACACACACCACCACCACCCCCTCCAAAAAAAAAACCCACCCAAAAAGAAGCCCCCAAACCTCCCCCTCCAGCCCCCCAAGTGCCCAGCATTTAGTGATGGCCTGAATTTTTTCACAGCCATTTGAAGGTTTCCATTGGGGACCCTGGTCATTTGATGTGACAATTAGCAAGAGGACTTTTGTGCTCCTGAGAGATGAATCAGCCCTCTACAATAATTATTTTATGCCTTGAACAGAAACAAACAAACAAAAAATAAAGCCCAGAGAGCAGATAACATTGTTACATCAAATGGCAAATGGGTTGTGCTTGTGACTATTTATTTTCTTCTATTAAAGCAAAGTGTTACATTTCCCATGAGAAAAAAAAACCCTTGAAATTATAAGAAAAAATTTTCCCACACTGCCTTTAGTCTCCCCACATTTTTGCCTTCATAATCCAATCAGTTTGCTTTGACCCTAGAGAATTTTTTAATTCTCCTGGTCTTTTAATCTCTGTATGAAATATTAGCAACCTGAAGGGAAGAAATGCCAATACCACCTGCAAGCTCTTTTTTCCTTTTGCCATCAGGGCCAACATGCTGGAAGATAAAGTACCAAGCTTAGGGTGCTGAAAAGCCCTCTTCCTCTCCAGCTATAATTTTGTGCAAGGTAACTCTAAGTGGAATTGTTCATCATTCTGAGGAGGTGATCAAAAACTTATGGAGTAATGGATACAAACAAAGATGTTTGACCAAAAAATTAAAACAGATCTCCAAACCTCTTAGAAATTTAAACAGATAACCTCCTATTTTTTCCTTTAGATTATTGAGGAATCTATACATGAAACTGGGGATTCCTTCACTGGGAATGCAGTTTCCTTTGCAGAAAACTAGATTAGGTGTATCTTGATGTCACTGGGTTAGAATTAGAGGTATTCTCCTCCCTTCTGGACACATATGCTCACTACACATTTTTAACTTGTCACCTACACTGTAAAAACCCCTAACTCACCCAGCATGTTGTCATCAGCATTTAGTCCTAGCAAAATAAATCATTTTTAAAAGGCAGAATGGGTGGGACTAATCATGTTCTCACTTGGATAATCTGAGTACAAGGGAGACCAGATTCAAGATACATTTTTTTGCCAAAAGACAGAGTGAATAATCTTACCAATTTCATTGGCAGCTACTCCTGTACTTTCCATTCTCATTGCAAAATATTATTTATTTGCCCACTCCCAAGGAGTTACCTAAACTTATGTGCTACAGATTGTATTTCATGGCTCCCCTCCTTTGAAACATGCAGAGGTTTATTTCATTCATGGTGAGGTTTTCTACAAATGTTATAGACCAGTTTAAAATACACCCAGCTCAAAGGAAGGTAAGGGATTGTTTGTGTCGTCTGGAGCTGGGTGAATAATTTGCACACTGTTGTTTTCCTCACCAAGTTCTGTCCTGCTTTTGTGATTTTATTGCCTATGTGATTTGATGGACAGCCAGTAAATCGTTTGCAAGCTGTATCTTCCTGATAGTTGAGATCCATAAATTAAGATGTATTGCTAGAACCCCAGAATACAGTTAAAAGGCTTAGAAACATGTTTTTAGTGCAAGAAATCCTATTTAGCAATTGAAAAATCACAGCCATTTTCACGTTTTCATGTTTGCTTAAATTTCTCGTCTACTTCTGCCATGGAACACCCAGAGAGTGATCCAAAGGAACTGAAACACAGATGATTTAGATTTAGATCAACATGTAAAATAAAATAATATTTCTGGAAATGTGCTGTGTGATGTGCTCAGGTCTTGTGCAGCGGAAAGTGTTGACATTTCCCTGAGTCCTGGCAAGCAGCAACAGACCCAGCAACACACGAGGAGCCCACATAAACCTGGGCACAAGGTTGCCAAAGTGGACAAGAGGGTGAAGGAGAGCAGGGTTAAATCCCTGCAGGCTCTCACCCACCCTGAGAGCAGCTCCTGCACAGCCCAAGAGCTGATTAAAGAATGGTTCAGCAGCACCCTCAGAGCAGAGCTTCCCCCACACACAGACAGCACACCCACTGGGGAAGCAGGCACAGCAATCTGCCAGGAGCTTGCCCGTGTCACAGGGGGGAGCATCCAGTTAGTGAGGGAATCCATTTCTCCTCTTTGTGCAGTGGTCTCACTCCTCGGGGAAGTGCAAAGAGCTGGAGGTGTTGAAGGCACTACAAGCTCATCTGCATTTTGACAGCTCTTGATGCTGTTTGGGGTGTTGCTCCTTGTACTAAACAGAAAAAATCAAAAAGTTACTTTTTCACCTCTGTGCTGCCAAGGTCTTACTCCAACACCCAGAGCTGTGGGGTTTGTATGCAAGAAGCACCACTTTCAATGCATCCAGCCCCTCCTGCTCCTTTTGGGCACAAAAGGTCCTCAGTGCCTGAGTAAGAGACCTGCAGTAGGTGAAAACATTTTGTCAGTGCTTTGTGGGGCACCAGAATTCCCCAACACCCAGCAAGAGCTGACCTGCTGTCATGGGGAAGAGCTGCAAATCCCAGATGGGATTTCTGGGAGTAGCAGTGGTACTGTGTTGGTTTTAAACACAGTTCTTATGAGTTTGTGGAAAGATAAGGACCCAGCAAGATACAGGACTGAGGGTGGAAGAGAACAGCTACTACCCAGATGAGCTTCGGAGCAACACAGAGCATTGACTCCAGTAGGATTCACACTGCAGCTTAAGTGTTTCACTGAGCTACCTGTCTTTAAAAAACTCTTTTTAAGGTTTAGTTACATGGGTAAGCTGCACTGGCTTGACCTAGGATATGAATTTAATTGATTTAGGGAAGTCAGTGAGAACTCTTGTGGGAGTACATTCATTTTAGCCTAAAAGAACAGCGATTAGTTTGTCTTAAATTAGCTTAGCTGTAAATTAAATTAGAAGTGGTATTAATCTACTTTCCTAATTATTTAACCAAGCTTTAATGATGTTGATTTAAAAACTGCCTGGAGTTAAACCAGTTCATTTTTACTGTGGGCACAAGACTTTTGACCTTGTTGCCTGAATTATGCAGTCTCCATCCCTGAATAAATTGATTCTGTAGCCACCTCCTAGAGTGGGTGTGAAGAGGAGCCAACAGCTTGTGTTCCCTCGAGTCTCTTAACAATAAAAGCCAGTTACTTTTGGTTGCCCTATGAAATAGATGCTCCAAAAGCATGTTTGCAGTCTGCTCCAGGGGGGTGTACATGTACATGTGTTCTTTTAACTGCCAGGGGTGATGTGAAAAACATCAGAGTTTAGGAAATGACACAGTGAGTGGGTGGCAAGGAAGGATCACATCATCCTCCGAGGCAGTCCTGTGCCGAGGCTGATTCCAGGATGTGAGCAGCAGCTGTGGGGTGCATCAAAGTCCCTCACAAATTTTCAGACTGGGACAACATGACTGAGAATTTGAATGGGCTTTAATGTAGGCTCAGGATGGCAGACCTCTGGAATTCTCCTTGCCTTCCTCCTCCCCACCCTGAGCCTTCCAGGAGAGGAATGGTGGAAGAACTCTCATGCAGGCCTGTCCCAGCAGACTTCTTTGAGTTTTTGTACATATAGAGCTGCTCCTTATTCCAAGGCAGATGCCACTGACATTCTTTCTCAGGCCTTGATGGTCCCTTTCCTTCAGAAAAATACACCTGCTCCCTCACCTGTTCATGTCTTAAATATCCTGGTAAGGATCTAAAGGAATATGAACAGAGCCCCAAACACAATGGAAATTCAAATCCAAAAAACAAAACAAAACAAAAAACCTCTCTAATTAAGGTGCGGCTGGGATCGGTCTAGTTCAAGTCTCTGATGCCAATTGTATTAATTGGGAGATTGAGATCCAAGATACTAAATACTGATATGACTCAATTACTCCCGGGATAATGGGATGCCATTCAGCTCCTGGGCTATTTTGTTCCCTCCCCATGGGGTTGTCTTGTCTGCTCAGACCACGAGCTCCCTGGGACCTGAGCTTGCCCCTGCTCCGCCGAGCACCCCGTACAACAGTGGTCCTTTCACGGCTGCTCCCCTGGCAATCCAGCAGGGCTACCCTCACTGCTGCCCTGGGGCAGTGGGAATCCCTCCATCGAGTTTCACTGGAATTAGATAAGGCTCATGGACCCTTTGAAACTCCTCACTCAGAACGCTGGAGCAGGGCCGTGCTCCGGGATATGGTTTCATGGAATGTCAGAGGTCGGGAGTGGGAACAATCCCAGACATTGTTCCCCTTTCTAGCTCCTGACATTCTGCAGAGCTCAGCTTTTCTCGGACTTCCACGGCCATCTTCTGGGAGAGGATGTATGTGGGATTAGACTGGTGCCTCATCTGATTTCCAGAGCAGCTCACCAGCGAGGGAGTGTGGGTTGTATGCAGACAAATGCTGGGCCTCCTCTGCCCTCGCTGCGTTATTTATTGCAGTTACACTTCTGGTTGCTGCACGTGCCCTGCACGTGTTTAATCAGACAGAGCAAAAGCTGGCTTTTGTCAAACCAGATGTGCTTTTGAATGCAGAAATATTGTCCAAGGTGCACATCAGCCCCAGGCAGCTGCAGGTGTGAAATCTGTGAGGTTTTACACCGAGGGTGTGTGTAGAGGTGATAACAGCATTTCATTACTATGGGTTACCCACCAGGCAGAGAGCAGAGGTAAGGCTGTGTCCTCAGCACTTCTCTCTTCAGCTACACAAGTCCAAATGGATGCTGGAAAACTTATTCCAGGTGTGATTCTGCATTTTGCATTACTAATCTCAAGAAATGCACCTGGCACCATCTAAACCCCAAACGTAATTAAAATGTTTGTCTTAAAATATTTACTGTTGAAGCGTGGCTTTTTCTCAACATGAACTCTTTAAGTGTAATATTATTAATTGGATGGATATTTTTTATTTTTAAATTAAGATTTTCATCAAAGTATTTTCAATAATTCTTTTTTTTTTTTCTTACTTGCACCTGTTCACATTACCACTTCTTACCACAACTGAGAGTCTAAAACAAACTCTCTTCAAATTATCTCAGAAGGAGGTTCTTTCATGTAAATTTTGAGGGAAATATTGTCAAATTTGGTTCACAATTGAGCCAAGAGCAATCAAAACAACGCATAAAATTTTTACTGTTACACTTTTTGCCTCAGCACTGAAAAGGGCTGTCCATGGTTTTGCACTCTGACACAACTGGGAGAAAAGAGGCATGATTATGGTTGGCTGGAAATGGGAAAAACAAAGCCTGCAGAATTTCAGGCCTGGTAAAGAGCAGCCTGTCTGCCATCCACACTCTCTAGAGCACAACCTGGAGTGGTGGCCATTCACCACTGCACGGCCTTGAGCTGCAGGAGCTTTCTGGGCTCTAATTCAGATGCTAAGGGACCTAGGAAATGGAGAACAAAAGGACCATTTTATCTTCAAAATGTCACTGCACTGACAATCCTGCTCTGCAGGCTAATAAAGGGTTACTCCATCGAGAGGGCTACTTGCTTTGCAAAACAGAATATGAGATACTAATAAAACTAAGGACAGTTCAGAATATAATCTAAACAAATTAATTCTGAATCATTCTTACTGGTTCAAAACGGTTATTGGTCATTAAACATTTGCAGACATTTAACTTGGTTATAATTTTTCAGATTTTACTTCTGTGGTTTTTCAGAAGATGAAAGGCTAAGCTAAAATTAAAACAAGATTTTTTTATTATAGCCAAAGGTGAAAGAAAACTCCCAAAGTGTTTTCCAGGCAGGTACTCACCACGGGTTAGGAAATTGGTGGTTCAAATGTCATGGGGAAATAGCATGTCAGTGCAAGTTCTTTAGTGATCAATAAAGTATTCTGCATTCAGGCTTCACAAAAAGGTTTCTGAGAACCTTCTCAAGACTCCCCGTGGGACAATCCTTTGACATATTCATTGACACCTACTGGGGTAGTTGTCTTTTCAGTTTTTGCCATAAGACAGCAATTTGCCACCTCATTATCAGTGTGATTGATGAGAACACCATCTGAAAATCTGTCACATGATGGTTGTGGGCTTGACTCCCTCTCTAGATTGATCTTCTTAGAGTCGTACACTGATGTGCATGACAAAATGTTTTCTGGGGAAAGATGTCAATGACAGGTTTTTTGAAAGAAATTGCAGCTTCTGCAAAAGCAATTGACTCTTCTCTCCCTCCTCCCCAGCTCTCCAGCTCCCTCCTTTTCCCCCCCTCTCTTTGATATTTGTGCTTAAAAAGTAGAACATTAGACAGCATTTGCTTTTAACAGAATTCCAGAGCTGACTCAATCCACTGGCAGATGTGGTGGCTTTGGCACGAGTGTGTGAGGCCCTTGCAGATCCCTGAATGAAAAGTGCTTTGCCAATCAGAGTTACAAGCAGTGCACAAACAGGAACCCTCGCTGAGAGCCCTAAACACCACTTCACTGCAGTGCTGCTGAGAGCCTGCACGATTTCACCCTCTCTGGTTTCTTGTTGCACTTCCAGGCTCTCTCTGTCACTTTTATAGCTCTTGTTTGTATAAGTGAACATCTCCCATTTTCGCTTGCTCCATTTGTCCTTCTCACTTCAAGCTCCTCAGTCTTGTTTAAGATTGAGACTTCTTTACATTCAGGAAGAACCTGGGGAATAATCTCAGAAAAACCCCAGACATCTTGGCCAACCTAGATTTGCAAGCACTTTTTCTTGAAGTTTTACAGTATCAGCAATACTTCATTGCTTTTGTTTTTCTGCATTTTTACTTCCTGACAACAGTCTCACACTTCTCCCCATCCATGGACAGATTTCCATCCTTCCCTCTTCTTCCCTTTCGTTCTGCTACAACTTTTCCAACAGAGATCACCACCACATCATTCACTGACATAAAATTGGCAGCTGACAATCAGGATGACAAAGATGCAGATGTTAACTTGAAACCCCTGTAACTCCCACAACCCAGAGCATTATCTTGAGATGTAAAATCTGCTATTTTAATTTCTTCATATATTCCACAGAATAACCTTAAGAAACTGAAATTGCTATGTGATTTTTAAAAATAGGCTTTCACTCCAGTTTCTAGCTTTTAGGCTAAAAACTGGGCTTTAGTTTTTAGGCTTTTGCCGATTTGAGTAGTAGACATGTTTTTATTGGCTAATATTTCGGAAAAATATCTTGATCTGCAAGATATTCATACCTGGTCCCTAATGAGCAGTGGATGTATTTAATCCACTGTCCTGGAATGGCTGTTACACAAACATGTCCAACTGTTCCTACAAAGGTTTCCAAGCAAAGGTTGCCTTGAAGGTATTTAAGGACATTCTCATTAAATTTTGATAGAAAAAGAGTCTTTTCAAATATATCAGCTGAGGTCTTTGAGAGCTTTGCTCCAGAACATAATTTAAAAAGTAACAATTTTGCTGGTTAGTGTTCTTTGAATAGAGATAAAAAGTGCTACTTCTCACGCCTTCTGCCTTTTCTCAAGTGTTAAACAAGATTCACTGGCGACAGAGATATTGCAAGACCCACCCTAATCCCTAAAAAGCATAAACTGCTCCGAGGTTGTATCAAACAATTCCACTCAGCACATCCCGACAGCCCTGCAGAGCACAGAGAGGGGACTGGTTTGGGTAACTGGCACCGTACTGGGAACTTTAGGGAGCAAACTGCAGTGGGGATTTGGAATTCAGTTAAATCCTTGGGGAAGAGACCTTGGATAATGAATAGAAGCCCAGGGAAAGACCCTCAGCCAACACAGGTTGGGGCAATCTCTGACTTCCACCAACCTAAGGATTCCCAAGGTAAGGATGTGTCCTGGGGCACACTCCGAGGCTGGCAGTGTTGGTGAGGGGAGCAGCTCCTGCTCCATTGGGGGGATTTTCCCCTGTTCTGCATCAGAGCAAGAAGCATCCAGGGATGAGGGTGCCCAGGTGCTGCTCTCCTTGGAGGGAGGACCCAGTGTCCCCTCAGTGCCACTGGGGCTGAGGGGGGCTGCAAGGGGGAGAGAGGGAAGGGAGAGAGGTCGGGGAGGGGGGACCCCAGCACAATGTGGAGTGACTCCAGGCAACTAAAAGGAAAAGGAAATATCTGGCTGAATGCCAAAGCGCGCCTTTTTCTTTCCCCTTTTTCTTTTTTTTTTTCTTTTTTTTTTCTCCCTTCTTCGCTGCCAGCAGTCCATGAAAATGGGAAGGCATGTGAGGAATTCCCCCACTTTATATTCCAGCTCGCAGCCATTGTGTTTTGGCCGTGGCAGAGCAGCAGTGCTATTCTCCCATGCAGCCTGGGAAGAGGCAGGCACCCTGTCCCACAAGACTGATGGCAGGGCTGGGGGCTGAGTGAGCAGCACCCAGGGTTTGTCAGTGCGGGGCCCGAGGAATCTGCTGATCAGATAGGGAAACAAGAGCACTGCCTTCTGCAGCCAGCCACCTTCTGGGGGCACCTCCTTTGTTGCCTCTCTTTGATCTACAGGGAAACAAACAGCCTTTGCTGGGGCCTTCTGCTGGCAGCAGTGGGAGATTGAGTGGTGGATCGATAATTGTGACATCTCAGAGAGCTCTCCCGGAGCTGTCTTACTTCTGCTCCACTCTTTGGCTGGCACCAAAAAATGCTCTTTGGCTTTGGCTGTACAAGGGGCACTCTCCCTGTCGAAGCCGGTGGTGAAAATCTTGCAGGTGATAAGAGGGGTTGTAGTTCACTTATGGAGTGCTTTCTGATTATCACCAAATTAATTAACTGAGTCTAGCAAACATCCTTATGAGGGAGATTAGTATTAGCAGTGCACACCTGCCAAAAAAATAATGGCTCTGGAGCTGGGAAGGAAAATGAGGGCCCTCATCATAAGAGAGAGCTCTGGAGAGGCACCAAACCTGCTCTTTGCAAGTGACCTCGTTCCTGCACAGAAGAGATCCTTAAGGTCCCTTTCTGACCAAAACATTCCATGGTTCCACCATCAAAAAGGACAATATTTGCCATTTTTTTCTGCATTAGGAAAAATCATGTGCCGTTCTCAATTTCAAAATCACTTCCTCCTGTGCATTAAGTGTGTTTGAACAAGCTCTCAGACCTTGAAAGTTGGAACTCTGTATTCAGGAAGCGAGGCCTGGTGAAAATATCTTTGAATCTGAGCAAATACATTTTTGAAGCTTACAGATGGTTGTTAAAAACGGTTCTGAACTCTCTGCAGATTTGTCTTTTCAATTGAAATGTTTTCAGTATCTCAGGAAAACACGCTGGCTAAAATGAAAACCACAACCACATGAATAATATGTTCAAAATTACACTGTCTGAAACTCAAAACAGTGATATCAACAACTTTATTTTGCCCACTTGTTCTAAAGTGCAACACAAAATCAATATTTGAGAAAAACAGCCTGCTTCATCTGCAGAAACCTTAGCTGTAAAATAACAAAAAATTCGTAGAGTTTCAATTTTCTTCTCTGTTCTTTTTTTTTTAGAATTCTTATTTTTAGTAATTTTTTCTGAGCAGCTCTGCTAAAATATTAGCAGCTCTCCCCTTCTGTCTCTCTCTCTGCACATTCAAGCACACATGCATGTGGATCCTCTTCACAATTTTCTGTTGAAACCAAAAGACTTCTGTATCCAGAAGTACAGAGAGGATGCACACCCCCACCTGTTCCAGGGGATTTCTTGGTGAATACCTTCCCCCAGGTCCTCCTGCAGTTTGACACAAG
The DNA here is from genome assembly GCA_016584745.2 of Phylloscopus trochilus trochilus. NCBI lineage: Eukaryota > Metazoa > Chordata > Aves > Passeriformes > Phylloscopidae > Phylloscopus > Phylloscopus trochilus. Next base: position 6,197,362 of record WQNJ02000001.1, read on the forward strand.
GCTCCTTGGGCAGATCTGTGATTTAATGATCAGCAGCTGCAGCTGAAGGGATTTCTGGCCTAGTTTTGGTTGCATGCGTTCAGAGAGCCACTCCAAACTTGTTTTATATCACATTACATAGCAACAGGACACAGAAAAGCCAGGGATGCAAACTATGCCTGAAGCCAGGAATGGATGAATCAGCTTTGGGGTTGTGTCATCACAAATGAAGACATAAGTTAGGCCTCAATCTAATAATTCCTTCTATTTTTTTTTAATTTTTTTTCTAGATGGAAAAAGTAAATAAATAAAGAAAGAATATACTTTCAAATGTTCTTTTTGGAGGCTTTTTTTTTTTCCTGCTGATGCCAAATTTGGATGGCGTTTATCAGTCCTCTAAATATGTGATCACACCAGAACATCCTTTTCTTGGCTAATTTTCCCAAATAATAATCTATATACCGACAGTTTCGAAGAGATTAAAGCAAATGCTAACAGAAATCACCCTTAATTCACTGATTGATATGACCAGCATTTTTACTAATTAGGTGTTACAAGAAGTGCCTTTTTCTTCTCTTTTTTTCTTCTCTTTTTTTCTTCTCTGCTCCCTTCTTCTCTGAGAGGAAATAAACATCATGACACCTTTAGGCCAAGCTTTTCACACTCCCATCTGTGTTTCCAATTTTCTGAAACTTTTGCATCTTTTCTGTGTGGATGAGCAAAGAGGTACTTTCAGTTTCTAGTGTGCCCCAGTGCTGAATTGTTAAAAAGCCCTGGTTCTTGTGTCCTTTTCAGACTGGAGGCATGGCCTGCAATTCCAAGCTCCTGTCTGAGCACTGCTAATCATGGGCTGATGAAAGGCCCGTGGATCATCAATTTAATCATCAATTCTAAATTTTTGACACACCTTCCTCAATTGTGTTGTATGCCCTTATGGATGGATTCTGAGTGATCAGACATGTTCACACAACACATTCCTTCAAAATCTCCACACCTGTGTCCATGTGCTAGTAAGAGAAATTATTAAGTGCAGCTTGAATTCAAGAAAGATGATTACACTGATTAATTTTATTTTGTATGGAGAGTTGTCTTGGTTTGGAAGGACAGGTATCTGACAGGGAAAGCTGGAGTTTCCCTTAGAATGGAGAATGTAAACCCTTCACCCCTGCTGAATCATAATTTTACAATCAAGGGCTTTTAGGCAAAGATTTGGGAATAGGAATAACAGTTCTTTACTAGGAATACTAACAATACAAATGTAGTAGAAAACAAAACCACCCAACTAAACCAGCAAACAAACAAGAATTTTGGAAAACCCTGACAGAGTCAGAGCTACAACCTGACACCCTGTTGGTCAGGGTGTTGGAAGCAGTCCAAAAGTGAGTCCTCCTGGAGTGGCAGATGTGGTTCTGGTGGAGTAGAGATGATCCTGTAGAATAAGGGTCCATTGGTGGTGAGAAGGGATCCAGTGGTGATGAGAAGGGGTCCAGTGATGGTGAGAAGGGATCCAGTCTTCCTCCAGGAATCAGGTGAAGCTAGATCCTTTCTTGTTCCTGTGTCTCAGTTTTTATCCAGGTAGGAATAGTTGGCTCCCCCCACTGGGTGGAGCATCTCACAATAGGATGGTGGAATGTGGATAGTCTATTTTGTGTGCTTTTAGGGGTGTCTTAATGGTCCATTAGCAGAAGATATCCCCCTGGAGGGAGGACAGGGGTAAGAGAGATAAGAAACACTGCCCTGCCTGGTTTTACAGCTGGCCCATTATCAGAAGGCACCCCCCCCTCCCCCCCAGAGTTACAAGAGACAAAGAACAATTCTCCAACTGCTTTCAGCAAATGAAATAGAATACACATTTTTGGTTCCATAACCCAAGACAAGAGTGGTAGGGAGACACATCCTTGACTGAAGACTGATCCTTCTCTGTACAGTTAAATTTGGCCCAAAAAGTCGTGCGTGCAGACCCAAGGATGCCCGATTTGGCACTTGCTGTGGGTGTGTACACCCTGCCTCCTCACAGTGACAGTCCACCATGGCAATGCTGATGGAATTCAAATAAACACAGCCCAGAGGATGCCAGAAATTCAACTTGTGGGTTCAGGCCAGTACCTGTGGTTTCACACCTCAGAGTCTGCCCGTGTGCCCTACGCCAGGTGAGTTTGAGCTCGTTCCTGAGGACTTAAACACAGGATTAACCCGAAGTGTGCCAGGAGCTGGACAACAGCTCCCCTTGGAATATTCCAGGGAGATAGGCAGCAGCAACCCTCCTGAGGGCTGGTGGAGCACGCAGACAGGCACTGGCCTTCATTTATATTCACTTATTTACTCCTGGTTTTACCTGCAATCGTGCGTATTTGCATGTGTGTTTGTAATCCCCCAGAACACGCTGTTCCTAAAAGCTGAATCACACGTGCAGAGGTGGAGAGGTGCAGGAAACAGCACTGTACAAGGTAATGGAGTTTATTGCTGGATGCTGTACAAGTGAATGGGATTTATTGTGGAAGAAGTTGGTTCTCTGGCACACACACAGAGCCCCTCTCACCTGGATATACAGAACCATGTAAATGAGGATGTAAATGAGGATGCAAATGAGGATGTCTCCTGTCCCCCTGAACCTCCAGCCCAGGGAGCAGCAGTGGTGAGCAGCAGCTCCCCCAACAGCAGGCATCCAAGTGTGAGTTACCCAGTGCTGTTCTATTGGCGAGATTAGTTTATCAAAGTGTTCAGAAGCTGCAGTAAATAAAGGACAAACCCACATCAAAGACAGGTCTAGGTTGCTTTCCTAAAGGCACTTTACGAAACAAGAAAAGATTATGGAGCAGCCAAGTATTAAGGGTTATCAAGTCCACCTTAAAGTGTCAGGTAAAAAAATGTTCTGTTGTTAAAATACCAGAGAGGGTGTCTGGTTTGATAAGTATGTTCAAAGAATATTTATTTTAAATGATGTAGGCAGATTATTGATGAAAAATAGAAGATTTCACCGCTCCCCCTTCCCCAGGTTAGAATGCCCAAGAATCAATCTTGTGTTTGCTAAATAATGCTGAATTAGGACAGTTTACATCTAGGTTACAGGATTCAAAATACTTCTCTCTCTTTTTTTTTTTTTCCTCTCCTGCCCTTTGTTTAGCCTCTTTGATTTATTATTGGAGGCTTCTTTTTGATCTGGCTTTACCTTGTCAATCCTTCACGTCCCACCCACAGACTTTTTATTTCTTTTTCATCTAGTGATGCTGGCAAAGAGCTTAAAAAAAAAAAAAAAGACAGAGGGAGGGATTTGGGATTGTCATATAAAACCTGTGTTACTCACTTTTCAATATCTCATTGAACTTCTCACAGCTTTGATATTTTAAGTAGGTATCACAACAAAGGGAAACAGAAGTGACTGGAAAGGTAATGCAGTGTATTAGGCTTGTTAATGGCCCTAAAAGTCCCAAGGAAAACCTGCTGAAAGAAGGATCCTTTCCCATGAGTACTATTTAATTTCTCTGAGAGGGTTTTCCTGGTGAATTAAAACTCTGAAGAGCACATTTAGGCAATGCAACAGCTATCTTAGCCTAGGCTGTGTGCACAGTGACATTCACTGTCATTTTACATATCCTGCTGTGAAAAAGCCTGTGGTAGAGAGATTTCTGGAGAATCTGTCTCTCCTTTTGCTCTGCTGCTGACATACTTGGGAAATGTAGAAAACTGGAGTAGAAAACTGTTTCCCACAAGGGCAGAGCAAAGCCAAATGAATGTCATGAATATTTTACTTAATAGTTCCTTTTATGAGTTCTAAGTAATGACCCTGCTCCAACACTTCAAATTGTTCAATGCATGAGTATGAAGCAGGGTAAGCATCTATTTAGAATAATTTTAGCAGACAAGATGTGTGAATCTAACAGGCAGAAGAAAAAATGCTCCAGAGCTCATGATGTCAATTCAAAGCTTTGGCTGTTGGATTTCTCCAGGAAAAAAAAAAAAATTGGAACATTCAGGTTGGCCCACGAGCAGATGACTATCACAGGGATGCAGCAAAAGTGTGAAACCCTGTGGTTATTTTTTCCCTTGTGCCACCTGTGGGCTCTGCCAGCAGTGACCACAACACACAGAGACACTGAACACCTTTAAGCATTTTGATCCCACTGGAATCTGTGGGAATGGAAGTTTTAGGAAAGGAATATTTCTTAAAGGATGAATCCTTAAGTCTTGCAATCCAAACTGTGCTCATGTTTGCACATGTAAAATGACAAAGACTTTATATGATGCCATCCCTTCTTTCTTGAAAAAGCAATGAAAAAAAGTCAATTATTCTCAAAAGTTCTTACCAATTATTTTCAGTTTCTGGTCATCTCATTCCTCAGTACACTAATGCTGATTGGATTGCACCACAGAGGACTTTATCGTTTCCAAACGAAGTGATTACTGATTCAGGAATGCAAATTGAGCATTTCTGCACATAGTAGATTTTCAGAAGATATTGATCATCCTCAAGCTGAGCCTTGACTTCCCCCACTGAGGCCAACTCCTCTCTCCCTTTGTGTGACTTGCTCTGGAAATTACACATTTCAACAATTTGCTTGCATCTCCTCATTCTGTGATCTCTCACATTAAAGACCCTTCCAATCTGAGCTGCACATTGAGATGTTTCAATTAGAGAGTGACCCCTGCTTTAACTTTGCAGGCCCTGCCTGTTTCTTGTGGCCAGGGTGCAGAAAGGGGCAATAATAGAGGGTTTGCAGTGGTAACTGGAGAGCTCAGCCCAGCTCCCTGCTCTGAGAGCTGCATCCCTGGAGCACCTGGCCCTGCTCAGGCTGACAAACAGCCCTGCCACCATCCATCTGTGAAAATGGTGTGCTAAAACAAAATCCCCAGGAAAAAACTTTTCTAAGTGATACCTCCATTTGAAAATACCAAGGCCAGGGAATATCATCAAATCTGAGAAATCCAAAGTTTGTTATCAAAATTCACATTAACCTTGGAGTTGACATTTCTATAGAATACATTTTCTGTTGTAAATTATTGTTCTGACAGGACTTATTTGCTGGCTCTAGGATGGACTGGCAGCACCTCTGAAGCTCGATTTTCCAATAAAACCTGTTCTGGACACACCAGAAGTTAGTGTTCTGGTGGCTGCAGTTCAAGCATTAGAATCTAAAACAAACTCCTGACAGACAAGATCAGTTAGGAAGTTTTTTTTATTTGTCTTTGAGACATAACAATGAAGCTCCTCCACTAAAGTATGCTGTAAAACACAAGTGAAATTTGGGCAGAGTCAAGAAAAAAATGAAGAAGCCATAGTAGAACTTATAAGATTTTTGTTGGTATTATGCAGATTTTTTTTCCCTGGAATTTTTGTTGTTGTTGTTGATATGGAGAATCCACAGTTTCCATCTTCAAAACAAATTTGTCTTCACGAAATTTATTTTTAATCAAAAAACTCAAAACTTCTCAATTCTTTTTAAATTTGTAAATTCAGACACAGTCTTCTGGTGGACAAAGAGGATTTTACTCATTTTTATAACAGACACAGTCCCACTTTGTTTTTCTGATGATTGCTTTTTAACAATCACAGAAGTTTTTTCATAGCTCAATGCAATTTATGTGAGGGAGGCGTCCAAGGAAGAACGGGATGTGGCTCATGGTCTGGTTGACAAGGTGAGGATCAGGCAAAGGTTGGACTCCATGATCTCAGAGGTCTTTTCCAATCTAATTGATTCTGTGGTTCCTAATTGATTCTGTGACAGCTCCCAGAAAAGAAAATTTAATTTTTACAACACAGCAAACTCCAGTCTAAGATCCAAATCAAAGCTTTGCCCATCTCTTTTGGAATCTCTACTGACTTCCTGCTAGGTACCCTCATCTTAACTTTGCAGTAAGGAATACACTGTGAATGTTTGCTGTTTTTCAAAAAGCAAAGTCGTTGTGAAGCACAGCTTTCATAAATGGTGCTCCAATGCCAGTTTGCTATGGTGGATCCTTTCAAACTCATTATTCCCCCATTCCACTGCATCCATTTTGCAAGTTACTTATGACACCTACATCAAGATGTAAATGAACTCTTAAAAAATGATTATATGTCGAATCCTTGCCTCTCCATCTGAGGATCATTTTGTATGTGCGTGATGGAAAATATTTAGGGCTGTTTGATGTGAAATTCAAGGAACCAGCAGCATTTAATAGTAATAATAACTCTGTGCTCCTTTAGACAGTCCTGTTCCATGTAGGTGCAACTGTGGGCAGCAAACTCTAACTCTACTGAATTCCACTCAGCTAGGAAACAAAAATCTACCGACTGTTTTGCTGTTACTTTGAAGAGCACTTGTGTCCGAAACGCTCGGCACCGACCCCTTTTTTCACTGCCCACATCCCTAAATCCCCACAGGGGCACATCCATGCTCCTGATGGAAAGGCAGACAGGGTCCTGTTAAACACGGAATGCAACAGGGGAGGGCAGTGGCACGTCCAGGCAGGAGCCCAGTGGCCACCTCAGCCTGGGAGCAATGGCAGAGGGGCCACCAGGGATGGCTCAGCGGCTCCTGCAGGAGCTCTCTCTGCCCACAGGCTGTGGCAGAAGGCTGATTCTGCTGCCCCCCCTGCTAGAGAGCTGCTCCAGCCTGCCTGACACAATTGTTTATTCCCAAATAAGATATTTCAGCCCTGTGGTCTGCCGAGAGAGGCCCGTTGAAAGCACTAATTAGTGATCGTTTAAAGTACTTAGGTAATGTTAGCTCCGGAGCACAAGGGATGCTCTTGAGTCTGACCCCTGCTCATTCCTTTGCTTTTTGGAGCTTTGAAGACAATTGATTTTTGAAGACTGCAGCCTTCCCTGAAAATCAGGGGCTAACAAGAGCGGGGAGCTAATCTTGATTCAACCATTCATGCCATCCTTTAAAGACATGTTTACCTTTTTTTTCTTCTGGATGTCAATTAATAGATTTTAAAGTCCGTGAATTAACCCAATGTGAAAGAGTTTAGAGCACAATTGCGTGCGGGCAGAAAATGTTAATTATAAATAATCAGGCTAAAAAAAAAAAAAAAAAAAAAAAAAAAAAAAAAAAAAAAAAGAATGCACCTCAAATAGCTGATGGGAACGGGTTAAAAAAAAAAGTCAGGGGAAGGGTTTTCAAACCTAGTTTGAAAGCTGTGTGTAGAGTTACACAGGGGAGAATGTCAGTCAAAACAATTGATAAGAAAGGTAACTTGGAGCTGACTTTTGCACACGCTGGGTCACACATGATCTGCATTTTTCCCTTCATAAGAACAAAGAAATGCTCTAGGAAAGACTCTAACTCATACTGGCTGAAACAGAACGGTCAGTGGTAGCCATAAAGATATCTGGAGAACATCATGGTAAAGGAGTTTCTCCCTGGCATCTTTTGGCGACATCTCCTTGGAACTTCTGTTCCCAGTTGTTGCATAGATTGTTGCCTTTACAGAATTTGGGTTACCATCTTCCCTACAAATGTACCTGCTGCAGCAGTGCAGTTCAGCATGGGTTAACAGCAGCAGCAGCATCACCACCACATGTACCACATATTTATTAGGTCTAATCCTTCTCAGAGCTGGCTCAGATGGTCTGGCCCAGCCACCGTCAGGATCCCCATGAAATTCCATGAAAAATGACCCTAATCCAAACTTACTGATTTCCATTACAGAGAATTTCCTGTTAAAAACGGTGCAATTTAGGATTAATTGCTGAACAGCTGGTGGGACACAGTTATGCTTTGCACAAGTTGGAGAGGATTCTCAAAGATGTTTCTCGAAGGCCAAGTGCAGGTTAAGGAGACACAAGGCATCACCAAAAAAAGGGATGGTCATGAAATGTCCTTGAAGAAGACCTGCAAGGTGAGGTCCAATCCTTTTGAGGGAGATCCTGACCCTGTTTAGGAAGGAGAGGTGAAAATACAGAAGCCTGTCCATTTTCCAAGGGTATGGTCACAGGAGTTGGTTCAACCCCCTGGCATGACTGGCCTTTTTTATGTGTTGAAGGAAATTGAAGGACGTTCTCCTAAGAATGTTCTACCCCTGGAACTGTTCAAGGCCAGGCTGGATGAAGCTCTTATTTAGTGGAAGGTGTCCCTGCCTGTGGGAAGGGGAATGGAACTGGATGAACTTAATGTTCATCCTTCCAACCCAAACCATTCCATGATTCCATCATTCCATGCTACATGAAAACAGGCCAACAATTTCCTCCCATCCAACAAAATTGAGCTGATACTCAGATTCTGCTCTCATGCTTTGAGCACTAGGATTTCTGAACATGAAGCTGTACTTAGGTCAATTAAAAAAAAAAAAATCCAATGTTTCACTGTCAAGAAGCAACAGCATTTTTATCTCATCTATTTTAACAACATTTTTTATATTTAACAGCACTTGTATCTCATTATTAGTACATTTAGATATTATCAGGACATCAGCACAACGAAGCAAAACTGAGATTTGGTAATAGTTTTCTTTTAGCATTTATAACCAATCCTTAAACAGCTTCTTTCCTTTTAATTTCATAGGATTTTTTTTTTCTGGCAAATAAAGGATTCTCTCCTTGTAGAGGAATCAGCAGAGTAACACTTGAAAGAAAAATTTATACACTCTAAACCAAAGAAAGATGTGGGGATATACTGATATCAATAAAACAATCACTATTGTTTGTATCGGGTTAGTGTGGCAGGAAAACAGAAACATTAGCTTTCAGCTATAAAATGTAATTTATTTTTTTTTGTGCAGCAAAAGAATACATTAATATGTATGTCTGACAACAGGTTTGAATGCTCTTCCTCCTTTTCATGGCTAGTGTAGCTTTGCTTTCTCTGAAAGTTTGTACTTCCTCTTTAAATCAGTTTAAATAGAAGGGAGAGATGTGTTAAATTTCCTTTGTCTGAGTATGATGTGTACTGCTAGGCTGAAATAAAGGTGGAGAGGAATTTTGATAAAAAGCTGCCTTTTGGGTAAACAGGGCTGCTGCTGTGGAAGGAGGCTGGCACATGGGGGAAGATGAATGGTAAACAGCTGGAATACACCTATGATCCTGCAAATCCAAGCTCAAGGACTGGATTCCTGTAATATCACAGAGAGAAGTACACAGTCTCATTGCCAATTGCTACACCATGTCTTTTCTAAACTTTATGTGATGAAGAACTGTAAAATTAAAAAAAAAAAATAAAATATAAACATTAAAAGTTACTGAGATTAAGCTGGGAAAGAAACTCACCTATGGCTAAGTTTGGATATTGGAAAGGATTCAGGGATTAAACCTGGAAAGAAACTCACCTATGGCTAAGTTTGGATATTGGAAAGGATTCAGATATCCCTTTAAATACTCCAATGGTTATTTACAATGGGATTAATTTCATTCACCTTGGAGAATACCCATTATGCTTCTTTAGTTTATGCTTAAGCAGCTGTCCAATTAAAGGGAATCGATCTTCTACAAAGCTTGTATCTGAGCATAGCACTGCCCACTGTGCAATAACTCCTTTGTATTTGGGGGAGAATATGCCATGCAATTCTGATCTAGACAGGTTTGTGTGCTTTTTTTGGCTGCTTTTTTATTAATCCTTCCATTCCTTAATAAATTACCTTATCAATCCTCCTTAACCGAGTATCCCTCCCCAGTCCTGCAGGCCGAGAAAAGGGTTAAAAATTCTCTATCTCTATCTTGATCTCTGCTGAAAATGGTGCACAGGAATGAAATGGTTGCCAATTTGTTTGCAATGCATTCTGACTGTACGGGAGTTCTTTTTTGCCTGACAGGCAGGTGAGATCAAAGTGGTGCAGGACAAAAGGGGCTCAGCAGTGATTTGTCAGGGGACGAAAGGCAGTCCTGTCTGGGAAAGTGGCTGTAGCCCAGAACGAGCCTTCAGATCACTAACAGACTAAAGAAATCATGGCATGAGAAAAAGTACAGCAAAAAAGGTTCAAAGGTCAGTTTTATTTGGTTTGGATTATTGGTGCCTCCTTTCAAACCAAAGAGCAAGAAGGGGAAAAAAGAACAGGCTAATAACCTTTGTTATTGTCCAGGAAAAAAAAAAACCTCTTTTGTACACATTGCTCGGGGATTGTCTGTAATTAAAATGCTGTTGTTAGATCCAGGACCTGATTCTGCAGAAGTTTTACTCATGTGAGTAATTCTCCGTTGCATGAATAGTCTTGTGGGGTTGCTCACGTGAATAAAGATTTCTTCCATGACAAAGGGTTTGCAAGTTCAGGCATTACACATGGGTAGGGACTGCAGGTGTGCCTGTGTGTGTGTGTGTGTGTGTCTGCTCAGAGGTGGGTGTCCTTCTTTCTGGGCAAATAATAGATTTTAATGAGTGACCTGAACAAAAAAAAATATAATAATTATACATTTGAAACCTCAGAATTTCAGACAAAAGCAAATAATTGTCGATGACTCTTTGTGTCCTGCTTCCGTAAAATTCAGGTGATTACAAAACCCACTCTTCTCTTGTAGTCCAGAAGTTTGTCTGACAACAACTTCACTGATTTATTTCAGAGGAGCCCTGTGAACCAAAACTATCCAGGGAAATATCCCAGAAAAGTACTCCCAGATTTTGATATTGAGGTCTGATACAGGTGTCAGTTTTTAAGGAGCAACGTTGCACTCAGATGTGCTGGAGCACAACCCCAGGATCATCATTCATAAGTGAATGGACAAGGTGCTCCTGTGGCAAACAGGTGATGGTGCCCTGGACCTCAAGGGAGGGGTCTGACTTCTTCACATTCCAATTCACCCTTCTTCATACAATAAAATATCAGAATGGTGCAGGAGGGAAAAAAATGTTCCTGGGATAGGAACCTCAAGTGGTCTGTGCAAGCAGTCAGTGGGTTTAGTGGTTAAGTGTTAAAAGCTTCCCCTTCCCTTCCCTTTTTTTTTTTTTCGAGGTGGTCTATCAAGGCAAACGACTGGATTACCAAGGAGAGATTCGTGGCAACAGATACCCTTTGGAGAAAGCAATGTTCAGACATAAAGACACAAATAAGTGCTTACTCTGCCTCCTGTAACTCAAAACTGAAGAATGGATTCTGCAAGATGCATCAATTCTTTTTAAATGAGCCACAGGAAAATCTCTGCTCTGTACATACCTACCCCAAAAAAAAAAGAAAAAAAAAAAGGCTCCAGTAAAGCTATCTAAGGTGCCACATCTATACAATGTTGCTCATCTATCCTGGGAGGCTCTGATTTTTTTTTCCAGAAAAATCAACTTTGCTTACCAGTCAGCCACCCCAGCTAGAGGAGAGAAAGCAGGTTTTATTTCCCAGTGAGAAAAAAAACACCTGAAAGAAAACAGTAAAGGGGGATCAGACGTGGCAATGAGGTTTAGAGACATAAAAAATAATATTGGTCATTAGATCCTAGTTTTGCTGACCTGAGTTTATGAGCTTATGTTACTCAATTCCGAGGAAAGAGAGATTGCTGCCGAAGAAAAACTGGGAAAAACATCCACTGCAGATTCACCTGTGGCTTCCAGCCCATGTGGGATGCTGGCAGTGCAAAGATTCCCCAGACCTGACCCTTGTGGGCACACTGGGGCAGGCATCACCTGGAACGTAGGTGCTACCACAGGTATCAGAGTCACAGCACTCAGCAGTGCTGCAGCTGTGCAGTGCAACCTCCAGGAAAGAAAATGCCCTGACCTCTCTTCTTGATGGTGACACCATATCCCTCTGCCACCAAAAAGCCCTCCTCAGTGGGAACAGGTTCTGTTGGGGCTATAAGTCACAGATTTAAACCAGAGGCTGCAGGAGAGAGGAGGTGGGCAGAGCCCTTCCCCTGTGGTTTTGCAGCACCAGCTTTGCTAATGCCTCAGCCCACTTCTGTGTCGTCACCTCTCCCAACTTGCATCTGCATCTTCCTCCTGAGGAAGATTTCGGGCACCTTTTATTTATTTCAGGTAATTTTGGTAATTTGGGTCACCACTTCTATTGATATTTTTCTGAGGACAGGAGAAATTGTAGAGGACTGTCTCAGATTAGAGAGTGCACTGAGATAACACACACTATTCAATTATTGAAACTCCCTCTTTATGTTACAGGTGAAAAATATACCTCCAGTTCCAGCAGCTCAGGCAGCCAAATTGGGTTGAAACAAGAGAGCTAAATGGTCTTATCTACCCCATGCTTTCCTAGATGCACTGTCCTAGGTACAGGATATCTAGAACACGGTGTTCATCAGTTGATTAGTACCGTAATTAATGGAACTGCTATGAAAAAAATATTTGTTGACTGCTGCAGGAGAGCACCAGAGGAACTGAGGTCACACCTGCTGATGTAGGTGTGTAGGACAGAGGAATTTCTCCTTGTTGGCTTGGCTGGTTTTGAGGATTTAAGTAGTAGCACTTCTGCTTTCTTCTGCTTTCACAAAACAGGAAAAAAAGATGATGAAAGGTAATATGCATTTGCATTTTTTTCTTAGCAGCTTATTTTCCTTATGGAGCTCCAGGTCTAGGAAGACAGATTTTTAATCCCCCTGTGGGGTTAAATGCCCACTGTGGGAAAGGTCTATATTAAGTGGAGGCCACTTTTCTGCTGGCTTGGCTAAGCAGACCTTCTGGAGGGGAGGGAAATAACACTGATTCCATCCCAAGCCTCTCCAGGTGTGTCCTGAGTGCCTCTCACCTGCCCCACACAGGTCAGTGCCACTGTGTGGAACTCTGTAAGCAGAGAGGCCTGAGGGACATCGGGTCTGGAGATAAACTCACATTTTTTGTACCAGGGACCCTCAGGAGTTATTCATTGCTCCATTTTATCTCCTGTCCAGGCTCTGACAGATAAAAGCAGGGAGCACAAGAAGGAAATATCCTTTTAGCTCATTCCCTCTTTGCTCTGCACCTTTCCCTCTCACCATTATTCTGTGGCACCTTGGTTTGTGTGGTGGAAGAGCACACCTGGGATCATTCCCTTGTGACAATGCATCTTCCCCTCTGAGATAAGAGGAATCCTGCTGGAATTCATCTAAGGTACTAACTTTGTGTTGTTCTCTGCATCAGCTTTTTTTAGGTTTGAAAATTGCATAACCTTTCCTTGCCTGTATTTCTCCTGATTCCTTGGCCCTATTCCTTATCCCTTGAGATGGGAGGAACATTTGGATACTTGGCATCTTGGCCTTCTTAGGACAACATATAACCATGGATGGGATTTTTGGGAAAACCCCAGGCACATGATGCACACTTTGATCTGAAGTGGTCTTCCCAGAAAAGTTTAAGTGCAACAGCTGCTAATCTTCAGAGTGGATCATGCCTGGCACGGGTGTTCTCTCCCCAGGGACAAAGGTCCATGCTTGTGGCATTTCCCTAAGGCAGCCACTTCCAGGTTTTATCCCTGGTGTTTGGGCACCCCATGCACAGACCTGGGCCTGACCCCTCTGCCTGTCATCTGATTTTGCAAAGTGTTGATCCAGCCACAGCTTGGAGAAAGAGAGAGATCTTTTATCTCCGGGTAACCCAATTCCCAAAGATTTGCAGGGCTGAGTGAGATTGTAACAAGCCTCTGATTGTGAAAGCAACGGGGGGGGGATAAATTCTAAAAGTAGTAGGAGACTTATCTGAACAGCAAGTCCTTCAGGCACAAAGTGCAATTTCATTGTGGGCATGGGCCAGATATTTCTCCCAGGTACACCAGGCTCCTCTGTAAATCGGAAGAAACTCTTTGAAGCTGATTTCAAAAACACATGCTGCGTTACAAAAAAAAAAAAAAAAAAAAAAAAAAAAAAAAAAAAAAAAAAGAGTAAAGTTTTTCCAAGAGCTCAGGCTATTAAGATGAAGATTGAGGTATCAAAGGTGTGAAGCAGATATGCAAACACGGTCTCCAGGTTATCACCAAATGACGTTCCTATTGTTTTTGCGCTCCCTTTCTCCTCTTCTGGACTAGCCCATCTCTCTGGTGTTTGGTTATATTTGTGGCTGCAGTTTACAGTTCTGCCTGAGTCTGAATATCCCTATTGTAGCCTGCTTGGAGCCTGCCACAGATCTGCCCAAGCCACGTGACAGCCACAGACATCTAAACCTCACCATCGCACTTTTCTCTCTGTTACATTTCTTCTGCTGTTTCCTTTCTGTCTTGTGTTGAAAAGGAGTAAGCAACAGAGGGTTAAAAAATGGGGTTTATTCCCCTTTAGTGTTGCTGCATTCATTGTTCTGAATATTTTCATTCAGTAAACCATTAAGAGATTATCAGAGCACAGCAGAAAATATTTTTTTTTTAGTAATAAGATTGGGCCTGATCCAAATTCATTGGCATTAAAGAAAAGGCTCTTAGTGAATTCCATGGACTTTGAATGAAGGATTAATCCCTCGGTCCTCAGACAGACAAGCTCTCCCCAACTTTGGTAGGAATTTAATAGGAGTAAGGAATTTAGGCACTTGCATCTTGAAATGTTAATAGTGGCAACAACAATAATAACAACAACAATGGATCTCAATTGTATCACCTCTTAAACAAACTACAGAAGATTAAAACTTATAAACTAATTCACTGTCTGAAGGGCAATATAGCAGTAGCTTACATAATATGTATGGAATCACCTGTGTCATCCCAAAGATTGCTTGTTCATGAGCTGCAAAAAGTTACTCATAAAAGTGTACAACATTCACGTGGGTGGATAAAGGCAAAAATCATTTCGTGCCTCTTATGTGTTCCACTTTTCTTTCAGAGCTTTTATTCTATGTGCTTTCCCTGGAAGTTACCTATACCTTATTTGCCCCACTTGAAAAAGCAACCTGAAGCTCAGAAGCCATGAATTTCCTCCCCAGAGCTTTCCTCCTCCATCCTGCTTTACTGAGAGCTACCAGAGTCCAATACAATAAACAGCACTGCCTGCCCCTGCAGAACAGGGTAACGTGATGCTGCTGTGTGGTCTGGAAAGTCATTTAAACGAGATTATATTGTTCGCGGGGTGCAGAATAACCCCGCCAGGGCAGCACAAAGAAAACAAAATATAGCCGAATGAAATCAATTGGATTTTAGGGGCTCTTCCCGGTACCAGCAGGTGTGAGGGGACTGCAGCGGGGAGCAAAGCCCCGCTCGGAGGATGCCATTAGCACATCGCAAACAAACACCTCATCAGCACCGCGCCTGTTTTCTTTGGGACCTTCCCACGCTCCGCAGCCGAGCTGGGATGGATTTTTAATTGGAGAAGGAGAGCGATTTTTTTTTTTTTTTCCCTGCTGGGGGCTCCACCCACCGCCTCGGTATTTATTGCTCTACAAATTGTGACTTCCTTCTCCTTCGAGTAACGGGGCCGGTCGTAAATCAGCGCCGGGTGCGGAGGAACAGCACATCCTCATTCACAGCCCCATCGCTGCGAGATGGGTGTCGGTAAAGTTTATTACAGGTTAAAGTTGGCTGTTTCAAAGTTTCGCCTTTTTTTTTTTTTTTTTTTTTTTTAATGTTTTCTCTTAGGTAACACTTAAATAAAAAATTGTATCTCCATAAGGATCTTCGACGTTCGTACCCGAATATATCTCTATTCCTTCTCGGAGGGTAATTAGCTCAGAGTACGAGCGCTTCACGTGCTCACAAGGATAAAAACCCCTGTCTCAAATACCCGCTTTTACCCAATGGCTTTGCCGGAGAGGCGCTGGGTTCGTGGCTGAACCGAGAGAAGCCTTCCAAATACTCCGTTAGCAAAAAGAATAACAAATCCCCGCCGCGTTCCACTCAAAATCACACACTTCCAGCGAATTAGAAGATCATTATCAGCCGTAATTCTGATTTAGTTAGGTACGGTCTGGAGCCTCTTCTCCCCCCCCACCCACCTGAAGCGACTCAGAACCTCTCTCTGATTATTACTTTGGGGCTACAAGGAGCTCTGGGGCATAATTAAAAATATTTCCAGAAAGACTCGGTAGACCACATCTGACGTCGCAGCCCCTGTTAGAATCAGACCACATCAAAGGGTCTGACCCTTTTTTTGTTGTTGTTGTTGTTGCTGTTGTTGTTTTCAAAAACGGTCACCAGACAAACTTAAAATCTACAGGAGTGGGCTTATGTTTTATTGTAGGGGTGTCTGAGCAGAGCGAAACGACTTCAGGCTGCTCGCTCCTGGGCGCTGCTCACCGAGGGACTCAAGGCCCTTTGATATTTCCGTGGGGGTCGGCTTCGTTTCATTCGAAAGGGGGGGACCCATTAACCATGGACCTGTAAGTCTTCCCCTCCCTAATAAGTAGAATCCACCCCGCTCGGGAAAGCCTGGCCGCGGCAGATGCCCAGGGCGGAAAGATTTGTGGCTGATGGCGCTAATTATGAAAATGTGATCAAGATGGAAACAATTTGAGCAAAAGTCATTAGCGTGTTACTCTTCCACCCACTGGTCTTTGGGGTTTATTATTGCGGTGGGGGGCGGGAGGAAGATCTTGAGGGTATTTTTTTTTTTTTTTTTCAGAGCACTAATGAAAATGCCCTGCGAATCCCGAACCGGAAAACGTCAGCTGCGCATCCACCGGGCGATGCACCAGGCTCGGGACAGAGCCGAGATTTGCTCTAAAGAGATGGCTGTAATTACTGTCAGTAATTGTGTTTTATCTTCCCTTCAAGCGGTGCCGGTGAAAGCATCTTTCAGGGGACTCGTGGCACGTTAAGAGTCGTTTTTCTGCTGCCACAGCTGCCTCGTAGCTCCTCAGAGGTTACGAGTCCCCAGGAGACGATTTACGGAGCATCACCGAGAGGAAGGTTTTCCAGAGAAGTTCCTCTTTTAGGAGGAACTGAAGGATTCGGCCCGCAAGCAACAGCCCCCCTCCCCTCACCCCATACAAGTCCAAAATTGGGGTCCTGCATGTTCAAGATTTTCAATTTTTATTTTTTCTTACTTGCATACACCGCTTTTTTTAGCTTCCAATCAATACGCCGGAACCACTTGACTCCCTGGCAGTGGCATTGTCGGGGAACAGCAATAAGGAATTATTTGTACAAACATTTATCATCTCCAGATCAAACTCTCCTTGTGAGGCTGGGGCTTAACTTGTGGAGAAGAAAAGGGGGAGGAGGGGTGGTAATGGCGGAGAGGGTGCTTGTGGGGTTTTTTTATGTGTTTCCTTTTATTCCAGACGACTGTATAATGAAAATCCTTTTAGCCTTGAAGAACTACTAAATATTAAGCACAGCTTAAAACGGGGAGTAGCTTTCGAGACAGTTTCGTCCTCCTGCCATTCCTTTTAGGAAAAGGTCGTACCCCTTCCCTTATTTTCCCGCTAGTAAAAGCTTCCCTTTTTAAAGAAGGCTTTAACGTGTAAGAAAATCCTCCTGCTCTACATAGGAAGGTCTTTAAAAAAATTTATAGACCTCTTCATGTTCACCAGTTCCGGAAAAAAAAAATTATATTGATCAAGGTCAAACGCTCGAATTGTGACGTGACTCACTTCAAAGGTGTATTTGTGTGCCCTTCAAGCACATTAATACTAATCATCTCTCAAACACTTCCCCAAAACTCCTACTGCCTGTTTCAGATGCAAATCTAATTAACCAGCTGCCTTTGAGGAGCACGCAGGGACAGCGTTAATTCACGGAGCTCTTGGACCTTTTGCCTTCTTTTATATTTATTTATAGGAAGCTCCATCCTCTTTTGAAAGCGTAGGCAGTGGTGTGAAGCGACAGGGTAGCGAGGGCAGCTCCGCGCCAGCTAATGAGACTTTCCAGGCACCGGAGTTAAAGGGAAAGGATTAGCTTCGACTTCTCGCAAACGCGCTCAGGGATGTACATCCTAACACTCGCCGGGGCCTCGCTGGGTCTAAGTTAATTTGGGAATGGTTAAATCGCGAAAGCTCTATCTAAATAACGCCTCTTAGCCCTAAGCGTGAGCGGATTGACTCAGGAGTCACTGTTTGCTCTCCTGGCCGGGGGCAGCGCGGGGGACACGCACAGGCTGAGCAGACCCTGGCTGCGAGCCCCGGGGGTGTTTTCTCTGGGGGACCCGCACCCCCTCCCTCGCTCCTCCGCCTTTAACAGGCGCGGCTCCCCAGGGCTCCCCGTGCCCAGGATGTTCCCTTTGGAGCATCACCCGCCCTCTCCGGGGGCTGCGCGGGGGGCGGGCGGCTCTCGGCGGAGGGTCCGCGGGTGCTGCGCGCTGCCTGCGGGGGTGTGCGGTGTGCGCGGTGGGGCAGCGAGGGAGGGAGGGGGAGAGAGAGAGAGAGAGAGAGAGAGGGATGCTGTGTAATTTTATCCACGCGGCACTCTGGGAGTTCACACGAGACTGATACCTTTTGCCTCCTCTGCTCTCTATCAATTGGTCGCAGATCAGGCTATTGTTGCGGGAAGCTCCTTTTATTTCTATGCTCCATCGATCAACTATTTTCCCCACGGTCTCCTGCCGAAATCCAGCGGTTCCCTCCCTCCCTCCGTGCCTCTCTGTCTCACGCATGCCGTCTGTCTATCTGGAAATCCAAGGAGAAGGCTGATCGCGGCAGCTCCGCGTAACACAAACAGCTGGGACTCTTCGGCGGCCTTTTGCCGATGTCTATTGATTTAAGTAAAACTGAGGCAGATAAAAGGGCCGGATCGAGGCTGACAAAATCCTGCCAATGCCGCACGGCTCGAAGCAGCGTGCGCTCGGCATCTCCGGAGTGCTGCTAGCAAGACGGCTTTAATGGGACCCCGGGTGCCGCTCGCTGCCAGCCTCGCTCTCCCCAGCAGACTAAGCGCTGCGGCCACCATGCCACAATGGTCATAATTTGGATCTTGTTCCTGACTCTGTTGCAGGAGCCGCGGTCCCCGGGGCGGGCCGCCGCCCTGCCCGAGGCCGCCGGAGCCGCCCCCCGGCCGCGCCGGGATGCGGGGGGACGCGGCGGCGTCTACGAGCACCTCGGGGGAGCGCCCCGGCGCAGGAAGCTCTACTGTGCCACCAAGTACCACCTCCAGATCCACCCCAGCGGCAGGATCAACGGAACTCTGGAGAAGAACAGCGCCTTCAGTGAGTACCGGGCTGACCTGGCCCCAGAGCGGGTTTGGGGGTCCCTCGCCCGCAGCAGTGGCGCTCTGCCCCGGCAGTGCTGGACGGGGCGGACGGGGCCGTGGCGAAGCCGCTCCCGCCTCCGCTGCTGCTCCGAGCAGCCCGCCGGGGCGGCTGTGGCTCCTCGGCGGGGACCGGGAGCATCCCCCGGGGCCGGGGCTTTGGCCCCCTCGCCTCGCCTCGGCGTCCCGAGAGCCGCCCCGCTGGCTCCCCCGAAGCAACCCCGGCCCCCGAACCGGGCGGGGAGCTCCCGAACCGGCTCTGCAGGGCGCTGGGACCCGCCGGCCGGCGGAGGGTGGCGATCCTCCCGGGCAGAAGAAGACCCTCACACCCCAAGTTTCTCCGACGGGGACCGCGACCCTGCCCTGCGCAGCCCGCCCGAGCTGTCACTTGTCCCCGCTGCCCCGGGGGCCAGCCCTGCCCCAGCCCGGCCGCAGCCCGGCCCGCCGGGCAGCCGGTGCCCAGCACCTCCCCGGGGCCGATCCCGGAGCCCTTTGGGGCTGTCCGCATGTCCCCCATCCCGTCCCGTCCCAGCCTGGCTCCCGCGGGGGGCTTGAGCCTCCCTCCGCTGGCTGAATCACATCTGTCCCCTCTGACATGTGCCGGGCAGCGGCGGTAATTAAGATGAAAGCGGATATGTCGGGAGTGAGGGGCTTTGTGCGAGGGCGGCAGGAGGGAGGAGAGCGGGGCTCAGCACCGGGGGAGCCCCGGCGCCCCCGCACCCAGCCCGGACACGGCCCGGCCTCCGCCCCGGCCCCGGCCCCCCAGGATGCGTAAATCCCGCCTGGTGATGGCACACAGAGATAGGGAGACCTCAGGGATGCGTCTGAAGTCCATAAAGGAAAACCACTATTTCCTAGAGAAACCCCCCCTCGCTGTCACAGCCCGGAGGAGGCATCCTTCAGCAGCGAACCGGGGCCTGATTCAAACCAGCTGTGCCAAACCCAGCCCAGCAATCCAGCTCTGCACAGGGAACAAGCCCTCGGCTCTGCCTTCAGGGTTTCCAAAAGGCAGCAGTAGGTTTGGGTGCCAGGGTCACCTCTTGATTTCAAGTAGAAGTGCAGAGCCATCAGGCCGTGGCTGGAGAACTGAGAGCAGGGTTTAGGCGAGCCTGAGGGAGAGCCATGCACATGCAACAGCATCTTCTGAGTTGTTGTGCCTCTGCCAGTGTCCTGGCACCTCTGGCTGGACCTTTGGGCAGGTGTTGCACTGGCCTTGCCTGTGACACTTCTGGTGTTCAGGACCCCATCCTGGATGGCCTGAAAATCTCCTCCCTTTTAATTTGTCTCAGGCAGTCACGCAGTCCTTGTCTAGAGGGCTGAACTGACCTCCTAAATCTCAAGTCCCTTTCATGATTATGTACATGGCTCTAAAATGCAGCGGCCTCACTCTGTTCCACCCTCTGGAGACCTCAGCAAGGGCTTTGTCCTGAAATGGGCAGCTTTATGACTGGCTTCAGTAAGTCAAGAGCTCTTGTGTTCCTAAGCATTAAAGAGGACTTAAAGTTTTTTTTTACACATATAGGATTAAGTGAACCTCTAGTTCAGTGTCAGAATCTTTTTCATTTTTGAGGGAGTTCAGTCTCAATCAGACATCTCGGGGTTTATTGTCTGCCTTGTCTCGAACAATTCCCACATCATCCTTGCTTTGTATTGTTTCAAATATTAATAATAATAACAGTAATGATAATGATAATAGTAATAATAATAATAATCTCACATGATTGCCCTGACTCTTATGAGTAGCCGTGAGATCACACTCCTCAGGTAAGCAGCTATGCAAATGTATCTCAAAAAAACCCCCACACCTGAGCAATAACAGGTCTCCTGATTCCATTTCTAGGCATTCTGGAAATCACCGCCGTGGACGTCGGGATCGTGGCCATCAAGGGCCTGTTCTCTGGCAGATACCTGGCCATGAACAAGAGGGGCAGACTTTATGCATCAGTAAGTTTTACTGAAGCCTGGCACGTGCCTGTCGTTTCCTGTGGGGTGGGGAAACAGGTCTAGTGGGGAGTGCTGATTTCTTAGAAATCCACATCTCCAGAGAAGAGTAAGGTCACAGGAGGTTTTTGCCTGGAATTCTTACAGGCAGTACATTCTTAGAAGGGGGTGGGGGGAAAAAAAGCTGTGTTCTTACTTTCTTGCTGCCTGGACAGCCACAGGTACGTAGAAAGTCAGAGTTGTCCATATTTTATATGGGTCTTGGATGCTGGCAAGGAGATGTCAGGTAAAGAATGTCCACAAGTAACTGAGCATTGATGCTGCAGGAAAGCAGCCTCGTGATGGGAGTTTCTTTGCACAGAGCTTTTGCTTGGGCAGTGGAAGGATTTGCAGGTACTAAAAGGCAGGGCTATACCAAGGAAAGCTAGAAAGAGAAGGTGCAAGAAGAGAGAGGTGAAAATAAACACTTATTCTACTGCTTTGAGCTATTTTTTTTTCCTTGATCTGTGAGATCAGATCTGGGGTGTGCTGATATAAGTGGGAGCCTTGCCTTTTCAGCCCAGACAGCATTTCCCCTCAGTGAATAAAATACTCCAGCTTAGACTTCTTCACACTCAGGGACATACCAGGGCACACTGGTCAGGGTGTACCATACACATTATCTCCCTGCTTGAGTTTCTTCCACTGTCTTTGATTACATCCCAGCAATCTTGTGATCTCTCACTGCAGGACAGCCAGACTGTGCAGTTTCCCCATGAATCCTGGGGCATGGGAGCAGGTTTGAAGAGGGGAGACAGGGCTGAGGTGAAATTTACTCCCTCCTAGAAGTCATTAGATGTAATTCTGTTGACTGGAGCAGAAGGGCATACCCTTGAGCTATGTGGTCTTTTCCCATGAGAACCCAGCCCAGGTGACACAATCAACTCTGTCCCTCCCCAGTTTGACACATTTAACTCCAGCTTTTCAGGAGTTCTGACAGTGTTTACCACCCAGTTTCTGTAGTAGTGTGTCTCATGTGATGCTCACTGATTAAGGGGCCTGGGTGTAAAGATGAGGGTTCTTTGCTGCTGCAGAGAACCACGCCACAAAGGATTTTGGCAAAGGAAAATGCAGCTGCTCTGCTTGCCAAAGCTAAGGCTGTCCAGTTGTGTGCTTCTGGTTAATACTCTGATTGAAATGGGTATCTTCTTTAATGGACCTTCTCCATCAGCTCAGAGCCAGCATCTGCCCCAAAGAAATTATTTGGAAGGATGACTTTTTCACATTCTTTCTCTTCTTTCTCTCTTTCTTCTTCAAAATAGCAGATTTTCCCTTCAGATTACTTAAACTGAAATAAAATAAGACTAAACAAAATCTGAGGGAAAATCTCTTCTCCTAAAATGCAGAAGAGCCAGGAGCAGGGTAGCTCTGAGACTCCTTTTCTCCTGCACTTCCCTTTCCGGTGCGAGGAGTATCAGACCACCCTGGAGTTTGTTCATCTGTCAAAGAATACCAGACATGGAAGGTTTCTGTATAACTTGAAAAGATAATTTGTCCCCTTGCAGCTCAAGTTTGAGAGAGACTGTTTCAGACTTGTGTTTCAGAGCTGGAGGGACCATCCAGGGAAAGCTATCCCACTCCAGCTTTTTTCACAGGAGCAGGAAGGGATGAGGGCTCAGCTCAGGAGAAACTTCCTCTCTTTGCTTGCCTGTCCAACAATGTTACTAATATCACTGGCCCAAGACCCTGTGCAAGGCCCCTCTTTCAAAATCTGACTAATTCAGGGGTAACTATCCAGGGAACATTTTATGAAATCACATTGGAATAACTCCGTTTTCCCTCGGTTCACCAATTTTCCCATGTCAACAAGATGGGTTTGTCAAGCCTGCAGGATTCCTTTGTGCCCTTAGCAGATCATGATAATCCTCTAGATTTGTCCTGTGTGATAAACTCTCCCCAGGCAGAAGGCAGGCAGGCAGCAGGACAAACCCACCTACATCTGGTGGCTGCGTGGGCTCCAGCACCACAGCATCTGAAAACCTTGTCCTTGCAAGGAAGGGCGCTTCCGTTTCACAGCTGGGAAGCTGGGACATGTGGAGTCTTTTAAAATCTTGTTAAATGTCCATCAGTGTTTCTGGGGAGTGAACAGCATTAAAGACATGCTGTTTGTGGGATCTAGGGGATCTTTCCTGGCCCCAGCCTGGCTACCTGTGCCCTTTCCACACCCTCCAGACAATGAAAAATAAAAACCCCATGGTGGTAGTTCCCTTCTGCCTCTGTATTCACACCTATTAGATCCTGAAATCTTACTCCCACAGGTGGAGCAAGGATGGGTTTGGAGTTAAGGAAAGATGACCAGTGTGGGAGATCCTTTGTGCTGGTTCTCCTGTTCCTGGGGAAGGAGTTCCTTGTGCCAGGCTTTTGCAGAGATGTCTCCCAGTCAAGGAGCAGGTGAAAAGGGGCAGTTTTGGACAGATCATGTAAAATGTGAGCAGCTGGGACAGGTACGTATTGTGCCTTACAGTTTGTGATGAAGGAGCAGCCTGGCATTTTGGAGGAGCACACTGGTAGGCAGCATGTGCTTTCATTTTGTTATGCTGACAAAGAAGCTCCATGAAGGTGTGGTTTACTGCTCAAACATCCATTCTGAACTGGATGTAACAGACTACAAGTGTACCTAATGACTAATACACCAACTGAAGAGACAGATTTTACATTACACTGTAGGATTTTACCTTTTCAGTAGATGGCAGAGGTTGATAGGCAGCAATTAAATAATCTGTCCAGTCCGCAGCTGCATTAAATTCATAAGCACCAAAAAAAAGTCAGCTGAACAATCAGCAGAGCTATTTGCTCCTATTCACATGCCGCCTTTTTGTTTTCAGTTGGGTTTTGGGGCCTCCTCCTGCAGTCTCTGATGCACAGAGTGTGCTCACACTGCTGGCAGGGAGCACCTCGTTCAGGCTCAGCACTTCCCTCCTGCCTTTTGTCGTGCCAGCCTGAGCTTTTCTTACCAAGTGCATCGCTGTCCTTGTCCTAAAACTGAGGAGAGCCCGGCTTAGGATTTCTTTTTTTTCATGTTTCCTCTCCAGGAGAGCTACAACTCTGAGTGTGAGTTCGTGGAGAGGATCCACGAGCTGGGTTACAACACCTACGCCTCCCGTCTGTACCGGACTGTCCCCAGCAGGGCGGGTACCAAGCGCAAAGCCAGCGCCGAGAGACTCTGGTACGTCTCAGTCAATGGCAAAGGACGACCCAGGAGGGGCTTTAAAACCCGCAGGACACAGAAATCCTCTCTCTTTCTGCCCAGAGTGCTGGATAACAAAGACCATGAGATGGTCCGGCTGTTCCACACCAGCGCGAAGTTCCGGGAGAGTCTCCTGAGGGCCCCGAGCAAGAACCAGCGCAGGAGGAGAGGACACTAATGGGGTGTGGGGAGCTCC
The DNA here is from genome assembly GCA_016584745.2 of Phylloscopus trochilus trochilus. NCBI lineage: Eukaryota > Metazoa > Chordata > Aves > Passeriformes > Phylloscopidae > Phylloscopus > Phylloscopus trochilus. Next base: position 6,221,622 of record WQNJ02000001.1, read on the forward strand.
TGTTGGGGCTGGGAGGGACTGGGTGCCTTCAAAATGCTACTAAAACCACACTAACAGCTGTGATTGTACCAGAGGCGTTAACAGGGACAGGTTTTGTACACTGTGTAATATAACTGATAAACCATGTTGCTTGCTCTTAGCTGCTGTAGGGTTGTGACCTGTGGGGAGAGAGATGGGAGATTAACTGAGGCACATTCAAAGGTAAATTAGCTGGATGTAATAATTTCGTCAATGCCTTTCATGTTTCCTTTCCTTAAAAAAAAAAAAAAAATTCAAGTATTTTCATTCTAACTTGCCATAGGCTGTTATCTCAGTGATGTTGCCCTCCCAGACCACATAGATATTTAACACTTACCAAATTTGTGTCCACAGAGGAGGTATAGCACTTTCATGGCTCTTCTGGCCATAAGAGGCTACATTCTTATTTTTACATAATACAGGAGTTAGAAAACCAGTGCTTTCTTTCTTTTAATTTACATATATTTATTTTTATTTTACGACCAGCCATCATCAATTATACTTTTTCCAAGACTGTCCAAGAAAAGTAAGATTATCAGCTACTTCAAACACTTCGATAGACCTACGCATGACCAGATTCTCCTTGATTTTGTTAAACTAAAACTCCGAGATGCCTGACCTTGTCATTTAAATAAATGAATGGTGGTAAAGTGGCATTTGCATTCGTCAGGCTTTGGCAGTACAGATCTGTTTATCAACAGATGAATCCTCTCCTAGAATAGGACTCAAAGGTGATGTGAAAGAGAGTAGTTTTGGCTTGGATATTGGGAAGGAATTGTTCCATGTGAGGGTGGTGAGGCTCTGGCACAGGTTGCCCAGAGAAGCTGTGGCTGCCCCACCCCTGGAATTGTCCAAGGCCAGGTTGGACAGGGCTTGGAGCAGCCTGGGACAGTGGAAGGTGTCCCTGCCCATGTCAGGAGGTGGAGTGGGATGAGATTTAAGGTCCTTTCCAACCCAAACCATTCCACACTTCTATGATTTTTCTGCTCTGATTCTGGAAGTTAACTTCTGCAAAGCAGAGGGGAGTCCCCATCAGAGATAAAGTTTTGAGCAAGGGGTTAAGCTTTAAACATTTTTCTTGGCATCCAGGAGATGACAGAGTAGCACAAAGATTGAGGTGTGCTTGACAAGCACAGATAATGGTCATTTCAGTGGGGTTTGGCCCTGTGCTCCTCATTTCCCAGAGTCAGGCCCTGATAGTGGAGAGCTGGAAAGAAAGAAAGACCGCACTGAAATAAACACTCCATCTGATTTTAACAGAAGGTCTGTGAGTTAAATCTGACATTACGTAGAAACAGACAGGTGTGAATCCCACTCCTGGTCATATTGAGACAAAAAGCTCTCCTTGTGGGCTGCTTTTGAGTATGCCCATTTAAATGTGCTCGTTTAAAACTAAAAATGTTCCATTCACCGGGGGGTGGAATCTGTGAGAGTGAGGAGTAAGATGGGTTCACAGAACGAGGTGACCAGGCCTAGGTCCAGCACTGCTTACATCCCCATAAAGGTAAAACCAGAAAGGTGTCTTTATGCCAAATAATGTGTTTCATTCCTTCCACTCTGGTATCTTTTCTGTAATATTCTAACAAAGGAGGAAACTGTGTTTCAAGAAGGAAGTCAAAGTTCCTTGATCTCAGTTCTTCTTTGTACTGAAATAATGCGAAAAGATCTTTAAATGACATACATTAAATAATGGTGCACACAGGACAGAGCTGGGTTTAAAGAAGGGTATGGAAAACCAGGACCCATGCTCCCAAATTTACCTGCTTTTACTAAACAACCAAAAATAGTGATGGGATCTTCACAGAGTTGATCAGGCAGCCTCACATCAGGGGCCACTGTGCAAAGAGGAATGAGAGGCCGAAAAGGAAACAGAAGAATTCAGGTTTTCTATTTGTTCACTGTCCTGTCAACCACACAGTGCCCAAACTGCTGCAGGATCCAAGGTGACTCCTCAAAGTTTGATTGTATCAGGGAAGAAAATGAAGTTTTGCCTCCAGGGCTGTTTTGGGGACACATGTTGGGTCTGCCAGCTCCCCTTTCTCAGTTCCCAGTTTCACTTCCCACCTCACTAGAGGTGGGAGATGCCTGGGCAGGAGAGGGGGATGCAAGGAGCCCTCCCAGCTCTCCAGCTCCAGGAACAAAATGTAAGGGAAGGGAAGTGTCAGAAGGCCTGGCTGGCAAGGAAAGATCACCTACAGCTGAAGGCTGAGAGAGATGGTTTCCCTCATGTCTAATTTCTAAATAAATAAATGAAATATATTTGTTTTGACCGCTTTCAGATTTACTTCACCTCAACTGGTAACAAAACCAAGATCCATTCCCAGCTTCCTCTCCCCTAAAATGGCTGTTGTATAAAATTAATGACTACCAACTGCTTCAGGTATTTTTGATACCTGATAGTATGAAGAAAATGAATAAACCCCTGTTTCCCACGACACAAAGATGCATCTTCAGCCCTGCTCCAAGTGCCTTTCCTATCAAATATTTACTCTTCATTCCCAGCTCTTCTCAGGAGTGAGGATTTTTTGTGCTGGCTGTATCCCTTGCTTTGCTGTACCTCTGTTGTTGTCATCAATTTTCTCTCTCATTCTTTTGTCCTGCCTCTCTTTTCCAGTCGGCCCAGCTCCCTGCCATAAAGGATCAGCAGGTAATTGCTGTGTGTGATACAGGAACATCACTAATTACAAAACACCTGCTTACTCCTGCCTTTGTTCAGAGCTGTATTTCATGCTTGTAGGAATATTTCTTTAACCACTTTCCCATAGGAAGTCACAATGAAGTTAAGCTTAACATGTGAATTAAATTCTCATTTCAGTGTTAATTTTTTTTGTCCCAACAAAGCCTAAAATACTAACACTGAAAAAGAAAGGTGAGGGGAGACAAAAGAAAAAAATAATTAACTCTTTGGACACAATGACATTTTGACTGCTGTAGGTAAGTGATGACTTTCACATCAACCTAAAACAATTTCATCCACATTCTTAGGATTTTTCTTTGCTCAGTCTCATTGCAGCAACTCAAAGGAGATGGCTTTGGGATTTGTCTTCTTTTTTTTTTTTTTTTTTTTTTTTCTATCTTTTAAGAAACATTAATATTCTTGTTGAAATGCTTTTCAATACAGACATTCATTGCTTAATATTCTTTTAGCAACCTTGAATTCCACAGTTCCCAGACATTGACAGGCTGAAATCCTATTCATGGTAATGTTCCCAGTTGTATTCTATACCCCATTTTATTTATTTGGACCAGAACCTTAGGGGATACCTTACAGGAGGAAATATATCTGAGCTATTTTCTCCTTAGGATTAAAACATCAAGATGTGTCTCCTCTTTAAAAAGTTCCTTGAGTGAATCTACACCTTTGCATTGTACAGGCTGTTGTCAGGATTTTTTTTTTCTTTCTTTTGTATTTTTTGAGGAAGATTTAAACATTACCCCTTTGGGGGCTGCAGAGCTTCTGCAAACTTCACAGGCTCCAGAGCACAAAATCATTGCTGCTCCCACCCTGGAGCCAGGAGAGGATGCTCACCACAAACTCATTGCCTCCTCCTGGGCTACCTGCTCTAGCTGACCCTGCTTGAGGAGAGGGCTTGGATCAAATGCCCTCCAGGGCTCTCACCCATCCACCTGTCTGTGATTCAGTCATTAGCTGCACTTAATTCAAACTGGCTATCAGTTTGCCCTCCTCTTTGGATGTTCAGATTCCTGCTGTGCCTTCTGGAGCCCAGCAGTTCCCCCTCTCAACCCCTCTGACTTCTCTCCATTCACAAATGCTCTTCAGTTTGGGATCAATAGTTCTCCAGCCCACTCTAACAACCTGGTGTACTAACTATCTGCTCTCTCCCTTGAAATCACTTATTGCACACTCAGTAGAGTTGCTCATTTGGCAGGTATGAACAAGAATTGAGCAGTTGATGTATGTACTCCCAAAAATTGTCTTTTCAGGTTGCTTTTCTGCACCATTTCTTCCCCACGCTCCACAAGGTACCTTCTCTTCATCTCCTTCACCTCCTCCCCATGGCAAAAGTCTTTTAATGGGTGCCATTTCTAGCACTTGTAGCACCATTTCCTCACAGTTTTGTACTTTTAAAAAACGTTGTCCTGTAGAAATTGTACAACTTTTTTTTTCCCAGTCAATATCATGTATCATTATTATCAACGTATCATTTCCTCACTTGACCTGATCTTGAATGTCATTGTCTTTTCATGAGGCAGAGGACAGTGAATTGAGGGGTTTTGGCAAAGTTTTCATTTATTTGTGTCCAGACAGAGAACACACAGCCTGGTCCGTGGCTATACCTGGAGCAGATTTTTTAGTTCCTTTAATCCTTGCTTTAGCCCATCATAGCTCTGTCCACCAACCCCATATAAGATCTCCTGGCCTTTGGTGATTGTGTTGGGACTTCTGTGGCTGTCTTCTCTTAAAAAGCAAGAGCTGTGCTTAAAACATGAATAGCTCCCCCATGACGAGTAACCAAGTCACAAGGCAGGGATTGTTTCCAAATTTACTCACACCTTTTTTTTCTCCACTTTCTAAGCAAGGATTTCCCTTCTCTTTGAGCATCATTAATTTGCCATCCTGAGATTACATTCTGGTAATTCTGTGGTATTTCTGGCTCTTTGTTTCACCGATTTATAGAGCTCTGATATTTGTTTCCACAAGCCTTGCTCCTCTTTCCTGTTTGCCTCAGCAAGAACAGCAGTGAACTCCATTTTTATTTGGAAACTGCTTCACAGTTATTCCCTCAGCATTTAGAAGAGGGCCTGGTGACATTTCTCAAGGTAATCTCATTTAATGACAAAGAATGTACAAAATCTATTTGTCTCCATCATCACAAGCATGAAAATAACGCTAGAGGGGATGTTTTGTTCATACTCTTTAACAGCCCTAACCAGCCCCAAAACCCTCTCTGTTTCGAGTCCTTTTGTGATCTCTTGGATTTCCTGCTTTACTTCCTGACGTTTCCACTTTCTTCTCGGCTTTTCTTCCACAGATGTACAACCCTCTGGAAAAAAACAATAGGCAAAGAAATCCCTTTGGCCACACGTGTCTTCCCTTTGGATTGCTTGCTTGGGCCTGGGTGTTGGAATGGGGCTGGTGTTAGCTCAACTATTCAGTCCACAAGGCTTAAGTGTTTCTTATAATTGTCTGAGTGGAGGATGTGGTTACACCCCCAGCTTTCAGAGGGTTTTCTCCCATCCAGAGCAGTTCAAGATGAAAAAAAATCTCTACAACAAAGCTGTTACTACACGTTGATATTCACCATCATATCTTCGGTTCACAGCCTCATCTGTAAATAGGAACTCAGAGCAGCAGGGATGTAAATACATTAGAATTGTAGCCAGGCAGGGCAGTATGTCAGATATCACAGAAAAATGCCTTTGAAAAAGTCTCTTTGGGCTGCATTGAAAACCTTCCCCCTGAGCACCCTGCCACCGCTGAGCACTGACATCCAAAATCTCCTTCAGACCTAAACAACAACCTCAGAAACCAAAGCTGTTAACAACAACAATGAAAACTTTGACTCTTAGTGCTTATTTGTATCTGACAGAAAGCACAAGATTCTTCATACTTGTGTGCCCGTGTATCTCACAGTAACATGCAATTTTCCTCCTGGAAAAAAAAATGTATAATGTTAAAAATCAGGAATCCTTCTCCTGGCCTCAAATGCTGAGGGAAAACACAAAAAGAGGGAAGTTTGCAATGTACCTCCCCAAAAATGAATGTAGGCAAATTAAGCCAAGCCTTTCTAAGTTTAGTCATAACAAAATCACTGATTGCCACATTGACAGTGCGAATACATTTACACCTTTGGACCAAAGCAAACCAGACTCCACATAATTTTACACTCCTGGAGTTGAAATGCTTCAATGCTAATTCCAATATTAATTGCCAATGACATGCTGAAGGCCTTGTCAAGAGAGGCATTTAGTAGGACAACCGTTTATGTCTTGTTGATGCGCAGAATTTTTTGATTTTGATCTTTTCTAAGGGCCGAAGGATATCAGCTTATTACTCTGCCAAAAAGATTTTGATAGGAACTGCTGAGATCATTCCTATCAAAACAACAATCTGTGCACTGGGGAACCTTACTGACAGCTCTTCTTCTTCTTTTCCTCCTTCTTGGAATAGAAAATATTTTCCTTTCCTTTATTTATTTTGTAATAAATACAGCATCTTTCTACTGGCCACAAAAGAAGTATCTTATAGCAGGAAAACACACCAGCAAAGAAGCCTTTCCAGCCCAAACTATTCCCTGTCTCTCTGTGGAGAGGCAAGGCAGGGGGGAAGGATGCTAACCTGTCAGAACCAGGAGACTGCAAAGGGTATCTCCCAATGAGCCAGATCCTGGCAGATATTCCTGCATCTTCTGGAGCTGAACAAGGGAATGTGAAACGTCTTCAGCCACCCCTTGGTTGCTTCTGGTCTCCTCTGCTGTACAGATCTTCGGGGACTGAAGAATTACTGGTTTTCCTCTGTTCTGTTAATGGCATTTTTTTTTTCAAATGATCATGTATTCCTAGCTGCTGCCCAGGGGCGTTTTTTTTCCAAGCAGTGAATTCCTTGATTTGCCCCCAGGAAAACTTAGCTGCAAGTGTGGAGATGAGCAACTGTGAGGGAGGTCCCTTTCTTTGTGGTTGTTTCTCATGTTTTTCAATGGCTGGTTCATAGCCTGAGAAGGCAGCTGGGATGGGAAATGGATGGGAAGTGGATATTCTCACCCACATCCGTGATGTGGACACAACCCTTAAACACAAACTGACCCGAGGAAGGAAACACTGCCAGCTGCAAATGTCCCTTTTTGGTTGAGGCCATTAGGATGATAGCAAAAAGAAGTGACCAGTTCCTAAAGTATAAACAAATTGGACCCCCAAATTCTTCATGAATAAAAGCAGATGCAAAAGTATCTAGGTGTAAATGTTTGACTTGAATTTGACTTATTTTTCTCCCATTTTAGGCACGTTGGTTTTGTTTGTTTGTTTGTTTGTTTGGTTTGGGTTTTTTTTTGGTAAGCAAAAGGTGCCTTGTGTTTTTGGATGTGTGCTCAGGAAAGAGCACTGCCCATAAGAGTGATGCTGGAAAAGCTTATTTCAACAGCATGAATTAGCAAAGCAGAGGGAAAAAGAGAGTGAGAATGTGTATGAAACCCCTGGGAAATTCTGGAAACTTGTTCTCCTGTGAGAACTAAGTAATACAACAAAACTGAATAGCTTGGATAAGGTAGCAGTCCTTTAGTCCACATATCTGCCTCCTCTTCTATTTCCTCTCTTCCTCCTTGGATTTTCAGAGGTGAAATGCTTTCCATAGGGGAGAAAATGTATTGAACTGATTGATCTTTATTTCTTCCTAAAGCTATCTTAAACAGTCCTTTGAAGTGTGCAAGTTCAAATGTCTCCTGTTTCCTCTCAGAAGGTTTGAAGGATTTGGGAAGGTGAACAAGCAGATCTATAATTAAAGAGCAGTTGATGGGAACTGCCCTCCTTTGTGAGCATTCTCGGGCCACCTCCAAATTTAGATGCTTGAAGAGAACCATCCCATTTTAGTCCTGCAATAGTTCAGATGCCACCACTGCATAGCAGAAGGGAAGCCTTTCTAAAATCCAGGCAACATCACCTTTATGGCCACAAAACCTCAGGGTTTTTGTTCAAGGTCCTCACTTTAAAGTGTAGGTTAAAGAATTTTATTTTTTTCCCCCCACAGCATTAGTCCTAAATGCTGTGGTGCCTTTACTGCTGAAATGTGTGGATTTGAAGAGCAGTGAGGAGAACTGTGAGGAGAATTTAGAGACATCCTGGTGCTAATGCAAATGTAAGAATCCCAGGGCAGTGAGGGTGGCTGCAGGGCTCCTGGAGGATCCAGCCCCTGTGGGATGTGCAATTCTACCAGCTTGGAAATATCTCTGGCACCTGCTGCTGCTTGATTTGCAAATTTTTGTCTTAAAAGAAAGACAACTAGGTCTGATAGTATCAAAATATCACAAGAACTCACACTTTGAGCTGAGTATCTGTTTCATTCGGAAATATCCTTTTTTTTTTTTTTTTTCCATTTGGAAATAATCTTCTGTTGGAAGTACTTCATGTAGGCTTGGGTATTCTGTCCAATAACACATCATACGTGATAACCAGCCAATAGCTTGTCTTAAATCAATTCTTACCTTTAGGAAATTACTCCTTGCACAAATTTTTGGAGGCAGAAATGGGCTCATTCACCAAGTGTGATCAGAATTCAGTGCCTTCAGATGCTTCACTGAGGAAAGAATTAATGCTCCACCTTCCTTTAGTGTTTCTATGAGGAAAAGCCACACCAACATTACTTTATGGAGCCAGAAAGGATCTAGTCTGAGACAATTCCCCTGAGACAGTGTCACTGGAGGCTAGGTGACACACAGTGCTGGGCACAGCAGAGCTGTGCTGTGACCCTGCCTGCCTGGGTTACCCTGCAGACGTGGCAGGCTCACAGGCATGTGTTGCTCAGACCGTGAAAACAACTGAAAATTATTCTTAAATCCTTGGACATTTTTTCGTGGCAGCATGGCTCTAAAACTACAGCAGCAGAAACTGAGTTTATTTGTGTCCCATAGCCTGTCTGCCCCAAGTATCTGTTACCCATATTCAGTAGTGCACACGGAAAGAAAGCCCTCAGGATCAGATTAACTCTTTCTTTCCCCAGTTCTGAATGAAGAATGAAGCTGTATTTCAAGTGTTTTGCTGGAAATGTGTTCAGAAATAGCCATGAAAACTGAGATTCACTATGGTCTTTCCAGAAGGGGACTGGAATGGTAAAACAAAGCTCTTCAGAATTGAGTCAGAGAGATCTAACAAGACCTTAGAGAGGTTAGACAAGAGTTTGCTTTCTTGATAAATCTTGGAGACAATCTAGGTTATGCTCCTTGTAAAGATCATGATGGTTAAAAAAGGAATAATTATTCTGTATTTTAGAAACTAGTGAAGCGTTTGGTAAAAAAGCTGTGGAAAGACTGAAAGACACTTTGTGCCTCTCTTCCATGCAACACTGGTTAAACAGAATAGGAAAGGAGACTCAGACAGGTAGAAATGCAAAGAGAGAGAAAAGAAATACTCTTACACCTTGAGCTGCTCCTGTGAGGCCATTTCCTCCATGAGAAAGATGGAGGAGAAAGAAGAAAAGAAGCAGGTGCAGGTGAGGAACAAAAAAGAGAGTCAGTTTAGAAAATTGTCCTGGAGAGCCCTGCCAGGTGAAGGCCAGTGGGTTTTTATCCAGCACAGGCTTGCAAGACTAAAGCATTCTATCTGAGGCAAACAAAATGCATAATTTCACACCAATGGCATCATCCACTCGCCAGTGTGACACTTGGATTTCGCTCACTTATCAAACAAACTGGTACTTTGTACTTGGCCAGATGGTGGTGACAAACCAGGGCTGTATTTAAGGGATGCAAACCCGTGTTTTCAGCCTGGGGGGCACATGCTTGTACTTGGAGGCACCACAGGAAGGGAAGTTCACGTTATCCCGGGAAAGGACAGGATGAGGCTCTTGGAGCCCATTCATGGCAGCCTGGGCAGGAGCCCCAGGGCAGTCCTGCAGGTGCTGGAGGGAGCAGGTGCTGGCACAGATCTGCACAGGCTCCACATGTGCTGGTGAAAAACTTAAATAAACCAAAATAAAGCAAATGCTAAGCCAAGAAAAAAGGCTGCTCCTGTCCCCAGCAGGTACTGTGACTGTGCAGGAGTTGGGGCAGTAGAACCAGGATTACATTTCAGGAGCTGGCTCAGCTCTAAAACCCTGCTGTATTTCAGCTTGTCTTCAACCTTAGTGGTAGCACAAGGCAGCATTTTGAAGTAATTCTGCATTTCAGAGAGGAGGTTGCTCCTGCAAAGATACAAACCTGCCAACAGTTCCAGGACTTTTGGAGCTATGTGAGATTTCTTTCTCCTTTCTGCTTCCAACAAAAGCAAAGGTAGGTCTCTCCCTTTCTGAGTGACTTTTGTGCAAATCTTTGCACAGCTTCAGTACACTAGTGAGAGAGAAATGGTTTTGAGCCAACTGAATTAACTGCAAATTGATTTAATGGGTTCAGCCACTGAATCTGAGTAACCAGGGTTTTGAATAACTGAGATACTTTTCAGTGTAAGCAATAAATGCCAGGGATAGAACTGTATTATAGGCAACAGAGACTATGACTGAGCTTTGGATAATCAAGATTCTACTTTGTATCATGTATACTTTGGCAGCAGCTGATTCCTGTAGGAATAAGAAAGTAAGAACATGTGCAAACTGCAGCATGACTCTACCACTGTGACCTCGTCAACAGCTTCAAGGTCATCATTATAAAATCCTTCAGCATTTTTTTTTTCTTTCTTTTTTTTTTTTTCGCCTGGTTACACGTGGGTTGTTAAGATTTATTACAATCATTGTTAGGGAACACCTGCTAAGTGTCAAAAGATTCCTGGGAATCTTCAAGTGTTTTGCTAAGGCAAAACTGCACCTTTTACACAGCTTCTGAGAATCCAGCCTGATGGAATACAGTCCAGTCTCTACTGACTCAGGGTTTTTTATGATTCTGATTCTGTGATCTGGTCATGCCCTAAAGCAGAAGCATAGCCACGAGTGGCATTCAAACATATTTGACCTCCAGACAAATTTACCACTGTTGAAAATGATCCATTTGTGTTTCCTGGGATTCCTGATATATTTCAGACTCTGAGTAAGGATCAGGTCCTTGGCTGAAGTCAGCTGGCATTGCTGCAATGGCTTTGCTGAAGCTGAGCACTTTATCAAGAGCCTAAGTGCTCTCTAAAAGTATTGGGAAAAATTAAATTTGACTCACGAAATTAAGCCTAAGCAAACATGGAGAAAGAATCTTAAATTCAAGTTTCTAGAGGTTTTTAGTGGAAGTCACCACATGTCTCCTTTGGCTGCACTGCAGTGTTCCTTCCCTATATCCCCATTTTATTTTCAGCACAGCAATCCTTTCCTTTCCTTTCCTTTCCTTTCCTTTCCTTTCCTTTCCTTTCCTTTCCTTTCCTTTCCTTTCCTTTCCTTTCCTTTCCTTTCCTTTCCTTTCCTTTCCCTTTCCCTTTCCCTTTCCCTTTCCCTTTCCCTTTCCCTTTCCCTTTCCCTTTCCCTTTCCCTTTCCCTTTCCCTTTCCCTTTCCCTTTCCCTTTCCCTTTCCCTTTCCCTTTCCCTTTCCCTTTCCCTTTCCCTTTCCTTTCCTCCTTTCCCTGAGCAATGAAACTCTGTCTGCTTTTCAGGACTAATATACGGCCCCTGAGTGAAGGCAAGGCTGTGATTCAAATCAAGGGTTCTGTTGACACTATAATCCTCAGGAGCACAGCTGGAGCATTTCATGAACGGTAGCAAAGACCCTCCATTGATTTACTGCCTTGGTATTCCATCAGGAGTCCATGTTCTGTGTCGTTGGCTGGAACACACAGAAAATAACTCCGTGAACTTCTAATTAAGGCATTTAGCTCCTTGCCCATCTCGTAAGGAAGGGGCTGTGCTATATGTGAGATGCTGTTGTTGCTGGTTTTATGGATTCTCCCCTATTTTTATAGCAGGAGGGCTTCAGGCCCTAAGAAGGTCCTGTGGGCTTTAAAGAGGATAAACACTGTGGTGGCTCCCTGACCCTTCCAGCAGTGTGGGATGGCAGGAATTTTCACCCGTCTCCCCCAAGCTCTCTCTCCAAGCTCCTTTCCGTCCCCCGTTTCACAGAAACCTTTCCCAGCCTCATCATTCCTCAGGCAGAAAAATACTCATCCCAGCGAAACAGGGACCCCACAGCTCTGCCTCTGGGCATGGGACAAACCCTTCCCTTCCTGCAGGGCCGGTCCCCAGGCACAGCATGCACGAGAGCAATTCGGGAGCCGTGCTCTTTCTCGTCTCGCCCCTCGCTCCCTGGCCGTGCTGCCAGGCCCCACTGACCTGAAGATGAGAGTTCCCTAGATTGTTTCCAGCTAGCCCCGCTGAATGAATAGCCCGGGAAGTATTTTTGGGGTGGTGACTCACCACAAAGCCATGAACGGCCCCTTAAGAGACCATCGAAAGCCCCCTGGTGAAAAAAGTTTTTGTTGTCCTACGCTCCAGCACGGTTTTCTCAGTTCACTGTCCAAGCAGAGAGTTGGGACTTAAAAGGCAGCAAAGAAGAGATGCAGCCCCTGATCTGACACCAGTCCTGGTTATCCCAGTCTGCAGCAACAGCCAGAACAGTCTTCTCAGTCATTGCAGGGGCTGCCAAGGTGCCAGGCAGGACCTCCACCCTCTCACCTGCCTGCTAATTCCAGCGGTACCTCAGGCAGATGAAAGTCATGGAAATGCCAGGGTTTGGGGATAAAGGTGTCTTGGCAGATCTGGTATCAAGTGTGTCAGTCGTATTTTCTTTTTTAACCTTCTGGAAGTGCTTCATAAATTTTATTGATCCTCTCAAATATAACATCAAATTGCCAGGGGTTGTTATCACAGTTCCTTGTACCTCTAAGTACAATGAGATTCAACGACTTGGGCAGGACCAGAGAAAAACTGGTGTTGATGCGTGGTCTGGATTCAAAAAAGGGCTCAGAACAGCTGTAAGTTCTGGAGTTGTGAGTGTTATATTTGGACAGAAAGACAGCTGTGAAAAGGAAAAATGGCACATGCCCATTTTTTTTGTCTGAATGCTTGGCAGGAGACTTTAATAGAAAGTGTTGCCTGCTTACCTTCCTTCACCTCTAACATTTGTGTTCTTCAGGCACCTTCACCAGGCTCTAAGCCTTGTCAGCATCTGGGTTTCAAACTTCCCATCTCTTACTGAGCCCGAGGTGCAGCTGGTCAGAGCTCTGGTAAAGCCACCTGGTCAAGATCTGCCAAGATGTCTGTTGGCATCCAAGAGCTCAGTGACACAAATCCTACTGAAGAATTCTTTGCAGGGCTCATCAGTGTTTTATCTGACCCACATTTTTGGGACTGAGTACTCCAGGAGGTGAATCATGACAATAGGAAAATGCTCTGGAATTGCCACAAGCAAGGTTGGGTCCCAACTCAGCAGCAACCCCTCCAGCACCCTGGAGGTGATCCCCCAACAAAATCTTCACAAATGTGGGCCATTAGAGACAGGAAGTAAGTCAAAGGAAAGCTCAAGACAAAACTTTTGAGCCTGGAAATCTCACAGGACCAACCAGAGCGGATGCCTCCTTTCAGTGTTGCAGGGTGATGGAACAGGTTTGAATCCCATGAGATGTGCAGTTCTCCTGAGAGAATTTCCCAGTTTGACTTCCCAGGGTGGCCCTGTATCCTGTGAGAAGCTGGAAAATTTTCTGGCAACACCAGGCAGGACCGTAAGAACAAAATTCTGTGTGTTTGTGGACTTGTTGCAATAATTTTATCCCCATCAACTTGCTGTGAACAACCTGGGGGAAAGAGTGGCTAAGGGCAGAAAGGCTGGGTTGCTGCTTCATGATTTAGCTGAAAACCTCTCCCAAGAACTGCTCAGTGCATTCTTTCTGAAACTGTTTAGCTGTGGTTTCTCTCACAGGCATGAAGAGGAACAACTCTTACCGTAGCTCACTTTCAGAACAGCAGGAAGTTTTCTCATCCATGTATGACTAAAGACTAAGTGCAATGAAGCCATGAAGCATTCCAACTATTGCTTCTTTAAAGGGACTTCTTAACATTGTTCTTGTCCAACAAACCAAATATTCCATCATAATCATTTCTCTTAGGGCCCTGATTCCAATTTAGTGAAAAAAAAAAAAGTGGCAAACCCCCCCCCCCAGGATGTGATATTAACAAAATAATGTCATGTAAAATAAAGAGAGTGTGAGGTTTATGACTGCTTATTTGGTGGGGCTGGGGTTATCCAATGGGAGAAATACTACCAAAATCCAGTGAGATATGGTTACCAGACAGGAATCCCAGGAGATTCTGTTACCACGCAGGAATCCCATGAGACAGTATTATCAAGAAGGAATCTGTAGTATTCAGTTCACCACAAGGCAGTAATATTAGATTTTTAGAATTAAATCCTGTGGTATCTTGTTTTATAAGAGTTGGCATAGGAGGGACAGAGAAAAATGCAATGGAAGAAAGATGCCTCTCTGGAACCTGAGCTGGGAGCCTTAATCGTTACACTGATTTTCAGCTCAAATAAAACATCACAAATTTTTCCTCATGGTCCAGAGGTATTTTTACTCCACATGATATAAATAATTTATTAGTGAAATACACTTTATTTTTTTTTTCTTTGCTGTTACAAAATACAGATTCAAGCATTAAAAAGGTGAGGGCACCAACATGACTGGTTTTGATTGGCTTAAACATCTTCTGGATTTATTTATTTATTTGTAATGGGTATACTTTTGCCATGAGCAGTACAGTTTTGTTGAAAATGGGTGACATGGCTGTTTTACATCAGCACCAAGAAAGCTTGTGAGCTGTTCAGAGCAGTGCCTTGCACTGCAGGATTTTGTGATGCCTTGTGCCATGTCTGTAGCATTTCAACAACACAGAAATGTTAGAGAATTGTTTTCCTCAGTATCCCTTTTTTTTTTCTTTTTTCTAGTAACAGTGACACAAGAGGGAACTGGACATTTGCTTCAATAAGACCTGGTTTAATTTCAGCCTCTCTCAGGAGTTTGGCCACGACATCTGCGAGCTGTGAGAGCCTTCTGGCAGTGATGGAGAGGGTTCTCAGAAAGCTGCTGCCAAGATGGCCAAAGGAGAGGACCTAGGCTTGCTGTTTTCACCTGATCACAACAGGTAATTCTGGATGCTCATCATCTTTTAAATAAACATACCATTTTGTCTGCCTGCATCATGGCACATCTGTATCAATATTTAAACAGACAAAATCTGGTCAAGGCCAGAATTCCCTTGAATGTAAAGAGTTTAGGGTGAAGAGACAGATCAATTTTGTGATTAGCCTGAATAAAGGCTGGATATGGGTTAAATTAGGACCTAAAACCAAATCCTAGCTGTACTTTTAATTCATCTGTATTTCTAAATAGGTCCTTTCAGAGAGAGATCTCTGTGTTTTGGCAGGTGAGGGGCGCATGCAGCAGGTCACAAACTCAAGTGGCTCCACACAGTTACAAACCTGTCAGGATTTAGCAGTAATTATATTAGCAGTAATTATATTTATGCTGGAACAACAGCGAGATATATTTGGCTGGGATTTGGTGATTCCAAAGTCGATTTTATGGACAAGGGAGACAGAAAAAGGCAGGGCTTCAGGGGAGAAGTGAGAGAGGAAACCTGCTGAAAGAGAGCTGGGTAATTTTAGAAAGGAAAAGCCAAACAAACGTGGGTGCCATGGATTGAGACTGAAAGCCATTCAGATCCTTGTGGCTCCTTGGATCCAGCCCTTGGTGTGGCACATGGCCCTGCACCCTCCTGGCTGTGCTGGCAGCAAAGGTCTCACCCATGGGACACTGTCAGGTACTCCCAGGGCTCTCTGGAGCTGCGGAAGGGCTGGTCCCTGGCATTCAGCTGTGCTCACAACAAGCCAAGGGAAAAGAAAAGGAGGTGGCAGGAAGGAATATAAAGCTCAAGAGGCATTAGCCTGTTTGCTGTGTTTGAGGATACGTCTGCTTGAGTGCCTGTGAACAAGAAAGCAGGCACAGCTGAATGGCAGGCTTAAGGAAAAGTCAGCCGAGCTTCAGAAGAGGGTGTACAAACACTGATCAGATCTCAGCCCTAAAAGACATAATCAAACAGTGCTGGGAGCATGGAAGACCTCTGAATGTGCTAAGTGGACCATTAGAAAACACAACACCTTTAGTGGGGTGTTGGTGGCACAGAGGTATGAGTAAAATGACACAGAGAGATTACTGGTGATGACAGATGGAGAAGTTACTGCACCCACACTTGGAGAGATGCAAATCACAACCTCTGGTGCTTTTGTGATAAGGATTTCAACCCTTAGGTAATGGTTTTGGGACCATTAGTTCACAGCCCAGTGACTTTACCCCTGGATGCTAATGGATTGCAGCCCTGGGGACGGGAGGATTGTGTCACCCCAGCTCCTGGGACAGCTGAACCTCCCTCCGTGGTCTCTGCGAGCAGTTGAGGGCACCCCACCCCTCTGCTGCACTTTTGGCACAGGGTAGGACACACACCTCTGCCCAGAAGCCTACAGAAATTTTAAGGGGAAACAACCTGTGAGTGAACCCGCAATGAAATTCATTCTCCGTGTGCAGTGACCATCCTCACGTGTTGCTGCAAGAGAGAAAAGTCAAATGACTGAGTTGTCTTGGAAGGATTAACAAACTTAGTGCACTCAACATCAAGCTGAGAGCCAGGACAACAGTTTGTGGATCTCTTGAGACAATCTGTCAGGGAAATCTCACCTGTATTCATGTGACATTTCACAAAGTTTGTCTCATCCTGCTTAGCTAAATGTCTTCTTCTTGATGTAATGTGCTTCTATTTGCTTGTACTGCAAAGAAAGAATTCTCATCTTCTTTGTTTCCCACAAATAACCCTTGCTAGTGTCAATCTCACCAGCAGCACCTCCTGTGCTTCCCTGCAACGTGCATTTTCAACAACTTGACTTGGGAGCCCCCAGGTTTGGGTAGGAGTGGTGCTTTTGCAGAGAGGCTTGGTGGACTCAGGCAGAATTTCAGAGCTGCCTCCATGGCAAGTCACAGGACTGAGGCTTGGAGCAGAAATCTGGTCCCGAATTTGGTTTGGGATTTATTGCTCAGCAACTTGGAGCACAGCGAGTCAGCAGCTGGCTCTCTAGCCAAAACACACCGGCAAACAGAGCGAAACTGTCATGGTAACAGTGACACAGAGCGTGCTGCAATGGCACCCTGGTCTCCCCAGGGAATTCCTAAGTGCTACCACAGTAAAAATTATGGCTAATAATAACCTTAATAGTAACTATTGCTGCTACTAATAATAGCAGTAATTATATTTGTGCTGGAACAACAGCGAGATATATTTGGCTGGGATTTGGTGATTCCAAATTGCTCCTTAAATGTGTCTGGCAGATTTCTTTGTGACCTTTCTGTTGAGGTGTTGCAGCTCCTTCAAGCAGCGTAGGGTTAGTCCATGAGCAAAGGTGTTCTGCATTTTTACCTCTGCAGGTGATGGAAACGTCATTCCCTTATCCCTAATTGTCACAGAAGCTTTAGAAATACCTAACTGATGGTATTATGCAAATTATAGTGATATTTAACTTTGAGTAATATGCAACTTCATCATAAATTACAAAGTACAGTGTTGGTGATGCAGGAGTAGCACCATGGCAGGGCACTTCCAAAAGGGAAGAAGAGAGTTCCTGGAGCCACTTTGCCATCATGATCAAATCCCTTGGATTTGGGAACTGACCCAGCAGCCTGTGTCCATGTTAAGTTGAAAGCACCAGGAAAATTGAGAATGGGTTGCAAACGATCCCTCAGGCTTGGTGAAAACAGTGGGATTGTGCTGCTGTTAAATAATAATCTACAGCAGTGTGCATGACGTTTGTTCCCATGGTTCTGAATTAAGATTGCAGGTACAAAGCTGGTACAGGAGGGAGTTTGGGGGGTAGTTTCTTGGGTATACACTCCTCAATTTGCCTCCCGCATTTTAGATAAACTACTGTTGTGACAGAGGAGGGAGTAGAGAAACTTTCTAAGTTCTGTCAAAATATATTGTATAACAACTCTTGCCAGCACAGCTCTTCTCCCTCTCTCCTTCATCTTTCCAATTTTTCAAGAGTGGCCCCAGCCAGGAATTCCATCCACTCTCTTAGCCTCAGGTAGAGCCCACACCAGCAAACACTCACCTTCCCTGGGGTCCTTGTGACTGAAGTCTTAGAATGATTTTTTTTTCCCCCTCAGAAAAAAAAAAAAAAAAAAGAAAACTATAGTGATAATATGCATAGTGTTGTAGGCAATAGAAATGGCATTTTACAGTAAGAACTACTGTACCATTATTATGTTACTTTGTCTTCCAATCCAAGAAATGCTCATAAAGACTCCAATGTTTTTCCTTTTTTTGAAATCCTTCATTTGAACTTCAATTGACAAGTAGCCTCCCATTCCGCTGGTCCAGCAGCTCTCAGGAATATAAATTTGCAAATTAAAAAGTGGAAAGGGGGAAGGAGGGGGGGAAAAGGCAGATTAATTTTGAGAGTATATATATTTTATTTTTTTTTTTAATGACAGAATTCTTTTTCACCCAATACTGGTACCTGAATTCAGTTTTCAACCATGGAAATAAATGGATCCTCCGAAAACTCCAGATAGTTTTGTAACACCTCATTCCAGCATTATGAAATTTCATTAGGGGAGCCAAAAATCTTTTTTTCCCTGTTCCAGAGCAGTGCTAGATGGCCATGAAGGCACTGAAACCAGCCCCTGTGATTTCTGCCTGACTCTTTAAATACAGAACAAACTGCAGGCAGCGTGTCCCTGGCAGGTCACTGGGAGCACTGCTGGGCTCCTTTTGTGGAGGAGGGTGTGCTCCAGGGGTTATTATAAGACTCCAAGACTTTGGGGTTCGCAGGGCTTTTTCTGGCCGTGTCACCGAGCGGAATATTTTGTGACTGGATATAGCACGTGGCAAATAGCACAGCAGTGACTGCACAGCTCTGTCTGAATTCCCTGGGCAGGGAGTTTTCCCTTGGTTGTGTGTCATTCCCAGCCTGCTGAGTGAGTCCAGCAGCTCTCATGTGCATCCTCCACTCCCACCAGTGTCAATAATAACGCACGTGGAGCTTTGTAATCCAAATAATCGTCCTCAGTGGGTGTGCTCTGGCATAAAAACAGTGTCTCTGGTAGGGATCAGGCCTTGTGCAGCCACAGCTTGTATTGTTTTATTCCATCATCCCAGGAAGCTACAGGAAAATGAGCTCAGTGGCCTTCCATGCAATAATTTACCTGTTATTTCAGGGGTATGGTAGCAAAGGGAAAATGTCGGGGAAAGCTGTAGGGATGTGCTCTGCTGGGATGGGGCAGCTCAGAGGTTTTAGGTGGCCACGCTGTTGCACTTAGCATTTGTAGGACACACACATTCAGGAGGGGCACTTCCAGTCAATGGAGGGAATCACAAGTTGGTCCTGGAAATTATTAAAAATACCAAGGCCTTCACTCTGTTGTTGACTGCCTCATTTCAGGCTGCTTTGTGGTTTTTTTTTTTTTCCTCAAGACAATCTTCAGACTGGCCATTTCTAATTTGCATTTATCCCATCCTGCTTATTAATAAGCAGACCCAAGCCAGGTAAATATCTGAACTAATTCCCTGGAGATCTCTTCCCACAGAGCTCATTGGCAGGATGGAAACTG
The DNA here is from genome assembly GCA_016584745.2 of Phylloscopus trochilus trochilus. Taxonomy (NCBI): domain Eukaryota; kingdom Metazoa; phylum Chordata; class Aves; order Passeriformes; family Phylloscopidae; genus Phylloscopus; species Phylloscopus trochilus. The sequence goes on from WQNJ02000001.1 coordinate 6,240,867, forward strand.
TACATTCTCCTAGTCCAAAGACAAACATATCCTGAAATGCAAGAAAATTAATAATCTTCACTGTTCACTGCTGAGAGCTGAGGAGGCTACGTGGCTTCATGGAGCAAACTGACTCAGAGCCTGGTCCTGCTCCCTCTTTCACCTACAGGAACAGCAGCAAACCCTGTGGGAAATGTGCTCTCAGAGCAGCATGAGGAATCACCCAAAAGAAGATGGACAGCCTTCATTGTTTTCTTTTGCTCGTCATTTCTGAAGGTGGATGGATTAATTCCTGTAATGCTCATGCTTCTGTAGCTCTCAAAGCTTCATGGGTGAAGTGAGGAAGATGGGAGTAAAAATAGTTAATATTGAAATGGCTGACTAGAACTAAACTGCTCTTGGGCCTTGAATAGCAAGGGGAGTTAAATGATTATATCAAAAAACAAGCCATGCCATCTCTGATGGTTTCTTGGTGTCAAGGGGATTTTCTCTGGGCAAGGATCATTCATCCAAATCTTATTTACTTGTAACTGGTGTGATCCGAACTTGGAGCGAGAACTGGCTCCCCTTGTGATCTGCCAGGCCTGCTATTCAACAGCACAAAGAGAGGGAGTAACAAAACCCATGGCAAATCCCCTGGACAGGTCTGCTGACAGATGACTGACATGTCTGCTGACAGGTGACTTGTTTTACACACTGCTGCAATGTGCTCCTCAGCTACAGAGTTCAGCTGTAGACCTTTTCAGCTTCACTTTCCAAAGGAAAGGGAAGAAAATACATTTTACTCGACATGTTACTGCTGTTACTGCCCTCAAACAAGTCACAATTTGGTGAGAAACCTCCATGCTGGTTGATCTTCAAGCTCTAGAGCTGTTACCTGCGCACAGCTCATGGCCTGCAGCTTTCTTTTCGAAAACTCACCCACCAAAAACCCTACAGATGTCTCTGGCTGGCTCCATCAGGAGTGATGCCATGCTGGCCTGGTTTTATACCTGTTTTTAGGGCTTTTTGTGCGCCAGAGTGAAAGATAAAGCTGTTGCCACTGCTAATACCACCGGTGGTATCAGGAAAGCAGAGGATTTGTTTCACAGTTGTGACACTAAAGGTCAACTGGAAAAGCTGGTCTCCTGCACGCTCGGAGAGGTTATGGACTGTACAGCTGTGTCCATATATGTTCTGACAGGTTCTAAGTGGTGTTTTGCTAGGGAGTTTTAAATTCAGCCATACACGTCATTTGCTTACAACAGCCAGTTTTCTTCACTTCAGCCACGGGTAAGAAATGATTCATGCAAGAGAGGCCACATGTTGAACAGATTGGTGTAAACCAATTATGCTGCCTTCAAAGTCAGCTAAAACATTCTCACACAAAAAAGTCAACTCTAAGCTACTATTTCCCACAATAATAATAATAAAAATAAGCTTAACCAACACTTACTCTGATTCTCAAAACTCATTTTCTATTATGTTTCCTTCTACCAGTTTTGTTTGGCAGAGTGCCAAGTAATGTATCAGCAGATGCATGTGTGTCATAATCTGACAAAAGGAAAAAAATGTATATTTTTAGTTTTAAAGTGTTTATAATTTCAATAGGTGAAAAGCATACAGGACAAGGAAGGACAAAATAGCACATGCAGAAATGTCAGCAGTGAGTAGGAAAGCACCAGCATGTCAGCTTCACCCTAAGGGTGAGCCTGGCTGGGAATAAACATTTCCAAAGACCAACATTAGTAAATGGAGTCTCCTGAGCATATTTCTCCATCTGTGTTCTGAGCAGATTTCCCTCCCAAACTTTGGTTCAAACTACACAAGGGGATGAGGGGTATGGGGCTGTGACAAAACCCCAGTACATGACAGTGCCCCAAAACGATCTGCCTTGACTGATGGCTTCCCACTGTCCCACCCCACTGAGTCCTGCCCTTCAGAAACACAAACTCCAGGGGTGCTCCTGAGGGCTCCCCAGATCTCCATCTTCTCCACTCATCCCACCACCCAGTTAAGGTCTGGGTGATGTCTGGGAAGGTAACTTCCACAAAGGGCGCTTATTGTCCTGAGGACAGATGAGAGAGGAGAGCAGCTACAGGAAAAAAGTGAGGATGGGGATGACAGGAAGCACATGCAGCCAGAAGGGCTGATAATGGAGCAAAAGCCACTGAGCAAAGAAAACTGCTGGAAATACAGAGCAGTAGTGACAGTAGGGCTGGGAATTTTTGCTCTGGACAGCACACAGCGAAAGAAAAGCATGGAGAGAAGCTGCAACCTGGGAAACAGGTTGAGAAGCAGAAGATGCAATAGATTGTCTGTGAGTGTTGTTTCACCTGAGAGCTGTTCATATGCTGGGAGGGCAAGGAAATGGCTTTGCCAACACTACATCAGGTTGCTTTGGTGAGTGGCCTTGAGTTTCCCAGAAGGCCACCCCACTGCCTCACACCTCTGCAGTGATGTTCTCTGCAGGAACATCAACCCAATAGAGAGCAAACAGCTCAAGCACAGCAGCCAAGCAAGGGCTGCCACGGCACTGCATGGAGGACCCAGAACGTCAGAGGCCTGGGCCTTGATCTCCCAGCTCTCCTGGGCACACATTCCTGCAGCAGTGGGTGCATGTCAGAGGTGTGGACACCAGCTGGAAGTGGGAATTGCAGCCTGGGAGCTGTTGAAGCCCTGCAGGAGCCACCCAGACGGGCGCAGCCGTGTCCCCTCCAGCCTCTGCCCGGCATGGGGACGTGGCACTGCAGGAGCTCCCCAGCAGCAGAGGGAGCAGCTGCTGGAAGCATCCACACCCATCCCAAGCCAGGCCACGCTCAGCCCCCTCACTGAATCCACCCAAGCCCCACAGAGGGAGGTTTCTGCCACCTCTGCCCAGCGCTGTGGCTGCCGGTGCCATCCTCCGCTGCCCCTCTCCCATGTGGAGCAGGCCGGAGATAATGAGGTTTTGATCTCCCACCAGCACACAGCCCAGGCACAGGGAGATCAAATAGACCAGCTGCAAACAGAGAGAGGAACAAGGCCCTGGCTGCTGGCGGGGTGTGGGGGTGTGTGTCGAGGCAGGGGTGGCACGGCCCAGGTCTCCCAGCGACCCCGGCATTCCAGGCACTCCCCTCTGGGGACCCCTGCTCACACACCAAGGCAGCCAGAGCTGAGGGGCACAGAGATTTCCCGGGCTCTGCCCCTCTGCAGAACGCTGGCTGCTTGTCCTCCATAACGATTGTAATGGAAAGGGAGAGCTGGGGTGCCTTTTTGCCACGCCTTCATGGCCTGCAAACAGGGTGAAAAGGATTTTTTTTCCTTACAGTATCCTTCTCCGTGCCCCTTCCAGTACAGCCCCCCATCCTTCCAGACCAAAGGGTCTCAGTGAAATATTTGCCTTCAGGAGAAAAAGTTCATGAGCAATAACTTTCAGGATAATTTACATCTATTTACTGGAGTTAATAAATATGTAAATTGATTTTTAAATTATGGACCTAGATCCCTTTAGAAAGGCAGACACAGAGCCTGGTTTGGACGCCTGCTAAGCCAGTGCAATTGCAAAATAATGTTATAAAGATTCCTTCTTCTTTTCTCTTTTTACTTCAGAATCCATGATATGGGGCTTGAACCTGGGTGTGGACCTGAATCCTGTGGATCATTTCTTCTTTTATGTACTTTAAACCTAGGGGAATTTGGAAGCAAGATCTGTCTGAACTGCGACATCCACAAATGCTTTTCAGGGAAAAGAGCCAATACAGAGATGGAGACATTTTACCTGATTTATTATATAAAATATTGCTGGGAAAGTCTCCACCAGAGTGGGGACACGTGGCAGCAGAACATGGCATGATATAGAAGATTCAGAATTAATTATGGGATCATCTGGAGACACCCGACTCCCCTTCACTGCCTGAAAGCTGATGGCACATTGGAGGGACAGTTCCTCTCTCTGGCCTGCCTGACATTGATTTTTGGTTTCCATGAGGAATATCCTGCTTTAATGGTTTCCTGTGCCAATAATTTCTGACTGACAACGTCTGTGTTACAGCATAAAGAGCCCGAAGGTGAGCGTCTTCCACCTGTCACTTACACCTGGTGCAAACTGAAAGTGGTGTGGTTCTGCTTTGCCTCCATCCCTGTGGGGTTTCTTTCCCCAGGTGCAAGCAAGAGAAACCAGAGGGTTTTGTAGCAGCAGGACCAGGGTTTCATAGGAAGCCCGAACACAGGCTCACACATATGTGAATAAAGATGACTTGAAAGCAAACCCAAACCTCATAGCTTCATTTTTAGCTGGAAACTCATTGCTTTTCCTCTCAGAAAAGTTCATCAGAAGCCTTGATGGGAAGACTGATGTCTAATCCTGTGGCAGGTTTTAGAATGGAGCTGCAGAAGCATCCCCTATTAATCTGTGATACCGTGGCAATGTCACCTGATGTTCTGCAGTCTCTGTGTAAGCATTTAGGACCTGACCTTGCAAACACAAGGCCTAGGAGCCTTACAGGACCCATTCCCATACTTCCCAAAGGGATGAAGGTATCATCCCTTGCTGAGCCTCTAGGGCACATCCCTAACTCGGGATTTGAAGGTGCTTAGAGCTCACACAGCTTTGAGCCAGGCAGAGCTGCTCTCTCTCTGTGGCAGTAAAGCCAAGCAGACCCAGCCCTGGCCCATCAGCCACAGGCACTGGGCCACCCCTGCTCTGCAGGAGGGAAGCTGCAAGGTAGGTGTGTCAGCAGAAGTGCCACTCCTTTTCCTCATCCCTCAGAAGGTAAATAAACTTAATCCCAAATTCACCCGCTGCTGTTTGCGAAGAGCAAATAACTCAGGGTTTGAAGTGAGGTGGGATCACAGCACAGCACTGAGGAGTAGGGCGGCTTCCAAGCCTGGCAGCAGCTGGTCTCTGCCTGATGCACAGCCTCTGCAGCCAGAGCTCAGCTTATCAGGTGTGAGACACGGTCTGGATGCAAATAAAAACCTCGTAAATAAATCCCTGTGCATTTCATATCGGTGGATTTCATAGAATCACAGAATTCTTAGGTTTGGAACAGACCTTAAAGATCATCTCGTTCCAACCCTCACTGCTACAGGCAGGGACACTTTCCACTACACCAGGCTGCTCAAATCCCTGTCCAACCTGGAACATTCCTAGGGACGGGGCATTTTCATCTTCACAGCGAAAAATCAACATTGTGTTGTCTTTGAACACGCAGAGGAGTGATCCTGCTTGAGGCTGGGACAAAACTGCTCTGAGGAGATTGCAGAGCAATGGCATGTGCACCTCACAAGAAGAAATAAAAGCACATCATCTAAGTTTGCTCAGGTTTAGCGAAGGTCAGAGATTTTCGCACCTAGGTGAGTTGTCATCTGCCTTGGGGCAATTCTCTTTTCTCTCGCATCCTTTGCTGGAACAGCGGGAGAGCTTTACTGGCGTGAAAGGCTAAACTGGCTGCAGGCTATAAAGGACTGGAGTCACAAACCACTTCTCCCCCCTCCCCCCGAAACACACTTTCAGATTAATTCAAGACCTTCCAAAATTGTCCTAATGTCTCCTCACCTGTTTGCGCTGAAAACCTGTTGAGGGCCAAGGCTTAAACTATGGGAGGTGATAAAATATATGGGATTTGCTCTAAGCAAAGTAGTTCTAAACTGATGGGGTCAAAACTTCTCATTTTAAATACCGAGCTTCATTTCCAGGAACCTCAACAAAAGAGAAGGAATTGCCTAAGAACAAACGCATCATTAAAACACAGCAACAGCAGCAGCATCTAAGCAAAGATTAAAAAATAACCATTCCAATAAGAAGTGCAGCAATACTTTCACGAGTGGGCAGCCTCTGGGCTCTGGAATAAACTTGTGTCACCAGAGCTCCTGTCAGTACAGTGACCAAGAGGGAGCTCCACATGTCTGGTACTCCAGATTTCTTAAAGGGCTATTTAGAACCAAAAACTTTATCGCTGCTTTTAAACACTTGCTGCCTCTTTAAGTGTTTTCCAATTTATTAAAACTTTAGTATTTTCCTTTGTTTTGGAGGTTTTGGGGGGTTTTTTTTGTTGTTTTGTTTGGTTTTGTTGTTGTTGTTGTTTTTGGTTTTATTTGTTTGGTTTTTAATTTTGGTTTGGTTTGGTTTTTTGCAAGTTCTTTCATTTTTCGTTTCTAAAACCTCCCATTCAACAACTGTTTTGGCTTCTAATGAAGGGAATTTTTTTTCTGCATCCAGTAAACCATGTCGCTTGGATACAACAAAAAGCTGAAATTCCACAGATTTACATAGTCATACATTGTGCTGAAGGGAAAGTGTGCTGGGCGTTCTTGGATTTTTGTGTCTTGCATTAGCATTTGTAGGCATTTGAGAAAGGGAAAAATATAAAGAAAGGCGATATAAAGGGAAAAGGAGAAGGAGAGGGAAGGAAAGAGTGAGAAAGAGAGGGAAAGAAAGAGAGAGAGAAAGAGAGAAAGAGAGAAAGAGAAAGAGAGAGAGAGAAAGAGAGAGAAAGACAGAGAGAGAAGGAGAGAGAAAGAGAGAAAGAGAAAGAGAGAGAGAGAGAGAGAGAGAAAGAAAGAAAGAAAGAAAGAAAGAAAGAAAGAAAGAAAGAAAGAAATTGCTGTGATGAACGTAAAATATGACCTTTTCTTTTTAAAAGTTTGTGCTGTCCCTCTAGTTTAGCACCAGTGCTGCTCACCCTTTCCCTTCAAGGCGTTTCAGAGCTGTTAAGCATCTAGGGGTGATAATTTGACTTTCAGCTAAGCCGGAGGGCTGCAGCAGACAGCAGTAGGTGGTGATGTAATAGGTACCAACGCACATGGATATATAAATATCGTGGCTAGGGCTAAAGCGCTATGGCTGAGCAGCTATAGAAGAAGATCAGCACTTCAGACAAGACTCCTGGAGTTGAGATCAAGTTCAGAAGCTCTTGCTCCCGGGATTTCCTCTCCATGCAGCCAGCCCGGGGAAACCACAGATCCTTGGGGGATTGAACACTAAGCTCCTTCCCTCCCTCTCCGCTTTGCTTTCTGGTTTTCTTTTTTTCTCCTCATTTTATTTTTTTTTCTGTTTGGCTTTTTGTTGGTTTCCTTTTTTTTTTTCTTTTTCTTTTTCTTTTTTTTTCCTCCCCTTCTTTCACCTCAGCATAAAGTGGGAGCTGGGTGAACAGCGTACTTTCGGAGCGACCCGTGGCTACCCGCCCCTAAACCGGGATGCCTCTCCCCGCGGCGCTGCTGCCGGCGCTGCTCCTGGGGCTGCTGTGGCCAGGGGCGGTGCGTGGCCGGTCGCTCGCGGGTCGCCTCCCCGCCGGACCCCGCCAGCGCCGCTGGGACGCGGCTCTTTTCGCCCGCTCCGTCGCTCGCCTCCCGGCTGAGCGCCGCGACGCCGCCCGCGACGGCGACTACCTCCTGGGCATCAAACGGCTGCGGCGCCTCTACTGCAACGTGGGCATCGGCTTCCACATCCAGGTCCTGCCCGACGGCCGCATCGATGGGATTCACAGCGAGAATCGATACAGTAAGCCCGGCGGCAACCCCGGCGGCGGGGCGGGTTAGACGCTCCGCGCCCGCGGGACCGCCGCAGGGCAGTTCTGCGGGAGCGGAGCCACTGAGCTGCCCCGAAGAGTGGCGTGTCCCTGAAGGAGGGTGGGTGCATGGCAGACCTCGAGTTTCCCTCAAAAGTCCGGCCGCCGGCAGCACCGCGGGGCCGCGCCCCTCGGCTCCCCGGCGGGTGGCGGGAGCCCCGGGTAGCGAAGCGGCCACGGACCCCATCGGGAGCTCCGGAGCAGCTCGTCGGGCGTTCGGGAGGGGCTCGTCGGCGCTGCTCAGTGCCGTGTTATCCCCTTGCCGCCGTCAGGCATCGGGTGTAAGGGTTGCCTCGACATCTGGAGGATCCACAGGGCCGTGGGCCGCCCACTCCAAGCAGGGGCTGGGGCGAGCCCAGCTCTCCCCCAAACTTGAAAAGCATCTGCTGGGGGCTTAACCCCGTGGCCCCAGGACTCTGATATCCAACTGAAACAATAAGATCCAGGAACGGGGATATAAGCTGCATGATGACAAATGTTTCATTCGCCCTAAGCATACTCTGGCTTATTTTAACCTTGTCGACACAAGAGGATGCCTGGGGGCAAAATAAAAATAGATACTTAGCTAAAAGAAGAGGTCCCAGCATGGGGCATGGGGCAGCACGTGGAGTATGAGGCTGGGGTTCTGTGACCACCCACAGAATCCCCAGTACTGGGATGTGGGGATCCATACTGGGGATGGCAGCCTGTGGGTGAGGGCAGCACTGTCACCACACCCTTTTGTCTCCCTGATTTCTGTGTCTCCTGTGCAGGTCTGCTGGAAATCTCTCCTGTGGAAAGAGGCGTGGTGAGCATATTTGGTGTCAGAAGTGGACTCTTCGTGGCCATGAATAGCAAAGGCAAACTCTATGGATCTGTAAGTAGCCACTGAGTGTGTGCCTGGGGAGGGGACCGTGGTCAGCTGGGGTGAGATGTGTGCATGGTGCTAAAAGCTGCCCAAGCCCCATCCTTGCCCCCTCCTGGGTCAGGCACCACAGAGTAGCCCTTCCTGCCCTGCCAGCAGAAGGTGTGCTGCCCAATTATGCTGCTTACTGAGTTTTTGGAGCAAACCACCCCCCCTTCTGCATTATACTTCCTTGGTTCTCACATAAAAACTGTAGTCACTCAGCCATGGCTGCACATCTTGCCTACCTCACAGACCAACAGATCAGTAATTTGTGTGGCAAGACCACAAGCTAGGCTTAGTCCATATATTTGTTATATCTAAGTACAAACAGCCTTAGGCAGGTGTGGCAATCACTCACTCCATCTCTCAGAGGGCACTTGAACTTGTGATCAGCCAGCCCCCCACAAGTTACCCTTTATGATGTGAGGGATCAGTGACCTATTGGTCACTCTTTGTTAATGCCCTTGAAGAGACAGTCAGTTCCCTTGGCAGTTCAGCATGCTTGGGGTCTGAACTTCTGTTCATGAGAAGGATGATCCATTAGGACACAATACAGACCTTCTTTTACACGGGATCTTTAGAAAAGATTAATGTTGTAAAATATTGTAAAAATATACTTGTAAAACATACTTGAGGTGGACAACAACAGGGTGTATCTCTGCCCATGCCGAGCTGTCCTCCTGCTTTTGAGTTCAGCTCTGTACAAGTGACTGTGATTAGCATAGTTTTAAACTCGTGTTCCTGGCTCTCATTCCTCACCTGTGAATTTTCTATGTCATGTTGCCCAGGTGAAGGAACTTGGGCTGAGAAAGAGCCAAACTATGTCGGAGTTAACTGGGGCATTTTCACATGAAGGCATGAGGAATCCAAACTTATTTTCTGGGGCATTGATCCTGTTACAGAGGATTTTGACTTACATGAAAACCAGACAGAACCAGTCACCAAAATGTATCCTTTCTTAGGGATACTGCTGCCTTGGTGTCCTGGGTAAAATAATCCCTAGTGCAGTGATCAGCTTGGCAGGCTGGGAGCTCTCTCACACACTCCAAGGTTTTTGCCCAAGAGTAAGAGATGAGTTCATTTGTTCCTTTCCAGATAAGACACTTGCAAAACCTGTCCCTCTTTGTACCTACTTGCAAATGAAACCACATCCCTGAAAGGTTGCCTGCAGTCAGATCTGTTTTCCTGATCCATTAACCTAAGTTACCCAAACCCTTCCTTTGGTTTTAAATCTAAAGAAGCAAAAAATTCTCTCCGTGATGAGTGGCTTTAAAATGCTTCTTTCTCCTCAAGCAACATGAGAAAGTGCCAGTATTCTGACTTTTCTGAAGCCTCTCAGGCAATTTATTGCTGGTGGGACAACCAGGAGCAATTTGATGAGCAGGACCACAGAACTGGGCTTGGGCTTTATTGACCTCAGCTCTGCTAAGGTGACTCTGTCCCTCCCGTGGGTGTCCTTCCCACCTTTAGGTGTACGTGCCTGGCCTGGGCACAGCATCCCTGATTGATCCTCTGGTTCCTGAGTCCTGTTTGAAGCTTCAGAGGCCACTTCAAAAGACTGCTAAGTGGAGGGGGCTCACCTGCACATTTGCCCACAACACACCTTCTACACCTGGTAGCAATATTTCCACACCTGATGTTTAAAATTCCTTCCCTCTCATTCTTTCCTTTTCATTTCAGGCCCATTTCAATGATGAGTGCAAATTCAAAGAGATCCTCCTGCCAAATAACTACAATGCTTACGAATCCAGGATTTATCCCGGGATGTACATAGCCCTGAGCAAAAATGGAAGAACAAAGAAAGGCAATAAAGTATCTCCCACAATGACAGTGACACACTTTCTTCCTAGAATCTGAGACATCTCCCTTCAGACCTACCTCAGCACGGGGGAAGATGCAGAACACCTTTGGGGAAAAGAAACATGGTGCACTTTTACTGGAGAGTTTTATGCAAGAGTGGGTGTAAGATATTTAAGTTAATTATTTAAATCTGTATATATTGTCACAAAATTTATTTATAGTTACTTTTTTTTTTTTTTTTTAATCTCTGAAAACAAAACAAATCTGCAACCCAAGGTCTTTCATTTCATGGTGCAACAGTAGAAGTCTTCTGCTTCATGGTTTATTTAATTCAGTTTCTGAGTTACCACAGGTGTGCTGCTACTCTGTGTCCTAAGCCAGGTGACATCCAGTTCCTCTCTCCCAACGTTTTGCACTGTTTTGTGTGTTGCTTGGTGTTCATTGTCCTACAGGTGTGAGTTTGTTTGTTTGTTTGTTTGTTTGGGGCTTATGGTGGCTTGGCCCTCCCCGGCGTCTTTTCCAGCTGGCTCCCAGCTCGGCTCCTGTCCCGGGAGCAGGAGGTGGCTGGGTGGGATGCCAGCCTGGAGCCACACACAATGCCTGAGCCCCTCTGCTATTTCACTGCCAGGGGATCGGTTTCCCCGGCACGGGAGCGCGGTGCTGCACAGCCACCCCGCAGGGCTGTTTTTAGATCCGCCAGCGCTGAACCCGGAGCCGCCCTGCAGTCCATCTCCTCCGAGGGGCTGGAACACCTCAGTCAGCTCAGCAGGGCTGGGGCTGGGCTTTTCTCTTCAGATCAACTGCGGCCCTTAATGGGAGCTTTCATTTGGTACAATTGCTTGGCACCAGGCTAAAAAACAACGTGCCTGTCCATCCCCCAGCAAACGCACTGTGGAGCGTGCTACAGTGAACCAGCTCTGCTTCACTCAAACCAAATTCCCTTTTCTCATTTGGAGACTGCATTCATTTTTCAAAGTGTGGGGAGCTCTGTAACACTCCTGAGTTTTCTACAGGGGAAAAGCGTCTGCTGGTTTTGTAGCAAACACAAGCTCCGCAGAAAGAATTTAGATTGATGATGAGGAATTCAGGATGGTTTGTACTATTTATTATTTTTGCTGCAGTATTTGGAAGGAGAAATATGCTGCTTTTTTTTTTTTTTTTATTTCCTGCCTCATTCCCTGACGAAGTTGATTAATTTCTACCTCACTAACTCTCAAAGCCAGTCTCGTAACAAATTCTGCGTGGGAGGAAGGTACCTGCTTTACTGCTTGGGCTTTAAGTTCTGGAGGAGGGCCTGGGGGAGCAAACATAATCCCAAATCTCTCTTTTTTTCCATATGTAGCCAAAAGTATTCAGGATAGAGTTGGTTTGCATCCTATTTGAGCCTTGTCACGTTTGAGCTATCTTTACCCAGTGGTTTACTTTTAGTAAGGGTAATCATGGTGAAAATATTTGCAGGCAGCTGTCAGGCTGCAGTACTGTATCGTCATCAAGTAACCCTATATTTTTCCTTATATATTTTTCAAGTGTTACTCGTGTCTCTAAAGTGATAAAGGAAAAGATAGGTTTGATTAGGGGGAATCACTAAAGGGATTCATGTGCCTTTTTTTTTCCTTCTTTTTTTTTTTTTTCCTTCCCCATTCTTTTTCTGTTTTTTTTTTTTTTTTTTTTTTTTTTTTTTTTTTTTTTTTAATTTATTTATTTAAAAGGTACTTCATCTTTGGGGCATCAATATGTTAGGTGGGATCCAGGAGTAACCACAATGTTTGATGATGACTTAGAGGACGTTTACAGATCACCTTCCAATCTAAACTAATTATTTCCGACTACACACAAATCTTTGATTCAGCTTTTTTTCTTTTTCTTTTTTTTTCTTTTCCTCTTTACATTCCTACACAAAAGCCTTTGTTCCTTTGTAATGGTTTAGACCTGCCTGTATCCTCTACTTACACATGACCTTGAAAAGAAACTCTACTCACCAAAGTTCAGTAAGATCAGAGCAGACCAGGACCAGATCTTAAGGCAAATGCCCTCGAAGCAAAAATAATTAAGGAAAAGGAAATGTTACAAATAAGGATTTTTAATTTTTTTTTTCTGTAAAATTGGTAATTTTCTGTACTTTCTATGTTTTCTGTATGTGAGTAATCATTGTGTATTTATCACTACTACCTCTGACAACTGATGATTTTGTTCCAGATTTCAGATAGCAAAATCAGACCACAAAGGTTCTCTCTGGGAATGGTTCCTCTTTGTCACTTTTCACTGCATCAAATCCACAACCAAAGGCCTCACACGAGATATGTTCAGAGGTAGTTGTTGTAACTTTTAAATGTTGTGATGCAATCTTGATAACAATGTTACATGGTATGAGCTTTCACCATTTACCAGAATCTGTCTGTAGTTTTATACAGGTGCTGTTCAAGACTGTGGTGTATGTGCTGTGCACACTTAAAAATCCATAATAAATGATAAACGTTTACAATGCATGACACCCTGGTATTGATTTTTAACTTCTTATAATGGAATGCATCCTGCAAGGAAAGGACAGAAAAAAGAAAAAAAAAATGCTATTTCACTTTCCCAAAGCCTGGAGAGCCTTTGCACCTTTGCCAGCTACTCCAGGACTGACAGCCTGGATTTCTTACTCAGCTAAAGTTCCCCCTGCCAAAGCTGGAAGTGGTCCAGGAAAGCCCAGCTCCAAGCTCCGTAACAGATACTCACTCTTGCATCTGCCACATGCTGCTGCTCTCACTCGTGTTATTTCCCTGGTTATTAACAATGGCAGCATCCAAAATTAATGGTCTGACACACAAACCAGCTGCAAGGTTTGTGTTGCTCATTGTTAACATTGCAAACAAACCTGGTTTCCTGGTTTCGGCTCCAAGGAGCGCTGGTTGATCTCTCTGCGAAGCGCGACTGCACCAATGGAAGAAACCTGTTGGGTTTGGGACAGGATCTTTTTAAAAATCATTGTTCATACTCAATACAAATGTATGGAAATCTGAAGTGCTACGTGACATCATGTGGTGAGATTAGGAAACATTTCCTCACTGGAAGAATGGTCAAAGCTCCCAAGGGAAGTGGTGGAGTCACTGTCCCTGAAAGTGTCCAGAAAATGAGTGGATGTGGCACTTTGTGATATGGTTTAGGGGACATGGTGGTGTCTGGTCAAAGGTTGGACCTGATGATCTTGGAGGTATTTTTCAACCCTAATAACTCCGTGATTGTTTGGCACAGCTTTTATTTGTAAAGACTCACACAGGTGCACCTGCACACACATGCACACATCACGTCCCATTCCCGTGTTTTCAGTTTTACCCCTTTCCCTACGATTAGGAAAGGCTTCATAATGGGAGACACAACATTCAGGTTTGATTTTTCACACCCTGACAGCAAAGGGGGTTTGTCCAGCTCAGTAAGGACCACACAAAACAGAAATCCAGACCTCACCATATAGACTTCTCCACTTCATTTTCCACCTAGTAATGCTTTTTTTTTTTTTTATTGTTCCTGGAAAGGGGAAGGCGATGGATGAGCTGGGAATGTCCAGTGCCCTCGCTCTGAACAAGGGCATTTTCACTCTAAAGTTGTACAGGCTCTATAAATATGTGGCACAGGTGGAGTTTTTATAACAGCACAAGTATAGCTGCAGCACATTTAATGCTGCTATGAATAGAGCCAGAATAAATAGGCAGGCAGGCATAATAATTTCTCATAATTAACTTTTTTTGTTTACAATGTTCTAAAAAGAACAAACACAAATTTATCACTGCCAGGACTGCCAAAATTATAACAAAAAGTTGTCGCCAGGGCTAAAAACTTTTTTCAGCCTTGGGGATGAAATTTTATCAATTACAATTTTAAGACTGGAGATAAATCCTAGGGCTTGGCTGCTAGGAAGGTGAGATTTCAGGGCAGTAGCTTTGCAGGTTCGTAGGACCTGGAGTAGTGGTGCTGCACATATGTCCTACCCATGGAAAAATATAAGGGCCACCACAGATGGTAGGTGAGCAGGGAGCAGCTAGAGATGTCACAGAGGACTCTGGAGAAAGTTTCCTCCTCTGGCATCACCCATTTTTTGCTTCATTGCTAAGCCAGCTTTCACAGAATCATCACAGAGTCAGAGAATCATAGACTCACAGAATTGTAGAATCATCCAATCATAGAATGGCTTAGAAGGGCTCTTAAAAGCCACCTCGTTCCAAACCCCATGCCATGGGCAGGGACACCTCCCACTAGACCAGGCTGCTCAAAGCCACATCCAACCTGGCCTTGAACGCTTCCAGGGATGAGCTTTCCTCACATTACCTTTCAATGCAGTAAAATAAATGCATTAAAGGTAAAAACCAATTTAATCCTCCAAAAGAAGGCACTGATAAGTCACAGGCTGCAACATTTCTGAGGCCCCTGAGAGCACTGCCATGGCCAAGGTTCCAGGGCCATCTACCAAACATTTATCTGCATGGAAAAACCCAAAACCTTTCCTGAGGATGGGTTCTGCAAGCCAGGCAGATTTCCCTCCACCCAGGGATGGTCCAGCATGTGGGATAACCAGAAGGGGAGCTGTGCCAGCCTGGCTCTGCACCGTGCCCTTGCTTGCCAGGGGAAGGACAGAGACTCCAAGCCCCATCCCTCGTTTGCAGCCTTGCCTGCTCTAAACAGCCTGTGCTGAGCATTTTGTGACTCACCCGTGACATCTCCCAGGTTGTCTGTATCTGATCTGGGCTAACAAAAATCAGCATGACAAAACACTGCCTTGTATATAAATAGCTGCAGGTTTTTCAGAGCTGGGTCACCGAGTTTATGGTGCCAGAGTCGGTTGTTCACACTTCACCACTTGGTTTCCACCGCAGCCTGTGAACTGGCCATGCAAGTGGCCAATTAAAGGCACTCTGCTAAGGGCTGGGGAGGCTTTTGGTAATGACTAGTGAGCGCCACAGCGAGAAAGTTAAAAGGAATTCCCTGAAACGCTGCAGCTCCCTTTATATGACACAAAGTACTGTTGCTTGCCAAGCACAGATGAGAACAGATTTTTAATGTGGAAAAGCCAGTGTGAAGCTAAAAAAAAAAAAAAGAAGAAAACCAAAACAACCCCACCAAAACAAAACCACCCCAGATCTTCTTCTGTGAAATAATCTAAAAATGGATGGCACAGTGCAAAATCGTAATGCGAAGCTGCTGTCAGGAAATACAGCATGCCAAAGAGGGACACAGCACAATCTCTGTTCCCTGCATATGAGTCATGACTTCCAGACTTCAGACAAGAAATATTTCCCTGAACCATTCAATTTAAAAATTTGATTGCTTAAAAATATCGTCCAAGAAGTGTCTACTGCCAGTCACTTCAGGCAAACAGTGACTTAATGCTAAACAATGTCGCTTGCTTACATCATCATTTTCATCCTAAGTTCCAAGGCCAGGTTGGACAGGGCTTGGAGCTACGTGGGACAGTGGAAGGTGTCCCTGTCCATGGCAGGGGATGGAATGAGGTGGGCTTTAAGGTCCCTTCCAACCAAAAGCATTCCATGATTCTGCTCTCCTAAACACCATCCAGCCCAGCAGCCTCTCTTGGGCAGGGACACCTTCCACTATCTCGTGTTGCTCCAAGCTCCATCCAAACCTGGCCTTGGATGCTTCCAGGGCTGGGGCAGCCACAGTTTCTCTGGGCAACCTCTTCCGGGGCCTCATCACCCTCACAGGGAAGAATTTCTTCCCAATATCCCATCTAAACCTGCCCTCTTTCCATTTAAAGCCATTCCTCCCTGTCCTACCATCTTGTACCCTTGCCCAACATGCTTCTCCATCTCTTCCAGAGCCCCTTTAGGTACTGGAAGGGGCTGTAAGGTCTCCCTGGAGCCTTCTCTTCTCCAAGGGGAGCAACAGCAAGGTCCAGCCCCTCCTTTCTGAATGCCCAACTAGATTCCATGAAGTGTGATGAAGATGGTGAGCACCCAACACCTAACTCAGCTGTAGCTGTGTGGTGGATATAAATGACTGATAATGACAAGCACTATGAAAAATCATGCCAGGAAGATTTGAACCTGGGCAGTTTACATTAATTCAACTTTTTGACACTAATATCCCTGTGCTTTTAGCTCTTTCTTTCCAAGCTGTCATGAATAGTCTCCAAAAAATTTTCATCAAAATTCGTGAGACGTGAAGATTCTGGGTTTGCAAGAGCATGAGGTCAGTCAGCTTGGGGCTGAACAAAGCAAAATGAGGAATGGGTGCTCATTTATTGAACAGCCTCCATATTGGGCACTGAAAGGGGCAGGACTCCTGACAAAAAAAAAGGTGATGCATGACCAGATTTTAGTTTCAAAGAAGGTTTAATCGAGTTTTTCTTAAATTCTGAGTGCTGGGTTGACCTCGGGTAACTTCTTGTGTCATTCTGTGTGTGTACATGCAATTGCATTTTATTACTAATCATCCTGTTTTATTGTGGGTAGGCACAGGAGTATGTCCTCTATGTGGGTAGGCACAGTCCTCTATGACTTCCCAGGCTGTGTTGACCTTCACTATCGTTCATTCACACTGCTCCCTATAGGTTAAAGAAAGTGATTTACTGATGTTTGTACCAATTACCATATTCCAGACCCAAACTGGTTGCTAATCAGGTTACCTCTGAAGTACAAATCAGATCTTTATCAGCTTAAAGGTATTTGACAAGTGTCAACGCCACTTGGTAGAACTCGGTGGTTTCTGGGGAGCTACTATTTACATACTTTTTCATTATCTCTGCAGCCACATCTGTTTGCTTCCAGTGCCTTCAAGAAAGGTGTTTGTAGTGCTGGCTGGGGCCAATACAGCTGGTGAGTGTCACTGAGGGGAAGGGTGCCTGTGAGAAGAAAGGGATGAGAAGTACCACCTGCGGGATGAGCATCCCTTAGAGTACCAGTGATCCCAACCAACCCTATGGGGATCTCCTTAAAGAAGATTAGAAGGAATGTCCAGCCTTGCACCTCTGAGTGACAGCTGCTTGGCAAGCTTGAGGGCTCACCCTTGAGGAGCATTTTGGGGTTTTTGGTGGACAAACCTTTTATAAACTCTTTCTCTTGGCTGGATGGTCTCTGGATGCCCAATGTGGTCCCTGTCCAGGGTGGGGATGGTCCCAGGCTGGCTCGTGGCTGAGCAGCACAAGTGGGATGGATGCCCTTGTCAGGGGTCCTTCATCAGCAAGCCAAGGCTGCTGCAGAGCCTCCCCATGCCCAGTATCAACACTAAAACCCAGCACTGCAATGGCCCTTTTCCTTCTCAAGCCCATCCTGGCCCCATGGCAGGGCAGCCCCAGCAGCCAGGAAAGACTCAGCTCCCTCACCAAGGGTGAGTACCACTGCTCTGCCAGGCCTGGACATCCCTCTCCTCTTCCTCCTGGAGGGAGGGAGACCACTGTGCTCCAGACCTTTCCCCTTCCTGGAAATGGGCATGTAACAGCTCCTCAGTTCTCACCTTCCATCCCGAATCCTGCTCCAAGGCGCCCCAACGCTGCTGTGAGCAGGAGCTCAGCCACGAGGAGTTACACATTAACCCGGGCAGTTAGCTCCCTATCTCCCCTGTGTGCTCGCTCTCTGGAGCCAGAGTGTCTTTCTGTCGGTGCCTTTCCTTCAATGAGCTCTGAGATAAGGGCTGATCTCCCTGGGCACGGGCACTGCAGCCCCGGGGTTACTCCCGTGCGACGACCGCGGGTCTCCCGCAGTGCTTGCTCCGGGAACCTGGGCAGGGATGACCTGCCAAAAGCCAGAAGGGTTTCCACAGTCCCTAGGCAAGATTATCTTGCTTTTTTGCGTTGATTTTGACCTTCCTTTGCCAGGGCAGGGTGACTGGCACTGCCTTTCCCCAGAAGCCCTGCCTGTGCCAGTCTTCCTCCTCACATTAAGCTAAGAAACATCCCCCATCCAAGCCAACACTCCTCCTTCTTCCACATCCTGTTTTGACACATTGACATACTCCTCTTTTGATTTTCCAGCACCTTTCCTGCTGTTTCCCTACTGTGCTCTCTCTGATCGCCTTCCATTTCTCTCCCATTTTTTCTCTACCTTGAACTCTTTTTTTTTATTCTGGGGAATATGCACCATGTCAAGGACAAAGACACCCAAGGACAAAGACACTTAAAGCTTTACCCAAGCATTGGCCTGGACCTGCCTGTCGTCCAGGCAGGGTCAGAAGAGCAGTGATGCAAACTCTGCCAACATGGGAGCAACTCACACCTGCATCCGACCCCATGACTCAGATTTGTTCCTGCAGATGTTAATATGCATGGACTGCCTGCTATGTTCTTGTCAGGGTGGGTTTATTTTCACAGAATCACAGAATCATGGAATGGTTTGGGTTGGAAGGAACCTTTAGAGGTCATCCAGTCCAATGAGCAGGAGCATCTTCAAGAAGATCACGTTCCTCAAGGCCCTGTTGAACCTGACCTGGAGAGTTCCCAGGAATGGGGCATCTACAGCCACCCTGGGCAACCTGTGCCAGTGTTTCACCACCTTCATTTTAAAGAAGCTGCTCCTCATGTCTAGTCTGAATCTACCCTGTTTAAGTTTAAAACTCTTTGTTTCTGCTTTGGTCAGTACCTGTATCTGTCCTTAGTTTTCGTCTTCTGTGAATTCCCCTTTTCAGTTTAGCACAAAGCTTCTGGCTTGCCCGTATGTCATTTTGACCTGTGTATCTCCTTTCCCTCAGTCGTTTGCAGTTTCTCTCCTCACATCTCAGGGCTGCAGAGGTGACCAAGCAAATTTTCAGCCAGCCATGGCCAAGCCCAGCCTGTGAGGAGTACAACACATCCTTTTGAAGAGCAAGGTGCACCAGACACAAACCCAGATGAATGGAGAATCTGAACACCAAGTGTCTGCTTACCAGACAGAAAAGCATAAAAAACAGGTTGTTCATGTTCCCTGATAAGTTATCAGATGTGATTCACTGGGCTGTATCTCTTTTAGCAATCATAGCATGGGCATTTCAGCACAGGGTTTTCCAGCATGTTTGGGGTGGTCAAGGAAAAGCATTTAAGTGTTTATAGAGCTATGTAAGTTATAAATATAGCTGTGACAGTCTCATGCCCTGCAGAGAAGGCATACCCTGAAGGAATAATCACAGCAAAGTGTGCTTTCATCAGAAAGATATCTACATAGATGGCCATCTCACGTGGCTTTGTGTTCAATAGGGATTGATAGTGATTGTGTTGGAAAGAATCTGATTGCTGCTGAAGTCAGACCTATAAATGGAAACCCAAGAAATTACAGAGTAAGCTGAACTGAAAGTCTTTGACCTTGAGGGTCAGAAATTTAGCATCTTCTGCAAATCTTTAGAAATACGAGTCACATCCAAGGCAGTGATTTGTTTTAAATTAATTCTTTACATTTATTTTATTCATTTAAGCACACACATAAACAGAGCTACACAATTTAAATTACATAATGGGTATTGTAGCCATAAAATAACATTGGCAAATAATTCATGGAGCTGATGCTTTGGATTAATGGCTAGTAAATAGCAAAGAACGTGACTTCATGGAATAAGATGATTTCATATGACTATTCCTGAGGGTGTACTAGACCAAAGCTTATTTGGTAAGTGTTACAATTTTGGAATATATCTTAGTCCAAAACATGGATTAAAGGAGTAAATACAAGCACAAAGGTTAATGCAATGGAAGTCTGTCAAAATATTCCCTGAGATTACAAATTCAGACGTTTCATTTCAGTCCTGGGCTTTTACATTTTCTATTATCAAATAAATACCACAATGGCAATGTTCACATTAGAAATAAGACTGTAATTACCACACTTCTAAACAAAGTCTTCCTAAGCAACCTGGGTGACTCTAATAAAATAATTATCACTTATCATTAGGATTTAATCGGGACCCTGTAAGCCTCTTAGTCACAGGTGTGCAGCAAAAGGAACAACAGGAGAAATATATTTAAAGCACTTTGCAAATAAAGGCTGAAAAATCACTGAATACTTGTTCACGTAGGTCTGGTGTAAAAAGGAGTTCCTGATATTCTGTGCTTGCAAGTCAGGTGAGAGGGAAGTAGTGACCTCACAGAACGAGGGAAGGCATCTGCTTGAAAGCATTATTAGTTTCTGAAATTAACAGTTTAAAGATCCAGTTTTAAATAAGTTATGCTCTTCTGCTTAATGATGACAGAAAATAAATAAGGCTACCAGTGCAGTCACTGAATGGCCCACACTGAATTAGAGTTTAATAGTCATGGAAACATTCTGCCGTAATCACCTTCTGACTCTTTACAGAAAGGCGAGCAGATGCAGAAATAAGGACCGGATATACATTAAATAAAAAGCAGTGGGTGTTCATGTGGGTGTCAGAATTGCAGACTGAAAATTACCACATTCCCTTCTCCTCGTGACATAAATCTGAGGTTTCTTTCCATTAGATTTCTGGAAGATGACGCAGTACAAATTTGCATTTATTCATTGTTTGCACTCTCCAGAAGTTAATTACAAAAAATGCAGAAGCAAACATGCATCTGCCTTGCCAATTTGCTCTGATTCTATTCATAGGGGCACCAAAGATGCTCTTCCCTTGATTGTGCAGAGCCCCACTCCCTTTGCAGGTTTGCCAGGGACAGTCGGGCGCTCGATGCACAGCGTGCGGCGTTAACAGAATCACCTTTGCATGTGGCCATCAATAAAAACATCTCTTTGTGCTGCTGGCGGGAGGGCACTGAAGGATATATCCCTTGATAAAAGGGAAGAGTGAGGAGCAAACTGGCAACCATAAATCCACGTTGAAGGCAGGTCCACCACAGGTTCTTTATACAGGGTCACGAAAATGCAACAGCCACAGATCTGGGAATGTGTCTGTAGACGTAAACATACATATACACACTTAAAATCAACACCTATTCCTTTTTTACCTGTCACCTATGAATCTTCACTGAAGTTTGCAGTTCACAATTTTTTTTTTTTCAAAATGGTGGCAAATCCAGTCAGTATTTCTGTTAAAGAAAATGCCAAAAAATAGTCACTGCTAATGCTAATTTTATATTTGACACAAGCACTTAAAACATTGAGCCATTCTAGAAGTCTGTTCAGTGACACACAGCCTCAGGAGACTTTTGTGTATTTCCCACAAAATTTCTATAAATAAAATCCACTTGGAAGTTAGTGGAAATAATCAGGAAGTCTAATATAGGGGTTTTTTTAAGAAATAGAAGGCCACAACAATGTTTGTAACAAGATGATGCGCAACAAAGAATAGCGGGTGGTAAAAAGGCTCCTTTTTTTTTTTCCCTGCTAAGGAGATTACAAGGTTATAATTTGTAAAATAAGCATATTCCTGTTAATTAAATTAAGAACTTGGGCTGCATAAGCAAATATCAATCACAGGAGAGAAAGAGGGAGAGGGATGCTGAGTTTCACACATAATTTGTTTCTGGCTACTTAGCAGGGCTATGACAGACATTCGCTAAGTAGAAAGCAAACATTTACTATTTAGTTCTCCTTTGCAGCTAACACTTATAAGCCTCTATTAGCAAAAGCTGCCTCCTTTGGCAGAGGATGGTTTGTTGTGAAAATTTTTCCCTGTGATGGCTTTTAAAGAGCACTTGCTGCTAATTCAAAGATGTGTCAGCGCTGATTAATAAACAAACATACTCTTATGCTTTTATACTTCATAGGTTGCAGAACACTTTATCTTGTGGCCCTGATTCAGGTTCTCTGCTGGGGTGAGTAGAGATCCTTCTACCATCTTCACTGAAGTCAAGCCCTAAATCAGATGCTGAAAAGAAAATATAACCAGCATGTGCCCCATCCCATGGGTGTTTTCCTGTTCATCTCGCTGGGATTCCACCCGTTTCAGACTAAGTGGCAAAACAAGCCCTACACCCCCAAGGGAGGGGTGGAGTTCCTTTTGGGATTCATGGCTCCACACCCCACTCAAGTCCCTGCCTCAAAGTTGCAGCCTCAGCTGGCTGCACTCAACAAGGCCCCTTGTCTGGGGAGGCATTAATGCCACTCTGCTAAATGTCAGCCCCGAGCCAGCGGCGCAGCCCGGACAAAGCGGCAGGAATGCTGTGTCATGGCACACAGGGCTGAGAGCTGGCAGGGCACCCCGCAGCAGCACAGCCACTTCAGCCCAGCAGCTCCTGCAGGAATGTCTTCCTTGGAAGGGGAAAGGGGGAGGGAGGACGGGCGCGCTTGGATAAGGTGTTCGAAAAACCTGTCTAAACGCATGGCACTTTCCTGTTCTTTGTGTTTCAAAAATTAGGAGGTAAAAATGTGAGATTCTTTCATTTACGTGTTTATTAAAAAAAAATTAATAGTAAGTGTTGCAATGGGTGAGCAATGTCAAAAAAAAAAAAAGGTATTAAAAGTCTTATGACTTGGAGATTTTTTATGACTTAGACGGAGATTTTAGACCACTCTGAGTACCACAGAGAGATGAGCTGATGAAGTGCTGTTACTCATTTTGCTGTATTAATAACATTTTAGTTGTCCAAGTGGCCATCCATTGCATTTTCTTTCTATCCTGGGGCAAATCCAGTGGGGTAATTAACCACAATGCTCTTGACCAAAGGGTAGCAGAGTTGAGATGAGCTCAGATATGGAATCACTGAACTGGTGACTGGGGTATGACACTACTTGACCAGCCTTAGTATCAGAGGAAGGAAAGAGAGCAAATGTGATGCCTGTTTTGAAAAGGGGTCAAGAAGAGGCTATTACAAAAATAGAAATCAGTAAAAAATAAGCACTGGATACCTTGTTTGAAACCCTAATCAGAAAAAAAAAAAAAAAAAAAAAAAAAAAAAAAAAAAAAAAAAAGAGGTAACCTCTGTTTCAAAAAGTCCCTCTAACAAATATTGCCTGAGGTTGAAGAATGACTGTATCTTCCTTTTTGTCTTGTTCTGCAATTATCTATAGCCAACTACAACCAAACTGACAGGATCCTGCACTAAACTCATCTTCAACCTGGCTCATTCCAGCCAAACTTAGGTCCTTTCAAGTGTCCCCAGACAAACTCTTCCAGTTACAGCAAAATATGTGAGGCATGCTGAGCACCCAGGTTCTGTGTTTAACCAGTCCCTAAATCAGATGGTTCAACATAAAACCCAATTGGAAAGCAGGACAACTGTCATTCTGGAAAATGATGTTCTGTGGAGTAAGCTCTAATGTTTAACACAGCAGTCTTTAAAGCCTCAAATCTCTTGAGGCAGGGACCTGGCCCCAGGCAGCATGACCAGCACAATATCTACCAGGGAAGAGGTGGCCAACTCTCTAAATCAAACAGTGTCTCAAATGCAATGGCATTTTTTCCTCAAGTATTTAAAAAAGCAGTGATGGTCATTCCCACTTCTGGGTGAGAACAGGCATTTTGCTTTTGGGCTGTGACACAGAAAAGGTTGCTTCTATAACACAGTTTTTGCATGATGTTTTGTCACTCTTTCCATACACTAAAGTTGAGTCTAGAAGTAAAAAGTAATTAATTACAGAGGTAGAGAGACTGAAATTAGTAAGATTTGTGTCCAAGCCGATCCCAGCACATCTCCTTTGATTTCCAGGATACCCTCAGCTCTTTCATGGTGGGCTGGGGCCACTTGGCACCACAGTATAGCCTTCCTGTGCTCCTCAGAGGGGCTGGAAGAACAAAGAGGGTGCTCCTCTTGGGCTTCCAAGAGCACATGCTGGACCCTGGCCCCGGGCATCCCTACAGCAACAGCAAAGTCTGTGGGGCCGGATCACTTCTTCCTTGAAGGTGAGCAAAGAGAAAATGAACGAAACCATCACCAAAGCAAGGGAACAACGCGCAATCTGAGGCAGGCTGAGGAAGGAGAGTGGCCTTTGTGAGGGATGTGCATCCTGCTGGCCTCTTGTAGAGGCAGCTGCAAGGCCTGGTCTAGCAAGGTGTCCAGGCTTCCCGATGTGCAGGTGCAAAGCCTGCAGACATCAAAAGCACCGGTGTTCACATCCATTACCTGAACACCACCCTGTTGTATTTCAAAGGGAAACCAGCTGAACTCTCCCTGTAATCACCATCTTGCAACATCCCTTTAATGAACCAGATTGTACAGAACCTTCATGTCAGCCAAATGAAGAGGGTTGCTGGCATTTTACTTTCCTCTGCTAGGATCCCTCACAGCCCTGCTCTTGCTGTGGGGGATTCACCCAGGTTATCCTGCAGCATCGAGAGAGGAAAGGCAGAGCCAGCAACGCCACCACTGGATATGGTGGGCAAAGCTGTGGTCATGAATTGGAAATGTTGGAAGAAGGCCAGGGCTGAAATCTCAGGATGAAGGGAAGCACCAGCTGACAAACTCCTTACAACCGCATTTGGCATTTTGTCACTTGGTTATGTTGTTTTCTGGAGTTTAAGGAGCCACTTCTTAGCTCGGGGTGGTTGGATGTGCCATGACAGAAATAAATGGGCATTTGGCATTTTGTCACTTGGTTATGTTGTTTTCTGGAGTTTAAGGAGCCACTTCTTAGCTCGGGGTGGTTGGATGTGCCATGACAGCAATAAATGGGATTTAGTAAATTGCCCACAGAGATTTGATTACTTTGGTTAATTAATTAACATGTGATTGCTTGTTCAAACAGTAGCCAGTGGAGACTTTCTAATATAAACCTATATCTGTGACTGGTACCTGTCTCAAAGAGAAAAACTGCTGAAATTTCTGTATTTAGGATGTGCACATACATGGTATTTTCTCCCCATCTGGACAAGGGGATCCCTAACTTATATTCTGGCATTTCTGCCTCGGGTGAGTAACCTGCACACTTAAAAAAGACTCTGTGCTGTGCTTCTATGAGCTCCTGATCAACCACCCACACAAACAATATTTTTCCTCCAGGATGTGCACAGAAGATAGTTTGGCCATCATTTGTAATGATCAGTAATTCAGTGGGTAAAAAGACACAAATGGGTGCCTCTATGTCACTTTATCTTTTCCTTTCTTATACTACAGTAGCAGAGAATCATGAAGGGAAAGAGGGTTTCTGTAGACTTAAGATTTAAGTTGACAAATTTTAAGATTTAATAATCTTAAATTATTAAGATTTCTTATTAAAATATATATTAAATATAATATATATTTACACATTTAAAATAGATATCATTAGATATATTAAAATTAGATAATGTAGATTTAAGACCAACAGGTACCTTAACAAAACCCACATGAGGTCTAACAAAACTATTGAGGAAGTATCTTGTCCCATGGTTCAGTGGTTGAGAAATTAATCTCAGAATTATCTCCTCTCTGCTGTATAGTGTTCCAGAAAGGGGGCTCACTCCTTAAACTCTGCTTCTCTCTTCTCTAGCCCCACAAGTGACTTAAAACTGTAAGCCAGCTGTAAACAAAATATTGTCCACAATATTTCTGAGATCTGTGACCTGCCTCATGTCCCCGTTACGACTTTGGGCAATTTTCAGTTTCCTGGCTGGGAAAACTGTAATTTTCTCCATAGGGAATTCAGGGGTTTTGCTGTAGATTTCATCTCTTTTGATACACGTTTTGTTTTTGATTTTACCTAGCATCCTGCTTTGCATTGTTACATTGCTAGCTTTCCCACAAGTAAATAATCTCCAGTCAGTGATAATCACCCCCATTATTCCTTAGACCTACTCTTCAGAATCAGAGCCACATGGATCTAGATTTGGAATTACTGCACCTACTGTATGTCACAGGGAGAAAAAAAATATTTATTTAAGAAGACAAAAGATGGTCTGGATATCCTGAATTATCCCATAATTTTCCTGGGTGCTGAGGACCCAGCATCCACACTGGACAAGGCTGAAGGGAGTTGTTTCAGGTAAGGTCTAACCCAATCTCATGAATTTAGTGGCCACTGGGGCTAACACCATGTCAAGGGACCTCAGTGAGCACAAATCCAGGCCTGGGTTATTCCAAAGAGAATTCAGTCCCCATGCTCTTATGCCACTTACTCCTAAAGGCAAACTGAAGCTCAGCAAGGAGGGAAGTCTTTTCCTTTCAAACCATTCACTTTGACTCAAGCTTAAATGATGCCAAAACAGGCCTTTTATTTTTCTTGCTGCGCAGAAACAAGAGTCCAGTTCCACTGGGCTGTAGAGTGACACCCCACATGAGCTGCTAACTGGAATAAGTCAATCCACCCCAATCTGTGATGAGCAGTCCTGAGAAACAACAGGTTATTTATTTTCCATATTTATTCCTTGTATTTTATTTTTTTAACTGACGATTGAAGGAGTAATAAAATCAGTTTCCTTTTTTTACCCCCACTCATCTCCGGGGTTAGGATCTGGAGAGGTGGCTGCAGATCACTCATAGCTCAGCATTAATATCAAGGTGATATAAATGCAATCTGGTGAAACCTGTAACTAAATGAAATGTGTATCTAGGCATGCCTGGGAAGCTGTGGAAGGAGGAAAGGTTTGGCTCTGTACAAGCAGCCACTGGCTGGCTCACCGACCAGCCCGCAGCAGCCGTTCAAGGAACAAACCCTTTGGACAATGTGCATGTTATTAGGAAAAGGAAGCACTGAAGAATACACACACAGCAGGAAAAAGTAAACACATTAACTGACTTTAATGCGGATAAAAATGGTGGCGGGGGGCGGCGGGGGGAGGAGAAATTCTGTTCCAGAAAGGTCATTCCTTTGCCTCTGCATTCCTTCCCCACATTTACATGCTGCTTGCTGGATTCATCAAAGGTCTTCATTATTCGCTCTTGGCACGCATGAAACAATCACTTTCAGATATAATGACCTAATTACTCAAACAAGACAAATGAGGGGGAAAAAAAAAAAAGGCAGTTATTTACTTCAGACGTTAGCGTTTAGCAGCTCTTCAGAAAAGCCATTTAAAGGACTTGTAAACCTCGAGAATCAGGATCATCTAAAAGGGCGGGTGGGGTTTGATAACTACGAGCACTGGTGATGATTCCCTGCCATTATGACTCAGGCTGTCCCAGCGTAAACTCCTGTCCCTAT
Source organism: Phylloscopus trochilus trochilus (assembly GCA_016584745.2). Lineage (NCBI taxonomy): Eukaryota > Metazoa > Chordata > Aves > Passeriformes > Phylloscopidae > Phylloscopus > Phylloscopus trochilus. Next base: position 6,267,989 of record WQNJ02000001.1, read on the forward strand.
GAGCTGCACAACAAGGATGTTTTCACCGCGTTTCTCCCCCAGCTTCCTTGTGGTCAATCCCAACTCATCCTGCATGCCCAGGGCCTGCCCGGGGTGCTCAGTGACTCTGGGACCTCTAATCAACATCTACACGAGCAAACTTTACCTTTAGAGATAATTACTGCTCCCTCTATATGTTTTTCGACTTCCTGAGCAGCACAGAAATCAATGCAACAAGAGAAAATTTTGGGCTAAATATTGGTGAATGAAGGGATAACCGGGGCCATTCATTACTCAGATTTGCTGTACCTGTAAAGAGACCTGGTCCAAAAGGTGTATCACTATGGGGGTTTTTTTGTGTGTTGGATGTAGGATGGCACAGTAGTAATGATATAATCACTACCAGAAAATATCCCAGCCAGGCAACAACTCATTTGGCACCCACATTATTGCAGAAAAAAAAAACAACCCCCCCCCCAAAAAAAACCACCCAGTTTTATGACAATGCTTATCAGTGCTGTGTCATTTATAAAACCATATAAAACTTTCCAATAACTGTCTCAGTTAAAAAGAGGTGATTCTGGGGACAAGAATCGGAGCATGAACTTTTGAGCCTCTCTGCAACTTCCCCCACAATCGTGAACCTTATTTGCCATCCCAGCACCTCTGCGAGTGTGGCATATTCCTCCAGTGTCAGGAAATGTTCCCAGATATTATGCTTGAGCCTGTTCTATTCAATATACACCGTTATAGAGAGATCCAGCTCATTTCCTAATTGCTGAACACTTCACACGGACTGGCAAAGGGAAGGTTTAAGCCCCAGCGGGATCCTACGTGTCTGACCCACAAATAATTGTGTGACACCAGAAGGTTTATTATCTCCTAGCAGGAATGAGAAGCGTATTTCTTAATAGGTTCCCCACCCTGGGCAGTGCAAGCCTTCCTTTGAAGAGTGTCTCTATGGTAATTGATGTTAATGAGCAGCAAGGGAAGAAGAAATACTGGGTCACCAGGTAGGAAGCCCCCCAAGAGATAATCTAATTACTCTCCAAAACAAATTACTTTCAACCAAAACAAATTACTTTCAATCACTCTGCAACAGATAAGATCAGTGGAGGGGGCTCAAAGCTGATGACAGCTGGAGACTGAGGCTTCACGAGTGTATGGATTGATCACTTTTCTCCTTGGTCCGTTTTGTTGAATGACAATGGAGTGACAGAAAACTGGAGCCAAGAACTGAGCTCCCTTTCATTTCATTCAGATGAATGCCAAGGACCTGCCAACTCCGTGCTCTTTGCTGGGTGGCTCATTGATCTGAAATCGCAAAGGCTGGAGCCATGTGTGTCCACAGCTGTAAGGGGAGCAAGACCCTCTAGAGGAATAAATGTGCAGCCTGGGGGACTACAAAACCCACTCCGTGTTATGTGAGGAAGGGAAAACATGACATCGTTGCTTTGCTTTTCATGCTCATAAAGATATGAGGCAAAATTGGAGCCTTCATTCTCTTGAAGCCTCAACAGGACTAAACTACAAATATTAACTTAAATTGCAGCTCTACAGGGAACATAAGTCAGGCAGTTGGGGTGAGGGCTGAATGATCGATCTATGGAGTTTTATATCTGCTACTTGCTGTGCAAAGAGTTTCGCATTTTCCTGCCTGTGTGAGAAAAACTCATACATTTGGAGATTACTGTCCTTTGAAAACGGGGTGCTGGAATTGCCACTGGAGCCATGAATTGAAAGGGTTTGTGCAGGGCTCAGTCACAGTTCTGTTGCTCTCAATGTCATTAGTATTGGCTGCTTCCTTCTACAACATTACACAGCCCATGGAACATCTGCCTGGCTGAGTTCAAACCACACGGGTGGCAGTCTGTGTCCTGTTAGTCCAGGGAATGGGAAAAAAGGGCATCTCCTGCCTTGCAACAGCAGCTCTTCCTTGGAGCCAGGCTGCAGTGGCAGTGTTCAGTAGCTGTTTTGTGACAGGCTTTATCTGCTGGAGGCCTCTGATAAAGAGCAATAGACAGGTCTCAGGGAGCCTTTGCTATCGATTGAAACCTCGGTGCCCCACACAGGGAGAGAAGCATTCCTGCCCTGCTCTGGAAAAGTTCTGAAACGGGTTAAATTCTGAAATTAACTGGGGGGAGTCTGTGTGTCCGTGTGGTGTACCACCACCTGTACGGCCCCCTTGGCAAAAGGAGCTCCCAAATCAATAGATCCACAACCCAGAGTGTATGAACTGCACTCTGGTCCATCTGAAAGAGGCACCATAGGCTCCACTTTTCCATCCTCAGCACGTCTGCCTGCTTTGCTCACTTCAGCAGCTGAGGGCTCTCTGCCTCTGGTCATGCAAGGATCTTCCTTGCATGACCAGAGGCAATGGGGTTCTCACCTTGAAATGTTCAAGGAATTTTGTTCCCAGAAAAAGGAAAACAAATTGAAGATGCATTTAACATAAAAATATTTGGCGTTTAAAAATGGTAAAGTAGGTTTTTTCTGACCATTATATTTCTGATCACAGTTGTAAACACACATAAAAAGCATTATGTTTAATTCTGCTTCTGTACATATCACACTGTAGTCAAATAGTGGGGGGATTCTACATTCCTTCCAATATTTGTGGTGTTTAGGCAGATAAATACCTTGTGGTAATGCAGATACTTCTTCATTTTACTTTCCAGTGGTGTTCCGGATTTTATCTCTTGCTAACACAAGTTATTTAATGAAGCTGAATTACTTTTGGAGTAAAACATCCATTACTCACTCGTTTCCTCTCTAGTCAGATGTGTAAAACCTAAGTAAACTTGAATTACTTTCTAAAGACCATGCAGGCTCTTTCCATGCTGATTTGTTCTGCTTCTCTTACTTTCAAATGGCCTTTTAATTGGCCATTAAAGTAGGAAATTATGGCCGATTAGGATCAATCCAAATGCAATGTTTTGGATGGACTGGCTATTTGAATACCATTCTTTTAGATCCCATGTTAATTCTGCTTTGTCAGCTAAAGGTCACTTTTAGCTGCATCGGCAGGATGCTTCAGTAACCTCTGCCCTTCAATTCTTGACCCCAAATGTCCCACAGTCACGTTTGGTGGTAGCAAAAGGGACCAGTTGCCATAAGGAACATCAGAGAAAGTTACTCAGTTTCCCAATTCATAGCAATTTGTGCAGCCACACCCAGGCTATGCTTGAGGCTTCATTTCAGATGAAAATTACTTCCCATGACCACCAAGAGGAAGAGCAGTTTATTAATCATCTTCCTCTCTCTTGAGCAAAGTCACTGTAAAACTTCCTACATGGTTGTCACCAGTGTTAAGGATTGAGTCTGGGGGTCCTCCGAGAAAGAAGGCACTTTTTAAAATCCAGGTGAAGTAATTCCATGTACTAAACAGATTTGGAGGAGTTGCATGAAAAGTTTATTTTTTCTAAGATATTCCTCCAGGGTTTTAGGCTCACGGTATGAGCTGAAGTGAAAAGTTAGGCTTCTGTTGACTCAGATGCATCATTTTGCTCTCCAAAAGCTGAGGATTTGTCTGTGTGCAAAATACTAACAGCCTTCAATCATTAGGAAACTTTGTACTAAGTTTTCGAGTTTACATTTGTTCAAACTGTTTCACAAAGGGCTTCACCCTTTCAGTCCTTACTGCAGTATCATCATAATCAAAGGTGATGACAGCAGGTCAATAAGCCCTCGTGGGCTGAATTTGATGATCATTTACATCTCTTAACAATTTTTACAGTTCTGTTGGTGCCTTGCAATTCCTAGCAGCGGTGGGCAGCGATGTAACATGAAATATACAACGGCAAGAAAACCGCGAGTCTTAGCTGGCTTCCTTAGCTCCCCTTCTACCTCTCTTACACCACAAGATGGTAACTTGTTGTAATGTGTTCAGCATACACTCTTTCTTTATCTGATCTTCATCAAGTATTTGAAGCCCCCCCCCAAAAAAAACTAAAAAAAAAAAAAGAGGCACCAAAACTATCTAAAGCAGAAATTCCCCAGACAGGCACAATTCTTACTTTTCACATCCTTCAGTCGTAACAGGACTGTGACATCCAGAACTAACCTGTGTAGGGACAATCTGTCCCTGTAGGGTGGCCTGATTATTGGCATCACACCAGCCATAGCAAGTCTCCTGCAGTTTCTCAGTGAAGCCTAACTGATTCTAGCTAAAACACCGCTTAGAGGGTCATAAGCAGAATAAATACCTTTAGTGATATAATTTATTATCATCTTCATGGCTTTGTAGTATCAATTTTACAACAAATCAGGATTATTATCATAGGTGCTTTTGAGAAAAGAAAATCTGCGTTTAAGCAAAGGTACAGTCACATTTCTGAGGTGGTTTAGCTTCAAGGGAAAGGAGGGATTCAGTGTCTCACCAAACAGACAGGCAGAACTAAACCCATTTCATACCTCTCCTTCTAACTTCTGACTGCCAAAAACCCATCACCTGAGCGCCCCTGGCTCAGTGTCCTTCTTAACAATGCACCTCCAGTGAGAGTTAGACCTCTGTGGGAAAAATTCACCCCAGATACCACTTAGCAAAATTGTTCCAGGGTCAGGTTTGTTTTAATGGGCCTGTATTGGTCTTGTTGCCAAAGTCTTTGAAAATCCTGGGTTCTTAATATGCTCTTCAGGAGTGATTTTGTGGGAATTGTCACTATATCAGGCTGAATAAGACCACCTGACCAATTCTGCCTGTCCAGATGAATTTGTACAGGACCACAGCTCTAAGTATGTACTCTTGCAAGTTTGAGGCATTTCTGGTACATCTTCTTCTACTGTTCTCTGTCTATTAAATGAAAAAATATTTCCAGTGAAGCTGGAACTTTGTCATAAAGACACATTATTTACTGTCAGGAAAGAACACAGGTAAATGCTCCGAGGAGATCACATTTGACTGAGAAGCTGATGATCTGGAGTCACCCTCTTCCAGAAAGGCTTTCCTCATGGTTTCCACAAACACACTGTGTAAACAAAGTCCAGGGGCATTACTCCCTAGGTCAAGCTGGAAACCAAAAAGAAAAGTAATCTGTTGGCAAAGAAACCTTCAATTATTCCTTTCTGTTGCAGGATGAAGGTTTGCTCAAGACATAAGAAAAAAAAAATGGAAAAACCAGCTTTTGTTGGTATAGTGTAAATAAGGTGCTGGAGAAGCACTGTACCAAATATAATCCCATAAAATCAGTAAGGTTTCTTCTGTAGTGGAATTATGAAGGATTTCATAGCACACAGAAAAGATGGGGTGGATGAAATACCTCTAAAAGATGAAATAATGGCTCGCAGTGATGAAAAAAACACATTCAATCTATTTGAAGCTGATGAGAACTTTGTGAGCTTTAGAGCAGACCTAACCAGAAGATATCACTTGACTGTGCAAGCTCCAAGTCGATTCCAGGCTCAGTAGTGCTCTCTGGAATGCATTGACTGATAGCAATAGCTGAGGAAGCATTAGATAACAGAATGGTGAGAGATATTTGAAATTGGTTGTCTGGCTGTGCTCGTTGAAAGAAAGAACCAGCAACAACACACGCCAATTACAATAGCAACAATCCCCCCAGCGTGCTGACCTGCCTTGGCAGAACGGTTTTAGAAACAGAACCCCCCTGGAAGTGGGTCATTTGGAAAATCTGTAAGTATCTGATGTGTTTGAATCCTACAGATTCACCGAGAACTGTGGTATCAGGGGAGAGACTCGGCGAGTGCTCGCCCTATCCTATGCTGTCAGTGGGCGCGCGCAGTGGGAGCTGTGGAATCTCAGTTCTGCACTCATTCACAGCCCGGGGAGAAATATTGTCACCTCCATGCCTCTTGGATTGCAGAAGCAGCTGGGAAGCAGAGCAGCCCCTGACATATGGTGGAGTAACCTCTCCTTCTTAGGCAGGTTTTTTAACTTGTGCTGTGCTGATAAGGCTCATTATAGAACAAGCTCGTGCTCAAATAACTGCGTATCGCAGTGTCCTGTGTCTTCACTTCTGCCTTCCCTCATTCTCCTGACATATTCTTCTCCACCAGAAGCAAGAGAGAAGGCTGGGCTGCTCTGCTGGCCCTCTGCCATGGGTAAAATAATTTTCTTTTCTCTGTCACTTCTGGGATGACTGGCAGGAACTGCAGCAGAAACCAGAAAGCAGCGGCATTGACACTGACGTCTCCAGCCCTGCCTGGAACCTTTCTGCCCTCAGAGTATTTGCAGCCTCTGTAATTCTCCCACCTCTGACTTCAGAGAAAAGGGGGAAAGACTGACAGATAACTTCACAAAAGTAATGTTGGCTCACAATTGTTGATTCCCAACTACAAAATCCGCAGGAGGCCCCAAAGATACCCCAAGGGAAGCAGAAAGTCTTCAGTGTTTCTGTGACACTTCCCTCTTCCTGCAGTGACTTGTACAACCAAAGCTTTCACTGTGATATTCCAAAGATATTCCATAATTGAGAAAATGTCTCTTCATCCTAAACATCTCCAGTTTATCACATTTTGACCCTCACTCAGTCTTGAGTGACCCACCTATATAATTTTCCTTTGATCTCCACCACAAGGTAGCCTGCTATGACCAACTTTGACTCGTGGGTGGCTTCTTGCCCTATTTCCTCATCACTTTTGTGGTCACCTTCCTTAGTTTCTTTTCAGTTTGTTTCAGTTACGTCATTATCCAGTACAGCACAAGCCCTCTGTTACCTTTTTTGGTCTGTTCCAAGATCTCTGGGTGTTTGACTTTTAATTATAGCTAATTTTATTCTTCGGAAACACATTCACTTCAACAAACAAAAGCTGGGCTTCTCATTCTGCAGAAATTGCATTGGTACATTGAAAAGTGCAGTGGAAATAAATGATTCATTGCAACAGGTGAAAATGCTTTTGCAATTGTGTACTGTTTGGTCAGGAGGTATTTTTGTTCTATAAGACTTCCCCCTCAGATTTTTGGTTGTTTTCCCTATCCTCATAAAAGCAGAAAATCCGACACTACCAGGTTTCCTTGTTGCAGGAAGCAGGTCCAGCACTGGAAGTGATGGTGGGATTTACCCTACAATACATTTGTTCTGCAAACATATTTTTTTTCCTGCAAATGCATTTGTAGGAACATGCAAAGGTATGCATCTTTCTATTGAACTTTGATAAAAGATGCCAATAAATGATAAAGTTCAGTGACACAGACAGGAACTGAAATTAGAGTCATGTGTTGCAACTCTTGTATTTTGAATTCAGTCACATTCATTAGCTCATTTATCTCTAGCTAAAAATAAGGCTCTGAATCTGAGTTAATAATCTAGGCTTTTTTTTTTTTTTTTTCTTTACAGAGGCAATAAAGAAATGAACACTTCCAGGGTATATTTAACCCGTATCTCTTCAGCAGCTGTTTTGTGATAGGTTTGGTACTATTCAGTCCGATTAAGTGTTTGCAGGCACTTACCTCTGTCAGGGACTACAGGGGAACTTGGACAAATTATTTAGGTTGAAACCTTCCCCTAACAAGAGAGGCCATTCCAAAAAAAATTAGTGAAGTGCTTAATTTTTGTTAAATTTGATTTGAAATGAACCCTTTAACATCAGCCCATGTAACACCAGCAACAGCAACAACAAAAATAATTTTTAAAGGCTCTCCATCAATTGTTGGGAAATTCCCCTTTATGGCCAGCTTTTTCACTGATTTGAAATATCATTTAGTGCAAGTGATTTGTCCTTTCTGCCTCAGTTTTTGATGAATGAAAAAGTTTCAAGCATCGATTCCTTACTGCTTGTAAGAAGCTTGAACATTTGATGAAGAAAATAAAACTTACAGTCACGATTATTTTTCCCACTAGCAGAAGTAGTGACCATAGAACAGCTCCTATTCACTGAGATGCACAGAAAAATTGAGCTAATGAAGCCTTTCAGATTCATTTCAGACCACAACCTCTGCGTGTGTGGTGGGTGCTCAGTACCTTGAAGAATGCCAGGGTGAGTTACATGCACAACTGCTGTGGGGCCCAGGGTTGCAGGGCAGGAGCTGCCTTTGTAGCAGCCATGTAATAACATTGCAGAGGAAAAAAAGAATTAGGGGCTCACATGCCTTAGTATTATTTACTGGGCTTACAATATTGTGAACTTCCGTGATGTGAGAAAGACCAGAATCGGTAGGAAAGCCTGCACATGATTGGGAGGATGCACCAGGAGACACCTGAATGAAAAGTGGTCTTAATCCTTATTAACTATTCAGTAACCACACAGGGAAAAACTAGGATCTTTTCTGGGTGTTTCAAGCTGATCACCAAAAAAAATGCCCAAAGCTAATCAAAAGCAGTAGCTGCTTTTGAAATGATTGATGAGGTTCAATCCCTGGCTCCCCAGTGAGTTTGTTACACAAGACCCTGATCATCCCGACTGATGGATGTTGTTAACTCCAACTAAATACACCTGAAGTTGCACATGATAGTAAGTGCAAGATCTCATCCTGTAAGCCTCTGTATTTTTGTGTGGCCTTGTCTGTGTGCTCCTCCTCACTGAGCTAAGGTTGCTCATGAAGAAAAGTTTTTTTGCGGGAGTGTCTGCAGGAGGGAGATGCAAGTGTAGGGACAAAAGGATGAAAGCAAACAGGTAGCAAAATATAAAAACAGTACGTGGAAGCTGACCGAAGCTTTGTGCTTCAGAGAAGCTGGTCAGGAGTGGGGGATCATGCCTTGTTTAATTGTCATTTAACGTCCTGTGGGGGAAAGAATTTTTTTTATCTCTCTTTATTAAATTACCAGTTTTCTTTTTTGAAATCTGAGAACAGTCCTTCAATGATCACTTCGGATGTACAGCAGAAAAGTCGTCAGTAATCCCTTTAAATATCTATGAGATGCAAATACGGTGGAAAACCCCCAAATATGCGTGTCTTCTTCTTTGCAGGGGCACTCCCTTGGAGGAGCCCACGTGTTAAAAAATCCATGCGCAGACCAGAAGAAAATTTCTGTTCGAAGCTTAAATCGGGAGATGCGGTTTTGCTTCACCCAGGATCTCCCGCCTCCCCCCCCCCATCCCCGTCTCTTTGTAAGAACTGGGGACGAACAGAAGCTGGAGAGCGCCCCTGGAGAGGCTGCCCCAGGAGACGCTGCCCCCCAGGCGCTCCCAGGAGCCGCATCCCAGGAGCCAGGCTCCATCTAGTGACACGGCCGGGGATGGCCGGGCGGGGATCCAGCCCGGAGCCGCGCCAGGACACCCACAGCCGCCGGTACCCGGCCGGACCGGGCTCTGCAGGGCCGGACCGGGCTGTACCAGCGCCGTGTGCAGCCGTGTCCCCTCGGCTGCCCGGAACCGGGAGCGGCCGTCCCGCTCCCCCAGCGTACGGCCCCTGCCGGAGAGGCGAGCGCAGGTGTAGGCAGCAGCTCTTTGATTTCTGGAAAAGGAAATGAAATACAGGACGGAAAAGGGCGAAGGCAGGGGCTGAGCCGCGGCGGGGAGCGGAGCAGCCTCCTGCCACTGGGTGGGCTGGGTACACACACGCCTACCTACCCCCGGTCCCCGTCCCGGCGCCACATCGGGGCTGCGGGACGCGCAGTGCCCCGAGATCGCGGCCGGAGCCTCGCAGCAGCAGAGAGAGCTCGGAGATGCGGATGCGGAGGAAGCGGCTTTAGGGTGTCCCCTGCGAAACGGTGTCACCCGCTCGATATTTTCGAGGGGAGTGACCGATCTGGCTATGAAACGGGCTCTGTATCGGATGCGGCCCTGGATCGATGGAGCTGATAACGGCGAGCTATAAAAGGCCGGGGGGCGGCTGCGGCCGCGCTACAGCCCCGAGGCGCCGAGCCGGGATGGGGCTGCGCCCCGCCGCGCTGGCGCTGCTCGGTCTGGCGGCCGCCGCCGCCTCCGCGCTGCCGCTGCCGCTGCCCGACGCCGGCCCGCACCTCAACTACGGCTGGGGAGAGCCCATCCGCCTGCGGCACCTCTACACCGCCAGCAAGCACGGGCTCTTCAGCTGCTTCCTGCGCATCGGCGCCGACGGCCGGGTGGACGCGGTCGGCAGCCAGAGCCCGCAGAGTGAGTGGCGGCGGCGGGGATGGGGATGGGGACGGGGCAGGGCCGGGACCGCGGGGGTGACACTGCTGTCCCCCCTCTCTCTCTCTCTCTCGCTCTGCCCGCAGGTCTGCTGGAGATCCGCGCCGTGGCCGTGCGCACCGTGGCCATCAAGGGCGTGCAGAGCTCCCGGTACCTGTGCATGGACGAGGCGGGGCGGCTGCACGGCCAGGTGAGCACCCGCGCTGCTGTCGCCGGAGGGGGGGATTTCCCGCTCTGGAACTGCGGCGTGTTCTAATAACGGGGTAACAAAGCTTTCAGGTGTCCGCCACCCTCCCTCCCTCCCTCCCCCACCTCCCCCGCGTGTTCTCCCGAGGACCTGCGGTTCGTGTCACCCTCACTGCCCGAAAGGCTGCGGGGATTATTAGAAGGCAGAAAGGAAACGTCGTTTCGAAAGTTAAATGATGTTTCGCGCGTCCTCTGCCGCAACATACCGAAAGTACAGCCCAGGGCAAAATCGCATTTAGGTTTAAAATTCTCATCAGTGGGAGACTGTGATTCTGCCGCAGAAATAGATTAAGCACTGCTGGAGAATGGGAATAATTTCTCACTGTTCAGGTCAGCTATTCAGGAAGAAAAAATTTAAAAGAGATTGCTCCTTTGGAGAAGAGTTGCAGCCAGCTGGCTGCCAGGCATACATGGGGTTGTGATCTCTTAGGAAGCTGCAAACAGAAAAAGGCTTTTGAGGGGGAAAGGATGTTTCTCCACTGCCTCACTTCTGCTCTGCTGTAACAGCACACCTGTGGAACTCTGAGGGGTTGGGGAGTTAAGTGCCCCACTGATGCCACTAGGTTAGCTTTTCCACTAGGTTTAGCTACTAGTCATTGTCATAAACTCATTTTAGGGCATGTGAATACCTTATTGACTCTAGAATTTGACAGGTGCAGTTCAGATTTAGTCTGTAGAGAAGGCTGAGTTTCACAGAGCAATGGCTTTTCATGATGCCACAGTAAAGATACAGCTTTATTCTTTTTTTGATTTACTCCAGCAAAATTTATGCTGATTTCAGTCAGGAAAGGACTTGGCCCCTTCTCAGAACTCCTAGTATCTTTACTAACAGCAACACTGACCTTACTGAAAGAGGATACAATGTAGAATGCAGAACACAGAATTAAGCCCTTCTTTCTGAATTTCCTTGCTTTTCGGGGCTCAAATCAGTCGAGGCTCAGATGAAGCGCACAGGTTCAGATGAAATGGCAGGTCAATTATTAAAGCTTCATTCTTTAATGTATATCCAAAACAAATCAGAGCCTGGATTCTGCTCCCATTGGAACTACCAGCTGAACTTGAGCAATCACTGAATTTTAAAATGGAAGGCATACACATTGACTGGAACTGCATTTGTTGGTGCAGGGTATGAGATGCAGGCTGGGGTTTTATTCTGAAAACACAACAGCACATAGGCATGCTGTCCCACCTCTGTGTTGTGGACACCTGCTGTCACCTCTGTGCTGACAGCCCAGCCAGGCAGCTCTGCAGGTAAATCTTTACCTTATCAGCACCACGCTTAGGACTGGGAGAACAAAAGGGCAAACACAGTATCTAGGGGCTGAACCTGTGCTCCTGCAACATGGCCTGTTCTGACACTGGAAAACTCATGACTGGGGGTGGTTTTTGAATGTGCTGCGTGCTGTAGTCAGTAGTTTAGGGGAAATGCTGAATACAGACATACTGTGATTCCTCCACTGGGAAAAAAATCCCTCCTGTGGAAAAAAAATAAATCTGGAAATACTTATCAAGTCTGTTTGGTACTTGTTTAAAAAAAACAGACTAGAGACCATCCCAATGAAGTGAAAAGGGAAAGGTATAGCTGAGACACAGGGACTCAGTCAATATCTGTTGTTTGTAGTGGGCGCTTCTTGAGCAAGAAGCTCTTTTATTTCATCATCCGTTTTGGTGAGGCTGAGCACTCGTAAAGACAGCTAACAATCCAGCCCAAATTTTTTTGTCATATACACATATTTTTCTGAGATATAAGATGTGTGTGGAAGGATAAATATTGCACCATTTTATTTGGAGAAAACATGTATTTTAAAATTACTTTATTGATTCAAAACACACTTTTAAAAGATAACCAAATGCATGCCCTTAACTTTACTCCATGTTACTGAGGGTATCTGAAGAAAGGCCTAAAAGTATTAAACATGCTCTCTGTTCAGACAGGCAGAACATTCATGTAAGGACATTTCTGTCTCTGCAGACTAAGACATAATCAGCAATTCTCTTTTATTGACCACGGGTTCATTCACCTGCAGTGGCTGAGAGTTAAATTGCACCAGAGCTGCAAGAAATGCAGTGCTGGTGTAAAGACCTGGAGAGGTCTGACCTGCTGATATGTGTCTAATACACAAATACAACATATTTTTTATATATATATATATTTATAACTTAAGATGTTACGGATACATAATATCTGTACAGGCCATTGCAAATGTAATCTTACAAACTCGTACCTAAGAAAATACATTCTTCTGTACAAAACCCTAACTTGTGCTAGTAGTAGTTCAACAGTTCTCATGTTAACATAAAATGAAACTTTCATAAGAGTCTTTGGCAATTTCAGTAAATTTTGAGCGGAAAAAGGCAGAAATTACTTTTTAACAGTGTTTTAGTGATTGGCCAGGTTGCCTTTCTAGAGACGTGATCCTGAAGCCCTTGCACAGGCAAGTCTCTCACAGTGCAGGAACTCTATACTTGGAGTAGAACTCCAATTAAGGACAGCCCATCTAAATCAGCACTGGCATCTGAGACTCCTTTTTCCCAGTGCTCAGGACAGGATAAGTGTGGTGGCTGTGGAGAAGCACCTCCCAAGATTCAAAGCTGATTTAATGGGATGGACATGGAAAGAACTTCAAGAGTTCTGGAATGGAATGGAATAGAATAGAATAGTAGAATAGAAATAGGGATTGGGACAAGCCAGAAGGACACCCCCCCCCCCCCCCCGCCCCCCATTGAGGGACAAGGACTTTTCCCATCCAAGGCTTGTTTTGTGATTGAATACAACCAGCCTGGTGGGTATATTTGTAACTCTTGCTATTCCTTGCTGTTCAGCTCAGGTATTCCACTGAAGACTGTTCCTTCGAGGAGGAGATCCGCCCGGATGGCTACAACGTGTATAAATCCAAAAAACACAGAATATCAGTGTCATTGAGCAGTGCCAAACAAAGACAGCAGTTCAAGGGCAAAGATTTCCTTCCCCTGTCTCACTTCTTGCCCATGATCAACACCGTGCCCGTGGAGTCAGCAGACTTTGGTGAATATGGTGATTACAGCCAGGCCTTTGAGCCAGAGGTGTTCTCCTCACCCCTGGAGACGGACAGCATGGACCCCTTTGGCATCGCCTCTAAACTGTCCCCAGTGAAGAGCCCCAGCTTCCAGAAGTGACTGTGCTCCCACACGTGTTTTTACAGAAGTACTGCAGACTACTGTGGGGTTTTTAGCTTTTTGTGTAGTGATATTTGGGAACTTTTTTGTGTATTTGAGTATGGAGCCAGCCACATCCTTGGTGTACCTGTAAGAAATGAGTGCCAAGAGGCTGTTCTATAGTCTAAGAAATTGCCTATCCATAGTTTTATTTGGAAAAGGATGATTAAATGTGAAAAGTTTAGCAGCTTTATCAGGATTCCTCCATAGGTGGTGATAAAATAACTATAATTTTTCTACACCAGCTTCATGTCCACGTATGTTATATTCCACCTGTTATATCTGCTCATAGGAGCAAATGCAGAAAACCTTTTCCTCTTCAGAGACCTCAAACTCAAACATTTGGACCAAAACTAGATGAAGGAAAACATCCTACCAGATGTAAGTTGAGTTAATGCTGCTTCTCAAAAGGCTGCTAACAACATTCTGGGGAAAACTTTCTATTGAAAGCATACTACTGAAAAAAAAAAAAAGTCTGCTTGTATACTGTGCTTCTTCTTCCCTTAGAAAACAGGGAAAGAAAGGGAAAATTTTCTCCCTTCCCTTACTGCTAAAAAGTACTTTGGGAAACTTGATTGTTGATTACTTTTGTAGGCTAAATTATGTTCTCTGTGGCATCAGAATCATCTAACAGAGAGTTCTCATCAAAATCAGTGAGAATTCAGTGTGTGGTTGGAAGAGTGCCCAGGGCTAGAATTGATGTTCATCAGCTAGGGAATGAGCAGCTCAAATGAATGTTTAAATGAAGATTCTGTTGTACATAAGCATGTATATGTCATTAGCAAACAGAAAAAACACTGAGAACGGATGTATAGGTCAAATCAGTTGTAAAATAGCTTTTTGTGTTTAACCTTTAACCACCAGGAATTCTTTCAAGTCGCTTCTGGCCTTGATTCAGCATCCATGGGAATCAGTGGAGACAGGGTTTAGTGAGTTAAAAGCTGCAGAACTGGGTCAGGATTCTCCTTGCAGGAGAGGACTGCGAGTACCTCTGGCTAAGGCACCTGATGTTTTCAAGTTCTGTTCTCCCTTTGAAAAGATTCAATGAAGGAATGACCAAGGTGAAGCCAAAGGGGAAAAAAGAAAAAAAAAGGATGGTTCAGGGGCTCTACTTGTTGCCAAGGGTTCATTTATAATAAAGATTTCTGTAGAAAACAAAACCAACAAAAACAAACAAAACACCAACTCCTTCTCCCCCCCCACCAAAACAAAACAAAACAAAACAAAACAAAAAAAAAAAAAACAAAAAAAAAAAAAACCCAAAAAAACCTCTTCTGGGAATACTGGTGTTCTTCTGACCTAGCACTTCACTGCTAATGCAATATTTATAATTAATTTATTGAATACATACATCTGTTTATTTTGTTACTCTTATTTATGCTCAAAATTCTATTTATATAGTCCTGAAGGTGGGTGTTATTTTTTTTTAGTTTTAACAAATCTTGTGAAGTTTTGTAATCAATGGAATTTTAGCCAGCAATAGCTTTTAAAATTTCTGTGCATTATCAGTAGTGTAATGTGTACATTTGCAATAAAAGAGAAAATCATCTTCAACACCGAAATCTGCTTGACTCTTTTGCCTCTCCCTAAGTGCCACATCCACACATCTTTTAAATACCTTCAGAGTCGGTGACTCAACTCCTTCCCTAGGCAGCTTCTTGGCCAAAAAATCCTGTGGGTAGAATGCTGTTCCCATTTAAAAATGGGAACCATTCTAACCAGTACTGCCGGGGAGAAAAGTGGTGAGTTTTGCCTGAAAAAGATGTCAGTTTCTGGCAGGAAAAGAGCCTGAATGTTTCCATTTGGAAACGGTGTGAGTCACAGGAACAGCAGATTTCTTGGCTGGCAAGCATCTCCCATGGTGTTTTCCCATTCTCTTTTGTGCTGAGCCATTGCCACACATCCGGAGGGTTCCCACTACTCGTGTGCTAGGAGAGGTAGTTCTGATTTTCAGGTTGTTTTATTCCAAAACTTTTCGGATTTCAGGGGGTTTCATTTCCAGTTTTGATCAGTCACTATGGTTCCTTTGAACGCCTTTCAAGACCTTTCTTTAAAAAAAAAAAAAAAAAAAAAAAAAACCCAAGCCAGCAAACAAAATAAAATACGAATAAACTTTTAAAGTATGGTCCAAAAAAAAAAAAGTCACTTTTACTTTTCTGCTAAAAACTTGCACAAGATTTGACAAGAAATATGGCAAATAATGGAGTTTGAAGGATACACAGTTTAATTGCACCAGTAAGAGATATTTTTTTTTTAAGTGGATGTAACGTGAATCTTTCTCAAGGGTACAAAGTCAGGCAATCTTACATTTTGGGAACAGCATCTTGAGCTCTCTCGTGACCTATTTGCTGACACCTTTGGATTGCCGTCTTCCACCGGCAGCACAATGATTTTTTCCTGCAACAGCATGGTTAGAGGTTGGCTCAGTATTTATTCAGACAGAGGGAAGAATGCCAGGAGCTAAATTAACCCACACCGCTTCCTGGAGTGCTTCAGTTTTCGTTGGAGTTTTCCCATCCCAGCCCTCACCAAACCTGGCTGTTTTGTTTATAAAATCTGACAAGATCTCGGCTTGAGGTGGGAGGACTTGCTGGGAAACGCTCCCCCTGCCCTGCGACACCTGACTAGGTCAGGAGCCGGATGTGCAAAACCTCCAAAAAAACACCTTTGGTTCTGTGGGAATGCAAACACCACCACCAGCCCTCGGCACACACGTCCCCTGTCCATCAGAGCTCCTCAAAGACTGCGGGACAATGGCGGGGCTTTCATTTGCAACAGCGCATTTTGCAGCCCTAAAAGGTTTTTAAAGCTCAGGTGTCAAATGTCTCCTTGTGAAGCCTCAGCTGGAAGCTGTGATGTGCAAATAACGAGTTAGAGGAGCGGGGAGGCCGCAGGAAAGGAGATACTGAGCATCTTCATTTCCACTTGGAGGAAGTGTAAAAACCTATAAATCAACTCAAGTCGTAGTGTTCACTTTACCTCTGCTCAAATCACTGAAACAGTGCTGGTGAAAAATTTGGGGGCCGCTCTTTCTACTCTGCTTAGTGTACTTTGCATATGAATGGGGAACAACATGATACATTAAATAAAATTTCACTTTTTTCCCCTCAAAAATATACGGTGACAACACCAGGCTGGGAGAATAGTGCCACCCAGAGACACATTTTCATTAAGTATCTGGAAAGTAATAGAATAAGTTAATTTTAAAATACATGCTTATAAATGAATATAAACATTTTCTTTGACCAGTGTTGATCTGTAACAACTCGTAAGTGTTTTAACAGAGCAGCCTAGAACAGCACACTATAGTTTGGGTGGGTATTTACACCAAAAATATTTACGTTTTAGAATCATAGACTGGTTTGGGTTGGAAGGGACCTTAAAGATCATTTCTTTCCAGGTTGCTCAGAGCCCCATCCAACCTGGCCTTGGACACTTTTCAGGGATGGGGCATCCACAGCTTCCCTGGGCAACCTGTGCCAGGGCTGCACCACCCTCACAGGGAAAAATTGTGGGCATATGCACCAAAAATACACTTATTGGAAGCCACAGACAGCAACATTATGTGAGAGAGACGTGCCAACTCTATCATTCCATGACCAGCGACAGAACTCGAGAGAACGGCCTGAGGTTGTGTCAGGGCAGGCTTAGGTCGGATATCGGGAAGAGAGCTCCTCACCCAGAGAGGGTGGTCGGGCACTGGACCGGGCTCCGCAGGTCGCAGCACCAAGGCTGGCAGAGCTCAGGGAGTGCCTGGACAACGCTTTGAGGCGCAGGGTGGAGGTTTTTGGGACGCGGGGTGGGATTTCTGGGACGCGGGGTGGGATTTATGGGACACCGGCATTTCCCCACGGCCGCCCCGGGCCGGGCTCTGTGGCGGCATTCGGGCGCCCTCTAGTGGCCGCATGCCGCCATCGAGTGTGGGCGTGGCTTACCGTGAGGGGGCGTGGTTCGTGCGCCAAGACCACGCCCCCTCCCGCGCGCCGTCCGCTCCCGGCGTGCCTCGCGCCGCCATGGCGGACCTGTTCGATGGGATCGTGATGGCCGAGCAGAGGTGAGGGGACAGAGGGAGCCTGGAGCGGCCCGGGAGGGGCTACTCGGCAGAGCGGGGTTCCTTTGTGCCTGTGCTTCCCTGTGCCTGTGCTTCCCTGTGCGAGCTGCCAGGGGAGCGTCAGGGAAAGGAGCGCTGAGCCCGAGGTGGAGGGCGGGGAAAATTCGCCTCTCTGCGCGTTCTAAGGGAGCGACCAGCGCGAAACGGCATGAGGCTGAGTTTAGCTGGGATATCAGGGAAAGGTTCTTCATCCAGGCTGGATTGATGGGCTGAGACCAGCGGGGTGAGCGTCAGCAAGGCCAAGGAGAGGGTCTAGCCCTTGGGTCACCTCAACCCCTGCAGCGCTCCGGGATAGCGGGGGAGGTTTCTGGAAAACATCCCAGAGGGAAAGGGCCTGGGGGTGCTGGCCGAGAGCTGCTGAGCACAAGCCCAGGTGTGCCCAGGTGGCCAAGAAAGACAATGGCACCCTGGCCTGTGTCAGCAATAGTGTGGCCAGCAGGACAAGGACAGTGACCCCGTCCCCCTTTTCTGGGCACTGCTGAGGCCCCACCTTGAATCCTGGGGTCAGTTTTGGGCACCTCAATCCAAGACATTGAGTTGCTGGAGTGTGTCCAGAGAAGGGAATGGATCTGGGACAAGATCTGGAGTCTGATGAGAAGCAGCTGAGGCAGAATGGAGCTCAGCCTGGAGAAAAGGAGTCTCAGGCAGAACCTTGTCTCTCTCTTTCCAACTCCTTGATGGGAGCCCCCCATGTGGGGTCAGACTTTTCGTCCTGGTAATGAGTGACAGGACAAAAGTAAGTGGCCTCGAGCTCCACCAGAGGAAGTTTAAGTTGGACATAAGGAGGAGTTTCCTCATAGAAAAGGTTGCCAGGCCTTGGAAGGGGCTGCCCAGGCAGCTGCTGGAGTCACCATTTCTGGAGGTCTCCAGGGAACAGCTGGATGGAGCACTCAGGGCTCTGGTCTGGTTGACACAGTGGTGATCATTCAAAGGCTGGACTGGATGGTCTCAGAGGTCTTTCCCGACCAAAGCGAGCCCGTGATTTTGGAATTTAAATCGATTTTGCGTGGTGGTTCCAGGCTTTGGTGGCGACGCGCGTTCCTGCTGCCCGGAGCCTCTCGGGTGCCGTGTGAGCTCAACGCGAGATTTAACCCAGCTGTGATTCTGCATTCCCAGGTTCCACGGGGAGGGCTACCAGGAGGGGCTGGCAGAGGGCAGCCACGCCGGCATGGCCGAGGGCAGGAGCTACGGAGCTCTCCACGGAGCCAGGGTTGGCTCGGAGGTAAACGGGGGAACGCTGGAATCTTCTCGTCGCTGGGGAACAACAGATACACAGAAACTTTCAGGCCAGGCCTGCTGCCCACAGGCAGGCTGAGGCCTGCTGTGTTTCACTGCTGTGTCTGCCTGTGTCCAGGAGGACCCATAAAACTGCTTCAAGGGTGCTGTTTTGAGCTGGAGGGTTCAGTGGATGTCCTTGTGTTTCCTGAGCTTATTTGCTGTAATAAGGAGCTTTGGTAATCTTTTTTCCCAGATTTATTGCTGAAGGCCCCTCCTCCCCCCTGCCAATCTCCTGTGGCTCAGCATAGGGAAAAGCATGGAATCTTGAGACATAAAGAGCCAGTTCTGTGTGTCTCGTGCACTCTTGGTTAATTCTGATGCTGGGAGGGTTTGTGGCAATGCTCCTCTTCCTCACATGGAGCCAGCTCTGTGTGCTGGCACGCCTGGATCCATAACCATTCCTAGGAATTCAGGGGGCTGGAGAGTGGTGGGGAGGCACCTCGACTTGTCCCATATGTCCAGCTCCAGTTTGTCACGGTTCCAGGATGAGAATGCCAGACAGCAGCCTCCAGAACTGGATGGTTTTGTACAGAATGGTCCTGGACAGAAGTGCTCTAATCTCCTCATACTGGGAAAGCTGCAGAGGGAGGCAGGATTAGAGACATCAGCTGAGAGGATGACTTGGGTAATCTAACACTTGTCAGCCTTTCCAGCTTGGAAACATGTTTGTGTATCCAGGGTTTAGTTTCCTGAAGAGTGAGATGCAGTGTAGTGCTTTACTTTTGTTCAACTGTCTGTGCTGTGTGTTCTTTGGGATTTTTTCTTTCCCTCATGACACTCTTTTAAATTCACCTTTAGATTGGCTGCTACCTTGGGTTTGCACTGACGTGGCACTGTCTGCTCCAGAAATGCACAGATGAAAAGAGCAGGTGAGGTTAAAAAGGCTAAAAGTAATTTTGCTGTGACTTCCATTCTTTTCTTCATATTTTATTTTTTTTTTCTGTCTCATTTTGATTAATCTGTCTGATAGGATTGCCTTTTTGGTTGCATTTCTTTATTTTGCCCAGTCATCTAATCAGTATTTTTGTTGATTCTAGAATATTTTTCAACTTTGGACTGGTAAGTGGAAAGTGAAACCTTTAATATGTCAGTGGTGCTTAATTCCCAATTTGGAATAATTCCTAGTTTGGATAATTTCTTCAGTATGTGTAGAACACACCTGACAATGGGCTAAATGGGAGAAGTTGAATTAAAGAAGCATGGAGGGCTGGATTTTGTGCTCTGGATTATTATTATTATATATCAGTATAATTTTCATAATAATGGACTTAAAAAACTCCTGTGTGAGGATCATTGTTTTGATTTGATTGGTTTTTTTTTCCTAGGAAAAAGATAAAGGCTCTGGATTCATTAATAGGGATGATTCAGAAATTCCCTTATGAAGACCCCACTTATGATAAGCTGCAAGAAGATCTGGAAAAAATCAGAGGAAAATTTAAACAGGTTCGTAGGATTAAGTTGTTATTTTAGCACATAAATTCATTTTTGAAGATACTTCATTTTTAAAGCCATTCCAAAACACAGTGTTTGTGTGGAGCAGTTATTGTTCCCCTTCTGCAATCATAACAAAATACTTGAAGTCAGATAAATAAAGTGAAAATCCTTGATAGCCGAAAATTTCCCAACCAATAACAAATGCAAAATAAAGGAAAAAAAATCTTTAAAAAGCAAGATGGAAATAATCTTTGACAATTTGAATTACAAGTGGGACCAGAAGAAGAGAAATGGAGCAATTGGGAGTTTTGTTGAACATTCTTCTTGGAAAACAGACCCTTTGAAACACTTCTGTGTATTCTTTTTTAGGTTTGTTCAATGCTAAATATTCAGTCTGATTTCAGAATTGGTACTGAGAGATCTTCACTAACATTTTGAATGCAACAGATGAAGATAAGCATGGATGACAAAAGAACAAAAACCATTAAAAGAATGGAACTGGAAAAGTGTTTATCTACTTTTATATTAAAAAAATCAAAAATAGTGAAGAGATGTTAAATGTTAAAGGGGAAAGGGATAATAATTTGGTTTGCAATGGTATTTAACATTTATTATCTCTGTCAAGTTTTAGTTTTATTTCTATTACACGCACTAGTGTGTAAATCTGTTAAACAAATATTTGTTTCAGTTCTTTGCTAGTTTTTTACTGATAATTCCTCAAAAGGAAAAGAAGCATTTGCACAGTTTCCTTGTTTAAAGGATACCTGTTACTTAAAAATCTGAGTATGCAGATCATTCAGTTTACACAATGTGTAGGTGCTGTAGGTGAAGGAAAATAAAATCAATTCTCTGCAGACTTTGCAGCAGGAAACATTTTCGTGGGCAGAGGATGGAATGACAAAGGAGGTTAGAATGCAAAGGAGAAGGATGAAAATACCTGCACAGAATATGGAATTTGCACCTGGATTTTCCAGTAGTTTTGCAGACTGATGGAGGGAAGGGAGCAAACTCTATAAAATCCAACCCCAAGAAGTTACCAGTTTAAATGGTGGGTGAGAGAAACATGACTGCCAGAAGAGACCAGCTTTTCATGTGTCAGCCTTGAAAAGTGACCTCTTTAGTCTCATTCCAAATCAATGGATGCTGCCAGCTGCCTGTATTCAACTCTGTTAGTTGAGAGAAATACCTGAAACAGGCTTTGGCTTGGGCTGCAGGATTTGGCTTTGCATTCCAGTTCTGTAAGGAATTCCAGAACTCCTCTGTCAGCTCTACCCTGTGTGTGCCTGGCTCTGCCTGCATGGCACAGCGCAGCCTCATGAAGACAGATTCGAGGTTTTTGGTTTCTTTAGTTGTCTTACACCTGAGTTCTGATGCACACAGGCAGTGTCAGAGCCACCTAGTGGCTGTCTGGGATTGTAGGAGCTCACAAATATTTGTGTAGTGAAGTTGCTAAAATAGACAGTACAGAGCATACACACTCATGATGATTTCAGTTACGTGGAGAATTGCTTTGGAATGAAGTAACACTGAGGTAGGAATTCATTTGTACTTGTTTCCTCATTTGCAGAAATGTCTGTAAAAGCTAGGGCAAGGTGGTGAGAGCTCCAAGTGGAGCATTTGTTTAATAGAAGTATCTGGTATGTGAGTGACAAGCCAAGGTGCTGCTTCAGAGATGATATCAAACACAATTATTTTTGTTCAGCTCAGGAGAGAAAGGGTCTTTGGCACTTCGGAGTGGTGACTGTTACTTGGAAAATTGGTTTGGTGGCTAATTTTCTTGTATTGCTTTGGTTTTATTTTTAATAAAGTAATATTATTTTTTATATAAATACATGTGCATATATTGAACTATAAGTATTGTATCAACTGGGGTTTCCAGCTGGGATGTACCAAGTTTAGGGTTATCTGTTTGGTCTTTAATTTTTTAATTAGGTCTTTAATTAAAGTTTCATTTGTGTGTACACACTGATGGAGTCTCTTCTTCCATGAGTCTGTATTTTTCTGAATATGTGCTGCTTCACACCTTGTGTGGGCCTGATTTGGTTTATTAAATGAGGAACAGTTGAAAATTCTGTTGGATGTGCAGTTGTGTGCTTTCTTCAGTGCCATTTTTTTGTTTTGTTTTGTTTTCTGCAGTGACTTGTGGGGGTTTGTGTAACCTTCAGGGCTGTGGCAGTGAAACATTCTCAGCGTTCTGTAGAGGTGTTTTTATGCCTGATTTACAGCTGAGGTTTTGGGTATGCCTGATTTAAAGCCCAGGTCACATCAAGAATATTCATTTGTCTTTGTCACAAAGATATAGAAAAATATGCAACCTTGTACATTATGATGTTGGTTATTAATAAAGCAGGACATAGAGATTGTGGCTTGGTGCTGATTGTCCAAGAAGTGTGAAATTTTGCAGAATTAAGGCTTAAGAATATATCTCTGTACTCATTCACCACCCCTACTTTTAGCTCAGTAGTTAGGGAGGAATGTTTCAAACATTTCACTCACCAATTTCTGACTTGCCTGAACTAGGTTCTAGCTTGTTTTGTCTCTTCGTGATCATCTCTCAGCTGAGCCTGTGGAATATGGAATTTTGTTAAAAGGTGGATACACAGCTCATTACTTCTAGGCTGCTGAAGTCATTGCAGTCCAGAAGAGTTGTAATTTTCCTTTCTGCAGTGTGTGATGAGTACAAGAAATAGTGAATTCTGAGGCATCAGCAGAGAGGTAAACCTTGAACACCATTTGGTAAAGTTCCCAAGCACAATTCTTGTTCTGTCTTCATTAAGCAACTTCCTTCCTGTTTCTTGTTAGCTGCACTAAAGATGATCAATTCTAGCATTGAATTAATATCTGTTATTGACAGAAATGGGTGAAATAAATCAGAAAAAAAAAATAATCTGGGTGTGCAACTGTTTGCTTCAAAACCAACCCTGTAAAGGTACTCTGGCTTTTTTGAATCCTGATCTGTTTTTCTGAAACAAGGTTGTGATCATTTCCACAGGAGATTAAATTTGGAGTTTTAATTTTCCAGTAAATCAGTTTCAATATTTACGTAGGTTTTGGTTTTTGAAGAGATGCAAGAGAGAGTTTGAGTCTGCCCTGTATTTATGAATGCTTATTTACACTTGGGCTGGAAATACAACTTCCTGCATTGGAATAAAGGGAGATCCATCTGTCAAGAGTCTGCCTGCACCCTAATACCCCACACTGCTTTAGCGTAAGAATATTTCTAGTGATGTTTTAATTCTTTCTATTCTTGGTGCCTTTTGAATAGTGCCCTGTGCAATTTCTTAGGACCATGGCTTCTGGTTGAATTGCAGCCTAAAACTTCAGTTTTCATAGTTTGGCAAGTAACTATGAAGATTCTCATTTTACAGTCTGCCAGAGTTGTTTTTTTAATGGATAAAGTTGTGACAGTACACATTCCCACAGAAGTTGATGTATCACCAGGGAAAACGGGGATTTGGGAGGTGTGAGAGGAATTCAGCAGGTTCCCAGTTGCAAGTTGTGGTGTCTGGGACTGATGTGTAAAGGCCAACTGGAGCAATGCACTGCTGGAGCACTTCAGTGTGTCCCAGAGTTTGGAATTTGCCTGGGGTGATAATAAAATAAAATATAATAATAATAATAACTCTGTGTGGCATTTTGAAAGCTTGCACAGTCAATTCATTTGTAACTAACCTGAATATCTCTTTGACATCACACTGTGAATGCTCCTACCTCAATCACTGGAGTGCTTATTCCCTAAGTGTGGTAATTAATTTTTTTTCAGCATTTTTCATGCTAGAATTCTTTAGTACTACTTAATCAAATGCTGCACTACTGTGTGGAAGGAGACATGGTCACTGACCTCATCTGAAACATGGGAGACTTCCTAAATGCATGGAGTATATAAAGGATGAAAAAAACTCAGACATTGTGCCACTTGATTCCAAAGCAGCTTGCTGCACAATGTTTTAAATTATTTTATCCCATTCCATAACCATAACTATTTGAGCACTAGTGCAACATTCTGTGTATCTGGTTTTGGGAAGATTTCTGAATAGGAATAAGAGATGGCATAAAACTTTTGTCTTGGAAAAATTAGAAAGCTGTGTTCTAGTTGTGCAGAATTTGTTAGGGTGACATCTGAAACAGTGGCCTCCTGTCTGACAGAATTTAACTGATACTTGTTCCTAATAAAATCATGGAGTTTTATTTTAGCAAAGTGTTCAGCAGAAAGGAGGTTGATTATTCAGTCCCTGCATCCTGACTGTGCATCAGACAGAATCAACTCAGCATTTGTCACTGTCTTCCCTTTCTGATTTTTAGCTCCCTATTTTGCTACTTTGCCTCAACACTTTCTAACTTTCAGCATCTTCAGGATTCTGGGGAATAATCAACACTACGTGGAATCTTTCTTGATAGTAGGAACTGTGAGTCAGCAACCCTTTAATTTTTTTAGTTGCAGCCATTGTTCCAGCAGCAAGCTTTGCTGCTATTGTCCACTGTTTGTCCAGCTCACGTTTACTGGACTGTGGGAACGGATTAGGGTTTCATGGCTTTTTTTTTTCTTCTTGCATAAACTCTTGATCAAAGACATTCCTTGGATGACAAAACACTGTATATACTGTGTCACACAGCCCTGACCAGACTGCACGAACAGTAGTTTAAAAACACATGCCTACATTGTTCTCTAAACCAGCCTGCCTTTTTATTCTTTTGCAATGTATGTGCAGACATTGAATTTTTGAGACCCTCGTTTACCTCTGCTAAAAACACACACGGAAAACAGAAGTTACTGTTAATGAGCACTTGACAGTTTCTGAAATACAACTGAAAAAGCAAATTACTCTGAGACTAAGAATAGACAGGACAGAATGTCATTTCTAAGCAGAGCTAGGAGTTATATCTGCAGTGTGTTTCCTTCCTGAGGAGACCTTGGTTGTGGGTCAGATAGTCAAGTACATTGGAAACCTAAACCCACATGGATTATGGCATCATTTGGTGTGTCATAGCCAGAACACCTGATTAGGGTAGAGAATGATTGGACCGCAGTTTGAGAGTTCATTACCCTGCTTCACCATAAGCACATTGTTAGAACCACATTTTGAGAACCTGGCTTGTTATAGTTTTAGGTCTCTGTCTTCTTTTAAGTTCTCTTACACAGCAGGAGGAGGACAAATCTCAGAAAATTCCAATAGCATAATTATTCCTCAAACTAATGAGAAAGAAACAAATGGTGTTAGAGAAAAGCATGGAGACACTTTTTCAAGAAGCCTTGCCTTGTTGCTTGCCTGAAATACTCCTGCAGCAGAAACATGGGGGAAAGAGATTCTTAAAGACACGTTGGGCAGGTTCACAGAGGGATTTAGAAGCATGGGAGGGCTGAATTTCGGTGGTTGAAAAGCTGTTTGTGGAGGAGAGAAGCAATGTTCCACAAACACGTGAGGCTTTGTGTTGTTTGACTCTGCAGCACTGTTGAGCACTGTCATGCAGAAGTGAAGGCAGACGAAACTTCTTTCACTGGCATTGGAAAATCATATCTGTGAGGGATGAACCCTTCTGATCCTTTGCAGTCCAAGGGTCTCCATGGAAAGAGAAACCTAAAAAAATACGTGGCTGACAGATGTGTTGTCTTAAAAGGAATAAAATAGAGTGAGTGACTGAAGTGGCTACAGAAATATTGAGTCAAACCCACAAAACAAACGTAGTACACTTAGAAGAAATAACGTTTACTTATGAGAAAATAATTTATGATGTCTTCTGGAAATTTTAACAGCATACATTGGCTGAAGCTTTGCTCTTCATATTTAAAATAGCTAAAATGTAAAGAACTTTGGCCTGTGGGTGGCCAGGGAGGAAAGAAAACTGTTCAAAGATAATACCCTGCATTTGAACAATCTGGAGTGATACAATCTAATAAAGGGGAGAAATGAAACATCAAAAAGCTCAATTGCCCGTTGCAGACAGTTTGCCATCAGAGCAGTGGCTCAGGACACCAGGTCACTGCCTCAGGCTGGCTCAGGGGTGTTGTAAAGCCCTGCTGGTGCTTTGGTGGGCCTTGGGTGAGGATCTGCCCCTCTCAGCCCAGCCCCTTGGAGACTGCTGCTAATGTTACAAATCACATCCCATCCACAAGCAGCAGCGTGTGAGAGAGAGAGAGCAGGCATCTATGGAATATGGCTCGTGAGGGAGCTAAGCTGAGTGTCACAGAGCTGCTGCCAGGTGGGATGGATGGAACAAAACCACTTGGCAACACAGAATCTAAAATTTTTTTACTCTGCAGGGAAGGGTGAGTGGGTAGCAATTTCCATTCTGTGATGCACGTGCTACAAGCACGACTCAGAGCTCTAGACCTCTGCTCCCCACATGGATCCAGAGGAAGATTCCTTCTCTGGCCAGTCCACGTCTCAGGTCCTGGCTTGGAGCTTGGCCCCTGCATGTCACAATTTCTCCTTTGGTTCAGCATTCCGGGTGCTGGTAGAGATCTGTGCCTGGAGCTCTCTCCAGCCCTCTTAGCCAGTCCTTGTTTCATGTATCTGTCAGCACAAGCACTCCCAGGCCATTCTCTTTTCCCACACCTGGTGGGGAGGAGGCTCCTCTCACCCTCTGCTTCTGTAGTCAAGGTCCTGCACCAAGCAGGGCCCCACAGAGTAAAGATGTTGCCCATGTGCCTTATTCCCAATTTGCACTGGAGACAGCATCTAATGCCTTCTTCATGTGAGAGCCCTCAGGAAAATGATGCCTGTGAATACTTGGTGAATTCCCTGAAATATGAGATGCTTTAATACCTGGTCTTCACACAGGCAGAAAGGAAGACAGGTCTGGGTAGGGCTCTGCAGGTCCAATGGGATCAACAAAGAATTATTTCTGTTTTCACTCCTAAATGTTTATCACATTAAAGAAGCAAAAGGGTAACTTTTACCTTCCTCCTACATTTAGCCCTGCTTGGCCATAAAGAACAAAATCAGAAGTCTGGCAAATGTCATATTATCGATGCAATCCCATTGATTAATTTGCAGTCCCTTTCTCATCCCTTGATTGGAACATGGTTTGGAACTCAGTCAGAATCCACATGGGAATCTACTCTGGCCGTGCCAACGCAATTACTACAAGCAATTATATTTGTGGGATCCAAAAAATACCTTGTTTGTCTGAAGAGATACATTTTTCATAAAATGATGCCGACAGGAATTCATTAAAATGCCATCATCCATAGCTTTACTTCCATTGTCCCATTGCAGGAATCTCAGAGCATCTCAGACTCACGTGCATGGGTCATTCCTGTGACTCTCTGAAAAACAGCAGCTCCAACCTTCTTCTCTATCTTCTGGAGTTTTCTATCACTTAAAATGCCAGCTGTGCTTGAATGCAAGGGGATTACAAGCTTTTTCATTTGCTAGTTCTTGTTTATTCTGTAATAAAGAGCATTTGAATTTAAGTGTTCTTAAAAGATCCAAGGTTGTCAAATGGCCTGAATTCAGCAATGGAACTGGGGAGGTTTTTGGGAGATCTGTTGGAGGTTTTTCTTCGTCTGTCCTAGGGTGACTTTATGATGCCTGTATCCCCAATCCTCTGTTCTGTTTGTGCTGTACATTAAGTTCTGTACCTTTAAAATGGTTCTGGGAGCAAAGGGGAAGAAAGGAGCAGCAGCAGTTTGTTTTGAGAAAACTGCCTGACTCCCCCACGGCCTGGCTGTGGTGTTCGTCTGAGGCACAGACAGCGGTGGGACAGAGATCTCCTGTGCTTTTAGTTAGTTTTAGCCAGCTGAGGCAGAGAAGTTCCCTGGACTGTTTTTTTCCTTTTCTTGGGACTGTTTAACTCTGCTCTGGACTGTTTAACTCTGCTCTGGACTGACAAACCCAGAGGAGCAGCGAGGGCTGGCACCTGCGGCCTGCGGGGCCTGGAGCTGCGGAGGGAGTGGGGCTGGTGAGAGACTGAGTCAGCTGAGCTACACCCACGGCAAGGACTGCCTCAGTTTGCCGTCTCTCTTTTTATTGTTTTATTGTTTCATATTATTCATTCTTTCTGCTTGTGGGCATCTTGTTTGTTAAATAAATAGTTTTTTCCACTTTTCTCTGAGGAAGTTCTTTTCCCAGACCAGCTAGGAAGAGGGGCCGTTTGGGTTTGCTTTCCAGAGGAACCCCTTTGGAGGTTTTGTCCCAAATTTGCCCTAAACCAGGACAGTGTATCAATCTGATACAAAAAGTACAGTAGTTTTCCCCCTAATAAGCTAGAGCATAGCCTAACTGAACATGCATATTTTTTACAGCCTATAGTAAATTGTTTTTCTTGCTGCATTCTTGTCTTTCTGCCCTTCGCCATGTGAGTAATAGTGGCACAGTGCACCCAATGTTCAAGCTTAGGAGTCTGCATTTAAGAGATGATGTTCAGGAGAAAGAAAATATAAATACTAGAGCTGACTATGTGGGCTTAAACCCTCTTAAGTCACAACACAGTCAGTTTAATAGCGTTTATAAAAGAGATAGGAAGAGCAAAACCTACTTAACACATTCAACCAAACACAGGTTTACATTTCTGACTGACTCACTGTAATGTTTTTATCACCACAAGATTTTTGTCAGAAGTCAAGATCCCCTAAGGGTGTCTTCACTTGGTTTTCAAACATTTAAGATCAGAGGGTTGAGCCATCAGCCATACAAAAGTAAGCCATTTGTTCTTTCTTGGGTTTTGTTGTTGTTGTTGGTTTTTTTTTTTCAAATATGCTGGGAAAAAAATTAATCATTTTTGGCCCAGACCAATTAAAGCTTTGGCTTGATGTGTTTTTGAAGTCCCTGTGCATTTAGTTCAGGTCATCTTTCAGTGTTTTACACCTCCCAGTGTAACTCACCGTTACAGAGGAGCTGCCCATTGCAGATGGAACAAACCAGACCCCGTTTGTACTGGTTTTACTTCACTCACCTGACCTGGGATTTTACAGCAGGCCACACAGGCTTCAGGTTTCTGCCTGAAACGACTGGGAAAGCACCGAGCTCATACAAGCTCATCTGGGATTCTTCTGAGGCAGGTGGTTTCCCATCTAGTGGTAACTGCCCTGAAAGGAGCTTATTCTGCACTAGACAACGATTAACACGTTAGAAGTTAGCTCTGGAGTTTCATTTTTCATTTCCTGTGCTGCACTCGCTGCACAGAATCAGTTGTAACGCGAAGTTTGGTCAATGGGAAACTCAGAAGGCCGATACTGAATTTCTAATTTGTGGCGGGAAGGATAAAACTTGGCCTTTTACACACATTTTTTTTAAGGCAGACATAATTTCACAGGATAAATAATCAAATACATAAGTTATGAGCTCGACCGTCTCCACTGAAAATAAGCTGTTTCTGCTGTGCTCACCTCTGAAAATAATAATAATAATAATAATAATAATAATAATAATAAATAGATAATGTGCATACCCCGTTTTCAGAGATATTTTGGAATGTGTATTGGAACACAGGTTATAATTTTTTTCTCATTTATCTAATTCCTGTCCTAGGTCCAATTCTTTTTTTTTTACATAGTTTTAGTAGGCTTTAATGTTTTTTTTTAGGTTTGTTCCTTATTATCTTAGCTGTAAAAGCTGTGTCTGAGGGGAAGGCACAGAGAAGGTGGCAGCTTAACCAACTGGCTTTTAAAACCACCTGTCTTCTGTAAACATCTTCTAGGACATAAAACCTTCCACTGATGAGAAAATACAAGCATTCTGTGCCATCCAACACCTACTTTGTTTTACCCTTTATTCATGTGAACCACCAAAGGGCATTTTACTCTGACTAATTCCCTTTGATGTTAAAAAATAAAATCTTCAGGCAGGAAAAAAATATTTTGCTCCTTTAAAAGGACACGCTGGTGTGACAGGCAGGCAGTTACCTATCCATGGCTGGAAACACCCACGGCTTCCTAAAATAACAACATAAGGTCTTCAGCTTTTAGAATGTGGAGAGTCAAACCTAGAAAATGTCATGTGCTTTACTCACAGCACTGGGGAGTTACAACCATTCAGCATTTTCAAGGCAATTAAAACAACAAAAAAAGTAAATTAAAAGACGACAACAGTTGGGTTTTACCAATTTTATTTCTAGACTTTAGATTTTTTTGCTGGAAACTTGTCTGTTACAGGTCTGTTGGTGAAAATGTGCATTTCAGACCAGTGATGCCAATAAGTACAATATAAAAATGTACAAATCTGAATTGCTTTTGCTTACTACAGATTGTTATAATAACGTGACAAATAAAGCATCTCTGTTGGCACGTGAACCCACTTATCTGGATTTGGCCTTTTTCAGTACATACAATATTTTAAAGAAATTTGCAGTACACACTGCCACTCAGTGTAACACATAATAAAACCAACAAGCACTAAACTCAATAATCATGTTTGGTTCAGAGACACAGAGATGCCACGAACAGAAGTGTTTTATGAGGTAAGCAGTAAGAAATGTTCCTGAAATTTGGACAGAATGTATCCAGTCCTCCTGGGTCCTGCGACTGCTAGTAGCATTGCAATGCTTATTTATGCACTATGTAGGATCTTAACTGCATTTGCCTCAAAATGAGTTCTAATTCTCTTTTGGTTTAGCAGCATACAGGCAACAGCTAGATTATTCTTCAGCATATAACTCTGTTAGCTGGCTTATTTATGAGATTTACAGGCTTTTTTTTAATTAGCATTATGCTATAATTAAAAAAAAAAAACCAAAACAAACAAAAAACCCCCTAATATATCATAACAGATTAAACACACAAAATACTTAGAGTTCCAGAAGATAACCTATCATACCAAGTGATGTGTCCCAGCTGAAGGAGAACCACATCAGGTGGCACACAAGAATTATATTATAATGCACCTTTCATATATCAATGTGGCTAATAACACAGCTTAAAACTACTATGATAATAAACCCCAGATCAGACAAAGAATCCAGCTTTATAAAATGCATAACAAAAAAAAAAAAAAAATCAAAACAAAAAAACCAAACGAACAAAAAAAACCAACAAAACCCCAAACCCAAAAAAAAAACCCCCAAAAAAACAACCAACCCTTGACATGACTTGATCTTCTGAAATGTCTGCTGGTTTTTAAATTAATGCAGAGACCCATTCAGAGCAACGTTCGATGCATTTCCGTTTGCAGTAGAACTATGAGGCACTGTAAGAACATCAAAACCTGGTCTAGACACGGGTAACTGAAGTATGAGGTATTGTGAAACAGGAACCTTTTTTGGAATAGAGCAGTAATCACATTAAGTAAAAATTGATCACATAAAAAATCTACAAAAAAAAAAAGATGTCAATAATATAATTTTCTATGAGAAAATTAAAACCTATTACATGGCAGTATATGACATTGTATAACAAAAAAAAAAAAAACTGATCCACAAAATAGCAGCAAAACACAATGACAAAGATACAGAAAAGCAATGTTAATTTTTTTCAAACCATGCTGGGAATTTATCCATAGCAGCTCAATAAAACCGGAGCATCCACTCCTTTTCTTTTATCTTTTTTCTTTTTTTTTTTATCTTTTGAATTTTTTATCTTTTTTCCTTTTTTTGTTCTTTTTTTTTGTTGTTGTTGTTGTTTTTTTCTTTTTTTACAATCAACACCTTAGCGGCAGTTTTCTCACATACATTTCACCATCACATTCTCCTCGAGCATCGACTTCAACAGCTATGTCCACGTCCCTTCAGCTACTTTCTAAAATAATAATAAAAAGATACATAGCCAAGATGTGCAAATTTTCTATTTGTAGCTAAATTAAAAAAAAAAAATGGGGCATATACTGGAATAAAAACTTCTTTCAAGTACTCCAATTTTCATATCTATTAACTATGGCGTTTTTTTTTTCATGGTTAGACTGCTTTTGAAAATGTATAGGAAGGGGCCAAATAGACTGCTTGGTTTTGGGTTTGTTCTTTGAAGCGTGTCCTTTTTTTGCTTTAATAAGCTGGGTTAAAACTGCGACATCAAGGGTAGAAAGATTTTCTTTTTCAAAAGGGGCGATTGCATTAATTTACAAATCATACTGGCCT
Organism: Phylloscopus trochilus trochilus; assembly: GCA_016584745.2. Lineage (NCBI taxonomy): Eukaryota > Metazoa > Chordata > Aves > Passeriformes > Phylloscopidae > Phylloscopus > Phylloscopus trochilus. The sequence continues at coordinate 6,300,249 of WQNJ02000001.1, forward strand.
TATGAACATCCTCTGCAATAAATATTCTTTTTAGCCTTAACTATAAATTATATATTTTAGTGTTTAAAAACCTTCAGTTGTAAAAACATCTAGCGATAATCCTTAAAACTATGTGTCCTATATGTGAACCTTTAAGGCCCCTAATTTATAAAGATGAGTTGGCACCAAAGGATTCTAAACTTCAAACTTCTCTATAGAAAAGGAAAAATATCCTGGCAATTTGTGAATGCAATTTTCTCTCACTGGAACACAACCTTCGGAAAAAAAGAATCACCTCTCCTCTAACACCATAGTTAAATGCACTTGCTTTGCAATTCCAAGTTTGCCAACAAGCACTTTATATATTTCCAAACCATTCCATTAAAAAACAAACAAAAAAAAAATTCCCACACAATAAAAGAATGTATTTCCTATATCTAATGGACTGAAAGTGCTTTGAATGGAATGGTTTTAGAATATTACAAACGAACAAGGAAAAAAAAAAAAAAAAAAGACTGAACTGTGGATTGAACCTGACCATAATTAGGCTGAATATCTGTGGGGTCAGACCAGCATTTTTACACAGGTAACTACAAAAATAGGAAGATTACAAAAATATAATATATTATGTCACTATTTCAGTTTCTCTTTATAATAGGGTCCTGTATGAGTAGTACACATTGGCCTTTCCCAACCATGCTAAGCTGGAACCCTACAAATGCCTCAATGCACAGGCAATCCACAGGCATTAAAAAAAAAAAAAAAAAAAAAAAAAAAAAAAAAAAAAAAAGATTAACATATAATAATGCTGCATACTAACATACACTAACTTATGGGTTACGTTAACCATTTATAAGGTGAAGAGGATAAAAAAAAAACCTAAGGAAATAAAATAAACATTTACAGATGAATTATAAAGTGACTAAATGCATAAGCAAGCAAGATACAGAAAAGCCTAGAACTGCGTTAAAGCTATGCTTTTTAAAGAAAAAGAATATTTCATTTACTAGCTAAAAAAAAAACACCTCTTCTACTTTAAAAATGGTTGGTTTGTTTGTTTTATATGTAAGAAATCAAATCTAATACCTCCCCTGGAGACATTTCGTGTGTTAATGCCTATTTTTACAACATACAGACAAGAACACTTTAATATAAAAACTAGTTGATTATTATTGTATAAAATCCTCTATTTTTGTAGCACAAACCCCTTGGGGTAATGCAAATACTATTTTTTTTCTTTTTTTAAGACAGTTTTTGGGGTATTTTTTGTTTATTTGTTTGTTTGAAGTCACAGATGGAAGGGAGACAGAGCAAGGAAAAAAAATATAACGAACTGGTTTTCCCTTCTGGTATAAAAATGTCCTGGAGAAAAGGGTTTCTGGGGGGGAGATCCTGATGCCGATTCCTTCTCAGATGCCCTTTCTTTGTCTGCTTTTCTTGCCAAGCAAATCCATTTAGGAAGAAGTCCTCTTTAAATGTTCACGTCTCGCACATCAGTAGGTGTGCAGGAGAGGTCTGCTTCGTCCTCTACAGTCTTTGTTTCTGAAGATACGTTGTGCTGCTGTGCCTGGCGTAGACTGGACTCAAGGAGGGACTCAATCTGTTCTTGGCAGGCTCGTAAACAATCCTGCAGGAGGGTGCAGTGGAAGGGGAGAGAGAGACCCAAGAGTCCATTAGAAAGATCACAAGCTTAAATACCAGTTTCTTGACAAAGCAGGAGAAATGTTATCAGGTTATCTGGGAGAGCAGCAGGCTGGAAAAGGAGGGTGGGAAGAGCAGGAGCACCCAACAGTGAAAGGACTGGATGAGCAAGCCCAATTTTTTTTTTTTTTGCAGCTTGTACCTTGCACTGCTGCTTCTCTGCCTGTGCTGTTTACAGTTCTGTACAAGCCCACTGCTCACAACTGCGATTTCTACTTTTACTCCAGGAATCCTTCAGCAGTGGAGTCTGCTAGAAGCGATGCTCACAGTGACTTTTTTTTCCCCCAGGCTAAATTCCAATGACAGGAAGTTCTTAGAAATGCCATATATATGTTGAGATGCCCATGCCCAAAGCTGCCTGCCTGTCAGCTGCTGCAATGTCCAGCTGTGGGCAGCTGATAAATTCCTAACTCTGAAAGCATCTCCAGAGATGGACTGGACTGGACTGGCCTGTACAACCCCAAAACAGAGAGGTCTCTCAGAAGCACCACAAAGCACCTCCCTTAACCATGCACCACCAAGTCCATCCAAGCTTTCTGTGTGCTACCACATCCACCTGGAAATCTCAGTCAGGGTGAGACCTTTTCCTCTCACTTCCCAAGTGTTTTCTCCAAGCTGGATGTGCACACAATCCTCCTGAGTGTTCAGGAGGGTGCACAGGCCTCACCGGGAATTAAAAAAAAAAAAAAAATAAAGAACTAAGAAAGATCCTGTCTGTGGTGGGGAAAGGCAACCTCCCCTGGGCATTATGCCATACCATGAGGAGATGTATCAGATTCCCAGCAACCAGAAGGCCTTTTAGCTCAAACCTGCCCAGCTTCCTGCAGGTTGTGGAGGCCTGTACACCCACTGCAGTGAGACAGAAATGGTGCCCTTAATAGGCCAAACAATCCCACAGCATTTTGCCAAAACTCATCCAGCATGCTGTTTACCCTTATCTTTATAACAAACATCGTAAGCTTTTCCCCCCAACATCTTTAACTCTGTGTATTAAGGACTTTGAAGTTTCCTTTCAGCATTGCCTTTTCTGATTTAACCTATGACATGTGTTAGCCCTTGCGGTGAACCCAGTCTTCCATGATAAATTGCCGTCAAAAGTGTTAGGATGTGCATGACTGAGAATGAATGTTGTTTTCCTGAGAGGGTGACCTGCCTGCTGTTTTCTTTATTTCCCAGTTTCAATTCTGCCTTCATTCAGAGTCTTCTTGTGTGATCTACCAGCTTTTCACTGATTCCACTACCACAAGAATCTCCTCTGCCACCAATAAGGGCACATGGCGTTTGGGGTAAAATAAGATTAGAAACCCAAGCAAACAATTCTCTGCAAGTCCTTTCTGAGAGAGAGGGAGGTTAATCCTACCTCTAAGCAGATCAGACCATCAGTTACAGCTCACTGAAAACACATAACCTATGACCTTTCCTGGTTTAAACCCTAGTGTAATATTTCCTCTTGACAGAGACACAGCGTTTTAAATGACAAAAAGAAACGCCTCATATCCTAAAGTCATCATGCCTTTGGCTCCTGCATACCTCTGGCCTCCACAATAAGGTCTCTATGAAGGCCCAGCACCCAGCCCTGCTCCAGATATGATGGATCAATCCTGACTGTAAGGCTCCCCCTTGTACCACCAACCTCCCTGGCCCTTGGAGTCGGACACATTGACGAGGAGCACGCCAGCACAGCTTTAGGTGTTCTGGCTTTACAAAGCCACTTCTGAGGATAATTTTCTTTCAGCACATTCAGTGTTCCCAACTGAAAACATTTGTATTTTTCTTAGGAAAATGAATCCTCCTGGGTTGGGTGTCTTGCTGTTGTTGTTGTTGTTTTGTGGGTTTTTTGGGGGTTTTTTTTTTTTTGGGTTTTCTTTTTTTTTTTGTTTTTTTTTTTTTTTTTTAGGTGGGAGTGAATTTTATGGTGAACTTTCATGGGAACTTCGTGGGTTTTTTTTTTTTTTTTTTTTTTTTAGTCCTGACCATTTGCATATAGCGTGTTTGAGCTCTGAAAACTAAAACCATTCAAAAGAATTTCTATAAATACCTATTCTTCTCCCTCTGGAGTCCAGTTATGAATAATTACATAGGACTATGTAATTTGAAGGTACTTTTTGCCCATAGAATTTTTTTTTCACTTAAAATTCTCAGAGTGAAGCATGGTGTCGTTTTTTTTTTATTATTATTCTTTACAATTTATTATGAACAGACTGTCTTAAGCTACAGTTGAATGAAAAGTTTTTTTTTTTACTCTTTAAGGCATTTTGTCCATGTCTTATTCACATGACAAACAGATAAATAGTTTGCCTGTAGGAATGCATTAGAGCTAGCAAAAAACAACAGCAAAACATAAAATTCACTGTGAACAACCTCACCAAGGCTGTTTTCATTCTCAGTACTTCCCAACACTGAAAAGCAAATACAAAACTTGTGCATTACTCTGATAACTTCTCCCAACAACTTTTCTGCTTCACTACCCAAATTTTCAATGCCCACAGTTTGTTCAAGGTCATAAACCTTTCCTGGATTAATTAAGCTCCTCAGTGAAAAAGAAGAGGGAAAAAAAAAAAAGAAAGAAAAAAAAAAAGACTTGCTAGCTTAACTGATGTGGTCAAATACCTTTGAGACACAGTGGACATGATCAGACTCCAGGGTCAGATAGGAAAGGAAACAAACAACAACAAAAAAGGAGCTGCTTGGAAATCCTTTGTTCCTGCCTGACCTGTTCTGGATAACAAGCACATGTTTGAAGGTGCCTCTGAGAAGGGGCAGGCAGGAGGCGAATTCCAATGCACTAACAGACAGCATGGAGACCCAATCTAATCTAGTTTAGCAAATTTCTGGCCTGGAAATGAATGTCAGGTAAAATTCCATCTGTTTGGATGATGGGGTCAAGAATAGAATGATGGAAGACAGCCCAAGACTTCTAATTGTGATTATCTGACTTCTAATTATCCCTGATCAAAGGCAAAATGGGAAATTGGACTCCTACCAACATATAAACATGAACCATAAAGGAATTCCAATCAGGTGATATTCATTTTACTTTAGATTCAGATTTCTTTGAGACTAAAGGTAAAAAAGTATAATTATGTAACCTGAAATCCAACAGACCTGCTGCTCCAGCTAACAGATCATCAGGGGGAACACCAGCCCTGCTCTTAACATTCCAAGACTATCCAATATAAAACATGTTCCCTGACAAGGGGAACCATCACTGGGACGTAACACACCTCATACAAATCCTCATAGTGAAATGGGATAGCAGGAATGGCATTTGACACCATGGGTCATACAGATAGGTGCTTGGGGAAAGTCTCCCTGCAGAGGAATCATGCTCTGTAGGAAACCAAGCAGATTCCTCTCTCAGAACAACTGCAGTGGAAGTTGCTGTTCCCTTATTCCACTCCAAACACAACAACGTACCTGTACATACACAGGACCTTGTGATGCTAATTTTCTGTAGCAATCCACTCAAAAATCCTTATTTCTACCTAACATGTGAATCTATTTAGCACTGGAAGCTGGAGGGGAGTTACTCCCTTTTCAAGCTGTTAACCGAGCCCAGGTCAAACACATTGTGGCGTTGCAATGACTCAGAACAATTAAAATGAAATAATCAAAAAACCTCTTTCTTGCTACAGCAACTTTGTTTTCTTTTTCAAGAGCTCTGTCATCAACTAAGCCAAGTCACACAAGGACAGGCTGTTGTTCTGCACAATGTCAGAGAATCCACTGCAGTGCCCAGTATCAGGAATGGTTAAATCATCTTGTGTGATTCAAGATGCTGCCTGAACAGATAGCAAGTCTCTTCCCTCAGTACCTGCTTCAAACATCTCACCCTGGACAGTGGCCAACCCCACACTGGAATTATCTGCATTGTTCACAAACTGACTGGAAGCATCACACGTGCATACCGAACCCAGCAGCCCATTATTTCAGCATTTCTTAGAGTATTCAGCATTTCAGGTGCTTAGAGTGTTTTACACTTCCACACTGTGTTACCTCAGCTGCAGTGATGTAAGGGGCAAAAATAACATGCCCAATACTGAGGCACTGTTCAGGTGATCAAAGTAACACACTGAGATACTGCATTTTTCAGCAATTGTCTTAGGCAGTCTATCAAAAGTAAAATATCCTTTTGCAAATAATTAATTGCAATGAAATCGCTCACTCCTGTCAACAAAGCCCTATTACACAAATCCAGTTTTGCAGCGGCTGGGCTGGGACAGTTTTCTGTGCATTTAAATTATTAACATGTAAAATAATTTAACAGCATCTCCAAGATTCTGCCCCCAGCCACAGAGTTGTCTTTATTTGACTCATTGTCCAGCGCTTGGAGACCTCACAAGAACCTTTTTAAAGCATCTATTTATTGGTCTTCCACATTGTTACAAAACAAAGCTCAACTCTGCCCCAACTTCACACACCATTATGACATGGATCATTGACTTTAGGTCTTCCTTGTAGGCTCCCTTCCTGGCCCATTCACTCATGAAAGGTTTATTGCTCACTAGTTACTGATGTGCATCTCCTGGAAGCTGCAGGGCAAAATGAAGAGTCCTGTGAGGACCATCTACCTTGTCAGAAAGTCGTGGGACAAGCATTTGTTCCAAAAAGGAATTCAATACCAGCTACTGTGCAGGTCTAGCACGTAATAAACCAAATTAGATCACTAGAACTCTTTTAAGAAGAGCTTTTTCACACCACTTGGCACAATAAAAGGCCTCAAGAATGGTCAAAGATAAGGTCAGAGATACCACAAGGTCTCAGTAACTATTTCCTGGTCTTTTTCCCCAAGTTTTGTTTCAGAGGGGCTCCTGGTTTAATCACCCCCAGCCAAACACAGCCTCTGCCACGTCCCTAAGTCGGTGCAGAGCATCCTCCTCTCCCAAACATCAGAGCTGGATGTGCCATTCCCATCTGAGAACTGTGGCAGCACCACCACAGGATTATCACTGGGCATCACGACAGCCAAACAAGCAGGCTGGGCACAAGAGAACACATTGAGAACCCCCACTCTGAGGCTTGACCTTTCCCAAGATTTACTGTCAGATTAGCTCCCGTGCAGCAAGCAGGCATTCATTCTTAAAAACCCTTAATGCAGGAGATCAACCGAGAGAAAGAGTCACTTACCGGATCACATTTGATAACTTGTGATAGGAAATGTGTGAGGCATTGATAGGAGAGGAAAGTGTTAGTGTTCCCCAGATGCAGGCCTTGCACAGCTGCTACCACGCTGCCAGCTGCGATCATGGAGGGTGGGTTTGAAATAAATTTAATATCTGTATGAAGAAAGGAGAGAAAAAAAAAAAAAAAAAAAAAAAAAAAAAAAAAAAAAAAAAAAGAGAAAGAAAAAAAAAGACTGAAATGATTGCTTTAGAAGAAGCCTGTCCATACACATACACTCTTTGTACCAACATGGCTTTCAGCTGCCAACTATTGCATCCCAAAAGGCAGGGAAAATGGTGAGCAGAAAGGTGCCTCCTGCTCTAAAACTCTTACAGGCCCAAACCTGCAAACACTTATCCACAGGAACAACTGCTCTGCAGAGAGTGGCCCTTCCTAGCACTGGGCCTGGGAGGCCATTCATCACTTGAAGGTACTTTTATCATAAGCAGGGCCCCCATTCTTCCAGTGTTAAAATACTTTGCTCCTGTGAATAATGCCACAGGGGTCAATGGCACTGCACATCTGAGAAAATCTGTTCACATCCTGCAGTGTTTTGCATGGTCAGATCCAAGGTGCACTCAACAACAAGTCCTGGGGCCCTTTAAAGCAGAAACCTTTGCTCTGACACTCAAAGGAATATTGCTTTAATGAACGACAACATCAACAAAAAGAAAGAAACGAGAAAGACTGCTTAACCCTGTCAGGAGGCAGATAATCCATATTTAAATTAAGGTTTCATCTTAAAAATGCTTTGTCTCAACCTAGTCTCTTGTCAGTGGCTGCCATCCATCCTGGCAACAGGGATTTAATGTAAATGTGGCATAACTAAGTGACGGGGGTCCCAAGAATTGGCGGACAATCAGTTACATTCTGATGTGACACCATGCTGACAAGAGGCTGGGCCCCCTTCCAGACTGCATTGCTGTAGGTCTCTCCACAAAGCCCCTCCCAGGATCCCTTAAGGGGGCTACCTCTGCCATTTAGCATGTCTTTCCTTTGGGTTTGTTTGGTTTGGTTTGAGTTTTTCTAACTTTTTAAAGTAATAATGGTCCACATTTTAATGATAAGACCCTTTTCTGCCGAGGAGGAATGCAGTTGATCCGCGGCGGCGAACACCTTGGAGGAGAAACGGGAACAAAGGGAGCAAGTGGCAGATATCAAGGTCCAGTTTTGTGAGGGAGAGAGGGGAAACGCCACTATGTACACCAGAACCTGAGATACATTCCTTCAGCCTTTATCAGAATACAACTTCCTCTGGGTTGGAAAAATATAAACCATCTGTCAAACCCCTGAATGAAATCAAAGGAATGGACAGCTTAGAGGGCTCAGTGGAACAGTTTAAGTATTAAATCATGCATCTCCTTTATTATGATAAAATAACTTTTGTGTAAATGTTTTACCAGTGGAACTAAAGCCTTCAGGACTCAATGGAAGTCCTGGCTCTGAATCTGTTTATTCAGACACCTCTGACACTCCACTGCGGCCCTGACCAATACCCACCTTCAAAGGGGCACTTTGCCCAGCACCCTGCCAACCTCCAAAATTTAACTGATACGCGAAATTCTGGCCAAGCTTTGAGGATGCACTGCCAGCAAAAAGGCAAACTGGAGCTAAAGCTACCTCGTTTATGTTAGAATAAACGTATGAAATTAAATTTGGTTTGCCCCCTTTTCCTAACCTGGCCGTTTCCGGGCGGATATAAACACACCCACGCTTCCAGCAGGCTGCTGTCATTCCCTCTCCCTCCAAAAGAAAAAAAAAAAAAGCAACAGAGCCCAGACTGCTCATTGGCACTGTACCCATTCCAAAACCAGTCCAGAACTGAAATACTGACAGAGCTGCAGGTGGACTTGGGAAACGGGGGATTCCCAGCAGGGATGCCACCAGGATGGGGTTGCTCAGAGGGGTAGGGTGGCAGTGCCTTCCCGACACTGTTTACGGAGCTCTACAAACGGGGACATGACCAAAATGTGTCACTTTAATGGGCCCGTCCCTGACAGGATCACGTTTGGGATGAATATTTGCGTTCTTCCTTTAAATGGAGCAGTAAACAAGAACATGAATTCATAGTCACACCCTCATTCTTTCCAAGGTGGAAAAGTGATAATGAAGTTTAAATGACCGGTTTGTGTCTGTCCCTATAACCACTCCAGACAAGCAGCATGGACTGCCTTTTTGTTGCAACTCAACAAGGAATTATTTGTGGCAGAGGCCACTAATTTCAGCATATTAATCAGGGGGCCCCTCTCGCCTGTAATTGGATGCCCCCAAGTGAAGAGTGTGGCATCATTGTCAGCCTCCATCGCCTCATCTTGCGCTATTGAGCGCTCAGGAACAAGGGGGCTTCGGTGAGATGAATTAGACCTGACACAGCCACAATGGGGTAGGGGGCCCCATCAATTGAAGCACACATCCCCAGTAGCCTATCTGAGACTTCATCCAAAAAGAATAAACAACTTCAGCGTTGTTAAAAAGAGAGAGAGGGAGAGAGAGAGGAGGGGGAGGAGAGAGAAGAATGCCAGCCACCCTGAAGGGAGGACAAAGCAGGCATATAGGCGCTGCAGCGCTTTAAAAAAAATTCCTAACAAGGCGAGTCACCCCTTTTCCTTTTTAAATGGAGCAGCAATTCCATCCGTCTGGAGAGCTGGGGGCTATGAATGAAAATCTTTTCATTGAGGCAAATCAAAACTGTGAACATAAATCACTTGCTGCAAGATGCAACAGGTTCCAACTGGTCACATACCTTGAGACTTCCAATTTTATAAAGGCCGGAGAATGGGAGAATTGTAACACGCTCGTTTCAAAGGGGGATCTTTCTTTCTCCTTTGGAGAGGACCAAGGCAACAACAATAATAACAGCAGCAGCAGCAGCAATAATAATAATAATAATAATAATAAAAGATAATAAAAAGGAGCCTGGTATGTTTTGATAACCAGAGGAACGTAATGACATGCTGAAGCTCCAATATTTGTTGCTATTCATTGTTATGCTTGTATAGAGCTGCAGTTCTCCCTCAACACCGGTCTTAACTTGGGCCAAAAGAGGCCTGCTTCCTTTTGAGCTCTCCCTGCCTTGCTCGGCCATGCCAAAGCCCCATTCATTAAGCTCAATTATGTGTTAACTTCAAACAACCCCTGGTAATTTTTTTTTTTTTTCTTTTTCGCTTTTTCCCCCCGAACCTACCACAGCACAAAGGCATCCTTAGGTGAAAATGGATTTTTCAAAACCAAACCAAATCAAACAAACCCATTCCTACTTCTACTAGCCAGACAATTGGAGAGGGAGCTTAGGAGGAATTCCCCTCAAATTCACCTTGCAGCGTAACCTTCTTTTTCTGGAGCAAACACATACACACTCATCTACAAACACTTCCACAGCCTTCACCTTGGTAAGCCAACTGGCCAAGGGTTTGTTTTCTAAGCAAGCATTATTTTGCAGTCTCTTCTTAGGAGAACCTCCTTTACAGAAGAGGACACAGGCAAAGGAGAGACTGCACTTGCCCCTGAGGCCACTTAAGTGAGCTGTCAGTGTTTCCAGTGGACTTTGGATCAGACCCCACAGCATCCAGGCAGCACAAGGCATTTGCAGTCCATCTAGGTTCATTTTGGCAAGGGGAAATGCAGCACAACCCAGCAACAGCAAAGCAAAGTCCAGATGCTGCTTAAGCCACATGTGATCTTCACTAGCCAACAAAGAAGTCATGAGAAAAGCAAAAGGTAGAGAAAAACCCCTGGCATCCAAAAATAACAATAAAAATACAGGGCCTAGTGGCAGCCTTTCTGAGTGTGCCTTCCCCAGGCAATATTCCCAGCTTCAGTAGGGAGCTGAAGAGGGCCCCAACTCTGGTGAGCTCAGCGCTGGGTTTTTTTTTTTTTGTTGTTGTTTTTGTTTTTTTTTTTTAAAGCTAAGTAAAACTCCCAGAACATGGTTCTCATTTACTGATCCATTCTCCAGCTGTGGTGTGTAGCAGTGTTAAATAAAGGCTCTGGATGTGCTTCCTAAAAGAAACATAACAACACCGACAGTAGATCAAAGTACTGGACTCTTAGCAAGTCTCCAACCTTTGAACTACTCTTGTTTTCATCCCTGTCATTGCCAACACAACAACCTAGGTTAAACATCCCCACATCCAAAGGGGAGCCCGGGTGGCCATTCTTTTTAGCTTCAAACTTAGCAAATCACGCCTCCAGAGTCGCAGCAGCCTTCTATCTGGTAGAACCTGGCGTGGAGGGACACAATGGACTTTCCCAAAACGTTGCTGCCGGTGGTTTGAAGGTTGTGGTGCTTCCCAGCACAGAGCATTACTCCAGGCAACCTCACCTACGAGCTGCCCCTCACGAGCTGATGTTAGGCCCAAGATGAAGAGCAGTGCCAGTGTTTACAAACTTCTCTTTTATGGCTTTGGTTGTTCTATCTTTAGGCCTTGCAGCGGGGCTGGTTCTGTGAAATAAAACTTGTTTTTGGTTTTGTTTTTTGGGGGTTTTTTTTTTGGTTTTTTTTTTTCCTTCCTTCTGAGCGCCTGCCATCTTCCTTCAACCTTTCCACACCAAATCCAACCTCTGGAAAGCCAGCTACGCGGCTTTAACGGGCGCCACCGGCCGCGCACGTCCCACTGAGGGGTTTTTTTTTTTTTGGAGCGTGGATACCACGACTCCTTGGCGTCTTTGGAGGCCGGCCCCGCTCATGGCTCCAGCTCAGCACGTGGTCACAAGGGTGCAGATGGCAGCGGCTGGGTCCCGTGCCAGGAAAAGCCTCTGTGTGCCGCGTGGCCCTCCTCCAATCCACCAGCCACCGGGACGGGGGGCGGGGGTGGGGGGAAGAGGCAACTTGAAGAGGGAAGGTTTAAAAACCCCCACGCAGTGCTATTCACAGGGGGAAAAAATAAAATAAAAAAAAATCTCCCTCCGCCTTTAAAAACTCATCCTAAAGAATGGATCCACACGGGGAGGGATTCCCCCTGCACGGGGCAGTAAGCCTTTTGCAGCCCCCACATAACCCCGGAGTGGGGACGCGAGCTACGGAGAGCAGGGCAGGGCTGGCCCCTCTCCCTCCCTGACAACCACACCGAACTCCGACTCAGAAGCGAAATATCTCCTGAAAAGAGAAACTTACCTCTGGCAAAGTAATCCACCTTCTGCAAACAAGGGGCAATAATCGGGGCTTAAACTACCTCCCCGCAGCTCTGCGAGCGCGCCCGAGACCAACAGCTACGGGAAGCTTTACAAGCCGGGGAGCAACGCGCTTTGCGCAACGTGCAGGGCTCATACCTGTAGCGCACAGAGCCACAAAAGTCTGAGCATGTTTACGGATGATCTGCTTGGTGTCCTCTGCCAGAGGCATTTTAGTAAGGAAATGTTCAATGAAATCGTGGGGGGTCATTGCAGCCAGATTCCATTTCAGCTTATTCACCAGCAGCAGCTCCATTTGCTGCAAAGAGAAGAGGGAGGGGAAGGGGGAAGGAGAGAAGAGGAAGAAGAGGAGGGCGGGGTGGGGGGGAGCGCGGTTAGAGCCGCTCGCACACGGTGCCGGGGGGCGCAGCGCTGTCCCGGGGTCGGGGCGGGGTGCGGGGATCCCCCCGCGCCGGGGCAGCGCCCGCCGGGGCCGGCAGGGGGAGCCCGCGGGCCGCCCAGCGCCGGGAAGCGCGGGGGGGCCCGATCCCATCCCGGCCCCATTCCGATCCCATCCCATCCCGGCCCCATCCCCATCCCATCCCATCCCGGCCCCTTCCCAGCCCGCCGCCGCATCCACAGCTCCCGCCCGCCGCCGGCAGCCCCGCAGCCGTGGCCGGCGCTTCCGAACGTGCGGGGTTTGCAGTTCTTTTCTTTTTTTTTTTTTTTTCTTTTTCTTTCTTTTTCCTGTATTTTCTTTTAATATTTATATATAGTTTTTAATGTTCGTTTCGATTTTTTTTTTTATTATTCTTGAAGTGATTGAACGTGAAATTACCAGTAATTCGTCGGGTCTAATGGAGTTATCTGTATAAATGCACAGTTTTTCTGCGGTCAGAGGAATAGTTTCCTTCATTTTTGAAGCCACAAACATGCAGGTAGCTCCGAGCAATTGCAATCGGCTTTTCTTGAGCGGTTCAAACGACAAAAATCTGTCCAAATAATTCATAGCCAAGGGGAAAACTTCCTCTTCGCACTTCTGCTCCTCGCAAACCTGCAAAAAGGAGAGAGATCGTTGAAGAATAATTTAATTGAGGCGAAAGCCAGGCTCGTCCCGCTGCTCTCGCCCTCCCTCCTCCCTCACCCCCAGGCTTTGCAGGGCAAGGTTGAAGGAGACGAGGGGGGAACCGCAGTTGGGGAAAATGGATAAATATGGGAAAAGCAGCGGCATCAAAGAAAACGAAAGTCACGAGTGACAAAGTGGGGGGAAATGTTGCGTTGGAAACCCGCAGGCGATTCATGGCAGAAGGGGAGGGGGTAAACGAAGAAGAGGTCTGTGCCCAGTTTTCCAGCCTCTAAGAACAAATTTTTTAAAAGGGAAGAAAACGGAAAGCGGACGAAAATGCAAACCCCTGTGGTCGGTAACGGGGTGCACAGCCGGGGTCGGCCCCGGATTTATTTATTTCGCTTTTATTTTTTCATCTAATTTGCCGTTGTGCTGCCGATTCCCCTCTCCGGTCGAGACACAAAGGTGGCGTCCAGCCTCATTTCCCCAGACGTCATCTTTTCAAAAAATATTTAAAAATATTTAAAAAATTATTCGGGCTCTCAAAAAAGGCTGAAAATGAAGCGGCGGGGGTCCTTTACCGAGCCCCGTGCCTCTGGTCCTGCTGGGGGGCTCCAGGGGGATCCCCCGAAGTGAAATTCACCGCCTCCCTCTCTCGCCCCGCAGCACAGCCGGGCGCGACATTTCCCAGAGCGAGGCAGGGCGCTGCGGTTTCAAAAATTAATTAAAAATATATCGCGGGCACCCAGGGCTTCCGAAAAGGCATGAAAATGTAGCCCAGCTCCTGGGGCTCCCGCTGGGAGCCCCCCCAGACGTGTCCCGCCAGGGACGAGGCCCTTTCCAACCGGCTTTTCCCAAGCGACCTTGCCGCCCGCCGCCGCAGCACAAGCGTGCCTTTGAGGGGTGACCGCAGCTCCAGCCTCTCTTCGCGCTGAACAAAGAAACTTTCACCCTGCAACTCCCCCCAGAAACGCCGGAGCCCCTCCGGCCGGTCCCCCTGCCCGCAGCCCCAGCGGGGTCCCCCGGCCCCCGACCTTCCTCCCCCGGCCCCTTCCCCCGCTCCCCCCCGCCACACACACACACACACACACACACCCTTGGCTTTGCTCCCCGGGACTTTTCTTCGTTTTGGTTTTTTTTTTCTCCCGATTAATAAACACTTTTTGCTTTGCAAATAAAAGAACAAAGATGGCGCGTAACACTGGCACGGGCAGCCGCTTGCATACGTGTACAAGGATATTAATTTAAAATAAAAAACCCCCAGAAAACACGAGCTGGCATGGCTGGCGGCGGCCCCGTGCGGCCGGGGGGCTCGGCGGCCGGGCCGGGGCCGCTCCCCGCCGGGCCTGGGGGAGCCCCGAGCCGGCCCTGCCCCGGCTCCCCGCGCCGCCACCGCCTCGCCCCGACGGCCGGAAAAGGTGCCGGACACCCCCCGACCCCCGGGGGCACCGGGAGGGGGCGAGGGTTGGGGGGGATGGCGGCGGGGCGGGGGGGGCTCGTCCGCCGCCCCTCGGCGCCGGGATCCGGCTGCGGCAGCGGGGACACGGAGCCGGCGGCGACAGCGGCGGCCACCGCCACCTCGGGCCGCTTTTCCCTCGTTCCACGCGGGCGTCTCCGAGGGCAGGCAGCGTGTGCCGCGCCGGGGAAGCGATCCCGGGGGAAGGGGAGGAGGGGGGGGGGGGGCCGGAGATGGGGCAGCAGCGGCTCCCCGGATTAATTCGTTTCGGTGCCGGAGCTTGCAAAAGGAAATGTCCCCGAAAGATACAAACCTCCAGCATCCAAGTGGCAACTATTTTCCTCATATATGGCAAGATTTCTTTCTGCACGCACTTGAAGTAGGAGACGGAGGGCGAGCAGGTCTCCTCCGCCTTCAGCATTGTCTGCAGCACCCTGTCATTGAGGAGGTTGGCATCCAGGTAGGCTCGTCGGATGGTCTCCACCTCGCAGCACAGCAGCTGATGTTCCATGTCTGCCTTCGTCGCCTCGAGTCAGTTCTCTGCAGCAGGACTGAGTCAGTCGCTCGCTCGCTCTCTCTCTCTTCCCCTTCCAGGAGTCCCTTGGATGCTGCTTCTGCTACTGCCGCTACAGCCCTCTGGAGGCTGCAAAACTTTCTAACTTCCAACAAAACTCTCCTGGTGTAGTCCCTGTGACGTTACTGTTGTTAAGCAGAGATCAAAGCACTAGAGAGAATGAGAAAGAGAGAGAGAGCCAAAAGCAAGGGGCAGAGCCCTAAAGCCATCCCATAGGCTTCAAGTCCTTCCCCTTTGCTTAGCTTATAGAGAGCGGGGTTTTAATGCAAATGAGACAAGGGCTCGCTTTCTTCAAGGGCAAGGGAGAGGTGGGGGAAACCCAAATTGTCTCTTCAGTGGATCATGCATAATTTTAAAAATGGAGCGAGTTCTGCACTGGGAGCCAAATGATGAATGGGGCTAAGGCCACACACAGACACCAGGGAGAGAAATGCAAGGAGACTTAGTATTATTTTACGGGGGCGCCGGGGAGGGGAGCGGAGCAGCACCAGTGCCTTGCTGTTCGGTGTAAATATTATTATTATTATTATTGTTATTATTGTTATTGTTATTATTGCTGTCACCGGCGCGTACCTGCCATACTGTCCTTTAAAAAGGCACACTCCCCACCTGAACGCCTACTCTTGGTAGCTGGATCCCAAGGGAAAACCTTTCCCCCGTTTCCTCAGCCCTGGTTTTTTTTTTTTTCCCAGCCAGGATGGTTTTGCTACACACCAAAATTTTTTAAACAATTGGGACGTCCACCCCTTTGCAAGATGGTTCTTTTTTCTAATCTTTTCTTTGTTTGTTTGTTTGGTTGGTCGGTTGGTTTGGGGGTTGTTTTTGGTTTGTTTTTTTTTTTTTTTAAAGCTCCTTCCTTTCACTTTAAAGGTTTCACCTTCCCAGAGGGGCACGGAGGTGGCAGGGGACAGGGCGAGAGCTAATCCCGGGCGCAACCGGTGGCAGCGCTCGGCACCCCACCCCCGCCGCTCACCGCCACCCAGGAAAAACATCCCAGCGGAGCTGCAAAATGGTGCCCAGGGCTCCCCCCAGCACCCATGGAGGGGGGACGAGCTGGCGGGGTGGGAGGGAGGCGCCGGCAGCAGCCGGGAGCCTGCAGGGGCCTCATCCGCGTCTCCAGGACATTCTGTCCACGCGTGATGGGGCCCTGCTGTAAAGAACTCCCGGCTCCCCGGCCGGGCTGCCTCTACCTGAGAACGCTCTGCTTCGCGCTGTTCCTGTTAAAATAAAAGGGGGCATCTCTTCAAGTCTCGCTTTCCGAGGGGCTGACAGCCCGGCTTGAGGCCCGCTGGGGAATGCCGGAGGTGAGGCCGATGCATGGCAGAAGCGCCGAAGTGGCCTAGGGAGAAGCGGGAAGGCCCTAAATTGGGGTGCACGGATTAACCTCAGCCTCCGTGCTTTGGCATCCCCCGGGTGCTGCGCCGTGTCTGGAATACCTGCCCGGCCCCACGAGCACTGGTGGCAGAAAGTCCAGCTGGTGGCAGGGGCTGCTGGCCGTGGAGGACACAGCATCTCTCTCCCGCCTGACCCGCGGGGAGAGCGGTGCCAAAGATCACAGGGCATGTTGTTGCACAGTTGTGTGTTTATGTAATCTCTTTGCGTGGACTGTCTGCCCATCTTTTCTCGTTTGCTCGTTTGCTTCAGCATTTGTCTCCATTTTGTCTCCGTCTGTCAGGAGGAGGAGGAGGATGTGTCGGAGGCCCCACGCTCTCAGTTCCCCTTGCATGCCACAGCCCTGTGGGGCGACTGCGAGGGTCCCTCAGCGGGGAAGCTGTCCCCTGTCCCTCTGCCTGTCCATTGTGCTTCACGCACAGGACGTGCACTTCTGTTTTCATGATTTTAGTTGGCATGGAAGGTTTTAATATCAAGTGAAGAAACACGCACGACCCCGCGCTCTCGGGTCGAAATTGGACGTGCCCGCCAATGCGCTTTCGGGGGGACATCCCTATTTAATTAACACCCCCAACACCTTTCTGGTGAGCAGCTGGTTTGGGGATGCAGGGCGAGCACTTGGGGCAGCCGCTGGCATTCCCTCTGGATCGCGCCAGCTCTTTTCCTTTCCACACATCTGTCCCCTGGCCCGCGCTGCCCAGGTACCCACGCCTCGGCATCCTCCCGCTGGCCGCCGGGCTCTCCGAGGTGCCTTTTTCCCCCCTCTCGGAGCACGCGGCCGGCGCTTCATTCATAAAAGCGGCGCGGCGGGGCGCGGGGCAGCGCGGCGGGCGGGCGGTGCCGGCGGCGGGCGGGGCTGGCGCGGGGCCCGGGGAGCCCCCGCGGGGCGGCGCGGCCGCAGGAAGCGGCGGCGCGGGAGCCAATGGGGGCGCGGGGCTGTTACCGGGCGGGACGGGCAGATCTCGGCCGGGGCTCGCCCGGTCCCGCCGACACAAAGGGGACGGGCCGGGCGGCAGCGCCAGAGCCGCCGCCGGGCCGCCCCCGCTCGCCCCGGTGGCGGCACCGGGCGGTTCCCGCACCTGCCCGGGCCGGGGGGGGGGGGGGGGGCGGCGCCGCCCGCCCGAGCCGCCGGGACCGCCCCGCCGCTGCCTGCCCCAGCCGCCGTGCCCGCAGCGGAGCCCCGGGGCGCGCTTCCGGCCGCCCGCCCCGCTCCCGAGCCCATCCTTGGATGCGGGATGCGGGATGCGCGCTGCGGCCGCTTCCGCCGCTCTCGCCCCCGGGGGCTTCCGACGGCGCTTCCTTCCTGCCCGCTCTCCCTCCCTCCCTCCCTCCCTCGCTCGCTGCCTGCCCGGCGCTCCCCTCCCCGCGGCGCCCGCCCGCTGCCGGCGACGCCGGGGCCGGCCGCCACTTTCTCATGATGTCATCCCGCCCCCGCCGCTGCGCGCCGCCGCGCCGCGCGGCCCCGCCGCGGGAGCGCGCATTCCTGGCGTGCCGCCGCCGCCGCCGAACCCGGCCGTAATGTCGCGAAGAGCGGCGCAGCGGGGGCGCCGCCGCGGAAGGGAACACCTCCCATCCCCCCCCTAAAAAACCCCCACTCCTGGTCCGGACTCCTGTGGACAAGGAAGAGAAGGAGCCGCTGGAGAGGGTCTGGCAGACGATGGCGGATCTGGAGCCGCCCTCCTGTGAGGAGGGACTGAGGGAGCTGGGGTTAGCCTGGGGAGGACTGCGAGGGCATCTCATCGGTGCCTGTAAAAATCTCCAAGGGGTGCCAAGAGGAAGGTGCCAGACTCCCCAGCGGTGCCCAGCAACAGGATGAGGAGCAATGGGCGTAAACGCAAAACACAAGAGGTTTCACCTCAGCGGGAGGAAGAACTTCTTTCCGCTGAGGGTGTCGGAGCTCTGGAACAGCTGCCCAGGGAGGGCGTGGGGTCTCCCTCTCCCGAGGCATTCCCGTGTCACCTGCGCTGCCCAAAACCCCAGGGCAGCCGCGTGGGGCCGCGTGAAATGAGGAATTCGACGGAGCAAAGCTTCCAGAGGGGTTTCTGTAGGGGAACCATCACCAAGCTGGGGAGAGGCAGGAGTGCGGGTGGGGAGGGAAGGTCAGGGTGGCTGGGGCATCCCGAGGTGAGGAGGTGCTGTCACTGATGGCACCGAACAGGCAGGGACGGACCCAGAGCTAATGGAATTTACCCCAGATTTATCCTGGCGGTATGGAAACGCAAAAGGGTTGGGGGGAGGAAGAAGGAGGGAGCAAGGTTTTCTTTCTTTCTTCATCGGGGGAGAAAGCTCCTGTTAGGCCAGGCCACAAGTGAGCCAGTGGAGGGGGAGGCACCAGAGAAAGCCTGGCAGACTGTAACAAGGTGAATAAACAATGTTTATATTTAAGCACCAGCATCCTTGAAGTGAAAGTGTTTGTGTGGAGAATATTTTGATTTTATAACCGGCAGTTACAGTTTCTGTTTTGCTCAGCTGACATTATGTTTTGGTGATATATCAGTAGGAAAATGGCCAACGCAGACACTGAGGTTTGATAGGGATACGTGAGGCACTGAAAAAGCACATCTTGGCCCCACAGAGCATTTGATTTACACTTGATTTACAAGGCAAAGGAACATTTTCTCTATCCCCCAAACTGGCACTCCCTCTTGTAGGCACGTAATAAATACGGTTGGAAATTTGTTGTTGAATTGCTTGCTCAGAAGGTTTTGAAGTAGAATGTTATTATTTCTCCTTAAAAACCAACCAACCAACCAAACAAAACCCACAGGGAGATGTTTTGTAGCAATTTTAGGCAGAATTCCCTGGAAGTGACAGTGAATCAGTATGGATCACATAATGCAGAAATGCTCTCTGAGGAAGGATGGTCTCTCATGGGGTTGCTGTAGTCACCTGCAAGATGTTTGCATCCCTCAGACCGTTCTGAGATCCTCAGCCACACTGCTCCTTGGTTGTAAAGTGGATGGGCACCTCTCTGAAGGACAACTATGTGTTCTTTGAACCCTTAGTAAAAATAATTTGGCTCAGAAGCAGGTCTGAAACACTGGATTATAGTTTTGACCTGAAGCGTAGATGACAAATGATAAATTTGCAAAAACTCAGGCATTTTTCGGAGGACATGAATTCAATGGGAGTAATACCACCAACTTCAAAGGGAGCAGGATTGAACCCGTAATGTGTAGCACTAATGACTACAATTAAATAAACTCACTTTCCCTGGACTTTCTACTGCCTTTAGCCTCGTGTGTCTGTGTGTCTGGGCACTTCTGTGTGTCTGCCAAAGGAGTGGATTCGGGGTGCTGCCATTTCAAATCTGCAGCACCCATCCTGGATTGGCGAAAATATAAATAATGATGCAG
Source organism: Phylloscopus trochilus trochilus (assembly GCA_016584745.2). Lineage (NCBI taxonomy): Eukaryota > Metazoa > Chordata > Aves > Passeriformes > Phylloscopidae > Phylloscopus > Phylloscopus trochilus. Next base: position 6,320,045 of record WQNJ02000001.1, read on the forward strand.
GGTGACAAGATCTGGGGAATCTGGTCCACTTGTTTCCAGAAATCAGTAAAGGAAGAGATAAATTGAGAACCTTGAGAGATGAGATTATTGTCTTAGTGAAGCCTCCAGAAATATTTATACTTAATTTGAGCTGTTTGTTGCAACTCGTATTTTCTTATTTACTTGAGGTGCAGCCCGATTTGGTTAAAAATGAGTAAGGAATAACGTGTTTTTGGGGAAACACATAATCCTAGAATTACATCTTTGTATCCTATTGATTTTATATTCTTTTTGCTGCAAATGGAACACCACACAATGTCAGCAGTAGTCGCTTTGTCCCCTCTGGTTTGTTCTTAACCTGACTCCATGGAGTTACAGAAGAGGATGCAAGGTATGATAATAACCTCCTATTTAACTCAAGTGAATTCCTTGTGTTGGCTAATTTTCATTTGTGTTTACATCACTGAGCAAATTGCTGGGGTTTGCAGCCTTGGACTGCTTGGAATGCTTCTCTTTTCGGAGGAGAAAAATAAAAAGAGGAATTGTCTTTCTGAGTGTGTATTCCATTTCAGGAGGATTAAAGTAAAAAGAAAAAAAAATCAAAATAAAATATGGACGTCAGTTTTGATCAACAACTGCATCAACCCAAAACACACACGTAGGTCTCCTCCAGCCACAAGCTGGTGGTGTCATGGTGTGAGTGCTGAGCAGGTAATGCCTCAGAGAATATTGAGCTGGGAAAAAGGAGGATCTGGAAAAGGGGAGTGGTTTCATTTTTGCTTGAACTGCACGATAAAGCTATGCCCCCACCTCATCTCTCCTCTTTAAAATCTGTGTATGGTTGGAGCATATTCCCTTCACAAACAAAGTATTCCATCAAATTCCAGCTTTGCCTTTGAGTTCAGGTTGGAGGAGGAAACTGGTTTAAAAAGCTGAACCCCCAGCAAAACGTTGGTATAAAAGCAGGAATTTTTTTCTCAAGAGATTACCAAGAATATTTTTTCCTATTTCTGCAGTAATCAGATAATGTAGCACAATGATTTGCATTGATGGAAATAAGGCTAAATTGTGAATGGTTTAGAAGCTAATTCAGGAAAAGACTGAAACATATGCCTAAATTTAAATAAGTAAGTGCACCGGAATTACTCATGTGCCTAAAAATTAAATATATGTTTAAATACATTGCTATACTGGAGCCCAAGGGTATGGTTTAAAGTTAAGGCTAAACTAGTCTAGACAGTAGCTGTTGCTGAAAGTGATTATTCTTCTCCTGGTTGACTTCCCTAAAATGCCCATCCTGGAGTAAAACAAACACAGCTTGTTGACAAGAACAGCTACTTCCTCAGCAACTTTGAAAAGCATCCATTTCTCATAAAAATGAAAGTAAAATCTCAGTGAATGCCAAAGTCCATGGAGATGGGTTGGAGTCAGCTTTTGTGCTAACTTGCAGTCCCTGATTGATTTCACAAGCTCCAGCCTGTTGGAGACAGAACAGAGGGGAGCAGTTCTCATGCAGACTAGGATGCTTTTATTTCCTGTGCTCCTGGGCTCTTCCATCCTGCCAGGGATATCCAGGGGGAGGGGAACACCAGGGAAAATGTATCAGTGAAACCAAGCTGGCTGCAAAGCAAGTGAGAGGAGGCAGGGTGCTTCGAGATGCTTGCCCCTCTCAATGGGATGAGGAGATGCTGGGGTTTTGGGATGCTCACCCCCCTCAGCAGGATGCAGCAGATGCTGGAGTTTTGGGATGCTCATCCCTCTCCCCTGAAAGACTGACTGGAATTTTTCTGGAATAAAACCACAGAGGTTGAAGGGTGTTGACCTGACACAAAGGCATGTGGCCTCTTAGAAAGGTTGAGGCTTCCTGGACACACCCCAAGAGGTCATGAGCTGGGGCAGATGATGCTTGCAGAGCTGTCTGGATTCCTAAGGATGGTGACAGCAGATCTCAGTCTCTCCCTGCAGACGCTGAAAGGCAGCAGAGGTCTGAGGACCCCAGGTATCCTTCAGGCAAGTTTTCTGTGGAAGGACTTGAGGGCCTGTGGATTTCCATCATGGACCATTTGTGCTGCTGCTCAGCACTTGGCTGCCTGCCTCTGAGAGCTTTGTGATAAGACCCTGAGCAAAGACCTAGCAGGTTTTTAATCAAATGTTTCCATTGGCTTTAATATATGGTACCCATCAGATTAGAGTCACTCAGCAGAGCTCCAGCCTTCCACACAGTGCCTCATTTATCCTTGTTCCTGCCATGTGCCCAGCTCTGCTCTGCTGACTGATTGTGCAGTCCTGTTGTGGGGGTTTTTTTCTTGGTGGGTTTGGTTTTTTTTGGTGGTGGTTTTGGTTGTTTTTTGTTTGTTTGTTTGTTTTGGGGGGTTGTTTTTTTGTTTTGTTTGGGGTTTTTGTGGGTTTTTTGTTTGTTTGTTTGTTTGTTTTTGTTTTTTTGTTTTTTTTTTTTTTGGTGGGGGAGTGGTGCAATTAGGCTGGTTGAAGCAACTAGGCCAAGGAACATCGAGCAGTAAAATAAAGTCTTGATGACATATTTGAACTCTTGGAGACCATGGGTTATCTGATCTGCAAGGTCACTGCTTATTCTCTGGGAAAGTTTAAAAGAATCTGCTCCTGTTTCAAGCTTAAAGGGCCCTTCTTGATAATTGTAGGATGCAAATTCAGTTTTTCTCTAAGCATATGCAGTTGGTGAGTGTTTCAGACTATTTAGTACCTGTGGTTTTATTTCCTTTTCTTTTAACTGCTCATCAAAAGCAAACAGAATAGAATTAGTTTTAAAGAACAGAAGGAAAAAGTGACTCCAGTAAGGCTCCTTCTGCTACTAGAACTGAATGAAATGCAGAAAGGAAAATAACAATAATATGAAAATGAGAAACCTACAAAGAACTTAAAAATTCCTTTTAATCATTTAAGCTGTCATCAGTAGTAGAAATAAGGAATTATATTTCAGACATGACTTATACCAGGCATGCCTTAAAAAGAAAAAGGCAAATTGATAGTGCCTGAAGAGTCTGTGCCTGGGAATAAAAAATTGCAGAATTAGGCTCTTGGAAGCCAAGTGCCTTTTCCACCCTTCAGTCTGGAGAAGAAAAGAAATGATGGCCCTTGATCTTTAGCAGCTCTAACAGATGGACTTGGGGAAGCAGGGGGAAAATAACACCAGTGACAGTTTAGTCGTTCTGTATTTCTGAAAAGTCAGAATTTTAGAAGCTATTCCATTACAAAGATTCGTTATGTGTATGATTAGCTTAGCAGTGTTCCCCTGTAATACAGATCATAAAGTCCCGTCGTCAGAACGGAACCGAATGCTGAAAACGTTGCATAATAACTTTCACAGACCATTAAGCTTTAAGGCTACCGCGTGGGAGCTTATTACAAAGAGACCCTCTTACAGCAGCAGATACTTTAAGTGAGAGGTATTTCCCACCCCAGGCTTTATTTGCTGCCAAGTCTGATTTCTGGCTGTGTTTATGTTCCTATACGGGCTGGCTTAGCTTGGCAGTGGGCTTGCTGCAGTGGCACGAGGAGAGCTGTAGGAGGGGATTGGGCAGGCTGCTATTTTCCTTTCATGGGAAGCTGGATATGTAAACTCCTGGCCATTTCATCCTTGCTGGCTGTGGCAAAGTATCCCCCTCCCCTCTGTTTCCCTCCTGTTATAGTTACAGCATTATTCAGCAGGATGAGGTTCCTGGTGTCCTTCATGCCGCTCTCTGTGCTTTTGGGAACAAGGATAATGCACTCCCTTGCCTCAGGGATTCTGAATTCAGTGTCCTTAAGGAACATGCAGCTTATCTACAAAGCAATGCACTGCTTGTGCCATAAAAAGTCCCTTATCACCCGGCAGGAATATGGATTCAGACCCGTTTGTTTGGCTCTCTGCAGGCATGGGAGTTTAAGGAAGGGATCTTATTACCTTGCCATTATCTCCTTGGGCTGGTTTTGCCCTGGTATAATTCTATAATTCCAGAAGCTGCTTCTGACTCATGTTGGGCAATGATTGAGTGCACGGACTTGATGAAGTTACAGTGATAGCAGAATGTGAGCTGGAATCTCTGGCGGGGAAGATCTTTCATTTTCCATTGATAAAAAAAGTTTATGATTAATCACTGGCTTGATTACATTACCCTTTAATTAAGCTTGTAAGTGCCGAAGAATGGGGACTTTGGTGTGCTTTTCCTTTGCTATCTCCTGCTCGGGGCTCTGCTGGTGTGATTTTATAGAACCATAGGATCATTCAGGGTGGAAAAGATCATCAGGCCCAACTGTTAAAAAAGGTCTTGCAGTGATTTCCCCTTACTGTAAGGTTTCCCAAGGAATTTAAGCTATATTACTCCCTGCCATTGCTTCCACAGTTGGAATGACCTCAGTGGAAAGCAAAAATGTAGGTGAAAAAATGTGTTGGTTGGAAATCTTGGGATTTTCTTCTACAGAAAACTGCTGATTCTAAGCACGGATCTACAGCCCAGGCAGCTGATCCCAGCAGTTTACGGTAAACTTCCTCACACAGGATCCCACTGCACCTCACAAACTCACCAAAAACACCACCACTGACTGCAGGAGAACCAGGGCTGACCGTGGCAGCTCCTCAGCACGGGAGGGAGGATGGATCTGCATGGATCCGAGCCACAGGAGCAGTTCCATCTCTGGTGAGGCATGTCCTGGGAAGATCAAGAGACAGAATGACAAAGAGAGAATTCTATTTCTGAAGGTAGGAACCAAAGGAAAGGTGGGGTGCTGTGCTTTGGGAGGGCTCCCTCACAGAGCTGCAGGAAGATTCAGCTGCTTTTGTCCTGAGGAGGATTTGGTGGCTGGGCTCAGTCAGGAAGGGCCATGGGACATGGTGATCGAAAGGGAGCGAACCCCCTCAGGACTGGGTGACATCACAGTGCCTCGACCCACCCAAAAATCCAAACTTTACCCACTTTCACAAGTCATTCACTGCCTAGAAAGACAATCAGTCCCAAACCATGATAGACTGAGACCTTTGATGGTATCAGCCTGAAGATAAGGAGACCTGCCAAGACAGATGTTGGTTTCACTCCCGTGCCTTGCAGGCGGTCCCCGAGGCACCCACCCTTTTACAAGTCACCAAGTCACCCTCAGGAAAAGTCCCTGCTAAGATTCACCCACTGGAAAGTGCAGGCAGGAGTTGGAAGAGGGCAGGGATCAGGCCACAGCTCTGTCACCCCACTGGGAATTCAGCATTTTGTCACTGGCGGTGACCATTGCAGGGCTGTTTCAGACAGCGCTGTCAAACTTCCACTCCTCACTCCAGTGGAGCTGGCTGGAAACACCAGTCAGACACAAGTCTCTTCTGCTCCAGTGCATCTTCTTAGCAGGAAAACCAGATTCTCATCTCAGGCTAAATCATCTTTCCTGCTCTTCTGACAGAAGAGTGTTTAGAAACCCTCTCTGCCACCTTTGCTCCCAAGCTGAGGGAGCCTGAACCAGCTCAGGGCCCTGGCTCCATTCATGGTGTACTTATCTCATATGTCTGGCTCAGCTGATCGGGAGAGAGATGCAATTACACCCAGGTATGCAATTTTGGACTAGTTTAAATGATATCATGCTATAATAGTAATGATAATGATGATAGTATCTTATGCCATATGTGAGAGAAATTAGCTATTGTCTCAGAAGGTACCTGACAAGCAGCACAATGCAGTGTTAGGTACTCAGGGGGAGAATACAAGTTACTTCACTCATTTTCATCCCAGCCTAGGGCTTGAATCCGGGGAGACAGAATCATCTGCATAAGAAATGTGGCATGAAGCATCAGCCTGGGCTGATAGGAGCTGCAGGCTCCCACACAGCCCACACCAGGATAGCACTATCAGATGGAAAGGGGTTATACACAAGGTGTAGCCTTGCAGCCTCAGCTGAATGTCTTTGCAATGGTTTCCCACATCACTTAACAGCTTGTTTAACCTATCATGATTAAACAGAAGGCTCTGCAAGAATTTCCCACAATCAGTAAAACTGCAGCTGAAGGTCTGAAGGACCACAGTGGAGGGCAAACACGATGATGGACAGTGCTCATGCCACTCCTGAAAAGCACCCACGGCTGTCTGGGTTCCAAAGGGCTGTAAATTCGTTGCTGATATTTTAGTTTCAATCCTTTCCACATATACTGAAGTCCTATTATATGTATGGCAGAGCTTTGCAAAGCCACAGCTTTTTCTCAGGCTGCACAAATAACCAGTTATCTCTCTGTGATTCTCAGAAAACGACTCGATGATGAACTGATTGCAGCGAGGTTTTTTACTTTTTTCTGTAAAATGTGACAGTAGATAAATGCCTTATGTGGTATGCCAATTTGCTTTATATTAAGATCACCTGGAGAAAGACAGCGTGTTTGTTTTATGATGCTTTTCACCTCCTTTTTGCCATGCACCTTTGCCTGTTTACTCCCTTGCAAAGTTTGGCAATTGATAATGGATGTGCCAACCATGCAAGCTAGAAAGTTTCCTTCTTTGTTGTTAAGACCAATGGTTTCTTCTCATTCTAATTGCAAACCACTTTCTTTATCATGAAAATTCTAAATTTCCATAAATAGCCATCCTGAAGTCTAAGTGAATGCTAAACAAAACTAAAAAACGAAGAGAGAGGAAGTACAACGTGTAGAAATAACCCAAATGCACAGCCTGAATTCTTCCAGGAGATGCTGAGAACCCCTGAGAGCTGCTTGCCTTGATAAAATTCAGCAACGGAGGTGCAAAAGCATCCTACAAGGCCTCTTTAAAACAGCAACAGCCCCTGTCAAGGCTGCTTTCTTAGATCAAAGTCCAAAGCTCCGCCCTATCAACCCATGAAACTTTAAGTCGTAGAGATGCAGGAAGGAAGGGCTGGCAGATGAAGGTGACAGATAGCAGAATTGTTTCTTAGATGAGAATTCTGGTTACTTAAATGCTGTTCAGCTTAAATATTGCCTTTCCATAACTTAACTCCTGGAAGCCCAAAAATATCATTCCAGCCAGGGAGCTGGCGCAGGGTACGTCAGCAGTGCTGTAATATTGACAGACAAATACAGCCATTGTATTCACAAATGTTCTCCTTACAGAGCAAAGAGCATTGTGGCAGCACATACTTACTGCCAGCATGGTAGACTGCAATGTAATCAGTGCCTTGGATGCATTGGGAACACAAACAAAAATAGATTAGCTAACAACCAAATTGTATTTATCTTGCTTGACAGGGCTCGCTCGGTCGTGAGTCACTTTCTGATCCAATGGCGCTGCCATCCCCGTGCTGTGGGCCATGGCTGCTGCTGAGAGGAGGGGTTCCAGCGGCACAAAGGCTGCGAACCAGGAGTGCCTGAGGCAGCAGCTTTGAGCACCGATCCCCAGGAGATGCGGTGCAACATTTCCCTGAGCTGGGAATGCCACTGGCTCGGCCTCCTGGGCTCCTTACGGGGCTTTTGTGGGAACAGAGCTGGTTTTCCAGGCAGGATCAGAGCTGAGGGGCTGACACAGCCTCCTCCTAATGCTGCCCATCCTCCGCTGACTGCAGCATCCCTCATCTCCAGAGTCTTGGGTGGGAAGAGTAAAACCCTTGCTCTGCTGATCCCAGGAGTGCTGCAAGCCCTGGGATGAAGCCAAAGGTCAGCTTCAGCCACTCTTCTGAGCCCCTCCCAAATGCCAGCACAGGTATCGATGGCAGCATCACCAGAGCTCGGGACAGGCCAGGATCCCAAGGATTTCTCCGGCTGGTTTTCCTGGCCACAGTCTGCTCCACCCAGCGAGCTCAGACACATCTCCATGATCTGCGTTTCTTTGAGATCCGCAGCACTGACGGATCTATTTGTTGGTAATCAATGGGGAAGTGCAGGAAATTATATCTCCCAGCACCGCTGCTTTGAGGATTAAAAGCGCCTCGTGTTCATAATGGGAGTAATTAACTTGTTTGAAAATAGTTGTCAACGTTAAGTAAGAAAGCTTTGCGCTGAGGTCATTCGGGTTCCAGGTGAAAACGTGCTATGGGAGACAAATATTCAAAGCAAGAATGGGCATGAATGTGATTGGGCTTGGTTCTGATCAAGTTTACATTTGTTTAAAGGCCCAGCCCAAAGCCTGTGAAAGTCATTTGGAATAAATCAGCTGGAGTCAATGGGATTGCCCCACTGCCAGCCCGGTATGGGTGAGATCAAACCCCAGATCATTATCTTTTTGTGGTTTTCCTTTCCGCACACTGAGAGGGAGGCAGTTCGAAAGGCCACCGATTGTTTTGTAAAACATCCTCTGGATGCAGGGGAGGCCACCGGCCTACAGGATATGGCCCATAAAGCCTCCGGGGTGGCGAGGATTCCTCCCTCTGGATGCGCCGCATCTGCCGGAGGCGATGAGGGAGCCGATTGACTCCGTGCGAGGCGAGAGCCCCGCCGGGCACTAAAACACGGCACCGAAGGATGGGTCAAGCCAGCACATTCCTCGGCGGAAGGCTGATGGGCGACAGCTGTCTCTTGGCACCTCGGTCCCCGGCTCTTCCATCAGAACCGGCTAACTGCTGAATTTTTCTTTTTTTTTTTTTTTTTTTTTTTTTTTTTTTGCGCGCAGAGGTGATGCTCGGTGGAGAACATCGACTCTGTGGAAATACTGAGCACCGGGAAGCCAGGATGAAGGGAAGGATGCAAAGCTGCAGTTTTCCCATGGCCTGAAAATTACTCTCTCCCTGGCTAAGGGCAGCCACAGGTATGCTGTTAATTTCAAGTCCTCTTGCCAGAAGGCTATAAAATGTCCTTTCATCTTACCTTACATAAGTGTCCAACAAATAAGAAGACTGTTATTACAAAGGCAACCACACCGAAAAAAAAGGTTTCATTTGCTCTGAAAACCTGCATTAAAGACTTCTGGTGTCTCTGTGAAACTTGTAGGTTGCTGAACGCTGTTGGAGAGGAAAAGCTATTGGATGTCTCTTTTTTCAAAAAAGAAGTTTGATGCAACATCAAATTGGAACGGTGTGAGCAACCACAGTGTGATAAATCTACAGCTAGTCATGGTGATAATTTGCTCTCGAAGATGATGAGGTTCTATATTCTTTCAGCTTAAGAGACAGCATTCTGGAAAACAATGCTAATATCAGGCACTCTGATTAAACATTTCAGTGACCCTTCTGAACTAGACAGAAAGGCTTGATGCATGTCAGGAGTGAAAACTGCGAGGTGCCAAGCACATCTTAAGGCACAAAACCACAACTGAGTCTGACGATGCCCCGGACTCGAGAGAAAGTGCTCAGCAGCCACAGGAAGGGTCTTCAAAATCCTCATGCTTCTTGCCACCAAGGAAATAATTCTGCTTGGCTTCACTGGGTGCTGAGTGGTTGCTTTGCACTTTGACCCGGTTTTCTGCAGGATAATAAAGTGTGTTTTTTGTGCCCATAAGGCAGACTGTTGGGGCAGTGAGGTAGGGCACAGGAGGATGACTCTGTGGAGGTGATTCAGCACACATTCAACATACCTTCCAGCAATTCAGGCATTCTTCCTGAAGTTGTTTGGTTGTGTTATACCCTTCTACATCTTCACAAATTGGTTAGCATCAGGTATATTTGAAATATGTCCTAAGTCAGTTAACTTTCAGGCAGTAAGGCATCCTCAGCTGCTCATTTCACAGGGAAAAAAAAAAAAAAACAACATAACAAAACCTAGAACAATAAAGGTCCATGTGCATTTTGACATCCTGCTTGTGAACCAATATTGTCACAAGCAATAGGCTTGGAGAGAACAGGCCAATCAATGAATATGAACTGCTTAACACCGAGCTAAAATTAGATCCAACCTCCCAGCTGAAGTTGTTACAATTAACTAAATAAACACACAAGCTCAGGTAATTAATTTTGTTGTACCATGGTGCCTTGAGGCACCATCTGAGACTGAGAGACATCTCTGCTGAGCACTGAAAATACATCCAATAAGATACAGCCCTGATCCTGAACAGCTTGCTGCTCATATGGACAAAAGGAACAAAGGGCTGGGGACAGAAATCATTCTTTATTGCTTCCATGTCAGAAAAACTGGCCCAGAGAAATTGAATTGTCTTGCCCAACACTGTATAAGAATTATTTGGCAGGAATGAGAAGCAAATGGGGAACATCAGTATCCACTTCATGGGTCTGACTGACTCTAGCACAAACTCCTTTTTTTTTTTTTTTTTTTTTTTAAACCAGGAGGCTGCTCAGGCATAAGACAGCTCTGGACTCTTGTTCCTTTACATTACATTTTTACTCTTTCCAAGCACAACAGGAGCTTTTGGTTTCTGAGGTCTTTGCTGAGCCTGTGTCCTGTCCACCTCACCAGAGTGAAACACACCTCTGCTCCCCATTAACCAATTATGTTCCTTCAGCAAAACTTCAAGGCCTCAAATGCACAAATCCATGAGCACCCACATCTCTGCTGGCTGCTTTCACTTGGTTCAAGTGCTCCTACATACTCTTCCTTAAACCTGGCAGTCCAGCTTTGCCTCCTTTGTGTACATTTGGAAATCAGCTGTGTAGAGAAATCTTCGCCAATCTCACTGCAAGGGGAGCAAATGTGTCTTGTAAATCTTATAGTGGCATCTTCAAATGTTACAGACCTAAATCCAAGACATTTGCTTTGGCCTTTCTCCCTCTACTGTCTCTCAACCTGGGTTCTTTCAATATCAATGAAATCTTTCAAAATGGTGGTGGCTTTAATTTAATCTAGAGTTTCCTCTTCCTCTCCAGAAGAGCAGTGCATGGTTCTGAAAGTTTCTTTCCCCACTTCTTTTGCAGAGAATAAACCTGAGAAGAAAGTTGAAAATTTGAGGTTTCAAAAGTACTATTCCTATGTCTTTAACCTCAGATTTGTGTTCCAGACTTTGACAGATTCATTTTGCAGTCAATCAATTATCATTCGGGTTTGAGGAGGTTTGAAAAATCAGCTCAGAATAAATAGTCTGTTCTTCTTGTAATCTCAGCAATGGAGGTATCTGTAGTGACTCTGTAATGAAGATTTATGTTTCCAGCAGTTTAGCTATAAAATATGACTTCATGTGAATAATTGTGTCCATCTGGAACTCCAATAAGCGAATGTCCATGCCATCTTCTTGGCCATAAAATTATTTTCTGCCTCTTTGACAGGCTGAAAGTTCTAGGAAAGGTCCAATGGACAAATCACAGAACAGTGCATCAAACAATAATTTTTTTTTCCCCAGATAGCCACATGTCTGAAACAAATTTTTCCTTTGGGTAGCATGGATACATAATTTGAATGCATGCTTATTTCCTAGTTCTGGAATATTTATTTACCTGAAAACCTCCAGCTGTAAGAACCGTACTGTGAACTGAAGACAAAGATGGCCTGGACATCTCCCTTTTTGATGCCTCCTGGCAGAGAAACTGTTGAAAAAAACCCAGTCCTCTGATGCAAGAACAAGGTTTCCAACCCTGGAAAAGCCTTCAGAGACACAGGTGAGGTTTTGGTCCCTGGCCCCAGTGTCACCATCTCGGAAAACCTTCTGGTTTTGTTATTTCAAACAGGTCAGCAAGGGCGAGGTGCGAGGCTGCAGTTTCAAAACAGGCGCTGCTGCAGTGTTTTCAGCAAAGCAGCATGTGATTTCAAAGGGAAATCTAACACTGGTCCTGCATCCCTTGCAGATTCCTTCAGGTCCCAACCCCTCTGCCTGTCCCAGTGGTTTGGTGCTGCGACCTGGAGCACGCCGCTGCCCCATGGGTTGTATGCAGCAGCAATAACCCCAAACCCAGGGTGCCATTGCAAAGAGAAGTCCTCAGTCATGAGAGAGAGATATTTTCCATTTTCAGCTCCGTGTCATATGGAGGGAAATTATGCAACTGGCTCAGGCTGGTGCAGTTTGGGGCTGTGCATTTGCTGGTGTGAACAGGAACACGGGAGCTGTTTGCTGTTTCCTGTGTTTGAAAGCAGCGCAAAGGTGATCCTGTAGTGCTGCTCCCTGAGACACTCTTTTTTTTATTTAGGAAAGCAATTCGGGAAGAACAACAAAGAACTCTCCCCTGTAGAAAAGGTTGTGGTTGCCTTGCCAGCTCTCAAAATTAAAACTATGTTCCAGTCAAAAATGCCTATTCAGGCTGACATCAAAGAGAAAAATGCGAGCAGGTCAGGGAGTTTAATTTCCATGGCACTCGCATTTGTGATTCACATGTCGGGCGCAGTAATGACTTACATGCCCATTGGCAATAATGGAGCAGAGGGCCAGGCGGGACACAAAGGGGAAGGATCCCGAGGTGGCAGTGACAGGACGGGCCCCGTGTCGGGTGGGACGCGCCGAGCCCCTTGAAGCTGGGTGGTGTCGCTCGGAGCACGGGCTGCTGGTCTCCCCCACAGCGGCCTTCCCATCAATGAGAACCTTGTGGAGCCCCTGGCCTGGGTTGAGGCTTTTGGGAATGATTGCTCCTGGGGGGCCTGATGCCAGAGGGCTCCTTTCCATTGTCGAGAGACCAGGTCCTTTGAAATACAGTGAAGGTGGCGGGTGACTCCTGAAAATCTGGGTCCCAGGGCATATTTCCTGAATCCTTTGAGGTGTGGTTTCATACCAACTTTGTAACTTCTCCAAATCTCCAGTCCAGGTGAAGGGCTGTGTCATGAGGTTTGAAAGCAGGAGGTATGTAAACTTTTTTGACAGTGTCCATATATTCTCCTACTACTCCTTATTTGCTTTTCTCATGGGACGATCCAAGTAGGCATTACACACTGTTGATAAATAGATTTTCAGCCTGTTTCATTTAACCATTACTGCATTTCCATACCAAAGACTTTATACTTGAGCCTATTTTGTTTGCAATCTCTTCTCAAATGAGGAGTTTGGCATGTTTTTTTTTGTTATGTGTTTCATCTGCAATGTACTGCCCTCGTGTTATTTTTTAAGATGAGATCTCACACACTACCTCAAGTCATTCTACAACCCATTGGCTCTTATTTATTCTGGCCTCCTAATCTAACACCATTTCTGTGTTGAAACTTGTTGCTATTTTTTTTTTCCAAGGATACACCATAGGATGTTAAGCATGTGCTCTATATCAAAGTGCAAATATAAGCTAGTTGATAGTCTCTAGTCACACCCTGGATAGGTGTGGCATTTGGGAATTTTTCACTTGTTGGCTGGAGAGCAGAATGTGCTTAACATGGCTCCACACACAGGATCTCGGTTGGGAGAGAACTGGTTGGGGCTTCTGGGGGTTTGGGTTTTGGGGTGGCTTTTAAATTTTTTTAAAATTTATTTATTATTTTAATTTTTTGTCTATGTTGTTTGAAGGGTTGGGAGCTAAATAGTTGTACTGTTTCCAGAAACAGATTTTTACATGATTGGCTATATTTAGAGCTGCAGTTGGGAGATTGGACGGTAAGACAATCAGTGCCTCACCGTCTCTCCTTTTCTCTTTCTATCACTTTGTGATGGACAAGCTTGATTCTAGTGTCAGCCTAAGGCATGGTGCAGGGCTGCACCACTCCAAGAGAAACTCCAAGGAGGAAGTATGACTCAGAGAGCTGCAATTCCTTCCACAGTTCCTCCTTGTTCCAGCCAGGGAAGTAAGTTACTTCAGTATTCGAGCTGCTAGACTGAAGCTTGCTTTTCCCCTGGTGCTCACAGGCCTCAGCTTGCAGGACAGAAAGAGGAGGGATAAAAAAAGACGTGTGCCAGGATGAGATGCCACCAGCCTGTGATATGGTGGGAGCACTCAAGCCCTCTGTGGGGTTTCACTGTGGGCAGTCACCTCTCAGCCACCCATCTTTAATACCAAGAGCAAACCACCCACCTTTTTATACTTAAGAGATCAGCAGAGAATTTGCAGGCAATCATTTTTCTCACCAAAACAGAAACACTGATGAGGGCACTCCTGGTGAAAATGTTCCAAATCAGTATTTCCTCACTGGTAGTGCAACTCTGAGGCCTGAGGACATCCACTGATGTAGGATCTGTTTGCAAATGGTGCATGTGACTCTTTCACCTGCTTAACACTCTGCTCAGCATCAACATGCTTTGGGGAAAAACCTAAAATAATAATAACAACAGGAATGAAATTCACAACCTGGTTTTGAATATGCTTTTTCATGGATGGCAGAAATGCTGTACTATAGAGGGACCTTGAACTGAGCACTATTTTGAAAGAATTTTTAATATGGCAGTAAAATACTGTGGTAACTGAGTGTCAATTGAGAGTAAGATTAAATACTGAAAATATAAAAGGGGCCATGAAAACAAGAGAGAAATTTATCCATATGCACAACAGCTAGATGATCCAGTTAGGAATAAGACCTTGTTATTAAACCCTCTAGGATTACCAGGGATAAGTTTTCAGGAAGTATTTTGAAGTTAAAAAAAAAAAGACATAAAAACCAAAAAACAAAAAACCCAACCCAAACCAAAACCAACAACAAAAAACCAATGAAACAAAACCAGGAGCAAGAATCGACTTCAGAAAACAGATCTGGCCCTCATGTGGTGTTCAGCAGCACAGATACACACACTCACACTTCCTGCCTGAGTTATATCAGTTTCAAAAATAGCCTGTGAAAGAAGATTCAGGCTATTGGAGCGACTTCTGCTTTCAGCAAAGTGGACTGAAATATCAAGCTGAATTTATACCTCCATGTATGATTTGAGGTACTCACACGTGTAAAGCTCATCCTTCTGCTGTGAGCTCTGAATGGCATCAGTGCTAATTCACCTGGGTACATGACAGAGATCTCCAGAGAGATATAGAAAGAGAAACACCATTCACTTTAGCTTGTCTTTATTCCTACACCAAAAATAAGTGATCTAAAGGAAGCCTGCAGTTAAAACGTGCAGAAGCTGCTTTTGCTTCGCATCAGTTTATTCAGGTATTTTAAACGGGCTTAGTTAAAATAATCAGTCGAGCCTTTCTGACAACTTTGTAAGGAAGCCTTATGTGGCTAACTCTTAAATATCATCAGACAGCAGGCTGATTGTGTCTGAGTGCACATTGTTGCCCCAGGTTGCAGATAACTTCCTGTGTTGAAATGATGACTTGAGAGCGATATCCTTGTAGACAAGGAAATATCATCTTCCAGTCCTGCTGGGTCTTAGAGGAATCTGTGAGAACCCCCATCAGCTGCCTGCCTGCCTGCCTGTGCTTAGCCAAGTTCTTAGGCACGTTCAGGGTGCGTTAAACTCATACACCTTCTAAACTACTGGATGGGTTTGAGTTCACACAGCCAGCTGATTTAGTCATACCTCCCATGCTAACAAAAACTGAATATACTGACCTGCCAGGAATGTTGCCTGCATAGGAATGTAATGAATGTGCTTGGATGTGTTTAATCATACAGATATGCAATGGGCACCTTTACCACCTTCTGTAGCATCTATCCTGTTCTCAGTCCTTAGCCACATCCCTTTTGAAAGCAGATAATACTTTGGAAGAGCAAACATTCACCTTCCTGAACACATAATCAATCAAAAATATGGCAACAGAACTGTTGCTGGACCAAGGTATGTTCCCCTTTTCAACAGAAGTAAATGCAAAATAATCCCATGAAGTCAAGTCAGGGGAGAACTTACTCTCCCTGGTAAGTAATATAATAAAATCGTCTGGATGATTCATGGTGAACAGTTCAGTGAAAATATTATCTGTTTTGTGCAGCCTTCCTTTTTCTTTTCTCTGTATTCCTCTTTCTCTTCCTCATCCCCTTTTTAGCCTTTTCTGCCTTGTGATGCCACACAGAGAAGACCTAAGAACCAGAGTGAGACAGAGTGAGTGGTTTGGAAAGGATGAAAACAAGCCACTGCTGGATGTGCAGGAGATGGTGAGGTACCAGTAGTCCATACTGGCATCTGACATGGCTAACAGAGGAAAGGCTCATTCCTTGTGTTGTCTGGGTTCCTGAGAGTGCCCCTTGCCTGCTCCCTTGTACAATATAGCATGGGTAAAATGCAGCTGCAGGAGGGAAAAGGTGGCACTGATCCTGCTCTAGTAGGAGTCAGCACTGTGCTCATCACTGCAGTGTCTGCAAGCAAGACACCAGTGCTGCTGCAGGACAAAGTTCATGGAATATCAAGTGTTGATAGTCTGTGCTCAGAGTCTGTAAATGTATGTACAAATGGGTCACATCCACAGCTGGCATCTGTCTGGCTCCAGATCTGGTCCAGTAAGTTTCTAAAGAGTAGTTCACGACAGACCATTGAAAACTTCCAAAGAAAGTCCCAGGGCACATGACAGAAATGGCCAAGTGGGACAGCACAGCAGAAGAAAGAAATCCTGTGGGTTCGTTTCTTTAAAGCACAGAAGTCATTAATCATTTCTATTTCTTTCCATTTGAAACAGCTGCCTGCCTGCATTTGCTAAGTAACTGCTTTCCTAACCACACAGCAACTAAGTTGTGGGCCCCAGAATGCTCATACTTCCAGATATTAATGAACAATTTCCCTCCTTCACTGTGTCAATGAAAGCACGTTAACATTCTTAGCATCTGGCTTTGGTAGGGAAATAAAACACTGACCGTTCCACGCTTTATGAATTCCTCCCACCCCCACCAAAAAAAAAAAAAAAAAGTTTCTTACTGCTTATCTTCTCAAGTGAGGCTCCAAAAGTTTAAAAGCTTGGGGCGAAAAAATCTCAGTGCCCTTCTACCTGTTGTCACCTGCGATGGCAGGTGACAAACCAAGTCACGGAATTAAGAGAGCCATCTCTCCCGTGGCGCTTGCCTGCTGCTCTCCTTGCGGAGCCGGGCGCCCTTCCTTTCCCACGGCGGCCCGCTCCTTCCCGGGAGCGGAATGCCAGCCAGCAGGTGGAGACGCACGAAAGCAATCCCAGGGCATGGACGGGGGCTGCTGCCTCCACATCGCATTCCCCAGAGCCCCGGCCAAGCGCCGCGGCGGGCCGGAGGCAGAACATTATCGCCATTGGCCCCACGGAGAAGTTCAGGACGAAAAATCTTGGATTGCTGACAGGACATGTGACGGAGCAGCCCCGGCTGAGGAGCCGTCCAGCACCTTTCATGTCTCAGTGAGTCGGGGAGGGAGGGAAGGGAGGGGCGCTGGGGGGCTGACTCCGGCCTGACCTCGATTCATTCAGTTTGTTCAACATTTCAGAGCTGCCTGTCAGCGTCAGCTGTGCCGAGTGATGCCGGGAGCCACACACGCTCCAGGCTGGGCACATTCCCTGCCGGCCTGGTGCCGCGGGGCTCTGCTGGCTCCGGAGCCCCGGGCGCATTCCCACCCGCCCGCTGCAAAAGCGCAGCCCGGGATGGGATGGGATGGGATGGGATGGGATGGGATGGGATGGGATGGGATGGGATGGGATGGGATGGGATGGGATGGGATGGGATGGGATGGGATGGGATGGAAACAGCCCCGCTTCCTCTCTGTTCCTTCCGTAACTCCTCCCACCCAGTGTTTCCTCTTTCAGAGTGGAAACACCATTGTGGTGGCTATTTCTGAAATGTCCCTGCCGAGATCAGGAAGTGCGGAGGGATGCAGAAGTGTGAGGAGGGGGGAAAGGTAGTTCGGGAGTTATTTGGGCGGTGGGGAAGCTATTAACATGAGTTTGGGAGCTAATCCAGGGATAATTCCCTGTCGTCTTCAAGGCAGTGGTTAAATTTCTGGCTCCAACCTCTCTAGAAATTATAAGAAACCGCAGTACTGGGTCTGCAGAATACCTGATGCGAACTGATTGACTTCAGTGGAAATATGCTCACAGTGGGAGCCCAGCCTAAACGCCATGCCACAGAATGCTGGCAAACCCTTCCCTTACACCAAAAATGATTGCTCAGGCTGTGAAAGATGAATTTTAAGTGACAGCACATGTCAGCATCCACATGGAGGTATGGAAGGCGGGAAGGAGATGCTGTAAAATTAGGAGAGCTTTGAAAATTGCAAAAATCACCTGCAAACATTTTTAGAGGTTTCAGTGTTTGAACACATGATGTTCTGTAAAATGAAGTTCATTGTGGAGATACCTGGAAGTACGGTGCCTTGTTTTACAGCTCCAGACCCCCACCCAACACTTAATCACTTGTGGTAAGTTTGTTGGAGTTTGTTATTTTTCCTTTAAACGAGAAAGGCTCTCCAAATCTTGAAAATCCAGTTTCGGTATTCCAAAGGAAATGTATTTTGCGTCTTTTCCATCCCTTTGGATTTTTCTCCTCCCCCTCCACACTGCCTCTTGCACTCTTGTCTTTGGAGAGCAGAGTTTAACATGCCATTGTGGAGATAGCCTGCATGCAAAGTCCCTCAAACATAAACACACTTCAGGAACAGATTCACCCCAGTGTGCTTCCAAATGTGGAAACCACATTCCATCTGCACCCTTATCAACTGGTCAATAGCTGGGATGTTGAATGGACATTCCTTAAAGTGAAGATTATGAAAACATGCGTTACTGCTCAGCAGTGATTCACCAGCTTCCCAACTCTCTCTGCCCAAGAGCAGTTGAGCTCAAAGTGGCTCAGGCTGGGGACTTTGAGAATGCTCTGCAGCAATTTGCCACACTGAGTTGCAAAACTCTTTTCAGGTGACTTCTGTGGTGGTTGAGAAGCCCTGTGTTCATTCAACTCAGGTATTATTTTGCATTTGCTGTCCTTTTAAAAGTTTGTTATTTCTTACCTTACCAATTATACTTTATCATAAGAGGTGGTTTTTTTTAAAACCTGTCTCTGATTTTCCACTCAGGTTTGCAGCACTGTGACATCGGCGACTTCTGGGCTGTCACCCCGACAGAAAAATCAGAGGCCATGTGAGCAAGCTTGTCACACACCCTGCCTGATGATAAGGCAAGTTATCACCATTATTCTTTGACCTATTTTTTGGCTTGCAAATGACTGGGTCTAAATTCCCAGCCAGAGACTGAAGATATTGTTTATTGATCTATTGTATAGGATTGCCTTGAAAGAGTTAGCATTTGTCTTAGGTGACTCACAGATTGCTCTGATGATGGATGTGTGCTTTGGTTTGCTCTCAGTGCATCTCTCTTGCTCTCTGAGTGCATATATGTCCATAAATATATTATATATATACAGAAGAAATGGTTTGCTTTCATGACATACCCTTTAGAGTCTTGATTTCTTTGGGGGATTGTTTTTCAGAGAACTACTATTAGTCAAGCAAAAGTTACTGAGGCAGACAGAAAGAAGCTACCAAAAGTATTTGAAATAGAGGATAGCTTATTATTTAGGGCAATGGGATAAGGGTGCAGAAGAGGGGAAATGCTGAATCATGGGGACACGCTTAGAATGTAGTTGGCAAATTGTTTAATCTACGTGGTGACTCAGTTCCTAGGACAGGAGGACAAACCTTAACAGCCTTGTAAATAAAAATAAAATAAAATAAAATAAAATAAAATAAAATAAAATAAAATAAAATAAAATAAAAATCTATGAATCCATGTGAATGAATATGGACTGCAGACAGGAAGGTGATGGCAACTTACTCAGAACTTACCCAGTTTATCCCTCCCAGCCAGACCTTGCTGCTGGATATAATTTTGGATCCTGCCTTAAACAGCATTCTGTTGGAGATCTCTTAAAAAGTCTCTGTGGTACCTGTTCAAACTGAAATTAGGTCCTCATTGGGTTGTGACATGAGACAATGAAATGAAACTAAAGACATAATTCCTAATGTCCAGTTTTTGGGCAAAACACCAAAGTAGCTGTCCCAGGACAAAACAAGTCTCTAACAGAGAAATGTTTGCACCAATCAAATTAATGAAGGAATGCAGTTTTTTGAAGGATCAGTTTGAAAGATATTTTGAAAGAACCTAAATTTGCTACACAAGTACTGTTCATCTGCAGGCTACCAATCCTTAAGATCCATTTCCAGAGAGTATCAGGTGCTATTTAGCATGAAATAAGGGGTTTTCTTCCAGTCCGAAGTTCAATTGCCCCTATTTTCTCTGTCCCACCCTTAGTTTCATGAGCCAGGAGGATGTATCTTGTACCTGTATATTAATGGCAACATTTGGTTTGTGTTACAAACCTCTCTTCCCACAAGTGCGTGGCGGTGTCGTGTTGAACGCGCATTCCCATAATCATTTCATATGTTTTCAGTCTTAAAAATAAAGTTTATATAATGAAAATACAATATAATTATACACATGGGAGTTCTGGTTTGGAAGAGGTTCAGCAGAATTCTTTGATAAAACAAGCCCCCGACCACAAAAGCTCCATGCAGTGATTTGACAGTCAAACATGTATAATCACTTACTCTAAATTAAAGGCAGTGTCACCATGGTAAGAGCAGCACACTGAAATCCCTCCTGTCACTGCTGGCCAACAAGTGGCAAATACTGTAAACCTAACCAAAGTGCATCCTGGAATAAACTCTGAGGAACTTTTTAAAAAGGTGCTTGGGGGTGGCGAGTTATATAAGGAAATAGGAGTGCAAAAGATCTTTTTATACAGGGGGATTTTATGATAGTAACTGAGCTCTCATCAGTCGGGTCTTTTTTTTTTTTTTCCATTTTTTTTGCTCTGCACCAATTTCTAGTACCCAGAAATGGACAACATGAGGGTTGCCAGAGAGAAAAATCATCTCATTAGACAGAACAGAGATGCCAAAATCTGTGAAGTTCAACACCTTATGGTTTAGGTGAGATTTGCAATTTGGTGTTCCTGCCACCATCTCTCCCCAAAACACATGAACCCTTTTTCACTGCACCAAAACTGCCCCTCTGAGCAGAAAGTTCATGGGCAAGATGCTGCATGGGTACAGAATTTTGCAGCTCCACTGAGAGCAGCAGGATGATGCTGATTTACACCAGATATGGATCTGGTTCACAGCATGTCTCAGTCTGAATTCACAAAGCATGGAGTAATGTGAAACAAGGAAGTGACTTTTGTGAAAAGCATTTTGGAAAGGAAAACCAAAAATGATGGATGTACCACTGGGGCAGAGGGAGTGGAGCCCGCCTCAAAGAAGACCTTGTAGAGCTGCCAACCTTCCCACAAAATATGCTGCTGCCCTGAGAGAGGAGAGGGAGGTTTCCCCAGGACAAATGCAGCCACACCAAGCACTCTAATAACCACTTTGTAGATATTTTTATGTACCGTCACATCAAAACCAGAACTTCCAAAACATTTGAATTTGACCCATCACTGATTAATGGAAGGAGGAGAAGGAGAATGGGTGGGAAGAATAGTCATTGTGAGCTGCCATAACACTGGGCAGCAAGCCATGCTATTCAACACATGAGACAATACATTAAAAAACAAAACTCTGTTTTCAGGGGCCTTCTATATATATCAAGAGCTTGCTTCACAGACCACTGAAGTTAATGGGAATCTTTCCTGTGGCTTTAACCAGCTACTGGCCCTGCTATTACGAAAGAGGAGTTAACACAAGTTTGCACTTACTTGGCCCCTCAAGATTAGAAAATTGCAAGGTTGAATGAAACTTCAGTAGTTAGTTGCTAATTGAAACTAATTAGTCAGAATGCACTCTCATTTTGCCCACCTGTCTGTAGTGTATTTTACTATTGGAGCCATGAGCATCAACCAACAGTGGAGAAAAGATTTAACAAGAGACAAAAAATGCACATGATGACAAGAAAAATAGTTAATAATTTATGTTCCACCTGACATTTAAAGTTCTGCAAACATAATTAGTTGGGGGGGTTGGAGAGGGGAAATCTGATTTTCAAATATTGGATACCTTTTTTAGCTTCTTTCTGTTTCTTTCCCTCTGGAAGCAATTAGCTCAATCATATTACAAACCTTATGTCTTCAGCTATGCAAGTGACCATCTTGCCATTCCAGTTAAATGTGCAACAGTCCTTTGTGAGGAGCAGGATTGTTCATGTCAATGGCAGTTTAGGATGGGGAGAGTAAATCATCCTCTTCCTGATCCAACCACGCAAATGGAAAAGGTGACCCTCCTCCTTTTGCCATGACTTTGTTGGAGGTCCTTCCTCCACCAGCCTGGCAGAGAAGGCAGTATGAAACTTTCCAAATTACTTAGCTGTGCAAAGTTAAATTCTCAGTCTAATTCGGGGAATTAATTTCTCCTGGGGGCTGTGACAAGTTTTACCCAAGTTAGCTCATCAAGTAGGGCAGAGCTGTGAGGATACCTGGGACAACTCGCTGTTTCCACAGGCAAAGAGGTGCAGTCAGCAGGGAAATGGAAAACAACTCCTCATTCCCACTTACAGGTATTTCCTCCAGGATGTTCTTGGACCAAACTTCTGTAAATACACGAGACAGTCATTAGATCCTTAGACCTGTTCAGCAAAGCTCTCTTGATCAAGCTTAAAGGGTGCATAAAACTCAACAGTTTTCCAAATAATCTTAACCATGCACTTCCATTTTGCCAAGGGCTTTCCTGGTATGGCTGGACTATATCCCACAGCATTGCTCTCTGACTTTGGGAATTTGAAGCTGCAGCTACACTGATTCCACCAGATCAGCAGAAATATTTGAGCTTTCCTCCACCAATCACTTGTTTTCTCTCTTGTATCTGTGACCTCATTAATAGAAAATTGATATTTAGTGTCACTAAGGATCGGGACGAAAGACATTTGTGGAGGAGAACTTTGTCAGCGAGCCAGTCACAGCTCTACAACGTTCTGGTGTTTCTACAGTACAGGAAATGCTTGTATCACTTTTCCCCTTCCTCTCACATGTAAGTGCAAGCATATTTAATATCCTGGACACTTCCATTTGGTGATGTTGGCAGAAAGTGACACTGCTGACTTGAAGTGATCGGTTGACGCTGGGAAATCAAATGGCAGCAGCAAATTAAGGTGGCACTGGAGTTACTGTAAATATTGTCATTCCTTCCGTGGCAATATGTGCTACTGAAGAAAAAAAAATATTCTCCTCATCTTACTTAATGTAAATATCACAAGGATTATGTCTGTGTTTCATCCAAGGAATGCCAGATTCAGCAATTTCACTGTAGAAGACAGGAACAGTTCACATCTCATTGAATTCCACACTTGTGTACCCCTGAAATACTGCAGATGTAGGTATTGTCATTTTTTACTCTTCTTTATTTGACTCTCAAATATTCACTTAGACGTACCTCTTTCTGATTGGTTTGTCAAGTTATAACTTCCAGAAACAATCACTTCCTGGCCAAACTACCACACTGGCACAAAGGTTTGTTTGTTTTTTTTTATTTTGAATTTTCTGTCTTTCTGAAAGGATTATTTTCCTCTATCTCTTTTCTTTTTTTTTTTTTTTCTTTTTTTTTTTTTAATAAACTGGAGAAGAAATGTTTAATTTTTTTTATCTCCTTGTTTAGGGCCAGCAGTAGCTCCTCATCCAAAAGCCAGTGCAGACGTGCTCACTATATCCAATTGACTTTTTTTCTCTTATCCAGGTAAAGGTCTCAGCATGTACTGAAGTTTAAACACAAAAGTCAGCTCAAATTGGGGTACTTCCCAAAGCAAAATCTTGAATTACCCCTGCTAAAAGTTTTGGGGGAAAAAAAAATGTAAGGAGAAACTCAGATAATTGCCGGGAAAAGTAGATCCCTGGAGAAAGGCGAACAACCTGGCTGCCTATTGACTTTGCCTGGGACAAAGGGAAAAGTTGAGTCACTGGCTTCTGCTTACATTTTTTCTTTCATCTTATTGATAGCAGGAATAAGAGTCCAGCTCTCCAAGATTTTCTGTCCGAGTTCCTCCCTTTGCTCGCCTGCCTTCCCAAGACCAGTCCATTTCCTCTCTTTTTATCTTACACTGCAACTTTCAGCTTTGCATGTTGAAGAGCTGACTCTGTGCAGAAGTAATGGCTGCTTGAAGGAAGAGCTAGATGTTCATTTATAAGAGCATTTTGGCACACGAGTAGGTAAAAGGGTTCCAGCTACATTGCAGGAAGACAGGCATTTTCATTCTTCCTGTTTTTCGGCGAGTCCTTGAAATAAATGATTAGATGTTTGGGAAATAAAGAGGCCCTTACATCTCTCTTTCAAGAACTGACTGGATGGGAATGGTGGCTGCTGGTGAACTTCCTTGGAAGTGCAGAAGTCTCATGATTGTCTTATGTAATGTGGCCTCGTAGTTGCTAATGATGGTCAGGGTTTCCAGGCAAGAGGAAATGTTCAAGGCATCAGCAGGACTGTGGCTGCTGCCAAAGCCGGGCCCTTCAAACCCAGCACAGTTCTGCTGTGATGTTCCTGCAGGGTCTCTGTGGCTTTTCTGGGGAAGTACGTGGGGCTGTTGGATGTGGAACCACTGGTGGAGGTGAGACAAGCTGCTAATCCTGAGCAGCCCCACACACACCCACTGCACACCCAGCCAGACTGAACCTCCAGTCCTCAGCCTTCTCCATCTGCTCTGTCGATCCCTTTTGACTTATCTCTTTTTTAAAGGCGGCGATTATGCGCAAATCAAATGAGTCTGTTTCTTTAGGTCCATTAATTATTACATTCCATTTACATTTTCTGTTTACTTTTTCCCTTCTCTATGGAAGCTATTGAAGGTCTGACGATTCAGAATGCTCTGGGAACACTATGTGGCTTTCCTTCTTGTTTGCCCATTGTAACGGAGCTCATTTTTTAATGGAGGTTTCCCATTATTTCCAGGAAAAATGTGGTCAAACCCATGTACTCCCAAACCTTTTGATCTCCTGAATCCTCTTCATATCCCAGATAAAAAAGTCAGTGATTAAGACAGAGTTCCTAAAAGGACACATAGTCAGGTTTCCCTTTGACCAAAATGGTTTCCCAGTGAATCAAACCTTTCTCAGCTCGGGGGGGCTCGACAATAGACCCTGAAAAGATGGATAGAGCAATTGTCCTGCTTAGTGATCCACAAAAGGAAAGGGGTCCTTAGTGAAGGGAGATCTACACTAAGTCTGACCTGACACTGCAGGAGTAAGACAATGAAAGGTCAAGGAGACTAACGAGAGGAAAAATGCAGACAATGGGTGCCACAGCCAGCACACAGCTCCTGCCACGCAGACTATGGGGCAGCAGCCTTAACTGCCTCAGACATGTGAAGGGCAACTGAAGCGGAAAGAACTTGAAGTTTCCTTCTTAAGAATTGTGGCCCAGCATCTCCAGGATTTACCCAGGCCTCACAGAGAGGTCAAAGTGATGCAGCTAGGCCTGAGGTGAATGAAAAATAAAGATTATCTAATTGGGGAGGAGAAAAATATAGATGTATTTTAGACCAAACAAAAAGGGCAGCTACTTGACAGTTGGGATCTGCAGCAGGTTCCCAAGGCGTTCTGCGGGAGGAACCCCACAAAAAAGAGAAAGCTTTTGCCTAATTATTTGAAAAAAAGCCCCAACAACTCGATGTTGATGTATGTGGGACTTGCAACCGTCATATTTTTCTTCCCCATGAACAAAAGATTCGTAGTTTACAGTATCTGGGGCTCAACTGAATTTCCTTCAAGCACCCAAGCAATTGTTTCTTTCTGTGTGTGAAAGAATCCAGGTCCTTGTCATCCGTCTGGAGACAAAAGGAGGAATCTCTGTGGCTTCTGCAAGGCATCCCTGTCCTCAGAGGCATCTCCATCATTACCTCTTTGTAGCTGGTGGGCCTTGCCCTCCTGAAACAGCCCCTTCCTCCTTAGGTCAGACCTAAGTACTAATTCTGAAATTGTACACCAACAAGACACTCTTTAGTTAACAAACAACATTTAAAAAGATTCATCAGAGGGCTCAGAAGGGAAGTCTACCTCAGTTATATTTGTTGTAATAGCTGAATGTTTGTGGGGTTTTTTTCCATTCTAAACCACATTTTTCATCTTTTCAGAGACCAGACCTTTCGACAGCAGACACGAGCATTGAGGTTTGTCAGAGTTATCATTTCTGTGGCAGGAACTGACAGGTGGAATAGACATTTTCTTAGCCATGAAAGCAAAATAAAGCAGTATTTTAATATTTGACAGATTGAGATAAGAAAGCTTGCCCTTCTTCAGAACCTTGCACAAAAATTGCACTTTCCCAGCATTGCTAAAATCAGATATGGCTGTAGAGAGAAGGAATTGGGATGGTAGTGTTGGTTAGAGGACGGCACATGGAAATTAAATAGTACACCTGGATTTTATTCCCAGGTCAACTGCTGGCTTGTTGCGTGATCCCAGACAAAGCCCTAGAGCTCCTTCAGACTCATCTTCCCTGCCTGGAAATTAAATCCAGTTTCTTAAGGAACTTTTTGGATCTTGGGTTAGAGGTACAGCAGATTATTACTTTCACCTATGTATTCCATTCTATTATCAAAAGGAAGTGAAAATTTAAGAAGCATGTGTTGGGTTGAGGGATGGCGTGAATTTCACCTGGCATTAGGCAACTAATGAAAATTACAATTGAAGAGTAAAATACTTTTCCTTATTCTGAGATGATGGCTGAATCAAAAGCAAATTCTTTTAAAAGCCACCTCAATTGGAAACTATTAGGTAATTTCTTTGGAGAGTGGGGAAGGGGGCAGACAATATTCCTTCTACAATTACTGAGCCTTCTATAAATGAAATGATCTCTTTGCATTCCAGTGATGACCCCAGCCATGGATGAAAGCTGAGTTTCCCATCTGACCTCTTGTTTTAAGTTTCCACCTGTGTAACTCTACATTGTGGTTTTTAACTCTCTGGGGCCTGTAGGTGAGCACAACACTGAGAGAAAATGAAAGATGGAGCTCTCCTTTAAGGAACCTGCAGTTTAAGAAATACTATTCCTGTTATTATGAACAGAGTTAACTCCATTTGTGCTGGAAGGAATTCCCCTCAAAATCAAATTCTCAAGTGGCGACTGCTCACAAAACCTGTGGGGTTACAAAAACTGGGGGACAGGGAGGGCAGCAGGTGTTTCTGCTGTGCTGGAGGGGACAGCTTGTCTGAAGAAAGAGAAAAGAGTGCCCATGAACGTGTGGTTGGGCCAAGCCAGCCTGGCCCAGGGGCTCCTCAGGGCTTCAGGCTGGGCAGAATCACCAACAGCTGAACCCTTGCTCTGAAGGCAGCACCTAAAGCAGGAGTGAAACCCCAGCAGGTCCCTCAGAGGACGGCAGGCACTGGTGCTGTTATAAATGGGCCAGGAGACCAGCTCCTTTTAAAAGGCCTTTATTAGAAATCAGCTCTGGGTAGGGGGCTCGAGGGGCTGCGCACGCCGCCGCTGCTCCCAGTGGACCCCACAGAGGAGGAGGTGCAATCGAATCTGCTGCTGCTGCTGCTGCTGCAGAGTCGGGATTCCGTCCTCACGGGGAGTTCCCAAAGAATCCCCTTGGCTCGTGTGGTCCAGGGGGGGTCACCCCTCTCCAGTTCCTTTTAGGTCATGGCGAGAAGTTAACAAAAATACCTGCTACCTGCAGGTAGTTGGACGTGTGCCTTGCACAGCTTTGTCCTTCTTAGGTCCAGTTTCTGTGTCGGCTCGCTGTCTCAGGGGCTTTTCTAGCTCCAACTGGACCTCCGGCCGCAGCCAGGCACCATGGGAGTTCCCTTATCTCCATACTGGGCGGTGTCTGCAGCTCGAGGGGCAGACAAGGGTGGCAGCAGGAAGCAGCGGGGGGGGGCAGCAGGAAGCGGCGGCGGGCTCCCTTCAATGGGGAGAGGGGAACCCAAAACTCAGGGAAGAAGGGTACAAAACTCGGAACATAACAAGCAGAAATTCAGGGTACAGATTCAACATGAACAGTTTAAAACAGGTAAGTAACAGTGCAACTTTAATTTTACAGCAAAACAGTATAACAGTACAACTTGGGAGTGCATAACCTGGGGCTCTCTATTTCTTTCAGTGTCAGGCTCTCTCCCCCACCCTGGGCCTTGCAGAGCGTTTTCCAGCAGGTAGAGCTGGTCTGTCCGGCCTTCTCCTGGCTGCTCACACAACCCAAATTTTAACATTTTAAGATTTTTTAATGCTGCAAGTGTGATTTGTGCCTCCCAACACGAGGTGAGTGCATAACTGAGATCCAGTGAGTCGTGCTGTGGAAGTGCCTGTGTTTTTCCAGTGACTTTAGCTCAGGCAGAGGAATGAGGACCAGCTGAAGCATGGTGGAACTGCTCCCACAGCACGTGCCTGTTATCTCCATTTTTCAGATTATGTTTAGACACCTCACAAGACCTAGAAGGGGATGGGAGCTCTTCCAATCATTCTTCTGGCTAGGGTTTTACAGTGTTTTTGTGTTTAAAAAAAACTAAGCGAGGTCACACAGGTGCAATTGACCTGTAAAAAACAAATAAATCTGGGCTCCTTCTCTGTAGCTGATAAGGACCCCTGTGAAGCTCCTTTCTGATCATCACTGGTTTTTAATTGAGTTTAATTGGCCATTAAAATATTTTCCTGATGTTTATAGCCTATTTTCCCTCACTGGAACATTTTAAATCAAGATGATGTCTTTTTTTTCCAGAAGATATGCTCCAAATCAAACAGGGATTGATTCCAGGGGGCTCAGGAGGCTGATGCACTCACAGCCATCCCTTGCAGGCTCCTCACTTCCAAGCAGGTAGTGGGAATCACTGTGGATTTTCCATGCAGGATGCTGGGGCGAAGGAACAGGGTGGGATGAAGTGGGAGGCTCCACTACCCCCAGACTGGCAGGATCACAATGCCTTTAAGGGGTTTGTACCAAGGAATATTGTAAAACATTTCCCAGAAGCTCAGAAATCCTTAAAATTAATGTACCAGAATTTTCTTTGTTCATTCAATGTTCATTTTTCTTATTTCC
The DNA here is from genome assembly GCA_016584745.2 of Phylloscopus trochilus trochilus. Lineage (NCBI taxonomy): Eukaryota > Metazoa > Chordata > Aves > Passeriformes > Phylloscopidae > Phylloscopus > Phylloscopus trochilus. Next base: position 6,348,578 of record WQNJ02000001.1, read on the forward strand.
CAATTTTTCCAAGGCATACTGTGTGTGAAATGAAGACCCACTAAATTACTTTTTAGAGGTGAAGAACTGCAATCTGTAATATATTCCAGAATCTTGGTTTCATTTCTCACCAGTAAAGATTTTTTTTTTTTTTGTGTTAATCAAAGTGGAGATTTGCTACATGGAGCCCCAGTTATAACATTTTATCCCAGTTGATCTGAGGATACTGACCATTCTGCTGAATTAAGTCATAAATTTGGGGCAGATACTGCAATCAGTCTGCTCTAGACTACTAATGGTGTCAGTGTGAGTGCCATATCTAGGTCAGCTACAAAATTAGGTAATTTTTTACAAGAGATGTATTCTCTCAGAATATGCTATGATTTGCAGGGCTCCCACAAGGCTGTACCCCAAACATTTAGTGAAGCAATGTGCAAATCTAATCGTGCTTCATCCAAAAAAGGAGGAAGCAATGGCAGCCACAGAGCTGACTTTGCAGTTCTCTTCTGGTGTGTAAGGAGACAAAGAGTGCAAGTTTCCCTCTAGCTGAGCACAGCTACAGTAATTGCTTCAATAACACAACGTTGTCCACCAGCTCCTGGCCAATACCTGGCATTAATAACCCTGTCAGGATTACCCTGATTAATGAAGAATAATTCATGCCAATGAGACAGCCTGTGAGGTGGCCAGTGCTGTATTAACCAGCTCAGTTCTTCTCAAATATCTCCTGACACCGTGGCCCTTTGTGAAAGGACAAGACCGAGCAGGACAGTAAAAATTGCTGTATAAAGGTTAATTACTCACATGCCTGCTCATTCTCACTGTTACCATTTGGTTCTCTTTCATCTCCCTGCTTGAATTTGCTGTTTCCTTTGCTCAGCTCTCAGTTTGCCCCTTTACTTGCTGTTTTTTCACCGAGTACAGATCATCTCTCATTCCTGATCTACCACTGCTGACATCTTATAATTCTTTAGCACCTTCCACTTACTGATTTTGATATTTTTTTCCCGTGTACTAACACACAAAATGCCTCAATAACCTCTCTGAGTAAGGATGGCTCTGTCTGCTTTTCCATGTAGGTCAGCTCCACTGAGCTGGGTTACAGTTCATGACTTGCCCAAGGTTACACAGGAAATGTGTGGCAGAACTCAGAATGGAAACCAGATTTCGCGCTCTCCTGCCTTAACAACAAGGTTATCCTTTCTCTTTGTGATGCTTTTGGGCAGTTCATATGGATCTACACATATGTTTCAAATGAGTTAAATTTCCATGAACTTGGGGCTTCGAACAAAAGTGGGTGGACGGAGGACAAAAGGGCTGAATTATCGGGAAATGGCAAGAGCTGCTGGGAGATTTGCATACCTGGTCACAGCAGTTGTGAGCATAAATAACTAATTGATTACATGCATAATCGCAGGAACGGTGCCTGCAATTTTCTGAGAATTTAAACCCAAATTCGCAGAGGGGTAACTGGAGAAAAGAAGTTTAAAAAATTTAATTCAGTTCACGTGCCTGGTGAGCATGGGCTTGAGCCACTTGAGAGGATGCTGTAACCGGGCTGAGGGCTGGTGTGTGCAGCTCACAGACCTTGCTGGGCACATGGTCACCCTGATAAACTACCTTAAAATGTGTTCTAATTTGCATTTTCCTTCACTAAACTAAATAGTGATTTGCCTCTCATGCCCTTTAAGAAAAAGGCAGGTATGTTGACTACTCTTTTTTGTGTGATTTGTTCATCTTGTCTTTTTAAAGCAATCCCCATACTATTAGGAACTATGGGGATTTTTAAGGCTCTTTCCATTTGCCAGTGGCTTGGAAATGGAACCCCAGGATGAAAACTGAACCTCCTGATGATTAGAACTTCATTAAGGAGAAGTGCTAAGAGAGGAGAGGCTGAGCAGTGGCATAAAGAGACATCATCCATGCAGGCATCCCTTGAAGAACTCAGCACAGAACTCCAGATTCTGCTCGCCAAGATAAAAAGGTATGAGAATTTGTATTTAGAAAACTCCAATGATTCCTCTCTGAGGGGCAGTTTCACAGATAGCTCTTCCCCCAGCTAGAGGGTAGACAGAGTGATTGCCAAATACTCAGGTGTAAATCAGGAAATGAGGTGTGTGTCCCAAAACCTGGTGCTTTACACCCAGGGAGGATCAGGCCTCTGGCTTCCAGGGTGGCAAGAGACCATGTTTTCATTTGCACTGTGCCTGGGACAGATAGAAATGTCTTTTAAGCCCGAAGGTCTTCAGTGCTGGGTTTGTGTTTTTTTGCTTCATTGACCCCATTCCTCGCTGATTTGATAATGAGAGAAAAGTGTGCTGTTAACAGCTCCAGAGCAACGTGCTGCAAATTTAGGGAAATGAAAAATCTTTAACAAGAATTGAAAGGAAATCATTGATTTATGGCAGGAGCTTCAGCTAACCGTGGATTAATTAAAAAGCAATGCGAAGATGAGCACGGGGTCAAGAAATGAGCAAAGATTGAATTTTGCCAGGAGCGGGGCTGTGAGCAGGCTCGGCGTGTGGGTGGAGTGATAACAACACCTGGCCATCTGCAGAGAGGGTGAAAAACCCAAAACCCTGCTGGCAAATGCCAAAGTGTTACAAGTGAAATGCAACCAGCCAAGTGCCAGCAGCTGGTCTGGAGATGCTGCTCACAGGGAAACACAGACATTCTCTTACATCATCCCCATAGGTGTGTTTTTGTCCTATTTATAGGGCTAAGGTAATCAGGCAGCGCTCCACGGCCAACATGTTTTGGGAGTTAGGACAGATATCTGCTGGCACATGGCAGGAAAACACAGAGGCAGGGGTCTGTCTCCAGCTCCAGCCATGGGAGCAGCAAGGGAAGGGCAGCTCCTGGCAATCCCCAGGCACCCACAGCTCTGCAGAGTGGCAGGGTGTGTTCGTGCACACACAGAGCTCCCTGTGGGATAGGAAGGGAGCGAGGAGGTGTGGGTCACGCATTCCCACTCCAGGGAATGAAAATGTCACCATTTCTGAAAACGTGGGTTCGCTGTCATGTTACAGTGATGGTGGTTTCACTTTGTGGACTAAACATAGGCTTTCTTAACTATCCAATCCATTTAATTTGTGAAGTAGGAGGATTTTATGAAGGCAGATATTGCGGCTGTGCTGGTGAGGCAGTAATAATTCAGAGCCACAGTTATGAAGTGCTGTTTAGTAGTGGAGGGTTTAGACTTTTGGTTATTGTGTGCATTTATTTTTCTTCATGGTTTCGTAATTATTTATATTGGTAACAGGGAGTTTGTGAACACAACTCCATCGTTGTGCTCATATGAAAGAACGATATTGTTTGCAGAACAATTATTTGGAGTTATTTTTTTCCTCTAAGCTACCTTGTCATTCAAACATAAACATGTAGGCTGATTGTAATGGGAAAATAGGGAATTACAATTATTAACTAAGGACAAGGGATTGTGTTTTATGGAGGGGAAAGAGTGACAGTGTGTTCCAGCTGTTCACCCAGATGTTCATGCACTGTCATCCTCACTTATCTAGTAGAAATCTGCCATCCTAAGCCCCTCTGCAAGTCCATCAAAAAGAGTAATTCTTGCATTTTCAACCCTTGGCACTCTGTTAATTTATCCCCATGCCAGTTCCCAGCAGCTCCTGGTAGCTGCTGGAGTGGTACAAGCTTCACAGAGCAATGCCAGGATAAACAACTAGAGGCAAGAGATCAAAATCTCCTAAGAGGTGTAGAAGCACAAGCCCTGGTGAAAATGACTGGGATTCAAAACACCATCCCTTGACTGCCATGGAGAGATCCAGCTCTGGATCCCTAAAAGAGGGACATTTTTATCGAGGCAGCACATTCCTGGAGGGGAACAGTCCTGCCCTGTGGCTCCTCTGCTTCAATGAAAGTGAATTAACTTCCAGAAAGTTCAGGTTTCCTTTTGCCAGGTCCTGCTGCAGGCGTTCTCCTTGATGTCCCTAAAAACATCTTCCTTTAGCCATTAGTCTTTTGGAATGATGAGGAATTGCAATGACCCTTCAAAACAGCATCAAACTTCAGTGCTCTTCCTCCCCTATCCACAATCTAAAGAACCACAATTAGGGTTCTCAGAGACCATTTTGGAGAGTATCATAATGGTGGGAATTGAGAAAAAAAAAAAAAATGAAAGGGGAACATTTTGTGATCAGTTTAACTCGGCTAGCAAAAAAAAAAAAAATCATCACTCACTGAACTCATCTTGAACATTTGCTTATTGAGTGGAGGATCCCAGCAGTGGGAAAAAAGGCACTTTTGAAAGCAGTGAAGTGAAGTTTACACAGATGGTATGAGAGAACTGGCATTGTGCTTGGAGATGTGGTGGGCCAGAGAAAAAGCTGCCCTAAATAGAAGGGAGAAGATGCTGGGTTTAATTTAGAAATGCTATTAGCATTTTTGTTACTGGAATGAAGGGAGCCACAAGTCTGCAAATGAAACAACCCAAACCCTTCACCACAACCATGGAGTGTAGCAAAAGTGCAGCAGCTTGGCATTTGCAGGCTTTGATATTTTTTTTTCCTTTGTCTTGCCAGCTTCTGGAGCGCTCTCTCACCTATTTAGTTGCTTAAAGATAGCTTTTAAAGTACAAAATGTCAGCCTGGGCTGATGCTGTAAAGATTTTTCCAAAATTCCAGCCATTCCTTTGGTTTAGCAACTGTAAAGCTCTTGCAACTGTTATCATTTGTGGTGGTCACAAGGAAGTGACATTGTCCAATAAAATCCCCACCACAAGTCAAGCTACTTAGGAAGGACATAAATTAGACCTTGGTTTGACAGCTTTTTTTCTACTCCATGTGAATTGACCACGTTCAGTTGTTTGTCAGATGCATTTGGAGCTGTTTGAGGTTTTCTAACAGTACAAGAGAAAGTGGTCCCCAATATGCCATCCTTCTCCTTGCTTATGAAAACACACTCTCATAAAACTACTGGAAGAGCAGAGAAAGATGGTTAGTAACTCCTTGATAAAACTGGATTAAGATTTTGTTTTATTTATGTTAGCAGTAATCATTGTGGTTTAGTGGCATTTGAAACAGCTGGAACCTTCTGTTTCAGCTGGTGTTTTGATATGTCATTTTTGCTTGGACTTTGGTCCTGATTTTCTGGTCTGTGTGAAACAGGCAAACCATTTATGTATCTCAGAGGAGTGCTTTTAATTTAGGAATTTAGAGAATTATCAAGGGTGGTTATTTTAATCTCTGCCACTCAGTCACTAAGGGCTAGGTCAAAAAAGCAGATTTAGGAATATAAATTGGTACAGTAGTCAAATTCAGGTATTATTCCTGTAAACTAAAATGAAAGCCCGAAAACCTTGTTTGAAGTCTCTGCATTTTGAAGTTCTGCACATGCCCAAAGGCACCTGAAGCTTGATAAAACTCAGTGAGTAGATCATGTGTATGTCCAAGTCCTCCCTCGGTGGAGGAATCCAGCTGGGAAGGGAATCCTCCATGCCAATGCCACTGTCATCTGAGCTTAGTGCCCAGGGCATGTGCAAAACTTCAAAATGTTTAGATGGAGCATCTTTAGCTCCAGTAAACTGTAGAACAACCAGGGAAAAGCCTTGGGAGGGCTGCAGGGACTGCGGTGGCCGATTAGTTTAACTCTACTGGGTGCGTTGCAAACCCAAGCAGCAGATTAGATGTCAAGTTTATTGTACAGTGGGATAAGTTCCCCAGCTTTTCACACTACTCCTTATCTCCCAAAAGTACCTGCCCCCTGGGCAGGGCTTCCAGGGTAATTAGAGTGTGAAAGGAAAAGCTGTGTCAGAAGCTGTGTGAAGAACTAGCAACTGCCCAAACTAACCCTCTGTCTTGGCTTCCAGGTTGCAGAGCCCAGGAAACTGCAGATTCCATAACTGAGGTTAAAATTTTTGAGGTTAAAACCTCTGCAGGTTGTTTTGCGGGGCAAAACTTCCTGTGAATCTCCAGGGGACCTGAGAAGGTCCGAAAAGAGAGTTTGGAGAAAGGCAAGTATGACCTTATCTGGTGCTGTGCAGCAAAATGTCGGCCACAGTCTGTGATTTCAAAGCTAAATTATCTGGGAAAATGGGCTTGCAAGGGGTGCAAACAGTAGTAGGAGATGCTATGCATGTTATATCATCATAAATGCAGAGTTCAATATTCATCATATTTTGTCTTCATTTTGTTCTGTGTCGCTGTCATACGCTCTTCCCCACACTTTCTGTATAAGGACTGTCAGAGGAAAAAGAGACTGAAATCTCATCTCCCTTGCTTGAGAAGGATGTGGGACATTCAATAATCCAAATAAATAATAATTTAAATTAAAAATCCAAAAGAAAAACTATAACAATAGCAACAACAATAATACAATGTTTGGGGCATTCAAAAGCAGTAAGTCTTAGTCCTACAAGGAAGCAGGTTGGGATTCAAGCATATGTAGAAGTTTCCATTGAGAAATATGGGTTGAAACACACAAAAAGCTCTAGGACTAGAAAGAAATGCATTGTTACTTGCTTTATCTGTTCTCTGGCTGTTACAAAGGATTTACATGAAACATTAAAAGGCTCAGCAGCCCTGACCAGGCAGAGGCAAGGTTGGCACGAGAGGGAAGCAACCAAAAGGAAGTGCAGATAATGTCTCTCACCACTGATACCTGCCTCTGCGTAGATGGTTAATAGATAACGTCTGCAGAGATAAGCTCTTCCCAAACCAGTAGAATTCCTTCTTTTCATGCCCTGCAAATGGTTTCCCTTGTTCGGCTCCTTACAGCAGCTCTTGACAACGTCAGTGCTCTGCAGGGGAATATCCTGGACCCCCTCCTTGATGCATTTCAGGGCTGCCTGGAGGGGAGCTCTGCTCTCTCCCCCGGCCTGGAGCCCATAGCCCCCACCCAGCATCTGCGTTTGGTTCCTTGCCGCTTGCTTGTCAGATGCAGAGCTGCCCAAGACTTTGTCACCTTGCAGTGAAGCAATCCAAGGCAGGGCAGAGCCTGTGCAGGTGGAGGGATGGCTACACAACTGTCTTTTCATGTTGGGAGCCTTAGGTCCAGGGGTAATTTATGCCTGCCCAGCCCCAAATGCAGATAATGAACATGTGTTACATTTGCTGTGTGAATGCCGAGCTGTTAAAGAACAGCAGGCTGTAATAAAACTCTAGGAAAAGCCATATCCTGCTGTCATTTCATAATGGACATGAGGTTTGACCATAGCACAATGTGGGATGTGTGGCAACTTTTGCACAGGACTAGCTTGGAGGGACTTTTTTGGATAATGCACTGAACATCTTCAGAAAGTGAAGCTAATGAAAAAATGCTCTAACCAAAGCCCTGTGAGATCCAGATTTTTCCTTCCCAGGGAATGTCCTATGGTTGAATTTTATTTCCACTCCTAATGAAAGCAATAAAACAATCCAGAAAGCTATTACAAAGCATGATTATGAATACAGTAATTGTTGGTCAATCAAGTGATTTGTTTGAATAAAAGCAAAATATTTAATTTAGATGTCAACTTGAAATAGTATGGAAAATAGGGGGAAATGTTTTGCAATGTAAAATTGAAAATGTCGTTTTGAAAACGCAGTAACATTCAATTTTCAGCAAGCCAATTCTTTTGCTTTTCTCTTCAAAAGGAACATTAGTCAAGCTCATCACTGTTAGGCAGATGTTTTGTTTTCTTGAACTGGCAGTTTCTGAGAGTTTAAGTGTAACTGACTTGTATGCAAAACACCAAAAGATATGATAAAAAGGTGATGTCATCCTGAGGAGTTAAAAGTGTTGCTGAGAACCTTCACTATCCAAAAATGCTAGAAAGAATCCCACAGGTAAAGGTTTGATTTTTTTTTTCTTCTTGGTTAGAACTATTTGTATGGACAAAATTACAATAAGGATCAGAATAGGATTAAACAATTGCACTTTCCACCCCCCCCCCCCCCCCCCCGGGGTCTCAAACTTCTGTTTATCACAGGATACTTTTTTCACCCAAGTGGAACAAGCCAGAACACCGTGTCACTTTTATTTTCACAGGCTAAGCCTAAGAAAAGCCCTAAAACATTTTCTGGCCAACAGCAGCGGTGTCCTAGAGGAGCACCGGCTTGTTTGGTGAGGTAAATACTCTTTTCTGGTCAAGTCCAGCTGCAGCTGTTTGGGATTTTAGCCATTGATTTACATGGCAGCCTCGTGTAGCACTGCTCCCTAGCGCTTGGCAGCCGGAGAGAAATCAGTCCCAATGACACCTGTGGGAAGCTGCTCTTCTTGGGGCGGCAATTAAGCTCCACGGTAGCTTTTGGGAATCAATGAGAATTAAATGCAGATAACAGGCATTAATGGAGCATTTGTTGGAAATAATTTAAATGATGTTTAGTGGTGGCTTAGTTAATGGAAATTAACGACTAACTAGGGTTTGGGTAGGGGCAGAACTGCTGGAATGCGGCGAAAGTCAATACGGGCAGTTCCAAATGGCAGAGATAAGGAAGTGCTTATTGATATTAGTGATCTTCAATATTTTCCATTGCAACTACAATCTGATTCAGGCCACGTTGCTGTGGACTTCACCCAGAGCATAGGGGAAACAAATTGTTAATGATATTGTAAATGCAAAGTGTCACTAATCTAGTAACTTGCTACGCTGGGTATTGAAATAATTAATGCAGTAGATAATTCTTAATTATAGTCTTGTATTTACAGACAAACCGAAACTGAGGCTGGTATTGATTAAAAGAGGTGCCATATTGCAGACTTTCCTAACCCTGTAACTATATTGTTCTTGAATTTCATACAGTGTAGCTTAGAGTTTTACATCTGATTTGAATTACTTGAATGTCTTAAAGATCTGTGTTCCAACCAGATGTGAGAAATGGCTTTGGTTTGGAAAGTTTCAAGGAAGGACCACCAAATAATGAGGGAAAAAAACAATTCTCTATTATTTCCCCCCTACACCTCAGTGGAAAATATATATAAAAAAAAATCATATCCCAATTTACTAATATGACTTGCGATCCTTATAGGAAAATGTTCCTTACCTGCAAAGTTTCTTTATCTTTCTTTCCAGCCCAAGATTATATATGGGATTTGATAAACCGCTGTAACTGAGAGAATTAAACATTTCTACACATAGTAATTCTATTTACTGTGCTTTATGCATGTTCTGTCACACAGCCAACACTTTAACTAGGCAGAATTTCTCTAGTTAAGCACTGCTGGCTTAACTACAGTAATTGGCTGTACTGAGAGAATACACATAGCCCAGTTAACTGTGCTAAAGCCACAGACTTTTTTTTCTCTTTTTCTTGTCATTAAACTTCCAGGTATTTTTTAAACTTAGGGGTTTTTTAATAACTAAAGTATTCAATTTAATATGAAGACATTACCTCTTTATAACAGGAAGGTTTGTATATAATTTCCTGTAAGGAATCAGATCATGTGCTACTTCTGCAGCATATTTTGTTTTGTTGTCTCTACTCAAGGAAAGTACTTTATCTCTCAGAACAGAATTTCTTTTGCAAAGTTATGTGATAAAGATTAGAGACATTCTGGTTTCCAAAATTTTCAGAGACATGTATGGAAAACCCTCCATTCCTGTGAAATTCCTGTCAGTGAACTGGGAATGACTGCTAGAAACTGATCACAAAAACAGTGTGAGTAAAGTAAAGTGAAATGATCTACAAAGAGTAAATAAAGGTTGGAAATTTCTTTGAAAATTCTTCCAGAGCTCTGTTGAACATGTCACTGAAAAACTGTAAGAATTATCTGGTTTGTTATGCCAGGTTTTTTATACAATGTTTAATAATGGCATGAATTTCAAGCTAGTGGTAAAAGCAAAGGAACTGTAATAAGCAGGTTATTATTACCTCACAAAGATACCATCTGTACTTCCATGAGAGAACCCCAAGGAGTACAGAGACCACGTTTCAAGTACTAAAAATGGCAGGAGAATATAATTGGCATTATTCCTTTTCATTATACCTGGTGATTTGTTCCAGGATTTACAGTCCTGACCTTGATGTGCCATAAACAGAGCCTTCATTTAAAAGGGATTAAGGCTGGTTATGTGTGATAACCCACCTTAACACAAACACTGTCTTTTAGAAGATGCCAAGTTATGGAACACCTCCTGCCCATTCCATTGCCAATGGCTACCACACCACTTTGGAGAGCTCCTCCTGCCACCCAAGGAAAAAAGAACATCCTATGGATGAGTCTTCCCAGGGCACAAATCCCTGTCTTACGACGGCCATCCACAGCAGCATTATTTGGGATTGACAGATGTGACAGTGCTTTCTGCATTACTGAAGTTCTTGGGGCAAAGCATCGGTCAAAGAGATGCCCCCCAAGGATGAATCAACCACCCTGAATTCCCACAGTCTCAGGAAGGCAGAGCTTTGGCTTGTGATTTGGGCAAGGTCCAGCCCAGAACTGCAGGCTGACCCAACTTCACACTGTGTGGCCTCCCTGGCACCCAGACTGGTGCTCAGGCCAGCTCAGAACTAAAAACTGGAACTACCTGTGGCAGTCGACATAGACACTGCACTCGAGGCTCTTCCTCAGAATCATCAGAAGGCTTCAAGTATCAGCATCTTGTTATTCAAAAAGTCTCCCACACCTTTTCTCTGTATCTCCTAAGAGCAGCTCCACACAGCTCTGGCTCTCTCTCTCCTTCAGTTCTGGCTCGCTCCTTCCTGTCCCTGGCACGGCCACCTAACCCTGTCCGTCCTAGGTACAGCAGCTCACCTTTTCTGTCCCTTGCATGACCTCCTGTCCCTAAGTCTTCACAGCACAGCAAACAAGCTCTAACTAACTCCTTACCACTTAACTCACTCTTTATCACACCTATGGCTGTGAGGGCAAGGCTGTTGCCACTCTAGGATAGTTAACACAGGTGTAACATACCAGGGGGGAGACTGCCTTCAGCAGCATCTCCTTTTGTCTCCCCACAGCTACCTCTACATCTGTTGAGCCCCCCCCCAGTGTCTGAAGTACAAACCATAAGGCCGAGCACATGCTAAGAATGAAACCTTTTTCCTACACACAGCTCTCAACCGAGGAGAGCTGCTGGCGTCCTGGTCCTGATTGTTGCTCCTCTCCAGCAGGAAATTTGGGGAAAGATGGGGACATTTCTCTGCAAATTCCTTCCCACACGCTCGCAGAGGGAGTTGTGAAACTGCACCTTTACCGAGGGTTTTGTTACGGGCTGGGTTAAGCCCTGTTGAAAATGGTAGGCTTAACCACCGCCCTGCTCTTCGGCGCTGGAGGAGACAGTTCAGCACATGTTCCTGCCCAAAACAAAGGCATATGTAAGGTTGCCCAGGAATTCCAAAGATCTGGGTGGGGAGCCTTGTGGAGTTTGTTTTGGGCAGGGATGCATGTGGAAAAAAGACAGAGCAGGCTGAGCAGCAGAGGAACAGGCCGGGAGGAAGGTGGGCAGCCTGCAGGAGCTGTGCCGGGAGAAGCCTGGAGAGAGGGATTTCAGTCCCCGAGGTTTCTGGGGAACGGGACCAAGGCAGCCTTCTCCCCTCCCATGGGAGAGGAAATGTGATTTAGCAGTGGTTTGAAAGGGGGCAACTGTATCTTCAGGCCTCTTCAAAGCCACGCACGATTGTAATCGTCTCAAGTAACAAAAAATGGAATAAGCACACAAGAAAGCGGAATCAGGAGATTTGCTCGCCTATGCTCCTGGAAAGAAGGACCAGAATACCTTGTCACTGCCTCTAACCATTACGGAATTGCGAGAGTCTGGTTATTTTTTAGGCCAAAAATGAGACAGTTTAAGGAAGCCCTCCTCCAGCCCTAAAAAATAATTTTATATTAATTGGAAGTCACAGTCTGAACAAGAGTATTTGAAAATTCCCAGACAATTCAGCCTCTACTACGAAGACTATGAACAGTGAATTTGGTAAATTCTGACACAGCTGGAACAAAGGGTCTGAGACCTTCTTAAGTTAATAAATGTGAGGGAAATATTTGAACAATCTGATAACAAACACAGATAGGCCCCAGACTGCTTATTTAAGTCACAGTTGTAACAAGAGCTCCGGAAGATTTACCTGTGGTGGGACTGCAGTTGTGGTTACTCAGAGATTTTTGGTCGGATTTTCAAACTCATATAACTGTACTTTATTTCTGTATATTTCAGCTGGGGCCAGCATCCCTGTCGTTGCAGAAATGGGGATTTGCAGCCCTTTATTCCCTCTAGCAGTCACCTGGAAGGCCGTGGAGCCTTCACCCCCAGACTTGCTGATATAATCATCTTTAAAGTGAACTTCCTAGGAACCAAGTCCTCCTCCAGCTGGAGGCAATGGAAATGCTGTTGCTGACTTCAGTGGCAGTAAATCTCAGTTCTATCATTTTTATGACACCTCTTCTTGCAACAGATACATTTACTGGAGCATTCGCTACTAATTGCCTGCATCTCTTTCCCCAAAATGCGGTTTGTAACATATTTCTCATTTTTTAACAAGAAAAAATAGCAACTTGTGGAAAGGAAAGACTGTCTATGTTGAGCAAATCTCTTAAATATTGAACTTATCTCATTTGTCTTCCTTTTCTTTATCCATCCATTTAAAAGGAAGGTGTTTATGATGCAAGGTTTGGCAAAGAGCTCATAAAAAGTAAATCTTACTTTGTTTTCATGCAGAGAGAAGGGAGGGAGAAATCCTTCCATTTCAGCAATTTGTTTTTCTGTTTCACACTAAATTACGACTCAGCCTGAGTTGAAATGACAGATACCAATCCCAAGAATCGAGATTATCAGTGGAAATGCCAACTGACTCCTCAGAACAGCACTGTTAGTGGCACCACTCTTTTACTGGAGTGAATCCGAAGGGGTTTTGCTCTCAAATCAAGCATTATGTTATCACTTCTCCAGTCTCACATCATTTATTTGAAAGCAATTGTTTCCCCTGGTTCACAGTCATCCACACGTGTGTGATACGCAGCGTTAACGTGCTGTATTTCATCTGCCCCTGGGTATCAGTCCTCAAGGTGTTGATGCTGATGTGGGATGAGGATGCTCAGCACTTCTCTAAGCTAGGACAAATGGACATGGTGAAGGTGATGACAAAGGGCTGTTACAAACGCACTTTGGGGTTCTGGTGTTGCAGTCCAGGGCTGCCCAAATGTTGTTTTTGTGGCTCATTTGTTCACTGAGGACCGCTGCTGATTCTGTCATTTGTTAATGTTTCCACGCCGAACTTTCCATAATATTCCTACTTGATAATTCTTGACTGAGGCAGGAATTCTGCTTTCTGCAGAGCAGGGTGAAGCTCTGACCTCCACATCACTGAATGTTTGTCGTCTCCCCCTTCCTCTCCCACCCAGTTCCTTGTGTGTGGCACTCACCGGACACCTGGAACGGAGCTCTCCTCACCTCACGTGGAGCGAGATGCACTCTGAGCTTGGTCACTCCCATTCCCTGTGGAGGTAATGGGAAGAAACAGAAACCTGTAGGCTGTGATTCACCTTACCTCTCTCAGAATCTGGGAGAGCTGAGAGCCAACAGTGCCTTACACCGTGGTGACCGGTTCAGACACTTGCTCACACTGTGGATCTCCTTCTGCTCAGCTGAACCCCACGCCTGCTTTTCTTAATATGACCTTAACTACAATGTGACTTTGCCTCAAGCCTTTTTTTTTTTTTTTTTTTGTCATTTTATACAAATTTCCAAACCTTTTCTCTGCTTGTATTGAAGGCATTTTGATAAACGGGTGCATCACAGGATTTCAGAGAATAACTGAAGTCACCACAGGACAAAGCAACATTTGCCACACACAGTAAAAGCTCTAGCTCTCACTGAAATTAATATTTTAGTATCAGCAGGAAGGAGTGTTCCACAGTTGGGATCTGGTAAGATGGTTACAATCTCCTGCATGGGTTCATGAGAGAAGGATTCTCTGGCAGGCAAAAAGATGTCGAGCTGCAAGCAGAAACCAAGGGAGTTCTTCTGTGACAGGATGTTAAGTGGCACGTTTGGTACTCCTGCCTTGAGTGGTCTGGGCTCCCTTTAAAAATGAAGATGCAAAATAAGTTTCTTCCATCCTAAAAAGCCAGAGAGCCTCTTATATTGAATCCTGTCCTTCAAAATGCTTTTTATTTAAAAAACCCTTCCTTATCTGTAATTTCTGCCAGTGGCTTTAAAGCAGATTGCCCCACAGTTCTGAAAGGTGACAGAGCGAGATGTCACTTAGTAGGGTTGGCATAATCTAGATTCCCTTTAACTTCTTAATTTTGTTAACAGAGCTGCCCAAAATCCAAACTTTGCAGACATGAACTTTTGCCACCAACCCTTTTGACTACAGAAAAATCTAACTTTCCATTTGAATTTTGGAGTCTGGGTTTCCCTCTACTTCCTGCCCAAGAGCATCATTACAGCAACTCCTTGCAGAGTTCCTGTCTAATTGAACCACTAGTGGCATGCATATGTGCTAAATAAAGGAATGTCATAAAAAATTTATGAGTGACTTACACTTTGAAGCAATAAAGTGTTAAAGAGTTAAAAAGAGCTTTTTTTTTTTCCCCCCTGCCCAAGTCCTTCAGACCAGGAATTGTTTGTAATGCACAGAGCTCATTTGGGACCTGTTACTATTATTCCCTTTTGCAGTGTACTATGTACACATCTTTTTCAATTTCCATGAATATTGACAGAGATCTACGCAGTGAAGTGGTCTGAAACTCTCTCAGCGATTTTCCAACTGTGCAATCCACACACCATTCACCTTAACCTGGGCTCACATCTGCATGGAACCGGAGGTCGGCTGCCTCAAAAAGTTCACCCCCCAAAAGTTCCAACCAGTGCCTGCTGGGTGTGGAGCACAGAGCAAAGTGGCAAAGGTAGGTTTTGGATGGCTCCAGGGTTTGTAAATGGATGCTTTGCACAGCTGAAATGACGAGTGGGTGAGGAGAGTTAAGAATGAATCAAGTGTGGGTGGTGGAAATATTTGCCGGGCATGTCACAGCCAGGGGAGGAAGCACAGGGGCCTCCCGGCCTCGGTGATGGGAAAGACGTCAAGGTTCCCTGGACACGGGCCCTGCTTATTTATTTATTTCAGCTCTGACACGTTCCCTGTAGGAGAGCAAAAAACGTGAAATCGATACCGTGTCTTTTGAAAGCAGGGAGCTGATTGTGGCTGAGCAGCAGAGCTCTCTTGTAATCTGCTTCCAAACGTGTGGGTGCCTCTTGGGTTTCCTCAGCTATTTTATGGCCCATTTTCAAAGATTTTTGTAAAACCAGGCCAGCAGCGTCTGCATCCCCTACCACATCAGTGAAAAGTTGGACTGTGTTTCAGAGCCATGTAAATTCCTCCTATAAGAAACATTTACATTTTTACAAAGTGTAAATTTAGCAGACCACGGGGTGAATTCCTCCCTCGTCACATTGCAGTTGCCACGGGGATGGGTTGACTAATAGTTTACCAGGAGTGAGCAGAAAAAAGAGCAGCACGTGTACCTGAGCATTACAAAGGTTTCTTCCAGGGTTGCCGTGACTTGTTCAGATAGTTGATAAGATAATTAATTCTTACCGTTCCTGTATTTTCATGAGAACTTACCTATGAGTAAACAAAACCCCAAGCCTAGGTTGTGTTTCTTTATTGTATTATTATATGGCTCTGTAAGTGCAATAAAGCAATCTCCTGACTTCTTGACTCTTCGTGGTTGTTGTTCCTAGATAGGTTTCTTGCACACATGAAATATATACAACAACTTTCACGTCTTAAGATCCCGGCAGTTTAAACACGGTCCAATTCTTTATTGGCAACACGTTTCTGCAGTTAGGACTTGATTGGGCTGAGAAATACTAGAAATGTGTTGACTAACACATTGTTAAAACTACAAGATGTGTAATGTTGGAGTAATGCTGGATATTCGTGGTTCAGGTTGAACGGTTGTTCATGGTCCGGAGATGCAACCACAGCTGACAAAGCAGTTCAAAAGATGTTGCCTAATAACTAAATTGCTCAAAATGGTGACTAAAATGGTGGCTCCCCTGAAGTCTGTGTCAAACTCCATTGATTTTGCAGGAGTGGAACACTCCCTTTCACGCAGAACAATGTACTCATTCAATAAGTAGGTTTTCCAAAGTGATGGGGGTTTTTTTGGTGGTTTTTTTTTTTTTTTTCAGCCAAGTGTCTTAAAGGGAAAAAAAAATCTTTAAACCAGGGCAAGAATTAGTGACACTGAAAACTGTCATGTTGGAGGCTTTAAGGAGAGCAGTGAAAATTCAGAGCCTGGCCAGCATTTCATTCTTTTGCCCTCAAAGACTCACCCAGCAAGAATCTGTAAGTGACACTCAACGGAGAGAGCGCTTTCTGAACAGCTGATGCGAAACTTGAAAAGAGGCAACGTAACAAATGTAATGTGGGGGGGGGGAAGTGCTTTCATTCCAGCTCAGGAACATCTGGTTTATTGCAACAATAACTACTGTAATTATATGACTGCTAGAAAAGCTGCTCTAGGTTAGGTTAAGTTTGTGGTTTCTATAATAAACACTGCTTTGGAGGAGTGGGGGTTTCAGTATTTCAACCATGTCAGATCACGCTGAACCGAGCTGTGATTTGAGGCAAAAATAACAAAATATAGAAAACATAAAAGCATTATTTCTGACCATATATTTCTTGAGATATACTTCCTCATTATGGTAAGTGGAGAGTATGCCAGAGAAGTAAATTTTTGGATGACTGACCATATTTCACTGATGAAAACTAAAGAAGTAATCTTTTGGTCAGTTGGAAACAGGCTTATTAATACTCATCATAGCACATATTGCTGAAATAAATTAAAAATGATCCCAAAAAGGATAGCATTCTCACTTTACTTGCAGGGAAAATTAAGGAAATTAGGTCAGACAGCAAATTGATGGCAGAGGGTCTCCTAGTAAAAATAGAGTGTATTTTTCCAGGGATTTACCTGTGTGATAGGACTTATTACCCAGCCACTGTGTTATTTCCCTAGCTATTAAAAATGAAGTGTTTCAACTCCAGCACAGTGCTTTTCCATCCAATGGAAAATTGGAATCTACATGAGACTCACTCCAGTAGGGTGGATACACTTGGATCTGCAATGGGCTGCATGTTGCACACAAAAGTTTTCTCAAAAACTGCAAAATATAAATAAAGCATTTTGTATTCTACCCTTACAACATACTTGGCCTAGAATCTGTGACAAATATTCTGTACATCAATACAATTTTATTGTATTATCAATGTATAAAAAAGAAACAGCTAAACATCTTGCTGATAAGGGGAAATAAAAATATCAGTCTCCATAGATGAATTCCCATTCAAGTGCTTTGTTAGTATAGAAAGATGTGTAGATCCTAAACTTAGACATTTGAGAATTAAACGATGGAAAAGTAGATATTTTATTGTTGCAGTTTGCGTATTTACCCCATGTCATGGCTTAAATGTTTGTTGCTGTTGTGTTCAGACTCACAAATTAGATCAAATAGAATTTGTGAGTTCTGTGTGTGCAGCATTTTAACAACTGATCCAGTGTTCCTGCATGCTCACACTGGCAAAACCTCACCTGAGCAAGAATCAACTCATTCTGCACATGCAGACGTGGGTTTGTGTGTGCAGACTTCTGCTTTGTGCATGCAGATTTAACACTGTCTTCAGTTTTACCTCCTGCAGCTAAAATTATTTCTACCAGCTCAGTGTTTGGAATTGAAATTACTCCTTTGTTTCAATACAGAGAGAAATAGAATGATGCCAGGGTTTTTCAGTCTCTTCTCTTTTTTGTGGTGGGTTTTTTTTTCTTTTTTTTTTTTTTCCTACCAAAAAAGTTCAAATTAATGAAGGGTAAATCACATCACATAAATGGCCACTAAACCTTGTTGAAGGCAGACCAATAAAAACATACTGTAACTTTCAAAGGAACAAAGTTGTTTTAAAGTGCTAAAAAAAAGAGAGTAGATTTATTGTTATTGAGCATTGGCTCTATCTGGATACTCCAAGACATTAGGAGTCTAATGGTCATTAAACTAATCAGTCATACACATAGTTTTTCTTTCATAAGGTTCTTTTTTTCAATTTTTCATGTTCTTTCTTTATATTTTTCACTTATATCTATATATAGACTACTTCTATATCTATATATGCACATATGGGGTTTTTTTGTGGGGGGTGAGGGGATGTGAATCAAGAGTAACCCAGCTTTCTCTGTTTTCATAGAAGTCTTGTTAAAAAATAAACTCTCATGAACTAAAAAGAGAAAATTATCTCTAGGTTGAAAGTTCCTTATTTCTCACCTGTCTGTCATCTTGTCACCAGTTTTAGAAGCCTGACAAGTGGGCTGCTGAAATTTTTCAAACAAACAAACAAATGTAGGTGATTCTATCATGGATACTTTTATAAATGCTTCTGGCTTTATGTCACAGTCTTTGACTACAGTCATTGCCAAAAATGGCTTAATTCGTTGTGATTTTGTGGCAAAAAACCATTAAACCTCAGAATTAAAAATGCAGGAAAATATCAACTGATGTCAGTCCTCAGTCACCTGGATCAAGAGAACTACAGAGGAGGTTACAGGAGCTGGAGTGTGGAAGAGATTGTTTCCCAGCTATGCAGGAAATCCAAATGGTCTGATGATGAAAGGAATGAGGGGTGAGCCTGAGGCTTGCTCTGCACTCACTCTAATCCCAACTCTTGTCCTTCAGACAGGAAAAGTCAAATGAAAATGGTTTGCAGGCTGCTGGCAGCAGCGCTGGGCATGCCTTAACCACACCAGCTTTCAAATACCACCTAGGACTGAGATGAACCCTTCACCTTTCTTTTTTTGGATGCTAAAAAACCCCCTGCATCTCTGCTCCTGCCTGCTGAGGCACTGGATCTTGGAAGACACTGAATATTACCTGGCTGGTGCTAAGTATCCTTGGATGCCTTTCTTGTCAATGGTACCTTCCAGCACCAGGCACCCATTCAGAAAAAGAAGTTTAGTTACTGCAGGCTTTTCTTTATTTTATGTGTTGTTGGGAATTCTGATGGTGCTTACGATTCAGTCCTGTAAAGTGATGACCTCCCCTTCTACTCCAACCCTGGCTCTTCCATATAATCCCTACCTTTCATGATTCCATACAGAAAAGAAAAGGAAACCTTTTGTTGCTGTTTTTAAAACAGTAAAACAAAACAAAACAAAAACAAAACAAAAAAAAAAAAAAAAAAACCAAACCAAACCAAATCAAAAAAAAAAAAAAAAAAAAAAAAAAAAAAAAAAAAGAGAGAAAATTTTCAAAAAGTGGATTGAAGTTTATCTTTCCTGGTGTACCCCAGCACTTCCACTCCACAGCAGTACCAGCCATCACCCTGCTAATGTGCAAGTTAAGGTTACATCCCTCTAGCTGGCTATTTTCTCATCTTTCCTTCTCTTTTTCCTTCTCCTCCAGTTCGGAAGTCTCGCTCTCGCAGCCTCCAGAGAAAACCCCACAGGGGAGAGCTCGTTTTCCCTTCATCAGGAAGCTGAAATGTCCTCCCAGTGCTCTTCCCTGGTGAATCGGCCTTTCCTCCCTGGCCTGAGCTCTGGAAAGGCTGCTGCTCGCCCGGGAAGAGCTTTCCCACATCCTGAATTGTCAGGGGACCGCCTGACCATGGTCAGTGGTTTCCGTGTGCGGACACGTAGGCGGGAAGGGGCCGAGGACAGCGGCAGGAGGGAGGCCTGGGCCAGAGCTGGGCTTTGTGGCTGAGGAGCTGCTGACCCTCCAGGGTACGGGGTCTGTGCACACAACTATCAATAAAGGCATTAAAAATAGAGAGAGGAGAGGTTTCTCAAACTGCAGCCCTTGGTTTGCAGGAGGTTTTGCCTGTCCCGGAGAGGAGCACGCAGAGTTCGTCCTCCCGCCCCAGCTGCTGCTTTTGCTCAGCGAGTACAGGATACCTGACCTGGGGAGTTATTCCTGCAGAAGCTCCAGGCTGTTTCTCACCTGCACTACCTCATACAGGATCTGCTGTTGTGGTTTGAGTTCCCTCTACCTTTGTCGCTCACAAAACGAATCAGGGGTGCAGAGATGTTACAGCAAACAATGAGCAATCCCAAACCTGGGATTCAGATGCAGCTTTTCTCCTAGGTGAGGTGAGAGAGTCTGGAGTTGGGAGCCACCTTTCCTGGGCGGCTGTGGAATCCTGTGCCCCTGCTGCTGACAGCCTGCCTCCCCCAACAGTGGCACACGGGACAAAACCCAGTTTCCCCAGCAGCACAGCATCACCACAGGCTGCAAGAATCAGATTTCCACAATCCTTAGCTAATCAAAAAAAATCAAGCAGCCTCGCAGTGTGGGATTATTTTTGTTTCTTTCTGTCTGTCTGTGTGTGTTTGTGCCAGCTGTATCCAAAGGATGGCTGGCAACACTTCCTGATTTTGCAATTGAGATATATAAATACAGCAAGCCCGAGATAATATCTAGTAATGTAATCCTGCACCCCTTGGCATTGACAGGAGCTGTTCTTAACTACCATACAAGTTCAGACCTAAACAAGAACCCCTGGAGTGCAGCCATACCTGCAGCACGGGGTGCTCTGGCTTTTAAGTTGCCAAAGGGGAACCTTCAGTGTTCCTCTCCCACCGAGGCCAGCAGAGATGGGAACAAAAAGCGTCACTTGGAGGTAAAAAAGTGCCTCACAGGATCCAGTTCTCTGGCTGATTCAGGCTCAAATCAAGGCTATTGATATTGTCTTTTAGTCAATACCGTGGACCCTCGGTCACAAGAGGTTAGATAAGATTAGAGAACTAAGTTTTTTTAATCTATTGAATATTAAAAATGGCCACTTCTGGCTTCTCATTCACACCATCTGTTGCTAGCAGGTTGTATTGGCAGTTTCAGGACAGATTAATAATTGTTCCTGATTTTGGCACACCAAGAGGTTAAAAATAAATCTTTAGCCATACAGAAGAGTGCCCAGCAACTGATTTCTCTAAGATATTTTGGCAACTTGGAAAGAAAATATATGGTTTGAGCCTTCCTAGAACTATTTCTCTCAGCCACATGTGATATAAATAAAACAAACCTCAAGAATCTGGCTTAGAATATGCAATAACATTTTGCTACAGTCATTTCTGCTGTGTTTACCACAGCAAACGTTGAATTAGAGGCATCACCATACATAATATTTAAATATTTCAATAATACCCAGAGCTCTCATCACTCTTGTTTCTTTCCCATGTTCACAACAATTTGCCAGCAACATTTTAGAACAGAGCAGTCATTTTAGAGCAGCCTCTTTGTGTCAAGAGATGTGCACTCACCGCAGAGCTGCATCTGAGATCCAACCCCTGGCTGGAGCATCCTTCCAGGGGTGCCAAAGGATTAAAATGGTCCTGAGAGGTGTGTCCGAAGGTTCCCCTCACCCAGGGGGTGTAGAGGCAGCGCTGCCAGGTCCTGTGAGGCTGAATCCCTGTCTCAATTCCCTGCAGCCACAAGTGTTGGTCAGGGAGTTCCTCCTGGGGAGCCTCAGTCCAGCCCTGCCCAAGTGATAGGGGCTGAGGAAGCAGAAATGCAGGAGGTGTTGAGACAGTGGAACTCGGCTGACACTTCCACTTTGTGAGGATAACCTGCACAAAAAATAGTCCAGCCCTAGAGGAGAATGAAAACTGAGGGAGAATCAAGAAGGGAGCCTGCAGGGACTTTCCATTATCTGGAGTATAAGAAAGAAGATAACCACAAAGCCAGTGCAAGCATCAGAGATGGTCTCTTCAAATGAAGGTACCACTTTTTAAAGCACAAATAGCAAACAAGGGACAGAATAAAATAAAGAAAAATAGCTATGTAAGTTGATAAGGATGTTTAAAAAAGCTTCATTAATCATCAGTGACTTTTTCATAGGACCTTGCAGCACACCTGGGAACTGGACTTTTGGACAGGAGAGAGATTTTATGAACAAGTTCTTCCCACACTTACTCCTTTCATAAAGCCTTTGTCTTTCTGGCTACTGTAACCAAACTTTTCAAGAGCGGATCTGTCAAATAAACGCAAAATGCTGAACACATCTGAAAATCTGGTCATTATAAGGATGCCCAGCTGGGAGTTGAGCTCTTCTGGATGGTGAGCTCCTTACAAAGTGCAGCTCCCCATAGGACAGTGGGTAATAATTCTGGATTTGAGAGCTTCCATGGGAGCAGTCTGCGGCAAGGAGGAGGGAGAGAACTTAATCAGGACTGAGACCAGTTTAGGGGTGGGGAAACTGTGATCCAGCCCAGCCCTTCCAGCCTCCACTTCCTGGCCCTGGGTGTTCCTGGTTTTGCTGGAGCCTCCTGCCAGCTCCAGCCTCTCCCTAGTGTGGAAAAGTAAGTGAGGGGGAGCTGGACCATGCAGCAGCTGAGGCCAGCAGAGGAAAGGACTGGGAGCATTGCTGGCAGTGCAGTTGGGAGTGTGACATTTCCAGTCAGAGGCGACTGGAAATACTTGATGTTGAGCTTAATGAAGAGCAAGGGAGGAGCAAGGCATGAGGGTGGGTGCTAGCAGGGATTAAGCTCCATGAAAGGTCATTGTCTGGTGGAAGGGAGGGATCAGGAATGGGAAGGCAGAATGCCTTCTGAGCAAGAAGGGGGTTTCCATGTCGTTCTTCCTTGGTCTTTATTTCCCGAGGTGTTTACGTGACATTTGAGTCTACGGGTTGGTGGGGCCAGATCAGATGTGCTACAGAAAAATCAGATGTGCTCAGTGCTGCCTCTACTTTCAGCTGTTGTGTTTGTTCTGTGGGTTTCATTTGAGGGTCAAAGGACTTGCTAATCACACACAAATGGCCTGCATAGTGTTTTGGAGGTGTGGATATTATCACATTAATTTTATATAACAACTCTTGCCACAGCCTGACTCAGGGCAAGGGGAGAACCCGGGGATCCCAGCTTCCCAGAGTGGAAGATGGATGTTTTTCCTCAATGTCCAGTGACAGCATGCAACATCAGATCACTCTGTGCTCAGGATAGGAAGCGTTATTCATTCTTCTTTTGGGACTGCAGCAAATTCCTGCATGAAAAAACAGCCAGCTAGGGGGAAAAAGAAAAAAAAAAAGGTATGGCTGGAGTAAAGCGCAATGATTTAATTAAACATTAGATTTGCTCTTCCCAAAAGACACACCACAAGCATGTGCAAAAGACAGATGCTCGTGGATGGACCTGCACAACCTTTTTCACAGCCTTTTATATAACTTTGGTACAGGCTTAGACAAAAAAGTCATCTTGTTCTTTCCAAGCCAGCATGAAGCACAGCCAGGAAGCATTAGTCATCAGAGAGTTTTGGTAGTTGTAGTTTGGAACCCCAGCTGAGGTGTTTGCTTTGTGCACTGCTGAAAAATCTAACCCAAGGATTGTCCTCTATCTCGGTCAAATCTCATTTCTTTCTAAAATAGCTTTTGACTAAATTATTGCTATTAGGAGAAATTTTCCTTTTCACGCCCTCACAACACAAGACAAATGCAATTCTCTCTTCCCCAAGGAGTTGTAACAACATTTTTTTCAGTGAAATTTGTAGGATTTAGTATTAAAATGTGTTCTGAATAGGGTTTTAAGAGGGGGGGGAGTTATTATTTTTGTAACCAAAATAAAAGAGATGTAAAATTTTTCTTGAAAGGTTTTTACCCTCT
This sequence comes from Phylloscopus trochilus trochilus, assembly GCA_016584745.2. Lineage (NCBI taxonomy): Eukaryota > Metazoa > Chordata > Aves > Passeriformes > Phylloscopidae > Phylloscopus > Phylloscopus trochilus. Next base: position 6,372,082 of record WQNJ02000001.1, read on the forward strand.
GGAATGAAACTGAAGATTTTTCCTGGGTTAGTCTGAAAAACATGTTTTAAGATTTTATGAAACAACACATGGCTTTCTCCGTTACTGGCCATTCCCAATGGTACATCTATCCTGTAGGCTTCTCTGTTCTGGCAAACTTTGGAAATTGCCAGTTTTGGCCAAGTAAACAGTATTTTTATGCATAAATAAAATTTGCTTCTACAATCAAGATGATTTTCTGCGCAGCATTTAAGCCCTAAGTACAAGTAGGTATGTGTACTTCTATAAATCATGTAAAACTCTAACATAATAAGGTGCTGTTATTAAGAGCTATACAGCTACAGTTGTTATAAAAGTGAAGAAGAAACCTGAGGTGATGAAATAAATCTTCAGCTGGGACAAATCAGCACAGCCCTATTGAACTGACGAGAGCTACACTGATTTAAACAAACAGAGATTTTTACACGGCCAGTCGTCCATTCACTATAGCAAATAAACCATGGTGGAGGCCGGTGAAGTAACATGGTTTATCCCAAAATCCATGTTCTCGATGCTCTCTTAACTTTTGGGGAAAGTTCTCTTTGATTTTGGTGGTGCAGGACTGCACCCTGTGCTGTCCAGTACCACTTTCCTCCTGCATATTCACATGGCAGCTCTCGCTTCTGGGTGCCCGAGCAAATTTGCTCCTCTTGGCTCTAAATAACTCCACAGAAACAGATCTGTGATGATGCCTTCGTGGTGTAGGCTCACAAAATCCTAGCCCAGCCTCTCGCAGGGAGGAGAATTTTATCAGTATGGGATCTCCTCCCATTGCTGGCAAGCAAAGCAGTGTTACCTCAAAGGTGGGTCTGCCTCCAGCACCACAAAATAGCACCAGTCCATGAGGAGGGAGACTTCAGCTCTGACTCAGGTCACAACAGGTATATTATTCCCAGCCCAGCAAGCTTCTGTTTCAAGCGTTAATTTGCTTAAAGACTAAAATTATTTTAATCACAGAGGCGCCCTTTTCAGGCATGTTGCCTCTGTTTCGCTCAGGATTTTGAGGAATTTCATAACAGTGCTCTGACATCATTGCACCCAGACACAATGTGCACCATTGTCAGATAAAGCACGGGTTTTACATTTGCATGAGTGCGTAGCTTTCCCTTCCCATTACCCAATGTTTTCCTTCTCCAGCTATGAATGTTCCAAATCACATACATTCTTGCTAAAGGCATTCCTCTTTTAGGGAAAACCAAAGCAAACCAGGGGTGCTGGTGTGCAACCTGCTCATAAAGGATGCTCAAGGCTGTGCCAGAGTGGCACAAAGCAGAGCACACAGGAAAGGTGGGATGCTTCCAGCGCCCTTTCCCACTTCATAGCAGGTCAGTTTCCCTGCGTGCAGTACCTGGACAGCCTGGATCAGACACCAGCACGTTCCAGGAAATTGACACCTATCCTTACGGACTCCAGGCAGGGAAGTGTCATAACAAGGACCAAGATAAAAACAGGAGATAGTGGTTATTCACGTGATTGACATTCTGCCTCAGTGTTCTCACACAAAGCCCTCTCTCTCTGCCTGACACGCGGGCGCTGCATTCCCAAGGCATTCTTGCAGCCTACACCACATCCCGAACAATAGCCAGCCTTCTTTCACTCTCTGCCTCCTCTCTCTGAACGGCCCTCTGTTGACAACCCAGGCTGTTCTCACTCCTGAAGAATTCCAAAAATTGAACAGATATAAGGACAGTTTGTGACTTCCAGGAGGCATCTTGGAGCATCCTATTTTTAAAACTGCGGTTTGGTGCTTCTTTTTCTGTTTTGTTTCTGTTTCAAAGGAAACCTCAGTTGCCCTGCAGATCCACCCTCAGACCAGGGAGCTGCTCTGAATGTAGCACCACTAATAGCTGTAAAATGCAAATATGTGGCTGACTTTCTCTGCTGGGCCATTCCAGAGCAGCCTCTCCCCTCTGAGCTCTAATGTCAATGTTGAGTGCCAAACTGGCAGCCCCAGTGCAGCTGAAATGTTTGCACAAGGGGAATAGATGCATTGGTGTTTGCTTTCCTTGCCAACCAGGTCCCAAGCCTAAAATGGACAGGGCACTTGTAAGGTCAGGACAGTCCAGCCTTCTTCACATTCATGCCAGCTCCTAAGGAATGATGAGTTTTGGTCAGGTGACGAGGATAAATATGAGGAGCATGCATATTTCCCTCCTTCATCTCACAGAAGCAGCTGGCAATGATCCAAAACTAACAGGAGAGATGAGGAATCATCGTGCTGAACTTGCTGAGGTGTTTTCTCTCTCTCTGGTTGGGGATACACATCTGTACCTGGGCAATGCATCCCAGAAATGGAGAGGAGAGGAGAGGAGAGGAGAGGAGAGGAGAGGAGAGGAGAGGAGAGGAGAGGAGAGGAGAGGAGAGGAGAGGAGAGGAGAGGAGAGGAGAGGAGAGGAGAGGAGAGGAGAGGAGAGGAGAGGAGAGATTGGGTCAGTTGGTTCCAGTAGCACCAAAGTGGATTCAATCCCCATATGGGCCATTTACTTAAGAGTTGGACTCCATGATCCTTGTGGGTCCTTTCCAACTTGGAATACTCAGTGAACTTGCTGCATTGCCACATTGTGCCACTTTTCATGGCACAATCAGTCTAACAGAGACTAGAAAATGAACAAAATCTCTCCTTATATAGTCAGCTTTTATAGTTTCCTGGTTTGGAAAAGAAAAAGAAAGGACCAATTTTTGGGTTTTTTTGCCACAGAAATGTCTCTGTTGATGGTACCCTTGGTTCTGAGCATGTGATGGCATTTCCACCTATTCAAGAAGCCTGATGAACTCAAAGCACTTATACAAAGCTGCAGCCTGCATCCTTCTTCAGGACTTCACACTTAAGGATGCCACAAGGAAAGCCCCTCTTTTAGAGGCCCTATTTGTTCTTGGCTTCAGTCTTCTCTGGGTGGATCTGGCAAAGCAAGGCCAGAATGGAACATCAATGAGCAAGTGTTCTGGCGTCACTGAAAAATGAAAACACTTGGAAAATGACAATCAAAGGAAGGTGAAAGATCTAGTCCCAGGGCTTCCTGCTGCAGCTGAGAGTTTATTCAGATGGCCTCCAGATAATCCAAGCCAGAGAGAGGGCACACTGACTTATTATGGTGTTTATTCCCTTGGCTTTTTTAGCTGTCAGATGCAAGAGCACTTTGTCCTGATGCCCACCCATTTCCACACAGCTTTAGGTTTAGGCTTTGGTCTATGGTGCTGCCATGGAAGCAACATGGAATTCATAAATGAGAGACATAAATGAATGAGAAAGAGCAAGAAATTTCTATCCTGTAGCACCTTTCTTCATGTAGTTATGTAGGGTACTATTTCTATATCAATTAAATATACTTGTTATCAGTATTTCCCATACAGTTGGTAAAGGAACCATGGCATGCTGTAAATCAGCCCCAAATCATGTCAGGTCTTTCCTGGAAGAAGTTAGTTTAGGTAGAAGCTACTTTGAGTTAGATAATTTACTTGTCAAAACAATCCTTAACACAAGAACAATGACAAACTTGTGTATGTGGGAACCAGAAGTCAAAGTCAAGTCATTTAACCAAGTTAAATACCTGGTTGGTTGATCTTCACTGCACATGAGTTAATAACCTGTGGTATCACCACAGTGAGAGTCAAACTCACTGGAGGAATCTCCACTGAAAGGAATTTGCTGGCTCCAGCACTGAAGTCAAGGTGGTTTTTCTCCTACAAGGGGGGAAAAAGAAAAGGATGAGGCTTATGGCAATAACAGCATCTACTGGTTATCAGGATATGCACATTGGAGAGTTAATAGAATGTTTTGCCTGGCTTATTCCATTGTAGAGGAAATCATGGTTTTCCCAGCAGGAATCATTTGCCTTTATCCCTGTTGTGGCCTCACTGAAACCTGGGGCTTGTGCTAAGAGTTTGGGATTTAGCTCTAAAATCAAGTTTCTTAAGCAACAGAAAGGAACCATCCTGTTAATTGCAGCACTCATGGAATTACCAGGGCAAATGCATCTCCTTTGCAAGTTTAAAGAAGTTCATGGATTTGGTAAGTGCTGAAATTTGTTCTAGTCAGAACTACGAGTACATTCCTGAAGTCTGTTTCTGTGTTATCCACACACATGGCCAGGAAGATCGTATGCCAATATATTATGTTTAAAATACACTTACTATAACAGCATTTTGAAATTCAACTTTTGTTCACTGCTGCTGCACTGACTTAGTTGTTTTATCCCAGGTTTTGCATTTAGTGCTTCTAAACTTAGGGTCTGTCTCAAGCATTACAGCAATCCAGTTACCCAACCGCTACAGCCTTATTTTATGATACAATTTTCATTCTTAAAGCTCTTCACAAAACCCTGGAATTCATCTTGCAAAATAAACACTCACTACAGGTCACTAAAATTTCCTGGAGGCAGCAGTTATAGCAATTTTAATCAAGTTTGCTGCTGTATTTGACTTTAGATGGATGCCCAACACCTTTTGCCCGTTTGATTAAAGGGATAGCACAAGGGATGCACCAGAGCTTTTAATGACCTACAAGACCCAAAATGTGACTGCTCTACAATGCTGGAGTCAATGAATAGAATCATGGAAACATTTAGTTGGGAAAGCCCTATAAGATCATAGAATCACAGAATCACAGAATCACAGAATCATTAGGTTGGAAGAAGCCTCCAGGATCATCAAGTCAAACCCATGCTCTAATACCTCAACTAAACCATAGCACCAAATGCCACATCCAGTCTTTCCTTAAACCCATCCAGAGATGGTGAATCCACCACCTCCCCAGGCAGACCATTCCAATACTTTGTCACCCTTTCTGTAAAAAACCTTTTCATAATATCCAGCCTATATTTCCCTTGGAACAGCTTGAGACTGTGTCCTCTCGTTCTGTCAGTTGCTGCCTGGAGAAACAGACCAACCCCCAGCTGATAAAAACACCCATCAGGAGGTTGTGGAGAGTGATAAGGTTGCCTCTGAGCCTCCTTTTCTTCAGGCTAAACAACCCCATCTCCCTCAGTCGTTCCTCACAGGGTTTGTGTTCCAAGCCCCTCACCAGCCTTGTTGCCTCCTCTGGACACGCCCAAGCATCTCAATGTCCTTCCTGAGCTGAGGGGCCAGAGCTGGACACAGCACTCAATGTCCTTCCTGAACTGAGGGCCCAGAACTGGACACAGCACTCAAGGTGAGGCCTCACCAGTGCCGGGTACAGGGGAAGGATGACCTCCCTGCTCCTGCTGGCTACACCATTCCTGATCCAGGCCAGGATGCCATTGGCCTTCTTGGCCACCTGGGCACACTGCTGGCTCATGTTCAGCTGGCTGTCGACCAGAACCTTCAGGTCCTTTTTCTCCTGGGGTTCAACAACCAGCACTGCAAAGGCCACCACTAACCCACATCCCCAAGTGCCACATCTGTATGGCTTTTAGATCCCTCTGGGGATGGTGACCCTACCACTGCCCTGGGCAGCCTGTTCCAGTGCCTGGCCAACATTTCCATGGGGAAATTTTCACTAATATCAAATCTAAACCTATCCTGGTGCAACTTGAGGCTGTTTCCTTCTGTCCTGTCTCTGTTCCCTGGGTGCAGAGCCCGACCCCCAGCGGGCTGGATATTCCTTCCAGAGAATTGTGGAGAAAGAGAAGGTCCCCCCTGATCCTCCTTTTCTCCAGACTGAGCCCCCCAAGCTGCCTCAGCCTCCCCTCCTGCCCTGCCCACCCCATGACAAACACAGCACAGGGCTCTGGCCAATTGGTGTTCTCCTTGCCCTTAGAGCAAGCACTGGCAAGTAAAAAAAAAAAAAAAAAAAAAAAAAAAAAAAAAAAAAAAAAAAAAAAGCATTTGAGCAAGATTAATCTGCAATAATTATATATTGCAAATGTATTTATTCTGTTTAGGGGGGAGCTCCTGTAAGGCTCCAGATGAGACATTTCTCACGTATATTACTTAGCTTTTCCCGAGGCCCTAATGAATTGCTTTAAATTACAGACTTAGGTATTGATTAGCCTCATTCAGTTGAAATCTAGGCTTAGCAATCTATACTTGTCTATAGTTTATTTGTGATATTATTCCTAATAAAGAGCTGCAATTAATCCACATCAAGAAAAATCAATTAATACAGATTTGTATCACAAAGAAAGAAATCCTCCTCATATCTGCCTGCTAATCCTGAAGCTTAGGTCTTTCTTTGCTACCAAGGAGGACAGATAAAAAATATTGATTTCACCCTATTTTTACAATTTATAGTGATACAATAATAGCACACAGAACAGACGGGCTTATCAGTTAAAACTATTTTTATACATGATGATAGATGAGGACACTCAATGCCTTTGTTCTCTGCATTATTAATAATTATTAATACGATGGGCTAGGAGTTCCATAATAAGAGTAATCACTGCAAGCACAGCTCTCGAAGACTTGGGCTTCCCTCCAGGTATGATTGTGAATTTTGCACTGAATGAACCACAATACACAGTTCTAGAAGGAAAATTGCAATTCTCTGCAGCTGCATGGGAAAGGAGGATTATTCTGCGTCATTTTAGACTAATGGTACAACGTGAAGGAACACAAGATGTTATCCAAGATGACATCTTTCTAATTTTAACCACTTCTATCTCCCATTTTGACCAAGTTAATATCTAACCTAATTTATTAGAAATTAAAATAAAAAAAATCTTATCAGAGCTTTCTTGCAGGAAGCATCACATAAACATTGCGAATTAGAATTTGCAGTTTTAGAAGCCAGACTTTATCTTTGCTATGCAAAGAAGACAACAATGTGTCATTGTCCCTTCACAATTCCTACTGTAAACAGTTTATGTGATTTATTCTTTGCATGCTAGATAATTACATATTTTATACGAGTGTATCATCAGTATGTTGTTATTCTGACTGCCCCATAATAGAAATAGTGTATTTTCCCACTGCAGTGAATGCTATTCTTAACATATATTGGCCTCAACCAGCTAAAAATATCAGAGTTCTGTTGCCTGTGGGAAAGTTCTGCTGGAGTTATTTCTATTAAAAGTTTAATATTTGTTCTCTCCAATTTTTCATATTGTATGTGCCATTCCCATTTAATGCTCTCTCCTTCCCTGTGCAATTACTTACAAGTGCTTAAGTGTCACATATGAGGCAAATAATGCCCTAATTCACTCTAATTCTAACATTAATATGAATGATCTGGAATGAGATTAGTGCTGAGGAACACCATTTTGAAATAAACTGTGATGACACAGTGACAGCTATACGGAGGATTAAAGAGTGTGGATTATCACAGGTTGTGGTTGGAGGTATCAAATGACAGGGCTCTGTGTTTGTTCCTGCCAAGGACACCAGGCAATCAGGGGCTGGAGCAGCCAACTGTATTTCTCACACTGAATCTCTGGGTTACTCGTGGTTTTTTTCAGCTCCTCTAGGTTTTTGACAGACAGGAGGTTCAGAAAAGAAAGAGAGTTTTTTGAGAAGTATTTAATGTATCCGCCGACCCAGAGCCTGTGTAGATACAAAGGGAAAGCGCTAGTTTTATAACCACTTGCTTTTTAACCCAAATTCATATAATCCATGAAGATCCCACTAAATTAATGACAATATTTATTTTTCTCTGCTGTTGCACATTTAAATTTATCTCCTTGCAATGGTATTTTTGCTCTTCTCTCCCCTTTTTTCAAAAGATATCAGAAGCCTATTTAGAAACCTTAATTCATGCAATTTAACCAATAACATATATAGGTCTCTACCTATACATGTCTGATACCCATTTTCCTGAAGTCTCCATAAAATACTTTTATATTTCAAGGTACTTAAAAATCAGTATGGTTGCATCCAAGGAAGTGAGGAAGGAGCTGAGAAAGAGTAATTATTCCTTGTCTCCATTATCAGATTTTGGGAAGGGCCAAAGAAGCCCCTATCATCTTTTGACCCACAGATAACCACATGGTTTCCCCTTACTGAGCTTGTACTGGTTTAGATCAAAGGTGATGTGTATAATTTTAGAGATTTGGGAGATTGCCTGTGGCTCATACAAGACAAACTTTACAGAGGACACACAAGTCACAGCTGTTGTGGAGCTGTGCTGCTGGAGAGCTTAGCCTTGCAATACAAGCCAGAAGGAAATAAGTGTTTAATATCCATATTTAAAAAAGGAAAGGCATAGGAAGCTCAATATATTGAGTATGAAGCCACTTCACACAGCAGGATTTTGAGAAAAGAAAGTTAGGCATAAGAGTGTGCCCATTTGTCCCATAGTTCCGTTTCCAGTTTAGCCTATTCCATAGAATTTCCTAAACAGATTTATATCTGAGTTTCTATTCTCTGATTTCAAAACTTTCAGCAAAACAGCACCCACCCCTGATCTCCACTATGTTATTCTAGGGAAATGCAGAAGTCACCTGCCTTAAACATCCTGATTTGCCAGCTTCCTTTTCACGTGGTCATGGATGGTGCTCGTCCCTTAGTGTTTTTGGAAGCTTATATCCAGTTAGTATCTACTGGCATTCCAGAAAATCTCTGAGAACCTTTAAAATTCCTGGGTAAAGATATAGGGGTGTTTTGATCTTAACTCTGATTGCAGTAGCTCATGCCAAAAAAGCTCCTGTTAGAACTTACTAAATTACTCTTGGAAAAGAAAACATTGAATGATCCCTATTAAGGGTAATTATAAGATATGGATTTTTTTTCTGAAATAAGGCCAATTTTATCCTTTTTATCTTACTGTATCTTAAACTGGTGAAGAAGATCAGTATCATTCAGGTTTTCTTCTTAATATATTAAAAAATGAGCCTGGTGGGTACCAGTCTGCCTTCTCGCCTTACCTTTCCCTTATTCTTCTGCAATTTTAAGTTTTTCCCTCATATTTATTGCTACAGGTTTTCTCTCCTTCACATCCACAGTTAAACATATATGAATGGAATATTTATTTCCCCCTCTCCACTAACCTAGAACTTCCTCTCTGTTTGTTCCCTATCTTCTCTTCTGGTTTTCTGTTTGATCTCTGGACTTACATTCTCCTCTTGCTTTGTTATTTTAATTCCATCATGCTTGTGTGTCATCCATGTCCTTGGTGGGCTCTCTCCCAGATATAATGTTCTGTATGGAGTTTTTAATACACATTTGCCCATAAACACATAGACACACAAGCTTGTTTCCTCACTTCTGCATAATGAATGATCATAATATTTTCCCAGCTGTTTCTGTCAGCTCAACGTGCTTAAATGTAATGAACATCCTGTTAATTAGACAACAATTCACAACTGAACATGAGAATTTTAGTGCATGTACACTTAAAAAAAATCCTTTAAAGGTGAACTGCAAAAGGAATTAAGGCAGGGAAATAAATCCCCTGCCCTGTTTTTTATTTAGCTCTGGTAACTATTGCCTGTGAAATTCCACTCTCCACTTCTCTCATCTCTATCTTCCTGAAATTTTGAAAGCCTGTCTGCCAGCAAAAGTTTTGACAGTTTGAGCATTTCTTACAGACAGAAAGTAGAGCTATTGAGAATGACTGCCCTGACCAAAGCAGATGCTGATGAGGGTTTGGCTTTCTGCAGGAGAAGGATTGTACAGTATCATATCAGGATCCATCTGAACTAACTTAGGTGTGCTGGCAAAAATTTTGTGTATACAGAAAGCTTGAGATACAGGACAGCAACAACTATTATATTTAAATAAATAAATAAAGCTGTTATCTCTTACACTTTCATTGTAAATCACCAACAAGTGATGAAAAGCATAAATGCAATAAAAATAATAATTTCCAGGTCACGGTTAAATGATATGACAAATGCAGACAGGGATATCATTAACACTGCAAACCAGAGAAGACCCACTCTGCTCATCTGTCATTTCCTTTCTCTTTACATCCCTGTGCACTCTACTTCTTTTGCACTTTTTCCTTCTTCCCATTAACTTTCCCTCACCTTCTCTGCTTCCCTCACCTCTGAGCATCCTGCAGCAGCTTGAGGCTGATTTCACATCTCACCAGGCCTCCTCGGGGAGCAAAAACACAACAATCTCTCCCTAATAAGATTCTGGCAGTTCCTCTGGAAGCTTCTTCCAGAACCTGGATGTGAACAAGCATGTGAAAATGAGGAATAATGGGAATGAAAGCCAAGTCACATCTTTGGGACTTCAGAGGGACCTTGAACTGAGCGCTCAGGGCAAAGCACAGCCCTCGCCAGATCTGATCTCAGCACAGAGTAAATTCAGTGTCAAGACTCTGGAATCCAGTGGAGCACCAGTTCCTTCTGATTCCTTATGTGTATATATATATACATATCTATCTATCTATCTATCTATAGATATCTGTATTTACACACACATACACATACACATACATAAATCTGTGCATGTCTCCATATCTGGTTCTTCTACACCTTTTGGAAGTGTACCAAACTTAAAACACAGCAAAATATCAATAAAGCTTGAATTAATGGTGCTGAATAACTGGATAGGATTCTTTACTTATTTAAAAAAAAATGCCTTAGGCTTCAAAAATTTCAGTGGTGGTCCAGAAGGATGCTGATGGATGGAGCTGAGCACCCCTTTATTGTGAGAGCTGGGTTTTACTGGCTGTTGAAGGAAACATAAAATGCTGCTTTTTAGCCAAATTCAGGCAGTAGGATACAGCCATGAACATTCACACCCAGCAGGTCTGTCCATCTTACCTGCTGCCAAAATGTGTGTGCTGTGTTCATGAGGATTAACCCAGACAAACCCCAGTCTAAGGGACTGATCTGCTCTTCAGTGAGTTACTGAGAGTCCCAGTGGTGTGAAAGGCTGCTGGTTAAGGATCTCCTTCTGCACGTTCCAAAAGGGCTGCAGAAAAGGTGGGGTCACGGAGCAGAAACTGTCTGTCCCAAATCTGGAAATCCTGTCAGAAACCCAGCGTGGCAAGCCAGATATGACAGAAGCTGTGGAACTGTTCCTGGTGGGGTCAGGGGGACATGGGCCATATGTTTGAGTGCACAGAATTGTAATGCAGCAGTGGAAATCCCATATTTCAGTGCGAGCAGATATTTTCTCCTCTCATGGATGTGAAAGGAGTCAGTGCCTGAAAGAACTTGGCTCTGTAGCCTGGAAAATTGTATTTTCTCAGACTGTGTGTTTGCTTGTTTTCTAAGTGCTGACCTGCTTTGATTCTATCACACACATTTCCTACAGCGAAAATCAGTCATTCTGCCTTCACCCTGTCTCTGCCACAGCTCCAGGATATGCCTGTTGCCTCTGCTTTCTCCTCCTGGCCACACTCCCCATCACCCCAGCCAAAAATGAGGACTGCCTGATGCTGAGGAGCACCACGTCCCTGTGTTTCTTGCCTGCACACCTGGCAGTCCTGGACTGTTGGAGGTGAGATCCACCCTGCAGCTCTGTCTTCTTCCACTGCCAGAAGAAGTGCAATCATTAATTACAGTATCATGTGCACTTTCACTAAAGTGATGGAAAAACCTCCACATGAACAGGAGCAGTTAAGAGCAAGTTTGTTACTGGGGTAGGTACCTCTGGTGCAGTGAGTTTAAGGCATATTTTAAGGCATATTCAGAAGAAAAGATGCCACATATTCACCACCAGTGCCTCTTCATGCACGGTTAAAAGGCCTCCACTGAAGCCCTGAGTTAGCACAGGACATCTGATGAGATCACAGCGTGGGGCCCTAAGCTTTACAAAAGCTCCAGCATCTCTCTGTCAACAGAGAGCTGAGGGGTTTTTGGGGGGGAAAAACTTGAGTTGTAGCTCCTGACTGATGTTTCTGGCTGGCCCTGTTCAAGATAAGCACCACCACGCCTGTGCCAGACACACCTGCTGGTGTGGTCCTGGGGTTAGGTCAGCTGGGCAGACAAATGATCCACTTGTCACAGGGACTCTGATGAATGGCAGATTTGGGGTGTAGAAAGGCTCCTAAGCATCAGCCTCTTGTCGCCTGCCTCTGGAGGCCTGCTTCATTCTGTACCTCATTTCTGCCCCTTAACTTGCAGGATTTAGTGCAAGAGTGGAGGTTTTTCCCACATGCCACTTAGGGGCACACTCGAAAATGGGCATTTTCAAGGTGTAACCCGCAGAGCTGGAGGCAGAGGGGGCTTGGCACACTCACCCTATGCCATTCAGGCAATTTATTGCATCACACCCAAGTGACACCAGCTGGGACCACACTGGTGACATTCATGCCATTGTACTCGAGTACTTGTAACTTCCCTAGCACGGGGCTGTTGGGTAATTCATGCTGGATAATCCACTCACAGCAGTTCTGCTTCCTCTGCTGCTCCCATGCACACACTCCTTTGACAGCACGAAGTCAACGGAGCAAGGAACGTTTGGCCATCCAGATTTTCAGATATCAGATATCAAACTGATACAATGGACACAACAGCCCTCTCTCCTATTGCCCTGCAACACACTTGCTTTTCCGTATCTTCTTTCAGCTTCAACACTTACGAAATGTTACTTTAATACCCAGGGAATAGGCTTAACCCAGGTGATAGGGGATAGGCTTAACCCAGGTGATAGGGGAGAGACTTGGCACAGATCAGCAACTCCTGTACTTGGCACTGATTAGATTAACACCACATTAGATTAACACTAGGAACCACTTTACAGTGGGCAGTGTAATCTTTATGGCCATCACTGACTTGTTGAGAAAGCTCACATCTTCCATTAAGGGCAGCTGTGCCAGGGATTTCTTTGATAGACGGTGATAAGCACTTAAAGGAACAGATTAAACAGCCCTTTGCCTTTCTTTGAGACATCCAGTCCCTACCAGCAGCAGGTAACACTTTCAAAAGAGCCTAGAGCCTATTTTCCAGAAGGATTTAGTCACAGACTTTCACATAGGCTTATTCATCCTGGCCTTCGGGTTGTGGTTACACACACATTTCTCCGGGATGTGGAGTCAGCACCAGCAGGCCATGTCCACTCTGGCTCTCCCCTGCTGCTCCCATGCTCCTGCCACCCCTACGTGCCCATGCAGAACAAAGAGGGCAGTGTAGGGACTGCCACGAACAGCCCTGGCTGGTGGCAGCATGACTTGCTGGAGCCAGAAGTGCCACAGAGATAAATGTTTGTGGAACCACAGCTCCAAGCACTTCTCAGCAGGGTCCCCGGTGCTCCATCCTGCCACAGTCAGACTGCTACCAATTCCTGAGCTCTGGAGACAGCCCAGGTAGGTTCTCATGTCGCTCTGACAGGTGCCCAGGTGCTTCAGATGCTTCTGATGCATTTTACATTCTAGCTGCTGGTTTGGGTTTGCCTCACCCAACAGCAGCAACAGCACCGTTCACGCTTGAAGAGGCTAAGTCCCATCAATTATTGTGTTTCAGTGAAGTAAACAAGCATGAAAGCACCTGGAGATGGACAGCCCTGGGCTAACAAATCGCGATCCCTCAAGGTCTACTGCTTTGCCCACTGCAAACACACTATCTGACAACCATAAATCACCAACTTATTATGTAATGGCCATGCCGTTCCATGGACAAAGATGCATTTCACAGAGAGTATGGTTTTAATAAACAGGCAGCCTTTCAGTGGCTAGACTGGAGCAAGCCAGTGATCTCAGTCCAGTTCCTGTTGGAAAGGTAGTCGCAGCACAAAAACCACGGGCACAGATGGGTGGATTGTTCATGGGCTGCAGTAGAAGCCGAATGAATTTCTCACCCGGGGCAGGTCGTGGCAGCAGTGCCATTGCCTGGGGTGGGCCAGGGGTACCTGGCCCGTGGCTGTGCCCAGGGGTTGGATCCCTTGGGTGCCTCGCTGGAATTCTCATGGCAAGCATGTGCACAGCTAACTTGGGGCCTCTAATTAATTCCCCTCAGCGTTACCACGCAGTGAACGAAGGGGCTGCGCGGGGCTGGCTGAGTTATGACCCACCCTCACATGTGCAAAGCATGCACTTCTGAAATGCAACGGGAAATATTCATTATTCTTGCATAGAGCTCCCTTTGAGTCCAGCAGTTACAGCAGCTGTCATCATTTACTGCATTAGCAAGCACTATTTCTGTGAATTTATATCATCATGTCCCGGAGTTCTGTGCCAGCAGTATGCTTAAACCACTGCTGCAAAATAATCCCATCTATATTGGCCACATATTTGAGATATTATGATTAGACCTTTTTAGTGGGTGTTAGGAATTATTTTTATAAATGTAGCATGTGTGTGTGCACAAGGGTTTTTACAATCAACCCTTAAAAGGAAATAAATATATTTTCATTCTTATATTTTGATGTGGTTCTCCTCCATCAAGCTAATAGAGCTATGCCAGCCCTGTAAAATATTTATGAAATAACCAAATACAAAGAAATAATGTGATTTAATGTGTGTTTTTTTTCTGAATTATGGCTTTTTACATATTTCCCACAGACTATCAAATCTGTAATTTCAACGGAATAGGTGTTGATACCTGAGGGTGGCTGATATCAGCCAGAACACAGACTGGTGTCACTGTTTTTTAAAAAAAAAGAGATATTAGCAAGCACCTTTACTGCACCCTGCACTTCCAAGCCATGCAAGAACCTGGTATTTCCTGTAACATCATCTTCAGCACAAATGAAAATATGTACTGAGGAAATCTCAGATTGAAATGTCTTGAAATTTTAGTTGCTATACCAAAATGCTGACTTTTTTTTTCCCACCCCAACTTAAATCTGGAGAGAAAATATATATTCCAGCAGAAACACATCTGCAGATTATTTTACAGACAAACCTGTTCTGGAAAACTAATTCCAAAATTTTATTTTATGAAGTAGCATGAATCCTACTAATAATGATCACAAAATGGCAGAATCTAGTGCAATTAAAAAAAATAAAAAAGGTATGTGGGACTGCAGATTGAATGGGGAAATAAAACACCTATGTCATGAGTGTCTTGTTACATTTCTTACAGATCTGTTGTCATGTTTGCAGAGGACATTGCAGAATGAATTCAACCATCATTAATGGTTGAACTCAATGATCTTGGAGGTTTTTTCCAACCTTAATGATACTCTGATTATATGATATTTTTCCAGAGAGGGTCTGAAAACTTACATTTCCTCTGCCACTGAAATTCAAAGGTGTCTGGAATGGGTTTACACTCTATACTCCAGAGTTTGAACCTGAGGATACACACAGGTGCTTTACCCAGTGAACACATTGTAGCTTATTTCTTCCTGTTCCTTCCCTCCTTCATACCTTTTAATGAGACAATTATTTGTCAAATGGAAAAGAAGACCCAACTGAAAAGTGCAGCCACATCTGCTCAGATTTCCCTGTGCCCCAATACTGATTCAGCACAAATACACACTTTCCCAAAGGGCTGCCAGAGTCTTACTCTAGCAAACGAAATTCGGGAGCTGTAGGAATTCCTATTTCTGATCAACCTGCATTGTCTTTTTCCAGATCTGTTTGGCTTAACCTGGACAGAGATGGGAATGTTCTCCCAGAACAAGCCATAACTCACAGTCTCTTCTCCAGTCAGCAGGAGTTGACTTGTTGGTCCTCCTGTGCTCAGAAGGTCTGGCACCCCAGTGAGACTGCATTTTCAGACTAGAATAACCAGCCAAACTTTTCCACACATCATTGTGCTGGGGAGACAGGGATACTTCTTGAATCAGTTGCTCCCTCAGGGTGGAGGAAATGAGGAACAGGGAAACAAAGCTAATTGCAGCTACCTTGCACTATTGAGCACCGTGGGCTGGAGCATCCTCTGTCAGAGCTTTGCTCTAGAAGAATCACAGAATCCAAAAATGGTTTGGGTTGGAAGGGACCTGAAAGATCATCTAGTTCCAAACTTCCCACCATGGGCAGGGACAGCTTCCACTATCCCAGGTTGCTCCAAGTCCCGTCCAATCTGGCCTTGGACACTTCCAGGGATCCAGGGGCAGCCACAGCTCCCCTGGACAACCTGTGCCAGGGCCTCACCAGTTTCCTAGGGGAGGATTTCTTCCCAATCTCTGATGCTGTAGGCACTCTCCTGCAGCTCAGTGGCAGGATGTGCAGTGTGTAACACTGCACAGAGGCTGGGGCAAGTGGAGTAAAACTGGGGGGGGCCTGACTCTACCCAAACACGCTGCACTTACCCTGAATTCTGTACAGGACACTTGGCTCCCTGCCAGACTGGGTCTGCCACTCAGAGCAAGGCATTGCAATAAATTCTAGACAGAGATACAACCATCTGATCTTGTGGGATGTGGAATTCAGGGAAAAATTGTGGGTGCTGAGATTAGACTTTCAGATAAACAGATCCTAAGGGATGTTGTGCCCAGCACTTAATATTTTTAGTGAGCTACAACACTGAGAATTTTGGAAAGAGTCTTAATTCATTCATGTAAGCTACAGCATCGAGTCTTTTCAAAAAGGGTCTTAATTAATTCTTATTTGGAATGGCAAGGGCCTCTGTCTACAAGCTGCCATGATGTTTTTACATTATCTGCTGTTAAAATCAAAGCAGTGTGTTGCATCACACTTCAGTGTTACCTGCAAGGAATAAGCTGTCACTAATGCCATAAGATAGCAATCATGAAATGAATGATTTGGGGTTATAGACACTCTGCAGTCCCTTCATTATTTAGGTAGAAGAAGGTGTTTTGAAAATAGAGCAGGGTTTGAGAAAAGAATCTTGGCAATAACTGACTTTCAGTGCAAACCACGAGATCTGCTTCAGCACTCTCTAGTTGCCTTGGAACTGAATATGTTTAACTGTATATTCCCCTTCCTGGAGCTTTTTCTGCTGATTTAAAGGCACCCATGTGCCTTTTACTTCCCCTGCATTTGTAAGCAGGGGGGCAGCACAAACTGTTTCCAGCTCAGACTCCAAGTATTTTGGCTGTTTATCCAAAAGTGCCATGAATTTGGTGTAAAATCCACCCACACCTCCAGCACCACGAATGTACCCACCATCCATACATTCTGTCCCAAACTGAAAGTTATGCATGTTCTTGCTAACCTAGTTTTGCGTGTGCGTGTGCTTCAATTTTTTTTTTTTTTTAACAATAGGCCTAAATCCATATTAATGATCCAAAAAGTGACCAGGCCTCAGCACCTTTTGTCCTCTATACATTAACTATCCAATAATCAACAGTAGCTGTCCTGTACTCTGGTGTCTTTAGCCTAATTCAGAGGGACAGATATTTATCATCACCCTTGAATTGGGTGACCCATTCTGACAGGTCGACATCCTTATTTATGTAACAATGTCATAGACAGTAACTGCTAATGAGTGGAGTGACACAGAGGTCTGTTGGATGGAAAGGCAGAGGAAAGCCGAAAAGGGCATGAGGGGTTAATGGGACTTTTCTGTTCCAGCCTCCTGGGATGTGTAATTATGTTCTAATAAGAAATGAATGTATTGATTAGATTAGTGTGCAATTGTGTTCATGTGCACACGTATAGCGCTGCATGTATATAGACAGTCATTGTGTGTGCCTCTCGTCCCCGCAGTGTGTGTTTGAACCCAAAGTATCTTTGTGCTGGGGCCAAAAACAAGCAGGGCACTCCCACAGCCCTCTTCTTGTCCTCACTGTGGCAAATTCACTCCATGTGAATTCAACTGGAGTTTATCTGAGTAAAGGCTGAATTTAGCTTCAGTAAACACCAAATAAGGGCTTCAGGATTAGGCCCTCACAAACAAATGACTTCCTATTTGCATTGTTTGGGCTAAACACTCACCATCACTTGAGAGAGCAGTAAAAGCGGCCAACATACTGTAAACAGTGTCATCTGCTGAGGAGACCATCCACCAGCCAAAGCAGGCCACGCTCATTCCTGATGGACAGCCACTTCCAGGAGCCTGCTTACAGTAGGGAGGAATTTGGCCCAGCATTCTTTCTCACCAAGTAAAATATGTTCCCTGACAGGTCAAGGAAAGCATCCTTCACACGCTCACAAAGGGCCGATTCTCCGCCGCATCCCTCCCAAGTGTGTGTGTTCTAAACTTGAGAGTGAATTCCCTCGATGGGAAAGACACAACAATAGGGGAAAGCAGGGCGGAGGGGGGGGGAAGGAAAGCATGTCTGAAAATTAGAGCTGCCCACGGCCCAGGAGCCCAGGGAATGCAGCTGATAGCGGTGCTCTCCCCGCAGCCCCTCGCTGACACTAATACGGGCAGGCAGCAGAACTGTGGGTTTGGTACCTTACACTGTACAAATTCCAGCCTGACACGTCCTGGGGACTTGGATGTGATGTCTGAGCTGGGAAGGAACAGACAGGGCCAGGCTGGCAGAAGAATAGGCTTTTTGGGTCACCACCTTGGCCCCATGTCCCCGGGATAACGAAGGCCGCCGCACCAGCGTGCACAGGCATGTGACAAATTAGTACCTCCAGTTGCAGGCTGAAGAAGAAATAAATTACTTTCTAGTGACTCCCTCTGGAAAGAAGCAGCATTATTAGGCTCTAATGGGATTTCTCTCTATCCCAGTCTTGATTAGGACCTTTGTGAGGCAGAGGGGAGGGAGGGAGAATGGAAAACTGAAGGATTCTTGAGTCTGAGGAGGGTCCACTTCACCCAACCGTAACTTTTGTGAATCGTGGCTAGGATTCCAGATGTGGCACTCAGGAAAGGCTGGAGCACAAAGATGCAGAAAAGGACTTACTCGCCAAGATTTCCCAACATTTCGGAAATGTTTAAACAAAGTAATATAAGAACACACTAGGTTCAGTGTCACAAAAGAAGAACCTCTTGGAAATGGATTCTCATTAATCTATCTTTTTTTCCTGAAGAATGAAAGACAGAGAGTATTAAAATAAGGCACTTGCAACTTGGAGGTCAACGGACCCCTAAAGCCTGACTTTATCTGAGGGATAATGATTAAACACATTTCTTTCTCATTGTCATACTACTGCAAATTTCTCCATCTGAGCAGCACTGGTTTGGGGTTTTTTTATGTTTGTGGTTTTTGGAGGGTTTTTTTGCTGTTTTTGTTTTTTTGGGGGGGTGTGTTTGGATGGGGTTTTTTTTGTGTTTGTTTGTTTGTTGTTTTTGTTTTGTTTTGTTTTAAGTGTTTTGATGCAGAAAATCATTCAGGGAACATATTTATAAAAGACAATGTACTCATATTCCCTAAGAGAGACTTAAAATCCAAACTAGAGCCAACTGTGAAGGCCTACCTTGTAAAAATCTGCCTCAAGGATCAAAATAGAGAGTAAAAAAAGCCTGGAACTGGTGATGGCTGCAGGAGTGTTATCACTGACTTCATGAGGGCTGAGATCATGTGTGAAATGAAAGAACTAGAGAAGGAACAACCTTGCAAAATGATGGTATTTTCTTCCAAATAAAGTATGATGCTCAAGCAAGTTCAGTATCCAGGCTGAATAACAGAAATGCCCTCTGAAGGCAGAGGCATGGCATAGGTCAAATCCAGGTTTGAACAGAGGATGCAGGGGAGTTAATTTTTCAGCAACTGCTGACCCTTTGACTCCCAGTGGTTGAGGGTTGGTTCACATTCGAACCATTCACACAAAACTGATTTCCCCATTATATTGATGGGAACTTTGCAATGCAATGAATCATCTTCAGCTGGCTGATTTGTTTCACAGGGCAACTTGAGGCAGCAAACTTGGAGCAAGGTAGCCCAAACTAAGATGAAATATCCTTCCCTGTCCCATTTATTAGTGTCAGCATCAGCATAAGCTTTTCTCCTTAATGAACCAATCTTTCATTCAGGCCAGAGAGGATCCTGAGAAAGTTTTCCTCGCTTCTTTATATTTTGCCAAACTTCTAAGTGGGCTCCTAAAAACTTATTGAAAGAGCATTACTCAGTCTGACACATTCCATTTATTTCAATATGGTGACAAAGAGGGAAGATCTAGTTAAAAATATTGCAATAGCCTTATGGCATACTTATGGGGTTTTTTAAAATGTAATACATCACAATAGAATACTTTGTTTTTGTAGAGGGGCATTCTGTATTCACCAAAAAAGCTGCTGACTTAATCATTAGTTATGATGAGAAGAGATTTAGTGCTCTCTTTCTTTACACTGTCACTGAGAACAATGTCTATGAAAAAGCCTATGCTTCCCATTATAAATCACTATAAGCTCCATGAAAATTTCTCCTCTACCCTGGGGTTTAAGGGAGCAGATACTCGGTGATGCAGCCTCCCAATGGTAGCACTTTGGGAGTGCTCTACAAGTGCTGAGCTCCACAAGTCTGTGGAATGCTATGGTTCACCCTAAGTCCAGGCACCACCAGTGCATGCAGCTCCCATTGTTCAGCAGTTTGTGTATGGCTACTCTTTGACAAAAAAAAAAAATGAAACACCTCTTCCTTTGCAGCCTGTACATATTTTTAAAATGCTTTTAAAGCTGTAGCACATTGCCACTCTTAGCACTACAAATATAGATTACTGTTTATATCAGACTGCTTTTGAGAAACACAGTGGGGCCTTTGCTCCTTCACCCTCTCATGCCCAAATTTCAGATTTTATTTAAGGTAAGGGAGGAGTCAGAAATAAAGTGAATCAAAAAAGAAATGGTTCATAAGTGCTTCCTTCACTGAATAAAGAACAATGTGTCACATCATCTCAAAAGGACAATTCAACCTTAAAGGTTTTACGGGGGCAGTTCTGAGATGTACAAGCATCTCTCAAAATCATGTGTGCAGGAAATACAGATTTAGAGACCCAGCAGTAAACATACAGATTTTAAAGTCTTTAATTTTCTTCCCTTCCTTCTCTCCTCCCCCATATCATAGTCACATACATTGGCTGGATTTTATTGTATAACTTTGTAAAAAGAAATGAAAAAAAAAAAAAAGAAAGAAACTGAGTGTTCCATGCAACTGTCAGCATTTTTTTTGTTTGTTGGCCCAAGCTTACAGCTTTTTTGTGTTTCCTAGTTTATCAGAAGTCTATCACAATGTTTTGAAGAAAAAGAGCCAAGACATTTTCCCTAGATTTTGGTGTCCTCTAATATTTAAATTCATTCTTCTGAATTTATTTCTTATTTACTTCTTCCCCCATTTCTTGAAGATAATCCTCTGAGAAACAGAGATGTGTTTTGCATCCCACGCTGCCTGAAATTTGTCCTTACCAGGTTTTAAAATCTGCAAGCCCTGTTCAAAATTCAAATCACTGGGTCCAGTTCGAAAGGGAGGACTTTGAGTCAAAGTTCTCAGCCACCCACTCTGGATCTGAAAGGCCACTGGAAACAGCCCTTGTCTGCTTTGTTTCTCAGGAACCAGAATAGACACATCCCCCCTGGTCTGCCCTGAGATGTGGATTTGGCTCAACAAGCACATGTCAGCTGCAGAAGCAGCCAGCTGCAGAGCAGTTTTCATGGAAACTGGTCCTCTGAAAAGATAAAAATTGTTTCAGTCTCTTATTGTTGTAGTTTTTAATTTATTCTGCATGAGGTTTGAGGTGGCTAACGGTGGTAGTCTAAGATCAAATTCTTACTGGCCTTTGATTTCAGTTTGATGATTGGCACTATGACTGTGAGTAAAATCAGTTCTAAATCTGTGCTGAAACATGCCACCTATGTATGCTAGGTGCCTGCAAGACCCTCGTGCTAGAAAGCAGCAAGACGAAAGCACAAGACGAAAGTACATGTTTTACAGGTCCTTAGCTGCAATCACAGCTCCCAAAGCCACAGGCTGACATCAGGACTTGCATTTTCACATAAAAGCAAGGCATTCCTTAGCCCTCACAGGTAAATAATGCCTGAAGACGTTACCCACCTTAATGATTTCATGGATGTCTGAGTTTCCAAGCTGAGCCAATCCTGTTAACGGGTTGGGAACAGAGGTAGCCTGGTGATTCCCACTGTCAGCATTCCCTGGAGGAGTCCCACAGAGGTCACCAGCATGGCCTCCCTGTCCCTGCCTGGAGCTTTTAGACAACACACTGCCCAAAGAGAAAGAGTGGTTGATTGGAACAGTTCTTTCCAAAGAGAATCCCACACAGAAGGCAGGTCTTGTGTGGAGAACCTCACCAAAGCAGGGGTGCTGCCCAAGTACAGATTGCCAAAGCCTCAGACTGTCTCAAGCCATCTGGAGTCTGAAGAGCTTGGACAAAATTAAAACAGTACCAAATCCTCCAGTAATGACAGCAGTTAGCACCTATCATCTCCATCCCCTCCAATCCTACAAACAAGTTTAATCTCTGTAGATCAGTTCCCAACTCCACCTCTGAAATTTTTGCTTTCTAATGTTCTAACATAAACGAGGTTGAAAAACCTGTGCAAAATTAAAGCTAAAATTGCAAGTTCTTAAACCCATGAAAACATAACCATTATTGCAGCCCCTGCTTGACTGATCTACCTGGAGTTGCTGGTTTCCTGTGACAGACTCTGCCATACCAACTTACACTAATCCAGTCCTCTACAAAAATACTTTGTGCTCTGGCTTTGAATCCCACAGCTTCTCAGGACAAAACCAGGCCAGTCTACTCCCACTTCCTCTCACTTCCACTCTGCTGCTGTCCAGGGGTCTACCCAAACTGACCACCCTGGCTTTGCTAATCTCTCTTGGGGGAGGCAGAGCCCAAAGAACAGATGGTTCTCTCAAAGGATCCCCATCCTTCCTGCAGGTTTCCTAACTCCAAACCAGAGAGGGAAAAAGTGGAGCAAATGTGACCCTGGCAATTGAGATCCTTTGCTCATACAAGCAGGGCTATTAAAGCTGAACAGGAACATACATCATAATAATTAAAGTGGGCATGAGTTGGCTTTGAATTGCAGGAACTCTGGGTGACCACATTTCACTTTCCCTGTCACTGACTAAGATAGAATTTCCTCCTTCTCATCAAATGGCAACTCTCTTATTTATGGATTACATCTATGCCTTGGAAGGAGGTAGAGTTACTGATAAAGTTTTCCTGAAAAAAACATGCTATATTTTCTTTCAGCTCACAGATGACTGCAGTTGATCACATCTGTTTTCCAGCAGACATCAGTGTATCCAATTAGAAAGATCACAGAATATTTTAGAGGTCTTGGGATTATTTGGTCAGCCAAAAGATTTGGGCTTTGCAAAAGAACAAGAAGACAAATCTGGTATGTGCTAGTTTTCATGACAACCATGGTAAAATATTCTCTCAAAACTCGTTACGCAAATCTAATCCTTAGCATTAGACATATAGATGTGTAAAAACCAAGAGTCTGGAGATTTTTACTATTATGTTAAAAATTGTGGTGACTAAATGAGTTGCAGTCCTGGCTGAACTGACAGGAAAGGTTGGGGTGTTCATGGTCACAAGATATTTCAAACACAAAAAATAATCAAACTCCTCTTTTCCTTGAAAGAGTTCTGTAGTCTTCAGAAAAAAAAACCAAAACCAAACCAAAACAACAACAACAAACAACAACAACAAAACCCCCACCACCACTTAAAAGGATGGAAATGTTATCAAAATGTAGCTCCCAGTTTTGGTAAGTTGTTTAAATTTTCACCTTCAGCTCCGATATGACAAATGCAATGCAGAGAAGAATCTTCAAGCTAAAAATCAGAGGGGTTTGATCTCTGTATTTCCAAAATAAAAACCTATTTTGACGCTTTCTGTCTCTGAAGTGTCTCTTGCAGTTAATTTCTTGGTTTTCCACCAATGTTTATGTCCATGATGTCCTCCTGTAAATGACTTTTCAGGATCTGACAGCTGAAACCATGGGAGCTCCAATGCATACCTACAGACTTGTAGTTCAGTAGATTTAGTAGTTGTTGAGTTTTTGTGGGTTTGGCGGGGGTGAAAAGCCAGAGAAAGCAACTGGGGATTAAGGACCAAAAAGGGCTGAACACAGAGCCAGAAGGGACAAAAAAAAAATTATTTTGAGAAAAGCCAATTGGATGGGATTTTGAGCGAAGTGCTACCTGTGGAAAGGCCTTTGGACTACAAGCCAGGATCCAATCCCAGGCTTGATTCCTGCTTGATGCCTTCAACTGAGCAAAAATTTGCATGCCTAAGCAAAGCAAACAGGACTACACGAGAAATTGCATTTTCTTCATTGAAAAAAAAAAAAAAAGGCAAATCTGTGGCAAATCAGTCAGCTTTAAAAGGAAACAGCCAACCTTCAAATTCGTTGCAAGTCTTTCAGCCAAGCCTTGAACCCTGAGCACTCCTCCTTTCCCAGTGCCACAGCAGAGACATCCAGCATGACAGATTCCACACAAAGGAGATGGAGCATCCCTGCTGCGGGAGCTGAGCCCCCTTTTTGGGACTGCCAACCCAAAACCTGCATGGTGCTGTGCTGCAGCTTTCCTTCCCCAGGGCTGCCTTTGCCTTCCACTGGTGGTGTTGGGACAGGGCTGTTAAACCCCTCAGGACAAAAGGAGTTCTGCAAGGACCTTGTTTCACATTAAATATAAATAGCTATACTGTAGCCTTGCATGCAGTCTATTTTACTTGGGCAAGTGTGTTTTCTGTTAGACACATAAAACACAGAGTGGGTTTTAATGGCTGATCAGATCCCGTTAAAGCAAATTGCATGTTTAAATACAAAGGATGAAAGGATATCTATTATTCTACAAATTTCTAGCAGCGCTGCACCTTAAAAGGAACTTTATAGCAAATTTGTAGCTTTGCAACCAGCTCTTGAACCAGGGGGCATAAAAAGGACGTGTTCCAAGAGCAAATGCATTCCATATTTCAGAAATAATAAGTTCTTGCTCGAACCCAGATCTCACCAGTGCAGAGAAATGGATTTTGCACCCATGGGAAGAGGGACTTTTCTCCAGCAGAACAACTGCAATCCACACAAACGTTCAAGACTAAAGAGCCACATTAGGGGAAACTCTGTCCCAGTAGATCTGGCTCATAGGAAGTGAAAAGATTAAAATACTCCTAGAGCAGTAAGGTTTGTATGAGGGAGTCTTCACAGAGGCAGGAAGAAAATGTTCATGTGGTCTTGGAATTAGTGAAGGCTGAAGGATTAGAAGGAGCAAGACACACAAACATCTCATAGCCTTCAACCACAGTAATATTTGAGCCTTTGTGCTCTATATGGATATTTATATTAATTTATATGGGTAAGCATCTGAAGCCCTGAGCAGATCACTAGGACCAGGGAGATGAAAGTGAGAATATGTGATGATTTGCTGGTTTTGAGAAGGTAAATGGAATTTTCTAGGCTTTTTAAGTGAAGCATGAAAATTCTTCCTTCTCTACTTAGGTTTTATTACTTATCATCATGGTTCTTGATCTCTCTCCATAGCTTTCTTTCATGTAAACAGTTTTCCTTCATGCATTGGAAGGTCCAGGTCCCCAAAGAGGGGATTCACAGTGCTAATTAGGAGAAAGAAAATTTAAAATAATGAAAACTGATCAGAAACAGGAGGGGAAGGAGATTTTAAAGGTGCAAAATTTTATTCTTCCGTGAGAAAAAGTCACATTGGTTTAAAATTAGTGAAAGCTGTCGAGGCCTTGACCGATACCTAAGCCAGAAACAATGAGCCACAGAGCATCCCCTGCACATTCAGCAGGGCAATGAGTGTAGGAGAACACTATAATGAGTTGTCTGCAACAAACCTCAAAGTCTTGAGGCAACTCCTCTTTGTTCCCATTTATGTAAACCTTTACAC
This sequence comes from Phylloscopus trochilus trochilus, assembly GCA_016584745.2. Taxonomy (NCBI): domain Eukaryota; kingdom Metazoa; phylum Chordata; class Aves; order Passeriformes; family Phylloscopidae; genus Phylloscopus; species Phylloscopus trochilus. The sequence goes on from WQNJ02000001.1 coordinate 6,397,540, forward strand.
GCACTCAGGCCTGAAGTATTTGAGCTCTTTCAGCAGGGCACCAAGGAGTGATGCACTACGATCTCCTACACCTCTTCCTCTTGCAGAAAATGAAATGTAAGAGGGTGGACCTTGACAGCAGAGCAGAGGGTGGGGAGCCCTGCCATGGTGTGCACTCCCCAGAGAACTTTGTGTCTGAGTCATGCCCTCAAAAATGTTGTCTCTTGCACAGATCTGCTTTCTCTATTTAGGAAAACTCTGTTGTGCCAGAAAAGTAAAGCTATTTTTTTTGTGATAGGGCACTGGCCTGGCTTTGCTAAGGGTGAAAGGAAATGGCACCAAGGTTCATTTTTTCCCCGTTCAGAAGCAGCAACCCATAAAGCTTCACATTCATCTATAGGTGATACATTCTGAATATCACAAAAAAACCAAATCATTGAAGAAAAATGATCCAAAACACATCATGATCCCAAATAACTTGAATAAAATAAGCAAAAGGCTTGACCATGAACTTTATGTGAAGTAAAGATGAATACTGCACAATCAGCTAAAAACTGCAGAAAATGTTCTAGTCGGCTCTTTCCCACTTCTTCACTGCATCCAAGTTTCAGTTAGAGTAAAAAGATGGAAATTTCTATTTGCAAGCTAGAGAGATTTCCTGGGCTCAAAACCAGAGTATGTCTTCAAGACAAATTCATGCCTCCAAAAATCCCATCACAAGTGATGGGATTATTATTCCTTTATTTTCTATAAACAGGATGTGTAGATAAAGTCTGGGTTGATTTTCTTACAGCGTGTCCAAATGCTTCTGTTAAGGAAAACTCCAGGTTTCCAGTGGTGTAAAATCTTATTGTGAGAGGAGAGCTGCCTCACATTTGGAAGTCAGGAGGCTGCTGCTTTTTCTATTCCTTCCTGCCATCTGCAAGATCTCACATGGGGTAAAAAACGGGAAATTACTGGAGCAAATCTTCAGCTTTCCTCAGTTTGCTTTAAATAACATCCTCAGCCTTCTGCCTCATGATTTACATAATAAGGAGACTGTGTTGTGTTATTACATCAGTTTCATTTCTTCAGGGAAAAAGGCTCCAGATGTATTTGACTAAGTCATTAGTGCAAACATCCCATATTTGTAACAGCATTCCCTAGATCAACTGTAAAGACACACTGTTGATTTTGGCTACAGCCTGAGGAGTGGACAGACACTGCCACTTGATCTAAGCAGCTGCCTCCTGATGACTCCCTCCAAGTTCATTGTCATGGAGAGAAGTACAAACCCCCTAATGGATCCACAACATTCCTGAAACCTGGCAGATGACTCATCTGATAAAAATCACCATTGTACAGCTATTCAAGGAGGAGGGGAAAATAAAAAAGATCTAGCCTTCCTTAGAGAGACTGCTTCCTTTTGTCAGGGTGTTTTTCTTCGCTCATATGGGAATGAAATTACAGGCAAGGACGGAGTGGGATCCTGACACCTCGGCTCTGGTGGGATGCTGCTGTCAGTGGGTTTTTTGGAAGTTCTGGTGAGGAAGATGCTACTCAGGGTGAGGAAAAGTTACAAAGGCCCTGCCTATCTGACTCAGAACCATCGGTGAAGTGTAACGACGAACAATATATGACCCAGCATAATTCTAGAAGTAAAAAATATTGATTTTCCTACATTATTTGCTGCCTTTTTCAACTCATACAAAAACCTGACGACACCAAAGTATTACTCACTACCACATCGAGCAACTGGAAGATTTTTTAATTGCAGATAAAACCTCATTGTTGATTTACTTTTGTACCCTAACACTGACAAGTAGAAATGAGAAAAAAAAAAGCTAATTAGAAGATAGATAGCTTTAAATTGTTAGCAAATTTTTCCAAAAAGGCACAATAATGTGTATGACAAAAACGTGCAAACGAGTTCTCTGAAATACTGCTGCAAAGCAGGAGAGGAGACATGGCTAATTAAATGAGCACCTTCTAAATGGAAGTAACCTAAGTAACTTATTTCTGACTAGAAGTTTTGAGAATAGGTCAGGAATTATGGTAGTTGCTGACACGTTTGCATCACATTTGTGCCACAGCCTCTATCTGCTCCCTGGATGCAACCCCAAGGCTGAGATTCTTCTGTAAATTCTATAATTCTGGTTGGAATTATAAATTGAGCAAGGACTGTCACACTCCCATACAATAACCACTGTATTTTTCATTTAGAACATTTAGAAAGCACTTTCATTTAGTATGGTAAAAAATATGTGTGAGAATTACAACGTACGAGTAAAGTAATGAACAAGCAATATATATATATATATATATATATATATATATATTTGACACATCCTCTCCTGCAGGATTAGACCCCATTAAAAGGTAAAAAATTGCACTTATTGCTGTCTCCTGGCTTTGTCATAACTGTTCAGATCCCTGTTGCTGTGCAGGAGATGTGGTATTTGCACTTAATTGCATCATTTGAAAGCCTTAGAAGAGGTATTCTAACGATTAAATCAATGTAAACCAGGTTTCAGAGCCAAAATAATCAAAGTCTGACCAAGGCAAATGTTCTCAATAAAGTGAGCTTGCCAAACACAAGTGCTAATTAACACCTGATTCTAATTTGGTGATTGTGAGAGTGTGGCAATGAAACCCTATGATTTTGCAAATGGAAATAACATTGTTTTTCCCCATTGGTAGATTGCATGAATTGCCCTCATGGCCAAAATTCCTCCATTTGATCTGTTCTGGGTACAGTCCCTCTCAGGTTGTACACTACTTCCCTACCTGACAATATTTACCATTCCACGGTGCTTCCCCCAGCTGTAGTGGTTCTCAGTGAAATTTTAACTCCCCTGATGTCAGTTTTCACTGAAAATTTTCAAGATGGGGAAGTTCAAAACATCCCACCGCCTGCAAATGGCAAAAACAAGTGGTCACGTTCTTTCATACTTCCTGTTAGGACGGATTCAGATTTTTGGGGGAGGAAGAATTCTCTCTCAGCCAGTTTTCACATGGGGAACTCAGGACCTCCTGCGTGCCGTGGCAAGTTCTTCATCCAGCATGACACTGGTGACAAAAGCAGATGCAGCAGCACGTGACTAATTCCTGAAGTCACTGGGCATTTGATCAGTCACCTGAATAACCCAGGGCTTTGCCTTGTGTACTTTTCCCTCTTCACAGTAACGACACACAACAGACCAACCACTACTTGGCATTAGATGGGGTCTTTGTTGACACCCCAAAGGGCCAGGACTGGCTTTGCAAACAGGAAAGGACTGAAAGGACAATTCTCCTGAATTAAGCAATGAGTCTTGCCAGCAGACACAGTGAGTCTCCTCTGCATTAATGCAGTGGCATCTCCCAAATTTTTTTTTTATTATTTTATTTTTTATTTCTTAAGTGCACGCTCAGTGACACTCACATTTCTTTTCATGAAAGTGGCACCAATGCCTTTTTATACCTTTTATACCCCAGTAATAAAACTTTACAAAATAAAGTGCTGCCTTGAATCTGAAAGCTGTGGCACTTCTCATCTGTGACATGCCTAAAATGACGTGCAATTGAACTCCATGTGTGACATACACAAGTAATTACCAGGGCATACGACACATGAAGCATCTTCAAAAACAAAGCGACACAAATTTAACTTCTAGCGGATTGTTGATGAATCCAGTTGTAAAATCAACACCTCATGCATTTGAACTACACAACAGCTACATTACACCATCTACTGATCTTTTTAAAGGTTTTACTCACTTTGCTCAGTCTGTCATTAAAAAATAAAAATATGAAAGCCAAATTTGTAAGTGCAGGCTCTACAGGAATATTTGAAAAGACTCGTGTATTTTATTACCTCTGCAGTGCAAATGTATTTGACTGCCTGTTTAAAGCAACTGCACTTTGTTCTTAATAAGGGTGAATTTGCACTATAAATGGCATCCCCCCTTTGGAAACAATACTTCCTTTATCTGCTTGTGTTCAAAAGCTCCTACCAGGGAAACCTAACTTACCTGTTTCATCTTAAAACTGGAGCTGCCTGTCAAGCTTTGACAATCTTCAGATTCTTTTGGAAATAGGAAGCAACCCATTGTGTTCAAATTTGCTCTCAGTGACAGCTGATCCCACAGGAGCATCTAGTTAGAAAATAATTGATAGCACTTGAAAGAGAAAGGACTGCAAATCAGGTATGACAAGTTTGCATTCAACTGCAGCCCTAAAACTAATTGTCCGGTTAAGAAATCAGCTTCAAAAGGGGGGTGGGGGGAAACTTAAGGGGAAGGAAATGAGAAGTTTGTTTATTGCACATACACTTTCATTCTGACAATATTTTCCTCTTTAAAAGGCAGGTCTGGAATAAGCAGTACATTAAAGGGATGGGCCCAAAGCAAAGCCTCCAAACCGAATACTCCGAACTTTATGACTCAAGCCCATCTGTAGTTTGTTATAACCAAGTCATAAGGCATAAATGAAAAAATCTGGATGCAGAAGGACAGAGGCTCAACCCTGCTACCATTGAAGCGAACAGAAAACCTCTTGCTGACTACAGAGGACTCTGGATCAGGCATTAAAATTCCAGAGTAATACTGGCACAGCTTCAGTCGTGTGAGTGTGTGTGTGTGCCTGTGCATAAATACACACACAGCCCAATATTACGGGTTTTTAACCCTGGCTCTTATGTCAGACTGTAACACCGGATGTCAAAAATGAAGATAACATGGGAGGAAGTTTATTTTGATGAGGAAATCCCTAAATGCTGTTGAAAATATGCTTGGAATGGTTAATTAGCATGTAGGGGCTTTGGAGGAAATGATATCTTGCAGCTTGACCATCATCTTTTTGCCAGGTTTCCCTTCAATTTATCTCTTATCTGCAGGAAACTGTCTCACAGCTTCTGAATCTGCTGTTGGCTAAAAAGAGAAAAAAGACAATGACTCATTGTTGGGCAACAAGACAAGTTCTATTTGGATTGTAAATTTCCACATTAATACGAGTTAATGTCCTATCTACTGTACTTCAGCCCATCCAGGGGATACGCAGGGTGGGCTCTGAAACCAAACAAAAGTGAAAGTTCCTCCACCAAAATAACAAAGAGTAAACGAAGAGAAGATAAAACACCCAAGGGATGAAAACACTGAGTAAGAAAAAAGAAAAAAAATCTGCCGTGTTTTCTACGACTAAGGCATCAAAAAGGCTTTATTAATAAATGAAATTATTGCAAATAAGGGCTTAGACAGGATACAAAAGCTGATGCCCGCCGAAGTTATTGCTGGTCAGAGGACATTAAGCACCTTGACTGCTGAGACTTGTCTATTCCAGGGGGTATCTTCATGCACAATCAAGCAAGGCAGGATTCCTTCCTCGAGGGCTGGCAGTGAAGGTCTGCTTAGACACACGTGGTGAGCTGGGTTGCTGCATCCAGCAACCACCAAACAGGGGCCGGGAAGATCACTGGAGCATCCCGGCCCCCGGCTGGAAGTGCCGATGGAAATGCCGAGCTTAAGGAAGTGCTGGGGGAGGGACGAGATGCATCAGGCGATCCCCGTGCCAACACTAATGAGCACATCAATGAGAGGATTAAGAAGGGATGGGGACGTGTTTCTCCCGCTCCCTCTCCTGCAGTGATTGCTCCGCTGCTCAGAGGTGTGGCTTCATTTGGGTAAAAACTGAAAATTCAGCGGCTTCTCCAAATATTACATAAAAGGAAAGAATTACATTAAAAAAACCACGACCTAACCGTGTAAATATTTTTTCCAGTTTTGCTGACCAAATCCCAAGCATGTCATGCGTCTTGCATTTTTTATTCCCCCAGCTCTCTCTCCCCAGTGCTGAGCTAACATCTGAAATAAGAGTACACAATCAGTATGTTAATAATAAAGGAGTCTGCTCGCTGCATTATGCAGACATCAGAGGAATTTCTTCCACTGTCTGATGAATATTATAAACAGGCCCGTTTGTATTAACAGAGCCTTGTGTAGCAATTCCAAAAGTGACAAACCAAACAGTTTTAAGTGGTTGCATTCCATCCCCCAAAGCTCTGAGTATCAAACATCACTGGAGACCTGCAGCCCGGCTGCATGTGAGGAAAACAGAGAGGCCCAGGCTCCCTTGGGCTGGAGGCTGGGTGCTGAAGCAGATGACTGTGACGAGGATTTTTGAACTGCCAAAGTGACGCTGCAAATGCGATCTGGAATTGCAGCTTGGAGGGCCAGGGCTGTTGTATCGGCTACCAAGAGGGGAGGCTTTTGTTCTGGAGAGAGAGAAAGAGAGACTTCAGGAAGAGTTTACATCTGAGTCATCGTCTCTGCCAGCTTGTGACTGTCCATCAGCCGGCTGAGCAGCAGAGCTGCTGCAAAACATTGCAGGATGGTGGGGAAGTCCCGAGACCTGTGACCACCACGGGCCTCCTTTGCTGCCCTGCTCAAGGAAAGATCCCCTTCCTGTGGGCTGAGGACCAGATGGTAACTCTTGGACTTGGAGATGATGGTAAACATTGCAAGCATGTGGCCAAACTGCTTGAATTACCACCCAAAACTTAACATTTAGGGCAAAATAGGCACAGCGCCTTCCCATTCCTGCATAAGGTGTTCGAGACCCAAAGCAGAGGGGTGGGGGGAATAGCAGGAAAGGAAAGAGGAGAATCACCTGAATGTCCCTTTTTTTTCCCCTGCTCTTTTCCCTCTCTACCTTCTTAGTCTCTTAGGAGACTGGGAATCCTCCTGGAGCAGGCTGAAGTGGGAGGGGGACATCCACCTTTCTGCAAATCATCATCATCAGACATGTGCAGATGTCAAGGCTGCAATCCTGAGACACTGTGAGCTCTCAAGAACTCAGATCAGAAGAGAGAAGACTGCAGGCCTGCCAGGTCCCTTCATTTCACATAACTGGAAAGAAAGCAGGGTTCTGAGCCATCCAGAGTTTTCTCTGTGCCTGTCATTGTCACAAGGCTTGTGCACCTTGGAGTGGAAGGGACTGGGGCAGAAATGCTTGGGAGAAGTTTTAATCACCCAAACTGGAGGATGCTTATTTGCTGTTTATTCCCACCAAACCACTTGGGTTTCCAAAGTGGAAACTGTGAAGGGACAGTCTTTCTCATGAGATTTCCTGTTGGTGCTGCATCCAGTAGCACCGGAAATATCACAAGAATAGCTTTTCTTGTGGTATTTTATTACTTCTGCTTCTGCTCCTGACCGGAATTGGGAAGTACAGGGGTGCATGGAAATGAAATATAGTGGTCAGGGGAGAGTCTGCCAAAAATTTGGAAACGACAACAGCAAGAAAGGTCATTCACTCAAGTCTCAGGAACTGCTCCCAATCTGCTCCTATTTTATTCAGACACATTTATGTGATGCTGCTTTTAAAAGTCATTCACCCAAGGCTGGCATCAGCACCCATTCAAACATGGGCTGTCTGTGGTTTAGCTGGGAGTTCTGCAGCTAAGTTCCTATAGAGAAGTGGCTGCTGTTTCCTAAAATGTTTAACTGACATAATCCATCATCAGAATAGGGGAAAAAAAAAAAGAAAAAAAAAAAAAGAAAAAAAGCACCACATCCTGCCACATCTCAGTTGCATTGCCTTTATTTAATATTAGGGCAGCATGATTAGTCATATCAGACAACATAAAATCTGCTTTCCCTGGTCAAAAGAGAATCTATTTATCGGCATTTATTTCCTGCTTGAAATTGTTTGACAAATGCTGTGGGCAGACAAAATCTGTCCAGCAACTGTTTGTAAATACACGTTGCAAATATTTTTCAGCTCTCTCAGGCAGTGGTTCTTGGTGGCAGTGGTGACTAAGCAGTGCAAGCAATTCTGTTGGCAATTCTCCCCCAGCCACGTTTGCCCCGCAGGCAGCCCGGGGGCTTCTTGATCCAGATGGCAGGGGAATGGCTCAGGCAGGGATGGACACCTAGGAGCAGTCAGGAGGAAGGGAAAGCCAACAGCAGCTCAGGCCAGCAAAAGCTGTTCGGCAATTTACACTCTTGGCATTGCAATCAGACTACCTGAACCACATGGGACCGATTCCATTTCCTGTTTGGTTGATTTAATCTTTACAAGTTACTCCTGTTTCTTCCTGAAGTGAATTCTCCTTCACTGCAAAACTAATTTTGTTCCATTATTAAATAAGTGTTGGCTGCTAATCAGCACTTTGCCTTCCTGAACAAGCTCCATTTGCAAACAAACCTAATTAAAAGAATAATGATGAGAAATTATTTAAAAGCCAGAACAAGATTCTCTAAGTTCATTTCCCTAATTATCTGTCACCTTAAGAGCACTTTGCTCAGTTTAGATTAGAAAAGTGAAGTTTTGCTGCAGAAATGCCAGTGTCATGAGGAATAATCATGGGTACTTTCAATTCCTTTTTTTGCAGGAGGCTTGGGACACTTGTGTCACCAGTGAATAATTGCACTGAAGTTGGGAGCACTATTCCATCATGATAAGACAGATTTGGCCCAAGGAGGCATTTTTCTGCTGGTATTTTAGAGAGCTCTTTCCACATGCTGATGGAAGAAAAAAAAAAACAAAACAACTTCCTGTAATAGTTGGTTCCATAGCTTCTGTAATGAAACTGGACCAAATTCTGCATCAACAACCTGTGCAGGCAGGAGAGAAAACATTTCTTTTAAAGTCACAAAAATTTTGTCTCATTCCTCACTCCCTCACAGCTGCACAGATATTCCAAAGCACGCTTCACGCCTCAAAGCAATTATTGTTGTAAAATACCTTGGCTACCACCAAGGACTTTGCTGCACTCTTCAGAGGGCGTGCCTCCACTCCCAGCTGTGCTCCCCTGGAGTCGGGCATCACAGATTTCCTGTGCCAAGGAAGAAGGTGGTTTGGGATGCAGCCTCACTGCTTTTCCCCTTTTTTTCACATCCTGCTCTGAGTTGCCACTGTTGGGTGGCATTTGGGTCATATCCATGTGTGTACATTCCTTGCACACCTGTACTTTCCTCTGTGTTAAAAACTGGGACACTAAATTGTACATTTATATTGTACAGTTGTATAATAGGTAAATACTTTGAAAAAGCAGGGATAACAGAAATTATCTGGAAGTTCAACCAGCAGCAGATGGGATCTTATGAAGGGCTAGCAGATTGTTGTAGACTGACACAAACAAGAGTTCTCTATTCAAAATCACAGAATGTGCTGGGTTAGGAGGACCCATCAGGATCATCAAGAACACTCCAATGACTTTTCACACACTTCAGAACTATGTATTGGCACAAAACATTGCAAAGATGCCCGTTTAAACCTCCAGCAGCACCTTTCACCCAGAGCATAAGAATGACTCCTCAACTTAATGGTCTTGGTGCTTCCTTCTTAGTCAAGTGAAACTGTAAGAGCCTACCAGGAGAATTTTAAGGTCAGTGGGAAATTTGACTGAAAAAAACCCCACAAAATCTTCTCTACCTGGAATTTGCCACAATTAAATGAAAGTGAAAATACAGAGCTGGGTTACATGCATCCAGTGTACATAAAATTAAAGTATTGCATAGGGACAGATGGTCCAGACTGTCGCCCTTCTTTTCCATGATATTCCTCATTTTTGAGGAATTTTGCCTGAAACAGTCTGGATTCACTTACATATTTCTTTGGGAATGTTTGGGTCTGAGGTTTTGTCCTGAAATACCAGGCACCTATTGTTATGATTTTAGCATCTATGTTTTAATTCTTTTCTAGCACTTCAGTGGCACATGGATTTTTTCAATTAGCTCAGTGCTCTTTGGACGACTTTTCAAAATAGCAAATGCAAATTAGATGGTGAAGAATTAGAAATGGTGTGAGGGTCAGCCCATGATGAAAGTTCAATTAGAAATAGTTGAAGTCCTGGCCACCACAGCTGAAGTATGGGATAAAATCTGGATTTGATTGCTGATAGCCTCATAAAATTCTTTCCATATCACTTGTTTTTCTTATGTATATGAAGAACCACAAATAACATCTTTATTTCCCGGGATTATTTCAAAGATAAATGACTTGATGTTTACAAATCAGTTGGATTTTAGAGTGGATGGGGAGTGGGGAAGAAAACTAAACAAGAACTTGGATGGGCCAAGAAAAACAGCAGATTTTCTTCATTCTGTTTTCAGCAGAGGACGTGACCACGTGCTCGAATCTACCCCTGTCTGTAAGTGACAGCAGAAGCTCCCAGAGTTAATTGTGTGCTTTGGTGCTTTTGTAACAGGACAGATTGACAGGTATAACTGAAAAAATGCAGATTATATGGCAGTCTGCCCCCTCAGGGCTCCTCCATCATTCCCCAAGCCTGGCATGGCTTGGCCACCACTGCCCTGCCACTGCAAACGCTGCAAATGCCCAGATGAGGATCACAGGCAGCAGCACCCAGGCACCTGAAAGCAGAATTTGTCCCATTACGTTTGGAAGACGAGTTTTAAATGTTCTCCAGGGCAGATGGAACAACCATTCCAGAGCGGTGGAACAACCCATCCCCATTGGGGAGCCCGGATCATAAACCTGAGCTCAGGGCTCGGAGGTGGCGGGGATTTGGACTCCAGCTGAACCTTGCAGCTCCTGCTTAGCCAAACGAAATGAAATTGAACTGGAGCACGTGAACTGGAACTACTTAATCAGTAGTTATTTGATCAGCACAGCAACCGGGCACAGGCTTGGCGCTGTCCCAGCTCTGCCCTCCGAGAGCCGTCGCAGTTATTTAAGGAGCATTCTTTTAATACACTTGAAAGAAAGCAACTCCTGGCCTGCCGTGTTATCAGTCCTGTGCATCTCAGGATCTAACACGTTTTGGAGCTGGTTATCAGCGGCAGTAAAATCAACATTTTATAGGCTTCTATTCTTGTGCCACATTTGTTGAAGTTGCAGCGCTATCGCGGAACAAATGCCTCTTTCATTGCCTTTCTGGAAACATAAAGTTCCTTTAAAGCCTAGAAAATTAAATTGTGTTCGTCTGGGAGACGGCGTGTAGACAAAATCTGCTTCAAAAGTCAGAAGGCCCCTGAGTCAGAGGAAAGTTCAATTAATTTGTCAGAGAACTGAAAACAGATGATTTCAATCAGCACCGGAGAATGACTTCATGGCTGGGAAAGGCCAGAGCTCCGCTTCCAGCCGCACTGACGGACGGCCCCGCAGGACTCACGCTGCTCGGAGCCTCTGGCTGCGTTGAGCTGGGCTCAGCCGAGCCGGGCTGGGCTGGGCTGGGCTGAGCTGAACTGAGCCGAGCAAAGCCGAGCCGAGCAAAGCCGAGCCGAGCAAAGCCGAGCCGAGCAAAGCCGAGAAAAGCCGAGAAAAGCCGAGCACGACACACCGGGTCGAGCCGAACTCAGCCGAGCCCAGCCGAGCCGAGCCGAGCGCGGTCCCGCGCGGGGAGCGTGGGCTCATGAATGGCCGGGATGCCGCGCCTTCCCATTGGCTACGCCGCCCGCGGAATCGGCCAATCAGCGCTGCGGGCGCTGCCGGGGCGGAGCCGCTCTGCCACCACCGCTGTCCCGTCCTGTCCCTGTCCCTGTCCCTGTCCCTGTCTCTGTCCCGTCCCTGTCTCTGTCCCGTCCCGTCCCGCCCTGTCGTGGTCCTGTCCCTGTCCCTGTCCTTGTCCCTGTCCCTATCCCTGTCCCTGTCCCGTCCTAGTCCTGGTTCTGGTCCTGGTCCTGTCCCTGTCCCTGTCCCTGTCCCTGCCCCGTGCCGTACCGTCCCGTCCCGCCCTGTCCCTGTCCCTGTCCCGTCCTGGTCCTGTCCCTGTCCCTGTCCCTGTCCCTGTCCCGTCCCGTCCTGTCCCTGTCCCGTGCCGTCCCGTCCTGTCCCTGTCCCTGTCCCTGTCCCTGTCCCTGTCCCTGTCCCTGTCGCTGTCCCATCCTGGTCCTGGTCCTGGTCCTGTCCCTGTCCCATCCCGTCCTGTCTGTTCCCTGTCCCGTCCTGGTCCTGTCCCTTCCCTGTCCTGTCCCTCTTCCGTCCTGGTCCTGTCCCGACCCCGTCCCGTTCCTGTCCCCTCCCGGTCCTATCCTTCTCCCGTCTCTGTCCCGTGCCTTCGCTGTCCGCTGCCTCAAGCTGTCCTATCCCGCCTCTGTCCGGTCCCATCCCTGTCCTGGTCCCATCTCTGTCCCGTCTTATCCTGATCCCATTGTGGTCTTGTCCCGCCGCTGTCCCGACCCATCCCTGTCTCGTTCCCGTCTTGGTCCCATCCCACCGCTGGCTGTCCCATCCTTGTCCCGTCCCATCTCTGTCCCGTCCCGTGGCTGTCCCGCCCGTCCTTCCCTGCATCCCACCCCTCGCGGCTGTCTCGGGGGCGGCGGTGGGAGCGCGGCTCTGGGATGCGGGGCGGGGCCGGCTGTCCTCGCTCGGGAGGCTTTTCCCGGCCGCACCCGCCGGGGGAAGCGCGGGTGTCGGGAAGTGCCGCTGTCCCATGCACCCCACGAGCACGGCTGGACCCCGCGGGAGCTCCATCCCTCCCCGCTTCCCCCCTGATCGCGGGGACGTCCACGTTACACCATCGAAAATACCGGATCCGACCCTCCCAGTTTATTTGTCCCTGTCCTTTGGGTAAGGAATACGCCAAGACCTTGCCAGGGAGAGATTTGTCCTGCCTGCACGGAGAGCGTGGTGTCACCACACACACCCCAGACAAAAAACTGCTTCCGTGGCAAACAACAACAACAACAAAAACAAAAACACCCCAAACAAACAAACAAGCACAAAAACCACCAACAAACAAACAAACAAACAAAAACCCTTGCGTGGGAAAAGCCCCAAATCCGCTAGCTCCACCACTGCAGGATTTGGACTGTAAGAAGGTCTGAATGCATAAAAATTTTTTATCGTTCCCCTAAGCTTGACCACTTTTATGAGCAGAAGTAAGGGACAGACACACGAAAAGCAGGGAATGTTGCTTTAAGGGATTCCAGGGAAACACCTGTGCCAGGATCATACATTTTTCTTAGAAATATGTATTGCTACTTCCCTCAAACAGGCAATTAATTTAAAATTGATTCGATTATTTAAAGCATTAATTACTGCAATTTGAAATAAGAGATGCATTTAAAAATTATTATTATTAATAATAATAATAATACACTCTTCTCTCTTTTAAAGTTTTGTGCTGCTTTAGCTCTGGCAGTATCTCAGGAAATCATTATATGCCCTAAAAAGTACTGATGAAATATATTAGGGTGCACTTTTATTACTCCACAAAATATTTTCTGCATTTTTGCCTTTTTTAACAAGAGTGGCGGGGGGGGGAGTATGGTTTTTACACTCCACACAAGTGTTATTTCTTTCCATCTTTGGATTACCTTTGCCACTGACACCAAAGAACTTTGAACCAGATCAGAAATGGGTGGCTTCAGTCCCAGCCCCTGTGCACAAAACCAACCCCAGCCTCAGCATCTTAATCAGGAGGTCGCTGACAACACAGAGTTTCTCTTACAGGGCAGATCTTGTCCTTGCCTATTTAACTCCAATTTAGCACTAACGAAGCGCTGACAGAGGACAGATAAAATGGTTGCTAGAAACTGCCAGGAAAAGCTCCATCCAGCTCCTGCCGAAGGGAGCAGGAAAGTGACGGATGACTTTGGAGGATAATCACCAAGTGGGAAGGATGGATGCTGGCCAAGTGTGCTACGCATACCTCGCTCCAACATAAAAATAAAACGCATGGCTGCAGTGGACAGGCTATTCCATGTCAGTCCAGCGTCCTGCTCCTCCACGAGCCAATATCCTGGAGTCAGCTGGGTCAGTGAATGGCTGGGCTGTTGCTCTGACACTCCTTGGTCACTGAAATGTGCTGGTGCTCCTCCTCAGAAGACACTGAAAGTACCAGGATCCCTTTAAGGGAATGAAAGGTCTGCTGTTCCCTCTGCTGTGATTGTCTTCCCTTTATTCCTTCAGGAAGGTCTGGCAACTCTGGCTTCTCCTTGCTCTGCAACCTTAATGGACACAATCTCGAGTAAAATTCATTTCTCTGGTTTCTCAGAAGCTGAGAAGACCTAACCTGGTACAACTCCTTACACAGGAGTAAACACAAAAAAATATTGTGGAATTATTTCTCAAGAAATAAAGAAAATACAACAAAAAGCAGAGGAAAAAGTAGTTTTAAAAGTATATAAAAGAGGTTGCTGTCATCCTTTCCACAAAGTCAGGGACAACATTATCACTGGTTTCAGGGGAAGCAGGATGATCCCTGCTTTTCAGAAGTTTTGTTTTCTGCCTGCTCATGAAACAAACAAGGACCCTTTGCACATGGCTGTGTTGTAAAAGCAAAAATTGGTTTATACTCATAATCTTTGCAGAGTTCAAACTCTAACGGCAGAAGTTAAACTGTACAAGTATCTGAATCCAAGCAGATAATCCCACTGTTCCAGCCTCTGTTATTGCTATAAAATTATATTTGTACTATTTATGGAATGTGCAGATACAGGGGAAATGTATTTATAGCTGTTTTGACTAGTTCTACTGTATGCTTAGAGAAGAAACCGTGGAATTTGGGGTTTGGCATTTTGGACACTGGGCAAATTAGAGGGCCCCTAATTCTCTTGACTGCCATTTGCTGCTGTGCGGTTCTCAGGTCAGCCAGGCATCTCTGGTTGGAAGGGAATACAATTCTCAGCATCAGCCATGTCCTCTTCAGCTAATTATCTGTAAAGTGCACAGCCAGCTTCTCTCCCTGGGCTGCAGGAAATGCTGACTTGAGTCACATTTTGGAAAAGCTCTAACATCTCTGAATCAGGAGAAACTTTTTTACTGCTTCTGTTTAAGTCAGTTCTTCACACTTGGAACGAATGGAAAAGCTTTTGTAGTTTTTGTCATGAAGAAATGAGATAGCAAAATCCTTTCACTATGCCTACAATTTAACTTTGACTTTCCTATCACCTTGGATATTGGCTTTAGGCATTTTGGTATGAAGTAATTATGTCAGCCATAGATTCTTCAATTTCTCTATGTTCCATTCAGTAGCATATTCATAAAATCATAAAGTCATAAGGTATATAATGTTTGTTAAAGCTCAGAGAATCCTACACAGCCTGTTGGTTTGGTGAGGATGGTTTACAAATGTGGAGTCCCAGCTCCTCCAGTGACCATGAGGAACCTGTTTGCTACTTTAACCCTTCTTTCCCTGGAGAAAGGACACAGCTGGCTCCTGCAAGAGAGCAGGGCTTTTGAGACCTGGAGAATTTAAAAACGCATTTTCTGCTGCTGCCTATGCCCATGCAATGAAATCCTGCTCATCCAAAAAGGGCTGTGAGCACAGTCTGAGAAAAACTGCCCCTGAGCAGAAAATCCTAAGCAATGGGTTTTCTTTTGCTTTAAGAATTAGTGTCACTCAACAAAGCCCGCTGGTGGGATGGGAACATCTCGAACATTCCTGCCTGTGGAGGTGCCATACCACGATCTCCAGATAGCCTTTCCCTCCTACCACATGACTGCAGCGATAAGCAGAGTCAGATGAGGGCCCATCAAGGCGCCTGCTCCTGCTGAAAGGGAGCGGGGCGTCCCCCCCACCCCAGCACCGATGGACCTGTGCGCCCCCGGCACTGACACCAGTGCTCATCTGAGCCCTCTGGGAGCTAATTCAGCTCTCTCAGGCACCACAGGGGGGAAAAATAATTGAAAGAAGATGTTTAGGTATTTGCTGGCACAGGGAGCTGAATCAGCTTGCTAAGGGGTCATAGGAGCACCAGCCCTGGGTTGAGTGCTGTGCTCTGCTCAGGAAGGGGAGAGCGCGGATTTGCCTCTTTCACTGGCAGCAGACTGTTCTTCAGGCACCTACGTGACTCAATCCAAAGATTTTTGTCCACTGGGATAAAAAAAGGGCCCATTTTTTAGTGTAACTACCCTCATTTTCTCAACAAATCCTTGCCAACGTTTCCCACTCTTGCAGGATTATGGCTTTATTGGAGGGAAGACAAAATATTTTCTCCAGTAATTCAGAATTCTCCCTTTCTTCCTTTCTGAGCAGGAAGAAAAGGAATAATCATAAGCCAGCTTTGCACTGAGTAATGAACCACATTTATTTTATCACCTTTTTTTTTTTTTTTTTTTTTTTTTTTTGTATACCGGTAGTACTTAAGAGAATCCAATCAAGGATCAAGCCCACATTGTTCAACACATTAAACAAACACATAATAAACAGCCCAGCCCATGCCACCAGTGACTTTGTACACTTGGGGTTTTATAAAACCCTCTAATTGGAATATTTTGGATGAATCTAGACTTTCCAGAATGAAGCACCTAAAGTAATAAGTAAGGGAGGCTGTGTTGGAAAATGTCATGATTGCATTTAAATAAATTGGCCTAGTTAGATTAAATGAGCAGCCTTTAAAGAAGTAATTCTTCCTCCATTCTGTGCAGAGGTTCTGTCACAGACCACCAGTACTCAAAGTGAAGAGCCTGTGAGAAACAGCTGGATTGAGTGAAAAATCAAGAAACAGCCTGATAGGCAGTCAAGCCCATTTAATTACGCTTCCTAATTATATTTCCCATGATAATTATGTACAGTATTTAAATGCAGCATGCTATTTCCTGTTGGGAGTGATTAAAAACACCCTGGCGATTGGCGGAGAGATGCCGGTGGAACCGGGGGACGTCTCAGATGCTGCCGATAAGCGCCGGCTCCCTCTCAGACAGGAAAAGCGCCGGGATCTGAGCGCAGCCGTGGGCAGAGCAACCTGCAGGGCACGGAGCTGCTGCTCACCTGAGAAAAGGCTCCCAGATAAACCCCATCCCCGTATCTGCTGCATCTGCGCTGGTGGGTCGAGAGATTTCAATCTGGGCGCTTGGAGCTCAGCATCTCGCTGAGTTTTATTAGCACATCTGAGGGAGGCTGGCAGAACACCCAAGATCCCGGGGAGCCAGGAATCGCTCTCCTCTCCCCTCTCTGCCTCTCGCTGCTGTGCAATTGTTATTCACAATTGCTGCAGTGCCCGGCTCCTGGCAGGTATTGTACTCGGCGCCTGCAGCAGGGAAGGAGGAAGCTGGAGGGGAAAAGGAGGAGCAGGCAGCAGAGAAATGCTGGGGTCTGGGGGAGGTTTAGCTGCTCGGGGAATGGATGGTGCCCCAGAGAGCAGAGAGATATGAGGCCTCTGCCAGCTGCTCCTGGAGAATCACAGAGGATTTAACTGTGCTGGAAGGGACCTCAAAGCTAATCTAGTCCCAACCCCTTCCACTATCCCAGGTTGCTCAGAGCCCGGTCCAGCCTGGCTTTGAACACTTCCAGTGATGGGGCAGCCACAGCCTCTCTGGGAACCTCTGTGCTCCTCTCCCTCCAAATGTTACTTTGGAGTTTGTAGGACTGGCATGCCTGGCCTCATGGGGAGAACAGGAGGAGAATCCCTCGTTTCATCGTGTGAAATCACAAATTCATCACTTACAGGAGAGATCTGGACTCTCCATGTCCAAGCCCTCCCCCAGGACAGACAGTGCAGCAAAAAAAAATCCTTTGAATACGTTTTCAGCTTTTGTGCTGCTGAATCCACACACTCCAGATTTTTTTTTCCTAGACATGAAATATTTGTCATTGTTAAGAAGGCATGGCATTTAGTTCATATGCATGTTCTCCTGGACTATCCCAAAAGGGAAGCATTGCTTCTTAAAAAATGTTGCAAAGGAAAATGCTTCCAGGAGTTGGCCTTTGAACTAAGTTTCTGCTTCATTTAACTGTTGAATTTGACAGCAGTAGAGTTCCTAATTTCTTTATGGAATGAAATGCTTTCACTTCTGATCAACACAGGCTAAATGTATTTGCAGCACTGCAGGATACTCCCTGGAAGAGTTATTAATGTTACATTAGACCTAAATGAGCTGAATAAGTATGGATTTCTGGGGACAACTCCAGATCATCTTCTAATTAGGCAGAACACAATGGGAATATTGAACCATTGCTGTTACTGTGGATGCAGATACAACCTCAACAGCCATTACAGAAATATCAGCCCCCTAAAGTCTTGAGAATGTTTCTTACCAAGATCAGAATCTAAAATTAGCAAGGACAACCTTGAGTCAGACTCTGAGCCATCCCACAGAATCAAGCATATCTAGTAAGAATAATGAGATATTTCAATTATCCAGTACTCAGCTTATTACATGTAGAGATGGACTCTGAACACTTATGAGTGTCTTCATTTTGTCAATAAAAGAAAACACAGTCTGTGAGTTAAGACAGCACGGGCAGATGGAAACTTCTGTGTGTGGAAGGAATACAGCAATTTATCCATCTACTGCTAAAGGTTCCAGGCAAGATATTTGGCACACAATGACTGAAAATGAATGGGCAGTAGCTTTTAACAATTTCTCTTTTCACCATTCTTGCAATTTTAAATGTTCTTGATAAACCAGCACAATAAGAAACAGCTAATCTGTTATGCCATTGTAGGCAGTGTTTACTAATCCTGAATAATTCCAGATTTACACCACTCTGATTGAGACCAGTTTCTAGCCCAGAAACTTTATACAAGGCAAGTATTTACATCTGAGAGCACATAAGTACCAGAAACACCAGAACCTTTGATTTTTCAAAAACCCCTATCATTCAAACTGATTAAGACATGTGTCTCAATTTACTGGCTTGAGGTTTTCCAGTTGCATTCCCTAACTCTCCCTCTCCTCTATATTACCTCTTCCTGCCTCCCTCGCTCCTCCTGAGTGAGAAAATGTGCCTTTTAGGCCTTTCAAAACAGTTTAAACTCAGACCTAAAGCTCCATTCCCATCTCAATCCCATGAACCAAGCTGCTTGCACTGTTTCAGCAGTTAATTAACAATGAATGCCTGCCTTTGGAGACTGGGTGAAGCAGGGTGGGGATAAAAGATGAAGAAGGCTGAGGACAGACATAACAAGAATGGGGAGGGAGCAAAGTGGGTGGCTTATCAAATTCCAGAAATACCAGACGTGGAGAGGTGTTGATTTGTTGCTGGGAAAACCCTATTTGTTTATGGAGTTTAATCACCTGTTTTATGTTTGTTGTTTGAAACATAGGGGAGACAATGGGATGGTTTGCCTCCAGTGCACTGGAATACAGTACAGTAAGTGTTGTTCACAGGAATTTTAAGTCACTGGTATGTGTAAATTAGAAGAGCTCAGATCATTAACAGCTCAGGCTCCTGCTCAGGCTGTGTGAAGGAGGTACCAAAGAATGTGCCCAAGGTTGACAGTCAGAAAAAAAATTCTCATTCATGATCCATAAAATAAACGTAACTCTTTGAGGTGAGGTGAAGAAATTTGGAAAACAATGCATCCCACATAATATACCTCAGCAAGGCACAGGCTGTTACGTAGCTTGGGCTTCCCTTACTTGTGCCATGTCTCTTCTATTTTTTCTTTTTCTTTTTGAAGCAGCAGCCAGAGCTCTGTATCATTCTAAAAGAAGCATCAATTGACATCCTGTTTCTGAACAACTCCACTGCTTGGGCTGCTTGTGGAAGGTATTTTTGCATCCTTTGTGCCCTGCCCAGAGGACAGGACGTGTGCCCCATGGGTGAGCTGTGCTGCTGGGCTGCAAAAGGGCTCTGCTAATTTAATATTTTATCACATCTGGTCCCACCCTTCTAGCCTAAAGCACAAGGTGGTCTAGCAACTCATCCAGCCAAATCTCAACCCAATCTGAGCTCTGCTGAGATTCAGCATCCTCCCCAGTAGTCCAGGGATGCTGCTGCACCTCTCCAGTGAGGAAAACACACAAATAAGTACTTTTGTCTCTGTATTTTTGCCATAAACATCTGTAAAGTCACACCGTTACCTTACTCCAACTCTTTCTCAGATAAAATTCTCACAAATAACCCCTGAGAAAAGAAACTGTAACTTCATCTACCACTGATTGCTTGAAACAGCTTTTTTTATTTATGTGTAAACATTTCTCAGCTAGAGCTTAATTTGGAGCCTTTTGGGGACAGGGACCCTCTATATGTGCAGCTGCTAACATAAATACTTCCTTCTCCACATGTAGATGGAAACATGACAATAAAAAAACACCCCAACAAATATATATGAAATACAAGATTTTCTAAGAATCTCAGCTTTCATTCACCATTGAAAGGAAATGGTTTAGCCTCAGTGTTGCCATAAAAAACATGGTCCACGTTCACTGAAAGGCTAACTCAACATCCATTCATCTTTTTTTTTTTTTTTTTTTGCTAAATATTGAATTGGTAAGTCAACCTCCTTATTCTAGACAGTCTGATTCATGAAATTTGCATGTTTGGGGCTGGCTGTACTAGATTAATTCAAACAAAAATACACAGCTGAACACAGCCCCTCCATGGGACAAGGTCTTACAAAGTTCACGCCGTTCATAAATTGTTCCCAATTCCTATGGCAAATAAGTGTTTATTATTTTGTTAAAAGGGGAGGAAAACAACATCAGCGTCACTTAAATGATGTGGGCCATGTTGTTGACATGTTCTGGTCATGGCCACAGTTTTTGTGAAGTCAGAGTGATTAATGGTGGAGGCTACAGGCTGTCCCTGAGCTCTGTGTGTGCGTGTGGGCAGGGCCAGAGGCATCACACATTATAATAGTGGGATTTGTGAAGCTAAATTTTAACCCCCAGCCTTGGATTTAGGCACTGTAAATATTATGAGTTGTTTTTCAGAAACTGGAATACAAGTTAGATTTTTCTAAATTTGGGTTTTGTTTTGGTGTTTTTGTTGTGGTGGTTTTATTATTATTATTATTATTATTATTATTATTATTATTATTATTATTATTATTCTTTTCCTTTCCTCATTCTCTTTATTATTACTATTCTTGTTGCCTGCTCTTGCAGGGATGACAAACTTTGGGACAAAACCAGTGTGAGGGGTTTCTGACTTGGGCACAGGGCAGAAACAGTGTTTCTCTACAGGCAGAAGGTTCCACATGAAATGAAATTGTGCCCTGGCACAGCCCCTGAACAAGGCAGCAGAGCAGAGTCACCACTCCTTGAAGACAGCTCTTTATCTTCATTCTGCCTGCATGTGGGTGATAAAGCTGACGTTTGGCTTTCATGCAACATCTCTTCAATTTAAAACCAGTGTGATGCTCAGGATCTCAGGCTTTCAGCTGTGGTCTATAAACAGCTCCTGGTAAATTATCAAAGGCATATAAATGATGTGGGAGCCTAAATTCTATTTTTCCAAAGGGATTTACACATGTATTAGGAATGTATGAACTTAGCAGGCTTAGGCAATAAATCTAATTGATTTCAGGAAGGTTCCTAGGTAGCTTTGATATTTTCAGAATGCAGCCCTTTGTCTGATGGGCTGAACCCTTTCTCATTTCCCTCATTATCACAATGAAATTCATCTTGACTCTCTGCCATGATCTAAAATGTGCTAGAATTCAGTCAGCAAAAATAGTACAGTGGCATTCACAGTTGATGTCTAACTTGCTTTTTCCTCCCACTGAAAAACAATATTTCTGTATTTTTTTTCCATGAGCACAAAAGAAGAACCTCAAGAACTAATTATGCTGCCTATGGTGCGAGCTGAGTGGGACCATGTGACATTTGCTTTCATTTGTCACATCTTCTTTGACTCTAACACCTAAAGCTCTGCAAGAGAAGACCATTCTCTAGGAACTCCAACTCTGTTTTCATGAAGCTCAGCTAAGTTGTAACAATTCTTGGGGTTAATGACAAGATCTTTAGTAATCCAGACCAACCCTTTTTTTTTTTTTTTTTTTTTTTTTTTTTTTTTTTTTTTTTTTTTTTTTTTGCTGAAACTCTTAAGACCAGCATCAGCTGGGGCTGAGCGTGGAGTGGCTTCCCTGAATCAAAGTTTCACTCTGTGTCCACCAACGTGAAGTTATTAAAAGTCAGTGGTGAGTGACAGAAGCACGTGAGTCCATGGGACAAACAGAGTCCTCCTGAGATCTTGTTCTCCATCAGGCTGGGCTGGATCTGTCACGAGCACCCAGAGTGAAAAATTCCACTAGGATTCCAAGGGCTGTGTTCTCAGACACGTGGAGAAGGTGGCCCCATTCTGAAGCCCTTGTCTTCATGCAGCCTCCCCGAGCCAACAGCCGTTCGTGCCTCACAGGCAGAAGGACAGCAGGACTCAGCTGCAGTTTTGGCTCTAGGGATAAATGCTAGCTCCCCTTCTCTGGAGGAGCTGAGCTGCTGCCAGCAATTAAGACTCTGAAAAGCAATTCCCCATACTCTAGAGAGCATAACCTCTTGCCACCAGTAATTAAATCTCCCTGTGGCTGTGGTTTTGCCAGCACGGCCCTCCGGCGTTGTGTTCCTGCTCCTCATCCCTTGCTCCAGGGTCACACCACACCACTCCCTCTGCTCCACCAGTTCAGCCATGGATGCATCTGTGCAATGAACTGGAGCAGGGGATAAGTCCAGCAGTCAAAAATAGCCTGGCAGAGAAACACTTCATTTTTTATGTGTCTTCCTCCAAATTGGATCAAATTCCTGATCCGTTTCGCAGCAGAGCCACAAACCAATGCTCCAGGAGAACGGAGGGGCCCGTGCACTGCAGGAGGGAAGATGAAACAAGCAGTAGGAAAAGGCTGGAAAGGGAATACCAGAAGCCAGAATTGGTGTTGAAGACTTAATCTTGTGAAACCACAGACTCACTCTTCCAGCCAGGAAAAAGTCAGCAGCTGCTGACCAGCAGTGTTTTTTCTAACACTTCAGAGCCCCCTTTGAACTCTTTTGTGGCCCTGGGGGGATTGTAGCCCACAGTCAGGGAAACTCTGCCCTAGGCTGGCCATTCAGTCTTAGTGCACTTAGTGCACTTAGTGCAACATTCCAAGGAACAGAAATTTCCCTGGCTGTTGGCACAGGCAAGCTGTCTGCTGGGGAACATGCCTCTTTCCACCCACCCTGGTGAGAAATCATGAGAATCCTGATGGGGAAAAATGTAAGAGGTCAAATATAGCTCTGGTTAGAAAATCATCTTCCCCCACAACATGTCTTGAAAAGAAGAGCTAATGAAAATACTTTCCTTAGCAGAGTTATAGCAAAAAAATTAGTTTTGAGCACATTGTAATGGCAAAATATTGCACTCATAACAATAAATCATTTCTTAAGAAAAACTTTCAATTTTAAAAGCAGCTGTATTTAAAACAACACTGAAAAAGAGAGATCTTGTTTTGAATTGTTTGCCAGTAATGTACAAAAACTTCCTGAGATTCATAAGGAAATGGAATGATCTATGACTCATAAGGAAAACATGAATTGCTTCATTTTATTTTAGAGTATAAATGCAAAGATCTGTATATGAACAAGGAGCTAAGCAAATGTTTGGGCTGTTAGTAGCAGATATTTCATCCACTTTGAAACCTGAATACTGCTTTTCTGAAGGAAAACAGACTTTACTGCAGGACAGAGCCTCAAATTATTGATAGGAATATTCATACACATCCAGTTGCTGGGGCAAAGAGACAGGCAAAAATGAATGCCAGATTCTTGGAAAGCCTTGCATATTTTAGAGAAGAAATTAAAGCCATGCTGTTTAAGGAACATTGTTTAATAATATTCTTTCTGCCACCCTGTGTTCTTTTAGTTCTTTTGTTATTCAGTGCTCGCATTCAGGGCAGATATTTAAGTATGTGCATAATACCGAGCAAATGTCTCAGTGCTATCAACTTTAAAGTTCTAGTTAAGATCATATTTTAGTGGTTTCCTGAGCAGGATTTACATTTTTTTTTTTCCTTAAGCTGTGACCTTTAGCTTGAAGCTTTTTGAGACTTCTTGCGGTGGTAGTGCTGATCTTGATTTAGACCCATGAAACAGATCATAGGTATACATTAGTCAAAATTTGTCCCCTTCAGGATGTCCCACTCCTCAGTACAAGTAAATGAAAAGAATAGTTAATTTTTCTAAATTAATTTCACGTATTTTTTTTAAAGTAACATCATTAGCTATTAGTTCTCAAGGCTATTTCTGTTTCTCTAGGCATTCTCTTTCTGAAAATGAGGGGTTTATTTGATTTCTGCCCACTAGCATGTAAGAATACATTTCAACTCAAACTGGATGCCATTGCATCCCAATTTGAAGTGGCCAGAATTCATCTGGACTGGAATCAGTGTCAAAATAACAAGGCTTCTATCCCAAAAGAAAGACTCAGATTTGGCCAACTCTACTATACGTTATTTTAGGCAATGTCCAAAATACTGTATTTTCTGGAATATTTTGTGAAGAAAACGTCCTGCATCTCTCCAAGGACTCCAGAAAGCTCTCTGTACTCTTCCAGTGGTCCATGAACCACAGCCTGGGAGACAGGAGGGTTGTGTGATTCGTCTGACTTTGTTGATCTATTCCAATTGAGTGTGAAAATGTGCCGTTAGTTAGATTACATTAATGCCGCTCTTATAGTTAAATTTACTGAGCAAATTTCCCTTTATGTCTGCTTTGTTTTCCCCTTTGTCATTTCCCTTTTTCCCTTCCTTTTCCTTTCAAGCTCTCCTTCTTTGAGGAAAGATGAGATCTCCAGCGAGGAGAAGAGGGAACCCGTTAAATACCTCATTATCTCTGAGATCTCTGTTGATTTAGACTTCCAGCCAGAGAAATGGAGTTCAGTTCATCTCTGACTGCACTGACACTGCAGATAACCCCGGCACATCCATCTCAAATTGTCAGCTCAAGACAAATTACCTTCTCTCCAGGATACTCTCTTTCACTGATTACCTACTACTCAAATTAAATGCCATCTGACTTCTGAGAGTCTTTTGTTTGTCAGATTCCACTGGATTATGCAAAAAACGATGGGGGGAGAATCTGGTATGTTTGAAGTCTTGAGAACAGAGGCATAGGCCCTGCTTCCTCATCCAGTTTTGGAGGAAGAGCTCAGGCTTTTCCTAATCTGTTTGCCACCCCACTGTATAGTAAACTTCACTGTCAATAAGAAAGATAAAACCTAAAAGCCTTCTGAATAATGCCTTAAAGCAATAGGATACTGTGAGTTCCTAATGTTTGGTGGCAAATATTTCACACAACCAAAATTTTAAAAGCCCATATTTTAGTTCATTTAGATATTTCACTTAATTCCTTTGTTTTAATGTGTGAAAGAAAAAAAAAAGAGTTAGGAAGTACTTCAAAGGAGGAACTAGTAATTGCAATCATGTTTACTTAAAATTTTCTCTCAAAGACTTTTGGACTTTTTACTTTATTCAACTCTAATTGTCTGGCCTACTATTTCCCATGTATTCACCTCAGGCTGTTTTACAAGTCTGTTTTTTTTGTTTTGTTGTTGGTTTTTGTTTTTTTTTTAAAAAAAAAAACTTTCCCATTTTCCAAAATGAGATAAGAGAGGGGAAAAAAACCTCAACATTTAGATATTTTGAGGAGCAGCACTTTCAGGAAATCTGTACTTGAGAGAAAGGATTCAAATTGTCCAGATCAAATTGGCAGAAAAACCGCCTTTTGCCCTTAGTGCTGAGATTGAAGATTAGAACCTCTCAAATGGGGGAGCCCTGTCAGCAGGAAACTGGGAAGTAATTAAATCCCCTGGTGAGGCAGCACCCCAAGAAATAGTGCAATCCACTCAAAGACAAGATCACTGTATGAAATCAAATTAAGGAGTAAAATTTAAGTCCTGTGATACAATTCTTTAATTTTTTGTTTTCAAACAATACTTTTGGAAATTATGTTAAACTAAATGTGCCATTTCTGTATGAAGCAGCTCATCATAAGACAATCTCCAATTTAGCAGACAGACTCTCCTTGTTGAAATTCTTCTCCTTGTAAAAATAGAGTTCTCAATGTTGGCTGATTGAAGGTGAAAATTAATCTTTTTTGTTCTGAAATTATTACAGAAAATCAGAGATATACCAACCTGTGCTAATAACCTGCCTACAGAAGCACCACATTCATGCAGTTCACTCCCTCTCCTTTTATTTTTTCCCCTGGTATGCTGAAATGTTTTCCTTAAACATAGCTTTGAAGATTTCCACTTTGTTAGAGAATGAAAGTTCCTGGTGGTAACATCTCTGGAGATGGGACAGTGATGAATAGTCACACCTTTCCCGTGCCAAACTGATAGAGCTTCAGACAACTGGGGAGAAGAATAATGGCTCTGCAGAGGGCACAGGGGATTTTATTTCACATAAATACAGCAGCAGAGCTGTCAGGACCTCCCATCACCCTGACCTAACTCTGGTGTGCCCCTCCCAGAGTCACTCAGCACACCCCAACTCGCTTGTATCCTTCCTCTGGCTTCATGGATTCCTTTCTGCTGAGTGGCACAGCTTGGACAGGATGGACAGAGAGCAGCATCCTCACCCAAACCAGTTTTGCTCATTGGCCTGAGAGCTCTCCCAGGAGGTAGGACACGAGCTTTGGGTCCCCTGGGGCGGAGGAGGAAACTGAAGCCTGACCTTCTCTACACAGAGATCAGTAGCCATGGGTCCCCTGTATTTCCCATGTCATGGATTTCCCAGGGCTGCTGTGGCTTTGGATGTCCAGCCTTCTGCTGACCCAGTCCTCCCAAACAGCCCTTTTGCCTCTGCATTCAGTGTCACCCTCCTGGGTCCCTTCTGGCCACTGAGAGCTGACATTCCTGGTGTCCCTTCTGAGTTCCTGCTTGCATTAATGAGCCTGCTTGCTGTCCTGTCCATCTGCTCCCAAATGGAAAAGGAAAAGGAGGGAGCAAAACAGGCGATCCTCTTAAAACTGCTTTGCTTTAAGCGGTGCTGAATTCCTGGTCCTTCCACAGACCTCCTTCCCACCTTGGTCATTTTGCTACTGGAGATGTCCTTTCCAGGGCAAAGACAGAACTGTCTTCATTGAACGTTCCTCCTGTGAGGGTGGGACACTGACTGGAAAACCATGGGAAGCTGGAATCCTACCCTGATTATATTGACAGCAGGAGTATTTAAGGACATAAACACGGAAACAGGCTGGGACACCCACTGGAGCACAGCTATCCCTCCTGGCAGAATTCGGGGGATGCAGGCTCTGCCTTTTGCAGGAGGGGCTGGCTCCCTGTTCCAAGCACAGCTATTCCAAGTATGGCTCTTCTAGACTCAGTGAGACCACTTCAGAAAACACTTCTCATGGGCCAGATGTGTTTGTTCAGGAGGCTGTGTTTGAAGGTGCTCGAGGAAGGTATGGCCATGGCACAGGAAGTGATCCAAGGAAGGACAAAGTAGAAAGGGCTTTTCCAGCCAGATGCAGATGGAAGGAATTTTCCAAGAATTTTCCAGCTATGTAATTTCAAAGAGTTTGGAAAGAATTACCACCCAAAGTCATTCCATCCCCTGGACCTTTCACAACTAGATAATGATCAAGCATTCTGCAGAGAACAATCCTGCACTGGCATGAATGTACCTGAGATGACCTCAGGACTCCTTTGCTCCTTTAATTGCAAAGATTTACAATAAAAAAAGACAACAATGTTGTGCATGATAAAAGTGGCATTTGCAATTAAAAGGAGTATTTCCACATTAAGAAACTGTTTGGGTATCCAACCACAGTAAATACTTAAAACTGCACCACTGTGAGAAAGAGCAAAGAAAATAGTGGGAAAAAAAAAAGAAAAAAAAAAAAAAAAAGAAAGACATGCAAGGTTTTAAAGGCAAAGTTCTCCACTGTGTGTGAGCTTGCAAGCGTGAAAAGACAGGGATGGAGCCATCACACCTATTAACATTGCCAGGCACTAATGAACTGATTTGCAAACTTGCTACTGAAATTCATGCCTAGTCATCAGAATGAGAAAAAATGCTTGAAATTAATTTAATTGTCAATTAAATCCAGTGGCTATTTGTTCACGGAATCTCTGATAGGCTCTTAGAACATTGGGTCCAAGCTCTAAACACAGTAGATATTTCCCTTTCTAGCAGGAAAGAGAAGAAGTCAGTATTACTGAGCAGTTCTGAGCTCTACAGTGAAAGCACCTTGTTTTTCTGCCCTAGAAAAACAAACCAACTGTATTAATTTAAAATAAAAAAATCTCAGTCTAAGTGCAAGCAAGATGGATGTGAAGAACTTGGGCAGCAACTCCTACTAGTGCAGGAAATGCAGATTAATACTACATTCTTCTGTATTTGGCCCACTGATCTGCATTTCCACCTCCAGCGCAGGATGCAGAGTAAATTCCCATTCAGATTTCCCTCAGAGGCTCCAGGAGTTGTTCAGTTCAATACTGAAAAAAAAAAAAAATGATTGCAAAATCAAATTAAGCTCAAAATACAGGACTGTGCGACACAGAGGAAACCCTTCTGTTTCTCTTAAACCCAACCACTGCATTTAGCATCTGATTTCAAAACCTGTGGAGATAGGCTTTGGACTTTTCCAGAATGCCACAGAAAAAAGGTTCTTTTCTTCATTCTAAAAACTCTGTTCTTGCTATGTGCCTGTGTCTGGTCATTTCTTTAACATACGAAGACCAGGTCCATGAACTCAAGCAGTTAAGCAGCTGTTTAAAGTTAAGCATACAGCTATGAATATTTATTTTGGAATACTATTCCACAGCATAATGAAATCATCCCCCAAACTCAGTAGCAGGCAACTGACTGTATTCCAGTTCTGCCAAAAATATTAGCATTTTGTGATTTGAGAGAAAACAAAATTGTGAAAAAGCACCTTTTCTTTCATGTTGCTTTGTCAGATAAATGTTTTTCCAGCCATCTCTCATCCATTAGATAAGTCCTTAAGTTTTGGGTTTCTCTAGTTCCAAATAAAAAATCGTAGCATAGAGAGGGAAACACTCGACTTTGCCTTTGTCAGGATTTGCTCCTGTCCTGTGGGGAGGTACAGTGAGTAAGGATGAACATTGCTTAGTCAGATACTTCCTTTGACTTTCCTTGTTTCTTTTTAGTTTTTCTGACCACTCTGTAGGAGAAGCATCATTCAGATCCCAGCCTTTCCTTTTTCTGCACTCAAAGCTTTGCATTTCTCTTGGTTTCCCTTAGCTTTATTTTCTTAAAAAAAAAAAAAATTGTTTCTCTTTTTATACTTCTCTGGTTGTGCAGAGGATCCAGCAATGGTTTTGTATCTGCCTGAAGACTGCTCAGCTGCTGCCCAGCTGAAGGCATTATTTTGGCCATTCCTACCATATCTCATTTTCCCCTGATTTAGTTTTCCACAAAGCGCCAACAAGAGGAATCCAGCAAACAATACTTAAACAAAAACTCTTCAACCACCAGGTCTGCCAACTGTGTTGTCACAGTCCAATAAGAAACCCCATTTCTACATAACAGCAGTTAGTTTAAGAATTATTAAATAATGCCTCATATGAGCAGGTTGCAGGACAAATCCCAATTTCCTGTTTGCAATCAATGCATGCAATAAATTCACTTAATAAACGTGCCTGGTTTTGATTGGTCACGGATGTCACACAGCTAGATATTCCCCAGGCTATTTATCTGAAAGTGATTTTGTAAACAGAGATGTATCTTGCCCAAGATTATATACACAAGGTGTGAAAAAATAAATAAAGCAGCAGAAGCCTCTGGTCCTCCACCCCACAATTTCTGTTATTCTACTGAAATCCATTGGAAAGACTTGGTGAGCAGAAAGGTGATAATTCTTCTAGCATTTGGGGCAGAGTTTCTTTGTGTTTCTAACTGTAACTGGTTGAGGAATGGACCCTATTGCAAATATTCTGTTTTCTGGCTTGCTTATGTCCCTGAAAATTTGTCCCCTATTTTATCTGAATGAGGAATTGGGGGCGGGGAGGGGTTGCAGTTGATTTGTAATCCAAGATCTAGAAAAACAATGAATCATGGTTATGTCAAGGAAGAAGATAATCATGGCAAAAGTGTGGCAGAGGTGGGTTGCTCAACTATTCAAAAATCTGGGATATCGAAGTGCTCCAGGGAAAATCCATGATGCAAATAAGATCAATACACACTTCCCCAGAGGTCTGCAGGTGAAACAAAGGGACTGCTTGAAGGTGAAATTAAAATCAGAACATCCACTAACAAAACAATGTGGTGGCTGTCACTTTGACAGTGACAGAAGATCATCTCTGATGGCCTCAATTTGAAAAAAAAGTGACTTTCAAGGAAAAAAAAATAACCTCGAAGGAAATGTAAGAGAGAACAACTTCCTTTAGGTCAGTCTGACATTGTTGTCCTACTTGTGAGAAAACATTCCCAGCGAGGGATGGACTTTCTAGTCTTGTGAAGGTGCATAGTCAAAATAAACAGCGAAGAAACTGTGGGCAATGAACAACCATGAGCACTCTTGTCTGTCCTACAGGCAGTTTTTCATTTCTATCCAATCGTTTTATACACAAAAAAGATGCATGGAAAGGCTATTGGCATTACCTTTGCTAATGCACCCAGGTTCTTCCAAGGAATACAAACATAAATTTAGAAGGCTGTTTTATCAGCTGTCTTCAAAGGTTGGCATTATCCTCAGCCCGACCTGAGAGGTTTGAGGAGGTGGTTTTCAAGACCACAGAACGATTTATCACAGCAAGAGGGGAAAAATTTACAGTTAACATCATATTTTGAAGCAGCACTTCGCTTTTATCAAGACTCACACATTGTAAAACCTAAAAGGCGCTCTCAGGGGCTAGAATGACTCAAAAGCAGGTGCTGGTCTCTGCTAACAATGTCGGTGAAAATTAGGCTGCGGGAGTACATGTGGAAGGGACAAACACTCCACCCCTAAGCACTTGTAGCCAGGCAGAAAAGGAGTCATTGACATTCCAGAGGAGACCGAGTTAATCAGTAACACACCTGATAAAGTGTCTCACAGCCCCACAACAAAGATCTTTTTTTTCCCCACTGCCCGCATCCCTGGGAGGATGCGGTGAGACACAGGGGTGCCGCCCCTCAGCATCCCTCCACGGCGCGGGGGACCAGCGGTGTGGCACTGGGGACGGCGAGAAACAGCAGTTCTGCGGCGGGGATTTAATATGGAAATTGCCGGCTGCCGTGTCCACACGGATACATATCATTATCAGAGGTAAAGGGTCACCGGGATCACCCTTTTTTAAAATGCAAATTAAACGTCGCCCGCAGACCCTTTTGCAAATTGCGGGTGTGTTCCCCTCTCCGTTTGGCAGAGTTCAAAGAGTTGCTCGGGGTGTGTGACCTGAGCGAGGGGCACTTCCAAACACTTAAGCCTCAGCCAGGCATTGGAGGCACAAGACTTTCCTGTCAGGCAAGAAAAGGGCAATTTACACTTCTCCCTGGAAAAGGTTCCAATTGCTGCTTCTCCCCCCCCCGCCCCCCCCGCCGCCCCCGACCCCACAGGTTCTCACTGAAATCTGCATGGAAGTGTTAACAAAACGAGTGAAATCCATTGTGACTTCGGATTGCCCAGCAGGAGCAGCCCCTAGATCTGAGAGGAATTTCCCCTTTCCCCCGGGCTCCTGGAGCTTGCGAGAAGAGGAACGAAAACTTTCCTCTCCCGCATCCCGAGTGACGCTGAGCGTTTGATTTGTTCCAAGCCGTGAAGCAATTTTGATATTCTCCAATGGTACCAAGTTTCCCTGGAAGGAGGTGAAAACAAAACTCCTAATTCAGCGCTTGCTTCCAGTTTGTGTGAGAGAGAGGTGGACCAGATATTTGCAATCGTTGCAAAGTGCTTGCAGATCCATGGATGACAGACCTTCAGTTTTAGCTATTTTTGGCCGCCTCTGTAACCTTTTTTTGCCTTTCCCAGGTACTTCTCAGCACCTTGTAGCGATTAGGCGAGAGAAGCAAAGAAAAAAAAAAAAGAAAAAGAAAAAAAAAAAAAAAGAAAAAGAAAAAGAAAAAGAAAGAGTTTAAAGGACAACAATTTAATCCTTTCCAGCGCATGTATCTGTCTCATTAAAGCATTCTCCCGGAGCAGTGTAATGATACATCAAATGGAATCCATTTCAAGGTAAAATGAGTGCTGCTGATGGCTAACACACTGCTCCCGAGGCCTGGCTTAGACCCCAGTCCTAGTGCAGCCTAGCACTGAAGTAGATTAAATATCAACTCGGGTCACGTTCTCATGGCCCAGGCACAAGTGCCAACATTCTTCCAATTATTCAAGGCCAAAGAAAGAGCAACCTGCCTGACAGAGCTGTGACACAGCTTGATTAGATTTAGCTTAGAAGCCTGCCGAAAAGGATACTGTGGTATTTAACTCAGATGGAGAAAGGAATGGCCTCTCTGTTTAAATGAACTGAGAAGGGGGGAGGAAAGAAAGAAAAAAGAAAAACAGTAAGAAAAAAAAAAAGGCCAAAAAAAAGAGCGCAGAATATGTTTCTGTAATGAGGGAGAGAATGTTTTAAATTTAAAATTATTGTTTCTCCATAATACAGCCAGCATGTTCCACATGTATAAACCAGATTAATTATAAAAGGTGGCTTTGTACACCCTTTATTTAAATACTAGCTTTTTGCCGTCTGCACAGGAATCTTTCAGGCCAAATAATTTTATCTTCCATTTAGAGTAAATCACATTGGATAAAAAAGGGCTCAAGCTGGCAAAAAAGAGAGAAAAGCATGGACAGAAACTGAGTAAACACTGACATTTCAAACAGAAATAGTAACAGGAGTTTGGGTAGGAGAACACGCAACTCCAAAGATCAAAATACCCAAGTGATTTGGCCACAACTTTAAAGCCTCGGGAAAAAGGCAACTGCGTGCTCTGTGATTCAGCCCTGAGTTTCACATCTAATCTGACTGACAGGAATTCCAGGAGCGTAGTAAGGCAGCCGGGCTGTGATGCTGATTTCGCACGGGGCAGCGGCCAGAAGAATGCTGCTGCTCCATCTCCTGACATTCCTCAGAGGCCTGCTGTCCAAGCATTAGTCAGAGCTCAAAAGACTCTTTCTTAGGGCAAACGGACATATTATTCCATTGAAAATTAATCTAATTAAAAAAAAAAAAAAAAGAGAGAGAGAAGGAGGTAGATGAACATAAAAATCACACAAGCAAATTTTTTTGAAAGTATCTTTTTTTCCCGTCAAGACCCTTTCACCCATCACACTCCCTCTTGTCTCTTCTGGAAAATTTAGGAAACACTTTTCACCCTGGGTATTTTATGAGGTATTGCTGTATTCCAGAATAGGATTAGTGTGCTCATTCTGGAGATTTGTGCAGGGCATGATTACTTTTAGGTGCCTACTGCTGTTGGAGAAGAAGCAGAATGTGGACAATTCAATAAAAGTATCAAGGGACTGCTTGTAATCACTTACACATATTCTTTGCAGACATCTTGGCTGAGAAGGCAATAACTCATGCAGCTGGTGGACAACACCAAGTTTTACATGGCCTCAGTATTTAGGACTCTCTACCCACCTAATTTGCACTATAATTTAACTATATTGGTGTAGTTGCCTTATCCTGTCCAGAAAGAGAACAGATAAAGCATGTTCTGTAAGACTGGTATTTATTATCAGTCATACAAATATCAACTTCATGACTCTGGTTAGAGGAAAAAGAAAAGAAAATAATATTACAGGGATCCAAAATTATTACACCAAGGTATATACTTCACAGGGACCAGAGGAAATAAAATAATGCGTATATATTGATGTAAGCCCCAGCCTCTAAATTCTGATAGCTACATTTCAGAATGCTGCTCAATCAATTGAATGCTGGCACAAGAAAAGTATCTGTTCAACAAGAAATTAATGACATTTTCAGTGAAGTGCTTTTTAAATCATATATGAATCTTTATAGCCAAAAGGACTAAGGTTTCCTGTTGAACACTTTTTCAAATATTGGTTTCATTTGGAAAATATAAAATTATTTCTCTGACAGTTTATCAAGATGGGATACTTGTAGTTTGTATAAAAGCTTCAATTGGATCTTCAGTTACATTCTATTAAAAAAATAAAATTGAATTCTCCGAATGAGATGTCTCGTTAGGACTGAAATGCATTTTCCCTCCCATTTCCTGCTTGTAAGTTGATTTTATTCCCCCCAATTCCCTCCTCTCCCCCTTTCCCCACTTTTGGTTCTTACAGAAAATGTATTTGCACAGCTGTACTCATAAAGCACATATATTTAGATTTTATTAGCATTATGCTGGCACAAAAATTCTATTAAAAGTAGCTTTTTAAGTTTTAGGTTATTCTAAACAGGTATTTAACCACCAACAAAGGGGCAGAAATCATACCAGGTCCTTGTGTAGTGAATGTTCATGTATTCTCTTTCTAATTCCTAAGCAGTTTGATCAACTTGGGTACAGAGTTTATCACCCTCTACCAACCCTGTCCCACAGCAGCTTGTGGAGGGGGCTGTTTGATGATAAATTTACCATCTCTCTATGCCTAAAAGCTCCTATGTGCTTTTCAAAAATATTCTGAATTTTGGCTTTTTAATGTTCTCTCTCTCTCTCTTTTAGACACTGCACAATTCCCCCCTTCCAGGTTTTACCTGGCTCAGTTGACTTTCATATTTCGTTTACATTTTGTGCTGGAACCTCATAAAGGTTTTCCTTTTGACACAAGACAGTCCAGACAGCTGAAAATAGATGGCATTGAACCTGGAATCAGAGGCACTGCATCTAAAAACAGAGCTTGGAAGCTTGGAAGTACCTATTGCCTTTTTTTTTTTTTTTTTTTTTGGTCTGGAAATGGGAAAAGAAAGTTCATCCTCAGCATTCCGTATCAGTCTCTTCATTTTGAGAGGGTTACTGTGACCCACATAGGTTTTAATCTCCTCTTTGCCTTTCCAGGCTTTTAAGAAGAAGCTAATTTTGGCCCTCTGACTACAGGATTTTTTTTTTTTTTTACACGAGAGTCATATGGAATGTGGCTCTAACTCAGCACCCACCAGGGAGAAGCAAACACCTTGCACCTCAAGTGTAGCCACGGGAAGCAGAGGGGCACCCATTGGTGAAGCAGAGTTTTGTTCTGGTGGTGCAGGGTCCCTGTGCCCCTCCAGGCTGCCTGTGAAGGGAGCAGCCCCTCTCACACAACACATTTTCTCCTCTTCATTCAAGCAGAAGAGCCCATAAGTCTTGACATTCTGCCCTTGGCAAAATAAAATCCCCTCCCTACCTCTGTCTTGTCCCAGGGCCACTGGGCTAGTTTTTAACAAAAGGAACATTCCTAAAATGAATGAGTCACAGAAAGAGCATCCTGTCCTTCCATCCCCTACCCCTCCTAGCACGAGGCAGTCTGATGAAAGCAAATCCACATAAAACTTGCATATCATGTTATGAAGTTGCAGAAATAATCAATTGCCTTAAAAATACCACCACGTTTCCATGAGTAGTGTTTTATCTATTAATTGAAAAATAAAAAGCAGGTCCTACAAACACAAATGATTGACCAGATCACCTGTCTGGTAATGGGTTGCACCATCAAGGCCTTCATGTTCCATGTGGCATCCTGATACATATTTCAACTTGTCAAACAAACTGGAAAAACCACAGTGGAACCTTGGGGATCCTGGGTGCAGTATCAGCTCCACAATCAATCAGATACCATGCAGAGTCCTGAAATCAAAGTTATTCCATGTCCACTCCTGGACCTGGCAATATCAGTTCTATAAACAATTTTTTTCAGATAGATTTGTTTTAATTTAGTGCTGTAGCACAGAGGTTATTTAGTGCCTAAACCCTCAGCTTTCTTCCTGGTTTCCAAAGGTCCAGCCAACTGCATTTGAAAGATGAGGTACTCAAGGGGGAATTGGTAGGGATGGATGTCTTGGTTTGGAAAGACAGGTATCTGACAGGGAAAGCTGGAGTTTCCCTTAGAATGGGGAATGTAAACCCCTCACCCCTGCCAAATTATAATTTTGCAATCAAGGGCTTTCAGGCAAAGATTTGGGAATAGGAATAACAGTTCTTTACTAGGAATATTTACAATACAAATGTAGTAAAAAAACAAAACCACCCAACCACACCAGCAAACAAACAACAATTTTGGAAAACCCTGACAGAGTCAGAGCTACAACCTGACACCCTGTTGGTCAGGGTGTTGGAAGCAGTCCAAAAATGAGTCCTCCTGGAGTGGCAGAGGTGGTTCTGGTGGAGTTGAGATGATCCTGTAGAACAAGGGTCCAGGTAGTGACGAGAAGGGGTCCAGTGGTGGTAAGAAGGGGTCCAGTCTTCCTCCAGGAATCGGATGAAGCTGGATACTTTCTGTGTTCCTGTGTCTCAGTTTTATCCAGGTAGGAATGGTTTGCTCCTCCCACTGGGTGGAGCATCTCACAATACGATGATGTAATGTGGATAGTCTATTTTGGGGATGTGTGCTTTTAAGAATGTGTCCATGTGTCCATTAGCAGAAAATATTCCCCGGGCAGTGAAAGAGATAAGAAACACTGCCCTACCTGGTTTGAACAGCTGGCCCACTATCAGAAGGCATCCACCCCCCTCCTCCCAGAGTGAAGAAGAACAATTCTCCTTTCAGCAGATGAAATAGAATACACATTTTTGGTTCCATAACCCAAGACAGGGGGATAAAATACATCAGATGTAAGAAAATAGAGCTGTTGAAGCTGTAGGGATGGAAAGCTGGATGGAGAGACATGAATGCAGTCCTAGGAAAGATGCAGTAGCATGTTTCATCTCAGGGAAGGGGCAGTGGTCATTGTGGAGGCTGATGACAGCCCTTTGAATCCCGGCATTCATCACAATGCAGAAGAAATTGTGGCAAAGCTTCTGTTTACAATACAGAAAATGTTTAAAAGAAACCTCAGGCCAAGAAGCTGACTGCTTTAATGGCTTTGCTGCAGATATGCAGGCAAATGACTTGAAGAGAGCATGTGCTCTGCTGCCATGTTTCTCCTGCTTATAGTTACTGGGAGCTGTCCCTGTCATCAGGGGCTGGGTTTGTAGATTTTAACTTTAGAAAATCCTGACATGAAATTCACAGGAAGATGGTTGCAAGAGCTAATATAGCACTATTTGCTTCTGTGTCACATCACTGTTGCAAAATCAAAGACATTTAAAGTTCTTAAAATGAAGAATTTGACCGAGCAGTGTTGAATTGCATGAATTTAAATCACCATGAGTTAAGCAAGACTTTTGCAGAAGCAGTCCTTTTTTCACCCCTACTTTTTACCAATTTAAAGCAGTATTAATGTTATAAATTAGTCTTTGAACAAGTAAATTATCTTTACAATGACAGGAAGTATAATAACAATAACAATAACAACAGTAAAAAATAAGGTCCAGATCACAAGGATCTTTCATCTCTGAGGAAAATTCATAGTCAGATTTCTAAAGTCAATGCAACTACAACTGCTGGAAGAAGGTCTCCAAGTTAAAAGGAGTTGGAAGTCTGGCCTGAAACTGTCCTAGTGATAGAGGTAGTGCTACAGTAACACACAGCCCACTGCCATACCCTCACTTCTCCTTTGATGATGCTCTACCCATGAGGATCCTAATAAATTCAGTTCTGTGGAGTAAAGTACCACTGAATAAGGGGCTCCAGGTCTCACCCTGTGCAGGCAGTGAGGTGAAAAACCGGATGTTTGACAGAAATATCCCCACCCACACACTCCACTCTTGTTTTTTTCAACTCATTGAGTGCTGTAGCTCAGGGAAGCATATCCAGGAAAGATCACATTATGTGCTTAAGGATTGGGTGCAGTGGGAGTTGACATCTGAAGCAGAGCTGTCTTCCAT
The DNA here is from genome assembly GCA_016584745.2 of Phylloscopus trochilus trochilus. NCBI lineage: Eukaryota > Metazoa > Chordata > Aves > Passeriformes > Phylloscopidae > Phylloscopus > Phylloscopus trochilus. The sequence continues at coordinate 6,434,904 of WQNJ02000001.1, forward strand.
CAGGACCTTGCCCACATTTCTATCTCAGTGCAGATTTTCAGGTCATGGGGTGATCCCCACAGGAGTAGTTCCATGCTTCCATGGAACTGTCGTACACAAAATTACAGAATCCTTAGGGTTGGAAGGGACCTCTGGAGATTATCCAGGCCAAGCCCTCTGTCAAGGCAAGTTACACAGGAACACATCCAGGTGGGTTTGGAATATCTGCAGAAATACTTCAAGTCCAGGTGGCCCAGCACTGTCACCTAAAAGAAGTCCTTCTGTACTTCCCCATCTGCTCATTCCTTCTCCTGATCAGCATTTCTTCATCCTGGCATGAGCCAGTGCAAAGGTAAAACAGACCAGGAAACTTGATCTGGCTGAAAGCAAACCTGGCAGGAAAAAAAAGTCAAAAATTGTCCATTTTCAGCCAAAATGATTCTTCAAATTGTTTGACTGTGTAGCCACAGAATCAGACATGCTCTGCCAGCTTAAGAGATGAAGTGCTATCGAGTGGGAACAGCCCAGACAACAGGAAAGGATGACAAAATTCTTATTGTGTGGTTGCAGTGATGAAAAGCTTCTTTCCCCCTTCTGCAGAGTTCATAGTTATACCCTCAGGGCATTGCCAGTGCTCCAGGGTCTGAGATTCCCCAGTACATGATCAAGCAATCTCTGCTGCCAATGGTGATGGAAGAGGAGAGTATAAATCAGATGAGGAAATTCTGCCAACCTCAACCAGCTTTGTTGTTTTCAGATGCAACATTCTTTGATATAAATTGTGTTTAGCCAAGCTTCTTCAGAAGATTCTGCCGAGCTGCCTGTGTTTTTCTGTGACTGGGGTGGTGTCACAGTCCCCTTCCAACCTTTACAGTTCAACCTCTTTCCCTCTGAAATTTGCCACTACCATTTCTCATGTCTGTCCTCCAGCATTTCAGTGTATTCACCACCTGGCTCTCTTACACTTATTTCAGAGCTGCTAAGCAGCAGTGGAATTCCCTAGAAGGGATTTGAGCTGGAAAAATGCCAAGAGTCATAACAATAAAAAAAACCAAAACAAAACCAACAATAACAAAAACAACGGAGTATTATAGGTGTTCAACACTATTCAAAATCAGATTCTTGGTGTATGAACTGGTGGCAAGTTTGGGAGCCGCCTGCACAGTCTAAAGCAACCCTACAAAAACAGTGTGTAATGCAATAAAATGGTTATTCTTATTAGCTGATATAACAGCACAGGGATCTCTGCCAAGAGCTATGGACCTTACATGTGGTCCTTTGATATATATCTTTGTATGCACTTGGTATTAACAAAAGCATTACCATCTGTTTACCTTGCACTAATACACATCACATTTTTGCACAAATCCTGACTTGTATTGCCTAAGCCAAGGCTAGGCACTGTATCCATCAGAATGGGTGACAAAGGTTTAAATCAGGCGGGCCATGTTTCAGCACGTTATTCATAAAACTAGGTCATGGGATAAATGTACTGTTGGAACACAGCTTTATACTAATTTTCCCAGTAAGATGCATCATAAATATTAACTGTCCTGAGCACATACACACAGGCTCATGGCCTTGGCTCCAGGCCCTTCACATGGAAGCTGGGGAACGAGCGCTGACTTAAGGTAGTGAGAATGTGAGGAACTCTGCATTATCATCAGTAACAGAGCCTCTGCTGCCTCCAGTTTTCCAGCCAAGCAGTAACACTGGAGCTGAGCACCACAGAGCACGGTCCTGCAACACCTCTCTGGTGGGAGCAGCATTTATGGGAGGCCCAGGACTTGCTCTCATGTGCTGCCCCTTCAGTAGCCCTGATCCGGGGGTTGTTTTCACAAACTCGCACAAACTTGGTGTCTCTTCCCTCTTCTCTGCCATTAATGTGGGCTCAGGGCCTCCCCTCCTCCCCCAAACACTCCCCATTGTCCTATTATCTCCCAGCACAGCTTCCAGCCTGCCCATGATACCAGGAGCAGGTACCCCTGCACACACTGAGGGAACTTCCAGGAACAATAGTGTAGCAATATCTAATTATTTACAGCGGCGGCGCAAAGAGGGAGATTAAGATTATTTGTGATCATGGGTACACATCCTTCTTTCCATTCTCATGGTATTTCCTGCCCGAGTGAAAGGAGGAAGAACCAGAAATCCACTGAGAATGTCTGTCTCTAATTTTTTTTTTTCAGCCTCGAGAAGTATAGCCAATAATAACAGTATTCAGAGTGCTTTTCCCTGATAATTTTCAATGTGCCTCACAAAGAGGGATAAGAATAATGATCCTCATTTTATAGACTATAACAAGACCAACAAAAGAGCCAAGAAAGGAACCCAGATAGCTTGCCCTTTCCTCTGGGCTTTCCTATTGTTTAAGGATTAGGACCCACATTCAGGATAACACCTCAACCACATGCCTGACTTCAAGCATTTGCTTAAGTCACATTGATTTAAGCACATGCTTAAAATTAAGCATATTCTTAAATATGTTCCCTAACTGGGGCTTAAATAACCATCCAGTCTTCTGGGTGCATATTCAGATAAGACCAGATTTTATTTAAACTCAGGAAAGGAGGAGGAACAGACTGAGTGCAGCTGTTTTGCCCTGAAGTCATCCTGGTAGAGGTCCCTGTATTGCAGTTAAAACCCTTAATAACTTAGTTATTGCCAAGAAAGTAAGCAAAGTTTAATGGTATCTCACCAGAAGGAAAAAATTATGATGCCGAATGTCACCCAAATTGACTGAACTTTCAAAACCACCAGCATTTCCCAGTGTTGCTTCCCCAGTTTTCCCTGTGGAGATTATGAAACCTTGCTGCCAAAAGAAGAGAGGCAGCAAAAGAAATCTCAGCACAAGGCCAAATCCACCTGTGCCTCTGTGAAGCAGAGAAACCTCTGGCTTAGTCCAACAAGTGTATTGTTATTATCCCACTGTAACAGTATTTATCTAAAGTAGCATAACAGATCCTTTATATTTACCTACACTTAATAATTCTCCTCTTCTGTTGCCTAATTTTGCTCTAAACCTCACATACCTTATTTTCCATTGTTCTAACAGCCAGGTATTGCTACATCTATCTTCATGAGGTACTCACAGAGGGCTTGCATTGAGGATGAGTGAAATGTCTGAATTTGAAACTTCCAAAACTGTTTCACAAAGGACAATCATTCTCCCCATTTACTGTCCTGGAATTTTTGGTCTGGGACACTTCAGTTTAAGGAAGCGATGACCCCGACCAGGACACTGCTTTACACATTGCCCATATGGAAAGAAGAGAATGTTTTGCAATAAACACCTTTCACTTGTGCACCCAAACCTTTGTTGAGGGACATATTTCAAATGCCCATTGAAGTTACAGATTGAAACGGGGGAAGGTAGTTTGCCATCTCACTCCCTTACTGTCAGACACCTTATTGTGTTTATGTGTGGCTGTTCTGCCATGGGAAAAGAAAGGGACTGGGGAGTCTTCTTTTTCCCTCTGTTTAACAGCCCAAAGGTGCTAGAGTTATAATCTGATACATCCAAAATGAGACCAGGTCAGGGCCAAATTAATGGCCCTGAAAGTAAGATGATGATATGGCATAGAGCAAACATGCATACATGTTTATAAATGATGCTATCTATAACTCTTACCTAGTCAGAGATATTAATAATAAGCAAATACAAGAAAACAAAGTTAGACAAAGGTACTGTCACCATAAAAGCAGAGACCCTCCATGCCCAGAAAGTTTCTCATTGTCCACCACCAATTCTATTACATTTTCTGACTCATGTGGAAGGTTTTTCTGGTCTTTCAGATCTTGACTACTCTGGGCTTTTTATAATCCATATATTGTGCTCTCTAAAGGTCACCACTGAGGTCCAAACACTCTGGCAGTGTTTTACTGGCAAAGAAAAAGATTTTCAGCTCTGAGACCAGGCCAAATTTATGGTGGAAAGTTCTCTTGGCTCTTAAGTGAAGTAATACAGAAGTAATAAAGGGTTAAATCTTCTGCCTCATTTGGAAGACTTACAACTGGTGTAAAAGGAAGGACAATAATTTATCAGCTGCAGAATAAGTAATAATTTGGAATGCTCTGTTAAAGACAGATCAAGATTTTCAAACCTGATTCTTCTGCTTGGTGAAAACATCCCTTTTAGCTGATATGCATGACTTGGATTATGACAGATTTTACAAGTGTTGCCAGCATGAATGCAGAAAACAATGGTCTCAAAACCACCTCTGTTGTAATAATGCAACAACAAGGTAATGTGGTCATCTTATGGTGATGCCTGAGGTGTGTTGGCCCCATAACATGAGAAAGTTCCTTTTTTTTTACTCTTCTTTTGCACACAGACAAACAGTGAAGCGAGATATAATAAAACACCATACATAGGGCACCTAAATGAGTGCTGAGACATTTCCTGTTGCTATTAAGTGAGAAAAATTCCAGTTATCAAGACCTTTTTGTAGAAACCTTGGATCAGCTGGTACATATGGCTGTGCCTCCTTGAATAGTGCAGCTGAAATCATGGGAAATATTCACCATTTCAAAGTTAGATCCAGGTTTAAGTCTTCTGCTGTCTTTGTAAAGAAATGTTACTGGAAACGTTTTGTCAATAGTAAACTCAGTTTAGGAAGGTCCAATCAAATAAGTGGGCAGAAAATATGTTAGTCCATAGTGAGAAATGACAGAAAGTTTTCAGCCAGATCCACAGCTTGAGAAATTCCAATACCTATAGGAGAGCCCTGCTGATTTCCACCAATTAAAAAGCTGGCCCTTTATTTTCTTTTTGATATGTTTTCCCCTAACACATATGCAATACCTTCCCAAAGGTAAAACCTGCTTCAAAGCGTTTTTAGGGGAACATTAAAGAAAAGGAAGTTGTAACACTGACTGCCATTATTTTATCTAGGACTTTACCGCAATTAAAAAGAATATAAAATGCAGTTGCTGCCCTGGACAGATACTTTTGGATTTTTAGCCTTGGAAAAACACAGGCTACGACTCCTTGTGTCAGAGCAAGGGCCTCCACACATTGTCCCTGCATTATGCTTTTTGATCCTGTTAAAAAATGTTACCCTGTGCAGCTCTACGCATCAAAGGAACGCTTGTACACACTGGGATCTGTTTCAGCCCTTAGGCAACGAGACCAAAAGACCCTTCTCATAAATTCTAATTCAAAAGTTTTTAGTTATCAAGAGGAAGTTTCCAATTGCTCTCTCACATGTGGGAAAATATGTAAGCTACTGAGAGGACCTTTTGTCTGCGAATTTAATGGGGGCAATTTGCAAGGGGGAGTGCAAAGGTTCTAATATGCAGTGTGCACAGACAGTAAGCAGGCACATACTTGGTATTTAATGAAGTTCCATGAATCATTAGCCATACAATAACCATTGGGTTCTATAAATCACCTGCAAAGATTTTTTTTTTCTTTTCAGGCCAGTAAGTTGAGCAGCAGAGTGGAGCACCTCAAGGAGACCAGGAAGCAGGAGGAGGAAGGAAAAGAAAAAGATGAAAGCAAGGCACATGATGTGTTATCTCTTAGCTGGCCTGCCAACCCAAAATTAAATCCTGTTGGTTTAACTTGTTGACTTTACAGGAAAACAAGGCAATAAAATGAAACTTCTCCCAATAAAACCCACTATGATTTGCAAGAGGAAAATGTAGCTGGAAGATCACATGTATTTTAGACAACTGAACAGAAAAATATGCATGAGGAATTGTTCAATTTTTTTTCTTTTTTTTTCTTGGTCTTTTTCTGTATTAATTTACTCTCCCAATGAAACATCCCTTCAGGCATTCCTTTCCTTTAAAAACATCAAACCCTACTGGTACAGCTAAATAAAAGTCCAATTCTTTGCAATTAGCAAAAAAAAAAGTAATTCACTTTTGCAAGGCAGACTCCAAGAAGTGGAATTTTTTGTACTGCAGAACATTCTAGCAACATACAGCTCTGTACCTAACCTGAGAAGACCAAATTTTGTCTGCAATTATGCAACACACAAACTTCATACCATGTGATTAAAAGGCAGAATGGCCACGATCCTCTACTGAAAAATTCAAAATTCATTTTAGCTGGTCAGGAGGCCAGACAGCAGATTCTCTCAGTTGCTCAAGTCCCTGCTAAATCTCCCTAAAGCTGAGCAGTGACATCTCACTCTTTCCATACTCATATATAGTCTGAGATGCCACACAGTAAGAAGTCCCTAGGTTAATTTATTTTTATTTTCAGACACAGAAAAAGATCCCACCAGCACTGGCAATGCCACGTATTAAGACAAAGAACAAAAAAATAGCATTTGGGACAGATGCTGTGTCTTGTTCGCCTCAGCAAACTTTAAAACTAGGAGCCCATTCCTACCCAGTGGAAATAACATTTTACCCTGTCGCTTTCCTTTGCTCATCAGTGAAAGTCAGAGCTGAAGCCACTCAGCCTAACACACCACAGCCCTCCCCAGCTAATGGGAGAAATTAAAAATGAGGGACAACTCCGCAGCTACAGCTGAACTCCCACATTCTGGCTGCCTCTTCCCTCTTGCTCCCACATGGAGATGGGTTGTAAAATGCAAACTGCAGCAATCAGTGCCCGAGGTGGCATCCTGCCTGCCTGGCCCAAAGTGTGCTGGTGGCTGAGATAAAAGGAGGTGGCAGAGCGCTGTTAATGCGTTTGCCTTTAAATCCCACCCCTGCCCGCCAGTATATCCAAGGGTTTCCAGCTAGACCCTAATGATCATTTGTCCCCATGGCAGTAAAAGCACCACACAGCACACTGGCCTGGCCCTGCCCAAGAGAGGCCCCAGCACTAAAACAGCGGGGAGGTTGCAGGTAAAGAATCCAAATAAATTAGCAGAGCAGTTTGTCCCCGAGTGCCTGCCTGCCTGGGCCGTGCCAGGATCCAGACTTTGTTTCAGCTTCCCATCCAATCCATCATGTCAGCAATCAGAGCAGGGCTAAAGCAGGGAAAGATGGGAACTCGAAGACAAAACAGAGAGCAGGGAGGCTAAAAGAGAGATGCTGCCATAACCATCTCAAGACACACCACAAGACATAAAAGAGCCTTTTACTGTGACTCTTCTCCATCCTGAAAGTGATATAGCCAGCAATAAAACAACAAACCCAGCAGTGTGATTCCTGAGCTGAGAGCAATGTAAAAAGCTTGGTTTGAAAGAATAATTACCCACTTTTAATTCACACAAGATATTTCAAGTTAAAATGCAAAAATAGCGTAACAACTCCTGCAAACACTTTTTATGGTGCAGCTGCAAAAAACTGATTGCTATGCAAGCTCAATTTCTTTACAACTTTAAATAGCTATAATTCATCAACACAATTGCTATTTTTCCATCTTGAAGTTGATTCCCTGAAAATTATGCCCATTGAGAAAAGAAAGCTCTCTTCTTGGGTAGCTTTTAAAGTTGATATTCAAAGCTGAACTTTAACCTGAGGGTAATAACTATTTCATTGACTCTGGGACAGTGGGGAGGGAAGGAAGGTCTGAAAGGAGGGGAAATATTTGAGTCAAACAACATCACACAAATTGAAAGTTCACAGTATTTTCACATGAATTTTGATGGAAAATATCCAGCAGCTTTACCCAGCCCTAGTTCTATCCACAAGTCACTCTGTCTCGTCTTGTGATAATCCTTTCTCCTTTCATTGAAAGAAGAGGCACTTAATCACTTAGTGCAGATAGATTGCCAGGAGGTTTAATTAAAACAACTTATTTTAAGTGATCTTAAACAAGAGGTAAATGTATTTATTGTTCTAACATTTGGAGTGGGATAGGGGAGAGAGGAGGAATAACAACCTCTTGGTACTAGGTATCGGGTTGCTCCTTTTATGAGCCATACGGTAGTGATTAGGAAGCTTAGTCCCTAAGTTTGCAGTCCTGCTCTGAAGCACACTGTTGGGATTGTTTTCCCATGTTCCCAAGGCTCTGCTCCCCAATATCAATGCAGAAGGCAGCAGTGGGTTGCATGTGAAAACGTTGACAGCCAAAGACATTGGCAGGGCAATGTCAGTTCTGTGCAAAGAATCTCATCCTGCTGTCCCAGAGGAAGGTGTGTGGGCTCTTCTGTGTCTTTCTAGACTCATGACCTGAGATAATACCCCCACATCCAAACACTTCCAGCTGCCAAGGGAATTCTGATCCTTCTCCAAACATCTTCAGTCATTATTCACTTGCAAGCAAGTGTAGAACAGAACAGGATGGGTTTTTTCTGTTAAAACAGAGAAAAGCAGAACTCACAAGTCCAACTAGCAGCTATGTCTTGACATGCAAAGAAGTAAGATGATCCCTATTACACTATATATATGTATATATATGGTGGATTTATATTTTATATACATAAAAGTGGATTTTTTTACCCATGTTTCCAGGCTAAGAAGCTGTGATTTCTTAACATACATCCATTTATTGAAAGTATTTCAGTGCTGTGCCTTGGACGTTTAAGGGGTGTATTCGTGTTGGGAAAAGAATAAAGGAATATACACAGCTTCCTCCTTGGGAGAACTTCAGCTGGGATGGCTGGATGAAACATAGGCCTCAAATCAGCCACTTGAAAGATTCCTGCCCATTTCACTGGGTTTTGCCTTGTTAACTCATCTGGATGCTTCACTTATTGCCAGTTCTACTGTGATAATCCTTGTGGATGGATGGAGGAACTCCATTTGTAGTTTAATTTGAAGTGGTAGCGTTTACTAGCACGGCAACACAGTAGCTGGAGCTAGGTTCAGTGCCTGAGTCAGTTAAACCTTAATTTAAACACTTAACCACGGTGTCCTTTGAGTGTGGGCCAGGTCTTGTTCATGCTGAAATTATACGACTCGAGCCGTGCTAGGATGTCAGCTCAAGCTACATGGTAGAACGCAGCGTGGCGTGAAGAGAGCCTGGGCTTGTGCTGGTCCTTAGCCCGAGCTCAGCTTCATGCCTGCCTGGGGACTTCAGTCCCTGTGGCCAGCACTGGGCAACCAAGCCAGCAGTGGGGCCAGTGGGTCAGCGGGGTGTGCAGGGCCACGCTGACCCCGCTGCCGGCGTGTGCCGTGCCACAAGCGCGGTGTCGGCTGTGCTCCGCCGGGATGTCTGTGCCAGGTCTTCCCTGGACTGGCCACCCTTCCCTTACAGCTCCATGTGGGATCCCCAGGCTGCCAGTGTGGCAGCAAACAGCTGTGGAGGCAGAAGCCACCCCACTGCCCAGGTGGCAACCTGGTGCCATCCTGAGGAGACCCGAGCAGGGATACCAGCTTTCAGCCATCTCCCACTTATTGCCTTTTTTGCATGAATCCCAGATAAAAGGGGCATTTCAGACCTGGGAGAAGTTAAAGGTTTGTATTAAAAGTTGACTGCCTGACTTGAAAATTATGGAGCTTGACAGATGGAGGATGAAAGGCTACAACAGAAGAAAAACATAGGCCACCACCCTTGACACCACTGACCACCCCGTTGCTGACAGCTTCTTCCCACAGCCCTGCTCTCTAAAGCACTTCCCACTTTAAGGAAATGTATCAGAACACAGGAGTTTATCTGCCCTGACCTCTACCCCCAAACTGAACCCTCTTTCATGTTAATTCTCTTCACAAAACCCACCGCGTGTAAGGTCCCTGTGGTGCTCTGACTTATTTGGTTCTCATTATTTGTTGTTGGTGGTGGTGGTTGTTGCTGTTATCCTACAGCAGTTAAGCTCTGATCAAGAAATTCTGGAAGCACATTAAATATGATGTCGGGTTTGCTGTTTTCCATGGGTTTAAGGTGGGGAGCACGAGCCAAGCACTGTTATTAGAGAAGCTTTTAAGAAATAAGAACAGAGGAGAATTTTATATTGATATATTTTAAATCAAGACAAAATAACAAACTTCTGCAACAGGAAGACTGACAAGATTCCTCTCCTATATTTGGGTGGCACCTTTCCACAGTTATAGCTTAATAGTTCAGAAGCAAAGAATTTCATGGCCTGATCCTCTGGCAATCACAATCTGTCTATTCAGCTTAGGTTCCCCAGAACAACTCAGGAATTAGGAAAATGAGCTGAAATGAGGGAAATATTATATTCACACAGATAGTAATATCTGGGATTATTTTTTCCAGCAGACCGTAAGGATTCTGATGATGAAATATTTTAACCCCTTTCCAGTCTTTGGCTGAACAAAATAACAGTCTGAACAAGACCCCAAAACTTGACAAGGCAGCTTAAAAAGGATGCTGTAGTGTAATTTAAAGTTCATCTAGCAGTTCTCCTGACAATGTAAGTGAAGTCACAGCACAGTTGGAGAAAATTCATTCTTAAATATGAATGAATGAATGCTTATAAGTGGGGATTTTTTTCTCTTTTTCCCCAGAGCTGAATTTCTGCAGATGATTTTCCTCTGTTGCTGACACTTAAAAGATACACACTAATATGGGAGAGGAGGGGAGGGTCCCTCACACTGAACAGGAAGAACTGAAATAAAAATTAAGATACCAGATTGTAACACAGGAAAGGAGAATGTCATTCCTGGCTTTGCCCTAGTTTTCTGTGTGACCTGCAGCTACTCCTCAAACGGACTGGGAGCAGTAAATGGCACCGTGGGAAGAAGCCACAAGCAGGGAGACCTGCACAGAGCCTGGGCTGAATTAAACATCTCAGTGTTCTTGAAATAGCCTGGGGGCCACTGGCAACTGTGATGTGCTGGACAGGGAAGCATTTTACTCAGATTTTGGGAGGGCTAGAGCCTGGAAATTGTCCCTGTCCAAGCTGGACTGAACAGATGTCAGACCAGGATGTTTGCCCAGAACCCTCTCCCAAATATATACAGCTACATTTCTTCCTATCAAAAACCAAAACAAACAGAGCGTAAAGCAAGCAATAACAGAAAACAGAGCAGAATTTACTCTCACAGTCCAGACAGATGATACGGCTGAGCTAATCTAAAGCATCCCTACTGCCAGAAGGGGACAATTCTCCCTTTACTACTTCCCCCCTATTTCCTCTTGCTCGAGCCCCTCCCCTCAGCTCTCAAGCTCATTTGACTGAATAGTGGGAGCCTCAAATCACTAACCCAATGAAAAACTGATCCATCAAAATACAGTTTTCCGCAAGATTAGTGGGTTAAATGCCTCAGCATGTGGTCAGAGGACCTGCATGAGACAGTGACTGGAATCAGGGCTGGGGAGGGAGGGAGCACTTGGCTGTTGAGAAGGCAGCCTGTGCCTCTGATACAGGAGATGCAAGCCAGATTTTATTCCCACCTTTAATTAATGTTTTTCAGACCCAGGAATACCTATAGGGGAACAAGGCTCCTATTCTTTTATTTTTACTGCATTTTCTTCCAGTCCCAGCACCAACACACCCCTGTCCCTCTCCAACTTCCCTGTGCCAATCAAGGGAGGAGTTGTCACACTGCACATGGGAACATCAGTGATTTGAAGTGCAGGAGATAATAAAAATGAGGCACCAGTGGCAGGAGAAGCTGTCACTGACACTAAGCTGGGAGCCCAGTCTCTCCTCATGACACAATGCCATGGTTTACTATTTCTCACAGGAACTGATGAAGAGGCTGAGGACCTCATCTTTCCCATCACAGATGTGTCCAATCTGATGATCAAAATCACATCTTTAATCTCTCAGTCTCTGCTGGGATGGAGATAGAACTTCTTCCTGTTATCCAACAGTTGTATTTTTTTCTAGTCTTTGGTGTAGGGTCTGGAAATCCAAGTGCCCCCTCTACTTCCCCCTCCTCAACAAATGCTGCCACTACAAGGTTACATACAACTCTTATTTGAAATACATCTCCTGCTTCCCAAATTAAAGATCAGCTCAGTGGGCTCTGGGCTGAAGGGACTTAAACTCTTTAAGCAGTTTAAGTCTATCTGCAGATAAATAGGGATTTTGAGAACCTAAGTTTTCAGCTGTGAAGGGGACAGAGCCTTTAGGCACCTGGGCTGCCCACCCTGTCAATCTCCCACTTTGTAAGACAACAGAGGAGGAATCTGACCCTTTTGTTTCTCAGAGCAATTATTGTCACTGTGATTTTACACAGTAGAAGGACACAGTGCTTAAGGAACAATGATTACACGTGCAAAAGGGTGTTTTTCTTTAAAGAAGCAGAATGAAAAAAAAGTATTGCTCTTCAGTACAACATGGCATTTGGACACAGGACCACCAGGGTGATGGGGCTGTTTTTCCTCTCCATTCATCCATTTTTAAATCCATAAGTTGCTATAAAATGAACAGATGCTATTAACACTTCAGTGGATTTGTGCAGAAACTGTGATTCATCCTCAGCAGCAAGTTAATATAAACACATGAGATGGCCTTCAATCTGCTTCCCAAGCCCTGAGAGGGCTCACAGAGTCAAAAATGAGATTTTTGCAGAAGATCCTTCTGGCTGCACACACAGAATAACTTCCAAATTCAGTCATGGATGCCAGTTGCTTGTAGCTGAATAGCAAATGTGGCTTTTGCTGTGGTGTTTGCAGAGGAATAGGTGTGAAATAATTGCACCAGGTGGAATGAAGGTGGAATCCTTCAGTCACTGAAGCCTGGAAGAGGTAGATGATTATATAGCTATATTCAGAGAAATTACTGGAGCATGAGCTTAGCCTGTATCAGTGAAAGAGTGACATAAATGACCAGAAATCTCCTGAATCCTAAACACAAGACAACTTTATCACCAGCATTTTCTAAACTGCAAAAACCATAGGAAATAATAATAATAAAAAAAAAAATGTAGAAGCTGTTGTTATTCAGCTGGGCACTGGAACAAGAGGATCTTTCCTAAACCATTTCAACTTCTGTAATCATTCTAATGCCTAATTTATGCTCTGTAAAGGTGTACTTAGAGGGCACCTTTATTTGTGGTCAAAGCCTGGGACATCCCATCAATTTAGTTTAATCCTGGCATCACAAAGTTTCCTGCATGGTCTTGGTGAAATGTCACATTATGGTTCAGCCCCCTACTCCTGAAAATGAGCTTAATAACATCATTTACTCTCTCCATTGCACCGTTCAAATTATTCATGAATTTTTCAGGGTAAAGAAAACATCTGCCATATGGCAGCAAGTACCAAGGAGCCCTGTCTTTAACTGCAGGCTCTGGGCCTTTCTATGGCACAGATAACTCTGACTTAGAGTAGCTGTTTTGGGGCGGGGATAATTGTTCTGCCACAGCGAACTACCCAGGAGTGGAGACAACTGGTCCAAAAACGCAGATGAATGAAAAGCCATTTTTTGGTGCATTCAAGAAGATGCTGTTTGAAAAAGCCATTTTTTAGAGGTCTGCTGGATGCTGGGGCTGAAACCAAAAGAAAAAGTTTCTAAAATAGGTGATAGCCTGGTGGCTGAGGCGTTTCTCTGTAATGGTGGAAAACAACAGAGGGAGACTTGAGTCTGGATCACCCATTCCCTAAGTAACTGGTCCAACAAGCACCAGATCATTTTCCAGCACCCATTCGCCTTTTTCAGTGAAAAAATCCAAGCCATCTTGATTCTGTACTGCTAAAGAAAGGAATACTTTCTGAAGCTTTAGGACTTTGGCAGGACAGAGACAGAGAGATCACCTCATCTCCTCTCTTAATTACAACAACTCTCTAACACAGTCCAAGCTGAAAATCCCTTGTGTTTGTGCCTGGCTGGAAATATCACAGGTATGAAAAAATTTCATGCAATTATGTGATTCGAGGCACTTCTCAGACTTTTGCTCTTTTCTCTTAATTGTCAGGTTCTGTTCAAATACATGAAGTCTGTAGCTCTTTCCTTTGTGTGAATAGCTTTCTCAATCCCTATACAACTTAATATTCTGTTGCCCTATTAAGCTAGCCATGCAGAAAACGGTTTCTAGCCAAATAATAGGAATAGCAAATGTATGAACTCTATACCTCAATGAGGTGTAAACTTCAAAGCCTTGTTATTTGGGAGTTGGGGCTATTTAAATGCTGACATTATTAGGCAAGGAAGTCTAAGAAACAAGCACTCAGTGGGAGTCAAAGATCTTTTTAAAAAGCATTTTCTTTATGCTCATCACACCCCAATTCATTTAGGATGGGCTCCTGTTCTATGCCTACACGTTTCCTAATTAAGACTTCTTTCCTTGCCACAATGTTTAGGTTGGAAGGAATCTGAGGCTCTCTGTGTACCCCCTTCATGATTGGCATATTTTTTTCTTTCCCCTCTCCCATCTCCCTAGTTGTAATTACATTACAGTGGCTTATCTCTCCATCAAAGGATAGGTAAGTGGTCCCTTTATTAACCTGCTCGGAGCAGCTGTTGGCCAGTCAGGGAACACTGAGGCCTGACCAGAGCTACACTTTCCCCAAAGGGCTTATCTATATTGTGCCACATTGAATGCAATGTGAATCGGCGTAGACAAGAACAAATAGCATTCAGCACATGTCAGCTAAGTGCAGTTTTAGCCTGGCCTCATGAGTGTTTAATCACGATTGGCTGACATGCACAGTTTATTGTGGCTTTCACCAGCCAACATATTGTGACCAGCATTACGTCAATTACTCAGTTACCCAAAACTGCATTCAGACGTTGTGCTGGTTTGAAAGCAAAACCAGTGAGACTCCCAGTCAGCGATACAATTTAATAGGAGAAGAGAGGGAAAAAAGGTAAAATAAAATAAATGGAACAATACAACCTAACACTCTGTTGGTCAGGGTGTTTGAAGCAGTCCAAAAGTAAGTTCTCCTGGAGTGGCAGATGTGGTTCTGTCAGAGCAGAGATAATCCTGAGAGAGAAGGGTGCAGTGAAGGTGAGAAGGGTGCAGTCTTCCTTCAGGAATCCAGTGGAACCAGATATCTTGTGCTCCTGCATCTCAGTTTTTATCTAGGTAGGAATGGTTGGCTCCTCCCACTGGGTGGAGCATCTCACAATGGGAATATGTCATGCCCTTAGTGAGCCTTAATGGCCCATTAGCAGAAAATATCCCCCTGGAGGGAGGACAGGTGGTGAAAGAGATAAGAAACACTGTCCCACCTGGTTTTACAATTGGCCCATTATCAGAAGGCATCCGCACCCCTCCCCCCAGAGTTCAAGAGATAAAGAAAAACATCTCCCCGACTGCTTTTAATAGATGAAAATAGAATACACATTTTTGGTTCTATAACCCAAGACAGACGTGATTAAATCCTTCCATTTGTATGGCTTTGTGAAGACACGCAAGTTTGGCTCTTTGGGACCTGGGCAGCCAAGGATCATGTCTACATTTGGGCCTGACTCTTGTCACAGAATGATGCAAAGCCTCTGGACTATCCACTCAGTGCCAGCAAGGCACGGCTGCAACACGTGCAGGGATCTCAGCCCGGCTGCAAACTCAATCTAAATGCTCAAAGCAGTGAGGTCAGAGCACCACAGGCTTCAGCTGGCAAAGAGGCAAGTAAATGCTCCTAGTTTCAGGCAGAGAATACCATTTATCTCTTACCCAAAGCCCAAGATGTTGCAGGTTTCCTGCTGCAAAAGCCACGTTAGCTCTGCAATGCCATATCTGACTGCAGCTTGGGACAGCCCAGGGAGGATGGTGCTAACTGAGGCACTGCCAGAAACTGTCTCCGTCCTGCTGGGAGAAAAAGTGGGATTTTTGTTCTAAATATTATGAAATAATACTCCTTTGTTCCTCAGATTCTTGCATTGCTAGCATTTAAATCAGTTCTGTGCAGATGCACTGAATAAGCCCCATATTTGCAGCAGCAGCTCCATACAGACTCCTTCTCAGGTCTCATTGGACCTGCCCGTTCATGTGCACAAGATCAGCTTCGTGTTTGTCCCATTCAAGCCTATTTCCAGCTTCAGTTCCAAAAGCAAGACACCCTTGGCAAAACACTCTGCTGATACTAATGGACTCAGAATTTTCTGTATGCTCAGCATCCCTGTATAACTCCATATCCACATCCAACTCGTCAACCATTGGCTTTAAAAAAAAAAAAAAAAACAAAAAAAAAAAAAAAAAACAAAAAAAAAAAACCCCAAAAACTTTGATTTTTTTTTCTAGAAATCATGCAGATATATGGCACCAGGTAAATGGCAGAAATCAAAATATATGTTTTTTCTGGCTCAAATCACCTGCAGGGATTTCACAGAGGCATAGTAAGCATTCAATATCTTTTCACCTGGAGTCCCCATTCTACTACTGCATCCAACAAAGACGCAACCAATTTATGTATTATCCTTTTTTTTTTTTTTTTCCAGAAAGAAAAATGTCCTATGGGCCCTTCTGCTGAGCTTGCATGTTGTGGGGTCGATGGAAGATCACGTCTCCTAACGGTGCCTGCTCCTCCTAGTGCAAAGACACATGGTTTGGGAACAAAAGGCATTATTCAGCTCCTAGGAGCAGAACACTGGCAGCTATGTTTTATGGACTATTTGAAGCCTGAGATTTTTAGGGGTCAGCAGCCTCCCCAACCCCTGTGCTCATTTTGCTGGCACCCCTTGGGCAGGACAGCTACAACAAGAACAGTCTTTCTGAAACCTGGGGATCCTCAGGCTCCCAAAACTGGCAGTTACTGTGTGCAGGGAAATTCTGAGTCATGTACAGTTGAGGCCACATCTGGTGTGAAATGTATTTACCGTAAGCACCCCGACTGCACTGAGGCAATGTTTGAAGGTACAGCATTTTCAACTGAAACACCATGAATCAGTCATCTGCTCTCTACATTTTTTTCCTTCCTAACACAGCAGATTGCTGAAATACTCATGCATCCATCTTCTTTCCTAATCTTCTTCTTCCTCCCAGCCTGAATCTGAGGAGCAGGAAAGTATAACCTGCAATCCCAGAAATATTTGTTATATTTGGATGTCTGGCTGTAGCTCCCAGTTGTGGTATCACTGGATGATTCCAGGCAAGGAGAAGCAAGATTTGCTTACCAAAGTTAAAGTCTGGCACCAATTCTGCTTTTGCTTATTTTGGTATAAAGCAAGAATTTCTCCTCTTTAGTCAGTAGAGTTGCACTGTGAGGGTAAATTAGAGGGGAAGCAACTCAGCATGTAATAAACAGGAGAGAGAAAAGAGAACCCTGCGGGAGGCGAATATGAATTGGGTAATTTGAGAAAAATAAAATAACCTAAGGGGATAAACTGAAGCTACTTTGCTAAAAAAAGAAAAAAAAAAACAAACAACAAACCAACAAAAAAAAAAAAAAAAAAAAAAAAAAAAAAAAAAAAAAACCACCACCTAAAACTGCCCTTACTCGGTCTAGGACTATGATGTTTGAAACCTGATGAATTCTGCAAACTTTTGAATCACCATGTAAGGAGCTTAACAAGATTTTCTGCCAATGTGTTGAGCAACTTCATCCACCTCTGTCATTGCCACTCCTGATGTGCCTGATCCCTAGAAATTGTGCATGGATAAGATGCCAGTTTTACCAAGAGTTTTGGTGAGTGGACGTTAGGAAAAGAGCCATGAGATGAACTGAAAAGTACAAATCAGAAAAGTGTACTATCAACCTAACAAGGAGGTTAGGGGAAAACAAATGCGGGAAACAGAAGAAGCAATAGTCAGATCATCAACATAACTGCCATAGGTATTCCTGGAATTGGAAGTGAAACAACACTAGGCTAAAAAGACAAGCCTGCATTTCAATTATTAAGTATTAGGTCCTGCCTCTTCATCTCAGTACTGACAGCTGGTATATTTTATCAATTATATTATATTGTATTGCATTGTATTAATTATGTTCTGTCACAGGCTGCCTCTTTTAGATCAGGGTAATGCTCATGTTATTACTTTAGATGTTTTCAACTTCTCAACAGTTCTAGCAGAAACTAAATCACTAAAATATATTACTCCTAAATATTTCTGACAGGAGCTAATCCAAGGAAGCTCTGTAGTTTGTGCTACAAAGTGGGTAGCAAAGGTGAGCACAAAGTGTCATCACATGAAGGGTTTCTGGATTTATGAAGGATTTCTGGATTTATGAAGGATTTCTGGATTTATAAACGGTGGTTTGATTATTCCCATTTTATAGAGGAGTCACTGAGGCAAAGGGAGTGGTTTTGTCCTATGACTGTGAAAGGGGGCTCCAAGAAAGTCCTTGTGAAGCACACTGCCCTTGAAACTCTGCGTTAGCTCAGGCTTCCTCCCAAAAGGTGGAGGTGTTTAAGCAGCCAGTTGGGGTCTGACTGCACTGTCTGAGCTGTATTTTGAAAGATGCCTGCCCCTGCAGCCAGAGCACACCAGCTCCCTGGGCCACCATAAACACATTGGCACCACTATGCTTATTTACTCCAGGACTGATTTTAATAAGGAGTACCTTTTCATAGTTACAATTGCACCCAAACCGTGAGCTGTGCTAGCCAGGCTCACTGGGAGAATCAAATCAGTGGGGGAAAAAAAAAAAAAAAAAAAGGAAAAAAAAAAATTGAAGGATTTGCTTGGCCGTAGTTTTAGGGGTTGTCTCATCCTGGTTTTAACTGATTTTTTTTCCCCTGCAGAGTCCTATCCCCAACAGTGCCTCCTGTCATCAAGGGCTGCACTGAGCTGCACTATCAGCAACCCTTACAAAGGAAAAAGAGAACATGACTTAAATAAAAGACCTTGGCCAGATTGCTTTGTTGGATAAAGCACCTTTGTTGTAAGAATGTGGGAAAGGAGAGTCCAACCACAGCTCATCCAGATTCCTCAGACACACACACGCCCAGTGATATGCATTTGTGAATATTTTCCACACTTATGTTCACTAACCAAACTAACCAGTTTTTACTTGTTTAACTACTGCCGAAGAAAGAGGAGCTGTCAGTCTTTTAAGAGTTATGCCAAAGCACAGGGTGGGTTCTCTCTGATTCATATGCTGCATGGCTACAGAAACCAAGACCCAGCAGCAGGAATGCCAATCAGTTTAAAAAGCAGCAGTCCAGCTCTATGGTGTATTTTTTTAATCTACCTCCCTCATTAAATTAATGTTATTCCTAACTTTCCCAGCAATTTAGCAGCATATCAGCCATTTTATCAAAACACAAGGAAACAGGAAGACCTTTGGGGGGTAAAAGTACGGGACCTAACAGAGTGTGCTATGCTAATGAAGTTTTATTCCCCTTTTTTGCCAAGTCAATGAAAGTCATCTCAGCTCTGATTCTCTCTTTAGCTTCATTGGTACTCAACGTTAGCACAGGAAGTAGATTAAATAAAGACATATAATTATTTTTTTTATGAAAGTGGAAAAAAGTTTCTTGTGCTTTGCACCCAGAAAGACATGGAGGTGACCTATATGATTTCTGAATATTACCACCACCATTAAAAACCCAAAATCCTCATAGTCCAGAAAATTTTCTTGAAACTTGGCAGATGTTGGTCTTTCCACTCCCAGTGAAGATATAAGTTGGTGCAAGTGTAAGTGCCAGCTACCTCCTCTATATATCCAAATACTAGTCCTAAACCTCACAGGAAGATGAGGGAGATGATATATAACAGGAAAGAAAATTTGGGGTAATATTCCATGGATGTTTGAGAGGGCTAGAATCAGGATGGAAAATGTGCTCTAAAACAAAGCCCCGTAACATTATTACTATAATGACATCTGCACCTGGCTTTGTAAGGATTTACACCAGCTTATAAGGAGACACAAAGGGAAGCAGACACTTCAGGATGCACAGTTCAGCCTTGAGGTGAATTTGTAGGGTTATCCTGAGCCCTTCCAGAGGTCTGAAATTTCTGCCCATCTGTATTGTTCCCATGCTTCTTGTCTCTGTCTGTTATTAAACTACAGGATTTGGCCTCCTGCTGTCTTGGGTTATGGAACCAAAAATGTGCATTCTATTTCATCTGTTGAAAGCAGCAGGGGAGATGTTTTTCTTTATCTCTTGTAACTCTGGGGGGAGGGGGGCCGATGCCTTCTGATAATGGGCCAACTGTTAAAACCAGGTGGGGCAGTGTTTCTTTCTCTTTCACCACCTGTACTCCCTCCAGGGGGATATTTTCTGCTAATGGGCCATTGAGGCTCACTAAGGACAGGACACATTCCATCATCCCATTGTGAGATGCTCCACCCAGTGGGGGGGAGCCAACCATTCCTACCTGGATGAAAACTGAGATGCAGGAACACAAGGGATCTGGCTCCAGTGGATTCCTGGAGGAAGACTGGACCCTTCTCACCATCACTGGACCCTTTTCTCTCAGGATCTTCTCTACTCCAACAGAACCACATCTGCCACTCCAGGAGGACTTACTGTGGACTGTTTCCAACACTCTGATCAACACGGTATCGGGTTGTATCTCTGACTCTGTCAGGGTTTTTAGGATTGTTGTTCGTTTGCTTGCTTGTTTTTTGTACTACTACTTTTGTATTTTTTTTAATCCTAGTAAAGAACTGGTGTTCTTATTCCCATATCTTTGCCTGAAAGCCCTTAATTGCAAAATTATAATAATTCGGAGGGGGTGAGGGGTTTACATTCTCCATTCCAAGGGAAACTCCAGCTTTCCCTGTGGATACCTGTCTTTCCAAACCAAGACACCTGCTCAGTATTTTTATCTGCAAATTGCAAAGAGCAATATTCACCTTTCTTTCAGAAAAGAATTTTAGAATTAGAGAGATGGGAGTGCTGCCTCTCACAATGGAAAAACCCCAGACTGATACACAAAAAAGTCAAAGTTTTGATGTAGGATGTCCAGTACTTCATGCACTGTGGAATGAAGGGACTGTGGACAGGAAAAGATAGATATGTCTCCTGGGACCTACAAAAATAGCTGTCTAAACCTGGAGACTTCACATCTAGAACCACACATATGATACCCCTTTAAAAGCCCTCCTGCAATTTACTCGTTACGGTATCCAAGACGGGTAAATTAACTTAATTACAACCATCACACACTTGAGAAAACTGGGACACAGCAAAGAAGCAGCTCATTGTCACCAGTGGCCCTACAGCCCAGACCTTTCTGATGGGTAAATCACTTGTTAGAAAACACCAAATCAAGTTTTAGTTTCCTAACATAGGATTCAACCAACACCCTGAGATTAGCCAAGTGTCCCTGAGGTTATTCAGAGGTAAACCAGGGTTTGTTTTATTTGTTTTGAGTGAAACTACACTGCTGAAATGGTGTTGAAGAGAGAAGGATTCAGTTCTATGAATCTTGTGCCTTGCAAGTTCAAATAGACCGTCTAGACACTGTGTTTTATGCTGTGCTGACATGTATATAGAGGAGCAGTTGAAGCAAGAAGCCTCATATCCATGATTTGAGCAGGAACAAGAAGGATACTGTTTGGGTATGCTTTTTATATCCTCAGATACACTGGTGGTGCCAGTACGAGCTTCCCAGGGCCAGGTTCTAAATGCAGTTGTGCCCAAATGAAAAGTGACTCCCCTGGACCTGATTATTCCAGGTGTTCCCTTTCAGTGTCCAATTAGAGACCAAATGATGTTGTCCCAGTTGTGTTCACAGCCAGTGAGTGGCTGTGTCCAGCACAATGTGATTCATTGCTATGGTAAATGCAGTTTTTGGGGGCTGTGTTACTCTCTGTTCAGGAGACAAGTGGTAAATTCATGGTTGGGGAATATACAGCAACAGGTGAAGGCACAGACAAACCAACATGAGAGAAGCAAAATGAGTTCTGAAAGTGACTTTTGCTTAATAACAGCTCCCACACAATAGAAAAACTGCACTGTCAGTGGTCAGAGGGGCGATTAGGGAAAATTTTCATCACCAGAAAGGTTGTCCCAGAGAAAACTGCTGTCTAGGAAACTGCAAAGGAGAATCCAGTCCTTTTTCTGCTCTGAGCATATCAGGTTTTGCGGATTTTGTGCAAGGCTTGAAACAATTTCCAATGCTAAATGTTGACAAGGCTTTCAGATAGTCCTGGGATGTTGGGATGTAAAGACCGAATGAGATCCGTTTATACAAGCAAAATGGATATTTAAATAGAAAGCAGCCACCATCAAATATGATTTTAAAAATGCTGTTTTGGTTAATGCAACATACTGTACTTCTGCCAACAAAGGCAGTTTCTGATCAGGACATGCCGTGCTTTCCTCTGGAGGTTTTGCAGGCAGGGTGGTCTTCCATGAGGGAGGGGAAAGGGCTTAGTTAAAATTACACATCCTTCATACATGGAGGCTGGTAAATGTAAGGCATTGCAGCTGTGCAGTTTGTCACCAAAAACCAAGCTGAAAGGAGTCTAAATGCAGGAGACGGATGGGAATATGACCAAGTCACTCCCAACACCTTTGATTCTCCCCCTTCAAAATAAAGCGACTTCTCCTGCATTTTGTGCAGCCTTGGTCTTTAGAGAGAATGGTCAGATGGTAAAGACAGGGAGAAAAAAAGGACAGTGAAAAAATACCCTAATAAGTGACTTACTATTTTCCCATAGGCTACGAAAGAAGCCTGCAGTCCCTTTATGCTACAATAAGTTTGTTTTGATAGGAAAAAAACTTTGGCACTGGAAGAAGACTGCACTTTGTGCCACAGGGATCTAAATCCATTCTAGAGGTAGGAGCTGCTCTAAAGACCTCAGCTTCCCTTGCCTTTACAGATGCCTGTAGAAATCACCTCTGTGCAAAGGAGGGATGTAGCTGGCAAATCAAGTGGATTTCAGTGGGATAACATATTGCTTCCATTTAAGAAAGCATCCTCGACCAGTGCATGTTTAAACCCAGTGAGACCTGAGCACAGGCTTAAAGCTAAACATATGCTGAAGTCTTTTCCTGAAACAGATGCATGTGAGGAAACACTGATCAGTTGGAATATGGGATTCATTCTCTGGTTCATCCCCTCTTTTCCTCCTAGAATTTTCAGAGTTTGAAATGTAAAGAACCCATCTAAGTTAAGAGGGAGATGTTGATGTAATTATATGCGTATAGCGGTACAAAGAACCCTTTTTAATATCATAAACATGATGCTCACCTTCCAGGCTAAACAATTCCCTAAGATCACTTGTTTTTCTATTTATGCAGATCTTTAAAAAAATCTGCAAGTTGGAAATTTTGTGTCTCTCTTTGAGAGGTGAAGCAAAGTAATCAAGCCATACTATCTGGCAGGTACTAATTCCAAGAAAATAGATACTACACCAATCAGCCATATCATTAATGATGTTATTATTATTATTATTATTATTACAACTGTTATCAGTGCTTTCCATCCTGCGTAAAGCAAGCATTTGAAACAGGGCATGGATATAAGATTATTATACCATTTGAATCATTCTCCTTTACTTCTGTGATTAAGATTAGAAAGACTTGGGAAACCTGTTTATCAGATTTCTTGAATTCCAAAAGTTTTAGCTGTAAAAATTCAGCAATGGCAAAAAGGAATCATTTAGGAAAGGATGCCATCATTTTTCCTAATCTCAGCCAAAGCTTATTCTGAAAGATTTTCCACTGAAATAAATGGGATTGTTCACAAAGTCGAGTCTTTCAGCATACATACAAGCGAAGGAATGCGGCACGCAATTTTGAGGCATTTTCCTACTCCCTTATTCCCAAGTTACAATACAAGTCAAGATGGCCACTTCAGTTTTTGGGCTCACAGCTTGCAATGCTGCTCCAAAAGCACATTCCCAGCTGAGATGGGATCACCAGAAAGTGGGATCAGCAAATGTCTGAGCACCTCCAAGAGTGCAGTTGGACGCACAGCCCAGACCATGGCTACTTCCAGTTAGGAGTTTGTGATCCATAGCTTTCCTGCAGAGATTGTGCCACATTCCCTCTTCCACTTCCTCAGATTTGCCATGTCTTTTGGCAGAAAGCTGGAGGTTTTAGGGCATGAGTGAAGTGGTTGGGATGGACAAGGAGGGTGACGTGGATCAGCAGCAACTGAGGAAGCACATCTGCCCACACCCAGAGCCTGGGCAGCAGTGCTGGGAATCTCCTGTGTGGGATCCAGCTGAGGGCATCTTCAAAACTGCTTTTCCCATATGTCAGCAGCTATGAAGAGGAGGAATACACAGCCCCATTCCAAGCTAGGATGACCCCATTTAAGGCTGAGGCATCCCTGCAATGTATAGTCACAAATGCACAGAGAGAGTAAGGATTTATAGTTTTTACACAACAGCAGGATCATCAATAGGGTTATGAACCAAATGCTCATCAGTAACACCACGATTTTGCTCATTTAATTCAACCTAATTCAGGTCCTTCATGGCAGCCTTTGAGACATGAAATCCTATTTTCTAGCTCCCATTCACCCCAACATACCAGGCTCACACTGCAGTGACCTCCACAATCCACATTTGGCTCTTTGCACCTTGGGCTGCTCCTTCAAATCTGTCAAGTCATTACTCTGCCAGGTGTATATTCTGTACACAGGACAGAAAAGCCCAAAATCTTTTCACTGCACAAGAGTAACCTGCTTTTGGGCCTTTATCAGGCATATATTTACACCAGATGGCCTACTTAACACCACAAACCACAAAAATCTGTCTGGAATTTCTTTATAAAACACCCAAATTGCTGGGGCTTGTACCAAGCAATTGGTCCCAAAATTATGAAAGTAAACAATTGCAAAATCTATATTACAAAAATAACATGTGAAAATGCCAGCTTTGGAAGATTAGAGAGGTGAGGCACAGCTACAACCTGCTCACCTTGGACAGTCTGGATGAAGCAGTCAAGGACACTCAAATAGAGCATGTGCATTACAATTTCCTGGAGGAAAATTGCTACAGACTGCTACAGAAAACACCAAGATTTTGGGTTACTCATCCAAAACATAAGATAGAGGATATGAAGAGATGTTAGTGAAGAAAAGTTGTGCTTGGAAATCCTTGATATTCTGCGAGCCTCCACCAGGTATTTACAAGAACAGAGGCGGAACTTGAAGGAAGAAGAAAGTAATGCTTAACAGCAGATCCTTGTTTTTGTGTGTTTTGGTTTTTGTTTGTTTGTTTGTTTGTTTTTATAACAGTATTTCAGAAAACTAAATTTAGTACACAGTTCCTGCAATAAAATTTTCCCCTCTGAGTTGTATATTGAAAAGAACAAAAGAACTGAGAGATCTGACTCTCCAACTTTCTGAGACTACTGTCAGTACTAAATGAAGTAATTAATTTTGTGATGAAAATACTTTTTAGAAGAAAAATATCCAAATATTAATATCTCCCTACTTTTTAGTAGGAAAGGGTAACGTTAAATTTCTGCTGTGCTAACTGCTCTGAAATACCAATGTAAATTGATAAAACCAACCCAAAGTGATCTGATTTGGTTCCCCTTTTTTTTTTCGAGAGGGTGGATTTTTTTTTTCTTTTTTTCCTGACTCATGAAAGACACCAGACAGTGATGTGGATGATGTGGTGAAAGCTCAGAAGAAAAAAAATCTACTTAAGTCAAGGAATAGGGGAAGTGGTCACTCCACGAGGTCATTTTCCTGTGAGACTCTGTGACAGCTGGAGAAAATTAACCAAAATATCTGCATTCCAGAGAGGTATAAAAAGAAGAAAGAAAGAAAGGGAGGGGAGGGGTCAAATGTCTTGTGGAAACCTGTAGGAATGGCAGTGGCATTTTCTATATGGACTTGCTCAATCTGGTTTCCTGACAAAATTCTACAAAAAGAGGAGGAGATTTTTAAAGTCTCAGAGGGTAGTCAGGCAGCCAGCTCCCTTAAAAGTCAGCAGGACATTCATTAAACTTGAACAGATTAGCTGCATTGGATCTTTTCTCTGGTGCTGGCACAGGGACCACACAGAAATCTTATTCCTAATACTTTATTACCATTTAAAGCGTTACAGATCAGTCACACTTCCAGAGTGGAAGTGCTTGGAAGACAGCAATAATACCAAGATAATCAGATGGGTTCTTTGGTTTCCATGTTTATATTTCAAGGAAACAGCCAGTGAGTGCCAAATTTGTTTCTACACATTTTTGAATCCCCAGCATTGCTTTTGTTTTGCCATAAAGTAAAACCAAAAGTTTTCAAACAAACATTTAAAAAATTGATTTGTATTCTTTTAAAAAATCTCATAGGTTTTCATGTCATATTTCTTACAGGTCAGAACCAAAATGGAACTTTAAAGCCTGAATCCTGTCTAAATTAGTGAGTTTTTGTGAAACATTTTGACTCTGCCAAAGTTGAATATTAATTGAAACCATACCTTCCTACCTTCACAGCACTTCCATCCCTGTGGATCCTCTGGTCATTTCAGAATACTCTGCAAAGAAGAAGAAGAGAAAACAAAGACCCTTTGAGGTGAAGCAGCTAGCTGTTGTAATTTCAAGCAATGAAATCAATTCATGCATGAGGGATTCAGAGGTAACAAAACTCTGCCCAAGTCTCTCTGCAGACCCAGGCTCAGGCACTCCCTCAGTGGGAGGAAGACAGACAGGAGGACACAGGTAGGACTCAGGAGATGACATCCATGAGTAGAAGCAAATTAAAGGGACTCAAAAGCAGAATTAAGATTTTTTTTTTCCGACTTCCAGGCATTACAGTTGAGCTGAGGATTTCAAAACAACACAGCTCTCATTTGAGTAACTAAATTTTACAGCCCAGTCTGTATCTGTGACATCCTACTGCAAGATGCAGAGCCAGATTTCTCTCTGAAAATTCATCTACCTCTTGAGGGTTTTTTGGGGAAGCTGAGCCATTCCAAAAGCCCTGTGCTAAAATCATAAGCCTTTCCAAAATCGCTGAGGAGAGGCAGAAAGACAAGCAAATGCCACAGAGGACTTTGAGACATCACAACCCATACCCAATTATCTGCAAGTGGAGAAGCAGCTACTCCACATCTGCAGCAAGGCTGTGTATTGTGGTGAGATCTGGACATTTCCTGTTCACTGTTGGTTTCACATTCATTACATCCAGGGTAAAATAGTTTGACTTTCAGTTAGCAAAAGCAGAATCTGCAGAGAAAGTTGCAGGAGGATTTCACGTGGTCTCCAAACCCTAACTCAGCAGCACTGCGTTCTTTCCATTGCAAAACACCACCAAGTGCCTTTTCCTCATGGCTTGACCACTTTGTTTGAAGTCTCTGTCCACAGTTAGCACAGCGTCACTGCTCTTCATTTAACCTGATTTTTTTTAGGCAGTGGATCTATTTTGCAGAGCAAAAAGAAAAGAGTGTCTGATTAGGGAGGACAGATTTGTTTGGTTTTGTTTTCTAAAAAATTATTTTGATTTGCCCATTCTCTCTTTTCCTTTATCCTTCAGATGATAAATAGCTGTGAAGGAAATAAGAGAGTTCCAAAAGGAGAAAAAAATAAAAGAATGTGGAAATTTGTGTCACTACACTTAATGCTAACCTCATGTCGTGTTTGGAATCTGATACGGATATTGTCCAGGTAGCTACAAAAATTTCCTCGACTATTTAGAGAACAGATAATGGTTTAAAATAAGCATTAAATGGTCCAAAATCACACCTAAATCTGAACTTCACCAATTCGAAACTCAGTTAACTCTAAAACATGTTGAATTAGCTTCTTTTTTTAAGGAAGTGTTTAATTCTTGCACTTCTTGTTTAATTTTTAAATGGAGCAGAAGCAGAAGTTCAAAATGTCATATTAAGCCTTGCTTTCATAGGATTGTTGCTTGAGATTTACCTCAGTGAGGTTCAGAAAACTCCAGATAAACTGTTCAGCTTGTTATCTGAACCAAAATGCTGAACATTTGAGGATTACTCCACCCCCTATCTTTACCAGACACCTTTTTTACCCATTGCTGCCTCTAAGCCATCATAAAACCTCTCCCCACACTGAGAATTTCCTTGACCTGGTCATGGCTGTGTTTATTCCTGCCATGGAAGTGGAAAGTTTGCCAGAGTAGCTTTCCTGGGTACTTTGGCTACTTATTGCTGTTCATAAGGAAGGAGAAGGGAAGTAGTTAATGAGAACCTTACTGGTACTTGTCATACTTCTCTCTCAGTACTTTTCTGTGGTTAATTTCAATAATTTTTAAAAGGTAAATATTGAAATACATTCATTGACATCCTATTGTCTGTGGTTGTTTACATGTAGAGGACAAATTCTCTCCTCCACTCAAAGCCAAAATAAACAGATCTTGTACCAGCAGGTTCCAAACTCTCCGGGGGTGTTGGATTTATCACCACAGGCTGCAGAGCTGTTTGATGCCTATTCCTGCACCCCAGGTATGCTTTTTTGCAAATATGCTGTGTTTCCTGGAGAATCATCAGGCGCAATTAGTAGCTTTCAGCCTTGACTGAAGCAATGTCAATTTAGCAACCTTTCATTTTTACATTCCTAATTAAATAAAGAGAAGAAAGACGTGAAAACATTAAAAGAAGATATTTGGCCTATTTACCTACCTTGACTGTGAGACTGAAAAGCACTGTAAAAGGCTGGGTGATCTGACTTCTTAACCTAATTCAAGAAGCCATTTTCAAATCAGCTAATTTTAATGAGAGGATGAAGTTTGCAAAGGCCCTTCACACCTTTCTACTGAGGTGTGCAGTATCTTCATACCAGACAATTGCAAGTACAAAAGGATATGAAATTCTTTTTAAAAAAGTCACAGAATAATTCACTAACCAGTCTCCTAATTCTTCACTGAATTCTGTTTGAAAATTACCAAGTCTTTCTCAAGCAAAAGTAGTTTGTAAAGAATTAGCTATCAATACATATACCAAATAGTAGTGTCTTATTCAAGAAAAACCCAGGACTTTTATGCCTCAAATGATTATATTTATAACCAAATATATCAATCTGAAAACATGTATTTGATAGAAGCATGGAGAGTAATGTTGAAGTCATATTAATCTGTGAATCTCTCTGCAGCAGAGCTGAGACCCAAAATAAATGTACAAATAAATGTTATCAGTGATTATCATACAGAGTGATGTTCTGGTATTTGCTTTCAGGTAAGAACACTCCTCATCATAAACTTGTTTCTCCTGGATTATCATCTTAAAAAGAGATAAGAAGATTTTGAATTATTTTCTGCTACTAGGAAGGTGAGTAGATTATGACTATTTTTGTTCCATGGATCAATTTCCATTGCTTTGCATACAGGGAAGACTTAAAATGTTACCATTAGCAATTTACACCCACTTGTAGGCCATAAATTACTTTCCAGGTCCAAGGCAGTGGATTGTAAAACTGCTGACTTCACTGCAGAAGAGAAGAAACTGGATGAGACAGAGCAAGTCCTAAATGCCTTCCATAATTAACAAACATGGCAAGACAAGTTATGAGAAACAAAGGCAGACTGGACAGATTTATGCTTTAAGTCTGGTACTTTTGAAGGACTGTCCAACTACAAAAGTCTCTTTTGATCTACATTCATTGAAAGCAGTTAAAATTCAGTTGCACATCTACAGCCACAGGTTTAAAACCAACTCCTAATCTTGCGTCAATCTGTTACTCACTGGTCAGACTGGAATGCCTTCCTTCTGCATCCAGCCTGCTGAGGATACAGGTCTAATGACAGCTGTCTTTAGTTCCAGCTGGAGAGTCTCACGGTTGTGGCCTCAGAATTCCCTGACCTCGGTCCTGAGTAGCACCCATGATGATGATGATCCCAGATCTCTGGCAGCTCACAGCAACAACTACTTGTGGAAGTGACAAGGCCTCTGCAGATGAAGCCAGTTGTTCCTGGTTTGATTTCTCAGGGTAACAGGAGAACAGGATTCAGCTGGGCGTGAGCCACAGCTTCCTGAGCTGGTCTGAGATGGAAAGAGCAGCATCTCTTCTTCTTTTTTTGGGAGGCAGGAGATGGAGTGGCACTGGTCAGCAAAATGAAACCACCATGAACATGCCTGTAGGCCATGAACATGCCTGTAGGCCATGAACTGTAGAACTGTAGAACTTCATGCCTGTAGGTGGATGCAGCCAGCTTTGTCTTTGACCAGGTAAAGGAAGGGTAAAGGAAGGAATAAGGAATCAAGAAACCACGTTTATTCCCAAGGTTGCTCTTAGACTAAAACCCGCAGGGCAAACCTTAAATCCCACCTGACAACAGGACTCCATTCTCACATGACAGGGACGGATCAGGGAACTGCTTGCCCAGATCCACTAATCTGCACCAACACTGACTCCAGGAGCAACATTCAAGCCCAGCTCTGGGTCTTCTCACAAGCCAAACCATTTTTGTATGTTATAGTCAAGATTCATGAACCCTTACCCTTATAGATCCCCCCCAAAAAAACCACTGAGAGGTAAACAAACTCTGCTTGAATATTTCATTATGTTATGTATGAGGAGAACTCTGCTAAAGGGCTTGCACTATTGTACTGTCTTGACTAATAGTCTGTGTGACATGCATAAGGAAGACCAGATATTTGCAAATTTAAGGATTTTTTTTTTTGCCCAAGGACAGCTTGTAAAACCCATTAACATGAATTGTGTCTGAGCTGATGAGGAAAAAAAGAAAACACTGAATCCGGACCTTCAATATTTTATTGGTGTTTCTGAACTTTTATTAGCTGTACTTTCTTCCATAAAATCAATTTAATAAGGGAAGCAGTGTTTTGGTAATGCATCAAAAGGAGTTCTTCTCTTCAAAGGGCATCTTTTTCACTCAATCTCTCCTCTAAAGACAGTGACATTAGTTTTGTAAATTAATAAACAGGCCAGCATCTGAGGACTGCATGAAGCCTCCATCACCCCTTATTGTGCTTTCTCTTCTGACCCCACTTTCCAGTGCAGGGCCCTCATCTCGACAACAATACCCTGAAAGCCTGTGTGGCACTCTGGGATCACACTTGAAAAGGCCTTTGGCTGAGGCTGGCTTTCAAGGAGGGGGGACAATTGGCAAGAGGCCTGTGGCTATTCATGCAGAACAGGCAGTGAAAAATGCCTGAAGTCAGATTCAGGGGTGGGCAATGCCCAAAAAAGAAAGCCCACATAACATGAATGGCTGCTGCTAGGAGACTAAAACCAAAGGCATGCCACTAGCAGGCCTCCATGTGCCGACATCAATGGGTTCATCCTATCCCTATTAGGAGCCTAAAATGATGGAGAAACATGAGAAGGGACTACAAGCAGGAAAGGAAAATAATACCAAAGTACACAACGGTCAATGCTGATATTGTTGTACTAAACACTCGAGAGAAGGAAATCATATTTTTGATGTTCTGCACCTTTTCTGCTGGCAGGGGTTGCGTGGGTTGCAAAATCTGACAAGCAAAATAGCCGTGGCACATTTTCTTGGAGGAAGAAAGCCATGCACTTCGGTAATTAGTTATTTCTCATGCCCATAATTAAGCATGATTATAAAAACTTATTGGAAAAACCAGGCCTGAGTTAGAATGGCTCCAGACCTGGTGCTGGAGCAACTCCAGTCCCCTGGCTGTGCACACACAAGTCCAGTTTGGTTCCAAACCCAGCAGTGCTGGTCAGAGGGAAACAGGAGGTCTACACATTTATTAAAGAAAACAGCTATAATGCACCACAAAGGCATTTCAGTGGCATACAAATGACCTAAACCTCAACTGTGCTCAGGGTTAGGAAGGCTGAGAGGTGCTGTCTGCAGTGCCAAAGGCCTCCAGTCCAAAAAAGCCCATCGTGAAGAATTTACGTTGCTTTAATTCACCAGGTAGCTCTGTTTTTCCCTCTTATAAAATACAGCTAACCCCCCATATTTACATCCTTACATTTCACACTGGAAAGCACAGGCTGATGATCTCTTTTGAAAGGAAGGAGGCTGTGACACCTTCATTAATTTCAGCAGCATTCTGAAAATGGCATCCCATTTTCCTCCCATGGGAGGGACAGCCCATCCTCTTTAAAATCCTTTCCACTTCAGTACAAATGAGATGTTGGCTCTTGGCTAGCAGAAAACTTGAAAAAATGAATTACAATGTCTAGTCATGTTTGGACCAATTTCTAGGCATGATCTCAGCTCTTAAAAAAATGATCATATTATTTAGTTTATGAGTAATAATGTCTGACTAAAAAAGATAGAAAATACAATGTGATACTATAACCAAGTGATCTGTTTCAAGGGGTGATGTTTATTATTTGGTGTGGAAGAAACCTCCCCATCTTGCTTTTTCAATCACATATTCCTGAAATCTGAATTTCCAACCCTTTCTAAGTTTGTTCACAACATCTTTCCTTCCTGCACTTGGAGGTAATGTGGTACAGCTGCTGAAAGGAAAGTAAGACCCTCGCTGTTGCTGTACTCTGCCCTACACAAGGGCTAGGAAGAAAATGGCAGCTCCCAGCCAAAAGTGGGGAGAGCAGTGGGAGTCAGCCTTGGATTCCCCTCATTTGGTTGCTGGTTTGGGTGTGTAACTGGGTGGGCAAGTGGTGAGCCTGATGCTGGTCTGGAGGCAATGAAGCCATCTGCTTCGACTCCTCCAGTGCGAGTCAGGAAAGGGACTGTGCACACTGCAGCAACAAAGCTGCTGTGATCTACTGATACATCAGGGAAGCCTCCAGAGCAACAATTCAGTGCTGTTGGTCTGCCATTTGGATCAAAACTTTCTAAATCCATGATGGAGTAAATCTTAGCCCCACGTGTGATCTCAGCACTTGCATGCGTTTCTCTTGTATCTCCTGTGAATGACTGCTACCAGCAGAAAATCTGTGTCTGTTTTGTAGCTCCTCATGTATTGATGAGCAGCAATGTCTAACTGTCTTAATGTTTGAAAAAGCCTCAAGAACACCAAAGACTTTATATAGAGAGAGTTTACAGCTTAAATACATAGATATATAGGTTTTAAACACTGAGCAAATGGACATGAGTAAGGCTACATGCAGCTACACTGCTACTCTGCCAGAGGAGCTCTCTGTCTTAGGTGGCTGTGATTCCTGTGGCCTCTCAAAGTTGAATATTTGGGACTTGGTATTAATTCATTCAGGGAAGCAAGTAGAGGTGCTAATGATATGTGGGCAAGCCCAATCCTCTAAATCAAGAAATTGAAAACTCTGTCATAGTTTTCCCGTATCTTGAGGCCACTGCTTCTCTTCCTCTCTTCTTCAGGGATGAGCAAATAATTTTCCCCCCAACAAAAAGAAGAATCCTTCCAGGAATTTGTAAAGCACAGAATTTAAAACATTTGTAAAGCTCAGAATTGTATTTAGGAGATTTACATTTACTATTGAATGCAAAGCATCATGTGAAATAAAAGAATCAAAACCATCTTGCCTCCCTAAGTGAACAGTTTATTTGCATTTCCAGGGCTGGAAATTTAAAAACCCTGTTCATGTCTCATGATGGGCAATTACAGAGGTTTTCTGTGAACTTAATGTAGACAAATATCTATATCTATATCTATATCTATATCTATATCTATATCTATATCTATATCTATATATCTCTCTGTGTGTGTATGTACCCTCATCAATCCCATGGCAGGACAAACTAACTCTCTAGATATTCTAGATATGTCTTTCTCTCTCCAGGAATTAAAGTTGTATTAGGTACCCTTGGTAAGTTCCTAACATTCTCTAGACAAAACTCCTAGACTGAATCTCTTCCACTCCAAATAGCAGGAATTTTACTCTCTAGGGTTTCAGTTTAGCTTGCATGGCCCTTTGAATATCCTTACCAGTTGAAAGGGCATTTTCACAATTTCCCTTAACTAGTTATGTTGGCACACACAAAGCAATACATTCAGCACACATCAGATTTGACAAGAAAATATACTTGCATGTTTCAGGTTTTCCAGGACTCTTCAATGGATTTTGGATATAACTTGTGTCAATTGAAGGAGAGCTTTCCTAGCTTTGGTAGTTGAGGAAACAACCTTCCAAAGCCTGAAGAGATATATCTTTTTAAAATTTGTAAGATCTGAAAGGAGAAGGGTGGGTGGTCTGAGCCCTTCAGAAGGTCTCTGATCCTCTGACCCATTAGACCATTAGTTCACCTAACCCAACCAATAGCTATTCAAGTCTAAGGGTACAAAGAAAGGTGGCAATAAAAATAAATTACTAAACAAAAGGAATAAAAATAAGCAGTTCAAGAGGGTTTTTTTCTTTCTCCTGTGAAATCTGAAAAGAGTATAGGTTGTTCCATTCTGTCTGAATGTCTACTTCATCAAGATGCCTACTTGATCTTGCAAGAAAAAGTAAGAATAAACTACCATGGGTACCCAGCTACAGAAACAGGGTATGTTACTGACATTTAAAGTCTGTGCTGTGTGTATGTCCTTTACTCAACTCATCTGTTGGATGTTTAGCCACTGTTTTCTGCTCAGACCAAGGGGCTCTGCATACCAAAGCAGCAAATCTTACTTAATAATCATTTAACTGCTAACACCAAGACTGTTGGGAGACAGCAAAAATGACCCCTGGTCTACAGGAGCTGCCCCTGGATATGTCTCCCAACTCCAGCTTCCCAAAGAGCAAACTTTAGCTCTCAGAGTTTTGGCCAAGGGTCTCTAAAAAGTTAGAATCTCATGTAACTTGTTGTTTCGTTGCCATTGAAAACATTAAGGAAAAGCCATATATTGCACTGAGTCTTACTTATCATCAGGTTTAGCCCCCTCTCATGTTTTTTCTTCCTTTCTTCTTATTTCAAAGAGCACTCTCTAAACATCTCAGCAACCAGAGCCAGACAGCATGTGGAAAATGACAGTATCCTCCTAATACAAAAACCATTAGGCAGCACTTGCTCTCTATTTGAAAACCAGAAATCAGATGATTTTTCAGTGAAATAGCAAACATCCACAGTGAAATCTTTCCTGGGGTTTTGAGGCTGGGGAAAGACTCCCAGGTCTGATTATAATTAAAGCATAGCTGCTAAAGAAAAAAATATCATAGCTGAGGCATTGGACTGGAGATTCTGCCCATGTTTTCAGACCTTCTTCATGCTCTTGGGTAGGTTTCTTAATCTCTCTGCTAATTCCTCCACGCTTCTGTGCAGAACAGATATCATAATTGTCTTTGTTTGCCTTTTAAGCATTCAGTGAGGGAACACATCTTGTGTTTGTAAAGCCCTTTGCACAAGAAACTACACAAAAACACAACCTGACTATTGCACATTCTCACCAACACGGATTTCCCCCAGTCTCAATTCCTCATTTTCAGTCATTTGATGGCATTTTGCCTGTTGCTAGATAAGGGGCTGATCCCTGGAATGGTTGGTGTGAGAAGCTGAATTAACAGCAGTAGTGCCCACGAACAGGGAGCCTTCTGCAGTGTCTCTACACAGATGGCACAACAGACAGAGCCCTGTGTGTGCCACTGGCTCAGCCACAGAAAAGATGCAGTAGAAACACCCAAGGATGGTGTTGGCTCTGGTGATGCCAGCAGTGGGCTGCATTTCACCTACTGTGGCACTAAGAACATTTCTGAATTGCCTGCATCTTTGATTTTTAGCCACAGCCCCACAATGGCCTTATTTAGAAGATGGAGACATAAAATTTGAACCTCCAGCTGTTCTCTGCTCCCCTTTGGATCCAGCATGGATCTAAGCACCACAGCATGCTTCCCTGAGTATAGCCATAGGACTCACCACATCACCACATTTCCTAGGTTGTCTGGTCTTTTTTTTTTTTTTTTTTAGGGTTTCATTGCTATAATTCTTTTCTACAGGTGGATACAGGCCTGGAAGAAAGCCTTGAAGTTCACACCAAGATAAAATATTACAAAAAATGAGCAAAAATAAGCTAAGTGTTGTCTGCCCACTGAATCTATTCCAGTGGTCCTTTACTAAATAAAATGTGCTTAATTGGTGTCAGTGGGTGTTATCTCAGCCATGAAGGCAAGACTGGGCTTACACAGTCAATAATTGCTTAAAACCTCATTCTTGATGAATAATACCAGTGCTATGAGGACCGAGAATCCAAATATGTGGGGAAAATGTTACCACCTGAGTAAGAGATTGTGATAAAAGTGTGAACAAAACTGGATTTTAGGACATAGTTGGAGAAAATTTGATAAATGGCCATATAGAAACATTCTGGATACAGTGGAAGCACACTTTGATAGGAGTAAAATCAGACTTGAGATGCAGTACTGCTAATTATTGCTAAGCACATGTAGCACTGTTTCCCAAGACATTCTTAACACTTATCCAGTGATTCCTATAGTGATGTCTGAAGGTAACCAAGCACATCTAAGCACTTAACTGAGGTAACGAAGTCAACTGCACTGTCTACAAGCTTGAAAACAATATTCTGAAATAACATTCTGAACCCTGAGTCCTGGACAGGAGAAGTAACAGATCCTAAGCCTGAAGAGGAGGTCAGTCCTTTCTCTTTTCCTCTCAAAACATGGCAGGGGGTTCCCTGCCCATCCTTTCCCTGGATAAATGGCAGTCCCTGCACTGGCAAGAAGAACACCTGTGTGTGTGCCAGATCCATCCAATCTCTTCCCAGTTAGATTTCATGGCAAACTAGTGGAAAACTACATAGGGGATTCCATAACAACAGAAGTACTGAGAAATAACATCTTCTCACGGCTTGCCTCATTTGCAGCTGTTCATTTTTCCCTGCTCCTCACGTGTAATTTTGAGGGCTGATAAAACTGCTTTCATACCTGCAGAAAGTGGCTGTGATACCACAGCAATGGCAGGTTTTTATTAGCTGAGCTGACGTCTGAAGTTAGGAAGAATTCACATTCCCTTTCTCTAAAGAAGAAGCTCTCATTCACCTACTTTTATTATGTCTTACAGTAAATCTACTGAATACCTACCCTGGGATTATCTGCTTCTTGTAACATGAAAAACTTACCTAATGCGTTCAAAATCTAAAACCAGACTTTTTTTTTATCCTTTGTATGGAACACAGTCCCCCTTATTTTTTCAGGCTCAAGCCATCTAAAGCTGATCATGAAACCTTGCTGCAGATCTCCAACTGCTATTTTTAATTTCAGCATTTTGATATATTAAAATCTTCCCAATAATAGAAATCTGTGTATTATAACCCCTTTCATTTATGACCATTTTAAAAATTATTTTTATCCCTGAAGATTAAAAACATCAGATGCCAAAATCGACTGAATCCAAATGTTAAAGTCGTAACACAATAGTTTTCCTTCCCAGCTTTGCTAACTTCTTGAAATAAAATTGATCACTCCTATCTTCCTGTAATTATAGACCAAAAAATAGTTGTGTTGAGGCAGGCTTTGACTAGTTCATCCCCTGGTCATTAGGAAGGAGCAATTGTTTCTAAACATCCACAGAGATGGCACATTCTCTGTACCTGGAGGCTTGTTTGTCTTTAGTCTCAGTGATTACAAAAGTATTGCCCCAAAGGCTGGCTGACTCTGCAGCCTCTGTCAGTAGCTCTGACTACATCATAGTTCACCTTATTCAACCCAACCCTCTTCAAGTTGCTCTCTGGGGTATTTCTGGTTCTGCTGTTGCTGGATAAATAGCTGCAGTGAGGGGAGAAAACATGGGGTTTGCATATTAAATTTTATGCCTTCACTTCAAATTTTTGTGCATATTCCATTTCTGATGGGGTAGGAAGCATGACTCGAGTGTTCAGCACCAGTTCAACAGTTGTGATCACTGCAAGAGATTAAATGTGAAGGCAGAGACTGATGTTTTCCACATCACAGGAGGTGGAGAACCTTTGTCTTGGGTTATGGAACCAAAAATGTGTATTCTATTTCATTTGCTGAAAGCAGTTGGAGAATTGTTCTTTTCTCTGGGAAGAGGGGGGCGGGTGCCTTTTGTTAATGGGCCAGCTGTTCAAACCAGGTAGGGCAGTGTTTCTTATCTCTTTCACTGCCTGGGGAATATTTTCTGCTAATGGACCATTAAGACACCCCCAAAAGCACACATCACCAAAGTAAAACATCCACATTACATCATCCTGTTGTGAGATGCTCCACCCAGTGGGGGGAGCCAACCATTCCTACCTGGATAAAACTGAGACACAGGAACACAGAAAGTATCCAGCTTCATCCAATTCCTGGAGGAAGACTGGACCCCTTCTTACCACCACTGGACCCCTTCTCATCACTACCTGGACCCTTCTTCTACAGGATCATCTCAACTCCACCAGAACCACCTCTGCCACTCCAGGAGGACTCACTTTTGGACTGCTTCCAGCACCCCGACCCACAGGGTGTCAGGTTGTAGCTCTGACTCTGTCAGGGTTTTCCAAACTTGTTGTTTGTTTGCTGGTTTGGCTGGGTGGTTTTGTTTTTCTACTACAGTTGTATTGTTAATATTCCTAGTAAAGAACTGTTATTCCTATTCCCAAATCTTTGCCTGAAAGCCCTTAATTGCAAAATTATAATTTGGCAGGGGTGAGGGGTTTACATTCTCCATTCTAAGGGAGACTCCAGCCTTTCCTGTCAGATACTTGTCTTTCCAAACCAAGACAACGTTTCTTTTCAACATGGAATTTGAATTCAATATGGTATTTGAGATATTCATTGCTCTGTCATGGAAGACCAAAAGGAGGGAGGTGGGAGCCTGAAGGGTGGTGCTGGTACTTTGCCCCACAGGTGTCTGCAGCCAAACTGGTACCCAATCTTTCCTTTTTTAAAAAAAGTGTTGTGTTTAGGTTTTACAAAAAGAAGACACCACACTAGAAATTACCACTTTATGTGAACTCACATGCTGGGGAAATCATATGAGGTTGTAACTAATAAGCCAACAAAATGCTTGAGATGAGTGTCACGGAGTTCTGTGGAATTCTGTTCATGGAATTCCAGTTCATTCCAGTTCTGCGAGCAGTCAGTTCATGCTGGGTGGAAAGCAAGCAGCAGCTCTCTGGAGGGGGTAAGAAATTGTCTTTAACCACCCAAAGGTGTTTGAGACAGCACTCTCAAAGGACACCTGTGCTTGTGTCAAACACTCATCACCAAAAGATGTGGAAATGTGATAGCTGGAGAATACACCAGTCAAGACACAGAAAAACAGGTTTAGGGAAAAAAAAACCCCAACCAAACAAAAAAACCCCTTGAAAATAAGAGAAGCATTTGCATTTCTAGTTAACACCATTCTCAAAAAGTAAGCATTATAAGACGTGGTTATTCCCCCCCCCCCCCCCCCCCCCCTTTCTATTTTAATTAAAAGCAGCACAAGACGAGCATATCTGTGTTTGGCTGGGAATTTGGTGGCCCTCCCTCTCTGGCCCCACATAAATTTGATTTTCCTGTAGCAGATCTGGGACAAATTTTGCTCTGGTGTAATACCTCATGCCAGGCAATTCGGTTTATGTCAGATCCTTCCTTACTGCAAACTGGGAGACTCCAGAATCAAGGCACTGGGCAAGGCAGGGGAGTGAGGCCAAGGTAGCCCAGGACAAGTCTCAGGCCAAGCACGGGACAGACAGAGACACTCTGGTGCAGTGGCAGGCCGTGCACAGCCACATTCCCAGGCTCTGGAAAGCAAAACAAACACAGCCCAAATGCTGTGGAACAAACCTGGGCCCGTAAGTCCAGGCTGAATGAAACAGAGCTCAGTGCAAACACAGTCCAAAGGCAGTGGAAAGCAAACTTAGGCAAATAAACTCCAGGCTCTGTGAAACAGAGCACAGATAGACACACTCCAAGCACAAGT
This sequence comes from Phylloscopus trochilus trochilus, assembly GCA_016584745.2. Classification (NCBI taxonomy): domain Eukaryota; kingdom Metazoa; phylum Chordata; class Aves; order Passeriformes; family Phylloscopidae; genus Phylloscopus; species Phylloscopus trochilus. Next base: position 6,474,126 of record WQNJ02000001.1, read on the forward strand.
AGGAAAGCAGAGACAAATATAGTCTAAATTTAATGAAGCAGATACATGAAACAGTAGCTGTCTCACTCTCCAAGCAAAATCTAAGTAACTTACTCCAAAATCACCAAGCTGGAGCAATTGTGGTTCTCTTACAGGCAAGCTCCAGTGTTAAGCTTCCCTTCTCATATCCTTCGTGCCCTCCGCTCACATTCAGCACGGGAGGCTTATTCTCCATTCCTCAATGGCCCACAGTAACTGCTGTGGATCAAAAGCTTTCCAATTTTTGCATGCCTTCAGCAAAATGTGAAAACTTTCAGTGTTTCAAGGCAACATTCAAACGGAGCAAGGAGACCTTACTCAAATATATATATGTAGAGTATGTAGAGTTTCTTTTTGTCCATTTATAATGTAGCTTCTGAGGGAATGAAATAGAGGAAGCAGAGATTAGATAGCAATCAACATATTTTAACATATTTTAAAAAACGAAAAACCAGAGAAAAGGGAAGCTAAAAGCATCAGAGACATTTCTATACCTGAGAGAAATGTGACTAACATGAAAAAAAATTCTGAAGTATTTCAGAAACTGAGAAAGCTTTCAATGGTTAAATTTTTTTGAAGAAGACAACAAGGTTAGTGATGGAGAGGAGGTAAATACTTAGTAAATACTGGAATGAAAAAGGATAAAGTACTTTTTTCACTTGAGGATGACAAAGTACTTCCCAGTCTGATAGTAACTGTAAAGGAAGGTAAAGAACATCAATTACTGATAAGTACTTTAAACCTGGCAGGCCATAGATTTTGTTCCCAAACAATCCAAAAAACCTGTCTGAAGAAAATCTCTGGCACATTTTTGATGTCTCCTGGAAGACCAGGAAGATTCCCATGAAATACCAGAGCACTATGTTTAAAAAGGGCAGGCAGGATGACACAGGCAGCACCAGGTCAGTGAGGCTGACCTTGGTCTTGGGTGAAAGAATGACTCACTTGCTGCAGGAGTCAACTAAGAGGGAAATAAAGAGAGGAAAAAGAATTCTTGTCATTCAGTGTGTTTAACAGGAAACAGGTTGTGTCAGACAAACCTGATTTCATTCTCCATGTAGATTGCTGTAATTCTGCAGATGTGATGTACAGTACAACGCTGTGGTTAAAAGTAGTGCCACATGATGACAACAAAGTACATGTTAAAAGCATTAAGAATGGGAGGAGTGCTTTTTTAAAATTCCATCACTGGAGAATCACAATTGGCCTGATAGAATTTTAGGGGATTCCCCCATGAGCAAAGATTTTCGGTGTTTCTATTTTAAATATTTTTTTTAACGTATGTTAAAATGAAAACAAAGCAAACGCAGCCACCTTATATCACAGCAAAGGCTAACAGAAGAAAATGAAGGTCATTTACACTGAAAAACTCCAGGGCAAGGGTTAATTGTAGTCCACTTGACCCATTAAAATATTACATCTGTATGATTCTATAGTAGGCTGAGGTGCAAACCAGTGGCCTGCAACATGGAAAGCAGGGAAGGGAAAGAGAATAAATGGCTGGAACACGAACCCCATCCATGATCCTCTCTGAGCCAGCCCTCCCAGGAATCAGAGACATTGGTAGAACCCCTAGAGAGGTCTAGCATCCTACCTCAAGGCTCAGTAGCCCTTGCATAGGGGATGCAAGCACTGTGCCAGTAAAAACATCCATTGTTTTACATGCAACTCAATTACCTGGCTTCATCTACTGGCTTATTAAGCTTTCAGGAGTCTCCTCTTGTGCTCACTTTGCCAGTTTCCACTGGATTCAGAATGCTTTAGTTGCTCTGAAGGAGCAGAGTAAATGCACTTTATCCTAAGGGATCTATTCTGCCTTTCACCTACTAGAGCAAAAGAAATGCAAAGCCAAAGCAACTAAAACCCATCAATGTTCCTGAAATAATGATGATGATAATAATAGTAACAGCATCAAATTTTTAGTGCTTTCTATTATTTTCTAAATTAGCTAGAGACCATTTTCTTTATTCCGGGAGGTGTTTGAGCAAAAACTTTGAGGCAAATTTATTTTCTACTTCAACTTTCTCAGTCTCTTTCTGAGTGCAGTTCCTGGCCACCCCTTCCTTCTTCTTTGCAAGTGCTCTGTTCATATTTTGCATTGAAGTTATGTGGCAAAATAAAAAGTGATAATAATAAAAAGGTCTGTTCATTTAAAGTTATAATGCAAATCGTTTGTTACTTGATTATGAGTGATAAGCCAAGTCCTCAGCTGATAGAAATTAGGACAGCTTCACTCTTGAGCTGTGTCATTTACATGCACTGAAGGATGGACCCACCAATGAAAATTAAAAGGCAGTGCTGCTTGTTTTATATTAATAATCAACTAGCTTTGGTTTTCTCTTAAAATAATAATTAGCTAACACAGTATTTTGTTTCCTCTAAATGAGAAATTACAATAGAAAAAGAAATCTGGTAGCTGGTAGCAGAGTTACTAACTCAGATGTAAAACTCAAGGTTTGTTGACAAAGTATCTTTACATTCACTGATTAATCTTCCCTTTTCATCTCCCTGCATAAATACAGGATGGCTGAATGATCTAGATAATGGGAAATACGTTTCATAATCTCTCATAAAAACTGTGAAAAACATATTTCTTTTTGTATAATCCAAAAGCCTGGATTTTATTGAAAACAGAGAAAAAGAATTGCTGCCTTCCTTCTTATGGCAAAAGGCATTTTAGGCATTAATCTTCAAGTTACAGAAACATCCATGCAATGGATGCATCAGTGAATTTTCCAGGTGTGTTCCTGCCTGTGCAGTCAATTGTCACATACAAACAATAATCAGCTAAGGCATATATTACTTCCAGCCTTGTATTCTCAAAAAACAACAGTGAAGGAAAAAATTTCACAGCTTCTCCATACCCACTAGTCTCACCTTTTATATTTGATCTTTGCTTCATATCTGTGAACTATAATTTTATGGAAATATTGGAGTTTCATTAGAAAGTTAGAGGAGAGTAACCGAAAGAATTACCTCTTACGTGTTACAAACAGATCTCAGGGCTCAAACTTACTAAACAAAAATGCAGAATTTCACAAAAGCAGGTAAAAGATGAGTTCTTTTATGGTCTTCCTTGCTGTGGGGGCCACCTACCAAGCTTTGTGTGTCAAAACTCTACACTTTTCTATCGAGGCTATTTCGTGAGGCCAAAATATTGAGACAGAGTCTCCTGTCCAGGATTAGGACGCTGTCTAAGAGAAAAGTGGCCTATAATTCAGTGAATTCCCACCCAGCAGCTATTCATTATGAACTGTGGGAACAGTCACCAGTGCAGGAGTGCAGGAGCAGGGATCTGCATCCTCTTGAGAGCAGACAACACAGGACTCACTTCCATCGTTAGTGCGCCTTCTCTTGGTATCTAGTCCAGAAAATCCATCAGGCTTTTCTGCAAAGCAGAATGGCTTCAACAGAAGGGATAAAAACTGCTCCCTTCTCCAAGTGTGGTTTAGTGGTTAGGGGATCCTCAGGGCACTTGGGCCACATGGGCCCAAAACCCAGCAAAGAGAACAGGGAATGGCCTATTCATTTTCTGGGGTTATGAACACAGCATGAAAGGGTTTGGCAGTGCTTTCTTGGCTATACTTTAAAAGCAAGGAATGATCGCCACAGTAGTTTCCAAGAAAATGACATAAGTACCTTATTCCCGGAAAGGTTTCAGGGAAATACCTCGCTGCAGCTCCCAGTCAAGCACTTAAACGCAGGAGAAGAAGCTGCAGAGTTGAAGTCATTTCCTACTGACCAGCAAAGGAGTCTCTCTGCTCAGGGATCTCACCACCATGAGGCCCAGGCTGAGGCAGTTCACTTTCCTCACTCATTTAACAAGGAGCAGGGATGCCTATCTCAAAGTTCTGGATTACAGACTCAAAATTAGATGCATAAAATCTGCCTAAAAATAGAATCAAATAAACCAGCAAGCTCCAAAATCTGAAAGACCTGGCTCTGAGGAGGAAGATGCCCAGATACAAAGGGACCAAACAAGGGACTATATTCAGGAGAAACACCAGCAAAAGTGTTTCTAACTGAGTGCACAATTTGAGATGAACAAAGGGTGCTGGATTTTGGAGAGCTCAGAAATGCAATGAGCACAGGCAGAAGTGTCAGAGCAAGTCTACGCTTCATTCCCATGGGGCATATTATCACCATCTGGGAGATGATTGATATTTATTTGTCTAGCTTATGCACATACACAGGCACTGCATTTTAGATGCAGTCTCTCAAGTTAAATAGCAAAAGGAACAATAAGACAACCTGCTGACAACTCCAGCTCAGACTAGAAGAATCAGCCAGGAATCTCACAGCTTAGAAGTAACTCAAAACAGTTATTCCCTCATACATTTTCACTTCAGTGATAAAATGGTGTGTTTCTCTGTTTATAAACCACTTAACTTGGTAGGAATGTGGTGCACTTTCATTCTGGAGGCTCGGACTGCATCAGGCAAATAGAAAGGCTCCGTACATTATCCGGAAAAAGGAAGGGTCAGACTGAGCCCCTGTTTTGACCTTCGTATTTTTTGTCCCACTTAAACCAAATGAGTTTGTCCCACAAAATTTTGCAGCAGCTGTGAGGTTCTGTACTTAGTTTATATAAGCTTTGCTGAGTTTATGCTTGGAGAGTGCTGCGTGGTTAGGGGGATACTGCACACTAAACCCTTGCCTCTTTAGGGAAAAAATGTATTAAGCTGTCATTTTTGTGTGCATAAAGAGGAAATGTTGAATCAACTTCTGACTTTCTAGACATCTCATTTGTTTTTCAGCTGTCCATTCCTTTTTTTTTTCTTTTTTCTTTTTTTTTTTTTTTCCTTTCTTGAGGTTCAAGAATTTGCTTGGGAACTTTGGACATTTGCAGGAAGCCACTGAAATGCCATTCTGCCCATTTACTTGGGAGCAAATACAGATGGCACCCACATGTAAAGAAACTGGGAGACACAAAGTTTTGTGGGAACCTACTCCTCCTCTGCTAGACAAAAGCATGTAAAATGTTACTCATCAGAACTTGAACCAGAATTATTTTATAAATTTATGTCTCTTGCCTATTAACTTCTGCTTCCTAAAGTCACAAAACAAGAAATGATAATATCATGTTTTCTGATGCCTCGTTCATGGTTATTTCCACAGCTGCCCTTAGACCTGTCTCAATCCTGAATTCCAGACACTGACCAGGAGAAACATGTTGGAAAGTACCTTTTCTTAGAGAAAGTTCCAGGTATTTTCTCTAAGAAATCGTAGCCCATCTCCACTAGTAAATACCACTTTTAGACAGCAAATTACCCTCCAGCAGCTTCAGCATTCGACAGAGATGGTGGGATGGGTTCTCTGCTGCCAACCACACTGAGGAGTCCTTTAAAGTACCACAAACATCTACCAAAATCCCACAATCAAAATCAGACACAGAGCTCTGTGCATCTCCCTGGTGTGCTGCAAATGACTAAGCAGGGCACAAGGCAAAGCAGAGCTATCTCGGTGGGCAAAATATTCCCTTTTATGCTGGTGTAACTGCAGCTTTTTTCAGCTGAGTTGAACTTGAAAAAAGCCAGGCCAATATAGTGGTGAGGCAGATCTGATGCTTCTACTGTGCTTTGTGTCTATGATTACAGCCTAAAAGATCTGCTGCAAGTAAGAAAGATGTTACAATTACATATGTCAGCACAGGAAATCATCTTTTTTTTTTTCACATGGGTGGCAATTATTCCGTTCTTGGAGGTTGCTGCTATGCACCTATCCAAATGAATACATAACATTTAAATATCAGCAGTGACTCATGGACCACTAACAACTACAGAATCCCAGATGATGAAAAGTTGGAAACATATATTTTTACAGATCCTTTTTGTGGTTGGTATCCTTAATAATGCCAAATGATTTACCAATGTCTCTTAAGAGTAAAACAGTAAGGACTCCCATCTGTTAGAGGGTTGATCCAGCTTGTTCTCAACTTTTTCAAGTCAGTTTATTATCATCTGGGAGTAGTTCTCCACCTAGTTGTTCTTTTTTTCCTTTTTTTCTCTTGTTTTGGGAAATAGTAGCAAAAAAAAAAAAAAAAAAAAAGAAAGAAAGAAAGAAAGAAAGAAAGAAAGAAAGAAAGAAAGAAAGAAAGAAAGAAAGAAAGAAAGAAAAGCCATAACTGGAACTAAGTGCTTGTTGATTTTTTTTAATGTAGGAACTTCTTTTTCTAGCATGATTTTTTTTTCCCCTAAAATTTTAACAGCTTGGAAAAACTTGGAAAATAGGAAACCTTTATGTAGAAGATTTAAACTAAATCAGAATCTAGCCTTTCTTGCCCCTTCATTCACCTTGCACTTTTGTTCTCACAAGGCCATACAATTTTGGTTTTCCAAATGTGCAAAACAAGCAACCTTGTCAAATTCAACCAGGTAGCTCCTTTTTGTGGCATGACTGATTCCCAAGAGGGCTTCATTTTAGCCTTGGAAAATGGCAAGTCACTTCCTCCACCACCATCAGCCTCCACCAGGTAGGATTTTGGCCTGAACTTGCTTCCCACCACCATCAGCAGGTTATTTTTTTCCTGAGACAAATTGCCCCAGAAGTTTAACCCAACATCACCAACATCTGCAAAGCTGGGATTATTTTCAGAGGAGCAGATCTAGAATAGAAAGTAGGTAGAGGAGAATGAAGAGGTGAAATTGTTGGGTAGGGAAGGCAAATGGGAGGATGTGAAAGAATTTCATGGGGTTGATACAGGGCTCCCAGCAGTGAGAATAAATGGGAGATGAGTCTGGTCAACAGATTTTTGCACCAAAAGAAGTAATTTACACAGACTAAGCTTATAGAATTTTCAAAAATAGGTTGGAACAGCACATGTGAGGAATATCTGAATAAACACGTGTTTCTTAAGAAACTTCAACCTGTTCATTCCTCTATTCCTTATCTCTGAATTCTCATCAGCTGCATCCTGTCTTCACATTTGCCATTTCAAAGTTACAATGGGTTCAAACAAATGTCCTGCCCTGCTGGACTGCTAAATATCCAACTGCAGCAAGCAAAGATTTTTCTGGCTGAGACTAAAAACCAAGGCAGGTACATGGATGTCTCAGCCACAGCTCTGGTTCATAGCCAGCCAGCTGCTTCAACTGTCAAAGAATCAAGCCATCATTTCCCAAACCACAGACATACTACATCTTATTCAGAGTGAAATAAGAGACGTGTTTCCTTTTGACAGTTTGGGCAACAGGTGGGGAAAATTACAGTGTCACATTAAGTGTTTTCTTTTGGGCTGTTACACAGTGTCTGTGTTCTTGCAGCTTTTGTGACCACTATCAACGTATAATTTATTAACCATGAAGAACACAAGCTTTACGTGCAAAAACAGAAGCCTTGACTCTCATTGTGTGGAGCAATTGCACTTGCTATCTTAGTAACAATTCCAGATTTTACCCACTTTCCATTTTCCAGTTCCTGGGGTACTTTGGAGATGAAAGACTGAAAACCACTGCAGAGTCTATATGATGGAGAATATCATGGCCTGGCCTTAAAGCAGGTAGGCAGCAAACTGCACCCTGCTGACAGAAGAATATCTACGTGCAACTGGCATGAATGTCTGTCTTGTTCCGAAGTTTACTTCCTTTCTGTAAAAAAAAAAAATAAAATATATATATATTTTTTTTTTTTTTTATCTCAAAAATCTGCAGCCTGAAGAAAACACCAGAAACCACAAAACTTACTAAATATATGGGCCAGGCAATACAGAGGGAGAATCTAGCCAACAAAATTATTCACTTAATCAAGCATTTGCTCATTATTAAAATTATGCTGTCTCACTGCTACTGCTGCGGTTCATTCTTTTCTCATCAAAATGTCAGAGTGTATTTCCACAAGAAAAAATAAAGTGTGCAAGTACAGTGTAAAACATTGCTGCTGCACCCAAAACAACCCTTAATTTCAAGATTTGGATCTTTCTTCCTACAGCACAGATTTTGCTCATCTTCCCAGCGCTCAGCCTGTGCCCTTCTCCCCTGCCTGCTCCAAGTCTCAATCCTCACCCTTAATTGCTTGGTGCTAAAAAGCCCACTCAGTGCCTTGCAGAAGGTGTGTTTGGTAGGCTGCCAGGTCAGCTCTTTACACTGCAGAGACCTTGGGGTTGGGGCCATATCTCCGTTTATGTTTGTGAATAATCCAACACATGTACAGCACTCCAGGTCTGATCCTGTATATCATAACATCACCGGTGTGGGACCAGATGCTATATGAACAAATGGGAATCTGTTGCATTCATGTAGTGCCTTTTTTTTTTTTTTTCCAAGGAACTCAAAGCACTTTATAATCTTTAAGCCTCACCACATGGCTGTGGGGTACAGCAGGGTAAGTAGGCCCGTAGCATTCTTTACAGAGCCAAGTACATTTATTCAAATGTAGCTGAATAATAATAATGCAACCATGACCTCCCATGACACTTACGTTCCTGGGGAACAATGAAACTGTCAGCCACAAGGGTGAGACTCATGAGTCTGGGTGACAAAACTTTTTCGGCAGCTGGCCCACGGCTGCAGGCCTCACTTCCGTAATAGATTAGGATGACCACGAGCTCCGCCGCCTCGCATGCAAAATGCAAAACTTTGCTTATTCACACTCATTTTCCCACCCCGTAAACAAATACCAAAACAACCTTGGTGGAAAACAAGAACCCCACTCTAGGGTTTTGTGAGTCATGCTACAGATTCTAATAGACAATTACTTCTCCACTAATAGGTCTGCGTGCTTCAGGAGTGACCCCATCTCAATAATTTAGTTCTTTCATGGCTTCTGGAGATCACCGATTGATTTAAATGAAGCATGATTATATCCTTAAATTTGCTTTCACAGAATTACTTCTGCAGGGTTGAAGTGGTGACGAAGAAAGAAATTAACCTCAATTTCATCAAAATAGGGTTTTCTACACTCCTATGTACCTGTGTATACTGAAAAGTGCCACACTTTTTTCCAATTCAGTAATTTGTTTCCAATCCAATTATGAAAGTAGAAGAGATATTTAACAAAGGTCATTCTCTTCAGAAAAATGAAAATGAATGAAAACCAATCTGCAGGAAATATTTGGAAGACCCCAGATTCCTCCTCTGGGAGTAGGATGAACTTTGGAAATCTAGGAGTCAGAGGCACAACTACCTACCTAAAAAAAAAAAAGCTATGCACTATTGATTAACCTTGGCACTTCAGACAGCAGTGTCACCTCATGCATTGGAATGGCGTGCCACCACGTGATAAACTTCAAACTGGCCACTTCTCAGAGATGGCTGCTAAAATGAAAATTGCATTTAACGTAGCGATGCCGGCGCAACGTGTGGCACTTTGCTATTCAACCGCTTTACTGTCTTCCAGAAACAACCCAGAGTGTTAAACTGAGCAGAAAGTGTTACTTTGAATCACACAAACCTCTTTGTCACCCACTCTGGTTTTGCTAAGATGCCATTTTCCCCCCTTGTTTCTCAGCCTCCTTCCTCTTTAGCGGGCGCTCCTCCATCCCCTTATGTTCCCCCTGCGCACAGAGTGAGGCTGGAGTTGCCACAGTCTCCTTAATGTCTAATCCTTTAACACTGGGAGAGCATTGTATTGCAGCCCTAATGCAAGGATGAATTCTGGAATGTGGAGCCTGGAGAGAGGCTTATAGAATAAGAAAGAAAGAAAAAGGGAAGAGGAAAAAGGAATTGAGAAGAGAAAGAAGTCAAAACCACACATGGGACAGAAGGAAAAAAAGGGGATTAGGTGACAATATCCGACTGCACTGAAGGGTCAGGAGAATTAAGCTTCAGAGCAGCTTGCTCAATGTGTGCTGGGATAAAAAGAGTCTGATATGAATGGAGGTGGTTCAAGTGCAGGCACATTGTGGAATGCAATAGGAGTCTGCTAGGGAACATTTAAGAGAGTTGTGCACCACTTTCATGTAGCAAATAATATATATTGTTTGCTGGGCAAAGATCTGAGCCTCCCTGTCACTTTTACAAGGTTGTTACAGAGGAACGAGAAATATAAGAATGGAATGAAATGGAATAGCATTACACTAAATGAAATTATAAATCAAATAATCTGAGCATGTGCTCCTAAGATTTATTCTTGAAAGTGATATTTATATTGAATATAAACTTAAAGCAATAGATCCCTGTCCAAAGAAAATCAGGGCATTTGGCATCAATTGAGTTAGAGCTGCTTTTAACAAATACTTCAGAGCCTGATTTTTAATACCTAGTTGTACTGCATGTGCAACTGAGTGCATAATCTTTTCATCAGGCCAGCTTTGTGATTTTTCTAATCAATGTAGGTCCCGCATCTTGAAGGACACTGACCCATTATGATTTTTATATATGCTGGGAGTACTTCTACACAGCTCAAGAGCTTAACTGAAAAAATTACAGATACTTTAAACTCCCATGCAGTTTATTTTCAATTTCCTATTCACTTCTTGCAGACAAAAAAAATTGCAGACAGCCTCAAAGTGACAGTATGATTACTTTATGGAAACCAGCTCTCTACATCTTCTTACAAGACAGGCACTGGGAGTTAACATAGCTGGAATCTGAGAAAATGCTCTCTGTCCTTCTGACATGCTTTTTTTGCCTCAACATAGCTTCCTACTATAAGATAAAATAACAGCCTCGTTTCAATCTGGCATGACTACCCGTCTATGAAGCAGAGAGAAAACTGAGAAACATGAGAGGTGGAAGAAACAAGTCATGAATAATAAAAGAAAGTGATTTTTAACTATGTAAAGAGAATTCATTCAAGTCAACCATCTGGCACAGGGCACATCCTGCAGAGAGAGCAGCCATGGAAAAATTACTAAGTCAGTTCAGTTAATATTTCCCAAGAAGACACCACAGGAGACAAAGCTGGACTAGTGTGCCACATCCAAGTGACTGATACTAAAATTATTTTGATATTGGTTATAAAACACACCAATCCCTAGAGTCTGGTTCAGACAGATCCAAAGAACTCAGGTATTTATAAAAAAACCCAAAACACCATTTGCTCATTTGTAATATGATTGCCTTTCCTCTGAGCAGAGACCTTTGGTAAACCTGAAGGTGGCTGTGTATGTGACTTACATGCACTTTGCTTTGTTTTTAAAATAGAACAGAAAACATAACTCATTGCAAGAAATCACCAGCCCAACAAAACAAAACAAAACAAAACAAAGCAGAACAAAACAAAACAAAAGAAAACCCAACCCCAAAACACTCCACTCCTACACAAAAACTTGCTTGGACTGGAGTGAGAAGGACACGTTTCCTTCCTCCTCCCCAGTGGTAACACCTATGATCTGACCCAGGACTTGACCTGGAAGCTGAGAAAAGAGGAAAAAAGACAGGGCTTTCAGAGTTCACAACAGCATCTTTAGGAAGATGTATGCCTGTACGTGGGCATTATGGAAGTACAGTGTCATTTGTTCCCTGGGGACACAGATGTGAAAGCACTGTTGATGTATATTTTCAACTAATACTTTCCTCTGACAGGAGGAACAGAAGAATTGTTTCTAGTGAATTCAGCAACAATATTTTTATCTACTTCAATGAACTGGAGCTTTACTTTAAGGTTCTAAGTATATCACAAGAGTTCACAGCCATATCAGCAATTCCTCCCCCATCATCCATATCCTTAAAAATATGTATATGTCCTTTATTTCCTGCATCCTCTGAGTTATCTGTGTTTGCTGTTTGCCCCTTTTCAGTCCAAGTCAGCTGAGAGCCAGGCCCCAGAGCCTGGAAATCAAAGTAACAGCACACATCAAGCAGTCTGCTGTCTGCAGGGCACGTCTGACTAAGCTGGGAGTGAGGCAGGAGCTGGAGAATCCACTGTCTCATGCAAGCAGGTACATTGGCTGGTCAAGGTCTCTGTGCTGCTATGTAATGTGTTCTCCTGATCCATGTACACACACAGACTATCCTGCCCAAGCTGAGCCAAAACACTCATCTCAAATAATACAAAAAGCCCCAAGAGAAGCAAAGGCATCGTTTAGCATGGGGTGTTTTTTTGTTGTTGTTTTTGTTTGTTTGTTTTTTAATTTTCCTCCCAAGCCCCTCTCAAAAAGATAGCTGTCTAAGAGTTGGATTTTTGCATCACACACTCTTCCACCCACATCTCTTCTCCTGCATCTTTTTTCTTAATAACAAGTAGGGAGAAGAGAGGGAAGGGAAGAAAAAAGCCCTCTTTAAAGGAACAAACAAACAAACAAAAATCAAGGGCAGTATTACTCACACTCATTCAGAATCATGCTATAGGTAGAGGTTAGGACAGAAGAACAGAAATCACTTTCCTTCCTACCTTTGACCTTCCTAAATTGGCCTAGCACAAAATATTAGGCTTTACAGCTCAGGTGGAAGAGGAACTGTTCCTCCAAACATGCCAGAAGCTTCTTCCTCAGAGAGGCTGAGCTGGTCAGCAGAGATGCACCAGGATATGAGGAGACCACGAAGGGATGCAAGAGGTGTAAATCAGTCTCTGCAAGTCTCTTGCCCTTCTAGGGCAAGACCTCTAGAAGGAAATGTCTCTCCTCACCAGCCACCTGCTAGCAGGGTGCAGCTCTTTTCCATCCCATGTTTCTGGTCCCTGTCTGGAACAAACAATCCAGCCTAAAATAATGTTTATATTTACTGTTTAAATAATGACTTGCCATTGAACTTGACTCAAATGAACCAACGACCCAAATGAAACCTGTAAGTGTTCAAATAAAGTTCATCTAGAATTTTGCTCTTGTTTTTGGTAAACCACAATGCTAGCTGGAGCCAAAAGTTGTGGCTCCATGAGAAGACTGATCTTATATTGCTCTTACCAGGAGGAGGACACTATTGGAATCTCAAGACACATCTTATTATTAGCTACCTGAGCCCATTCTGCTGGTGAGAGGCTGCCTGGGCAGTCCAAATAAGTTTGGACAATATTCAGACTGTTGTGTTCTAGTCTGAGCCAGAGAAAATCACACATAGCCCTTGTAAAAGCATTTTCACCACAAAAGCTTTCACCCAGCAGAAAAGGCATAATGTAAGTTGCAATAACGTCAAATCATTTTGAGATGTTGCAGAAACATAACCTGGATTTGCATGTTCTTTCCCCATGTGAATCACAACCCATCCCTTGGAATCAAGCTTGCTTATTTGAGAAATGGAAGCATTGGAGAATAGAAGGGCTGATCAAAAACTTTCCTGCTGCCAGGCAGAGGCAGGAAGGGATTATTTCTGGCTCAGAACCATTGGTTGCTCTTGCATCCAGTGCTGAGAGGATGCTTGCCCCTGCGTTTTTCTGAAGCAACTATCTGCACTTCAGGCCTCTGAATCACAGCTGGGAAGGAAAGAAGGCAGCGTGGTGCTCAGGCGGTTTGTGGTGCAACTACCAGCAAGCTGGTTACATGTATTTCCTTTGCAGTGGAACCTATCTCTTCCTGTGACCATACTCAGGGTTTGGAGGGTTTTCTGAGTGCATGAAAGTGAGTGCAACGTGGGCTTCCAGTGCTTCAGATGAAATGAAGGGTATCATTTGAGAAGAGAACATGTCATCTTTACAGCTGAGTGTGATGCTTCATCTTGAAAATGATTCAGAGGTAGAAAAAAAAAATCTGTTTCTCTGAAAACTCTGAGGTTGAAATTTAGGACAGAGTTCTAACTGCATGCCACTTTCCTATTGGTTCTCAAATGCTCCACAGGTATTCCAGCCACTGGCAATGGTACCTGTGAGAACCACAGGTCTGTTCTCCCTCCCCAAACAGCCCCTGCCCAAGAGAATGCCTGGATTCAGACCAGCTATTGTTTCCCTCACATTCAGCACCACTGCTGAAGCATGAAGGAAACTCCCACCCTCGTCCTCCCCTCCTCACCCTCCTTCCCCTCCCCCTTGCCCCACACACGGAGATGTGAGAAAGGAAGCGGATCAAATGAAAGCAGTGAGAAATGGGGTTTCTCCCTCCCGCTTTGCACTGCCATCTATCTCCCATCACAGCCCAGACCCAGCCCAGGGCTCCCTGCCTGAGAGCTGGTGGTCACCTGCCACAGCCTCTTATCTCTGCACATTTTCCCACCTTTGAGCATCCCAGAGTTAGACAAACGAAAGATGAAAGTCATAGTTCATATGTAATCCTGTGAATACCAAGGGCAGCACCTCCTCCAGGGTACAGCACATTTTTCACAGGCTTTAACTGGACTTAACCCTTCAAACCTCTGACCACAAGTGAGTCTGAAGATCAAGAGCCACTATCACAGGGCAAGAGTAAAAGGAGTAATATTTGCAATCGATAAATGTGAAATTTCCAAAGAGAGTTCCTGGTATCTTAAGGATACCAAGTATCCTTAAAAAAAAAAATACAGTTCCTGGTATTTTAAGGATCATAAAAGCTATACTGGTTTTTGGAAAGCACTGGCCCAATCAGTAGTTTGTTAGAATAACATTGTTGGTGAAGCATCCGTCACTTAATTGGAGTACATCACCACATGACAACCGCACTGACGTTAGAACAATTCAAATAAAAGTGATTTAGAGGGAGAATCCTACTCTATGTGCTACAGAGTACCATGCAGACAGCCTTGGAAGGTGGCATATATCAGTCATTTCCCAGACCCTGGCTTTCCTATAGGCTTCATAATTCCTTCACCAAGTGATTTGTGGTATAGGTAGAAAGAAGAGAAGGTGGAAAGTTGTGTTAGATGAGCAAAAACTGGAAAAGTCAATGTCTTCTAAACAAAAGAACCAATCAATGGGACATTTAGACAAGATAAAAGAAAACAACTTTGTACCAGAAGGGTGGTCAGACACCATAGCAGGAGCCCAGAAAGGCTGGCAACTCTCCACCTTTGCAGAGGTTAAAAGCTCCGCAAGCCCCCAGGCATCTTGCTGTGACTGGACCTGCTCTGAGCAGGAGACGGGATAAGACAACCAGAGGTGTTTTCCCACACCATCCTTTGTCCCTCTCAAACTCTGTTACTGAAGGTTCTCATTGGCCCTGGTGCACTGACTGAACGTGAAACGTTGTTCTAGTTGCAAATGGTGAAGCAATGAATTAGTAATAAATGAATTAATGAATAGTAATATGAACAATTAACTAATCTAGTTTATTATCATACAAAATAAATAATGTGCAATAAATTATTGGAGAATTTGCAAATTACTAGTTTGCTTTTAACTCTCGCACGTCATCATACCACTGGTGTGCTTGTAACCCTGCTACTCAGGTTTTGCATGTTCCTAGAAGCTACTGAGCTACCTGCTCATAAAATTCCATGTGAATGCTTTAGTCATTTTTATCTTTGTAGCAGAGCGAGGTTTGTTTGGGGCTTGCTGGGGTTTTCTTTCCACAGCATAACCCAAAATGAACCTCAGATCAAAGCCATTCTACCACATTCTGAATGCTGTGCCCTTTGCTGCAGTGTCTCAGAGCCTTCCAGTGATGTATTGCAGAATGTGATTAGCAACTGTCACATGTTGTTTGTTTCTCATCACCTCCCCAGGGATAAACTCAGTCTAAGTGTTTCACTGGTAGGAGTTTATGCTCGGTTTTGTTTTGAAATACATGAAAATGATCTGGCAAAGGAGTATTGCCAGGTCATTTTCATGAAGCACAAGATTGATCCTGAGCACTCTTCCACGTTGCTGTTTCACAGGGAGATCAGGAGATAAGATACATGCTATTTAATATAAAATTTGAGGAACAACTGCCACAGTGAGGTTTCACTGGCAGTTCGCACAGGAACCAAACCTATGATCCAATGTGCCCAGAGGCACTGATACTGCAGTGTGTTGAGTATCTTTTAACTGGTATTACTTATCCTCACCTCTTGCTGGCCCAAGAGGTGTCAAGGCCACTGCAGAGCAAATCAGGAACTCCTAGGATTTGACTGACTGGGAGAACAGGTTGGAGTCAGCAGGTGGACTTGGCTGTAAGATTATTCCATGAATAAAAGACCCGTCCCCCAAAAAAGGTAACCCTGGAAAACATGAGCAAAACCTGCTAAATGCACTCACTCTGCCCATCAGCACCGTCCCAAAACAGCAAGCAGCTCTTGCTGTCTCTGGACAAGAGATGTGGTGAAAATGATGTGATGGCTTCTGCTCACAGACAATTCAAGTCAGCACGAGTTATGTGTGCTCATTAAATCTGAGGAGAATCTTGGCAGAACAAACGAAAACATCAATTCAGGCATTTTCAGCACAACTTTAATGTATATTTTTCTCAGTCTTGGCATATACCCCCTGTCGCCTCCCCACTATCCTCTCTGTGTAGCCCCAAGGGCCATTAATCCAGTTTTGAAGACAGCAATTTCTTTCACAACCCAAACAACTGCCTCGACATGTCTAAATAAGTATTGCTTTTATTTTTTTTTTTTAAGAGAAATATTATATTCCACACTAGGCTAAATCTTTCATTCACATTACTTACATGAAATTTATCACTTATAAACCCCCAAAACCCAGGGCTACAAAAGACTGGGAGCTCTCCTTGTTTCACAGATGGGAAAAACAGGAGCTGATGCTAAAGGATAGTCCTTTGATGTTCATGCAAAAGGTCCTGACAGAAAATAACCAGGGCTTGCACACCTGAATGTCTCAGGTGCTTCTGTGCAGTGTGACTGAAAGGAAAACTCTTCTGGCCCAGTTAGCTCCTATAAAATGTAGGACAAAGTCGAGCCACAGTAAACTGAAAGTTGCTCTGCTCTACCAAGGTAAATCTGACCCATGAAATCCCTGGTGCTTTTATCGGCTTGTGCAGAGCAACTGAGCTTTCAGACTCCAGCCTGGCAATTCAAGGCAAAAAAAAATAAATAAATTCAGGGCACTAAGGTCTTCTGAACTATTTGAGGCATTGCCTAATGCAAATCTGTGAAATAAAATCAACTGGCCTGAGCGAAGCTTTACATCTTTACATGAAACCCAGTTTCAAATGCAGAAATTCCGTTTTCAAGCTAATATTTAATCAAACTGTGCACTCACCTTTCCTGCAGGCTTTACAGCAGATACCACTGCTGAGAAAATCTGGGTTAGGAGAGCAAATGTACACAATTTTTTGCCTGATATTCTCATCTCAGATATACATCCTTCTCTCTTCACCTCGTCCAACTCCCAGAGTGTTTGGAAATGATGGGAAAAGATTCTGATGTAGAAAAACTGACTTTGATGTACAGCTTGGGATGAGAACTAAATTATTCAAAGTACTATTAGTAGGATGAAAAACCTACTGTCACAACACGAATATTAAAACCTTCATCCTGTCAAGATACAAAGATAAATGTAGAAATGCATGAGGGATTCATTTATCATGAGGTAGCAACAGTTTGAAACAAACTCAGATTTTCTTTCTTCAGTTGTATCAGAATTATTTTTGACCAGACGAGTGAGAAACCAGCGTAATAATTTCTTTCAGTTTTTTGTGCCACAAACTTACCTTGAACTTGAGTAGATCTGGTTCCAAGCAATTTCTCTGACATTTTAACAAATACTTTTTATGTAATTGAATTTTTTATTTTTCTACAGTTGTCTGCATGGGTAACAAATTATGTTTATACCCTAACAGGAATATTTGATGCTCTGTCAAAGCAAATCAATCTTCCCTCTCTCTTTAGATACTAATGATGCCATCAATAAAAGCCCTCATCATAAATGAATGTTCTGCACAAAATGCTATGCATAATGGTATGACCCTTCAGGATGCAGGGCATGTCATTTTGAATTTATTCAATCTCTGGGAGCCCTGTACAGAGCTAACTTTTGAGTCTTTGGAGTCTCAAGCAAAACAAAATCATAGTGCCCCACACAGAGCCAGAAACAGAAGAGCTTGCACCTGCAAGATCCTCTTCTTCACATTGCTGTTGGATGGGGCTGCTTGTTTCAGTGTTTCCTCCCCATAGCCCTGCCCTGAGGTGGCTGATCTTGGTTTGGGAGGTGAGCTGGGGATCAGCTCTGTCCCTCCCTCCTTGTATTGCCAAAACTTGTAGAGCTGTGTTCTTCGTGCTCCCAAGGCTGAGACAATGTGTTCCATACACACCACAGGGCATCAGGGTTTATATTTCATAAATCACTTAAATCCCACTAGACTCCCTGCATTTTTCAATGCTGAGCGCCCGGGAACAGAAGAGTTTGGATTTCTATGGATGCTTTTACACTTGAGGAACCGAAGTGCTTTAGCATGGACCAATTCACATCCTGGCACATGTAGTTACTGAGAAGTTAAATAGAATAATCTGCAGAAGTGCAGCAATAGTCAGTGACTCTCTTTTGACCTGAACTACATGTTGAAACCCCAGCAAAAGGTGTCCCACACAGGTAAAAGTCTAAATAGAAATATAGACAGAAAAAACATATCCATGAAAGCAAAGAGTAGAAATGTCAGTTTGGAGAAGAAACAAACTCTGCAAGCCTCAAGGATTTGTTTGTTGGTTTGTTTAGGTTTTTTCCTCCTTCTGGCCCAGAAATATTTATTTCTTTGGTTTCTTAGGTTTTCAAGTAAAAGATGAAGCCTTGCAGACTTCACAACATTTTTCTGCAAAAAAAAATGTCAGCCGAAAACTTTGTTGTCCACTGAAAACCAATTCTGACCACCCTTTTGCATGATACTGGGGAATTCAAAGGAACGTTTGGGCTCCTGGTGCATATTTGCATTCCAGATGAAGCAGCATGAAAATACAAAAGAGAATGAGTGGGAAGAATCACTTTTATGATAAGCCAAGAGGGAAAAGTATCTCCAAGTCATGCAGGGTCTCCAAAGTAAAAGACTAGGTTGAAGGTAGAGCCTCTGAAGGGCTCAAAAGCAGTAGCTGTGGGCAGACTGGGAGTTAGGCCTGTGCATACTATTGAGGGAACCAAGAAATTCAGTACTTAAAGATTAAAGAGAGAGCACGGGCAGATAATAATTTTCATTCCAAGAGACCTCTGTACAGAGAGGGGGGGAAATATCAGCATTTTAGGTGTATTGTTTACTGTCATCCTTAGATTCACTTTTTTCACAGAAACAGGAAAACAGGAGCATTTTATTGAGGAAGCAAGGAACCACTTGAAAATGCCTGAGCTATTGAACACTGAATGTACTGATGAGGGTATAACAGAGCATTCCTCTTGCAAGTAATTTCTGATGAGAGACCAGAGTATGAAAAATAGATGTAGTGTGTATCTCCAAAGGAGAAGAGAATAACTCCTCAATGCCTTTTCAATTCCAAAGAGACCCAGTGTAATATTATGAGAAATGTGCATTTAAGAGAGACTTCCCATCATTTCAGGATCCTAGTGGTAAACTGAGGTTCACAAGTGCAGTGAGTCTCTCTAACCTCCACCCGGCACAGCAGCAGGGCTCTGGATCAGACCACAGGCATTCTGACTCCCAGCCACT
The DNA here is from genome assembly GCA_016584745.2 of Phylloscopus trochilus trochilus. Lineage (NCBI taxonomy): Eukaryota > Metazoa > Chordata > Aves > Passeriformes > Phylloscopidae > Phylloscopus > Phylloscopus trochilus. Next base: position 6,493,453 of record WQNJ02000001.1, read on the forward strand.
CCAGTGGATATCAGCAATTTACAGACCAAAACTCTTCAGGCTGAGGAGGCCTTTCTGCATGACGGGCTCTGCTTTCCAGGACCTGGCTCCCAGAGCCCAGCTGGTGAGGGTTTAATTGCACAGGCATTTGCAAACACTGCTATTACACAGTGAAACATCGGGACAGTTATAAATAGCACGGAGGGAAATTCAGCTTACAGAAAACTGGTGTCTCACATGCTTCCACAGACCTTCTCCTGGGGGGAGAATTTAGGAACTAAACCAGTTCAGGGTCAAATGATTCAGGTCGACCCCTGTAGCAATGCCCCTTTTGAACACTTTTCCTTCTGCCTGCTACAAAGGTTATAGGGTAGGAAATGCCCATTAGTGCTTGACCTTGTGTCACGGAGACATTTTAAGGCCCAAACGTGAGGTTATTTTTAGCTGCGCTGTTATTTTGAAGCCAGGCTCGGGAGAGCAAAATCAGCAAAACTTCATGGAAAGAAACAATGCAAAATGGCAACCAGCATTATCTTCCCTTTCAGCTTGACAGGAATATTTGTCCTGATGCTGAGCCGTGCTGGTACTGTGCTTCCTCAAGGAATGTTGAATAACTTCCGCTCACGTTACACGAGCGACTGCCCCTGTATCACTTTCCTGTGTGGCCACTTGGCTGCAATGCCTGCAAGGGCTTTGTAATCCCCAGTTCTATTATTGTTTCCTAAGGATGATGCATCCTGCCTGGAAAACAGCAAAGGAAGGGAAACTGTATCTAACATTACTTCCTAATAAAACTGTTTGCATCATTCAAAGCCTGTGATGAATTCCTTCCTTTTCTCTCCTTCCCCCCTTGTTTACTAAAATCAGGAGATACAGAAAGACAGCAGGAGAGAGACACAGTAAACCAGATCCTAATCTCCAGCACAAAAGGTATTGGAGCTTTTCCAGGCTTCTACCAGCATCCTGAGGATCAAATTCTCTGACAACTTGCCACTGTAACCTTGCAGAGGACAATGTTCTGTGCTGATGTGTAAGTTTTGCTAGAAAAATTTAATTTCTGGAGTTATGTAACAGGAGATACAGGAAACCTATTTATAGTGGTTAGGACAGTTCTGAACAAGGTTCAGCTCCGGATTAAAATTTTACCTATATATTATCCTATATATATAAAAGATTTTCCCAAAAATCATCTATTTGTGTTCCTGTCTGGTGTTTACAGAGATGGGAATGAGCTCACACCCAGATCTGAATTCAGAACTGAGCTTCCCCAGGGTTCAGGTATGTTTGATCCAGTGTTTAGATTTGGGCCCACCTCCAATAAATGGGTCACAGTCTCGATGAACAGCTATCACTCTAGGCTTTATAATCCTTGCCTCTGAGAAATTGGGATTTCAAATCTGCTAAACACTCAAACAGCATTAACTGTTGAACACTGACACGAACTCTGAATGGTCAGCTCTAAATATAAAGACTACCCCTCTCCAAATGAAAACTAGCAACACTGAGAGGAAGAGGCATGAGACAAGACTCTGTGAGTGGAGCAGGGAAAAGCCTGGGACTCTGGCTTTACATCCTGAGCTCTGACTGCTGGACTAGGGAACCTCTCCAAAAACAAACTAATGCAAAACCAAACCTCTCCAGAGACTCCAGGTATGTGTCCTTGAGAGTCAGAAGAGCAGCAAATTGGGAATATCAACCATACACAGAAGCACTTCTCCAAAATCTTAAGCCTTTGCCCCAGACTACTTCCAGAAATTAGAGCTTGCTTATGAGTTACATTTGCACATAATTGTTTTATCAGTTATTCCAGATATATAGCAATATAACCTTGGGAGCTGTAGGGTAGGAAGATTGTTTCCACAGGCCATAATGGCCCAGCAGGAACTCTCTTAATGTACCACGTGAAACATTGAAATTCTCTGTGTAGTCAGCTCAGGCACCAACAGCTGCCCAGATGTTGCACTGGAGTTAACATTCCTTCCTGCAAGGATGATGTCACTAATGCAGGCAGCATTTCAAAGCAGGAATGTGCTGCATGTTCCCACAGATCAGCAAACGATGCAGGTCACTGACAACCACACTGGCAACCGCGGTAAACGGAGGTAAACGAGGTGAGTCAGAGGGAGGTGTTCAATTCTTGCTAGGCACCTTGGAGGACTCCCAGCCTCTCCTAATCCAGCTGTTGAGTGACCTCTCTAGGGGCCTCCATCTGCCTTCAGCCAGAATAGTCCTCCTGAGCTGCTCCTGATTCACATTCACCCAGCTGGGTGCAGGGTCAGGCATTTATCCCTGCAAGCAATATTCATAACCCACAGCCAAGTGGTGATTGCCTGAAGAAGGAACAAAATACTGAGGGGTCTCTATGGGGGGAGAGAGAGAGAGAGTGAGAGAGAGAGAGAGACAGAGAGAGAGAGGCAAGAGGCCACAGTCAGCTTCTGCTCTGTGTGTGAAATAGTCCAACCTTACTCCTACAGCTACAGCCAGATTTGCAGCTGCATATTTTCCTTCTCTCTGCTGTACCTGCTGACTTGGAGCTCTCTAGGACCTGCTTTGGACAAACCTATTATTCTGTGAAGCACAAATAGCTCATCCACGTGCATTTACACAAATAACCACTTCTGACTGGGCAAAGTGATCACCTTTTCATCAGGGCCAAAAGCCTCATGGTTGTGCAATTGCTGCTTTTATTAAGCTATGCTTCAGACACCCTCCAGACCTATCAACGTGTAGTTTGGGACAGAACATGAAATTTCTGTTGCCTCAGTGTATGGAAGTTGTTATTAGTGGGTAGAAGCCTTCTGGGAAGAAATGTGCTATTATGTGAAACTATAAACTCTAAAAAGTAATGGGCTCTATTGCAAAGATGTGCAACCATGATTCTCACAAGCTTCACATCAGCATGGAAAAAAATATGTCTGCTTTCCCATATTCCAAGGATTCCCTGACAGCCTGGGGGTCTACACCTGTTGTTTGCACTTTAAAAGAAGTTCAAGTTTCTCTGCTGCAATACAGGCAAGCGAAAGACAAACATTGGCATTGTCCCTGCATTCACCCATGTGGGCATTTATTTCACCTATAAACCATTTCTTCTGCTCCAGTGAATGCTGTTGAAAAACACACACAGAGATTATGTCCATAAAAGCTAAAATGGATGTAGAAGAAAGAAATCAGATATGTAAAGAATTAATTTAGTGTCTGAATGGAAAGGCAGAGTTGAAATAATAGAAATGAATAACTACAAACTCCCTTCCGTCATGAAAAATATATGATTATTGTTATTTTTGTTTACCATACTTAGTAGCAGCAACTTTTCACAGACTCGGCCAAAAAAACAGTGGTGTGGGAGATCTATGTCATTCAGGTGAAATGTACCAGAAAGGTGCAAAACAAAGATCCTAATGATCACCAGAGGTCCAGAGATATTTTTGGTAAAGAAACTCTCGTTGAGAGCTAAATAGAATTCACCTAATTACATTCAACATTTCATCATGCATACCTGAGCAAGACTGCTACATCTCTACAGAAACAAATGCATTTCAGTAACAGATCACTTCCTTGTTGAAAAATATTACCTTTGAAATATCTGAGTGTCTGCGTGGTCCCCAAAGGTTAAAACCATGTGGCCCATTTCTCTGCTGAAAGCATAGCACCACTGCAATAATCAATTACCATCAAATTAGGGCAAGATCAGAAAACAGATACAATTAAAACACTGGGGGAAAACAAATAGTCTGTGCAACGCTACTGAAAAATCTGCAAAGGGATGTCCAGAAAGCTGCCTTAAGTAGTCTCTTCTCAGCTACTCACAGCTCCTCACAGTTGGGGTGGGCACCTCCACACTGCCAGTCAGTGGCTACAGGCAGGAGCTGAGTCTGCACAAAGGCACGGGATGGCTTCCAGTATTTGTGTGGAAATACTTAGCCTGTAGCTTCACAAGCAGCTTCGCATAGGAGTGGAGGAGCTGCCTTTGTCTGCCATCTGGAAGTGGTTTGTGTCCCACCAGTGGTATGCATATCACAGTTTGGAAAGCCCTGCTCTAGACCAGGAGGCTTGCTCAGGGCTCCTCTGGCTGCCACACAGCTGCTGTGGAGACTCCTCACCCTGCTTTCTACCCAGAGATGATGAAGACCCTCCAGAGCAGCTGGATAACTGTCTGTGAAACCTCATATCTCATGAGCAACAATTTAAACCTGCCTTAAAATCCGCTGGCTTGAAGGCTGATCTGGCTGATTTATATCTCTGTAAGAGAAAAGAAAAACAGATTTTCCCAGCCATTCTGAGTCTCTTCTCATCTCACCAAAGCAAGGAAAATAATTTCCTCCGAGGCATGCTGGGGAAGAAATCCATTAGCAGTTACAAAGCAGGGCTGAATGTTATTGTTACATCCAAATAGCTGTAACAGCCTTTGATTCCACTCTTATTACTTTGAGACAGAAACATGGGATTTTATGTGCACGCAACTGGAGTGTCTCTTAATTGCTACCTCCTTACCACAATTCTATTGCATTAGATTTAAACCTAATAAAACAGAAGTTTTGTTTCTTCTTTAATAACAATCACAAAGCAGCCCCACTCGGATCAGTTTCTCTGCAGTGCATCCATTTGTTGCCCACTCGCAAATGTAATGTTAAAGGAGTATTTGGCCTGTCATTTGTAGCAAATTTATTCCTCTCAAGGCATTAAGGGGCGAGTAAAGAAGTACTTGAAGTGTTCAAACGGAAAGGGGAGCTACAGGAAACAGGTGATTCATGCAGGAAACTGCACATCAAGGACTTGTTGCCATGACTGCGTGACTTGGGTACAGTGTGACACACCAGGCTCAAGGCAAGGTGCCCCCAGACATCCAGGGGACATTGTCCTTCTTGCAAATATTTGTCTGCAAGTGGGAATTTTTGAAGGAAAAATACATTGAAAACAAGTGCTCCTTCTTGCATTCAATTTTTACTGAACATTTCCTCTCATTTGGGATTTAGGACTCTTTTTTTCTTTTTTCTTTTTTCTTTTTTCTTTTTTCTTTTTTCTTTTTTCTTTTTTCCCCTGTTCCACAGGTAAGTGTTTCTATTCATTTTGGAGGAGGGCAAAAAAAAATAAATAAATGGATCAAGGGAGAGCTTTAGGGCTTCCCAAGGTAGGCAAAGTTACGAAATAAAGGTAACTAAAAAATTTGCATTTGAAGACTGACACATTAAAGAATCTCATGCAAAGATGAGAAGAGGAGGAAAAAAAGAATTCCTGTCAATCAGACAAAAATGGCTCAGTCCTTTAGTACCTTTTCTCTTGCTGGCAAGAGAAATAGTAGTAAAGGAAAACATGCACATGTACATGAAGCTGTCTACATGCACATGAAGCAAAAGGAAAGAGAACTAAATGAATTGAAGTCCCTTAATCATGGACCTGCAGCTAAAAAGATCTTACAGAATGAGGAGGGATAGATCCTGGGTTATACTAAAATGAGCTGGAGCTCTGCATGAGTCACAGAAGCTTTAGAAAGAATTCATTAAAAATCTATGTATTTAGCAAAGTGTCAGGAAAGAAAGCATGTGGCTTGTGAAACAGAAATTCAGGGCTCATGACTGTAAATATAAACACTATTTTTGAACATCTGCAACTATTTTTAGACAAGGTCTGTTTGTTTACATGGCCTGATCTAGCAGGTGAAGAAATGAAGAGGGTATTTTTAGTGTCAGCAGGTTTTAAACTTGAGTACTTTGAGACTTAGGTGATTTTGATTAGCCTGCTTAGTTACCTGGGCCTTTTTGATGATGTGCATATGAGGGTGCCATATTCAATTTTTAAACAAATTCAGATTAGCTAAAATAAGCATATTTTTAATATCTTATTGTTTTGCAACTATTTATGATGCATATCATCCCAGCTTCCAGCTCGAGTGTAAAAATCTTTGTTGCCTGTGTTCAAAACCATGAAAGTTGTGCTTCACAGGAGAAAAGTCACACAGGTATTTTGCATGAAGGTTAATGATAATAATGGTGACAATAAATAAATAAATAAATAAATAAATAAATAATAAAAAAGGTCTTTTTTAGTGGATTTTTCATCCTGTTGTTTCAACTTGACAGAAGATTTTGGGAACCCTTGGTTTTCTGCTTCTTTATCTCCTCCTTTTTCAGTCTTGAGCAGGTCACTTTAATGTTCATTGCCATTCATCTGTCTTTGAAAGATGTACAGAGACTGCCTGGTTTAGGGGTTTTAACTTTACGGTAAGAATAGTGACAGTGACAGTGCAAATGAAACAGCAAGAAAAGCAAAATCATTGATGACATTAAGAGTTTGATGTGCCAAAACACCACCTTCTCAAGTCAACTTGAATTATATTTAATCCAGAGTTATAACTTCATGTATTCACTATATACACTTCCCTAAATGTTAACAGTGAGAGAACTGGCATGACTGAAGTATTAGCAACGCAAGAAAAGTCCACCAAACCCAACAAAAAGCACAGGCATTTGGTTTTTGGGTTTTTTTTGGTTGTTTTTATTAGTCTGTGGAAGCTTGGTATTTCTCATTGTGTCCTGCTCTGGGTTCTCTCTAGAAGGAGCAGTGCCAAGACACTCTGAGAAAGGCTATTCTTGTTCCATTCGCAGCCCAGCGAGAAGCAGGAAGCTCCATAAATCTCACAAGAAAGTCTGTTTTGCCAGCAGGGCTGATTCTGAAGTTAACCCAAGTTGTGTCATAGCCTTCAACAAGGATCCAGCCAGGCTGAATCATCGCATTTATAGAAATCAAAGAGCTTTGGAAGGGTTTGGACAGGGATCAGGAAAGTATCTAAGCGCTAAGTTTCTAAGTAGGTCCCAAAATCAGATTCCTCAAGCAGTTGCACAACAGGGGCAAGGGAAGCACCAGCAACACTGAAATCCAGCTCCTGATCAGGCTCAAGGAAGCTGTCAGAGGCAAAGCACCAGGGATTACAGAGAGAAATGACACAAGCTGAAAACAGGTCTGAGCTCCACTTTCTGGAAGATTTATTTAGGATAGATTTCTGGGCACATTTTTTCTTTGCTGGATTAAAAAGAGAGAAAAAAAAAATCATCCTCCTGTAGAGATCAGTTATGCCGTATGCAGGATTGCCTGGCTGCATTTGCAGAGTTATACACGTTGTTCCCCACTCCACAGCTTGTTTCCCAAGTGTTGGCCCACCAAGGATTGAATTAAAGAGCAATCAGGCCCCAAATGGTGAAAGAAGGTTTTGTTTCCAGAAATGTATGCTCCTTTTGGACAAGGCACCCTGCTCCTCGTGGCTCTGCTCCTGTTACACATATTAGCTGTGGTCTGCTTGACGTGCTATGTGAGTGCATGTGCTTGGAAGGATACTCCCAGTCAATGCAATGAAAATTTCCAGTATGTTAACACAGAAGGAACAATTCAAGTATCATTTACACACTTTTGAATTCCGATTAAATGCAAATGAAAGAAAATCAATGCAGCTTTTGGCTGGAGATGAACATGAGGTCACACTGGCAGGGCCTCGGGGTAGAGATAAGCAGCAAATTGTTTCTCTGCCCTTGAAAACATCATCAAAACCCCATTAAGGAAAAACTCCAGTAATGTCTTCATGCACTTTTTCCCAGAAAGAGAAAATCACCACCTCTGTCACATCTACCTCCAAACAACAACAGAAAACAAGAAAAACAACTATACAGCAAGTGGTTCCAAGGTTGGATGTTAGCCTAAACTGTAAGAGATTCTGGTTCAAGTAGCCACTTCCTGACCCTCCCTCCCTCCATCTCTCCCTCCCTCTCCGAAATATAAAGCTCGGTAGTATTCCAGAAAGAAAATTATTTACCTACAAAAGTCTTATGTTGCAAAATTTCTCCTGGATAAAACATTAGAATTGGAACATCCCCACAACTCCACCAGAGACGACTGGGTTAGTTGCCATTACACCACAGGATGTACATAAATCCAGACCCTCCTAAACCACCCAGAGGTAGGACAGTGAAACACAGCAGATCCTAAAGATTCCCCCAGGTTCCCTGAGTTCTCAGAAAAAGCTGAGAACACCCTGCACAGGCCCTTGTCTATACTGATAAATTATATGGACCAGAGCAGGAGCCTGGTCAGAGTGCCCACACCATTGCTAACCTGCTCACAGACGTGGGTTTGGCTCCTGCCAATTCTCCTCTCTCGGATTTGCTTCAGCATGATCTGAGAGATAGCAAAGGCCAATTGTTTCCACCAGGCAGCATGGCCAAGGTGTCTTGGCTTTTTGGGAGGGGAGGAGGGTGAGCTCAGCCACATGGTTGAATCATGGCATGCTCTTTGATCTCCAGGCCAAAGAACCATCCCTGGCTCATTGTATTCTGCTACAGACACAATCCTGACAGTTTTAGCTGAGAAGAAAACTGCCTGCTTCACTATCTTTCCATAAGTCCCTCAGAAGTTCTCCAGAACGTGTTGGTGGGATTCCTGGGGTGATCTGGAAGATCCCAGCTTGAAGAATATTGAAAGTAGCCCATGTTTCTTGTGTAAAAAAAATGAATCACCAAGAGTTCTTCCATGAACCTAATTCAGGCAATGAGACAAGGGAATATTTCCGCAACCTTGACCTTCAGTTTTGGATGAAGAAGCAATACATTGTCTTTCCCATAACTAAGACTCCAAAGGACTTGTAAACACTGGAGCCAAAGAACACCTCTGTGAGACAGGTTGGCCCATGCCATTATTCCCTTTCTGTGGGGAGGAAAACTGGGTCACAACTCTGGTGAAATACTTTTCGTGGGCTTTTTCAGCACCTAAGTGGCAGTGCTGAAAACAGGATGCATGAGTCACAAATCTTAGACTCCCATTTAACTCCGCGGGGAAAGGAGATGATCATTTTGATTTTGAGGGGCAGCAGGTTGCAGCCACAGGACGGGATGTGCTTTCTAGAGTCACCTGAGCTAGGGGTGGCTCGGAATGGCACTGTGGAATCAGGCTGGAGAGCTGGCCCTGCTCTGCCACAGCTGCAACAGCACACCTGGGCCATAAACTCTACCTCTCAACACCAGGCAGCAGGGGGCTGAGAAGTCAGATCCTTCAGCACACAAAGTCACCAGGCCAAAGCCTTTTTATGGATTTAGCCCTCAAAACAGGATTTAATAGCATGCAGTAAATAAGGCCTTGGGCCACACATGGAACAATGAAGATGAAACAAACTACTGAATAGCTGCTCATTAAGAGGCCTCTGAACATCCTGTGCGCAGAGGTAAGAGGCATCTGCGGAAAAAATAGTATGTGATCAGATAATTAAAAAATGAATCATAATGAATTACACAGGCAGCTTTAATTAGGGCATTTCCTAACTTTTCCATGCTTCTCTTTGTGACATCAAAATGTCCTTCCAATGCCATTTTTTCTGTGCACAGCACAGAGCTCTGTTCAGTTATGCTCTGAAGGCCACAGGAGTACTTGTGTTGCAAAGGCACCTTAGGTTTCCCTCACAGGTATTTTTTCTCCAAGTCACCTGGATCTGTTCCCATCCACACCAGCTTCACGTGGAGGAGACCCTGCAACCTTTACAAAGAACTGTGTCAATTACTCAAGAGCGAGAACAAATCCAAGCCCTGTGTCTTTAAGAAGTGTCAGAAGGAAAAGACAGAGCAGCAGAAATACTCGTTGTACAACTCAGCTCCTCCAGCTACATCAGCTTATAACCATACTGGATTCCAGAGCATCCGTGGGAAAGTATTTATTTTACCTGTAGGTATAATTGTAAGCAATAAAAACAGCTCAAACCTTGCCAGAAAGGGTGTGAATTTCTAAAAAGTAGGAAAAACTCTGAATTCCAATACCTGAGCAAACAAGTTAGTGTAGCAGAAAAAAAAAGTAAATGAAACAGCGTTGCCAAAACAATGAGCTTATGGTTTGCCAACAGCTGGATTGCACTTTCACTCATAAATGCTGCAAAAAAGGCTCTGACTTCTGAGCACATTTTCTTTTGAATCCAATTGTTGTGTTTGAGAGTGCAAAAGATGCATAGAGAAGGAAAAAATAATATTAGCAGAAGCTTTGAAAAACAAAATAAACCCCCACACACATCTTTTCCCTTGGAAGACACTTCACCAGTTTGGCAATAAAGAAAAAGCGTGTCTTGCCAGCTTAAAAAATATTGGCAACACAACTATTGCCGTGGCCTTCAGGAGGCGGGAGAAGAGAACAGAGCTCCCCAAAATGCACAAGCACAGAGTTAAAAACATTATCTGCCAGGTTTTGATCTGCCTTGCCAACTAAAAGCTCCACAGTTTGTTGTCAAAGCAGGGATACAAAGGTTGGGAGCGCTTGCTTGTCTCACAGCCAGCTCGTGACTGTCGCAATACGACACGAAAGAACGACACTCACGCACTGAGATGTCCAAGGCAAAAAAAGGGGCAGTTTATTTACAGACCTCAGCATTTACAGGTCATGGATTGAAGGAAGAAAAGTGTCCTCTCCAACCCCGCTGGTCAAACCAACAGTCCATCAATTCTCTCCTCCTCCAGAAAGGAATGCAAAACAATCATTGTTTACATGAAAAGTGCGTGAGAAACTCCATTACAAAAACGCAAACACCAGAAGGCTGAAGCAGAACTTCAGAAAAACAGAGCGACATGTGACAATGCAGTCTGTGTCATTGTGTCATGCCCAGGTTGTCCTGTCACATAAAGCTTCGCTGGTGTGTCACAAAATGAATGAGGAATTTGACTTGCCCGCCCATCGCTTGAATTTGCGTGGACATGCTTTTTTGGACAAAATCTCACCAGACAAAGGTTTCCATTGGCAAGCTCTTGCGTTTCCTCGTGCGCCACAAAACTCTCATTGCCTTCCTGACAAATCTCATTTCCAGCCCTGAGTAAAACCAGAACCTTCATGAAAAGCAAACTAGGTGGGAGAACAAAGTTAATCAACTTCAGAAGCCCTTCCAGAAGCCTGTTTTATAGGTTGGCTTAAGACAGGAGTTATTTCAACAAAGCTTGTTCTACTAAGCCCCAGCATCATGTCTTGATAGGGAATTGGAATACCTAAAAATGTTACTAATTTTCACCTGCCAAATCTTTGGCCTTCAAGCTGACAATGACACCTTCTTGATCAGGTGTTTACACCTCTGTACTCACCTCCACCTTCCTTTGGCTGCTTAGCCATGCTGAATTTTTCACACAGAGCTGACTTCTCCTTTTTGGTATCTGATAATCTGCTACATCTCTTCTACTCCTTACCACAATCTATCTTGCAGCTATTTTGCAGCTCTGTTTGGAGGTCTTTTTAGACAATATTGAAAATCCTAGAGACGCAGCACCTCTCCTACACAGAGTCTCTGCACTGTTATATGTGCACCTGCTTCTTTCTGTTGTGCACCTAAACAAATGCAAGGTTTCTCTTTTATGCCAGTCAGCCCCTTATATATGAAGGCAGAAGATTGTGCTGCTTTAGCCCAGAAGGCAATGGTGGAACTCACAGTGGCAGCAGCAATAATGTCTGGCCAAAATGCTGCTTTTGCTAGATTTGGCAGGGTTGGCCATATTTGAAAGGTATCATGCAGCAGCTTCTGTGTAAAATTCATCATATAAGGAAAAAAAAACCCAGCTGAGCTTTAAAAATGAGATGCATTTGTACTTGGCAACACTGGTTTTCTGATTGTTTTCTAATGGCAAAGACTAAACAAGATGGCTGTGGTAAAGCAAAGGAGACAACCGAAAATGAAGGCAAAAACAAAAAACCTCTAGACAACTCCACAATAAAGACAATTTCCATGCAAACTGCAACTGTTGAATTTCAGGCCTTTCAGCTGTCTCTCTGCTTAAAAGCTTTTTATTCAGCAAACAATTTACTTTGTAACAAACCTAGGCCTGGAAAATTTCTGCCCAAAACATGCTTCCTTCACAGAATCAGAAATTAGCCGATGACTTAATAGCAACACTTACTACTAAGCATTATAATAAGGAAGTATTTTATGTACTTGCTTTGCATTCTACCAAAGACAAAGATGAGAGACTTGTACTGTTCTTGTACCACACATATCATGGATCAAAAGTTTGCCAGTAAGGGTTCCAATGGTGGTGGTCTCTGGCTTTTGTGGAAGGCTGAAACATCCCAGAAAAACCAACAATCAAAATGGGTGGTTAGTACTTGTGATAAAATAACTAAATGAAATTTGGCTTGGAAACTGAGGCTTGTAAATTCAGAGAAAGATAGTTTAAGAGGTATTTTTGGGGATGAGTAGCAGAGCAATGTATGGATAATAGCCAATACAGCAAGTCCACAGTTCTTCACAGCATATTTGGGAACTTACTGCCACAGAAATAACAGATGGAAACAAAGGAAGATGCAGTCATTTCCATAATAATACTTGGAGGGTGGAAAATAGACTGAAGCCCTCTGAATTTTTGTTTCAAAAGTCTTGTTCCAATCATACTAAACCCCACTGCATTAATTCTCCAGATACCATGAGGAAGATGATCTGAATCGATGTCTAGACTCAATCTGGGACCCAAAAGACTGACCAAGTAGGAAAAAAAAAAAACCAAAACCATCAACATCTTGGATACCAGGTATTAAAATATCTTGGCAAAACCTTATCTATAGGAGATATGGGAGCTGCAGAACAGCCATCTGGCCCAGCATCCTGTCTTCAACAATGGCCATAAGCAAACCTCATGTCTAAGTTAAGAACAGGGGCAAATGTATATGACACTTTCTTTGAGCACTTTCCCAGTCTTGAAATTATTTTAAGCTCAAATGTTTCCTGAGCTTGGTGTAGCCACTTAGGAACATCCAACAGAGCCGTCCCTTCCAGGTATTTGCCTTGTCTCTCCCCTTAGGGCCACGCAGGCGTTTTTTGCATCCAAAGCATCTGTTGGCAGGAAGTCTACTTCTAGAAGTTATTCCTCTTTGTTTTGAACAAGTGATTCCTGCCAAGACCATTTGGCAGCCCTTATTTCTTGTACTCTAGGAGATGGCAACCAGTGTCCACCCACCCATGCCACCAGCGGTTTGTCGATTCCATATGGATACTACATCCTTTAAATGAAGCTGGGTGGGAAGCCTTCTTCTATCAGATCCTACCTTGCTCCCTTATTTCCTGAACTGAAGCATCCCAGGAGGTCCAGTCACTCCTTGCTCAGACCTTTGGTCATTCTTTCTGCCATTTCCGGAGCCTTTTGGACTTTTTGGGGTTTGTTTCCTTTGCAGCAGAGAGGCCAGCACTGCACATGGGTGCAGTATGGGCTTGCAGAACGATATGGTGGCAACCCTCCAACATTCCAGGGCCACAGCCCACGCACTTTAGGACAACAAGCTAGGAGAAACCTCTAGAAATGGCAGGAGAACAGAGAACAGTTCAATTCTTTTGAAAATTGTGGCTACAGAAGTATCTGTCTATTCATACTGCAAGGATCTGAACCTCAGTTGAGCAACAGCCTGAATATTTACTAATTATATTACAAAATACCTTTTGGAACTTGGTGAGCAAAACCAGATCTATTCAAAGGTATCATCTACCCACAGGTAACATATTATTCAGGTCACAGAAAGTGACTATTTCTATATAAATATTTTGCAGTGGTGGTGCTTACGCTTTTCTGTTACTTAAAAATGTTCAGAAGCTGACTGGATTGCCAATATGCGCTCAGCTGTACCTGTCATGGTCATCCTTAGAAAGTTCTCTGGACTTCAGTTCAGGTTTTGTGCTTGTGCCCAGTCTTACCCACAAGACCACCAAAAATTTGAAATTTCCCTTGACTTTTCTCAACCCCTGACTACAATTTAGTTTTCTGCTTGGCACTTTTTCGATTGAGCTGCTGTAGTCTGGCGGACTGACCAACAGCAAGCACAAAGAAGAACTCAGTAACAAGAATTAAGTTTGTGAAGGGCTTTTTATGCACTTGAAAGTGTCCCCCTAGAGAGCCCATGTTCTTATGAGCTTTCTGTAGAATGGTTGCCTGCAATTATTTTTCTCATCTTTAAGTGCATTTATGTAAAGGCTGCAGCAACAATTGGCACATATGAACAGCAGATTGTCTATGTTTTTCATTAGTGTGGCAGCAACATATCCTTTGTTTTTCAGTCCTGGGCTGAACGAAACATCTTCCACAGAAACAAATCTCCATGATGATTAATCATGAAGCATTCCATATGGATACTGATATCCCACATGCTTTAAATGAAGCTGGGTGGGAAGTCTTCTGCTTCACTTACCTCTCAACCCAGCAAAATGCTGGAAGGTACCCACAGGTCCGTTCCCCTGTGATTTTTAACATCACTGAAGATTTGGTTGAGACCAGGTTAACAGTAGGAGCCTTTGCTGAGATAGTACTGATCATTTAGTGGTGTCATTTTTCAGTTTAGTTTTTCGGTAAGGACAAAAATAGGGTTAGGCTTACACAAAGCTATTTTTGCTGAAGTGGCTTATTTCACCAGCAGACCTGTTGTAAAGCCACAACACTCAAAAGTGTTTCCCAATAGGACAAAATTCACTTTCACTGTGAGAGCTTAGCATAGGACAGAAGGCTTTGGCTGTGCTGCCTGCACACCCATTTGGCGCTCCATGGAGTACTGCAGTGTGGAACCCTCCTGGGATGCAACTGAACCACACGTGGGTTTACACTTCTAATATATTAATATATTTATATATTAATAGCTTCCCCACACACTGCAGAGCAGTAATCTAAAGCACAGTCAAACTGTTCCATAATGCAATATACTGAGCACAATATGCTAGCCAAAATGAGCTCTAAAATAAATAGCCACAACTTAATTGACGTAATAGAGGTCTATTTGCTAGCTTGGCACTCTTCACTTATTTGACTTCAACTCAGAAAGTGCATTAGGAGTGTAATGTCCATTTTCCAAGTGGAAATAGAAGTAACTTCTTCCTATCTACATACATAAATTAAAGCACCAGAAGTACAGCACAATATTCTTTGCTCTATGACTGTACCTCAGTTTGAAGTATGAGTTCAGTTCTGACTTAATTTTTCCTTCTCCCAGAAATATTTACTGTCCCACTTCCTCAAAATCCATTATTGATGACAGACTGCTTAATCAGTCAGTGGCTCTCACAACATTTCTTTTATCTTCTGACCTGCAGTGGTTTCAATGCTGTTCTATAAATGGGTCTCTGCCCTCAGAGCATATGATAAAATCCCCAGGATTCTGAGGTTCAGCAGGCAGAGAATACAAGCTACATCCTTAAAACACTTTGTAGCCCTGCCTGAAACCTCCTGGAACAAAGCTGGCTCCTGGGATGGCTTATTTTGCTGTTGTTTTCTGCCATTCAGATAGAGGTTCAGCAAACCAAGGTCTAACAATTGGATATACAGATGCAAATTTTGGTAAAAATTAATCCACATATTGATGTCCCTCCAGAGTCAGGGATTATTTGCTCATAGTTGTTGGCCCTTGCTTGGAAATTTCAGTTATGACCCTCTTAATCCAAACAGCTTCTGATACACCCATACTTTCCAGGCACCAGAACCACTGGAAACAGACAAACAAAACCAAAACCAAAACCAAAACAACAAAACAAAACAAAACAAAACAAAACAAAACAAAACCCAAAAAAAACAAAACAAAAAAAAAACACCAAAACCAAAACCAAAACAACAACAACAACAACAACAACAACAACAACAAAACCAACCAAAAAAAAAAAAACCAAACCACAAAAAGAAAAAAAAAAAAAAAAAAAAAAAACACCAAAAAAAACCCAAAAAAACCCCTGAACCATAATCTTTTCCTTTCTCTGTAGGGTTCCTGCCACAGCTCGCTCTCCATCCAAAGAGCCCAAAGGGTTTGGTGGGAAGACAGACAGGTAGGATTGTTTCAACAAGGAACTTTGAAGGACCAGCTCCTGCAGTGATTCATCTCTGAAGAAAAATGCTCCTACCAACTCAAAGCAGCTAGAACGGAGGTCTATGTAAAATG
Organism: Phylloscopus trochilus trochilus; assembly: GCA_016584745.2. Classification (NCBI taxonomy): domain Eukaryota; kingdom Metazoa; phylum Chordata; class Aves; order Passeriformes; family Phylloscopidae; genus Phylloscopus; species Phylloscopus trochilus. Next base: position 6,509,326 of record WQNJ02000001.1, read on the forward strand.
AAACACATTTATGCTGTACATTCAATTTTTGTTTACAAATAAATATATAGCAGGTATAAAACTGCCAGCTTAAATCCTTAGCATTGATGAAGATATTTGATTTGCTCTTTACTGGCATTTAGAAAAGTTAATTTTTCTAGTTTTTTAAAAAGATAACTGGCTCCCTACTTAGTTTGTGGTCTAGGTTTTAAGCTGCATGAGTATAATTCAAGAAACACCCCACTGAACTGAACTATGTTAAATGAGAGGATGAGAAAAGCAGCAACATGCATTAATATGTTATTCAGAGGCTTCACAGAGCTCCTGACGTAAAGGATCAGTCAAATCTTCACCAAGTCAGGCCTCGGGAGAGCCAAGTGGCCTGCATCTCTTTATGCAGTTTTCTTCACGCCATCCCAATTATTAGTCTTGAGCTAATGGTGCTTTACTATGAATAAATATGCAAAGTGGAGCCGATTGAATGAAATCCAAAAACCCAGGACACAAAGCTCCTCTGCTGTGTGCCAGTACCTCACAGCTGCTGAGGCATGAGCTAGAAGACAGCTATATTTGCCTGGCTCACTACAAGGCTCTGGTGTGGGCTCCATTATAAGCCAATGTAAGATTAAAGAAAAGGAAAATCAAACCTTTCCATAAATCCATCTGAAAGCAAACTCAGCAGTGCTGCAGAGACAGTGATTTACACTAGCATTCAATTTTAGGGACTAAAACATCCCATCTGAGCAACAAACAAAAAATTAACCTATTGTTAACAATTTTCTCGTTCATGATTTAAAACAGAAGCATTCACACAACTCAAAAGCGTATCAAACGTGCTATTTTTCTAATCCCTGTGAACAGCAAAAAATAGGACTTTTACCCATGTTGAAACCACAGCAGGAGCCTTACCACTGTTCATTGAAAACAACAGTCCAACTCACAGAGTAAAATTTTAACATATCTGTGATTTGTTTTGCATTTAACTGGAGCTCTGAAAAATGATACCAGTAAACAGCATTAAAATGTCTTATGTGGAAGTCTGCCTAGATCAGTTGCTTTATTTTAGATTTATCACTCTCCTTTGGTCCACATTTGAACTCTCCTCTCTTCCTGGCTCCACAGAGTATTCCAGCAATTTCTCTGGAGCTGTGCAAAGGTAGCAGCTTCTGGCAGACAAAGGTCCATCTAAGACATGAATCAAAGTCACCACCAAGCATTTCAAAGTCAATGCTACTTTCATCTGAAGAGGAAACCGTGCCTTTTAATCTTAATTATTTTGCCATGGTTCTTCCCACTGTTTAAAGGCTAACAGGAAAAATAAGAGGTCTTATAAATTACTAAGCAAACAGAATTTCTGAATCACTGCATTCCTTCAGACAACACAAGAGTCCCAAGAAAGATGACCTTCTCACTTATGGACTTTCTTGAGTATGGCTGGAAGGCATCAGACAATTTTGCCAGGGGAGTTAAAATCTAGAAATGTAATGAGCATTGCAGGGAAACTCCTAGCACAGTTAGATCCTCAGCTGCAGCTGTTATCCTGGCACTCCATTTTTTTTTTTGCCAGGACATCGACAAAAACTTGTCAGCCATGTAGGTTCATTTGCCATACACATTCTGGCCCTCACATATTCTGAAAGCATGAGCTACATAAACCAGTCAGGTCTATGAAGGGTAAAGTGCTGAAAGACACTCCCAGACCAGAAGGGTGATCCTTCATCCTCATGTCCTATATAAGAAAAATTGTGGACCTTAACCCACTTCTTTTTGAAGTGTAAAGAATTGTTTTTCCTTAGGAAAGTATGATCAGGCCTTGTGGAAGTAGTAATCATATCATTATTTACTAATGCTACTGATTAGCCAACTGAAGGCAGCTTTGTATGTCTGCACCAACCAAAAATTCAGTCAATTTTATTTTCTTTCAAAACAACAACTTCACCTTCATGTCTGGAGGACTGGGGCCCCAGGACAGAGCTGTAATTACTGGTAGCACCACACCAGCAGAGCTCAGGGCAGTGGATTTGGCAGGCTTTTGGGAGCTATCAGTTTCCATGCCTCCAGCACAGACCAGACCACCAAGGAAGTGTAGATAAACATGGCAGGAGGCTGAGGACTGTGCTGGAAGCTTTGCGTCCAAGTGTTCCAAATAAGATGTTTAGGTACAACAAGACACAGTTGTACACAGAAAATACTCATTGCAATGGTTGCAAATGGGGCTGAAGGCTTTCTGCTACTGAAGGATATAGCAAAATCCATTAAACACAAAGAGAGATCCTAGCAGATCAACCACGGTACAAATTCAGATGTGAGGCTAACTTCAGATCTCACTGTGAGCTCATAAGACTTTATATAACCTCACACTTACAGTGGCACTTACTTTTGGTTTGCTCCTTTGATAAAACCACCACTGGCTGCAAAATGCACTATAAAATTTGCTCCAGCCAAATCATGGTAGAAGAATTCTTTCCCATTCCCTGTCCTTCCTTCTCAGTTTCTCTCTGCCATCCTTGTTTATCCTGATGTCCCTTATGTCCCTTCCTGATGTTGTCAGTCTGAATGGTCAGCCTCCCTGTTATGGATGTCATGAAAACTTTTTGCATTTAATAGAATCAGAAATGGATTTAGGTAAAATTCCCACCATTTTTTGTAACAGCATTAAATATACTCAACATGTCAATATACTTAAACATGTCTCAACAGCACAAACTGAAAACGATGGACAGACAGAGCAGGAAGCAACTGAGAAAACCACATGCCTTGTCAAATAAGCTCTCTCCATTTGTTTAAATGACACTGACCTTCTCACAATTACCCTAAATACCCAGCTTGACCTGCTGTGAGTTTGTGACAGGAAAAAAACAAAACAAAAAACAATAAAAACCCTGACCTCTGAAACAAAAATAACAAGGATGAACCACAGAATAACTTAATTTTGTCCAGATAATTGTATATGTTCCTCTTCACATCAAGTCCTACCTTATTCTAGAAAGGAAAATTGAAGTCTGGTGGCTAAAATTTAAAGAGAAATGGAGCACCATTGACTGGCAGTTCCAGAGCTCACTTTGCTGAAAATACAGAAACGGTATCAATCACAACATTCTAAATGCCACTGACTCTTCCCTTCAGTGTACAGCTAAAAGCAGAAGAAAGAGAGAGACCAAAGAAAGCAAGGCTGTTGATACACTGAAGAAAATTTCTCAAGTGTTTACAGGTCTTTCAGTATCTGAATCAAAGGTCCTGTTTTGTCAAGAGGTGATTCCAGGGACAGGAGAGGGTTTTATTACAGAAGTATGACCACTCATGGGATTTTCTTCCTGTTCTTCAAACTCATTCTGCTAGAAGTAATTTGCAAGGCTAGCCAGGTCCTTAGCACATAGCCCTCGTAAACACTGGGTTTGCTCCTGAATTCCTGAAGGATATATTCATGTTGCCCCCACCTAGTGCCACCTTTTGCACCCTGACAAAAGGTAAAGTTGAGGGGAAAGTCTGCAGAATCTTCACCTCTTTGGTCTTCAGAGCCTGTAGATTTACAGTTGGCCCAGGTGGGCAGCACAGATTAAAACCAGGCATGGTGTGGGAGAAGAACAAATCAAAGAGACCACTATTCCAGGGAAGATCTGGTTGAAAGTAGACAAAGAGCCACAGAAAGGACTAGAACCACTAAATTAATGTGAGAATTCAGTCATACCTAAGAAATATGGATATGTCTCCCTGGGAAAGGTATAATGCAGAAACAGAGGCCATCAGCCTCAGGGAACCCCACAATTCCCAGCACTCAAACCTTTGCTTTTAGCAAAGCCTGCAGAAGGAGCTGGGTAGTGAATGCTACCTACCACTTGGCAAGAAGCTAGCCCACCACTCTCTCACTGCTGTGTTAAAAGGAAAATCTGTGTTCTCACACATCATAAGTCTATTTTTCCATTGGAACTGTCTTTAAAAATAATAGCAGGAATAGTGGGAACAAACACCAACAAAAGGCAGGGAAAGGATTTACTCCTCATGGCATTAATTCCTTCACTAATAAACCATAACTGCAAATTCAGTTACTCTTAATAGCAAAATTAGGTTCTTACCTGTTACTTTTTGCCATTCACATGACCTTTAGTCATTGGAAATGGAATTGACTTGTGTGGGTGTAGTTTGGCATGAGAATTGAAAGCTCTCATAATTCTCAAACACACCTACATTGATGTAAGAGCTGCTTACTGTTTCAATGGAAAAAAAGAAAAGATAAGTAAATCTTGATAATGTAAATAGTGTTCAAGCTTTAGAGATCATTTCCTGAATGAGCAGAGTAGACTGGGTCAGGGGGGCAGGGGGGAAGTCTTAGAACAGATTTGCTATCAGGATTCCCAAGCCAGTTGAAAAATATGAACAAATTTGACAAAATATGAACAAGATTGACAAAATTTGTCGTTTAATATAAACTGAGGATGCTGCCATGATGAAAATGGAGATCAACTAATCCATCCTGTCATGACCTGTGACAGTGCTTGGAGCTGATCATGGAGACAGTCCAACTTTATATTGTGTTTCTGTTTCAACACAATATAAACTGGATTATAATATGATATTCTTTTCTTGTACATTCTTAAAAGACTCACCACCTCTGCTTACTCCCAAACCAACAAGATTTTGCATTTCTCATCAGAGACTGATTTTTTTTTTTAAGATTTTCTCTGTGAGATCTGTTTGTTATCACAGGCTAGAAGTGCACACTTAGACTGCTCCAAAGCCTCCCCAGCAGACCTGAGCAGAGGAGCTCCGGAGCACTTCTCCACCCATATAATTTCCCCACAACGAGGGATAGTTTAATATGTGCCTTTAAATCAGGCTCAGAACAGCTTGTTGTTGTTGTTGTTGCTGGTTCTGGTTGGGTTTTTTTGTTGAAACTAGCCTCACAAAGACAATGCTACACCAGTAGGCTCCACTGATGGCAATTGCAGTGAAGTGAACCCTAATAACTTTTCACATGTAAGACTGGGAAAAAAACCCCTTTTCTTTATATAATTTGGGCTTTTTTGGCAGTGGAATCTGAAGGGGGAAAAAAAAGTCAACAATCAACTTGATCTAAATCTCATTTTCTTCCCGTTCCTGCTATTGAAATGAGAAAGGATCTCCCCACCCTACCCATATGCAAACTTAAAACTGAAAATAAAAATAACATAATTTTACTCTTCCCTCGAGTGCCCATGTATGATAAAAGATTTTAGAGGTGACCTGGATGACCCTCAGAGAAGGTGTTATTCATTCAGCTGTTGGCCAGCACATATTCACACCCCTCATCTGTGTGAGGGTTTGACTCCTCACTTCCCACCCGAACATCCAAAGTTACATGAGCCACTTTTTCTCCTAGGAGAATAAACCACAATACCACTGAAGGGTTCAAACTCCTCATCTGAATTTGAGTCTGTAGTCTACTCATTGCTTCATTCAGCCCAAACTCTGGCTCAGAGCAAGACTCACAGGGAGGGATTAGAGACTCACAGCTGATTTCTTAATGCTATTTCATCGCCCAAATGCCATGGCTTGTTTTAATCCCACCAGTCCCCCAACCTTCCAGAGAGTCTCCAGAAGAAAACAAGCTAGGACAAGGTAAAGAGGGTAAATAATAACTTAGGCATCTGAATAACTCAGGCATCTATATTTCATTTTCAAAAGCCAGTTGGACTGTGAGTGAAGAGAGCAGCATGAAAAAAGGAACTTCTCAGCCTGAAAAAGGAACTGTAGATGCCAGCAGGAAGGAGAACACCACGTGTCTAATGCTACCCCACGTTGCTTCCTCTTTCCACGTTTCCTTTACAGTCAATGGAGAGAGGATGACTTTTCCCAAGATCAAAGCAGAGCACCTAGGTGAGGTGGTCAAAAGGCCAACTCTCTTCTGTATTTTTGAAAACTATTTATTTTTCTCTTTAAAACCTAAATTTCTTAAAAATGCTCATGAAATCACCCCAACCTTCCTCATTTGTTAGCGAAATACCCCTTTTTATTTACATTTTGCTTATCTTCTTTAATGTTTGAACATCCTCTTTAAGACTTTTGCTTCCAGTAACAAAAGTGTGAAGCAAAACTCTGAAGCCTTTGAGTTTGGCCTGTGTAGGCTTCAACTGTCCTCAGCTTCAAGGAGGAATCTGTCATAATAATGCACACAAGTGGCAAATAAAATTTATCAGCAATGATTAGATATTTCTGGAATGCTGTAATACTTTTCCATGTTAGTGTTCATTCTAAGGTGCAGTATATTATCTATAGAGAGCCTACATAATCTCTTTGAGATGAGAAATGCGCTCACAAATCAGTGTGTTGGCTGCACTTCCTGCTACTGACACCGGATTTTGAAAAAGAGATCTTGGTAACAGAGTAAATACATGGTAGTTTTCTCCCAGAGACTCGAGTTCAAGTTCTTACTCAACAGCAAGGAAAACCAAATGTGATAGCCCCCATCCCAGTCAGCACAAGTTATTTATCACCACCGACCCATCACAGACTCAGTGCAGCAGCCAGCACTCGTCTGGCAGGAAAAACCTCAGTCTGGAGTAACTGGGGACTTGCTTGTCAGCAAGAGAATCACAAACCCTGCCTCTTACACCAGCATGGTCTCTTTTTCAGAGCATCAGTGCCATGGATGATACTAATAAAAGGATATGGAGCTGGTAGAAGTTGAAGATATCAAAACAGAGCTGCCTGGAAAACAGGAAGGGGTTGGGTTTTTTCCGTTACAGAAAACAACGCATTTTCACTCTGCAAAGAAAAACCGGTGTCTCAGACACTGTGGAAATAGTCCTTGGAACAGAGATCTGGGACAAATCTTCACACACTGTGATCTCCATGCCTGGCCAGGGAAGGTGATGCAGGGATCCAAGGACCACTGTGTGTCTTTAGAAATGACACCTCCTGGGCAGTCTCACCCCTAAGGGGGTAATGAGGTGAGACTCAGCAGAACCTCTAACTCTTTTACAGCACTTACAGTGGTTGAATGCAGGGCTCCCAATGCTTCTGTCTTCAGAATTCCATCCTTCAACAGAATTGAAAATGCATTTCTCTTTGAAATAATTCCTTTTTCCCAAAGCCTAACAAAAGAAACAGTCCCAACAAAAAAAAGTTTGGTTTGATTTAATTGCTTCACTGACTCGGGAGAGTTGCAAGTTCCATTTCAGCCTTGCCACTGGTGTTGCAAAAGCAGATCCCAGGGAGAAACACCTTCATAAATCAATGGTGAAATGCTTCCATGAGATTTATTCCCCAGCCTTATCTTAAATGGGTAACGTGTGACTGGCAGCACTAAGAAAAGAATTCTAGCTATTGTCCTCAGGCAGGCACTCTTCTGGCAGCTACAAAATAAATTTAGCCTAACCATAAACTCCAGTAACTATCAGGAATATGCATTATCTCTGCTGAAAATGTACTGTTGTTCTGCAAGTTTATTAATGAGCAGACATTTTCAATCCTAACTGTCCAAGCTTCAGAGAAGTGAAAGGGAGTTTATAGGCATAAAAAGCAGGGAAAAAACAATCTGACTTCATCTGCTGGGCTTTTATCAAATGTATATAGCCAAAGAGCTTTAGAAAAGCTGGAAATTACTGTTTTCACCTTCTTTGCTTGGATAGCTATCAAACATTTTTTTTTAATTATTTTTAGCATCAAAGTAGCTGAAAGGGCATTGTTAGAAAGAATGGTCTCCCTCTCTTGGCTCATGCAATAAACTTCAGGGAGGGGGCTTAACTTCAGAGACTGCTTGAAAAAACAGGGTTTTTTTAATTCCCAATCTAGCTGAGCAAACTAAGTGTCTGTTTTGTTTGTCAAAGCTCATGGACTTATTTACTTGTAGGATATATTTTCATGTTTATGATTTTGTTCTTGTGGCTGTAAATCAGAGGAGGATAGTGACAGTATCCTCTAAGAACATAAACACCACTCTGGGTCAAACAAAAGCCATAAGCAGCCCCATATCCAATTGTCACTGGAGGATGCTTGACCAAGGAGCACCAAAACCAGGGCATGGAGAAAGTGGCATTTTTCATGTGCCCCTTGGTTTCCTCTCAGTTTCTGGAAATTAACGATGCAGAGACTTCCTGACTCAGATGTTGCTCTGGATTACTGTGCTCAATAGCTCTTTCATGGCATTGTGCTGCTGATAAGGAAGCTTTGATTGATGCTCATTTGGTGCTCTGTGAGGCCTCTTTGGTCCTGCCCTTCTTGCCACCTCCAGCTCCTTCCTTGAATCCTGGATTGGCATCTGAGGCAATAAAGCAGCATTTTCCAGAGATATTGATCTGTGAAGAGCAGATCAACAGCCTGATTGTTACAAAGCTGTTCGCAGAAACCCATTACAAGTGATTTATTCTTTTACAGCACTGGCTGGAAATCACATATGCACAAACTTCTTAAGGCACTGAGTGATCTGGGCCAACACCTCAAAATTAGAGGCAAAACTCAGGCTCTGCACTCTCTTCTGGAATGGGCAGATCCTACAGATTTTTCTGCCCAAACAAATCCTTGCACCTGCCAACAATGAAATGTAATGACTCAGGCCACTGTGTGCTGAAGTCATCTATTCCTTGTACCCCCAGCACACTGGTGTCTCTGGCCTAGCCTTGTTTCTAACTGTTTGGGGAACTCTTCTGCCTTCCTTTCCCCTGTAATCAGCTGAAAGCAGGAGGGTGATAGTGCCTAACATCAGATGTACTGACATGTTACCCCTCTCTGCCTTCTCACAACCAGCTCGTTAAAAAAAAAAAAAAAGGAATAATCCAGCTTTGGGCAAGTTTCGCAAAACTTCAAACAAAAGACAATATTGGAAACAGAAGCCTCAGTAGTACTTAACAATTACATTGTTAATCTTCACATAATACAAACATTAAATAATTAATCTCAGTGGCTGAAATTCAGCCCCAATAAAACTCTGATGACTTCTGTGGATGCTTGCCAGGGAGAAATCTAGCCTGCAATTTTTCTCGTCTCTCCTTTTGGCAAACCCGGGAGCATTTTGTAGTTCCCAGCCTGTCAGTGGCACACCTTTTGGCAGGAGCAAATTCTGTAGATCTGCCTGATGCTGCACTGCCCTTCACAGCAGCCACGTAGCCCCAATAATTTCCTGGGTGCAGCCAGTGGCACCTATTTGGCCCTCTGGGTACTCAAGGGAAGAATGATCCTACTAACTGGGCAAACAAGAATAAAACTCTTCCAGCTTTCTCAGTTCTACCTTGAAGTTTAGAAACTTCTGCAACTCCTAATTCACATTTCTCTGGGAGTGAAATACAAAGAACTATTTTGCCTTATTTCCTCGATTTCAGCAGCTCCCTCTTTTTAAATGTCACAGAATTAATGTCATATAAGAAATTTTAAAGCAGAACTTAGAAAATGCTTTCTTTTAATGCCTAAACCTGCAGCAAATATAAACCTTTGTAAATGCAACCTAATTTGCTAACATGCAGTGCTAATTTGATTACTCGAGATAAAGGTTTTAGTGGGACAATTGGCGCTTGCTGCAGTGTGAAACTAGAAGGATAATTTGTTAAGAGAAAAGTGCGAACTCTCTTTGGCACCCTGAAATGTGTTCGGTTGGTTTTGTGCTTTTACATTTGAGTGAGTACTCCAGCACAAATTGGGCATAATTAGCAGCACATTTAAAAAAATACAGCTCAGTTCTGGTGCTAATTTGTCCCTGCAATAACACCAATTTCCCCTGTATTTACACTCAGTAAGCGTACAGAGGCTAACACAGAGGAAAGCTTTGGACAATTCCCATTTGTATAGCACAGAGCAAATAATTCTTTGTGCCCTATGTGAAATGACTCGAATATCTCAGCCCACTTTCCTCAGAACATGTGTCTACATCACAAAATCTGCCACCACAAGTTGGCACTAATTGGCAGTCTCAGCAAAGTGGCAAAGGAATGAATGGCCCCTGGATACCGAACTAACATTTTTCCCCTACAGGTGGTCTTTTCAAGTCGGAATTGAGACGTACATTGTTTAGGCAAGGTGAAGTTTGTGCTGCTGGTACATGTTTTGTTGATTCATAGAAGATTTCAGTGTATAGCGAGCGTTTTCATGAGCGTTACATTCACGCTATTTAAAAAAATAAACAAAAACCTTAAATTGTATTAAAAAAAAAAAACACCAAAAAAACCCCAACAAAACAAAATCCAGCTGTCCCTATTTTACCCCCACTTTGTCCTCTCAAAATCCTCAGTATGTTCAAAGGCACAACCAAATCTTTTCAGCTCTCGTCAGCATGTATGGATGAAACAGCTTCCTTAGATCTGATACCAAACCAGGAGATTAGGATGCCAGCTGCTTTTATCAGGGCCCTGACTCTGCAGACTTCATTCACATATAGCCCTGTTTGGGCCATTTTCTAGTCCAAAACTCAATGATACCAGTGGGAAGTCCCTAAAACTCCAGTAAGCTATAGAAGAAGTCCTTTGGAGAGAAGGGTGTTAAGGAGTTCAATCTGCAGGAGTGGTCCTGTGCCACAGAAAGACATACCATAGAGGCTTTGATTATGGAGCATAATTATATTTACATGGAAATAAATCAGCTTTTAAAGAGGCTCTTCAGAGTGCCTGCAAATTACATCCAGATAGAGCAAAAGCAGAAATAAGTTACATTTTTCCTTTTTCAGGTAAGGAAAAGGCCTTGGAAGCGAACTCAGAAGTCCCTGTATGTTGTCATCATCAGGTCAAGATAAAATATTTGTTCAGAAGATGTGCTTTACTTATCCTTGAGAACTCAGTGATACTTCTGATATTTTTTTATATAAGCTCAAACTAGATGATCTACTTTCATTATCTACACCATAATTATAATTATTTGTATTATTTCTTTAGATAGGCTTTCAAAAATCACCCCATTGTGCTCAATATGATGAATCGATTTCTTCAGCAGCACTGCCTACTTAAGGGAAGAGAGGGCTTCTGATTCAGCCACTGGCCCTCACAACAGGACAGGTAACAAGCACAAATCAGTGGTTGTGGGTTTCAGTCAGTGAACTGCTTGCCAGGAACTGGGCTGACACTCTCTGCCCCATCTCACAGGCTGGCACAGAGCACATGGACAGAGTCTGTCAGTACTAACAATTCAGCTACAGGTAGGAATAAGCCAACTCTTATCTTGCACTGGTGGCAGAGGAAAATGGAGTGTTACTCGTGTGGGAAGGGATCTTTTCCTGCCACTATTCATAAGCACATAAAGCCTTCTGGGCTCTGCCAGTCCTCCCCCATTCATGCATTCAAAGTGAGCAGGAGTCAGGATTAGCAACCTGTAAATCACAGCAGATAAAGTCCTGCAGGGTGCTGGCTCTGAAGCTTCTGAACTGTGAGGCTCAAGTGCTGCATCCTGGTCTCTGCTTGCAGCTTGCAGTTCTCTCAAATTGCTGAATACACCAGTCCTTTTGCTGTTACAACCTCCAGGCTAGTTTAAAAAGCTGCCAAAGAGAAGTTATCATTACTTTATAAATAATCATCCAACAAACAAATGGATGTTTCTATGCTTCTCTTGAGAACAGCTTTTCAGATTATCCAGAATTTTTCTTTTAAGCTGCGTGGGTTTTTATAGGACCTAAAAGGGGAATTCTTTATAGGGTTCTTGTATTTTGTTCTTACCTTACAGGGGTAAAATTTGACGTTATCAAAAATTGTCCCAGAAAAACTTTGACCTGTAACTCTCACACAGCTTGACTCAATTTTTTTCTTTTCCAAGTTGAGTAGAGAGATTGGAAGAAAACAATACTTGGTTATTTTCATCCCACTTTGTCCTGTAGGTACAGAAATGGAAGAATCCCCTCTGGAAAGGCAACAGTGATCCTGGTGAAACAACACATTTGGCACACTCGCCTTTTGCACCACACTTTGAAGGACCACAGAGTTACCTGCTGCAGGTGCTGAATATTTCTGTTATTATTGCTCTTGGGCCCAAGTCCCAGGGAGCCCTGCTTGGCAATTAATTGGACTGTTGAAAGTCTAAACCCTGGTTATCCCTAGGCAGGTATGAAAGGAGCATCAAAAGGAGGAACCAAAACAAATACCACCTTGGAGAGAGAACAGAGCCTAGGAAAGGAATGGGAAATTCAGTGACATGAAGCCAGAGAGGTCCAGCTTTGTGGCTTTGCAGGGCTGCTCCAGCTGCTACTGTGCACTGACTTCTCTGACCTGCCAAATGAACTTCCCTCTTTTTTAACATTTAATTCCAAAGGTCTGCACAGGACTGAATGAATGTTATGTTTTGTAATGAGTCAGTCCAGCCTGTGTTTTTCCCCTAGGCCCTACCTCTCTTCTAAACAAGCCAGATACTTGACATGGTAGCAGGCTCTGCTGACTGATGTGAGTGTTGAAATTAGAGCTTCGCTTGCTGCTACTGCTTGTATTTGTTTTACACAATTTGGGAAAAAAAAAATCACTAAGTACTTTTGGACAGCAGGTCAGGCTGGTAAGCAGCATTTCTTTATTTCTGTCCTGTGAGAGGATCTGGCTGAACAAGAAACTCAGAGTAGGGATCAGCTGGCTGATCTGGGCAACCAAGTTACATTTGCTGCTTTCACTTAATTTATCCCAAGCTATTTAGAAACTAATTTCAGCCCCAGGAGCTTTATATTTTACAACATGCCAGGAAAGTTGTCTGCAGTTTGTTGATGATCAAGGAAATATCTTATTTAAAACAAAAACTACAAATAAAACAACACTAAACTAAAATCAAACCCAGATTTTAAGACGACAGGTGGTACCTGCTCTCATAGCTGTGACTGAATTCCATTAGAAAGAAAGAAAATTGCAGTAAGAGCTGAGAAACAAGCCTGAGGAAGCCTCCCTTATTTCACATTAAAATCCTAGGTGTTGGGCATGGTGAAGATATATTACCATAAATCAAAGCTAATGCCATGAGCCAGATGGTTCAAATTTGTGTACTAAGTGTTAGGCACTAACAGAGCACAACAGTCTGTTGTCTTTCCATGGGAGGGTTCTCAGTTTTGAGCAGCTAATTAGCCTAAAATTAATTAGGCCCAATCTGAACATTTTTACACACACAGGAAAAATAAAAAATATTTGAAAGTATGCAGAAACAGGCCAAAACCCCTGTCTGACTAGAGCAGCAATGGCACTGAGAACAGGCAGGAGGAAATTGCATGAGGGAGCAGAACAGAAAAGAGCCCACACAGACAACTGCCACAGGCAGGTTAAGGGAAAGAAAGAAGAAAGAAAACAAATCTTTGGAGAAGAGAAACAATCCTATCTCCAAAGTTCACTTGGGTGCTGCACCGAGGCTCAGCCTGTCACAAACTTGGTCCAGATGGTCAGGATAAATATTTTACAGGTGCCACACTTTACATGATGCTTGTGTTTAACCTGCTCTGCTGCTGTGGCTGTCTTGCAGAGACTTAGAGACAAGGGCACCCAATTCCTGTATCCCAAAGGAGATGCCAAAGCTCACGGCCCTCCTAGGAAGCTGGCAGTTCTGCTCCAGAGCAGCATTCCCCTGGGAACTTTGCTGTAAAAATGCTGACACCTACCCCATTAGCCAGCAGACTTTCTGGATGACACAGATACCAAATCCCACCCCATTTCCACTTCCTTCAGGCACACAAGATTATTTTTTTTTTCCAGATTGGAGCCTCAGCTCTTAAACAGCACACAAGCCAAAAAAAGTCCCATAAAATGCAGAATTATATTTTGGTTCTTTTTTCTTTCAGTGAGCAAGCTTCATGCACTCAGATATGCTAGGCACTTTGGCAGGGCTGAGATCCGGGGCACTGCAATAATGTTTAATCCCATTACTAATGCTTATTTTAGAATCTGCTTGTCCTTAAAGACATGATAGTGATCTTAATTATTGTCTCCAACATGTATTTGCCTGAAATAATTATTATACTTCATTCCTATAGAGACAATGAGATAAAACTCTAATTTCATTTTATTGGCCCTTCTATCCATCAAGAAATTAGTTTCTTTTGAGAGCTTTGAAGTAGTCCCCTTCATGGATTAAACTCCTTGAAAGTACAAGAACAGAAGGGCGGGGTGTGGGGGAATTGAAATAATTTACATACCAGCAGACATGTAATGGGAATCAACAATGCAACCAGACCTACATGATGGTTGAGAGGAAAACGTTGAGACATGCTATTCAACATGAAAAAAAAAATAGTCTGGTTAGCTGCAGATTTTAGCTCAGGAGGCAGCCAAGGGCTGCACTCAGGCAGAGGAAGCAAGCAGCAGAGAGGAGCTTCCCTAATCATATTTAAAAAAAAAATAAATAAAACAACAAAAACCCAACAACCTCCCAAAACACCCATTACTGGATAAAAGAACATTAGATTTTTAACTGTCACTTGGCTGTCTGCCAGGCAGGTTCCCAGCACCACTGTCAATATAATACAAAGTGTAGGAATAAATAGCACGAGCTCTGTCAGAGCAGCACCTAAGATTTGGTGTTAGATCTATGCAAGGTGTTGGCTCCCCAAAATATGAAAAGTCTTGTGTCCTGAATTTCATTACAAAAAATATTTCAGCCATGCTTTTTTCAGAAGACAAAAGTGCAAACCCGACTGCTGAGATTGTCCCTGTATTTACTCCCAAACAAACACAGGCCAACCCTTATTTTTGGTAAATTTCAAATAAGATAAAAAAGAAAAGCTATCCATTAAAGGGAAAACGCTGAGCAGAAGAATCATTATTGTATGCAAGGATGAATTCCATGCAATCCTCTGAGCTGTCTCCTGGGACTGAAGGAACAGTTTGGGCTGGTCCTGTAACATCTTGAGAGCCAGTGCTTTGCCACAGAAAGCAATGGGATCCTAAGTTTTTAGGAACTTGATTGCAATGGGTGCTCAGCATACTGGCCTGGACAGAGCAATTGCACATGCTCTGAAATTAAAGCTTATGAGTTATCCAATTGATCTGAACTTCAATCATGCCTTTAATTCTTGAGCCTGCCTGGAACCAGGAGTGCTGAGGGCCCTGCTGGTCAGAAGCTATAGGGTTAGGATGCTTTTAAATGTAGATTAGCACACCTTCAAGAAAAGAAATGTAAGCACATAAAGAACCTGCCCCAAATCTTAGCATGTTCAGGATAAAGATTTTGCAGTGCTGGGCTGTATGTAGCACATGTGATATACCAAGCAACCCTTCCTAACCACCTGTCCATCGTGGATGTAACTACAAAACACTTATTTTCTTTTCCATACGCTGCATATTTAAATTTCTAATATCCACACAAGCAGCTGTCATTTTTTCAAGGCACAGAGGTCGAGACACAAGAACCATGCATTACTTCTTCCTCCACAAATACTTTTGCTCTTTCTGCCTTCTGGCCTTAATGATTCCAGAATAAAAATCTCTCTGTCTGACAGCAAGTGGCTGCTCTTTTTAGTGAGCCTTCCCACTGTACTGCAGCCCTGATACCACTGTGCTGCAAGAAAATTATATTCACTTCTTCCCAACACAACCTAGAAAGCCAAAACAGTGGGAAACCTCCTACTTGGTATCATGCCAAAGGAAGCTTTTGAAGAGAAAAATGGTGGTGTACAGACAATGGTACAGTGTTGGTCAGAAAAATCCTATATATGATTAGATTATCTCAAGAAATGCAATGCAAATGGTAATCACATGTATGTCACCGGGGCTAAATATAAATGTGTCAGAGGCCTCCCATATGGAGAAGGTCCAGCTGATATTGATAAGATTTTATGCTTCAGTTGATGATTGAAAGGTTTCAGTCCAGCTTAAAGGTATGTGCTGACACCTTCATTGCAGATTTTGTAAGGAAAGGTTCGTATCCTTCATGAAAAGAATCTTTAACATGCAGACAGCAGAAGCTTAGGGTTCCATGCCCCACAGGTTTTACAGCCCTGGGAATGTTGTGCAGCAATTTTCTAAGCTGGCATTTTGCAGATCCTAAAGCTGCATGCACAAGAGGAACATCCAGTCCTCTGAAACTATTTAGTTCTTAAAAGTAAAGCATATGATAATAGGACTTCCTCTTTGCTGAGTAATGCTCTTTAAAGCTCTCAGCACTGTTTAATCATGTGATTAAAAAGTACCATTTCTGTTGCTATGTGAAAAGCAAAAAGGCCACCTTGTCTTTCAGCTCTGCCACTGATATATTTTATACTACCAACACACTAACAAATCACATCATTGCATTTAGGAAAAAAGCCCAGCAATGCTGCTCAGGTGACAAAAAGGCGCCACGCTGGCTGCCTGACAGGCTTCTGCCAGGATCCACCAAGGGCTGTGAGGTCCTGGAGAACCAGTTGTGTCATCTTGCTAGTCAGAATCCCATTCTCTATGATGTGGTTTCAGAAGTGCCAAAATTGTTAAATTGATTGAACAATAGACAGAAAGAAGCAGAATTACATCAGGCACATTTCAAATCCCTCTGCAATTGCTGTTGCTGTTGCAGGCTTGCAGCTACAAGAGACTTTTGCCCTTATCAGCATTCAAGGGCTTCAAATTTTACGACAAAAGGGCAGAACCAGGGGATAAAACTTAGAAGGAGCCATGGGACCAGAGCTGGTCTCTTCCCTCCCTCAAGTGATTATCCTCACTTCTTATTTATGAAGAAAGGGCTCTGAGAGATGTCAGCTACAAAAAGAAGCCTGGCTCCATAGTTTCAGGACATTATTCCACCCACCTGTGCCATGTTCCTGGGAGAACTAAACCTCCCCCAGCATTTCAGCCACTACCCATCACAGCTGGGCACCTTTGCCCAAATTGTTGCTCATGTGTGCGGGTGCACCCCTGATCTGCTGTCCTGGATAGGGATGATGAACCTCTGCCATAGTTTAGGAATAATGGAAGGGCAGAAAGACAGAAAGACAGACAGCTTAAACATCCCACTAAAATTAACACAGGACTTTCTTGGTACATGCCACCTCTCTCTCTCTCTCTTTTTTTTTTTTTTCTTTTTTTTTTTTTTTCTTTTTTTTATATTCTTTTTCTTGTGCAAATATCTCAAGGGGCTGAAAGAACTTTCTTACTCACAGACAGACATATAAATAGCAAATGCAAAAGCTGGTTATCCTCCCTGTTCATTAGCAGGAAAATACCTGTACTGGTATGAATAACATCTGATGTTGCAGTACTGGCTTTACAGCAGTTCAGTCCCAGCCAAGCCAGTACGATAAGAAAAACTGTTGCAAACTGGTAATTTTGAAACTTAGGAAACCCCCAGCTAAGCCAGAGCATTGTCAATGATTTTCCACCTAGCCCATCTGGTACAGCCTGGGGAAATCCTGTACAGCACCCACAGAAATATTTAAGGGGTAAACAGGAACGTTTGAGTGATTTCTTCGCTCCCCCCATCCCACAGCAGCAGAAAAGGGAGTGGAAGTTCAGCACAGGCTTTTATTTCTGTGCTGTTACATAACTGCGCCCGCCTCTGCAGAATTCCTCCTGCTTCCAGCACCATCAAACCCACGGGAGGCTGGGAAGGAGACAGGGAGAAGGTATGTGCCTCGCTCAGGGCTACGCAGCAAACCAATGGCAGGGCTGGGAGGGGAACTTGCAGGTCCCGGCAGAGCCGCTGCCGAACCCCGATGAGGCTCCACATTCCTGCCATTCCTCGCACATACTTTTTCCAAACGTGAAATGCTGCTGCATCACGGGCTGACCATCCAACCCAACGCAACACCTGCTCCCCAATCATCCCTCTGCCGTCCAGCGTGCACACGCAGACACTGCAGCTATTCCTTGCCTGTTCTTGTCTCAAGAGGATTTGAGATTTCTGGAAATCATGCCCATCATGCCCCAGCACATTCACTGACCAGTGTTTTTTCTCTTTGGTAGCCTTCCCTAACCACAGGCCTCATTTCAGCACCACTGACTGAGCCTCCTATTCTTTTAAAATTCTGCAGTAGATTCCATTTGCTAATACTAACAGGAAATCCCATGAATCTGCCTCATGCCCTTTCACTGACTTCACAAATCCGATTGATACAGATAGAGCCAATTTCTGAAACTGCAGCTGTCCACACTTACAAAGCTCTGACTGTCAGATAAGAAAGTGCCAGCTGGAACAAGAAGTTTCTCCTACTACTGGATGCCACACTCCCAGCCAAGCAGGCAGCTGTCAGCTTGGGTGGTGGCAGAGCTGCTTAAATGGGAAATGCTTAGATCCAGTCCCTCGTGCTCACCCTAGAGCAATTGAACAGCCCCACAACAGGAAAATGGAGTAAAGCTCAGTCCCAGAAGAATGCAGTTGCTCTTGTTCCCAATCCCCTCTCCATATTATTGCATCCCTCATGGGCCATAGTAGCTGGAGGCTGAGGAAGGTGCAGTATTTGGGACAAAAAAGCTCTGTTGACCTCTGTTTGGATCTAAGAAGGGCCACGGTCTCAGCCTCACTGAAAGAGACTCTGAAGTTCTCCTCAAGTCTGAGCAGCGTTCTTCACAAAGTTAATGCGTGGTCTTGTGATGATTTTCACTGCTGGTTTTAAACCATGTGTGAGTTTTAATCTGTGTACCATCACAGCTCCCAAGATGTTTTAATCATCAGGCACTAAGCTGGGAGGTGAGGGGATGGGCAGAGCAGCTGTCTCCACCATCCTCAACCTGGATGTGTCCAAGGGGGAGCATGGATCATCTCCCATCAGAGTGTACCTGGACATGCTTTCACCCCTGATATCAAGACTGTGCTATACCTGGAAGGGGATTTCAGAGGACTGGAAAAGGGGTTCACTTTCAGCAGAGGTGGGTCTAATCCTCTGTCCTACACCATCACTCCATGAGGTGGCTCTGCTAGGTGCCATTAAGTCTTTCTGCAGGCTGTGGCTCTTGGACACCTGCCTGAGCGTCAGGAAAGCCATTTAACTATCCCTTAATGGACCCTTACTTCACCTACCTTTGGCCCAGTGTGGGAATAAGCATAAGCAGAATAAAAGAAATCCATGTTATTAATGACACTCAACGGATTCCATCAATGTCCTCCTAGAAGATTCCTGTCTTAGCACCAAAGGCACCTCATGGCTCACTGCACATCCTCAGTGATTCCTTAGAAATTAACAGAATTTTTTTTCTTCTTTAAAAACACAGCTGCCTACTGGAAAATGCCCATATGCCCATCTAGTCTGTTTTGCAATTTCCTTATTTCTTAATCCTTAATCTACTTTTCTGGAGATATTTTAGAGGCAATCCCTCTCCTTCCTCATCCCCCACATCAACCACTGAGAGGGATTTTTAAAGGGGTTTGTAAGTCTTACCCTTTATATACAGACTTTCCTGAGATTTTTAATCTTGTTAACCTTCCTCCTAAATAAGGATCTTCCAAAAGCTTTTTTTTTTCTCTTTGGTAAATCATATCAGCTGAGTACTTTCACAAAAATGAACAGAAATTCTTCTGATAAGATGGGAAGAACATTAAACCAGAAGCCTTTAATAACTTTGAATACTCCATGGGAAGATCTAATATCAGCGTGAGGATAACTGATTTGACCAAATACAATAGACAGATAGACAAATAAGTAGATATACATCATTATACTTCAGGGATCTTAAGCCATAAGAAGAATGGGAGAGCACATGAATTCTCCAGCCCAGAATTCACAAAAGAATTTTATATATATATATATATACACACATTTAAGCAAAGAAAATTTGTTTTAAAAAAGTGAAATACTGCTTGTGTAGATACTTTGGCACCCATAATTGCACTTTCCTTTTGCTCTTTATCCTTACAGTCATCTTTATGGTGATTTCCTGAATGGGAAAAGGGTCTTCAGGAAAGAAAACTTAACAGAGAAAGAAACAAATAACTAGGTAGAAATTAAAGCTCAAGCAATAAATACAACACTCAGTACGTTTTTTTTTTTTTAATGGAAACTTTCTATATGGATCCATGCAAGTTACATGTATGGAAAGTTGACTGTGGCTTTGTGGGCTTCTTAATAAAAATATCCTGACATAAAAATTACTGTTCTCGAAAGCTTTGTGGAAAGATTGGAAAAACCCTCCTCATACACAGACCTATGTAAACTGTTCAGTAACTAGGGAGAGTTTTCGGATGGAAGCTGCCTTCCCCACCCCCCCCACCCCCTGTTGCAGACTCCTGTCTCATTTTGTGAAATTGCTCTGCTGTCTTTCAGAGGGGGCAGCTGAGCAATCCGTTTCAGTGCCTCTCTTTCCCATGGAACAAATCTCCCCCCAGCCCTCCTGCTGCATCCTGACAGAGATGGCAGGCCTTTCTTTGCCGAATTCTTTCAATAATGCTGCAACTGCAACATTAGGAGAAACAATTAGGACTAAAGGGAGTTGCCTCTGTATGCCAGATCTGCTTAATAACTTAGTTAAATAAACAGAAATATAATTATAATGTAAATACTTCCTTTCTTTAATTCCAAGGCATCCTTAGAGAGAGAATGCTGCTCAAATGAGACAAGATCATAGAAAATCTTTTCAGTTCTTCCACATTTAAAAACAATTTTGTTGTCTTCCCATGCCTTCCCACTTGGAGTATTTCACTTTTGAAATTTCAGAACCAGCTATGAGACAGAGAAAAATGCATCCTTGGAAATGAATACCCTAGATAGTCAAAAGTGTTTATAATTGAAAAGGACCCATGAAGGAGCAAATTGCTCTGTAATTTATAACTGCAGATTTCCTTCCTCAAATTATTTTCATTCAGCAGTTTTCTCTGAGAACTTTTACAGTTTCAAATGGGTTTTTTTGAAAAAGTGAAAGACACACTCAGATCATGTTGTCTTTTGGCACGTACACAGCCACTCAGAGACCATGACCCTACCTTATGGCTTTACATTGAGTGAACTCTGATGGCTTCACTGCATTTACTCACAATTTACATCAGTTCAGGCTTAAATTTATCATCAAAAAGATTGTTGCTGTCCATGTACTTACACAAGGAAATTTTCTTTGGCTTCACCACCACCAAATTGTGAATGCAACCTGTTCCACCTAGCTATTTAGAAAGAGCAATAAAAATATAAGCAGTGGCAGCGATACCATCCTGAAACATGACAACATGACAGCACGCACGGCAACACTCCAGGTCAAGTATTATAAAAAATAATATCTCAAATAGCAAGAGGAGCAATGTAGAAAAATCCCTTGAATTAGGAACAAAACTCCTACTGCTGGCGAGATCTGACTCCAAATTACAGTGAGCTTTTTCCTTTCTCTCTTAGAACTGCTAAAAGTAAAAGTCAGCGTGCAAACGTGCGAACCCACCTAATGCTGACCCCAGACCAGCACCAGTTGAGTATCTTGAGGATTCTCCATGCAAAAGCCTCCAAAAGCACCTGAATTTAGGCAAGACACTCAAAACTTTGCAGGCAACCCAGAAACCTGCAAGTCCCAGCTGCAATGATTATGGCCAAACCAGATTTTCTGGCAACGGCTTCCTTCATTTCACAGTCTGGACCCACTTTTCCCATCTGAGAGTCTCCATCCCACTCTTTTCCGTGAATGCATGTGAGTTAGCTCCTTATGCTGCAAAACGTGGAGCCATTTTCTGTCTGATGCCTCCTGTGACTGCCCCAGGTTTGGCCTGGTGACCTCCTACAGCAGCTCCACATACGTGCTCTGGACGCTGTGCCAGCGAATGGTTATGCCATTAATAAACGTCTGCAGAATGCAAGGCACAGGTGTGTGCTGCGAACTGAGGAAGGAGAGCCCAAGATGACCTCATGCTGTACTTTGGAAGGAGGATGTTAAAGAGTTCAGGCAGCCAATGCTGACAGAGAGTCATGGACCTCTACAACAGGGACTCTGGCTTCTTGCTTCCTCTATGTTCTCACACGGAGAAACCTCAGCCCCAGCTGAAGTTCAGAGGCCCTCGCATGGAACCAAGCTGGAAATTTGGGGGTTAATTAGGGATTACACCCACACCAAAAAGGGATATGGGAGAGAAGAAACAAAAATGGTTTAACTGTATTAATTCCTCTGTGAATATAGGCCAGTAGTACACTTGACTTTATGGCTCCAAATTGGTTTAAGATTAAAGAAAAAAAAAAAAAAGAAAAAAAAAAAAAAGAAAAAAAAAAGAATTTCGCAGAAAATGCACTTTTTCACAATTCCCTGTTCCCAGTCACCTCCTTGTCTTCAGAAAGTGACCCTGGGCTTGCTGCCATTGTTACTTACATCTTCCCCCTCATCAGACCTATTCTTGTTTCTACTTGGTGCTCTTAATTCCTTAAATATAAAAGTTTATATTTATCTATATAGTTATACACACATATTCCACTCAATTTCCTCAGGATATGACTCTTCCATGCTGCATAAACTTCCTTCCCTGGCCTTCTCCAGCTCTATCATTCTTTTTGCTACTGTCCAGGGTGCAGCTGTCAGGGGCAGGAAGCCCCAGGCCCTGCTGCTCACACACAGATTGATCAAGGTCAGGAAAAGGGTAGCCAGTACCTGCTGCCTCCCACCCTCCCAAACCCTTCACATCAGAACAAATGAGTCCCCAGATAGCCCCATGAGCTCTCAAATGCAGAAACAGACTGAAAAGTTGGTGTACGGAAGTAAAACCCATCTCAGACAAGGACATGAGGTTATGGCCCTCCCAGAGATGGCCAAAGGCTGAGAAAGAGGCAGGGGCAGCTCAGGTGAGCACCCCAGAACACAAAAACTGCAGTGGGTAATCATGGTGATGAGGTTTCTCATGTTGGGAAGCTTCAAGGGATAAAATGCATATGCCTGAATATTGCAGTTGCAATTTTATTTCAAATAATTAATTAAAAATGTGATTAGATAAGTAACTCATCTACATTATTCATACAACCTGTTCACCACTCCAAATTTCCAAGGACTTGAAGACTTGGATTAGAAACTGGATTTAATTTTTTTTCTCTTAATCAATTTTGCTTTCATTTGGAATAGAGAACTAGAGAAAGTATTAGTGTCACAGACAATTTAAAGCAGATGAAATTATGTGAGTTCCCATTTATTCTGTCAACATGCAGATGAGAAAAAAAAGTCATGGTGTTTTTCCTCAAGTCTCTAAAATGTCAATTTTGGAACCCTCTCATAATAAGATTAGCAGAAACTGATGCTGAAACTCTAACTGAAAGGCAAATTTTGTGAGTGGATGTGGAGAAAAAGGATAGCGTAGCTATGCTGAGTGCAGAGAGACTGAGCCACAGAGAGCTCCATGAAATTCAAAGCAGTCACCTTAAATCCAAGTCCTCATCAAAATGTTTCACATAAATGAACCACCATGGTTTCTGAAAAAAATCACCATTCAGTAGGACTGGATTTGCACTGTGAAAGGTGAACTGGAACTGAAATGAACTTTCCCACGCTAAAGAAAATGCTTACATCCTGCCTGGCCAGTTTTAGAGAAAGAAGTCAGCTACGCCATTTGGATACAAAACCAAAATTCTTGAGTCAGGGCTTCTCTAATCCAAGGCCTTCGTTGGAACCCATTTCTGCAGCTCACGTGGCAAACCAGCCTCTGCAAAGATCACCAAGGACAGATTCTGCAAGGTGTCTTCAACTCCCCAACAATCTGAGGTGCAACCAGAGGGAGCTGGAGACTTAGCACCCTGCAGGATTTGACCCAGCTTCAGAAAATAAAGAACCAAAGGTATAAAACTACACTTAGCTGGATTCTCTTTTGCAGTTGCAAAACCCTAAGGAAGGTGTCATTGGAGCAATGGGATAATTACTACAGCACAGAACGGTTAAAAGTAAAAATGTCCTCTATCCCCCTTTGATGTTGAAAGAAGAACCATTAATTCAAAGGCATGCAAAAATTTATGGAATTTAAAACACCAAGCAAATGTAGTCTAGTCTTGTCAGATACAGGGTGCCTTTTATAAGACATTTCCTAGCTTGCCCAACCACAGTGGAGCCCCCACAGCTTTTTCAGATCTCCTCTACAGGGTGGTTAGATTATCCTCAAATACAGCAAAATAATTAAACCACACCAATTAAAATGGATGTGACTTCAAGGGCTCTTCTCTAAAGCATTGCTCTCTATCAACTAACTCATTCTAAGCCATGCAGAACCTAAAAGCAACATATCCCAGAAAGTCAGCCATGTCCTGGGCTGCACCCAGGCAGGTTGGCAGGTCTAGAGAGGTTTTCCTCTGCTCTTGTGAGACCCCAGCTGGATACAGCTCTGGGGCTTCCAGCATAAGAAGGCATGGACCTGTTGGAGCAAGTCCAGAGGAGGCCCCAAAGATGATCAGAGGGATGGAGCACCTCTCCTATGAAGGCAAGCTCAGAGAGTTGGGGCAGCCCAGCCTAGAGAAAAGAAGATTCCAGGAAGACCTCAGAGCCTCTTCCAGTACCTAAAGGACTACAAGAGAGTTGGAGAGGGACTTTTTGCAAGGGCATGGAGCACAGGACAAGGGAGAATGGCTTTAAAGTGAGAGAGGGTGGGTTTAGATAACACACTAAGAAGAAATTCTTTACTCTGAGGGTGGCAAGGCATCATAACAGGTTGCCCAGGAAGAGCTTTGGATGCCCCATGCATTCCTGGAAGCGTCCAAGGCCAAGCTGGATGAGTTTTGAGCAACCTGATCTAGTGGAAGATGCTTCTACTACCCACAGCAACAGGAGGGAGAGTGGAACTTTAGACCTTTAAGGCCCCTTTCAAACCATGCCATTCTACAAAATGCATATTTTTCCTTTGAACTTAAGGTCAGACATACAATTATGAGACTATTGCCCTATAATTAGCAAAGCTTTCAGCAAACTAACCTAGTTTTCAAGATTTCACCCACCCACTGAACTGGTACCTCTTTGACAGCACCCCAATGGGACAATGGCTGTTTGTGGTCTCACCAGACTTTTCCCTTCAGCCCTTATGGATACCCATCTCACAAATACTGCTGCAATTTATAATTTTTAGTATCATTTATAATTTTTTGTAAGTGTATGATTGACATTAATAGACTGGAAACTGTTGAAATGGGACTCTTTCTTTCCAAGAACATTCTGCATTCAGCAAATATTAATATTACAAATACTCTATTTCCATTGGGACAAACATTTGTGCAATTTGAGTTACAAGTTTAGTGCTTGCCTCGTGATGATGATTTAGTCCCATTAATTATGCCTTGGACCCTAATTGGCTGTTAAGTTAATCTATTTCTCACCCTGTGTGTCTGTCTAACTTCAGCCTTCCAAGGACAACTGGTGAAGTCTGAATGAGCTGCTTCAGCCGCTGTTTAGCAGTGGGGTGTGAAGCTTAGCCCGGGCTGCCCCTCCAAATATATGTACTTCTCAGGGAGGATTTCCAGCTGCTGTTCTGCTCCACAGGCTTTTGTGACTGTATCTTGGACTTGCCTCATTTGCACACCTCTCATCAGTGTAAGCTGTGCCCTAAGCTCACAGAAATTCAGGAGTTTAGCCCAGATTTGGTCTTGGTTTCAGAAGGAGGGGTTGGAAGAGGCCAGTGAATTATGGGGTTGGCACATAGAAAACAGCAGACAATTTTTGACTTCCATTTCTCAAAGACCAAGTTCTTTGGTTCAGATGTCCTTCCTGTTAATATCACGGACAAGACCAACGCTCTGTACCTTTTGGGTTTGTTTGTTTTTAAGCTATCCCTTCAAAGTTTCTTTTCAGTTCAGGTCCACAGGTGCCATGGTTGCACTTAGCAATCAGTCCATTTACCAAAGTTATGCAAACATCATTTGCTACAGTGGAGGCTTGTCACTGGGGACCAGCCATGGCTACTGATTCTGAGGACCACCTGATTCCCTCTAAGGGGCTCCTCCACTATTTCGTAATTAAATTTTCCACTAGGCCTCACTAAATTTCCACTAGGCCTCGCTCAACAAGACAACATGACAAGAATGAAGATAATGTATTGTGAAAGCAGAAAACAACAGCAGAGCTCTCTCTAAGAGACAGCCACAAATAAAAGACATGAATCATATCAAATGTTAATTTGCTTTTACAACATTTTTGGTTGAGGAACTTTCATGCTCTTTGTGTCTTGTTGGTTAACTCTTTCTCACTCTCTGGCTTGCTGAGGAGCCGTGTAGAGCACAAGCTGGCCCAAACCATGCCAGGGGCCATTCCAACACTGTGAGACCACAAGAGAACAGAAATACTGAACAGTGCTGTTGCTGTTTCCTGGTAAATAGAAACCCTGTGGCTACATGTTTTCCCCCTTAGAAAATGCATATCCTTTCTTCACCCAGGTTGCTCCATTAAAGAAAATACACAGTTAAAAGGTTACTGGTAAAAATCATATGCATCAGCTTTTTCAGGAGCATCAGTGTTTGTGTTGGAAGTCTGCTTTTGAGGGAACCTCCTCCTTCAAATATCTCCAATCACCACATTTTGATTCCCATCACACATCAGACTAAGAGCAGGAACCCATTTCCTTTCAACCAAACAATACTGGAAGGCTACTAATGCTCTGCAACCAACAGTGGTCATTGAGCTCTCAAATGAGATTTCCACCCGTGGCCAGTCCCAAATCCAAAGTCTGCAGAGTGGACAGCTTGGACCTTGGCACCAGCTGGTTGGTTCTGTAGATCTGTTCCTGTAATGTTGCACTATTCACTAACACAGAT
The DNA here is from genome assembly GCA_016584745.2 of Phylloscopus trochilus trochilus. NCBI lineage: Eukaryota > Metazoa > Chordata > Aves > Passeriformes > Phylloscopidae > Phylloscopus > Phylloscopus trochilus. The sequence continues at coordinate 6,535,787 of WQNJ02000001.1, forward strand.
GAAACCTCCTTGTGCAGGACTCTCCCATTAAACCCTTTGAAAGGGATTTAAGGCACTCAGGCCCCAGGGACTGGGGTCACCCCAGTGACATCACTGTAACTGCACAGAGAACTATATCAGACTCTAAGAGCTGGAAGTCATTTAGTCTCTCCAAGCAAGTGAAGGATCACTCTGGATGAAGTCTGTAGTGCCCTCTAGTCTGACTCTCTCTTCAGAACTGAGTAGGTTCAATTCCTCTGTCACTACAACTGGTTCCACACTAGACCAAAAGGTTACTGCCGGTCTTCAGCAGAACTTCCCTGACCATAAATGAGCAAGTTCCCCTGTTATCAGAGACAACTGCAACCCAGGCTGCAAACTTGGCTGGTTATAGCTTTCTCCAGCACTTTGTCTTGCAGAATAAAGACAGATTACTTGCTAGTGGTCATTCGTAAATAAGCTCATGATGGACTGCAATGATTCACATAATCCATCTTGTTACCTATTATATTGTGTGTAATGGACAACGTTTTGTGGGGGGTGAGGTGAGGGAGAGCTGCAAATATACTCAGCACTTCCAAGTTTGTATGCCTTAAATTGACTTTAGATTTCCTCGGTTCTATAGTACATATTTTCAGAATGCTTGGGTCTGATTCAGCTTGCCCCGCTGAACAAAACAGTTTCACTGCTCTGAGATCAGAGGAACACACTGGTGAATCAGGCCCTTTATTTGCCTCCAAAGGCTCACTATCAGGCCTACTGCAAACTACCTATTGAAAGCATGACAGCCAGCACTATGCTCTATAGTGAGCATTTGGAGTATCATGCCCTAAGTATAGGCCATATGAAGAGGTCTTTTGTTCAGGAAAGCAAACTGTACAGTGTTTAGTAAGCCACACTCCAAATATAGGATCGATAAAGCGCGGCTAAAATCAACTATTGCCTCAACAGGCATTCACAGATTTTCTCTGAATTAAGCACGCTTGAATCTTAGGGCCACAATGCCTTCACTCAGCTCTTTCACAGACAGTTCATGCAGAAATAGAGTAGGCTGGGACCTGGTATCAGGCAATGCGCAAGAACTTGAGGCTCCAAGTGGGGAAGAAAAAAAAAAAAAAGAGAAAAAAACCCCCAACAAAATAAAAATAAACCATATGGAATCCACACTCAGATGCCTTTAAAACAACCACAAACATTCTTGCTGCCTCAAGCTGCAAATGTCGTGAAACAATTACTGGGCTGGGGGACTTCAAAGGTTCACTGAGAGCAGCAGTTTTATTTTTCAATCAAACACAGGAATAGGGTTTTTTTTTTCCTCCCTCCCTCTCTCGCTCTCCCCTTTTTTTTTCTGAATGAAACAGCGCCCAGGCTTCCTGATTTCAAAAACCCTGTTCCGCTTCGCTTGACCACTCCATAACCTTAGGAGAAGCTCAAAAACTTCAAAACGAAACTGTGAGTCATACTGAATGAAAAAGACATTCTTATATTTCATTAAGATTGAAAACTGCTGCATTCCTTGTTTTGAAATTTACATGAATGATCTTTAAGAGCTTGCAGCTGAATGCTGCGTAAAGCTTGAACTTCCATAAATTCCTGTTTACTTAATCATTGATTCTAGAAGGTGACTGACAGTCATTTGCAGAGGTTTGGAGATTCATAATTCACTGTGCACAGGAACAACTGGACTCCTTCTTGCCACTGCCTAACCTATTTATACTTCCCCCCCCTACTTTTGAAACATCTATGCACTTTTATTTCATGTTTTCATTTCAGAAAGGCAACGGTTTAACCTCAGTTTCCTTGCAGGAGCTTTGCAAAGGCTTCAGTGTTGCTTACCTCGAGCATTGCCTCACTGGTAGAAGGAGCTGTGCTTAACACAGTGTTTTCAGATGGCTGAAAGCACAGGGCATGTTTGGCAGAACAGATGTATGGCTGGCAGCCCCAGTTCTGCAGCATTTAAGGAGCACACCTCCCACCACCAGGAGAATCCAGGCTGCTCCAAGAGGCTGGATCCCAAGGGGTTCAAGCTGGCACTGACCCCTCTGCAGAGAGTCATGCACACAAAAATCATGCAGAAATAACATGCTGCCCCCTTTGAAGAGAACTGAGTCAAATTGTTAAAAATGAAACTGACTCATTGTAGAAACAGTGGTCACTGGAATGGCATCTCCACAACTGCTGCGGTAAGAGAGGAAGCTGCCTGACCACAACTGCCTTTGTGCTTATTCTAGCTGTTTAAGTTCTAAAAACCACAAAACCCCATTTGAAATTCCACTGTATAGCAAGGTTTGTGTAATGAGGTTACAATTCATAATAGGATCATTGAAAACTGAAACAAGCAGCATTAATATGTGGACTGCCTGCAACGAGCTAGCAGCAGCGTGATGATGTCATTTTTAATTAAAAGTCTGTCCCTGTTTGATACGCTAAAAAAAGAGTGCAAATCAGGGAATATGCGCTGATCCCATCCATAGGGAAAGACTGTCAAGCAGCACCGTGGTATCACAGAGCACCCTGCGAGCCATATGGCATGGCTTTAATGGAACTAATTCCCACGTACTCTGCTTGTGTCACGCGTATCAGGATTCTGCTCCCACACTGAAAAGGCATTAGTCAGGAACAGGGGGAGGGGAGGCCCAGTGATACCCAGCTTCGTGTTCTTTATCATGTGCCGTGCTGTAAATGCTCTTGCAGCAGTACTGAGACCAAGAGGACATGGGCTGCATGTTCATGGAAGTGGACAGACCCTTCATTCCCACAAGTCAGCAACTACGCCAATTTACAGCAATGCAAGTCCAGGCCTTTTAGCCAATCAGCCCTGTGAAATATCAATTCAAAATGGGTGGTACTTGTACAGCCATTATTCATCCAGCATTGCACTTTCACCCAAGACTGTGTGACACAGAAACCAAGAGATGCTCATCCACAAAACCCTTCCCTACTCAGCACTGTTGATCCCTTTTCAACCTCTGGTGCTTTCCTTGAGGCAATTAAACCAACTCTGGACTTCATTATAAGGAAATACACTCCTGTGAATGTCAGTGTCTGCTGAACACGTTGTCCACCTCCCAAACATCAGGCACCAAGGACCAGTCAGCCCATCCTCAGTTCTCTAAATAGCTTTTTTGAGGAGAGAGAGGCTCATCTTACTCATCTGGGCAAGAACTATATGATGTTGATAGTAATGAGGCCAGTCACGACTTGAGCTAAAGCAGCAGAAGGAAGATGACCAAGAGAACATTTAGATTTCACTTAACTCCCATTTTCATGTCCTACAAATATTTTGAGGGTAATTTTGCCATTTACTTAAAATTTCACTGTTAGATTTCTCTACCCTAAATTACTGGGTTTGCATCCAAACCATGGAGACTACTGCACTCACAATCCTTACACCAAGCTGGTCTGTAGACCTCCACTAAGCCAATAAAATTTACTTTTCCTTTTTAAGATTTCTGTGTGAAGTTTGATGTAAGTTTTATTTCACCCATTACTTTAGCTGCCCAGATAGTTCTATACAAAATGAAAGAATGGAGAGATCCTGTCCCAAGTATCTGCAGGCCTGCAAAAACCTTTCGAGATTTATATTAAAAACTAGAGAGATGTTCAGAAGGTTTCAGCTCTAGCCTAGCTAGAATGCTCAGCGTAAAACACCTGGAACAATTGTGCTCTCTGAACACAATCCTACAGGGTTCCTTCTCTGGAGACAGAAACAGATAGGACACGTTTCTGGCTGCAGCAGCTCCTCTGCTAAAGCCCTGTGTGTGGGTGCGTGTGGCTGCAAGCACACACATGTGTATGAAAGGGAGAGAGTGCTCCCAACCCACTTTCTAAGCCAGTGGGAGGGAAGGATTACCACAGGATTGGACCCCACATGTTTAATTTTCACACAGACTTAACGTGAGATATGCTACATCAGACCCAAGATAGTGGTGTTCCTATTCTTATTGACCCCAATCGCTTTAAGCCTATTGAGTGCTGTACTCCAAAGAGAAGATTTAAATTACACTTGGAGAATGTTTCTTGTAATACTGAGTGCAGTGTGCTTTTTGAAGAAACAGTGTTTCCTTCTTGGACCAAAATGAGCAAGTCCAAGGTCAGACAAATCACATCTGGTAGAACAGGTTGCAGTGTGAAGGGCTCATAGGGTCACACAGATTTTCGTTTTTCAGCTCAAGGAACTTGGCTATTTGTCAGTGAATACAAAGCCTACCTTCTCATGCTAACAATTGATATAATTCCATATACTCATTACTGTGAAGCCAAAATTAATCAGCTAAATTTTTTTTTATCTACCTATCCTATAAAAGACAAATCATTACTCATACAAACTTCAGAAACTGAATTACAGCCAGATGAACAATAAAAAAGTATTTTCAAATTTGTTCACTTGTATGGGAAAAATATTGGAGATTAGAAAAGTAAATGTAAAGCTGTTCTCAGTGAATGTTAACCTATAAATAAAGCACTGAAGATCCCCAACATCAGTATAAATTTTCCCACCCTGTTCATTCTTGCCTTACCTTGGAGGCATGTTAAGAAATGAAACTGCTGGGATGTTTCTGCCCGATACCCTTTTTGTGAGTTTCACAGCTAGAAAGTGAAAGGCTCAGCAGGTTAAATACCAGCAGAGTAAAGTATTTTATTCAGATATCAGTTGCAAAGATCGGGGGAGGAGGGGTTATGCAGTGAGGCCTTTCAGCCTGCAGTGCCATGGGAGAAGAAAAACGAGACAGCAGAAGTGTGTGGTAACACAAAAAGAATGTTATCTCAGCGGAGGGGAAAATACTTTCAAATGCATAATTGCAAACACATACCCTCAGCAGCTAACCCAGAGCCCTCTCAGACTGCACAGCTAAGAGTTTGGAAAGTGGCCAAAGTATCAGTTTTATTTGAGAGATCAAAGTGATGAAAGAGAGAGAAAGAATAGCATCAAATATGATTGATAAAAAGTATTGCTTTCTTTGATTGGTTTCTGCTCCCCCTCCCTTTTCCACCTCATTCCTCTCCTAAGTTTGCTAAAAAAAATGTCAGGTCTGTGGTCCATCTAGTAACACATGCTTGCATGTGAGATGTGCCTGTAAGAAAACACCTGCTCACTGCACATACCTGCCTCAGCTCCTAATGACCAGGAGACTCCTACAGATTCACTGCAGGTAGGGGCTGTTTGCTGCAGCACAATTATTTGCGACCCTGTACGGCTGGCCCACACAGGCATTGCTCCACATGATGACGTTTGGTTACTTTGCACAGCCTCCCTCGTGTGCTGCTGAGCATCTACGCAATCCCCACATGCATTTCCAGGGACTCTGACCTGTGTCAGTGTCGTTGCTGTCGCTGTTTCTGGTCCATAATTGTCCTCCCTCCCCTCTTTATTGTGCACACGGTCTTTATATAAACACACTGAGGAAGATAAAAGGTTTATGATGGCAACACAGTTGAGTTTATGGTTCCTTTCACACACATAGATGTTACCTCAAGCACAGACCAGCCAGGATGAAGACCTTGGAATTAAAGGGTACTTTCACATGTGATGAGTTCAAACTGTTACTAAATCCTCACAGGAATCGTGGCTGGTGGGCAGGGACTAGGCCATGCTTAGGCCCATGAATTTAACAATATTATACAGGCCAGAACCTGCAAACAATGTACACAGTCACTTTATATGTGCACACATGTTGCAAAATCAGTTCTTTGCATCAGGATTTTGCAGCCCATGGGGATGACATTTACTAGAACCACTTACATGAGCGAGAGTTTATTGCAGGAATAAAAGGCAGACCACGCCACAGGAATTCCGAGAAAGAAGCTTGTGGAGGTTACTGTTGAGTAATGAAATGGGAGGGGAAAAAATTGAAAAGGTATTGATTCCAAAGCAATACTGAGAAAATGAGAAATTTTGCAGAGAGGGGACAAGGCAGTTCTGAGCCATGACAAGGGGTGAAAAGAGGAGAGGGAGACCACAGCAAAAGGAAAAGCAAAGAAATAGGCCTGAGATGATTTGTGAAAGAACTAGAAATTACTAGAACTAGTGAAAGGTATTGGAAATCCTTCCATGGTAAAGATGAGCAAAAAAATCACAATAATTCAAGAGGGAGATGGGCATGATGATGAAACTGGCCATTAAAGCAGACCAAGAAGATACAGGACACCAGATAGGATATGACCAGTTAATAAATATTTTTGCAAGAAGCAGAGAGGGTGGGAGCTTTGTTATAGAAGGAAAAATGATCCACAATAGTGACTTTGAACAATCCCCTTATGGATTGGATAAACTCAGACTTAACAAGATGTGGTGGTGAGCCTAGTTCATTAATCATCCAGCTACCTAGCTAATCCTGCATCCAATATCTCAAAGACTGCAATAATCGGGTGCTGTCTTGGCAAGTCTGGACCACTGGACAAACAGCAGATTAGGGGTGCATGATGAATGCATCACACTACATAACTCTGCAAGGAAAATGGGAGATGGAGGCATGAGAGCATATAGGGTGATTTGAGTCACAAGATAAACCTCTACATTAAAAGGGGAAAATGCTACAAGGAGGGTGAAGAACATGTGGGCAAAAGGGTAGGGAAACTGTAATCTGGGTAATGTGCATGTGGTTAGGAAAGATGCAGAAGGCTGAGATAAAAGGAAAGGGACAGGCACATCATGGAGGAGAAGGACAAGAGAAAGTTTAAAAATAGCTCCAGCAAAATTGTGGGAGTTTTGAACACACATCACCATGGCAGGACCAAATCAGGTGCGCTGTGAAAGGAGGAGAATGTGCAACCGTTCAAACTACTCTGTGTGCTCCTAATCTGACAGATGACAGCCCTTCCTTTCTTCCTCTGCCCACAGCACAAAAGCTTCCCCCAGTTCTCCCCACCCTTCATCCATCCAACCATACTGGGGTACACCAAGATTTGTAAGTAAGTTGGCAAGTCAAGTGTCTCCTAGGATGAAAGTACACAAAAAACCATGAAGGTAAATGTGGTGCAGCCATCACTTTGGGGATGAATCCAGCCAATTTCACTTTTTCCTCTCTTGGTCCCTGGGGTGTTTAAGCAACATCTTTTCATTCCCAAGCACTAATTAGTCATCATAACATGCCACGAGATACCTAAACAATCAGTATTCCCTCCATTTAAGAGGGAAGAAAATTAAGACTAATAGATTGAACAATTTAGCTACACCACAGGGAAGGTTAATTCCCAAAGCAGGGATTTAGACAAAATGAGTACTTAATGCCATTCTCTGACCATAGCAATTGATAATATTGCTGTTCCTACCTGAGCTCCTCAAAGCAAAACAGACAGCTGCCATCAAACTGCAGGGTTGTACCTGCTCTTTATTCATTTTACACCCTGTGGTTACTCAGAATCAATTATTGATGTGCCTGAGATCTGTACAACTCTCAGTAGACCAGTACTCTTTTGTTTCTGAAAAGCAGGCTTGAACTGCAAAAACTACCAGGTATATTTAAAATGAATAGAGCAGAAAGAAAGAAACAAAAGAAGAGCAGACCTGAAGGACAACAGCAAGCACAAGGAAAGAAGCAAGTATCATCCTGAAATCCAATGAGAAAGGTTAAATGCATAAGAAGTGTAGGGAATAACACAAGAGGAACCACACAAGGAAGTGCAAGGCTGTGACCTACAGGGAAATCCAAACTAATACAGACTGCAGTACATGTACACGTAGCAGCTCCAGGTCAGTGAGACAGCAGGATGCCACACACCTTCAGCTCCCCTGAGAGCTGGTTTCAAAGTCTAGCAACTGCAGCCACCAGGGAGTGACGTCTGCAAAGCACATAATAGCAAAAGTGCTCACCCCCTCCACACCAACCCAGCTTAACAAACAAGTGCTGCACCCAAGGGGATGTGGAGAGCAGTCACATTAACAAGAAATACATAATTATAGCTAAACTACAACCATCTTCTGGATTTGACTATCTCTGGGATTCTGAACAAGCTGAGGATGCCTGGCATCTCCACAAGCTTTTCCTAGAATTTCTCACTGGTTGTCATGCACCTTCCTTACTCAACAAGAAGCATGGGGAAAACGAGATCAATTTCCCTGCAAATATGAGAGGAGGCTGCAGTCAGAACATGGGATAATATAGTCCCTGCACAAGCCAACCTCACTGACTTGTAAGTGCTCATTTTCTGGCTCTGCAGTCTGTGGCATCCTTCTAAATTCTGTGGCAAGAAATGGACTAACAGTGTCCCAAACCCACCTCACACTTCCTGGCATGAAGGGCCTTCACTGGCCCTTCACCAGTGGCCACTGGCCCTTCACCTCCAAAATGGTAGCAAAGGTACAACCAAAAGCTTCCAATTAAATCAGGTATTTAGTAAACATTCCACTCATTTGTGCAAGAAAACCAAGCATCAGAATAGTGTGCAGTATTGAAGAAAGCATTACATTTTTGGGGATTCTGTTTGAGGTTTGTCTTTTAAAGAACCAGTGACTGGTCGGGAGTAGGTTGCTGAAAACAGGCAAAGCTTTATGCAGCAACTCATAGGCAACAAAGAGATGTCACAGTTGAATTAAAGCATCATTTTCAGGTTGCTTTTTTTTTCCCCCCCTCATTATTTTTGACTGCTCATTGGTTTTTCTGGCAATTACTATAGTGGCAAAACATTCTCTCTGAAACTAAAAAAGAAAAACAAACAAACAAAAAAAAAAAAGGAGAAAAAGAAAAGAAAAAGAATGGCACATACAACAATTATTCAGCAGAGGCTGGTGGTGGGGGCTGTCAGCTAAATATCCTGTGAGATATTTTGTTGGCTAAGCCTAAGATTATTATGGTAGAAAGATAAATGGTACTCATGCTGCTTCTGGGAGATTTTTCTGCCTCTTATTTAGATGATATGCACATGATCACAGGTTGGTAACTACCCATGAAACACATGCTGGTGAACACTGTGATCTATCATTTTCTCTGAAAGAAAAAAAAGTCACCCATTAGTTTTATAAATATTACCAGGAAGCAGCTTTTTGCACTTAAAGGAGATCTGCAATAGCCTCTGCACCTCAGAGGTTGATTCTGGGTGATGTTTCAGGCTCATAAAGTCCAGTAAAATTGATCCCAGCCTAAAGAACACAAGATCATTTACTCCTTGAACAACAGGCAGGGAGATTGAAACAGAAGCCCTACCTCATTTTGAAAATGGTTTGGAGGGCTGGAATTAAACAGCAGGGGTGCAGCAGACTAAAAAATCAGTATGTGCATTGTTTAGCCTTTTCCTTTAGACCTGAACCCTTATTTAGAATAAATAAATTATTAGAACTATTTTTAGGAGCTCCTTAAATAAATACTTATCCAAAGGTCTCCTACTTTCTTCATCCTGTTCTAGCCCTCTTTTGACACATTAATGATATTGCTTTTTTGAGCTGTGCAAGAGGAAAGTCCATTGCAGATGGATTGCAGACACTCCTTTACATAAGAAATTAACTCAATTTGGAACTGTCAGCTCAACTAAATCAAAGTAAAAGCAAGATATAAAGGCAATGTCCTAACTGGGTAGATTAAAAAAAAAAAAAGAATCTATGGGGCTTTAGTGATCACTCTTGCAAAGGACTTTAACAAGGGCAGGGCTTTGCTCACAAATAGTTGCCACCCTCTCAATAAATGCTTGAAAGTTTGTGAACAGAAGCCACAGGTGGAAATATTCAAATGGACAGTTACAAACTGGCCACTAACAAATTGGTATGAATTATCATCTAGTCAGAGAACAAATAATAGAAAAGAATGTGCAAAGTCAATCGTTTGCAAGCTACAGTTGCTCCGTGATGGCGCAGCCACCCAGATACTTCACCTGTGCTAGGGGTGCTAAGTGCCTGGAGAAAGTGCTGTAGTGTTGACTGAGCATTCCAAAAGGTTTTCACTGGAAAGCCAGTTTTGCAGAGCGTTTATTTTCACAAGAAATGTAGAGGCACTTTGGGCCAATCCGCTTAAAAACGCTCAGACACTCTAGAATTGACAAAAATTTCCACTTGTTCCCTCTGCAGCAGCTCTGCAGGCCTTTGGGATGCATTAACATTTCAGATCACCCCCATTACTTTAAAATGCCCTCCTGTGAATTAACACACTGAGATGGGAATCACTTCACTGACATTTCACATGTGTTTTCCTAATGCAGCCACAGTCACAATTCAAGCCTTCAAGTCTTTTTCAGTTTGAGAAGAAAATAGAAAAAAGTGAAAGTAAAAATCTCTGAGCAGCTTCACAGTGGTGTTCTTCAAAACCCATAAGTGTTTGAGATGTCTTCCCAACCAAAAAAAAAATAAAAAGAAAAAAATAAAAAAGGAGCTCCTTGGAATAAACAATCCATGAAAGGGGAAGAACAAGTGTCTTGGGCAGAAAGAGACTCCATGTAGCTGAGATGAAACAAATGTGTCCTGTGAAACAGGAAGAAAAGGGGAGGGGGGCAGTGGAGAGGGCAGCAGACAACTCTGACTTGCTCGCTCTTTCTAGGCTTTGTATTTATTTCTGTCATGGATCTGAAAAGGCAGGCAGCAGACTTTGTAGAAGCGCCTTATGAAATGGGGTAAATAATGGACCCCAGATGCCCTTGTTTCCTTCATTATTCAGTCTAGGCCTTCAAAGCTGTTTTGCAGTGTGAGGTATCAGGGGGAGGTAGAGTGCTCTGTTAACAAGATTTCAATGAGCTTTGGAAGCAGGTCCAGGGAAGCTGCTGGAAATGTTTCAGACACACAGTACTTTTGTGCTTTTCTGACCCGTATGCAGTGAGAAAACACGGGACAGAGATTTTTAAGAAAACACCATCTAAACAATATGTAAACAACAGCAATGCTTTTGTCCGCATTTGATCCCTTAATTCAGCATTCTCAAAGCATCTAAAATACATTAAAGCAGTAAGTTCAAGAACACAGCTTCAAACTAAAGTTCAGACAGTTTAGAATATGTATTTAAAAAAAAAAAAAAAAAAAAAAGCACAGTCAGAAACTGGCCAGCCAGGGCCATGAAAACAGGGATTTGAACTCCTTATTTCCCTGGTCCTTCCCCATGAGGCAAGATTTCCTGCCCACTTAGCAACAAACTGCCTTTTGCGTTTGCTTTGAGACCCACCCTAAACATTTCTCTGTGCATATTTCTGAGATACTTCATGATTCATCCTCAACCAGGAGCCACGTGAACCCAACTGACAAATCCAAACCCTTCCATTTTTTTGGATGGGTTCAGCATCACCTGGCAGTTTAAATCTAAACCCCACGGACCACACCCATTCCTAATAACTGTCTTTTCCACCCACTTTCTCGCTTTTGGTGATATTGACATTTAAAAACATTAAAAAGGAAAAAAAAAAAAAAAAAAGAGGGGGAGAAGAAATAAAAAAGGGATGTTTCAAGTTGCCATTCTTTCAGCTCTTGCTCTCCCCATTGTTGACAGCAGCCGCTCTATATTTACTCTAGCAGCATTACATCCTGTGCGTGGGGATGGCTCTGTGCTCTCAGATGTTTCCGAGTCACTCCGGGTAGGAGGATGCATTGTGCGCCGCATCCTTTCCTTCGCTGCGTCCTGCCTCACCTCAAAAAAGCACAATGGCACCACCCAAAGGACACATTTTGCACACAGGGAGCCTCGCTCGATGCGTTCCCCCCTCCCGTGTGTGCACGAACAACACTTCTGACAACACTGAGCCCTGTGGCGGCAATATTCATTTTCTCAGAAACCGGCGCGGCACAGAGCTTATTCACGATTATAAAATCATGCATACAGGAAGAGACATCCATATTTTTATAGCTCCTCTGATAAGGCTGTAACAGAAAAGACAACTGTTAAAGCAGCTGCCCCTTTTCTTTGCATTCGACACGAATGTAGCTGGCATGCCTAACATAACAACATGAGCAGTTTGAGGGAAGATTAAATATAGGAAGAAAGTCTCTTGCCAACAGAACAGTAAGTGATACTGGTCCATACAAACCTCTAAGAAAAAATATGTGTCAGAATACAAGAAGTTAAAAGGAAGAAGGGATAGGAGATCCCTTCATTCCATTCTGTCGAGGTAATACAGCAGCATGTATATTGCTATATGTCTTCCCATATGTTAGGCACTGGTCCTAATATCCCAGAAGAACAGGGGAGGTTTTCAGAACAAGTTGGACTTGTTCTCCTTTCTCAGAATCAGTCATAGCTTTCATAGTTCATTCTCTTAGATCATTTTTGTGAAAGCATGGAGTGCTTTCACAACTGAGGACAGGCGCAACATAGGCTCCTCCTAACAAATGTATGAGGGTTTGATCATTTGAAATGTACATTTTTCTGAGGCAAAACCAAAGAATTTCAAAGCTAATACAGGCAATAGCCTATTAGTAGTTTCAGTTCCACGTTATATATTTGTCCAGGTTGCTCCACTTACATCAGCAAAACCGAGAAGAAGAAGAAAAAAAATCTGGTCCTTTAAAACAACATTTGTGTATAAATATAACAGAGAGAGACCAAGTTATGAATGGCAACTAGTTTTCAAATGCTTATGACAGTGAACACACAACACTGGTATGTTCTGTTCTTTGCTTTTAAAAAGGGAAGACTGAGACACAATCAACCAACAAAGACTAAAGGGGCATTATTTTGAAGGGCATCAACTAGTTCCACATGTTGTCAACGGGCTCTGGAGATTTTCACTTGACAATCTGAAGTCTCTACCACAAGATACATGCACAAAGCCTTTTAATTGTTTCAATTTGGTTACTAGCTGGCAATATTGCATGAGAAAAACTGCTTCTTGATAGCTGGGGAGAGAGGCCAAAGACTGATTGGGCATAAAGAACAAACTACTTCCTACCCCCCAGGTCAGCTTTGGAAGAACTGGGTGGGGAATGGCAGGCTCTAATTGCCTGTTCTGTTCATAAATAAGAGACTTTGGTCTCCCAGAGAGCAAAATGAGGAGGAAATACCTTTCAAGGCTTGTGTTTTAAACACTGTTTCCAGAATACAGTGAAAGCACAGCCTTTGAAATTATTTAATACACCAGTTGCCCAAGAAGGATGCGCCAGCATTAAACACAGCCGTCAGGGCCCAGATACTCAACAGAGCTCAACTGCCCACGTGCATTTCCAAATCAGATGACTGGATTTCCTGAAGCACTAGGCCTCCAGCAGAAGTTTTGATTATTTTGGCATTTCCTTTAGGAGCTGAATTGGAAGTGGACAACAACTGAGCTGAGTGCTCAGCTCCTTGAAAAACCTGGCCTGGAGATTAATACCTTTGCAGTGCTGAGCATACCAGTTGCCTTTTACCCAGTGCCTCTCATAATTTACACTATTAATTGCCTGAGTGTAATAAATGCTTTTGGGAAGCTGACCATGAGTTTTCCCACTTTATAGGTAAAACAAATGCAAAAGTACCTGCTCTAGCAACAAATCCAGAGTAAAATTTTCCACAGACTCACATTTCCTCAGTCTGCTGTATTTGCATTAAACAGTACACATAGAAAGGTGAATATTTTCAAAGACAGCAACAGCCTGAAAGCTGTAGGTAGGATTAAAGACACACGTAGTTAAGACACACACATGGAAATATCCTGCCATTCTCTACATGAATTTGAAGCTCTGTTCTCATTCTCAAGAGAGACCCTCCATTAATAACTCCAGCTTATATGATTACTCTGACCCTTCAGTACATCCCTGTCTGAAGGGGACCTTGACCTTATTAAAGGAAAAAGTTAATGAAAAATTTTGTGAAGGTTGTAGTGGGTGGCAAACCTACCATATACGTGGGAAAACAGGAGGCAGTGTTGATGTGCTCTGCATCTTTTTGGAGAGCATGAAAAGGAAAATGTCAAATCTCCCAAAGCTTTAGCTGTGCACTGACACAGCTCATAAAACCAATTCCAGATACATCCCCCAAGCACAGTTTTCCTAACACTAAAGGGCAGCAAACTAACTGACTAAAAAAAACTTGTAAAGGGGGCCATGAAAACATTATTTTCATTTCAGTTGGAAATGAGGCATATAGTTAATAAAAAAATTGGTTACCTTACCTCAAGACAGGGAATACCTGCCAAACTCAGTGTGGGATGGACATTTTTGTGCCAGTGCATTATGTATCCATTTCTGACTTAAGTGGTTATAAAAGCCCATCAATTCAAATTGTCTTTTGAGGAATTCAGGCTAAGATCTCCCTATGTAACAGTCATCACCTTAGTGATATGCTCTTTAACTCTTTCTAATTGTCAGCTCACCAGCAGCTACGCAGCCAAGCCCTGTAGTTTTTCCTAAAGCCAATATCCAGTTAAAATTTGCAGGATTTCAACTGAGTAAGAACCCCAGGATTTGGTTTTCAAGTTACGTCTTGGAGCGCACAATGTGCAAAGCTGACGCTGCAAGCATTCAGTTAGAGAAAGAGCAAAGCATTAAAAAAAATTAAAACGAACTGCTCTAGTCACTGAGATCAAATGTTCAGAGAAAAACCTTAGAAATGTTTATTCTCCCAGATTAGACAGAATTCTAAGCAGTGTTTATTGGAGAGAAGAGATGGAGTGTGCTATGTCTTACTCTTGTTTCCTGTATCCGCCTTTCTCTTAAAAGTGCTAAGTAGCAGGGCTGCGGGGATTATGGTGCTGAGGGAATTCTTGCCACTTTCCTTCTCCCTCTCTATTTAAACACGACAACTCTTGGCAGGCCTCGGTCACATTGTTTGTGTAGCCAGGACAAGAGGGTGGAATTCTGGAACATGTTCCAGCCCACATTCCGGATTTTCCTATAAACTAGCTCCTTATTTTAAACACACGCCTATGTGAATTACCTTTGTGCTGCTATGCCGTTTGAAAATCTGTTTCAAACACTCCCTGTAAATTAAAATCGGATTCAGCTTGAGTTCCAATCAAGGTATTTCTTCATGGCGAATAATCTATGAAAAAGGCAGTGTTTGGTTTTGCAGGAAAAAAAAATAACAAAAAATAAAGAGGGGAGGGTATGAAAGAGGAAGCAGAAATGGCTCAGAATCAGACAGGAAGTATAGCATCTCTCCCTCTAAATGAACAATTTTAATTACTGCCTATGTTGATGGCATAACAATTTACACAACTGGACTTTATTGCTTGTCTTGTCAGAGGACTGGCCTACTCTTTTGTGAGTGCAATTTGCATATCTATCTTTTTTGCACCACCAAGTAACAGGCAAAAAAATTCAGCAGTCATTTGCCTGACAATTGGATGTGTTAATTTGCAGCTAAAAAAAGTACAAAATGAAGGTCAGACTGAGGCAGTCAAAAATTCAGTCCCTGCTTTCTCTTACTCAGCTAATTGTTGCACAAAGATCAACATTGCTCAATCTGGTGTGTGTACTTTCAGCTCAATAAGTGCTTTCATTCATCATTCACAACTTGCTTCATTATGAAAGTTGAACTATATCTTTAACACAAACCACACTTCCTTTGTCCTGAATGAAAGATCTGCCTGGGCACACTAGAGAACAGGTTCCTTGTTGATGCAACGTTATCACATGCACTGGGGCCAATATCTTACATCTCACAGCCCACAGCACAAACTGCCCATGGAGAACAAACTTCCCATATAGAACAGACTACTCAAGCAGAACATTTTTAATTAAATGATGGAGGGAAAGGAGCTCTCTGTCTCTCTACCAGCGGCACCAGGTTTAACAAATCCATTTGTCACAAAAATGTTCCTGCATCTTCTTTCATGAAGCTGCTGATGCATATCAGGATCTGCACTCCCTGCAGGCAGAGCCCTCCAGGACAGCATCTGCATACCCTATTAGAAGCTCGTTAATTTGCACTGGTGTAACTTCAGCTTCACACTTCCATGCCTAGCACTTTCTTGTTAGTGTTCCTTTACTTCCCTTTACTTGACTATAAAGTTCCTTTACTTGTCTATAAAGTCACTGTCCTTTTGACCGCTTTTCCATCCTTAAATACTGTTTGCAAAGGATATTGTGTTCTGTGTTCAGACGCTCCCCAACTCTCTCAGGGAAAAAGTCAGAAACAATAGCAAAACGTGGATGTTACAAGATACCACTTTCCTCATTAGCTTATAACCATTTCAGGCACTTAAAGGCACCAAAATCAGGCTGTCAGACAGGAGACAGAGCAGGAGAACAGGGAGGTTGTTAGGAAAGAAATAACAAATAAAAAAAGACAAGGGAGAGCCTACTTACATTTGTCATGACAGGCACCTTCCATGAGTATGAAGGCTGCCTAATGAAGTTAGAATAAGTTCAAGAAATGCCTGTACTGTCCATATGTAGAGCATGGGTTTCATCTCACTGGATTTCACAAGCCACTTCTGACAACTGAGATAAGATATGTCAACACTCTTCGCTTGTAGAGTTTTTCACTCTTTTAGCACATCAAATGCATTTTGTATTAGCAAAATCTCTTCTTCCTGCTCCTCTGCAAGCATTTTCCTGAAGGTTAGCTGGAAGTGGTATTAAACAGAGGACTGGAGAAGAGTGAATGGGGAGCCACACTTTTTGGGGTCCATGCTCATCCTTGCAGCCAAAGCAGCCTGTTCTGCTTCATGAACCCAAAAAATGCAAGAGGCACTAAAGTACCCACTGCTTCCCAAGCTGGTGCTGCTCGGTTACTGCCCATCCAAAGCCTCCTCCTGCACAGTGTCACAGCATGAGTGCTAAGTGATAGCCTGAGAAAACAAGTCACACGTGTAGTGCCATGCTGAATAATACCCATGTGCCCCTCTTATCTCTCCTGCTCCTTTCGTCTGCTGCTGAGAAACCATTAACACACTCAGGGCTCTAAGAGGGAGAACAACAGCAGAGGAGGAGATGGATTTCAGGTGACCTCCTGAACTCTCCCAAGCTGATAATGAGCAGGCACTGGAGTAAACCTGACGTGTTATCCAAGAGCAGCCTCATAGCCACTGCCTGACCCAGCCGATGCATATCCCAATCTTCCAGAGAATTCCTATCCTCTATCTGGCACAGGTTACTCCAGTATTAGCAAGGTAGAGGATGGAAGGCAGCCCTGACCCTCAATTCCAAGCACAGAACGAGAGTCAACACTTCCTGGAAAAAAAAAGAAAAAAAAAGGAAAAAAAAAAAATAAAGGAGCTTAAGTTTCAGAAAGAAGAAAATACCCTGTAAATGAAGAGAAAGGTAAGACAAATGGTATGGAAAATTTGGAACTAACTCTAACAACCTGCAAAAAAAACCCTTCTAATCAAATATGCACATTTACAGGATGAAGTAGTTATTAATTAAGCAGTTATTGCAACTGAGACAATAAACATCTTCATAAAATCTTAAGACCACATACAAACCTTGGACATTTGAGCACCTGATTAGATAGGGATCTTGGATAACATTAAGCTGTAAATGAAGCCCAAAATTCTAGTTAGCTTCCTTACCAAGCCTGAGATTTTCACAAAATGTGGATTTTCTTTAATTCCTCAGTGTCAACACCCACCAGGAACTTCCTATTTAAAGGCTGACTGATTTCTGATCCTCTACAATTTTAATACACTTCTATCAAAAACCTTTCAGCATTTTCAGGAATTCAAAGGACCCTCAACACCAGAAATATCATATGGTGGCTGCAGAAGATTGCCAGGTCTTAAAATGCTAAAACAGTTGCTTTTTTTTTTCATGTCACAGGATATATTTTCAGTCCAGAAGCAACGGCACACTTCTAGTAGCAAATTCCATATAAATGGAAAACATATAAAGTACACAGAAGCTAAGAATATTCCAACCCTTGACACAGAGGTATGCTAGTTTTCTCATTAAGACTAGAATTATAAAATTGGCAGTTCCTATAAACAAGCGTTTATCAAATAGGAATCTGTTTGTGTTGAGTGGGTAAAGGAATTTGTATTTAAATTTTCTGAATGTGTATTTGTGTTTCGTCATGCGTTTGGCATCAATCTATAATTAAACTAATTTCTGTAATCAAATGGCAAGAACTATCATGTTTAAAAGAATAGCAAAAGCTGTGAAAGATTTGTGATAGCAGAGTTCATTAAAAATGAATTTAAGTCCCACATAAAGCCCCCTGCAAAGATTAATTTCAGTTATATGCCCAAAGGTTACAGTCAATTTATGCCCTATTTAAGTCATATTCCATGGCACATTTACAGTGCTGATTTAAAATTAAACCAGCCATGCAAGAACTTTTCATTTTAACTTAAGGAGCTAATGCTTTGGAAAAATGGTGGAATAACCATCACTGAAAGATTTTAAAAGCAAGAGAGACAAACGTCGGCCAGGAATGATGGAAATATAATTGATCCCACCTTGGGGCAGAGGGATGGATTAGAAGATCTTTTGAGGTTTCTTCCAATGCTATTTTTCTTCATTTCCAAGGTGTGGAAATGGGAAAACAAAGAATCACAGAAAACATCTGAACAACTGAAGGAAAAGTAATTGTATAATTGAGACCAAATTGTTAACTGATTGCAACTTCCATGTTACATTTGGATGGGAATCAGTAATAGACAATAACACAGATTAACTGAGACAAGGGAAAGATAAAAATGCCCGGGAAACCAGAACTCCAAAAGCTGCTGTGGAATTGAAGGCAAATGTTTGCTTGCCATACATGCCCCGTGTGTGTCGCCTCCCAGGAGCCCGCACACAGCTGGGCTTTGTTTGGAAAACCAGCTTGGATTTTATCGGATGTGTCCTGCCTCAGGAAAAGGAAAAACAAGTCACGTGTTTCCCAGCGTAAATCTTCAAGGTGGGCACATCCCCAGGCACAAATGATAGATGGTGCTCAAGCATGTAAAAAGGCTGTCTGTAAAGGGAGGGTCTCCCTGCACCAATCAACTCCCCCTGCCGCAGTCACGGGGTGGGGGAAGGTGTGAGGGCATCCTTTCAAAAATTAGGTTCTTGAGCCTGTTCTGCTCCAACACTTCTGCCTCCCAGCAGATCAAAAAGAACAAAGCCTCCTTTCCCCCAGGAAGGGCAAGCCTAAAGCACTTAGTGTGTCTAGATCTAAGTTCTCAGGAATTATTTTTGGGTTATTTTCCTCTACTAAACTATTTGATAAGGTCATTGTGCAATCAGCTGGGACTGGAAATTCTTTTCCACTCCCTCCATTTGCAGTCACAATGTATTGCAAGGGTTTCCAAGACCTGAAAATGTGTTGCTTGTAATTCAGATCAGCCAAGCTCACAGACTTTTAAATGCAAGAAATTCAACACCCTGTCTTGCTAATGCTGAAATTACTGCACTAAGATCCCGGCAGAAAGACAACCTTAAACAAAAATTTCTTGTTCTTAAAGTCAATATCTTGCAGTTATTTGATGCCAATTTGAGAAGGAGGTTGTAAGAGACAATGAAAAATATGCATTAAAAAGAGACATTCAGAAATGCAGAATTTATTTTTTCCTTAGAGCAACAGGGATATTAAGACATTTTTTCCATTTATTCCACACTATATTCAGAGTTCGTATCAAGGGGACGCAGAAGCTCAAGGGAAAGTCTTTTAAGAACGAGAGCGGGAGTTTAGAAGACAAATTCCTTTCCTGACTTGGCCACTAGTTCCTTTGGGACAAATCATTTAACATTATGAAACATTAGTATTTTGAAAACTATTATGCTTTTACTCCCTAAGAAGCATAAATGAAGAAAAAGAGTGAAGAATTAATGGTACAAACTATATGATAATGGGTAGCTATAGATTTGATGTGACTTAAGCTTGGGAAACAACACTTTTCTGCAATCTTTGAGGCCATAGAAAATGTGCGCAATTAAGGAGTGTGCAACAAAGCTTATGAAGACAAGTTGACTGTGCAGATGCCTACACATGTGGAGCTACAATGACACTAAAGAAGGGCTCAAAAGTGAGTGTTCCTATTTAAAGGAAATGAGAAAATCAACCTCACATTTCCCAGAAGGCCATTAGAATAGTCAGGAATGGTAGCACAGTCCACACAGGTTTCCCTGTCAGATGTTCCATCTGCCCCGAAGGCGACATTGAAAGAGGATGAAGAGGTTGATGGTGGCAGGGACTCTGAGTCATCCAAAGTTCATCTACCAAGAGCATTCTCTCATAGCTGAGGAGGACTTGCACAGGTGCTGTAATGTAAAGAATCAGAGAATTAAATGTACTGTGTGCTTTTGAACTGTTCTTCACCATTATTTAGCCTCTTCCCACTGAAACAGAAATCATTTGCCAGCATTTTCCGTCTTTTGCCAAAGTTACCACCACGATACCTCTATTACAGTACCAAAGTTAGAGTTAAAAACAAAGGGGAAAAAATCTCTATCAGGTGGCATTAGTCAATAAATACAGAAAAACCAAGAGCAAAGCATCCATACTACACTGAATCTCTCTCCCCGCCTTTCCTATCTTCATTTATTTTAGCCTAACGTTATTTGCACTCTTTGCATAGGAAACAGGCACTGAGCACTTGGAAGCAGAACATCTAGGCCATGGAAATGTCAAAATCTGATCAAAAAAGTGAAACTGGCAATGTAACCACAGCTTCTCTCTCCACCTGCCTAATGCCTAACATGAAAAAGAAGGGGGGAGAGAGGACATTGCATTAATGGACATGTTATTGTAGGAATCAAACACTGTGGCTAAAATTACCCAGCAAACACAAGTCTAAACTGTAAACTGGTCAAGTAAGAGGGGCTAATAAACCTTTTCTGTTGATTGCAAAGTGGAGACAAGTAGTTATTGGCTAGGTGCTCTGCACAGCTGTAAAGTGTGAGGGACTTGGGAGGCATTGTGACTCAGACACTAAGGGATTGAATGCGATGGCATAGTAGTGAATAACTTGTTTGTCGTTCATGTGAATAAAATGTGGAAGTAGATCGATGCTTTTCTCCATAATATGGGTTCTCTACTAAGCACAGTAAATCTCCGTCCTACTACAATGGTGTGAGATCATTCATGCCATTAGTTTCAATGACACTGACTCTATACTGCATGCAGTTTGCTGTTCTCTTTCCTCAGTATAACAAAGCCTGAGAGTGCCAGCTGCCTCTTGAGCCTTAAAAAGAAAGAAAGAGAGAGAGAGACTTTTATTTACCATGATTTTGATTGGTTAATTTCTCTCTATTATTTTGCTGCTTCCTCCCATATGAAAAAAAATGCATTGCCGTGCGAACTAACACACGGGAGAAAGGCCGCTCAGTGAACATGCAAAACATAAATCACCAGCCACCAATGACACTTTGAACATGGAGTGTAACACCACCATCAGCCTCAGTTTTTACTCCAAATATCACAGATTTTTTTTTTTCTCTCCCCCACTCCCCCCCCCCCGCCTTTTGCAGCTGGGGCTAGGATCACAATCTCATCTGCTGGGCTTCAGTCAGGCCACGCACACACGCAGGAGTCAGGGTTTTATGAGTGTAGTATTTTAATTGTTGTAGTACATGGCTGGCACGTGAATGAAAGCCAGAGTCCCGCCAGCTACAGATAGGACCAGGTTATAAAGATAACCATGTAACAGAGGCATTTTCAAACCATTTTAATGGCCTCCTGGCTTCAGTGCTGCGTCATTTAATGCAGCCGTGCTGTTGGCACTCCTGTGGAAAAGATTGCCACAGACCCCCTTCCCCTCCCTTGCACTGCCCTGCCCAGGGCTGCAGCTTGTCCCCTCAATTGTAGCTGCACGCTGGAACTTTGCAAACACCATGCCAAGTTAGGATGCATTTCCTTGAAAAATCAGAGCAGAGGATGACAGCAAAATCAAAGAGGAGAAAGATTACAGCGCACACGCTTAAATTCAACTCAGTGAGCCCATCCTCACTCATATTGTCTTGAAAGGTAGACCAAAAACATTCAGGTAGAAGACATCCAAATTCTGAGGGCGTGTTCAAGTGCATTGAGCTATACACTTCGTGCTTCAGATGATGCCGTGGTCCACACACCTCCATTCCTGATGTTTCCAGAGAAGGAGTTTTGTGAGACCCTGCTCAATAACAAGAACAAAAAGTTGTCTCTTTATCTGCTTGCATGATCTGGAAAAACAAGAGGGGGTGATACAAAACATACAGAAAGCCTAGAAAGTTTTACTTCAAGAAAACAATATTTTGTGTCCCCACATCAGAACCAGCTGGTTAAACTTGGACAATTTACTACTTCTCTCCATACCCCAGATAACTCAGAGTAAGAGTAAGCAGCTACCTTACCTTACATGAAGCAGTTAATGTGGAGAAAACACACATTTTACATTAGGTATGTAATGTACTTATAATGTTCCTGATCTCCTATAAGGACCTGGGCAACACTGAGGAATTAATATGGAGACTTGGCACTGGTCTGACTAGCCCAAGTGCTTGGGTGTGAGCAACAATAATCCATCTGTTCCATTACTAGCCAGACAAAGCCAGCATTACATAAGAACCACAGGGATATATTGGCTTATTAGGAAAATGGTTCCAGAGCCCATTATACACAACGTTACCGCACTGTATAAATGCACATTAATAACAGCACACAGCTTGGCACATATTAGCTTTGAAAATGTGTGTATTTTTCTAATCAATGGTCATGGCAGCTTTTTCAAAACTGATACAGCTTTCTTAGTTTGGAAAAAAAAAAAAAAAGTTTAAAAATCAGCTGTTGAAAAAACCCCACCCTAGATACACATTTTCCCAGCATGCTGGACCAGCATCTCCTGGGTAAATAACTTACGGTTTTGGACATTAGTACATGTTCAAAAGTATGTATTTACCTGATGGACCATAACAGCCATGAAGGAGCCTGTCTAGTCTACTGGGTAATATCTGATGGATTTTTCTACAATTAGTATGCATGCCACTAAGCATCCTAAATCATATAAATAGTGTACCTTTAAAAAAGCCAGAGTAAAAATTTAGACTATCCAAAACACACAATGCTTTGGACCACAATGCGTGGGTAAGCTAAATAGTTCAGGGGTTTGCAAAATAGAAGCAAGGACAGATAGATATTTTATCCTCAGTTCCGCTGTAACATGAGCCAGAATTTTGAAAAATATTAGCTGAATTCTCTCCTGATGCCAGAGACCCAGCTACCAAAAATATTTCACAGGGTTTTGCAACAACCTCATGGTAACTGCTCACTTAATCCACTGGAAAGAGTGAAACTCAAAAGCAGTCTCAGAGCACTTTGCCCCTGTGGGGTCTCCTGGTTCTCTGCAGCTCTGCTCTGCTGCCGTGGGGGCTGGCCACGCTCACGGCTCACAGTCTGGGCTGAAGGGACAAGGAGTGATTTCACCTTGATGCACACAAAGTCTTGGCATGTCTGTAAGTGCTCTCAAACAAGGAGGAGTTTCACCTCTCAGCAGAGAGACAGGGAAGGAAGAGGCCATTGTGAGACACTTGTGCTTTCCCCACTGTAGGAAGGAGTTTAAAGGGAAGGGGACACCCATTATCATTCTTCACAATGCTTACATTTGCTACAGAAAGTTTGCAGTTCAAAATGAAAAGAAACCCTTTAAAGGGTGTAACCTTTACTTATTGGCTTGTGTCTTTGTCCTTCACATGCTGTTATATGGTCACCTAAAGAAATCGTCAGCTAAACAAAACCTGTGGGCTTCACCTTTTTTGGTGACAAAATATAATCACTAAAGAACGTTTTTGGTGTTATTTGTAGAAAGCCCCATTGGATGCAGAAGGTTAAAACTGGCCTTAATATTTGGTGGTAAAAAATGAAAATGCCATGTTTCAGGCAGCTATTCATGCCATACATTCCCACAACTTTCAGGTAAACATGCCATAGTCATCCCTGCCATCAGTATCCCAAATTGTATTTTGAGTGTAAAGTAAAGAATTAGTGCTTCCATTTAAGCTACTGCTATATATGAAATTCATTATTATCTGCCAATCTAAGATCCATGCTCCATTTAAGTTCCACTTAACTCTCAATTGAGAACCCAGAGCAGGCTTTATGCCTTCTTTAAGGTCTATTTGAGGTGTGAACTTTATCCAAGGAATACGATTCCACATTCTCAAATTTTTTTACCATATCCCCAGTATCCAGAAAACTAGAAGGGTTTCTTTTTATACATAACAAAATAAATAAATCAGTGAATGGGAAAGATGTTAACAGGGACAGGCTTTTCCTAACTTGTTATCCTTAGGTGATGAGGACACATTACTTTTCCTAGAGCCCCACTATGGCCATGCAGTGCCTCCAGATAGATCCAGTGCAGCCACAAGAGATGTTTAACAGCACAACTGCACTGCTCTCCTCTCCAAGCCTCTGAAATGCAGAGCAGTGCTTGACACTGAGCCTGAAAATCCAGCCAGCAATCTTGATGCCCAATTCGCGCTCCAGAACATTTGAGACACTCTGTAAGAAGGAGTTTTAAGGGAAGGGGACTCCCATTATCATTCTTCACAATGCTTACACTTGCTACAGAAGGAGTTTGCAGCTCAAAACAAAGAGAAATCCTTAATAGGGTTACTGTTACACCTGTGGGTGTAACTTGTGTGCGTTGACAGGCTTAATTAAAACAGCACTCAATTAATGGCATTTCTATTAAAGTCTCTCATAGGCATCTTCTTGAATTTCCACAGCGTTTTCATTTTCACCACCACATATTAGGGGGAGACATTAGTTTTAACCTTCTTAACCTTCTGCACATTTTTTCCCCTAAAGATCTTCTCTCTGCTTGAGTTACTATAACTTCTGGTAGTAAAGTCAAGTACATATCACCATGCAACTTTACAAGAAACTCAGAGTTTCTTGTTTCAGAAAAATGGGTACATACATGAAAATCCCTTCAGAATAAACCTTTCAAAATACTAAATTTGCATTAACCATATTAATATCTCCAAATCTACACTGAGGAGAAAAAAAAAAAAAAAAAAAGCATCTCTACTTCCTTTAAAATAAACTGGCAGTCTCGTAAGTTGTTTCTAATTTATCAGCAAGGAATGCAACTGGCATGCTGCTCCTGCTTTATGACCTTGCAAGACAAATTTTCACTGCTCAAAATTGGAGCAAATCCTTTCTGCTCTGCCCTTTTCCGCTGTCATTGACTTTTGGTCTTCTAAATTGTGAACTCTTTGAAGTAGGAGGCATATTGTTCAGAGCATTCAGAATCTATCCACAAACATCAATACAACATTTGGAATTATCGTAGTGAGACCAAGAATTAAGAAACTCAGAGGGAAAATTATTGATTCAGGATTTTTTTTTCAATATATTCATGAAAAAAATCATCAAAAATAAAGAGCATGAAAAGCAGATACATAACTGCAGTAAAATATTGGCTGTTAATATTTCGTTCCTCTGGGTGCCTGAAGAACAGCATGAATAAACCTCAACTGATGTAACACAGACTAGAAAACTGACTTTAATGTAGGGCTCCTTTCTGACTGGAAACTGTTACCTCTAGGTTTCATTTCAATAGCTCCCTAAAGGAAAGCAAGAAGCCCTTTCCATGTGCACAGGCTTTGCATGGACAAAAGCAGCCTGGACTGAGCACTCAGTGCAGCCTGCCACGCATGACAAAGCACTTCCACCTGGATCCCGGGCAGAAAGGACCTTTCCCACTTTGCTACTGGCCTGTGTTGGGCTTATAAAGCTGCAGCTGGTTTTGCTGCATGCCCGTCCTGTCTCTCTGACAGGCCTTTGCAAGCAGACACATTGTCAAGGTTTTCATTCTGCTTCCAAAAAAACCTCAAAACAGCAGCTATAATAATAGGACTGCAGCAAAGGAGAGGCCATGTGCAAGTTTAAATTCATGAACTGCACCCCTGCAACAGCCAGGCAGGTAGCAGGGAAATTATAAATCACATCATTTTTGTCACAGGGGTGTACTAGTGAGAGGGAAATGAGGACAAAGGCAAACATCTCAGGTTATAATTTCTGGAGATTTCATTAACACAATACATACTAAAATCAAACAGCAATTCTTTGGACAATTAGTGCTTCTAGGTCAGTAATTTTTTTTTTTTTTGGATGAATGCTACATTTGGTTGGGTTTAGGTTACAATACTTAGATTAATCCATCTTTCTCCTTCCACAGAATGATTAAAAAATTCAAAAAACCCCATAACTGGAAAGTGATTATCCTCTCAAATTAAGAACGCTTATCCTATTTGTCAACGAAAACTCTCACCTTCTTCAGCTCCACATGATCATAATTAGTCCGAGCAGCCTGGTGCCATCCAGTTTTCACCCCAGCAAACACATTTTCATAAGTAGTGCCCTGAAGTTGGAATACCAGTTCTGCTAAATATTTCTGCTTATCAATCAGAGCTTCCAGCTGGTACATTGCAATTTAATCCTGCAAGGACCTTGTTCAAGTCACTGATGGTCAAATGCTCCACATCATCATTACAGCTTTCCAGTCATGTTTTCTCAATAAAGTATACTGGCATTGCTCACTCTGAATCCAGAACAATTGTCAGCAACTTGAATTTGCAGCACATTATTATTATTTGGTTATCTACTTATCATTTAGGCACTTTTTTTCATCATCTCAAATCCTTCATGTGAGAAAAGGAGCTGCTGGGTGGAGGACCATTCGTGGCTGCTACACAAGACTGGGGGTCAGGGAGAGTTCCCAGTTTGTGCCACAGGTTTCCTTTGTCAGCTCCAATAACTAACATAACTTCTACAGAACCTTTGTGAGAATTCACTAATGTCTGAAAAAACCGTTTCATCCTAAGTAGGAAGCTGCTATAAAACAGTTGACATTTTTAATCTGATTTTGGCTTGTTTTAAGGCCGGGATCCATGAGATCCATTTCTCACACTGGAAAAGGTCATTGCAAGGTGCCAGATTCTATTTTTATTGCACATTCAAATTGTTACCTACATCAAATGCTTAATTCTGACTGAGCTGCAGACAGAAGAGTGGAACAAAGGAAAAACTTGTGGAATTAACATTTTAAGAAAGTTAAATTCACCAATATGCATTGGATGTTTATGTAGAGGAAAGTTAAAGAGCATTAAAGAATACTCTCGCCTAGTGCCTGAAATATTTTAACGGGGGTTTTTTTACCTAGAAATTATTCCAAAAACTCCCCTTCCAAAAGACTAAAAGTATTTTGAAAAGTATACAAGTTCATGGAGATCTCTAGGAGTAAGATGGTCAAATGATACCCTTTTATGTGGAAAGCATATTATTCATTGCGATAAGTATATTTAATAACAAAATAATTACTGTCTGCTCAATATTAAGAAAATAGTCTCATCACTTACCTAGTGCTATGTCCTTTGCATATCTCTGTGCCATCACAAGATATAACAGAGATAAGGTGGGGAGGAAAAAAACGCAGCCAATTTTTCATGTGTGATTTCCCCTCACCATCCTTCCTGGCTCTCATTAATAGCCTCCATTGTTTATCTTAATCTGCTCTGTGAACTCATCTGAAATACAGGGATGGGAGAAAGCAGCAATTTACTTGTAACTCAACCAGCTGCCTGCAGCAAAATCACACAACTTCATTTCAGAGAACAATCTGGTCCTGCAGGAGGGGAGAGGGAGAGGGAGATGGGGATCAGGAGAGAGCGATTGAACAACTCTGTGCTAAGGTAACACTCTCTCCCCTCCTTGTGGTCTCAAGTTCCTGCTGTCTGAAGGCATAAATGTGAACCAAAATGCAGTTCTTGATTTCAGGGTAAGCCTGCCCTCAAAGAGATGCAAATCTAATGGAGTTACTAATAGAATACAATTATATCTCAGAATTTTTTTCTTCAAGGCACATTTGAGCATTCATGTATAAAGAGCAGGGAAGATACTTGCAAGACACATTTCTTTAAGGGTAACAAATAAGCACATTTGGTATCATTTCCAAGAGCAATTGCCAGATATTATATAATTAAGAAATGATTTTCCACCATGAGGTTTGCACAGACAATACATCCTTTAATCTCCAAGCTGCTGTTGAGCTCTCGGTAGCTGGCTTAGGTATTCACTGAATTATGTAAAGCAAGTTTTTAGGTTTATGCCAGTTCCCATTGGCAATCACCTACATTTACAGTGAAAGTGGCTTCTGGTACCAAACTGAGCAAAGATGACTGAGGTGATAACGACTTGTCATTGTACTCACAGCATTCTGAAGACACTGGCAAGTGCAAAAAGTAACACTAATGCTGACAAGAAGAGGGGACACATACAGAGTTCCTGTCAGCATTTTTAATCACAAAAGATTCATTCATCTAGTACCACATACCAGGATTACATTAGCCCATCTTAATTACCCATTTACTTTACATTTTACTTGATTATTTTGTGGCTACAGGTCTAGAGGACGCAAGCTCTAGGGAATGAAGAGAGCTAGGGAAGGAACAGAGGAAGGCAAAGCTGAGAAAGCAGCACAATGTTTGATACATGACAGGTTAGTCCCATGGGTTTAGGAATTTGTTTTAGCTGCAGGCAAACACCCTCAGCACAGGAAACAGCAAGTTTGCAATGGCACTTGTGCTTTTTCTTAGCAGCATGGCCAAGTGCAGGAGTGTGAGTTATTAGCAGAGGAAACTGGATTAGGAAACAGAGATGCACAAGGTTATTTAGGGTAAACAGTAGGAAGAGACTACTAAATAACTCACCACATGGTAGGGAATTCATTCCAGCACATCAGCCCTAACACAGGCACTAGAATTCTACCAGTACAGTCAGAAAACAAATAGACAGCAGATACTGTCAGGAAGCAGACAGGAAAGGAACAACATTCCCTGTTAAACAGCCCGTGATGTGCCCATGGGTCAAATACCACAGTTTTGGTTTCCCCATCTTATAAAATGCAAAATGGAAAAAGGAAGGTAATAATCATGGTTAAGGGAACAGACCAGCTTCTACACAAGGAATAACAAGATAGTCTGAGAGTGCTCAGCTTGGAGAACAGGGATTTATGAGGAACATGTGGTTAAGATCTCCAAGGTCATGATAGGCATGCAAAAGATGAACAGCAAACAATTACTACACGTAGCTACCAATACAGGAACTAACAAATGGATCTTGCAGGTGACAAATCTAAGATTGATA
The DNA here is from genome assembly GCA_016584745.2 of Phylloscopus trochilus trochilus. NCBI lineage: Eukaryota > Metazoa > Chordata > Aves > Passeriformes > Phylloscopidae > Phylloscopus > Phylloscopus trochilus. Next base: position 6,564,640 of record WQNJ02000001.1, read on the forward strand.
AAAGGAGATATTTCCTCATACATAGTGCTGTTTAACCCAGGGAATTACCACAGGACAGATCTATGTGTGCATGTTCAAAGAAAATAAGTACAAAACTTTGAGAAATGAAATTTCTAATATTTCTTGTTTCTGCACTCAGGAGAACATTCTGAAACAGTGTTTCACTATTACACCTACCATGTTCCTTTTCTCCTCCACTACCAGACTCAGTGTACTTCACTAGGGGCACCTCTGCTCCACCTCTGCACACCACTTGTATGCACATCTTGGGACCCTGAAATTTAGGCATTTGAATTTCAACACTTTAAATTCCTGCTGGAGAACTTGAATAGATTAAAACCAAAGCTTGAATTTTTATTAACTCCTGTAGGTTTCAACTAATTCATCAAGATTTTCCTAGGAGGTATTAGGGAAGGTGTCTCAAGCAAACAAAGAATTGAATTTTTATAGTACACTGAAATAATGATGGAGTTTCATGAAATTTTGCTATTTGGTATGGCCAGTGACTCAATAAATAAAATCAGTTCCATTCAAAGAAATTTTTACATTTGTTATATTTGTTATATTTTTCTTCTGCTATAACAAAGACTAAAATTTGTTTGTGCTTCAAGTGTCACATTCCACAAAAAAACATTATTTTCAGTCCATTGTAAAAAAAAAAGCAAAGAAAATTGAGGGTTTGACTGGCAAAACTACTAAACATTGGAGCTGCCCAGTGCATTCATCAATTCTGTTATGAAAACACTGAGGTCTTTTCATTCTCTCCTCTAGCCCATCAGATCCTAAATTTAGCAGACCCATGACCCAGCAAAATGCCTTCACTTCCTATGTTTTCCTGTTGCAACCCTACTTTAGCAGCAACTGAGGTAGGTACTCTCCATCTGCCTTGTAGCAAAGCCCAACCAAATCTTCACTGGTTGTACTTTTAACCTTCAGAACGAGGATGGCTCTGCTGAGGACAACAGCATGGGAGCTGCTGCCCCACAGAACCCTGGAGGGGAGGATGATGGACAGCGAGAAGGAAAGAAATTCACTTTATCATGTTGATACTGATCTACTTCAAATATTTATGTTATGGGATGAAAGTCAGAATTTGCAACTGCTTAAAAAGCATCATTGTAAAAGGACGCATATTCCTCCTTAAAAACCCACACACTTTCTTTTTGATAACTTTGTATTTATAGTGAAATGGGTTTAAAAGGAAGAATCAAATGTGCCTTAACCTCCAGTACCACTGACTTGGTGGTCACCTGCACTGCTGAAAATCAGGCTTGTTTCCACCTCCCTGCTTGATTCCAGTGCACTGAACCATGACCTCCCATTTGCCAGAAAACATTTCCATTGGTATTTGATTCAATTTATAAATGATTTTTTTGTTAGGCCAATGGATCACTGCCCCTCTTCTACTATGCTAGAGATAAAAATTGTTGACCCAATCTGTGTGCAGCCAGATACAATGAAACCTCAGTGTTAATGACACCAGGAAACTCAGTGCATGTTCTGGATTATTGCAATTCCAGTTCAGCAGCTTCACATAATTTCTCAGACTCACACAACCAAATTCATTATGTGGCTCCATTCATAAAAACCTGCTGCCCTTCATTCTGGTTGATATCTCAGGGCCTGGAGATAAGACGCCGATTTAAAGGATTCTGGTCATATCTCTATGAGCAGTGTTTATACTTGACAAAATGGAAATGCAATAGCCAAAGAAGCCCTTTCAGACACTTCTGTCCCTGCCCCACCTACGGATAATACGATCCTGTGAGGACTGGTAACAATTAGTTTAATAGGAAGCAGGAGAAACAATTGCCATTGCTCCACCTCCTAAACTACTGCATTACAATGTGGTTCTCAGTATCTGGAGTGTTTCACAGATAAATTGTTTATTTATTTAAGTCATGATTAAAGCAAAGCATTCTATAAAAGTAGAACAGCGGGTGAGAGGAGGCAGCCTGGTCTCTTTCCCTCAGAGTAAGGATATCTTCAGAATAACTGGATGTCCTTAATCAATGCTTAAAACGGAGTCTCACAAAAATTTATTGCAAGGCTTCATTTTTTATTCCTCTCTCTCTTTTGGGGCACAGGCTCTGACAGTGAAGATCAATACATGGCAAGCAAATACCAAAGCATGTGTTTTGAAGGCAAGGAGACACAAATTGTTTGGTCTCACTGAAGCACACACAAGCTGGCAGGAAATGAAGGAAATGAACATAACCAGCACACTCTTGAAAAGTGACATGCACATGCCCACATAATTCTCATAGCCTTTGCTGCAGGGAGCACCCCTCTCCTGACAGTTCCACTGGGGTCTACCTGGAAGCAGTCCTGGCTTGTGGAGATGAGAGTCTGCCGCAGCACCACGGGCTGCAAGACTCTGAAGAGTTTAAATAAACTCAATTTCACACTAAGCTATTCTCCCTGCAGGCTATGTACAAACCTTTATCTGAGTTCCCACCACACCTTTGCCTGGGAATGGTTAGCTTCCCCCCTGGGTCATTTGATATGGAGCCCCTGCTTTATAAATACAAACACCCACACCTTCATTATCCGTGTGCTTTACTTCCCCCGGGGCTTGCAGTTCCCTCTGTCCCAGCGATAAGGACGAGGCCCGGGGTGCTCCGGTGTGGCAGCACAAACCAGGCCAGCAGCAATGCAAACCCCAGGCGTTAGCAGAGGTGTTGGGTGAGGAAGTCACCCAGCTCCCTGGCACTGCTGGAACCCATCCCCAAACCTCCTCTGGGGCTATAGCTGCCTTATTAAATAGAGACAACCCTAACCTGCTTAAAGGGAGACCTTACCTGCCCCCAGCTAGCCCTATCCTGCTCTTTCCAAGCCAAAGTGCTATAAAGAAGTCTTCCACTCAGCACAAACAGAAGCTTTCAGGTCAAGGACAGACGCATGGGCTTGGCATTCCCAGGAGAAGGTTCTATTGGATTTCCTTCTGCGCCAACCCAGGTCAGAGTGGCCCAAGTCAAGAACATTGCTTTCAATAATGCTGAATTTTTTCCCCTTAAACTCCAAAGTGCTATTAGTTTTAGACAGAGAATGGAATGATCCATGGCAGGAGAGTTCATAAAAACCTGTGCTCAATGACAAAAAGCCAAAGAGAAGATGAATCACGGAACAAAGCTGGGTGCTGCATTCCAGTCAGCTCCAACAAAGCCAGTAATGATTTGAATTGCCATCACCCAGACACAGATTTGCTTCCTGAGAGTTGGGCAGCTCTTCTCAGAGAGGGTTGGGTTTTTGTTGGTGTTTTTTTTTTTTTAGTGCATAGAAGAAGAATAGGTGAATCACTAAGCAAGCAGAGGTGTCCCTTGCAGGCTGTCAAAGTTCAGCAACAGAAGGAAAGGTCATCCCATGCGTGAGAGTTATGCAGAGCTTCAATACTTTAAATGGAAAGAGTTTATGTAATCTTGGTGCCCAAGTGCTTCCTCTCACACCCAAATCATCAAGGTTAGGAAGTGTTACCTGGTGCTTTTAAGGGTTTTTTTTTTTTTTTTTAAGTCACATTGCAATTATGTCAACAGGTAAGGTCTAAGGTGTAATAGTTGATGGATTTTTTATGGTTTACAACAGGAGATGCGAACACCAAACTCATTTTCATGCTATGGTTTGCAATAGAGTAACAACAAAAGCATTCTGAGGAATTTTTATTCTTCCAATCCAATTGGAAGTTTCTGTTGCTTCTCTACTCTGCCATTTAGAAGACAGCACATCTGGATTTTAGAAGACTGATATTTAGGAAAAAAGATAAGCTGATAGCAGCAATTCATTAATTTTATAAAACTACATAAAAAGTTGTTGCATTTTACTGGGAATTCTTCTTTTTGTCAGTTAAAAAATCAAACCTTCCCCACAACTCTAACATAAGAGATGCCTAAAAAAAATCTACCGTGTTCAGACAAGAAGTGCATCTCTCCATGGTTTAAGCAATCAAAAATTATCTTCACAAGCTACAATCAGAATTTTTATTAGGAAGTACCTTATCACTATAATAACATGAGATTAAATAATTGAGAAATTCACCCTAGAACCAAAACAAACCAGAGAGTTTACAAATCCACTTGAGCTGAAGTGTCAGATTTCGCAAACTGGATTAATACTTCAGTCGCTCTTAAAGTCTTATTTTAGGATGGGGATACATTCAATGCATTTCTGACTCAGTACAGCTGGGTATTAAATCCATAATCAAAGTGATTATGATGCATACCTAATGCACTGTGGGCCAGACACCTAAAGAACATTTTCCTGATGAAAGACAGAGTTAAGTCCCTCATGAGCATCTTCAGGTCTCCAATGAGTTCCCAGTCTTCAGGAGTTATATGAGGTTGAAACACACATTCATTTCACCCGAAGTAAAAGAGAGATGAGCAGATTTGAGCATAAAAATCTATCAGTTCAGATAATTCTATCACTGATAGTCACTTTTTCTCAAGAATGGCTGAGGCAATGACTCAGAATCAGCTAAGGTGAGCCATTCTATCCTTTTGAAAGCTCCTGGGGCATTTGAAAGCATTCTGGGGCAGGGGAGCAGGAAAGAGAGAGAAGAGAGAACACTGACAATGTATCAGCTCCATGGGTCATCAAGAAATCAAAGCTCAGTCCATGGCTGCAAGCATAAGAAAAATCTCTGCCTTTATACAGGAGAAAGCAATTGGTAACTACTGGCTGAAAAAAAAGAGGAAAAAAATGTTGGCAAACTCAAGAACTGTCTTTACAGTATTCTTTGCATACCTTACATTTGTTGAATGGTTTCCAAAACTAAAGCTTTCCCATGGGAAGGCAAAGAAACAATAGCAATTTCTTCTGAATGAAGCTCTCCTAAAGCCAAAGAGTAAACATACAGTATGTGACCTGAAAGTTTGCTTTTAACTGTACAAGTGGCTAATTACATAACTAATCAAAATACCTTCAAAAGCAATTCCTAAGGGAAGGAAAAAAAAAAAAAAAAAAAGAGCGAGAGCAAGAGAGAGAGAGAAAGGAAGAAGCAGAAGGGAAAGAAAAAATAAAAGCAGCCCAGCACAGAGACATGGTGATTGACAACCTGTTACACTGTATGAACTTGCATGTGTGTGCACATACATTCAAGTTTAATGATGTTTAAATATTTGTTGAACCTCTGCACAGGGCTGTGCAACTCCCAAGAAATCTACATTTTACCTGAGATGCCAGTGCAGGTTGGGGAGATGGATCCTTACATGACACAACTCCTGTTCCAAGAGGGAGCACAAGCTGATGGTGGGGCAGCCATGGAATGCATTTGCTGCGTATCCTAGGCACACTTCTTGACATCAAACAGTGAAATAGTTTGAGTTTCAAGACTGATTTTGAGAGGTGGATGTGTTTGCAGAATATAAATCATCTCTTAAAAATTAGTGAGGTGCAGCAAAATTTGTTTCTTTATTGTTTCTATCTGTACACGCACTCAGCATCTCGTATATGTTCTCCATAGCCATGTAACATGTGGAATTAAACCCAAGCAGAGGCTTGGTGGGTATCGATTCTTAAAGAAAACCTAAGAGCAGTTCACACCTTGTAAACCCTGGGGCTGTGTTTTTGAGGCACCTGTATTAAAGGCAGACAGGAATTTAAATATTTTTGTGCATTGTCCATGCAAGTGTTCAATTACACGACATCTTAACAAAGCTTTGTGCAAAAAAATGGTTTCACGTTTAGGTGTCTCAACTTTTGTTCCACCATTACCATTCCTTGTGTGCTAAAGGCAGGATTAGCTCAGGCATTCCCTGACCCCTACTGGCAGGGCTGGCCCGGATATCTGTCTACAGAAGGAAATAGAGGGGAAAAATACTTTTTATGGCTTTAGGAATGCCAAGAGGATCGTAGAAGGAATTTGAGAACCAGACAAAATATTTCGCAGGTAGGAAGGCCTTCTCTGGAGACCATAGCAGGCTGGAAGTGTACAAGGGAGAAAAATCGAGTTGGAATCCTCTTTCAAATCCTCTCCTGATCAGAGGGATCCACCTGAGGATCCCCACTTTATCTACCCACTGCTGGAAGAGACAAATTCAGCTGCTGTGGACAGAGCTCAAGGAACCTCACCCTGCTGCACACATGGTGTTAAAAAGCATCTGCAAAGAACCAAGCACAGCACAGTAGCTTCTGGGGAGGACTGGGGAGAGGACCTGGTGCCCTGCTTCATCACCCACTCCTGGCTAGGGGAATGCAACTCTGCATGGGGAGAGCTCTGTGCAAGGGAAGCCAGAGAGAAGCCTGGAGAATCTCCACAGCGCAATGACTGCTTCTGCTCAAGGAGAAGAGCTGTTTCAGGAATTCTGCAGAAAAATGTGCCCAGTAAATTGGTCCAAAGATCCCTCCTTTTCACAGTGTTATATGGAAAGGGATCAGCATTAAATTAGATTAGATCCACTGACTTCTTCCCAAATCAGCCTCCCCCTGCTGCACAAACAGACAAGACACAGCTTTGGAGGCAGCACTTCCTGAAGGCACTCACACACAAACAGCCCAGTAACTCCACATTACAACAGCTGAAACAGGCCCTGAAGTTTGTTATCTAATTAAATGTTATCTACAATGCTGACAGCAAGCTAAAATTTATACTTGAGAAAATATTTCTTTCATATTTAGACAAATTTTCAAGGAGCTACTGTGATCGAGTTTAACTTGAATTGGACATATTTTTTCTTTTTAATGAAAAGCCAACAAATTTTCCAGTAGGCATGAGAAGAGAAAAAAAAAATAAATCCTATTTTTGATCATTATGCCTCCAGAACAGCAAGCTAAACTCTAGCAATACCCACCTTAACTGGAATAAATCCATCTCCAGTTACTGAAATAAAGTCAATTATTTCTATGGGACAGTTATTTACCAAGGGGTAAGTGCATTTAAAATCCTAACTAATGCATTTGCCTTGCAAAATCTGTTTTGGATTATTTCAGCAACTAGCTGATCATGTATGTTTAGCTGGAAAATATACAGCTCTGAAAAAAAATATGAGGGGAAACCTGGAGATGTACGGTATAATTATGGAGGCAGACTTGCCAGTACCTCTGACAGAACAGTCCAATGTCAATATTCTTAATGAACTGCATTTTCTTCCACATGTGGCTAAAAAAAAAAAAAAACAGGAATTTTTTTTAGAACCTATTTATGTCCACAAAACCAATCTCCTAGACTCATCCCCCTCATCCCCAGCCCCAGGAAGTCTCTACTACATATATCCATCTTTCTGAGCAAACATCAAATCTCTTAACTCTGGGTTAACTAGCAGACATTCCACATTTTCTGACATCATTCTGACTTTGTATCAACTATATTTCCTGCTAGAAAAAAAAAAAAAAAAAAGTAAAAAAGCATTTGGGAAATACATTTGTTGTCAAGACAACTTCCAGGACTGAATGTCCAAACTCCAACAGATCAGATTTTTCTGAAGGTTTCTTTTCCAAGTAATGGAAGGCTTTGTTTGCAGCATCTCCAGATACATCTTTTTGCAAAATCATAGAACCCTTTAAGGTTGAAAAAGGTCTTTAAAATGCTCAATTTCCTGCAGTATCTAAAAAACACTTTTCAGTCAGTCATGATCTCCTCTGATGCCAAGAGATTTTGCTTCCCTGCTAGGATACAATCTTTTTGCCCTGCTGAGTACCATGTTCTGAACCAAGAGCAAATCAGGAACAGAATCTCAACACCATAAATCAAGTAAGGTGAAATACTTGCAAGTGGAGAAAGCAAAAGCCTGGGAAAATTCCTCTGGCTTTAATGGGCCTTGAATTTTACCAGTTTTTGTTTCTGTCATGGTGCTTAGTTCATCGGAATTAGGCAAGCCACTTAACTTTAGAAGTAATAAAGAGTTTTGAATATTTAACTCAAAAGCTTTGCTCTCCCTGTTGTGTGTGCGGCCACGCATGTTTTACCTTCTGCAGGCTGCCCACAAAAAATGAAGGAAGGAATCGCACTGGAAACAAAAACAAGGATAAAAATAAAATATACTGTCTGTACTACAACCCTGGGCAGTGCTTCTTGTCTCTAAGTGACCCACTGCAGCTTCCTAGCCTGGGGTCCACAGAGTCTGCATCCCCTCACCTGACTTTTTTGGGAACTATTTCACATCCTTCCTCTCCAGCCTCTGAACTTACTGACGCGAGATAAACTTTATCAGAATCCATGCTGACCTTCCTCTCTTTTGAACTCTGAAACATTGATTAACTTGTAAGTTATGTAGCAGAGGGACAACTTCAATAACACCCTTATGGGTACTTTCCTCCTGACTGGCTATTTCAGCACTTGTAGCTCTTTAAAAATGATTACAAGGGCTACAACTTACCTCCCTTTTTCTTCCAACTAGTGAAAATGGAAAAGCTTGCCTGAATATAATGAAAAAAGGTGATTCATTTCTTGTAAGCTGTTAGCTGCTCCCTGAGAACTGCCACTAGCAGCTAGTTGCAAAGAAGTCACTGAAGCAGGGCTAGCCACACTTCAGAAAGAAAGCAGGTTGCATTCTGAGCAGAATTTTGAGGAAATCCTAGATGTCACAAAAATAAGGTGTTCCAGTTTAAAAAAAAACAAAAACAAACCAAACAAACAAAAACCAACCAAACAAAAAACCCACAGCTGTAATTCAGAAACAATAAAGCCTTGAATGAAAAGAAAAAAGGCAGAAGAAAGTATCCATACCCATAATCAGCACCTGTAGCTGTGCAGACACATAGGATTCCACCATTTCCAGCTTGTGTTTAAGTCATACTGAATTACATCTTCTTCATCCTCTCCATCTCATGTAACCCTGCTATTTTAATTTTTTCCTGCATACTGAGGACTCTTTAGAAAACTGATTTAATGACTAGGTCCAGCTGTCAGGTATCTATTTTTATGAGGTGCAGACCAGAGGCCTGACCTGCTGGATCCTCCCCAGCAGCTCCGAATTATCAGAATCCTGGAGGATAATTTACTTCCTATCCCAGAGAAGGGCAGCGGGATTTCTCTCTTGCAGTTCAATCAAGACCAGCTCAGGAGTTCCATTTTATATCCTGTTCAGAATCAGGGATTCCAATAGCACAGCAGCAGCCCAAATCTCTGAGGAAACCTCAGTCTGCACTATTTTACTGAAGAACTGGTGTGTTGTTCACAGTATCACAGATCCTTCAGCAATCTCGTCTCACAAAGGTGTCGGGTTGACAGGGGGAGCTAAGAAGACTCAAACACAAGCAGCGGTAGCTGCTGTTCCAAAATACTTCAAAAGACTTACATGCAAGTTATCAATTCATAAATATTACACTCAGGGTCACCATAAACTGTGTTACCTTTCTCACAGTGCTGCAAGCTTGTTTTTAAAGAATTCTCCTTCCTTTTGCAGTTCAGCCATTTCTACCCTACTGCTTTTTAGTCCCGCCTGGTTACCAAGTTCAAGAGATAATTTCTTGCTAAGAAATAAAGCCAGGGCAAATAATGCCACTAGTGTTATTTATGTAGGGATAACACATTCCATGGATGCTTCCACCAAAATTATTTCAAAGTGCTGTTTTGATATCCCTGTTTCTCTAATGAGCAGAGTCTCGTGTTCACAACTAAAACATTCAAACAGTGTAACATGTACAGAAGCTTTTACAGTGCTGGCATCACAGCTAACAGGAATCAGCACAAACACATTCTTTTATTGTGACATTACATTTTTGCAGTTCAATGGCCCTTATTATCTCTCAAGGCAAGATGAAGCTTCTCATGATTGACCATGTGCACAATATGACAGCAGAATCAAAGGGAGGTCAGTTATCTACAGCCAGTGGGTTCACCCCATCACTCTAATTAGATTGCCTTTTCCTTTGCAGGATTGCTCAGGGAAATAGGGTGTCAATACAAGGTAAAAAGAGAAGTTAAATAAGACTTTCACAAAAGGTACTAGATCTTCTGAACTATTAAAAATATTTTTACAGTGTAGGGTGTCAAGTTAGTCATGCTGTCAGGTGGTTTCTAGCTACAAAATAGCACATTTCAGAGTTACTTCCATTGAGTGCTGAATTTTACCTATGGCCGCAGAAGAATACGTTAGTTGACTAACACATGGTAGGTTTGGGCTAGATATTTTTTTTCCATTACTGACTTGGTGAGTTTTGATGTCTTTCTTCAACATGGTCATGCATTATTTTTCAAATAAAGTTGACTGTAAATCCTTATTAACTTAGCAGGCACTGGAAGCAAAAAAAGTCTCACAAGCCTAGAAAATCAGAAACAGCCTCTTCCAGAGGCACTAATGCTACTAGAGGAGCCTTGCCCATTAGCTAGAACACACAGCCCAAATACTAAAGAGGCAGAGACTGTATCATCACCACAAGCAGAAGGAAGGTGAGGTGTTTTGTTTGCACACACCTCTGACACTTGGCAAGATTGAGAAAGCGAGCAGATATCACTCAGCTGCACATCTTCCTGGCTGCCACAGCATCCAGTTTGCTGAAAGACACCTGGTGTCCTTACTCACAGGTGAAAGTCACTTCAAATATTTGTTCTCGATTAGGTATAATTTTCAATATCACCATCTGCACCTGACTCGCCCATTCACAAAGTTTCTTTTCTTTGAGAAGGCAGGGGACGTTATTAGTGCTTGTATCAATCATTCCAGCTTTATGAATGAAAAGCTCCTTCACTTCTTATTGCCACCCAGATGCTCAGGGTGTGAACCAGATAACCAAAACTTCAAAAGAAAGCAAACCGGTGCATTTTTAATGGAAGAATGTAACCAAGACCTGCTACTGAGTGACACGGACCAAAAATAAAAATACAGATGACTAAGCACACCCTTGCCAAACAACTTCTGAGACCAATTTAAGAATGAAACACAGCAGTGCCAAAGCTTTGAACTAGAGGAAGCAGATGCTTTTGCTGCTGTGACATGCATTTCCGCCCAGCAGGTAGACGGGATGGTCTCATCAGGTCACTAACAAGGATCCAGGGCTAGCAGCAGATTGGGCTAAGCCAGCAATAACAACGCTTTTACATATGATTTCCTGATACATGGAAGCTGGATATTTCCGCTATTTCATCTTCTATTTTTCTTAGGACAAACTGCTGAAAACTAAATTGCGATGGAATGCAGGCATCTATTCTGATCCACAATGGTTTATTGAAATGAACTGCATGGGAAACATTCCTTCCCTGTATGTATGCAGGAACAGCAAGTGGGGTGACCACTGCACGCCACAGGCAGAGGTAAAGACACTCTGCTTGGCAAAAGCAAAGGTGGTGCAGGTGGAATTAATCCCTGGTTAAATAATAACAGTCCCTTCAAAGCCCACTCAGAAGAGTTGCTGCTGTCAATCTAATGAGTTTTATTGGTTTATTACCATCCTATGTTTTCACATAGTCAAATCTTCAGATGTTTGTCTTCACTTGGTAAAGGCAAAAGCCAAAGGGAGGCCTGTGAAGCTCTGAGTCAGGTTGGTGTGAACGAAAGTAATTTTATTTTCTTTGTACCGCTAGCAAATAGATTTGCTACAGCAGCAGCAATAGAGTGGAAGGTTTGCTTGGGAAAAAAAGTAATTCACTTTCCACAAGGTATCTGTTTCATCTAGAAGTTGTTCATGCCACAGTCAATTCCCATTTCTCTGTTTTTCTCCCCAGAGGTCCCTAATGTCAGCTACAGGCTGCTTCTGGTCACTTTCCCAAGGGAAAGCTTTGCGTTGCATTAATGGCTGGAAAGGCAGGGATACAGAACAGCATGAAAATACATGGAATATAAGGCTCTAATGACAGTAATAGTGTATTTTAAACTCAGGGTTCCCCAGGGTATTACATCAGTAACTCAGCTGAGACACTGAAGCAAGGGAAGAACTCTCACATCATTTAACCATTTGCTATAGTAGATGAAAAGAGAGAAGATACTTTGATTAAAGCTCCTCAACAGTGAAAGCCTAAAGCCAAAATCTCCCTGTATGAGCCCAGTGACCTCACGTTTGCTCTCGCAGGTTCTGGTGCATTCAGAGGGGAGAGAAGTCAGGTAGAGCAGCACAAGTACAGGGGCCCTGCTCTGCCTGCACAAACACTTGCACAAGCAGAATTTTTTTTATTAGGAAGGACCTCCTGAGATCTTCCAGTTCTACCCCATGTTCATTCATTCATTCCCCCTTGCAAGTACTACAGACAGGACCCATTGATGAACCACACGAAATTCCCAGCTACAAGCAGAGAATTACAGATTTTTTTTTTTTTTTTTTAAAGATATCCATTTGCCAGGGCTGAAACAGTAACTGAAACACACCCACAGCCTTCTGGAACATGTAAGTACCAGCAACAGGCACAGGAATGACTGTGGATGTTCATTTGCTCTTTTATTTCCACTTGTCTCTTAGCCATCCCAGGTTTCTCCAGCTTGCATATAAATGTCTTTCTCTTGAGAGAGATCTGGTTATCCCAAGCAACAAGACATGCCAAAATTCTAGCTGAAGACAGGGAGAATGATGGTGGCTGTTCATTATTTCTCAAAGACAAATTGAGCACTTCTCAAACTTGACGTAAATATTTTAATAGTCAGATTATCTGTCTAGTCTCAAACTTCATGACACAGAAAGCAAAAATGATTATGTCTTAATATTCCACATTCACAAGGGCCTAATTTCATTAGAGGGCTGCATTTTTGTTCTGTGCAAAATTCAATGACTTGTGGTTGTGTATTAACGAAATATTGAAGAGGAAATGAAAAGTATACTCAGTCAGGTTTCATTTTCACAAAACTATAAGCACAGACAAGAGGGAATATAAATAGTGCACATTGGAAGCCTTCATTATTTAAGCTGCATGTAAGCACTTCTTTCATCAACAGAGACTAAAGAAAGGAGAATTATACCACAGATCACTTTTGTTTTTCTTCAAAATTAGATAGGTAAAGATAGCAGACTAGAACTTACTAATAAGTGAAAGAAGGCCTTAAAAATCTGAAGAAATAATAAACTGATCCGCCCAGCTGTAGCTCCTCCAAGTTATTCTGTCTCAATCCAAACACCTTCAACACTGGTCCTTCTAAAAAGACCTTTTCAATCTTTCCTTGCCTTTTACAATACACCAGTGTTGCTCAATTCATTTAAGGCTTAATTCATGAATAAGAAACCACATTTACTCCACGCTCCTGCTTGGGATCTATCACACAGCTGGGATGAAAGAGCCTTGATTCAGAAGTTGCCAGGAAGCTGGGTCACAGTGGTACAGGGGCAAAGTTTAGGCCAATACAATGAAGCCCACAAAAATTTGAGTAATATGCACTTCTCATCACAATACACAGGAACTTACACTTACCCAGTCCCACAAAATACTCCTTACAGATCCCAAAGGTCTCGTTGAAGAGAACATGAACAGAGACTGTGGGCATCAAGTATTTCTCACCCTCGGCTGAAACTGCTGGGATGGGGAAAAAAGGAGATGGCAATTGTAGCAGAATGTAAAGCAGAGCACTGTCTGTTCTCCAGTGCTACATGGCTGCTGACCAGAATAAATAATGATTTTCCTCATCTGAAGCTTAAGAAACACTTTGGGGATCACATGCATGTTGCACAGTGTTTAGAGAGAGGGGAGAGGAAAGCACCTTCCAGTGTTGGACAGGAGGGGTTGTGAGCAGCTCCCAAAGCCCACTCATGATGCTCAGGAGCACTAAAAGCATCTGTGTGGCTGCCTCCATCGGGCAGCAGCCCCCTCAGTATGCAGTTCACATACAGCCTTACCTCCACAAGAGAAACATTCAGCACGGAGGTGATGGGGGGGGAAGAAAAAATAAAATCCATTGGCGTTCCAAAACATTAAACATTGGGAAAGAGTGTTTGCATCTTACAGAGAGTTTGCTGTGAAATTCTCAACTGCCAAATGAAATGCATCAGTGCAAAAAATAGCAGAGAAATGCCAAACGATGCCATCATGTCCAGAACCGCAAGCATTTCCTTGTATTCACTATCCCCATAGCCAGACAGGGAGGTTCCTCCACCCAGTGTGACTGTAACTTCCCTAGTAGAAATACCACGGGCGCTGGAGTAAAGCATTGAATGTGGTTTTTAAGGCTGATGATTCAGCTCAGAAGTGGCACACACGCAGCCAGGCTCACTGGAGTATCGTTTTGCATCTGCGAGCAGCAGTTGGAGGCGCTGGGAGTATCCCCTACAATTGTTAACCAAATGGAAAGATTCCCCTTTATCCATTTCAATCGAGCCATTACACAAATCATCACCTTCTCTTCCCAGAGCAAGGATCTGGGAAGGAGATGCAATTTGCAGCTGAATGGGAAACTTTTGTTTACAAAGGGATGAGCGCAGCTTCAGCAGCAACGGGGCTGTCCCTATCTACACCTGCTCCTGCTACTTCAGGAATGCTGGGCTTGATTCTCCTGTAGAACTATACCCAGTGCAAACTGAAGACATGGAAATGATATCTTGAGGCTTCTTGAGAAAGGGAATAACTGCTGAGGGTTGTTTAATGCAAAGCTCATCAGCTCATCTAATAGCAGCATACCCCAGTTCCCGTTCTGCCCCTCCTCTTCATCCTATCTCACTCTCTCTATTTGGGAATGCAGAAGCCTCACCTGGCAAAACTCCAACTCTCTTTGCAGCCACAAAGCTCTTTCTTGGTTCCCCCTTGTGCCATCCTCTAGCTCCTCTCTAGCCTTTCTCACTGTCCTCAGATACCAGGCTCCTTCTTGCAGTCCTACTTCTCTCTTCCAGCCCACATCCTTCCTCAGACCTTTCATATCAACCATCCCATTGGTTTCTTATCACACTGTTCTTGTCTTCAACATCCTGCCATGAAACACTGCTCTTTTTCCTTAACTGAAACTGTAATCTGTTAAACTAACATCCAGATCCTGGTTTCCATCTGTATTCCCAGTCTCTGTGTCCCACCTGCTGCATAGCCAGCCTGTTCTTTACTGCTCTGCAGGGACACCTCTTTTAGAGCAAGAACTAAATCTCCCCACACAGTTGTCCTTGATTAACTGCAGTTAAATCTAGGAAAATCCCATTCAGCTCCTGACTCGAAGAGTCCAAAACCACTTCACGTACTTCAAGGAATGAAGCAATGGCAGTATCACAAATCTCTAACAAGCACATGCAAATTATGACTTAGATTTTTATTTTCCCAGTTAAAAAAATGTGTTCCGTACACAGGAATGGCAGGAGGGGAAAAAAATATTTCACAGGGAGTCTGCAATCCTTCCAAATTTCAGATACTAAATTCGGTCTAAGCTTCAAGCATCAACACACTTAAAGTGCCAAAATAAGATGATCAGAGTATTTTTGACATGGGCAAGCAAATGTATTTTCATTCTCATTCTGAGAAACATCTGGATTCTTACTGTAACATGCCCAAAACTCAGCCTAAGTTTGTTACTCCAAGAAGAAACCACAGGCAACACAAAAAAATACAGCCCTGTGCCCAGGCAAAATATTGCAAATGAGCTAACAGCAAAATATTATTAACTTTTCTATAATCCACAGTCTTCAGAAGACCTACAGACAGTCATGTCAGATTTCATAATGGCCTTGGAATGTATTATACATTAAATAAATATTGGTGGAGGTTTGCAAAGGCATAAAGGCTATCAGAGTACCCAGCTTCCCATGAAATCCAGTGGGAAGAAAGGAGTTATTCACAGGAAAAAGGAAAGTACTTCAAGAACTTGAGTGAGTTTATGAGAGCAGACTGGGAATCTTGGAAATCCTTACCTGAGCTGCCATTTCACTGCTGGTTCCTTAACATGGATAAGGACACATGCCATCAATCCAAAATCCTGCACCAACACCTACCAAAAACCTCAGCCTTGACAGGGTTGAAGAATTCAGCCCATGTGTCACAGCCAAGCCTGGCCTGAGCCCAGACATTATGTCTTTTTTTTATTATTATTTTCCCATCTGGATTAAGAAGCTCCCATTTGGTGGGTTTTCTCAAATTATCTCATAAATCTCATTTGCACTGCCTACCACTTAAGAGATTTTTAAAAAAGGAAGATAAACTGGAGTAACTATGTGCTGGATATATGTTTTAAATTAGTTTATTTGCTGTAATATTTATCTTAAAGGTAAAAAGATAGAAGAAACCAGAGAAGATGGAAGACAAGAAAAAAACCACAAATTCCAATTTCTATTTTATCCACTAGGAAAACAAAAACAAACAACAAAACCTAAACATTTCCTCCTAACTACAATCCTGGTCCTAAGTTCTCCCTTTAGCAGTTCATTCTAAGCAGAAATTACATGTTTCCACATTATTTAACCCTGCCCCGTCCCAAAGATAGTTCTTGAGTTTTGTCACCCTTCACAACAGCTGCTTTTTCTTAACTTATTCAGAAGGTGAAAGGAGGGGACAGAGGGAGCGTGGAAAAAGGGCTGTTTAGGGCTGTCTTTTGGCTTTGGCCAAACATCATCCATGAGAGTAGGAAACGACACGACGCAATGGGGTGAAGGTTCTTGACTGTTTACAATTAAACACCCAAACCACAAGATATTTGTTATTTCGTCTTTGACATGCAAATTTTAGGAATCCAAAATAGAGCTCTCAAAAAAAACCGAAACATTTTTATGTGACGCTGAATTGTGGCTTACAGTTCTGATGTAAAAAGAAAAAAAAAATTACCTTGCTCCAAATGTGTTTGTGCTGACGGTTCTATCAAAAAGCTATTAGAACCTGCAGAATGTTTTAAAAGCTGTTGGAAGAAACACCACTTCCATTTAATTGTGCATGTTTATGGAGGGGTTTTTATAAGCTTTACAGATGTAATTCCTGCTATTTCAGCACAAGTCTTCCCTTGACTGGACAGAACTCGTGCTGTACCTGGAATCCACAGCACCTCTCTGTGTTCCTTTGTCATCTAAAAACTTCCTAAATTCCCACAGAGAGATAAAGTGGACTCTAATATGTAAGGGGGACAAAGGAACTGTTTCCCAGGGCTGGGAGTGTAATTTCTGGCATGATTTGTCTCTCCATTCCAGTACACAGCCACTTCTTGCTGCAGCTACAATTTCAACTGGCAAAGGGGACTAAAGGGCTTTTTCTAGGAGCATGGAGGATTAGGTCACTTGAAAGGCTAAGAGAAGGTTTTGTGAGGGAGCTGCCTGCTGTATCCATCATCAGAAATGCAGCTCTCCAGCTTCCAGCCTCGTTTGCACACATACAACAAATTAAATTAGGTTTGCCAAAAGAACACTGTGACACGGCGTAATATGCACCTTAAATTTTAGATGGAATTGCTTCCTATACCCATGTTTGCCTTAACACTGTAAATATGGAAGGGTGTAGCCCTTAACAGGCTCTTATCAGTTAACTACATAGAAATAAGAAACAGTTGGTGAGTTTTTGAAAGTATTGACTCAGCAGTTTACTACAAGAGATGACTTGGCTGCGCTGAAAGAAAAGACTGGGGAAAAAAAAAGAGAGCTCTCTGCAGGCAGTTGGCTCTCACTTATGCTCCTTTTAAGACTCTACATACCAAATTTCAGTGTGTTGTGAGGAAGAATATAATTAGTTTGCTTCCCCTCCCTCCCCTTTATATAACAAAATAGTGAATTATTTATGCAGTATCTGCTTTCCAGATTTTTGAATATCAGTTAAGGTTTTTGCCAATAAATAATAATAGTAATAAAAAAATCACAAAACAACATTGGTTTTTACAGGCCAAAGCATGGAGCATGCTATAATAAAACACAGTTTATCATCTGGTGAGCCTGATCTCACAACACACGTGAGCTTGAATTAAACAAGACCCTTCACTTGACTTCTTGCTTGCACAAACTTGCCAAACTGGAGCTTCAAGACTTCATGCACAAGAAAAAAATGAAAATGTCCTTTTTACAGGGGTATCTGAAGCAAGCAATGATTCATTCACAGGCATATGGAGCATATGGGCCTGGCTAATCACAAGGAAAAACAAATTGGAGAATGAGAACTTGTCCCTTTATATTCAGGAGAGTTTCACCAACACTGACAAAACAGCAGAGTATAAAATTAAAAATGACATTTTATTTACAGAAACAAGTGTTTCCATCTTTGCCTTATCCTCCCTATTATTTCTAAACTGCTGAGCATAAAAGCACCAAATACTGAGCCTATTGTTGATGATTACTATTAGACTGTAGAGCTGAAATCTTGGATACTTTATTTTCTGGAAATACTTCTACTGTCCCACAGCCATTCCTAAACATCTCTAAAAATCACTGCCTGAAGCCTTGCAAACCATTAAACCAGGTTTAGGCTCAGTCCAGATTCTTGAAGGAAGCACAGTTCCAGGTAATGTCCTAATTACACCATGAGATCCTGCACACCATCATGTTTTGACCTAAATGGTTTACAAGCTTTTAAGTTCAGCCTGAATTCCAAAACTGAGCCAGAAACAGACACATTTCTCATCTGTGGCACCTTCAGAAAGAGTTTACAACTAGTGAGTGCAGTAACAGCACTAGCAAAGCCAGAGAAAGGAAGCTGTGGGAGCTGGACAGCAAACAAAGGACATGGAACACTGGGACAGCAAGGAAGAACAGGAATACCATGACACAGGTAAACAGAACAGCTTTAAACTCTTTTTCTAGGTAGGAAAAAGGAAATAATCTTCTGGTAAAGCCTGGATTTATTTAAACACTTCGACTGACAGCAAGGATGGGAAACATCTCGGAAGAGTTTTACAATGTTGAATTCAATGTGTTTAAAAAAAAAATCCAAATGAAACCATTCAATCATCAGTGCGTAACAGATACAGATAAAGCCAGTGTTCTACATCATCACAATTTCATTAGAGCCTTTGAAGCCACGCACCTTTGATCTGAGGCAAGTGATAAATGTGTTATGTTTTAAGTGGACTATTACATGTTCTGTTTAACACAATGGTAGGTCTGAGCTGGCACAGTCATGGTGCAATGAGGAAATAGCCTGAATGGACCAGTCACAAAAAACCAGAGGCATCTGCTCCATGCTTTTCAGATAAACAGGTGCCTGGGCACCTAAGAGTTTCTAGAGTCATGACAAGTAACACCCACCCAGCCTGGGGGATGAGGGACTGGACACTCTTTGCAGAGCAGAAGCTTTGCCTTTGTATTTCCGAGTACAAGTGTGAGGAAGTGTGGCTCGTAAATATTTCCCAGTGCAACCAGACAAGACCCAAAGGCAACAAACCTTCCTCTAAGGGGCCCTCTCTAACAGAAAGTAGTCAAATCCAGGGTATTTGTGTCCAATTTTGGGACACACAAATGGAGTGCCCACTGAGGAACTGAATCTCTCATTACAAGGTCTTAATGCAAGCCCCAGTTTCAGTCAAAGGCAGCAAGACTGCCCTAAATTTGGCTACGTGAGGTTTTTTTTCTGAGCAGACCAGATTTCCACAGCTCTAATAAAAACAGCTGTCAGACACTTCCAGTCCTCCAATCTGAAATTCTACTTCCTATCCATTAATGGTTCTGAATCCCTTAATTTATCATAAACCTCAACCAGAGATGTTTCATTGTTTAAGAAGAGGTTGGCTCAAAATGCATTCTAAACTGAGCTCACAGTATTTGTGTGGGTTTGTTTGGTTGTTTTTTTGACCGCCTACACTGAGTAATCAGCAGTTTGCTTGTGTTTCTAGTTTTTAAAGAAAGAATGTTATGGCTGGATTCATCTGAAAGCAACAAAAGCAGAAACCAGACAAGTGTACTTCAAAGCAGTTAGGGTAGCAAGATATAAAATAAAATAAAATTTAAAAAAATAATAATAAAAATAAAATAAAATAAAAATAAAAATAAAAATAAAAATAAAAATAAAATAAAAATAAAATAAAAATAAAATAAAAATAAAATAAAAATAAAATAAAAATAAAATAAAAATAAAATAAAAATAAAATAAAAATAAAAAAAATTAAAAAAAAATAAAAATAAAATAAAAATAAAATAAAAATAAAATAAAAATAAAATCCCACTTACTTTCTGTTCTAGTGCACTGGGTTGGATGTTATGGCCCTCACTCATAAACCAATAAATATGACACTATTCCTTTATCTCTTACACCTGCCCCTATAAACTGTTCTAATCTATGAAGTCTCTGTGAGCTCTTTCCTAGTATCAGTACCTTTGCCTGCAGCTGAGCACAGTACAGTTACCTGCCCAAAAAGTGAAAAGCAGTCTGTAAGGACTGTTAATGAACACAAAATAATTGCCCACAGTGGCAGACTTGTGGCATATTTGTTAACAATATTGTGCAAACAGCCACTCAACCCACAGAGCTGCTGAAGTGGAAGAAGCAAACAAAAACCAGTGATTATCAATAGTCCAGTGAAAGGTATCAACTGCGGGGAACCATGGGAATGTAAACCCAAGTGTGCTCATTCCAAGGTCTAAAATATTTGGGTTGAATGCCTGCTCAGGATTTTTTGTTGTTGTTGTTGCTAGTAAAATGGAGGGGAGGGAAATAAAAAATGCAATCCACTTGCTATCCTAATCACATTTCTCAATGTTGTCACTGCTCAGAGGCTGACTGGAACAGTTCTGTCATTGGGGAAGACCCCTCGTGGAACAAAGGAGCTGTACGAAATCTCCCTTCTGGTTTGTGTTTGGCCTCACACTTTTTTTGAAAGGGAGAGCAGTAACTTTCGGTGGAGGCACTGTTGCCTCTTATTGCACATCTCTTCTTCCTGCAGGATAAATCACTTTCTGAAAAAAATCTTGGCCCACAATACCCAGCTCCTGAAGCTGCCACAGTAGAACACAGCAGCAATTTAGCCAAACATGAGTAATTATGATATTCTTATTTCTTATTCATCTTACTTCTAGGATGAACACTATTGGGCAAACTAATGTGAGCCATAAAATGCCACTATCAGAATACAGTATACTTATTTTCATACTTACAAGACAGTGCCAACACCTATGCAGTTAAATGGGCTTTGTAATCAACACATTGTGGACAGCTTTTAACTTAACCTAGCAATAAACACCTCTGACGTGCAGTTTTTCCTCATTCTATATAGAAAACAGTGTACAAAAGCTTAAACTCAGCTCTTTCCAATTGCTGCTAATTTATACCTTATTCTGTCCTCTATTTTTCTAACTCGGACTAATGTAGCTCAGCTAGGGTTTTTGGGGGGGTTCTTTGTTTTTGGTTTTTGTGTGTGTGTGTGTGTTTTTTGGGTGGTTTTTTTTTGTTTGGGTTTTTTGGGGGGGGGGGGTTGGGTGGGGTGGTTTGGTTTTTTTGGTAATTGAACATTAAATATCCCCAATAATTGCATTTAACAGGAATGTTTGTATTTTGGGATAAAACTCCACACACTTTTAATCTAAGGCTCCCTTGAGGTCTTGATACAGAGATTAAGATGTTTATAAGCTGGCTGGAGCAGCTTCAAGAGCATTCTCAATAAGACAACAGTTCCTCCTCTTCCTGGGTAACCACAGAGAAGCACAAGTGTTCAACACCCCTTTGGGACTTCCAATAGGTAGAGGAGAAAAAAAACCAAAAACAAACACTCAGTTCATACTCTGTTCTCTCAATAGCAGAGGGCCTGATAAAGTCAGGTGCCCCACAACTCCTACAAGCAGCTGATTATCACTGAACACAAGCATCTTGAAAGTGCAGCTCAGGTGGGACCATTTTTAGCTCATCTCCACTCACTGAGAGCTCAGCAGCTGCTCTGGGTTTCTGCAGGATATTGGTTGTGAGGGTCTGGAGACTGAGAGATGTGTAACTGCAGTGTTGCAGAGATACTTCTTGCACCTCCAAATTATAAAACGTTAAGGAGTAATTCTTTGACCCTGTACTAGCACAGATTGTGGCCTTTAAAATAAAAAACAGCACCCCAATAGCACAGAAACAGCTCATAAAATTAGGCTTATTCCCTTTCATACCTCATATTATTTGTACAATTATACTATACGAGTTCTGAAAAGTCTCACATAGCTCTGCAGTGACTAGATTTCCACTAATGAGATTTGGACGCGTATTCCAGCCCTTTCATCAGCAACAAGGAAACTGAATGTTCCCTGGTAATCAGTTCAGTGCAGTCATTATTTAACCCGCAGACAATGTATGGCAACAAAGCCTAAATTTTCAACCTTGAGAAGGCAGCAAGCTCTGTGAGCTGACCCTGCTGAGGGCAGGCAGAAGCCAGGGATACTCCTTGTAGGCAAGGGATGGAGACACACTTCATCTTCTAATGAGGAAAAAATTCAATAAATCTGACCCACTGCTGAAGCTACAAATAAGGAAAATCACCAGGCTGCACCCAAAATTACGGATACAGGCTGCACACAGAGCTTAAAGATAAAGCTACAACACCAACAGGCATCAGCTTCGTCCCTTTTTTTGGGAATGCTTCAACAACAAGAACAGGCATAAAGACAAGAGTAAGTCCAACTGCTTTGCACTGCAGGGAGGTTCCTTTATTTTTACTCTCACTCCAGACAGTGACAAACACATAAGTGAGAGAAAGAGGTATCAGCTCCCACCAGGCTGCAGTGCAAGGGCTCTTTGAGCACATCTTCCTGATGTGAGCTTCAGCACACCCCTGTGTGATCTCAGCCAGAGACATACATCCATCCCCAAAGGATGCCATTCAGAGACACTATCTGACACCAGGCAACAACATAAATGTGGTCAGAAGGGACCAATCCACGTGCTTGCAACAAGATGGTTGAATTCTAATACATTCCAGTATCTTCATTTCAGCATCCAGAAAGGACTTTGCTATAAAGCATCGACATGCCATTGGTTTGTACAGTTGTATTTGTACTCCTACTGAAGTTGCTCAAAGCAAATGAGACTTATGGAGTATAACAAAATCTAAAAATAAGCTAAATATGATTATGTGAAAGGGGGTTTATTTACTTTTATTTTAAAGGTGGACATTCCCTGCTTCTGCTTAAACAGAGCAGATGGGGCATCCCACTTTGAGACAGAAAGAAAACACAGGCTGAAGGAGGAAGAATCCCTAGTCATTGCCAATTTATGTTTCTGCAACAGCAAAAAGTCTCAGCGATTGTTAGGTCTCTCCCCACTTGAATACTGACCAAAACAGGAAAGTGAATTACTTTTAGTTCTTTATATATTTAGTTCTGCTATTGTAAACCTTGTGCATCTACCTAGATTTAAGCATGTGAATATTAACAGATGAAAAAGAAAAAAAAATATTTGAGGATCTGGATAGACTAGGAAGTTGCTGGGAAATGAAGTTTACCTGCAAAATCACTGTAGATTTGTACTTCAGATGTGTCTCTGCTTGGTCGCTTACCACCAAATCTCACTTGAGTTAAACCTCCTTCGAGTAAAACACTGATGGTTACCTTCTTTAAAGTTAACCCCCACACACAACATTTCAAGCCCATGCCATGGGGCAACATTGGCTGCAGTAGCCTCCCAAAAAGGCCAGGAGGGTGCCAGCTGTGACTCCAAGCATCCTGTCACCTGAGAGGACAAGCCATGTTTCCCTGTGTGGCAAAACCAGTTGCTCGGGCTCTCCAGCCGGGGACTTTGTGTATGAACACGTTTTGCAAATATGTGTCACTTCTTATCTGGAAGTGAGATTTGGTGGTAGGAGACCAGGGCCAGGAATTCCCCATCCAAATACAGGCTCGGTCAAAGCCTTGCCAAGTTATTTGTTCTACTTCTTGCTTCTTTTTAACATCACCATTGGTAGTCAGATCCTTACGGTCTTGTAGATTATAAGGGTGGCGTTAAACTAACCTCAGATACACAAAAACACAATGACTTCTGCTATTGCTAAAACTTAAGTATATTTTAAATTTACAAGAGAGCCAACAACGAGCTAGGCAAGCAAGCACATACCTTTGCAAAAGCCACATCCATTCAGTTGTGTTTCGAAGCAGCTCCATGCTGTGTGCCATAATAATCATGCACCCCCAGCGCAGGTAAAATCCAACAGCAACCTGCTGAGTAAAGGATGGGATGTGCATTGCACAATCCCTATCACGACTTAGCCAAATGCTTTTCAGGATCCATTTCACAGGAGGGAAATCAGACAAGAAAAACCGATTTTATATATATATATATATATGTATGTATGTATGTATATAATTTTTTCTTTTGAGGTCAGGCAGTATCAGAGGCTGACCTGCATTTCCAGAGGTCTCCCCTAAACCACAGCTAGAACTCAAAAGCTTTTCGTAGCCTAAAACTCTGGGCATGAATTCTGGCAGCTGCCTCCACCCCTCCTCCAGAGCAGGCGACTCAGCCTTCCTTCCCAGAAAAGAGGTAATTAGAAACACACTTATTACCAGTGATTGGAAATAATTACCAGGTGAGATTACTTCCTACAGAGGACCTGGTTCTCTTAGCAAGCCCAAAACCAGCCAGCAAAAAGAGCTTGTGGTTCAGTGACAGCAATTTTCTATCTGTGACACAAATCAATGCATTATATAATTAACACCCGAGTTATTCCCGTCCACTCGACTGGTTTTGTTTGTTCCCCTTGAAGTGAATTCTCTCACCCTGATGCTAAAGCAGTCAAAACAATAAATGCTGCAAGTCAGCTTCTAAGGGAATGGGGCACCTCTCCTCCCAAATAGGGTGCCATATGGACTCCCTTCATGAATAAGGGATTTCCTTTTAAAGTCACAGAACCTTTCAGCATTTAATGGCTGGTGCTGCTCAGGTTCCTTTTGTGATTTGTACCCCAGGGACACAGAGCCCTGTGCACCACCAGCTTCTTTCCTTGTTTTTCACCCCTCGTTCTCAATCTGTGTAAATAAGATGCACAGCATCCGCTGGTTAATAAACAAACTCTCACTTTGATTGCACTTTCAGTTTCCAAGTGCAGAGCTGACTTAACGACCAGGAATAAATGTGTTTGGGCTTTTGGTGCCCTTGGAAGATTGTTCACAAATACGTGATTCATATCTGATCCTGGACATTAACACTTTCCTTATGACTCATACATGGAGTTAAACAATAAAACAGAAAGCTTATTCAGGTTTTGTTTAACATGCATAAAGCACCTATTATTAATATTTTTCAATTTAATTGTTTAGCAACTTGCCGATCCTATTATTAGCTGAAAGGAGGGGATGTTTCCACTTCTGTCTAAAAATAAATAGATGTTTTTGAATTTACTCTGATTCATATTTAGGATCTTTCAGCAACAGTTCAGAACATAAATTAAAAAAAAGCCATCAAGCACTGTATGGAGCAGGGTATGTACCTCCCCAACCTGCCCACAGAACGTTATTTGAATGGATAGAAGTCAACTGCCCTGTGTTTCTTGTTCTGTAGAGCACGATGTGTGCAACACTCTGATCAACACACAATTTCCTCACATTGTTTTCCTTTCCAAAGTGAAGGATAAACCAGAAAACTTGTCCTTCCTCAGACAATAGAGCCTCTAGGTCTTCTATCTGGTCCCTACACGTTAGGATGTTCACTGCAATACAATTCCCGGATAAATTGTAATGAGCAACTGGCAAATCTGAAACCCATTAAGAGTTCAAGTTCAGTTAAAAAAACCCTGAGGGGTTATTTTTAAAACTTTATCCTTCACTATTCAGTATTCTTTTAAAGTATGTAAAATCATCATAATTGGGCCGAATTTGTAGTTTCACTGCAAATAAAAACGCTCCTTGGCCACGTGCAGGAACCATGGAAGTGCTAGGCAGAGTTTGTAAGAATCATACTGTATTGTAGATATATATTCAGGCAAAATATAAGATTTTGGTCTCCAGTTTCAGCCTGCAGGACAGTTTCCTATATTGGGACATGCCTGTCTGCCTGGAGTGTGGACTCTGTTGCCCACATGCTGCTTTCAAACCAGTTTTACAAACCCGCACCTATCTTTATGCAAGCTATTTCTAAACAACGACAGCAGTAAGTGTTCCACTGCAGACAAAGCTATTTAGTTTGCTCCATCAAGCTTTTCCAGAGGGTAAATTCTTCTAAAATACTAGAGGACAAATTCAGGAAACACACTGATGACACAGGACCATGTTCTGCAAATGTTGCTCTTGTCAGTAACCCAACAAGTGATGAGTAAGAACCTCCTGGGCTCCATCCCAGCCCTGGTGAAGTTACTCACAAAAGAGTCACCCTGTAGGTGTGAGGCTGGCCCTAAATTCAGAGGCTGGCTCTGCCTTGAGAATGCTTTCAACTCTGCCCACTAATTTGTGTAATTTCCAACTGCTTCCTGACTTTCCATGCTCCTCACCAGTGGCAGTCGTGGTCTTGGACACGTTGTCTTCAGCAGCTGACCTTGCAGAGGCAGGAACAGTGATTGCTGGTGTTGACAAAGCCTTTCTGCCCTCCCAGCTGCAGATGCTATTTCAGGATGGCTGAGCAAGGACAGGGAAGATGGGGAAGTTACTCACAAGCAGACACCAGGACCAGTCATTGCCCCCACATGGCTAATAATTCAGTCCCAGAAAACTACATTTTTGGTAAAATAATGTTAACACCTTACCCCTGTCTCTCCAGCAGAGAATAAATGGAAAATCCTTCCCTAGGGATGAAGCACCATCCCCAGTTTCTCCCTCAGGTTTCCACAGACACAAAGGAAAAGGGAATAATGTCCATGCTTCTCCTGCTTGCTCAGGAACTCCAGCCTGCTCACAGTTACCACATCAAATTGAGAGGGATACAACTGGACCCTCACTGCCCTGCCAGCTGGGCATGCTCCCATTATCCCTCATTATATGGTTACATTAGAGCAACATCCAAGAGCCTCACCTGTGAAGGATTCTCTGGGAATAGGTGCCTCAGGCAGCAGGAGCACTCCCAGAGGACCTGCCCCAGATGTAGCCTGTAGATGTCATCTCAGAGTGATACCATGCACCTCTTTCCTGGCTGGAAAGCCACCTGAGGGTACTGGAGAGCCACCTGAGGGTCCCCCAGGATCAGCCAACCAAGGATGAGCAGCCAGAGATTGACCCAGCTGGGCATGGCGGGCAGCATTCCCACTCGGCACCATAGCTCCGCAGGCAAAACGCTTCCACGTGTTCCTCCATTCCAGATTGCCTCACAAAGCACAATCCAGATGCAGGTTTCACCATGCAGCTCTTATCTCAGCACCAGATGACCAAAAAAACCGAAGGGAAATATGAGCAGGGGAAGCGACTCTTGGTGTTTTCGTGCGCCGCTTGTTGCTAGGAAAAATATTTCCTTAGTATCTCTGTGGGCCCTGCAAGGCAGCATCAGTAGAGTTCTGCTGGTTGCCAGAGAGCATAAAACAGCAAATGTCAGGAAAAAAATAGGAAGAAGAAGTAAAGCTTCAAGAATGTTCATGAATGTCTATCCCTTCACACGGTCAGTGAGGAGACACAGAGACACACGCACCTCCAGTCTTTTCTGGAACAAACCTTGGGAGCTTCTTCCCAAGGTATTTTTTCTAAGTTCTACTTTGTTTGTTTGTTTTTCTGTGGGGTTAGTGTGGTTTTTTATTATTATTGTTTGTTTGTTTTGTGGGTTTTATTTTTGGCTTGGTTTGGTTTTGGGGGGGTTGTTTTTTTGTTTTAGAAGGCTGAAAGCAGTTATTCATGTCAGGCCAGCACAGGGTGGAGGGCTGCCCCTCTTTGCTTAGTGCTGAGCATTCAAAATGGGCAGAAAACAGAGGGAAGGGGGCTAGCAGGTCCAGGGCAGAGCATCCTCTCCCCAGGGATGGTGGGACCTAGGTCTGCCCCAGTGACACTTGTGGTCATAAATGGCACCAGATACCCCAGAGAGGAAGGCAGAAAACCCTTCTGGTCTGGATACCCCACACAGCTCTGAGCCCTGCTGAGACTGGTGACAGCATCACGGTATTCCAACCTTCCTAGAGGCCAAAGGATAACCCATTTCCTAGGCTAGCTATTCATCCATCCTTCTGCTAGCAGCTGGGGCCAATGACAATGATGAAGGGCTGGGGGTGGAGAGTTTGAAGCTGGTTATCGCTCAGTTTGCTTCAGAGGAGCCACAGAACAATTCAGTGGATCTGCCTGAGCTGGGTATCGAGCCCCCATTAAACATTTTCCAGCCTCCACTGATCATCCTCCAAATTGTCCCATGGCTGCTCCCATTGCTGACTGCTGTTTGAGTTCTCACATGGTGCTGCTCTTTGAATTTTCAGTTTTTCACAATAAAGTGGTCTTCCCCATTTCTCTTTGCATTGTTTTAGAAGCCATTTGTTTTTAAGTAAGACTCTTTTTTCCCCCCACAAAAAGAAAGAGCAAGACTTTGTCTGAATATAAATCCCATACCCAGAACTGTGCTGACATTTGTGCACAGAGATGTGCTTTCCAGTTTATTCTATTGTGTGCTTTTTTTTTTCCTTTTTTTTTTTTTCCCTTTTAAAAGTAGTTCAGTGGAAAGTTTGGATGATTCCAGGCAAGTATCCTTTAACACCACCAGAGAAATAGCCTGAAAAACTGGAAATAAGCCTCAGTATTGCCAGAGGAATTATGTATGGGTTGTAGGTTCCTTGCTTATGCGTTATTTAATTTATCTCAAAAAAAAGATAAAATTAAAAAAGGACAAGTTTCATTGGTAGCACCAGCAGCTGTGCTTCTCTCCACCTGGATATATCAATGCAAGTGCAGGACTTCTGCTGTCCCAGGCACCTGCCTTTGTAGAGCCCACCACTGGAGCAAGCACAAGGCTCACGTTGGGGCAGGTCCCGTCTCCACCAAGGACTCTGACTCCATTTGTAGCAGCACAATTCCAGCTATGAGTCCTTGCTGATGTCCAGCAGAGGCTGGGCACCCAGGAGGACACCAGGACATGGATACTGCCGTCGGTCTGGATTGATGTTCCCAGGGGACACTAATCCCGGTGGTTACCTGGCCGCGCCGGGTTTGCCCCAGAACACCCAGGTGAAAGGCTGGAGCATTATTCCACGGCGCCATCTAGCTCCCACTAAAGGAATTCTGTCCACAGCTCTTCTCCCTCATCTTTCTGACCCAAGCCTTAGCTAATACTCCGCAGAGAAAACGGGGAAGGTGGTAAACGATGAGAAAAAGTGAACGTCACTGCTGCCCCTTCTTGAACCTCCTGGGCGCCGGGAGAACTGGAGCCAGGCAAGCCGCCCCAGAGTCCCTGCTGTCCCTCTTGGGGAACTTTGCTTTTTCCTCACTCCGGGAATGACAAGTGGCTTGGCCGAAACACGGGGCAGAAAACCATTTTGGGTACAAAAAGCGCCCCCCGCCGTTCTTCCCCAGGTACCTCTCACCCCACTGCTCTGCGGCAGACAACAGCCAGAACACGCAACATCGACACCACGAAAAGAAAGACACAAATTATTGCAGCTGGCCTTTAATTTCCACGAATTACATATAACACATCACGTGTTACCTATTTTTTTTGTTCTGTTTTGTTTTTCTAGTGATAGCCACCGTGGTTAAGCTGAGCATTTTCCACCTCAAATATTCCAGATGATGGACAGATTCTGAATAGATGAGAATTCAGGCTAATTTCATACAAAGAAATAACATCTGATGGCTATTTCTTCTCTCTGAATACCCCTCACTTACCAGGCTCTCAGCCTCTAAGCCTGCTTGCTAGATAGGAAGGGCTCTGTGGCTTGCCCTAAAAATTTTAAGACACGGGGCTCTGCTTGTAGCCCTCTGGAAGAGAGAAGAGAGGCCAAGATCACACAAACTAGGAAATGCTCAAAAGCAGGGAGACAACTGTATGAAAACAGGTAATATCCAAGCAAAAAAAAAAAAACAAAAAAAACAAAACAAAAAAAAACAAAAAAAAAAAACAAAAAAAAAAAAAAAAAAAAAAAAAAAAAAAAAAAAACCCCAAACTTAAAACTCCAACTCAAGTCCACAGAACACTTGCCAACCTGTGAGTTAGGCTCCAGTGATGTATGGAATATATTTGCTCTGAGCCTATGCTCTGCTCTATGCCAGAAGCTTTTAAACCATCTTTACAAATATGTTCCCATCTTTTGCCAAGTGAATGTGCAATCTTTTTCCCCTCACGTTGGTATCTAGAGTTGCTCTTCCTAACTTAGTGATTTCTGAGGTTGCAGTTACTTCTGAATATTCTCAAATACTTGTTTGGTGTCCACCAAACTTTAGTGCTTTCTTATTTTAGCAGAACAAGCATTTTTTTGCATATTTATTTTGCACAAGTGCTTTACAAAAAGACCAACAAAACTGCCTAAAAATGCCTCAGTGATCAGTGGTGTTTTAGCTCTGCAGATTGGCAGGCTTGTCTGCTCTACTGCATTACTCTTGAAACAATAAGTTGTTTCTCCACTTTCCTCTGTGATCTTTTGTCCAGAGTGATCCTTTTTCCTCTCACGAAGCTGCCACGCTCTGTGTCTGCACCAGCAGGGACTTCCATCAGCTAGGCTTGGTTTTTCTGCTGTACCTCTTTGATGTTATATGCAACTCCTTTACATTTTCCCAGCTCCTGCTGTCCAAGAGGAAAGGTTGGATTAGGCTCCAAAAGCCTGGAGAGGTGGCAAGGACACACGACCAGACTGAACCTGCAAATGGTTCCACAAAGATGGGAACTCTGCCATCAGCACCTGACCCTGATGTTCTTTGGTCATGCCCTGACCTCTTTCCTCCTCATCCTTCACGTTACAGACGAGTAGAGTCAGCTGCAAGCCCTCCTCTCTGGATTTAAGCAACATTTGATAACAAAGATCAAGTTTGTAAGGAGATGAAGCAGGACCAGGTGTTGCTCAGTTGCAGGAGGTTGACTCCCTTCAAAACCCCTCACCCAGGAAGAACTGATAGGACAGGACCCTGCAATTGCTTCTGTGGATTGTATTTAGTGCAGCCAAGTGTGGTCCCGGTCTTTGTTAACTTTTAGGCTCAAGTGCTTGTCAGATATGAATAAAGAAGATTCCTCCTTTTCCAGGGGTCACAGCTGTACATAAAGCAAAAACTAAAATTAGAAACAATGACTTTCGCTAAGGAATGCAGGAAATGTTGTGATGTATTTTCATTGCAACCACATGAAAGCAGAATTGCTGTGGAAATAAAGCAACTCCAAATACACTGAACTTGCTGACTCAGTTGGTCCAGAAAAAAAATAAAAATCACAGGTCAGCAATTTGAAGCAGCAGCAGCACTAAATGCCCTGTGTCTGCAGCACTGATGTAATGTGCATTGCAACATCATATCTCCCTGCATGCTGTGCTCACCAGTTTGATGAGCCACAGCTTTTAGATGAAGCTTAGGATTTGCTGCATGTTACATAAGAGACTTTCCTTTACAGCTGAGGCTGGTAGGTGTTGGAACAACCCAACTTCTAAAGAAACAGGACTTTTAAAGGGAGCAATTTCCTCCAACTTCCTTCTGACCCTGATCTCAGGCACACAGCAAATTAAAAACCAGCACAGGTCTAGCCAATTCTCCTAATGCACCTAGAATTATCAGCACAGCAGCATTTTCCATTCAAAACAGTTATGCAAATAATCTTCTATTGCCACATGCAAATGATTGAATTGATTTTGTTAATTTTTCAAACAATTTCAAACAGATTTATCAGCACCTAAGAAGCAAAACATTAAGATAAAAGTGGGCATCTCTTCACTTCAAATTTTCCTTTTAATGTTCTATTTTAATAATGGCCATAAGAAATTATTAGCAGCTGATAAAAATCTCTTTAAAAAAAGAATATATCCTCTAGTCCATGGAAGGACAATAAAAAAAAACAAAACACCATACCCAAAACTAACTATGACAGAATTGTGGAATAATAGTTCCTGCTTTAATATTACAATAAATTTCTGCATTCCTGAAGCTGCACACACTGCTTATTTGGAAGTTTAATGAGCGGGAACCATGGCATTATATTATTAAATTTAAGTAGGGTGACTGCATTTAAAATAGAGATTTAGGGATCATTTTATCTTTTGCACATTATATTGGACAACTATGAAATACAAAGTAACCAGAAGTTAAATATAGAAACTGAACACACAGGAACTAATTTTTCTCCCCCTTTGTTTTGTCCTTCTGAAATTCACACCTTGCTGCTTCTGTTCATGAAAATCATGCAAGGTTTTGCACACATCATGATTTTTTTGTGTTCTGATGGAGTTGGGCACTCTTGATAAGTCTGGCCTTACTTTCTGCTGGTTTTTTCTCTTATTTTTCTGAGTATTGTTCATTGTCTGTTCAGAGCTCTCTGATCTTCTCTATCACAGCAATTGATTACGCTAATTTAACCCCCACCATGGCCATCCCATGTTATACACCCTTTCCTGCTTCCATTTTCCCTAATTTTCCAGTCACTGGGATATCCAAGAGTGTCTGAGAACTAGTTCATACACAGGCAAATGTTTCCCCATGGTGTCTAGAACCCTCCACACTGCTCTGCTACGAGAATAAGGCACGAAGTAGCAACACACTTTGAAAAAGCAGAGAGCACAAAGAAAAAAGGATTAAAGGGATCCCACAAAATACCAGAGTCCACTTCTTAGAAATGCTCTGCTTAGGCTAGGATAGTGCCTCTAGCCTTCGTTTTCCAGGAAAATTGCCATGACCATGTAACCAGCAGAATGGAACAGCTTGGTTATTCTCAGAGAAAGTGAGCTTTAATAGTGGTGCTTATTCTCCCTGAGGAATATTTCTGGATGGAAGGCACCAATATTTTGCTTTTCTTGCTGACAGTTCCCAGCCAGGCCAGGAGAGCCATGGTTCTCCCAGCCCTGAGCTGGTGCAATACATCAGTCATGAGCAGCTGGCAGCCCAAGTGCTCTGTGTGGAGCCACAGGGTTGGGCTGGGGAAGGTCGTGGTCTCTGCAAAGGGAAAGGAATGTTCATCAGGAAAATGAGATGAAATTTGTCAGCAGAGAGTGGCCAAGAAATTTTCCAGCTCTGATTTACTCACTGCTCTTGGCTCATCACTCCCCTTCTCTTTTTCTGAAGGATCCATCACCGAGCAAGTGGGTTCATGGAATAATAACAGCAATGACTTGCATCAGAGTTACTTTATTCCACAAGCTCAGGGATAACTGTGCTCAAACCTGTTCCTCTCAAAATACTGAAAGCAAACTTGGAGCATCCCATACTTTTAATTCTTTGCATGACTGTGACCTTGTCTTCCAGCCTTGAAATACAAGGTAATTTAAGGTCGAAGTGGCTCCAAAAGAAAAAAATAGACTGGAACAAGAATACATTAATTTAAGTGACATTTAGGTCAGTGCAATCTTTGGTTCGCTCATGAGACACCAATTTAAAGTCCAAGAGAGTAATAAAGTTGAGTAGCAAGAGGCAGCTCCAAGCTACACTGTGAAAGGAAGGAGAGAAACCATTGCACTAGAATCCTTGTTTCTTCTCATTTCAAATAAGAGATGAAGGACAGAGATATTTGCTCAATTAGTACTATTTGCTTATTTCTCCCACAATAAGAGCCATAATCCCATGTCATAGCATGGACCATTAGCATGGGTTTTTACCCCCATTTTAATCCTTAAGTGGCACAAGTGGAATATCTTCTGATATTGAGGGGTTACTTTTAATTGACATAATTCACAACCTCGGGTCTGAAGCTCATTTCCATCAGCTAAAATTTAGAAACCCTTAACTAGCATTTTTTTGTTTCCCCACAGGTTAATTTTCTTAGCTCAGGATGGCTCAGCCATCCTGATATGGTAGCTGCATGAGTAGAAAGAAATTAATGAAAGAATCCCTGTGGTTCAGGTATAAATAAAACATAAAGTCCTTCTGGTGATTGTGGTTTCTGTGGTAACAATGTGCTGTCCATCCTTGTTACCACTAATTTTTATATGAACTAGACCCTATTTCTCAGAGGGACAATTAATCCTTTCACTTAACTGACTGTGAAGATGGGAGAACTCCCAGAACATCCCAGAGTGTAACTGATACAGGTGATAATATGGCTACAGCAGGTCTAGCCAGGTACAGCAACCAGATCAGGAATTTTGAGCTGCCACAGACAATTATTCCTGACCATGCCTTTGTGAGACATATACACCTGTAATTTTCTCCTTTCTTACATGCATGGAAACACTCAAAAACTTCTCTGAGCATGGATTGTTTTTCAGGCACCCCTCACTTATGGAACAGCAGAAGAAAATGGGCACTAGCATGAAACAGCGATAAAGATATTTGCGTGCTGAATTCCTGGAACTGAACCATGTCCCTGTGCAAAGTTTACTTGTATTCTTTCTACTACTTGTATTCTTTCTGCTGATTGTTTCTTTAGAATGACTGGCCAATTTTATTTTCACTCCAGCTGGTCATTCCCACATACTTTGGATTTTATTCAACCTGCACTCCCCAGGTTTTGTTTTTTCTTTTTTCTTTTTTTTTTTTTTCTTTTGCAGTATCAGCCAGTAGTCAGGCAAACAAGGCACTGCAAGCCTAACCATAAAAGGTATGTGAAATTCAAGCTGTGAAAAAAAATCCTCTTGCTCTAATGAAGAGAATTGAAGAATTCTGACACAAGGAAGATGTGACCACCATGCTGAATAAAACACGTATGCAAGTTAATTTTGCAAATATAGACATGAAATATTTAAAGAAAGTGAGAGCAAGAAAAGAAAGGGATTCTGGGGAAAATTTTAAATGCAACATGTGAAGTTATAGATGTGCTAGAGAATTTTGGTGAGGATGGATATTTGCACAGATTCTCCTTCAAGCAAGTAGACCCCAGTGGAAAATGGAGCTACTTGAAGGCATTCTTTGTCTAGAAGTACCAGTGGAAAGAAAAACATTAAAAGTGGAATATTTATGGACTTTCAGAGTTCAGATGATCTCCAATGGTCTATCAAAAATTGCAAAACTTCCAACAAACTAATAGTTAATATGCTACAGATTTTCATTCTAGGAAAACTTTTTAAAGATGAGCATTTTATTTTCAGGAAAAGAAGTGATGAAAAATCAAACTACCTTTCTCAGGACAAAAAAGAAAAAATCACCTACATCAAAAAGCTGAAAGCAAATCAAACAAAGGATGCCCTATGCTGAGGGACAGGAATCCATGCACATTCTGCAAAAATGCTGAGATAATAGACAATTCTGACAAGTAAGCCTTTGTTTTCAAGGCAAGAAAAATCAACTTGGTTTTAGGTTTTTTGAATAGGTTTGTTTGATCTGTGTACAAGGGCAATGACAGTCACTCAGAATAGGAGACCGTTAGCATTAGCTGACAGGTCTTGGTCATAGGTAAGATTTGTAACCAAGAGTAGAGTACAAAAAATAAAATTAAAGTGCAATACAATCAGTCTGCAAAATGGTGGCTTTAACATGCTAAGATTAAGCACATCCAGAATGGCAATCCATGAATACATCACCAGGAATAGCAATTAACAATTAGAGAAGCATTTTTCTAACTGAGATTAAGAGCTGACAATAGCACTGAATGTTTGCCTCTCTCCAGTTTAATATACAATACTTTTTTAGCTACTGTTGTAAGAAAGAGCTCAAACAAATTTGGGGTGGGAAAAAAGATGACTCTTTCCACAGTAGTTATGTGAGAGGACATGGGTACATCAGGAGCCTGAACATCATTCTTGACCTTGCCTAGGAGCACTCTGCATCAGCCCTCTGAAGGAATCAAACCCTCAGTACCATAAAGCATCAGCCCAGTCCTGCCCTGTTTCACTTTCTGTGTCGAGGAAGTGACCACACCTTCCTTAACACTCGGTGGCTTCCTTAGGAGTCCCCACTGCAGAAAGTTTAGGGTGGAGAGAGGCAGCTGTGCCACTGAGAGCTGGGCTCCTTGTGGCAAAGTGGAAACACCAGGCAGGCTGGGAAAAGTTGCAGACTGTTCAACTGGGCTGGAAATTCGGTTCTGTAGTGATGATCCCATCACATTTAGGAATTTTATCTTTCCAGAAAAAAAAAACAACAAAACCAAACACTAAAACATACAGCTATAAATTGCAGTCTGCCATTCAAAACTTGGGCAGTATTTCAGATTCAGTGAGGCCATGTGATTCTGACAGGTGTAACTGCAGCAGTAAAATTCTTATGTACCCCGTGCACTGAAACCCTGTTGTTGTTATACAGCATTTTCTGGTCCAAGTCCTTTTCATTAAGGCATAATTTTCTTTTCCAGTTCAGGTGGTTCATAGCAACACTGACAAACAACGAAGAGTCAACCTATTCTGAAGCAAAGCACTTAGAAAAAAAAGATTATCCAGAAGTATTTTTGAGGTGCTCTTACACAGACCTCTTAAACTGTGATCTTTTTGAGACTGAAGAAAGGAATATTGCCTACTTGTTCTCAAGCCAAATTCCTCCTCCCCTCTCAATCCTAGCCTTTTTCTGGAAATCCTGCTGCTCACCGAAAGAGGCTGCAGAGGCGACAGGCTAACAACATTTGTTTACTGTGGATCTCCCTTTGAAGGGTGATTACAACAACATCATTCTGCATATCCGGAGGGTGGATTCCTTATCTCCCCGAAGGAGAAGGAGAACAATCACATATTTGAGAAGTTCAAACAAAAGCGCACACAATTATAGGAAGGGAAGTGTTTGCTAGGAGAGGGCAGCTTATACAAACCCCATTTTTATAACCTCATTACACACATTTTTTTTCGAGACAGCTTTTGGGAGCAGTGTTCTGCAACCCTGCAGTATCTCTCCTTTGTGGTGACACGTGAAATATTTTCCATTTGAAAACTGACACCAAAGTGCAGAAAGGAGTCACTGCAAGAACTTTGCTCCATGTCCACTTTCGCCCCCACCCACCTCACACTCTGAGGCAATGAGGTGATGATAAATCCATACAAGGCTGCCTTTCCACCTGTAGGAGCAGTGGTGAGACCTGTGTGGGCAGGAGAGGCCCTTGCTTCCATGTTAGCTCTGGCAGGGACCTGCTGTTCCAGGCCCCAAAGCAGCAGCAGTGCCCAGGAACAAAAGTTAGAGGCAGTTTTTGGTGGTATGGAGGCTGTGCTCTCTGGACAGGACAGCACAGGACAGGACAGGGTTGTGTGGCTGCAGATATGGAAGAGAGGGTGCTGGGAAAAGGCATCACATTCCAAAGGAAGAGTCCTTTGCCCAAGTATCCACCTCTAAACAGATATTGACAGAGGTGGATTGGCTTGATGGGTAAGTGACACCCAGTGAAAGGAGAGGAGAGGAGAGGAGAGGAGAGGAGAGGAGAGGAGAGGAGAGGAGAGGAGAGGAGAGGAGAGGAGAGGAGAGGAGAGGAGAGGAGAGGAGAGGAGAGGAGAGGAGAGGAGAGGAGAGGAGAGAGAAGAGGATATTGGTTGTCTTTAGCACTTTCTAAACACTCACAACTGGTCTACAAGCTAAATGACACCATTATCTAAGGAAATAAAATCTAGTTGTGTTCTAAATGTAAATAAATAAATAAATAAAAAGAAGAAAAGTAAAAAAGGCATTTCCGACATGGATTGACTAGAGAAGACTTCCTTGATGTTATCTATAGGTTTTTAATAAAGGTAATCCTTCAGCCTGAAAATCCAGATTCCAGCAGGAGGGAGGAAGGTTTTCAGGATCAGATTGTAGTGTTTATTTACAAAAGAATGTTAGTAAAGGTAAAGAGATGGGCACAAAACAGTGCACCTCAGCACAGTGTACTTATACCTCTCTTATAGTGCTGGAAAGATACTTTGGGCAGCTATAGACAAATATAGTCTAAAGAGAAAATAGGTTACACAGGGCTCATTTGGGTCTGAATAACTTTAGATCTCTACAATTGCTATACCTGTGTCTAGTACTTGAAAAGAAAAAAAAAAAGGTCTGTGACAGCAGTTCTTCAATGACCACAGAAAGAATGTGTCCCACAGGCTGTTCAACCTTGAATGTTTCTGTAAATGGAATTCTGCCTGGAATATTTAAGGCTTTCATCACAATTAGTGTATTCTTTTCATAGCATTGACTGGTTTATTACCTTAGCATTTTGCCATATGTTAAAAAAAAATAAAAAAGCTTTTACAGGCTTATTATCCCAAAGATTTGTGTGCACACAAAAAATGGTTGTACATGTTCACAGAGCCAAGGCCAAAAAAAGACTCGTTTAGGAACGAATATTTCTTTTGCTGGAAAACTTCTGTTTCTCTTTTTGATGTAATGCATAAGTGACTGCCATGGAAATGTAATGCTGAGGCTCAGTCCTGATGCCACCAAGATAAAAGGCAAAATTGTCTTTGACTTCCAGACATGGAAATTATTTTTCTGGACTCACTGGAAGGTTCAAAAATTGAAGATATATGTTGTGTTTTAAGGCAAGCATATTAATTTTCTTCAGACATGTGCAACTAACTGAAACAGAAACACTTTTTTTTACTGATTTATGCAGGGTGACTGAGAAAACAGTGGACAGAAAAACAATAATAAAAAAAAATCTTCCTACATACTTGGATTCTTGTCCCTCGGCATATATAGATCCAAGTAGTATTTTTGACTTCCAAATTTTTAATGTTAATGATTTACTTCTAATTTCCTCTAAATATGGAAGATCTGGCTCCTTTTTCCAGAAAGAATAAGGAATTCTCTTTGATTGCCTTTTGTTATGCAACATTCTGCAGGAAAATCCATCACCAGGAGCTTTGGTATTAGAGAGGCTGTTGGAATAAATGAAGGGACAGAAGTGTCATCTGGTTAACACCCAAGTAAAAGCAACAGCAGAGTCAGGGACATGAAAGCCAACACAGATATCCTACTATTTATGATGTGACTGTAAAGTGTGTAACCTTAAGCCATTACATTACCCTCAGCAGATCTCTGATGTTATAAAAGTAATTGCTCAGATCTCTTCTAAATTGCTGATAACTCTATCTATCATGGCTTGGTTTGTTTGTTTTAAATCGCATTCTTAGAAGCAACAGAAACTCTTGACAATATAGAGCTATAGAATTTTTTTTTTTTTTTTAAGTTTAAAACATTGGATCATATCCGACAGGCCCTTAGCTCTGTTCATCAAAACAACACAGCAATTTTGCTGGGGCAAAAGTCCACAAAGGCGTACCTTAGTTTTGATTCTATGTTTCCAGCAGCACGGAAAAGTTTTTTTTCCTGTAGGAGAGCAAGGACAAGCCTATCATCAAGAGCACTCTAACCCTACAAACTACATATAGACAAAAATTCACAGGGATGGCTTTGGTGCTTATCAGCACACTCCCAGCTTGCAGAGGGGAGGTGTATATAGCTGGCTTCATACCTGAAAAAGGTGGGGATAATCACTAAAGAGAGCCTGTACCCCAGACAGGCACAAAATTGTGCTGGGCCCCAGCTGTGCTTCCTTACACAACCCTCAGGATCACTAAGTTACCCCAAACCATATTCCCCATGTCCTTAGGAGTAGGTCAAAACTCCTTCCATCCCTGCAGGAGAGCTGGTTTGGGAGAGGCTGGAGTCAGTTTGGCTCAGGTACAAAAGACACAGCATTTATTTGCTAATACAATGAACACCTGAACAAAAGAATAAATTAAAAAAAAAAAAAAAAAAAAAAGAAAGAAAAAAAGAGAAGTGCAGATAAAATAATCTTATCACACCTTTCATGAAGCACTAGAAAACCTGGGCATAGGCCTCACTGTTATGCAAAGGAAGACTGTTGGGAAGAATGAAAGCACAGGTTGGGGAAAACAAGAGTTGTTTGGAAAGTTAAATGAGCTATCAGTTTTCAGGAAAAAAGTCACTATTAATTGTTATCTTTTAGTTAGCAAGTCAATCAGTGGCTGGTACCTGCCAGTAACCCTACAGCTAAGATGAATTGCCTTCCTGTTATTGCTTGGTTTGGTAAAAGATATTTTTTGACATCACTCTTGTATCCTAGTTAGACTCAGCACAGAGGAAGGAGTGACAATATATTTAATATTTCTCTTGGGAGAGCAAGAGGAAGCATGGTTGTGTTAGGGGCAGGAACGCCACTGACTTGTCCTGAGTTTACCATGGCACATTAGGATTGTGCAAAGTACAAAACCACTTCTTTGGAAAAGGAGCAGATATCAGAAGATCTCTGCCAGATACAAAGCTACATAAATTGAAAACAAATAGAGAACAAATCTCTA
Organism: Phylloscopus trochilus trochilus; assembly: GCA_016584745.2. Lineage (NCBI taxonomy): Eukaryota > Metazoa > Chordata > Aves > Passeriformes > Phylloscopidae > Phylloscopus > Phylloscopus trochilus. The sequence continues at coordinate 6,604,485 of WQNJ02000001.1, forward strand.
CAATGTCTGCCAACGCGGCAGCTCAGACATCTCTGAGAATATCTGGGTGACCCAGTTTCAAAAAACCCCAGTTTATAGGAATAAAGCTAATGTCAGGTATTTCCAGCGGTGCTAGGCAGAGAACATCCCCGAGGCAGGACTCCCCAAACCTTCCTGCACAGCCCTGCCACACAGGCAGCTCAGCTAACCAGAAAAGGGCATTGCATTCTTCTCTGCACATGCAATTAAATTGTGTGAATCTAAGGCGAGCATGCTGCATTTAAACAATGAAGTCAGCCAATAAATCTCACTGCTGTCTGATTCTTCCAGGGCTGCAGCCTCAGCCCATACCTCCAAGAAAAATGAGGATGTTCACCACAAACTCCTGCAACCACAGCCAATAATGGTCCTTCTACAGAGTGATCCCACTGATTTTGGTCCTGTTACTTCCAGCTTACTCTGACATGAGTAGAATGTCCATCCCATCGACATGAACAGCAGTCTGCTCATGGACTTCAGAATATTTGCTGTCCTCTGGCCTTCAAGCATAAGAAACAGGAGTTTCAGAACTAATCACAGCTCCTCTTCTGTCACTCACTGCAAGCAGGAAGGAAATTGCTTTTAACATATATATTTAAACAAGCTTGGTTGCATTAATTAGTTCTCCTAGGACATTCACCTCAGTTCCTCTTGTTACTCCATTTTAGACTGTAACTAACTCCGTGTTTTTAAGTAAATGAACCCATTTGAACACTTGGTCCTGTATTTTTCCTGTCTGTTAATAGCTGAGCCATTCAGTATGGGACTACAGCACCCTCAAGATTTCCTGAGAAAATTGAGTCATCCCATCATTGCTCACAGGAGGGCTGTACAGCTGGGTATTACTGCCACCTAGTTTTCAACTTTTATTATTATTATTATCCCCTAGACTTTTTCAATTTCCATGGTAAAAAAAAAAAAAAAAAGTACACATATAAAACCTGACAATTTTCAGTTTAGTCACATATATATGTCTACATATACATCCCCAGTGATGTATTTAAATAGTGGCCAGTGATAAACTATTACTGAATAAAATCTGCATGCATCTAAATGCAATCTTGAAATTCCTACTGAGGGAAGATATTACTAATCCCAAATATAAACACAGTGTGAAAATCCAGCTTAAATTGGCTGTGCAGGATCAATACAAGAGCCAGTTTTGTCACATTGTAGGAGTTGGTAGATCTATAGTTGATCTTTGCCAGCGTACACAGAATCTAATAATCTCTACTGTGGATCATTTTCAATGCAGTGGTCAAATAGCACCTTCCTGCTTAAAATAGGTGCTGCACCAAAGTCTTGCAATACAAGACTCCTCAGTGAGATATCACATTTTTTTTCATTTTGAAGTGTAAAAAGAGAACTTTCACATTGGGATAGTCCTTTTCAGACCAAGATATGAACTAAAAGCTTAGCAAAAACAACAACAACAACAAACACAAAAAAAAAAAAAAAACCAAAAACAAACAAACAAACAAAAAAAACCCACAAAAAAAAAACAACCCAGAGAAATGCAGAGAACAATTAAATCAGTTGTCAAAATCTCATATAAATTCCATTTTGAGGTCTGAGAAAGGAACTGTTGGGATTCTCCATTTCAGTGACCTTTTTGCTTTTCTGACTCTGACTAGGAGTGCCTGTGGGAACCCATACAAATGGGAAGTTAAATTCAGAACCCAGCTGAGCAACTTTTCACAAAATGTGAAATGATAAATATATTGCCACAAGCAGGTTCCAGTTTTGAAAACAAAAAACTGAAAGTGTCTCATAAGTGAAATTTAGCTGTTAGAGCTGGGGCTCTGTTATGCCAAGGCAGAGTAACATGTTTTACAGCTTATCCAGTGCAATTCCTGCTGAACCAGATGAGGAGGTGGAAGTCTGCTCTTTGCTGCAACTCAGCTTTGCCCACTCTTTTAACAAACAGCATGGCAAAAATTAGGCCATTTCATTGTGTCTGTGTGCAGCAATCACACCCAGGAGCCACTCCATAAATCTCCTAAAGGAGCCTGAATTCTCCTTCGTGGAAGTGAAAGATTTGTGCGACAATTTTTTTGTGGCAGCAAGTACACTGATATTGTTGGTCTCTATTTTTACCAAAGCAGCTTTAATGACTGGAAGTAAAACAAGATGTTTGTGAACTTCAGGCATGATGCAATTCGAGGAATTTGGCACGGTGGATGGGTTGACAAGGCACGATTCTGAAGGAGGCTTTTCAAGACAAAACTGAGACATCTATATTAATGCAGGTTGAGAGGCCACAGATGTCTCCAAGCACTCTCCCTTGTTTTTTAAATTGTTTTGAAAGAAGAAATTCTATTTGAACTCAGGTCCCAGGCCCCTGGGCTTGAAAACCATATTGTGCACCCCCCACGGAGCTCAGGTTAAGTTCATTCAAACTATTTCTGCAGCTACAGTATGGATCACACTCAGTTTTCCTTTTTTCCCCTAACAGGTTTGTTTCTGGTCATAAATTCTCAATCAGTGGGCAAGCCACATTGTACAATTTCGTAAATAGTGTAGTTAAAACATGTTTAAAGTCACAAGAAAAAGGATCTGACAATGGAGCATTGTCCCTTTCTGCAGAACTAAAGTGCACCTTCTTTGATTCCGTAACCTTGCTGCACTTTGGTATGAAATTGCCCCTTTTTCCATCAAACTTGCATTTAAAGTGCCTCATTAGCATGTCTCACCGGATCAGTAACGATTCTGCAAACCCAACACTCGTCTCAGTCAAGCCACCATGGTTTTTCTATCTGTTTAACATCTAAAACTCCTTGACAAAGTTCCTTTTAAAATTTACTCCTTTTGTTTCTCCTTGGGTTTTCTGCAAAGATCTTTAAACTTCGATGTACTCCAAGATGACTCCTGAACAAAAATCATGTCTAGCCCAGCTAGTAAATCTACCCTCCATTCAATGGGATTAAATAAGTGCTTCACGGCTATTGTAGAAGCCTCTAAAAAGGACCTTGCATCTTTAAGAGTTTCCTACAATAAATTAAACACATCTCACCCATTGTAAAAAAAAAAAAAAAAAAAAAAAGAGGAGACTTGATCCAGCACAGGGGAGCCACTGTAGACCCACAGTGATGCCATACTTCTAGCACCAAAACACCCACAGATCACAGAGCCTAAATGAACAGCAACAGACAATGGGAGAGGACTTCCATTTCTGTAGGAACTCAGCCTTGGGCTTTCCATCAGTAAAACATGACCAGCAAAATAAATGAAAAAAAAAACCCACCTGTGTAACATACTAAAAATCTGAAACTGCATGGGTTATTAAAAAGGAACATGGTAGGTTTCTAGTTTGAATTTGCAGTACATCAGCCAGGAAATTCTTGTTTCTTCTTATCTCAGTGCTTCTTCCTCTTCTAAGCTCAGTGCTTATGTATTAGAACTATGTACTCAAGCTCAGTGGTCAGATTCATCTGAGCCCTTCTTAAACACAGGCACAGGAGTAACCCTACTGATTAAGGGCTAAGGATTAAGACTCACCATTGACACTGGTGCTTTGCTTAAGGTTAAGATCGTGTTTAAACTCAGAGCCAACACACTCAATCCAAACCTCTCAGATCTTTCTGGTTATTCTTAAGCTGGAACAGAGAAAACTGGAGCTTTTTGAACGAAAAGTGGTATTGAAAAAAAAGTTTGGTGAAAAGAATAAAAAAGGAAAAAAAAAATCTGTGCAGAGAAATAACAAGAGCACCTCAATTTGACATAAAACCCTGGAGGCTGGGAACAGGCTACAAACCACAGAATCATCAGCGTGACTGTGAACTAAATTGACATTCATTTCCCTCAAAGGCTACTGAATCACCTGTCTGAAAATCATCCCCACTTGTTGAGTGTTGAACGACCCACCTGAAGTGAACCAGCATTTCAAAGTTGTGTTCAGAACACAGGGAAAAACCTGCCAGCATGACTGGGCACCAGTTTAGTAACTTTGCTGTAGCAAAGAACATATTTGATAAATGTGGAAATACCTTTTAATTCTCACGTGAAGATAAAGGCCTTCATTGTATTCTTTCCAGTCATTACCCGCAGAGGGAAGAAATGTAAGCCAGCAAGTTCAAATTCTCCCTCAAAACCACAGGGCTAATCAACCATGGAACATTAGCTGGATGCTCTGTATCCTGAGTGTAAATGCAATGCAGGCAGTGGAAGCAATTTCCTCATTAGCAGTGATTAAAGAAGACTGAAACAAAGTGCCTTGAGAAAACAGGGAAGCACAGGAGGAAGTGCTTCTTGTATAAATCAGGCAGGAGAGAAGATTGCTATCACCTCTCCCCACTCCTCTTGCTTTAATCCACCAGGAGTTTACTAATTTTATTATCCAAACAATAAGGTAAACTTAGTTCTGTGTTTTGCTGGTGTGCATGGCACAATCCTCTTGTCCCTGAGGTTACAATCTAAGGTGAAAGCACAATCATTCACATTCAGTCACTTTTCCTGTCCCTCAGGCTGGACAGAGGCTGCAGAGCTGGGAATTACAGCATAAATTTTGTCACCCTTTTCCATGTAGCCACTCCTGTGAGCTGTGTCCCCCCCCCCCCGGAGGGACCCTACTTCTGCAGAAGTCACTCAGAGCTATAACTGGCACCAACTCTCACAGCTTTGTTGGAGATTATTGGTGCTTTCTGAGAGTTCCTGGTGGTGGCATTTTGTCCAACAATAACTTCCCCTCACAAGTTTCCAAGCCTGGAAAACATTCAAACCCAAAAAACTGACTGATTCACAATACAGTCTTTCTATTTCCAAGTCAGTCTCATACTTTCTGAAGGTTTAACTCACAAGTTTTGACCTGCTTGTGTTTGTGACATCCAACCAAACTTTTTTTGTGCTTTGGTCCAAAGTGAGTTTTAGTGAGCCTTTTCTTTAAATCAAAAGCACCCACAAGCCAGTGTTTTTTAAAGTATTAGTTGACAACTCTTGAAGTACTGATGTACAATGAGCAATATTTTATTAGTTATGATATTAGTTATTCCTAACTTCCTGTTGTAAAAGCCACACCGACGATCTCTTTTGGTTTGATGTATGTTACAAACATACAGTATAGAAAAATTCACCATGGTTTGGAGAAAGGGGGCGACTGAAATGTGTCTGCCCAAGCTTTAAATGCTGTACACATTATCCCAAAACCTCCAACCTGCCAGGAAAGGATCCTCTATGGACAGGAAGATCTTTTCTCCCAAGTTAGCAAGTGGTAGAACTAGAGGAAATGATCTCAAGTTGTACCGGAGAATATTTATATTGGAAATTAGGAAAAAATTCTTCACCAAAGGGGTTGTCAAGCACTGGACCAGGCTGTCCAGGGCACTGATGGAGTAACCATTCCTGGAGATATTTACAAGCCACGAAAATGTGGCACCTGGAGACATGGTTTAATGGTGAACATGGTGGGGGAAAGATTGGATTTAGTGATCTTGGGGGTCTTGTCCAATCTAAACAATTCTATGATTCCATAAGGAAAGGAGTGTTTCTAAAGAATGATTCACACTTTCCAACAATAAATGTAAACTATTCATAAATTGTTGTGTTTAAGTTATTCCTGATCCTCTGACAGGGATTCTCTCACTTCCTCACAGCAACACAGTATCAGTCAACTGGTCCAGACATGGAGTTTTAAGCTGCAAATCTCTAAATTATGAAATAAGACCAGAAACTACAGAGCTTCTCTCAAACACCGTGGGGCTGCTCCTTATCCTGCTGCTCCCCCTTGGTTGCTGCATTCCCCCATTTTGGACACAGACCCTGCCCACCCTTCTGCCATTCCCCTGCTCCCAAGTTTGGCTCTCAGACTCTGCAGGAAAGAAAACCTGAGCTCTCTTTGGCATAGCAGGACACCAGAGTTTAGCATCCTGACCTGAAGACAGGCCCTGTTCCTCCTGGCAAGCTCCAACAGCAATTACCAACAGGACAAAGTCATAGGAAATGGTTTGGTTTTTGTTTTTTAATTCCATGGGGTATGTCAAGGACAAGCTTTCCTGCTCTGGCCTTTTTATAGCTGATAACTTATGTGGCCACAGATTCTAGAGAACAGAAGGAAATGCAAAGCCGTCTGCCAAATGACAGCAGGCATGAATCAAAAGACAAAGAAAAAGACAAAGATAAAAAAGAAAAAAAGAAAAAAGAAAAAAAAGAAAGGGGAAAAAAAAAGAAAAAAAGCAAAAGAAAGAAAAAGAAAAAAGAAAAAGAAAAAATGCAAAGGTGGAAAGGAACTTGATACCTTGTAACAACAGAGGGCTGAAGACCTTGAAAATTCAAGCCTTTCACTGTCCATCTAATGCTGGCATTAAAGGTCAAATTCTGTGCACCACAGAAGACCAGTTTAGAGACCAATTACCACAAGTTAGAGCTGGAAAAAAGGAGGATAGTATTAAATATTGTTTAATAAAAATAATTTAATAATTAGACATTCGTGTTTGGTTCCAACACCAAAAAGCTGAATGGAACTGTGTCTTCATTTATTCTGAATTTTTAGGTCTGATTTCTTCAATCTCAGCCAGGAAAGATTTCAGGTCACTTGCTACAAAATTACAGCAGCCATTTAGAGAGGTGGATCATTCAAAAAAGCATCAACTTTGCAATATTTTAACATAAAAGAAAGGCAATCTATCATGAAGGACCTAAAAACCCAGACCAAATGCAAATTTAAAAAATCCAGTCAGTGTTTTCATTTCCCTGTGCAGAAGGTGATAATAATGAATTATAATATCTTGTTCCTCTCTGAGCCTTAGTACAGGGAATCACATCTTCACCAAGAGCCTTTAAAAAAAGTGTAACTTTCTGAAAGTCCCAGAGTATAAATTCATTAATTCAGTCAAGCATCCAAATCCAAAAGACAGGTAGATACAAAGTCAATTTGATAAAATAGTGGTACATTTTTCTTTCTCATTTTGTTTTTCTGTTGCTCCAAACAGCCATTAGTTGGTTCCTTACTTCAACTACCATTCATTTCCACAACATTCGCAGAAGTTGTTGAGCAATAATCACTATTCCTGCAAGAAAAATACTTCCATTGCCAAGATGTGTGTGCATCCAAACTGGTCCTTCAAAGGAAATAACTGCCATGTTTTCCATACTGGTTTTTGATTTCTTTTTCTGAATTACTTAAAAAAAAAAATCCTTTGGGTAGGAAGAAAGGTTTTGTACCACTTCCATAGAGCACTTGTCACCCTGTGGGTGCTGTAGAGAGAAACTGACAACAGTATCTCCCTTATTCCAAGCCCACTTTGGAAATTATACCCCAGAAAGAACAGGAAATCCTGTTCCTGAAGTGCAGATGTCACAGTGGTAGAATAACAGCTCTGTAGACCCAGGACACTGAACAACATTTTAGGACAAAAAGAAAAGATCACAACAATCACGTAAAACACACAGGAGTATTAATTGAGAAGAAGAATTCGTTAATGAGGCAGAAATTCACAAGTGACACACCAGCTCCTGAGGGAAGAAAGATCAGCAATACAAGTACTGAATGCAAAATACTCGTCTGACCTTGAAGAAGAAAAGCAAATGGCTTTTTAATAGGAAGTGGAACAAAACTTATAAAGTTATCTTCCACTTTGAATTTGCCAGCTATTAAGTCAATTAATAAATCAGGATGTAGGATCTCTCTGCTTGATGACACCTTAATTCCACATCCAATAGAAGCACTCATTTAAAGAAACACACAATTATTTGTAGGCAAGAATTCTGTTAGAAAAAGACCATTAAAATGATAGCCAAGCATAATTAAAGTCATACAAGTGCTGCTTCACAGCCCAAAATTATGTTGCAGTCTAAACTTCTTCCCTGAAGAAGTAGGTTGATCAGGGAACACCATCCTCCAGTATGGGGTCATGGATTCGGAGCAGCCTGGACCAGATTGCCTCTGACCAAATGTTGCTCCCAACTGACAGTCCTGCACTGATCCACTTGAAAAGAAAAAGTGGGAAGCCTCAGTTTTCTTCCTAATGGACAGGTGTTCCCCTGACACAAAAAGCCAACCCATCGTCCCATTTGGTTTGCTAACTGGAATCCTTATGGATAGCCTAAAAGGAAGACAATGAGTGGAAATGGCCATGGAAAGTTAATGACTCTTTCAGGGCCACAGATGGTCACTCCAACTCCTCTAACTCCAGGAAATTGCCTAAAACTCCCTGATTCAATTAGAACCAAAAACCTAGAAAATCTCTGTACGAGCAGCAAATTTGACAGGAGTTTGCCACCAGAAAAAGTGCAGGAAAAGGGACACCTACTCAGGCAGGAAAAAATGTTTTATCAAATGTCGGAGCAGGGATTTACCAGCCACCACAGGACTCTCATGAAAGAACATTTAAATTTTGTAATCACCTCTTATACATTCTGACACCAACAAAAAAATCACTCTGAGAAGTGAAATCAAAATCATAATTAATCTGGTTTGATAGGAGAGGTCTCAATATTACATAACTTGATTTGGTAAATTCCTAATTATTTACAAATTTATGTTAATCCCACATAGTTAAAAACTGTGTTGTATCCACATCTCCCAATTTTCAAATAGCAAAATCACTGAGGATAAATAATTTAATATACTGAACACAGCTGAACAGCATTCATGTGACAAATACTGACATGGCAATAAGACCTTTGAAACAATGCTGGTATCTCCCTCAGAAATTGGACAAAAAGGTTTTAGTCCACTTGGTGAATTTTAGAGATATCCCTGCTCCTTAGACTTCAGCCATATTCCTCTGAGGTGTGTTTCTGTCTTTGTTGCTAAAGTTGGCTTTCTGAGAGAGACAGATTTAAATTTAAACTCAATACTCTGGACACCCTTCTTACTTTCCATAGTGTCATTGTCTTTGTTCTGCACTTTAAGAAGCCTGACCTGAAACTAGCAATTCATCATACTGCCCAGTTAACAAAAAGGGAGAGCCTGTACAATGGAAAATGTTGCTGAGGGTCTGCTGCTGTTGCCAAGCTCAATCTAAAATAATTTCTTGATCAAGGTCCAGCCCATTTTATTTTTATCTCTGTCATAACACAAGGGAAACAACTTGGCAGAAGCCTGCAAACCATTGGTGGAAAGACAGAACAGCTACCGGGTACCAGAGTAGCTGGCAAGACACACAAATGTTCCCAGACAGAACTATCAGCAGCACGTAAATAAAAATATAACTTCCACAGAGCACTGCCACAGCCTGAGTGCTTTTTAAATCCATCTCCAAGGCAGCGTCCACTTGTGCCCGGTTCAGCTGTGGACAACCGAGAGGCAAAGCAGGACACTGCTCCTACAACTGTCAGAGCTGTGATCTGGATCCCTCTCAGTATCCTCCCACTTGTTCTCTGTGAGCACAAATCACTGTCAAATCCAGTCTGTGCTTCGTTCCGTCGGTGGCCAATATTTCATGGGAGTGAATCCCTGACCTCTGTGTCAGTGTCTCTGAAATGCAGCATGAAAACCAACCTCAAGTGAAACACTTCAAAGGAAACCAAACAAGCAGTTGCTCACACTGAAGAGATAATGCCCAAATATAGAAAACTGATTATAGGTTGAAAGTAGTGCAGGTAGTCAAGTACAACTGGGGTTTTACCCAACACAAAAAAGTCAGAGTCAAAGAAGGAAGCATTTAATTTCTGTTGACTCAATCTATTAATTAATGTAAACACAACTATTTTAAGTTCCAGGCAATCAATGTATTTTTGCCCTAGAAATGAGTGATTATCTTGTTTGTGACTAATCTCAGTAGAAAATTTATGAGGGCCAAGGGCCATTTCAAAAACACACGGTCTGATGTGAGTACAGGATACTGGACTGGAGGTATTTTTGTGCTTGCAAAGAGCATTTTACAATTATTACCCTTTTTCAAACTAAAAAAGGAAAGAAAGAACTCAGGCCTCCACAACTATATCTGACTTTGTTTCTAAATCTAAACAGCCTTCAGGTCACCATATCTCACCCCATTCTCTGTCTCAACTTAATAATCATTCACAGACAACGACTCACAAATCAGATGTGTGCTCTGACAGCTTCAAAATAGGGAAAAACCATGAGGCAATTTCTCGTCTCAGTTCTCATCAAGGTCCTGGTATTATCCCGATGAAAGGAAATACTTTCTTTTGAGCCTGACACCACATCTATGGTCAGGTGCTGCATGTACCATGTGAAGAAAAATGTTCAAGGCCAATTTAATCTCCAGTAACAAAATTAAGTGCGTTTGGTGAGAAGATTGGTCTTTCCATGACACAAGCTCACATTTGTAAATTACAGTGCACATTAACCAAATAGTTTCCAGAGACATGGATTTCATGGAGCTTTCCAAGGATTCTGGGGGTGGAAAAATATGTTCCATTTGAGAGTATGCTCTGTCTGTGCCACAGTGCCTGTGGCAACCCATACTTTTTATTCAACTACATCCAGATCAAAGTGTTCATCCCCAACAAGCACAACCATTGACATCTATGGGGGTGTTCCAAGTTACTCCAAAAGAAGAGGTGTCTGAACATTTCCATAGGTGTTTGTACAGAGTAAATGATGATCTCATACAAAAATAGCACTAAGGAAAACCTAAGCCACGACCACGCAGCAAAGCAGAACGTTCAGCTCAGACAAAAAAAATCCTTCAAGCAAGGCAACTCCTCTTTCAGTGTCACCTACTGGATCAGCTGCAAAGTACTCACACAACAGAATTTTTCAAGCCCTTTCTGGAAAGCACAGTAGTGCACCTGGAAGATTCATGGATCAGACGTTCTCTGTTTATGCTGTCTGGATAACTGGATGGCTGTGATTCATGTACCACAGGATTTGTACAGAATCCAGCTGCTGCAAGCATAATGAAATTTATACATTAAACCTCTTGTCTTAAAGCTGCTCTCCAAAAAGGTTCTGGCAGCCCAGAAAAAAAAAAAAATGGACTGGGAGGAGCCTGCCAACTGTAAGTTGACTAAAATTTAGAGCTTTGTATAAATGTGTGATGTGTTGGAAGGCTCACCAATGTCAATGATTCTACAGTCAGGATAATTCTCCCCTGTGCATTCTTGGTAAATACTGTTATAAGAACCTGATAATAACACACCCCAGATTTACCAAATGTATTAAACCTTCATCCAGAATGCTTGGCAGGGATCAAAGTATTATGCTTGTTTATTATTATTATTATTATTAACAACAATAACAACAACAATAACAACAACAATAACAACAACAATAACAACAATCATCATCATCATCATCATCCAGGGGTGCTAGGCAAATAAAAGGATTTACGATAAAATCCTGATTCTCCTGAAGTCTGGGATTTTTTCCACTGGGTTTTACAGAGCAAAGATTTCCTTCCTGATCCCTGTCATAAAAACAACAACAAAAAATAGTAATAATCAGAATAAACAATAGACTGCACAATGCTGGGAGGTTGAGAAGAGGGGATAGCAAATCCAGAGACAGAACTCCATGGTTATGCAAACTTATTATGAAACATCACCATGCTTTTTCAAAGCAAAGAAAATAATAGCCCAAAATAGAAGGAGTGGAATAAAGTGTCAGTGACTGTATTATCCTGTTTCATAAAGGGGAAAAGATTCACAGAGGTTTGCACCAATTCTTGGTTTTATGAAAACCAGATTACTTTGCAGCTGAAGAAGGAATTTAAGAAGGAAACTTAGAAGCTGAATTTCTGAGCAGGAATTTAAGGAAGGCTAGGTAAGAATTCTAAAAATACCAACTTTTTGCCCAGTGTCAGTCAGCAGGACCATTTTCCATGACAGGGTGAGGATTTTGAGCTGCTGAGTTCTGCCTTCCAGCCCCACACTCAGCACAGGAGATTTTGAAACACCAGGTACTCTCCAGGTGACATGGAGATCATCTACCTGCCCTGGCTGTGTCCCTGTGTAGGGGGTGGGAAACAGGCTTCTGCACAGGAGAAAGAACATGGAGAAAAGGAGAGGGAAGAACACAGAGAGGCTTGGTGAGTGTCACCAAACTCCGACAGAGAATTGTTCACCAAGGTCTGAGTTTCCCTATTGTGGTTGCGCCAAGATTTATTAAAGCACAGCATGTGTTCACTTATTTCTATCTAAAATTAACTGAAAAGGCACTTCGCATCTGCTCTAAGGGAAAAAAAAAAAAAAAAGAGAAAAGTTTGCTTATTTGGCAAACTTTGTTTAAAAATCTGTTTCTTCCAAGGTTTGTCTCTTTAGTTCTTTTTGTTTGTTTGACTGGGGTTTGGGGGGCTTTTTTGATTTTGTCCATGGGCGTGTAGCTTTCTTCCCCTCCTGCACCTCTCTTCCTCCATCTGTTGACCTCACTTCAGCACATAGTTTCCCACTTACTTTGCCAAAAACAAAGTATAAAACTTGGGGCGTCTGCTCCGATTTCTTTGTGACCTGTAATTGTATCATTAAACTAACATTTGCTCTGTTAGTCCCTGAAACTTTAATTAGGCTCTTCTGCTCCTTTGGCCCTTACACAGGCAGGAGAGTAGAGCAACACTCCCACGTGGAAGTGATAGGGAATGGCCTTTAAAAAACAAGCTGGGTGAAAAGCCAGAAACCCCAATGCTGGGGGTTTTATGGCACCAAGTACTGTCCTTCCTGCATATGAAATGCTTTCCTATGCAAAATATTTTCGTTGTCTTCCATTTCCACCGAAGCCCCCTTCTCCCTCCCTCTACCATCCCTGAATTCTGCTAGTCTGTGGACAATCATATTCCAAACCCTCTCAGAGGCCCAGGGAAAAAGGTCCATTCCTTGAAAATTCAGTTTTCAGCCACTGTCATAGGTCACACAGCTCACCTTATTTTCACTATGAAGTCTGGGTCTCTAACACTACTGCATATTAAGAGTTGGATGAATACCTTGAAATTAAAAGATTCTTCTGCATCAGAAGTGTTGGATTATCCCTGTTTTCTGACCCAGAGATGAGGCTCCTGAGAGGCGTTTTAAAGACTTTAATTCCATTTTCTGTCTCATGTGAAGGGTGAGATGGTGCAGATGCTACAATTCACACCATCAAAATCAGAAGCCAAACTATTTCCTAATTACAATACATGATAAGCCTAAGTTTTTTGGCCTATCAGCTTTTGCCACACAATTCTGCTAATGCCTTTGAAGCCCACCTGTTCCAGGTAGGGAATAATTATGTGTACATATGAAGCAGCACTTGGGGACATTTTGGGAGCAAGTTTCCACAAAGTCCAAAAAAGAAAATCACACTAAGTAAATGCCACAGTTTTCAGAGTTAGAAATCATTTTGCCTCATTAAAGTGATCATTTACTAAATCTAGTGGGTAGTAACAGAGGATATAATATTTTCTACCACTACAGTCAGCTCCCTGTTATTCCAGTAGCTGCACACTAGGAATCACAGAGTATTTCAGGGAACATCCTTAGAAATCAGATCTAGTTGTTTTGTTGATTTATATCTATGTCAGGTAACATATCTTCTCCAAGAAGGAATGCTTACAAGCTAGGCTGTTTGACATAAGAATCTGACACTGGTTTACCTTTTCAATGGAATGAGGACAGTGGTGTTTCCTCTTTTTCTCTGTAATCCCTTCCCATAATAACATCATTTCTTACTCACATGTTTTGTTTAGCTCCATCCAGTAGGTGTTACAGCTGTCCTGCAGTAAAGCTAAATCCTTACAAGGTGTTTCGTTCCATTGCTACACACTTGGAGAACATTTGAACCCACATGACACCAGAAAAGAAAAGCCAAATCTCCCAAATCCCAATACTTTCACTTGATCACATTACATTCCAGTGTTGGCAGATGGGGGGATTTTCCTGGTACCCTCCCCAATTTCTTAGAGGCAGAATGAATCCAAAAGTATGTTCCTTGAGGAGATTATATCCTGAAAGAACAAAAGTGAGCATAGGGAAAAGATCCATTTACAAATATACTGCAGAGGCTCAGGCACTGATTGAGCATCCAGCAATGCCAGGAAGCCACATTTCATTTGGAAGTTCCCAGGCACCTTGAACAAAGGAGAGATACCTGTGGAAAACAGGAAAACAGTAAAATCCTGCCTCTAAATCCATTGTTCTTTAATAGAAAATCTCATTTCTTAAGGTAAAACATAGCTCAGCCCTGAAGCAGCCACTGTTCCAAAGTAGTGTCCCATCAAGACAGAGACCCAAGATGCAGCAAAGGCACACGAAAACAAACAAAAAACATGTTTCCTCCCAAACCAGCACTGAGCAGATCTAGGGTAGATCTCAAAGTGGAGCTCCTACAATCAGGTGGCCTTGGAGGGAATCCCCAGCCATGGCCCCTTCCCAACTCCAAGCATTCCAAGGGCAATCAAGTGTCCATCTTTCTGAGCAGAGAGTGAAGAGTAAGCACAGAAGATAAAAGTGACACTGTCATGACATTAGACTTTTTAATGGACCCTGGAGTGTTTCTAATAGCCACCTCTGCCACTCTAAAATGCACAGAATCTTTAATTACTGTGATATCTCAGAATTACTGAGCAAATAGTAAATTAATTTGCTTTACTCGTTTAATCATGAATCTGGGTGAAAAGGTATCTCCAGTATCTCTTCCTTCCTCCCAAGAAAAAGAGATTACTTAGGAGAAATGGATAGGTGTTGTTTTTTCAATGACATAGAGAAACTGATTTTTTATTTAATAAAAATACAGCACTTTCAAATGAGTATGAAAAGTATATATTATCAAAGCACATGAACTCCCCTCTGAAGTCCCCACACACAAAAAAGAGAAAAACACAATGGGCTAATTTCTAAACAAAGAGTTTCGTTCATTTTCCCATTTTAAACTGTTTATAAAAACTAAAACCCAGTCAAACTGTACTGAGAGTGAGAAACAAGGGTTTTCAATTCATCTGTGCCTCTTCCTTCAAGTGTGCCTTTCACCATCTAAGAAAATCCCAAACAATAACAACATACTAAAAAGCCTAAATTTTGGCTAAGTTTCCAGCTGCTAATTTTGTCTGTCATGAGCTGCTATTGTCAGTCCAAGGGAGGGATTGTTCCCAAATTTTTTTTAAAAAAAAGAAAACTAGAAGACGCAAAATATACTCAAAGTAACATCTGTGTTTTCTGATTTTATTAAAGCATTTTGTCTTTGTTAAACAGAAATAACAAAACACTGAGCCCTTCCCATCAGTATTCATGACGTCTGCCTTTTCATACAAAAACCTCTGAAAGAAAATTCCCCCTGGA
The DNA here is from genome assembly GCA_016584745.2 of Phylloscopus trochilus trochilus. NCBI lineage: Eukaryota > Metazoa > Chordata > Aves > Passeriformes > Phylloscopidae > Phylloscopus > Phylloscopus trochilus. The sequence goes on from WQNJ02000001.1 coordinate 6,619,653, forward strand.
AAAAAAAATACTTTCCTTCTAAAAAAACAGATTGTGAGACAGATGATTGCATTGTTTAATCAAATTTCCATCTGAAAACTCTTTTCCTAGTTTTAGATTTAGCTCACCCAGTAAGGCACAGGCACTAGGAAGCACGTGGAAGTATAAAGTAGCAGCTCCTCCATTTTATTATCTCCCTTGAGCTTTGCAATTGGCAATTGAAAAAAGGGGAGGAACAAAAGTAGCGAACATAAATTAAGCCCTGCTTTTTAAAGTTCAAACTGAATTTTCTTTATTTTTCTACAGCTGTCAGATAAGCAGGGTAAACCCACTAATGCATGTTTAATATATAAAAACTCATAATGTTCAGTAGTATGACCTCCATTGGAGACATTAGTTCAGGCCAGTGAACTTGGAGCAAGCCAAGTGTGGAAATGTGGAATTGGGCCAGTGACCCCCACCAGTGCCTGTCATATCTGCTGAAAGCAAACTTGTCAAATATAGAAGGGGCAGAAGGAGGACAAGAGTATCCTTAAACCAGGGAGCAGCAACAAAGCAAAGATGCCCATCATCTATTCACAGTTGTCTGTTGTTCAGTAAGGGCTCTGGCCATCTCAGGAACAAAAAGTCTGGTTATAGCCTCAACCTTTCAACCCTGGCTGGTCTGGAGGCCTTTCATTTCACAGGCTCCCCAAAGCTGATGAGGGATCATAAAGCTATGATACGTTCCTCGCTGTTATCATCTCTTCAAACGTACTCTGTGCCCAGCAGAAGAGGGAGAGAGTATTCCCAGGACTGCTAGCCTGCCATAATAAAAGAGCCACTGTTCTTCCCCTTCAGCTACAAAAACAGTCTTTAAAAATAGTTGATTGGTTGTATTAATAGTAATTCCTTAGGATTTTTTTTTTTAATAAATCAAACCATTTAAAATATCTGCCTTACATCCCAGCAGTGGTTTTAATTGACTCATGAATGCTTTTCCTGGAGCTTTGGCTGTAGCCTGATTTCTTTTGGTCCCCTCACTTTCATTTGTACAGTTTTATTCCTCAGCAAAACAAGATGCAGCTGCAGGGGAAAACCCCCCACAAGCATTTGATTTCACAGGCAGGGGAACCACTTAAACCCTCATAATTTTCAACAGAAGACAGAGAACCTGCACTGAATTCATAAAAAAACCCAAAGAATTTTGTAGGACACATTCAGTTCTCACAGCAACAAGCTTTGATGACTTTCCTCAGCGTTTATTTCCCACGTTCTACATATTGCTTCCATGATTACTCTGTATTTCTAATTCTCCTTTTTGAACAAGCATGTTGCAAGTGAGACACCTGATCCTCTCTCCTGTGAGATACCAGTGATGGCCCTTGTGTGAAAGCAGATCTCTGGGGGCTGTTCCCACCCATGGCTCCCAACAGGTACCTGCCCCACCTACCCTGTCACACATCAGCACCTCTGTCAGGCATGAAGGAGCACAGTCCTGCTTTTTCAACACAAGAAAGTCTGCTTACCACTTTGTATTTTGCATTTTGAAGGCTGCATGCATAAGGAAGTCAGCTAGGCTAAAAAAAAAAAAAAAAAAAAAAAAAAAAAAACAACCCCGATAATTTTATCCTCTTCAATTCAGATTCCTGCCCACCAGATAAAAAGCCTGATGGCTCTTGCTGTACAAAGCACTCTTTGAGACTGTCCCCAGTGCCTCACACTGTCCTGTGCAAGCTGCTAACATGCTTGGGTTTGATCACATGTTCTTATCCTGGAAATAAAGTTATATTGTGATAATTTTCAGACTTCTTATGCCGTGTTCCTAAAAGATAACCTTCTAGGACAGCCATTTCCAGGTTAGGCATTTTTAAGAGAGAGATTTAAGGTTTTCATGTAACTTCTCATTTTGTTTGTTCCATTGAGATAAACTTCAGTGTCCTGAGTGAACTGTGGTCCACCAGAACAAGTATTTACAAACACAAATGTGAAAAAAACACATACTACCACGTGTATAACTTCTGGCTTCAGTCCCAGAGAGGTAAGTGAGGCAAAAGAATCAGGCTAATATACCTAAGAATAAATTATTTAAGTAACTTATTTTTATATGAGTCCCTCCTCTTGAGTTAACTTTGCACACAGGCATAGGAAGAACGTTTTTGTTTCTTCCAAGAGAGAAAAGTAAGAACTCTGCAAAGAAAGTAAAAAATTAATAGTATTTATATTACAGCTAGATTTTATAGTTGGTAGTTACTATTTACAGTTAATAAGGTGAGTTAATTGTAGCTTCTGCTGTATCAAAGACAACAGTTTAAATACAGCATCACACTGGAGTATTACACCAAGTGTCATTTAAGTGATGTTACCTTTTCAATAAATCCTAGAATGAAAAAAAAAAGTAAAAAATCCATTATCATTTCAAGACTTCATATTACAAAAATGGAGAGAAATAACTCCATAAGTGCACAAGTGATGTATTCCTTATACATTCCTATGTTATTTCCCCACAGTAACCAAGTCTACTTAATGACAAAGAAGAAATCACAGGTGAGCCCATCTCATGAACATAAATCTCTTGTTTCAGGGAAAATTCTCAGAATGTAATTGACAAAAAAACCTTAATAATGGAAGCCCTTAAAATAAACTTTGTTATCCTTCAGCCTCATTACTACTTCCCAGCTTAAAATGAGGGGTGATTGCTGAGTACTGCCAAAATACTCTCGGCTTCACAAGCCTGGGGGATGACTCCTGCGCACACAGCCTGGTGAGATGGACCTTAATTGCCATCAAAATCTCTGAGATACACAACCCTGTTGTGGAAAAAAAATCCCATAAGATGACCTGTTTCCAAATTCGTGCTGCACTATGAAGCTCAGTCAATCATTTATTATTTTGTATGTTATTTATTACAAAGCTTACAGCTTAGACAGCCCTGAGAATATTTAGAGGATCCAGAGATGGAAACCGGCTTAAGGAAATCTCTAAACACAGAGATGTGAAAGTGATGGCAAGATCAAGTCAACAAAATTCAGAAAGCTTTAAAAGTCAGACTTAGGGTTGGCCACACAACCTTAATTGAATGTGTGGAGTTTTGGGCTCAGTGTGCTCTCATTTCCCTCTGTATTTTTGACTCTACCATCCACAGGGTCAGAGTGCATTCTTAAACCAGATGAAAACCTCCCCACACCTGGGCAGTGGTCTCCCTTTTTTTACTACTTCTAATACAGTTAGGAAAGCAGAATTTTCCTCCATCAAAAGGTCAGAATGTGAGCAAGTAGCACAGGCAGAGAAGGGAGTTTTCCCTCACTCAAGAATCACAAATAGCCCAGTTTGGGAGGTTTAGGGATACTGTTTAGCAATTCACATTTCGCCACACCCTCCTCTGCTCCCCCTTAGGTTTGTTTTCAGTTTGCTTTTCCACTTGTTATTTTTCGGGGATGAGGTGGGAAGCACATGTTTGTTTATGGAGTGTTTGGCAAGGTTGGTTGCATCCTCAAGCACTTTCCCATCACACTGATACTGAACATTCCTATAAACGCTATGGCCTTTTCCTAACACATTCCTGACCCATACTCCAGTTTTACTCTACTAACTACCTCCTTTCTGTGCTACCTGTTCATCCCAACTGAAGACTTCATTGGCTTTTAAGAAGACCCTGTAGGTAAGCATTTAAAAGATTTGATAAAATACGGTAAATCTATAGGATTCCCACAAAATAAATGGAATTCAGAAGGCTTTTCACACCACAGCATTTTATGAGGAGGCGTATCTCAAAAGAGCCACAATATTTGATTTAACATTATTCCTAACAAGAGTTACATAGTTTTCTTTTCCTGCAAAGTTGTCTTTAGTGGTTATACTTAGGATTTGGTTCTCTATCTGATTCAATTACAGTAATTCATATCTGCTGTTTTTTAAAAAATACATCTATATGTCCATTTCAATGTCAAACTTTCAAGACTTTTACTTGCAAATTGATTTATATTTTATTTTATGTTATATACTGACAATCAAGAGGTAGGCAAACTTGCCTAATAAGAACATTAACATTTATCCACAGTGCAAATGGTTTTACATGGTCAGAGTTCCTCCACACATTAAGAGTAAGTCTTTGCTCATTCTCTTAATGTATCAGCACTGCTGTGGGGTGTTCATTAAGAAACCAGCCATCCCCTATTTTGAATTTTATAAATTGCCTTCCAATTTTGGATGTACAACCACTGTTTTGATGAGACCTGCTTACCCCAAGCCTATTACCAAAAACACTTCAGATCTTTCATCTGACAACAGTTCAAACCCTAAAGACGTAATTTCTCTTTCTGAGCACTATCTCCTCATTTTGTGCATCTCTAGTCCTCCCCTGTACCACAAACATGTATCTCATTAGACCACATAACATCCATGTTTAATTATCCTTAGCAGACTAAAATTTGCCAGTTTCCATATGGCTGATCTGTTCAATCTGCCAGGTTTTTCATTATTTATTCAGGGAAAAAAAATGGCAATTTACAAAAACAAATTCTTTGTTTCCCCACAGAAAGACCAGTTTCTATTCTCTGAGCCAAAAAAACTAGAACTAAACAATATGTACAACAGAAGCAGATGTAGCCATTATGGTGTGGCCTGGTGCTTTGAGAAAAGGGACAGCACGGGTGAAATTAATGCATTAATACATTTACTCCAATGTGTTTAACCTCTCCTACTTAGCATCATCCACATTCTTGTGAGTGTAGGGAAATTTAAACTTCTTCACCCCGGCCCGCTGCATTCTCACCACCACAATCCTGGTTCTGTGGATCAAAAGGAAAATACTCAGAGAGCACACACCTAAGGATAGTCAGTGCCTTCGGCTGGTGACCAACAACCTCTGCTGCTGTTGAATTCAGCATCAAACCCAGGGATCTATTTTGTATTAACACACTGGGACTGGTTTTCTGGATGGCATCGCCACAGAATAACGCCAGGGTCGGTGCTGAGGATCAGGGCTGCACCAGCAGAGCAAACACCAAGTTATTATGTCCCTTTCAGAGGGCATAAAAGTTACTCTAGCTTGAAGCCATATGGCCCAGAAGCATGTTGACATATCTCAGCAATAAAGGGTTGTGTTACAGAAGGGACCACGCCGAGGAGATCAAAAAAGCTGGATCGGCTACTTGACCAGTGTCACTTCACTGAGCCCGCGCAAAGAGCTCGAACAAAGTGACATGAACTCATCTGCGACCACTGTCTAGGAGCAGGGACCTTTAACAATGGCAGCACCTGCCAGATCGCTGCTCTCCTCCCCAATAAAGTCACCAACAGCCCCCTCACTGTTCTGTCATGTGCCTGGCACAAGGCCCCTATTGTTACCAGCCACTCTCACTCCAATAATTTCTCCTCTAAATGACACTGCACCACCACAGGTCATTTCAAGGGGACTGAAAAGAAAGATTTTGCATCTGTTTTGAGTTGTAGGCACCAAGGGGGAGGGGGCTCGAAACCCCTTGATAGCTGGCAAATGGTAATAGCAAAATGTCTCTATTGTTTGTGTCTGAACAAACAACCATACTACATGAGAGTTTTTATTGTCCTCAAGGCAATCTGCCACGATTGCTCCCCTTTGCCCATACTCTACAGAGAGAGAGAGAAAGAGAGAAAAAAATCACCACAATAGTCACAGTTAGGAAACCTTAGTGAGAGTTTAATGACCAGCTACCAACTAATGGATGGTGAGTAACATATGGCAGAGCTTGGCCTCTTCATGTATTGATTAAAAATAATTTAAAATTTAAAGCCAAGTTTGGTTGACAAGGTTCCAGCTTCTCAGCAGCCACTTAACAATCTGAGTAAGTCTAAAGGGGAAAAGCTTAAATTCTAACTCACCCAAGGCAAAGCAGAACAAAGTCATTGTCACATTACATAATTAAATCTATTACATCTACCCAAGATTAACAGCCAACACTTAACGATTTTCTCCCTCTACCTAAAATAGTTGCTGATGTAAACAGCAAAGCAACCCTTTGCAGTACTTGGTAACCTTTGTAGAGTGCCTTTATTAGACCCTGCTTATTAGACACAAATATTAATGGCCACAATCAAGACCTGCTAGTCGCATTTTAACCACATAATATTATTTAATGCAACAGAATAAGTCTCCTCTTATGCCCTTGAAGCACCACTTGAGTCCAGTGGTCACATTTTAATTCACATCTTCATATTCTTTTTAGATTGATCAATGTCAGATGAATGTAGCACTTGAGACAATTGTTCCTGGTGGATGGATTTAAATAAAGTCTAACTGGATTACTTTATATTTGCTTTCAAAACCAGCCACACACACTAACAAATGGATCAGATAAAAGCATAGAAATTACAGTAGCTGTCTCTATCAAGAATCAGATGTGCAGCTAAGAAGACTGCAAGTAAATGAAAGCAACAAAGGAAAAAAATGCTGGTGATGGATTTAAATGGTGATTATTTGGAAAAGGAAAAAAAAAAAGGAAAAGTCCTCAATGGCTCAGCTATACACACAGTAAGGATCTGTATAAAGACTTGGGATATTTGGAAGCTGATATGAATTGGTGGCTAAAGCATAAAGCACTCTTGTTATTCTCAGGAGCTGCAACCTGCTCCTGGTTTGGGTGCTGAACTGCTCCATAACCTTAGACAGGTCACTTTGCCTCTAGCTTCTCCCTTACACTGTTTTTAGTGGCTTCTACAAAATGTTCTGATCTTTGTTGAGGCTCTGCCCATTAAACCAACATGAAAGAGTCACCAATAGAGGGTTCAGTGCTGAGACCTCCTTCAGATCCACTGCAAACATTTCCCATACCGTGCAAAATAAAAAGGCAGGTACTAAAAATTTCTCTTTGGAAACGGTACACCCCAGGTACTCCAGAGGACACCATCATCAACTTAAAGTAACAGTGAGGCAAAATATCTGCCTCAGTTATGAACCATGATTCCCATGGATCAGCTGAACTGCCATGAACTGCAGGATGTGGGGAGCACAAAACTGGGAGCAGCAGAGACTCCCTGGTTCCTGTGACCCATGGTCAGAAGAAAGAAACACCCAGAAACTGTGCTGAGGGCATTTTTGGGTATGAAGAAATGGCAGAGAACATGTCAGAAAACACAGCACTGATGACATGATGGCATATTAGAAGTGACAGATGATGGCAGAAATGATGAGGGAAGAAAATGTGTGTCCTATTCCTGAGTAGCAGCAGCAGCAGTGTGGGGAGTGGGCAGCACAAGCACAGAGATGCAGCTTGGTCCTCAACCAAGAGGGTCAGTTGATCCCATATTTGAGTAAAGTGACTTCAAAATATTTTAACAGCTTTGACTTGACTACAACTGCTCGTTTCTCTTTAATGGAATTGCTAAAATACACTTCAAGAGCTGAATTTATTTCTAGAGATCTTCTATTATGCCAGCACATTCCGTCTATGACGGAATTTTAAAAGGGATTAAGCTACATGTGGATGGAAGATAGAAAGAGAGATCCCACAGTGCCACAGGAGTTAACACCTAACTTGTTTAAATGTTTTTATACGAACACCACCAAAAAAACCACTGGATGTGAAAATATAATCTTTGAGCACCTATAGATGTGTCAAAATCTGTCTAGCAACTATGCATTAACTGCAGAGCACTCCTCAGAGATAACAAAGAATGATTGTTGCATTTTACTGATTGGAAACTGGAATGTAGCAAGAAATTTTTCCAAGGTCACACAGGAAAATCTGTGTCAACACCAGGATTAGAAGTGAGATCATCTGGCTTCCAGCTCCATAAAATCATCCTTCCTCTTCAAAAAAATTACTTGTCTTTTCTAATAATAAAAGCCACTGCAGGAAGGGGCAGTCTCTTGTTTTTGTCTTTTAAATTCAGAAATGTAAGGCATGATCAGCTCTGGTCCTCCCTGCATTTGGACTTCCTAGATGCTTCCCGAGGACAGCCAATGCACACTGAACACAGGAAAGAAGTGAACAGCTTCATTCTCATCTCACTCCTTCCCCTTCATGCTCCCAACAGCAAACAGCCTAAATCAGGATTAAACAAACTAATCCTTGGCACACTCACTTTTCTCTCAGGTGTCTCCATGGAATCTGAGCACATCCCAGTCTTTGGGGTATTTTTCAGATCTACAAGGCAGGAAGTGCTGGTCTTCATCAAGAGAAGGGGAACAAAGGTTTAGACCTTTGGAAGTTGCTAAAAGTCGTACATGAAGATAGGTTTTTCAAAGTAGATTGCTAATTCAAAGCTTAGTGCTTCACCTGCTGTATCCACCTGCCTCCCAAAAGCCCGAAGGAGGTAACTGGGACTCAACGTGGATGGCAGCACCACCTTGTATTAACTCATATCAGCCAAGCATAAAACACTAAATGATACAAAATTGGGCCATTGTCAATTAATCATGGCATTTATTGTGCATTTGATATGCAATACGTTGCCTAAGTTTGGTTGATTTTCATATTTGGGACAACATAAGTGTGCCACACTGGCATGAACATACAAAAACAACTTCTGCAGGACTGCAGCTGCTGTGTGAGCTTCTGGCAGGCCAGGGGTATTGACCAAGTGCTATCAAGTTATGCTTCACACTCTCCTACCAAGCATTTTATACACTGCATAAGCAGGATAAAACTCAGATCTGTAGAAGGAACACAAATGCCTTCCACAGAAAATGTGCTCAAAACACCAAGGGTGCCATCCTTTCCTCTCAGGCAGTTGCACGTTGCCCATAAACATCGTTAGAGTTTATGTGCACACAAATGATCACTGAACTATTTCTCGTTAAATTTAATTAAAATCTCCTGTCTGAGGGGAAGAATAACAGGACCTGGGAGTGCATTTGGAAGCCATTATGGGATGGCCTTTGTGCTCTGTGGAAGGGCACACTGCAGCTGAAATAGCCACGTGTCAGAGCAAGCGTGGAGGAGCAGGGAAACACATGGCACTGCAGAAGGGCAAGGGAAGGCAGAGCAGAGGGGCTGCAGCCTCTGCACTTCCCAGGGACATCGGATCTTTCTACCTGACATTGGAATGCTGGAATTTTCAACACGGCAGACACTCTTCCAAAAGGAAAGGAAAGGAGGATTAAGAAACCCTCATCGAGCAGGTCTGATCCTGCTGCTCACTGAGCCCTATGAAGCTGATCTGCCTGAGGAAGGACACTTTCCAGGGAAAAGTCAGGGAAGCACAGCCATTTGTATCCCATTTGTAGAAGCTCCTGCCACAGGTATTTTAGGGTCATGGAGCACTTCCTCCTCCCTTCCTTGCCCCCCTTCTCCCAGCAGGTCAAGTAAAAGTCTGCTGCCCTGAGCTATCTTTCTTAGCAACCTGATTAACATATGGACATACTCTGGCTTACTAAAAACAGGAAATCAATTTGAAAGGCAAGACAAATATTATTTGCTTTCTTCCCATCTGCTGTGATACGTGAACACGCCTGCTTTCAGCAGTGATATAGGATTATTGATTTAGGATATTTATAGTGTTTATGCCATTATCAGGCCAGCTATCAGAAGGCTGTAGGAAAGGCTGTTTGACCCTAAAGGCTATTTTAATATATAGTTGCTTTAAAAAAAGTCAGATTTTCTTATTCAAGTTGACAGCAATACTATTTCATGTCATGCCTAAAGATACCATTTCCTGCTTTGCCATCCACTTCTGTTTGATTGCAAGTCAAATTAAATGTAATTGTTAAAGGCCTCTCCTTCCTGCATGGTGACCCCAATGCGTTTCCAGGCTACTGTTCTGACCCTCTGGGTCTGCAAAAAGCTGGTTTTCATGACACCATTGCCTTTTTTACCCATAATCAGGCTGAGTAACTTTGCTGGAGGGAGCACAGAAAGCCAGAAGACCATTTACCATAAGCAGACTGGCTTTTAAACAGATGAGTTTTAAGAAGTCTCTCCATAAATAATCAAGCCAAATAATTGTGAAGTGGCCACAGATAACTATCTAAAAAGAGATAGCACTGTGTGCTTCCAGCAGTAGCCCAGGCCAGAATGGGAAATATCCAACTGAATTGCTGCTGAGAGCATATAAGCAATATCTTTCATAATAATACTTGCATCCAACCCATAAACACTACTCCACATTGCTCAAGCCTTACTAGAACACCCACAAGTTGTCAGGAGGGCTTATTTTGGAATTAATTAATGAGAGCCTGTGCTCACAGAGAGCTTCATGTAGCAACGTGTGGCTCTGTCAAGGGATATGGTTCACACAGTAATTACTCTTGGAAGAAAAAACACCTTTTAGGAATGGATTAGGAGGACTGATGCTCCTGGAAGTATTGGGCTGTTCCTGTGATTATCTCTTGACTCTTCCAGCCTTATTTTTCTATAATTTTAAGTAGAAAAACAACTGGAGAAAATTGCAAGGTACCAGAATATAAACTAAAAATGAATATACATTACTTACTAAGTAAAGCACTTAATAACCAAGTAGATTTTTAACAAATATTTCATGTGTTATGCAGATAGAGCACTGAGCTGAGACACATAAGACTTGTATGTGATTCTTACTTCTACCAAGGCCTTTCTACAGTCACTCTTAGATCTTAGACCTCGGTGCTCCCTGTGTGTTGTCATAGCATCCCAGGTAACAGAGCTGGCACTGCAACAGGGATTCAACTCAGCTTGATGGAAGCCTGGATCCTTCAAAGGATCCAGACAGGTCAAACTAAGGCAAATCCCCAAATCTAGAGCAGGGACAGGGCCTGTCAAAGCTTCCTTACCAGGAAGGATTTGGGGACCTGAGACCTTCACAGTGAATGAGTGGGAAAAACTAAGGAAAAGATGACTCCAGGGATTTAGACAGGGCAAGGCAGACTAATGGAGAGAATGCACTGGCTTACAAAGCTATATGGCTTGAGGTAACTCAAACAGAAATGCAAGTTGAAGAAGTAATTCTGTGCTTAAATCTGGAGGAGCTCCAGACCTCCAGGAGGTCAGGAGAAAAACTCAGTTTAGTTCCACCACATCAGCAAACTCCCTTCTGCAGCAGGTGATAACTGGCTCACAAACATCTGGCTGCAGTTCTAGGGAAGTCCAAGGAGAAGGAACTGAAGCAGCAACAGTGTATGAAATTATCTGGGGTTATATCATGTTATAAGGTTACTCAAATACAGCAGGGACGTTGGAAGTCACTGACTGAGCAGCATCCTGGCAGGACAATTCCAGCTCTGTGCATGCTCCTGAATGACCAAGGGTTCTGCTGGGAGTTAATCACAAGATTTTCTAATAATAGGCACAATTTGCAGCAAAAGCTACAGAATTAATCTTCGGGGTCGGGTAACCCTCGTGTCTCAAAGGCTCTAACAACTATCACAGGCACCGCTCCTCCTGACCGGAAGAGCGGTCAGGAATTAATAGGAAATCCTGACATCTGGAAGAGCACATCTGGCAACCATAATGTTTCCAAGCTTGCTAAGGGTCTTTTTACATCGAATCATTACCAACTTCCTTGTGTCATGTTCTCTCTTTACAAGGTGAGCCTGCATCACCCACATTTATCCCATGGAGCAGCATCAATTATATTATAATCACCTGTTTATCTGTAGCACACTGAAACTTTTAAGATATTCCTGGTGCTAAGTCAAGAAGTTTACAGAGTGAGGTGTCTTTTGGTTGTTCAGCATCACATGGCAGCTGAAAACATCCAGTCCAAGCTAATAAAAGGAGCAAAGGAAGGAACATAAACTCTTCTGAGTCAGGCTTTAAGCTGAGGTCTGCGTACAGGGGATAAGAAGGAGTCTCTTGTATTTTCACATCTACCTGACGTGAATTTTCTTGCCTTTTTCTCTGGAGCAGTGTGTGGTTCTGCTGTCAAAGACATCCAAAAACATGTCCATAAAGGAATCAGTATCATACATGGAAGCATCTTTCCCATATTGTAGGATAAATTCACAGGGAGAAAAGGATGTCTCTGAACAATTACAGGTCTATCAAAACAGTGTGGCATTCAAAAAGATGTTTCTGCAGCCCTTTCACCAATGTAAATCTCTTCATCTTCAAAGGCACCTCATTTGCCACATTGTTGTGACTTTTCCTCTATTCAAGTCCTTTCTTGTGACCTTTTCCCCTTATCAAACCAAGAGTTTTCCCTATGATTCTCTACTGATGTAACTCACCACATAAGGTCTTGGAGCTCCCACTCATCCAGCTCTTCATTGCCTCCCAAACCCATCTTTTCATTCATTGTTGCTCTTTCTTGCCAGAACTTTGCAACTGGAACTGTTCTCAGTACTTGCTGATGAAAACCTTTTTGTTGGGAAATAGCTGATATGTAGAATATCACATTGAAATTATTTCACGGAATCACAGAATCATTAAGGTTTGAAAAGACCTTTAGGATCAGAGATCACAATGCTTAGCCCAGCACCATTCACGTTCACCACTAAACAATGTCCCTAGAACCATATTCCCATATCTCCAATGTCTTGTGCACAGCAACAAAACATATCATTATTGCTCAAAAAAGGGTATCAAATCATGTCAAATCATAATTGGTTTTTCACATGTTTTTTTAAACTCTCATTTAATAAAGTTTTCTGTTTAACCAAGAACAAAGTAGAACCTGAGATAGGATATCTCCATGTCTGGTCCAACAAAAATTATTTTTCTAGAATGGACTTAGCTTAGAGGAAAGGAGTTATATTTACAATATTCTGTACATCTGTGCAAAGCTTACCTAAAATTGCAGTAACTATGTGATCCTGACTGTTGAATCACAGAGCCCTGAACTGGGTGTTTGATTTTCACTCTGCAGTCCCAGATAACTCTACTCACACATTACCTTCACGTATCCACGCCTTGATGTTTCAAGAAATACCAAGGATACTTTCCCTGACTCCATGTGTGTTCCTTGCACAGACAGAGGGCATTTCACAGGAGTCGGTGGAACAGAAACATAAACAAACCCTGGTGCCCTGGTTAGGCCTCCGATCAGGAATGCCAAACACCTCCCCCTGCTCCCTGTCACTGATACCTCCAGCCCCATGGGTCACTGCTGGTGGCCACAGCTTTTAATCACATGCTGGGCCTCCAATGATTTATCGCCCCTTAACAGATTTTGTGTTGAAGGTTCCCAGTTGGGAGTTCTGCTCCCCTTCCCCCCTACCATGAAGTACTACCCAAGAGCATCAAAACCAAAGCAGGAAAACACACTGTCCATGTGGAAGCAGAGTTAAAGCTGTTTAAGGAAACTATCTATTACCACCAGGCGCTTTTAGCAAACAGTTAATGAAACCATGAAAGATTTTAGGATTTATGCAAAGCATAAAAAGTTAAACTTGAAATCTTGTGCAGGGCTTCCAACAGACTACATGGCTATCTGTTGCTCTCTGCACGTCCCATTTAAAAACACAGTCAGTCCTGCTTTTGATAAATCCTTGCTATGAGTTTCACCTTAGTTTTCAGCCTCCAGCTGCTTCTGTGGAGCTTGCTTCCAGAACACAAAAACTGTGCAGAGGAAAAACTCCATCACTTAAATAGTGCCAGCATGTGATGTGCTGTTTTCTGGTCTGAGTACATAACCAAGATTTGTCTCATAAGAAACACTGATGCAGCATTTTTCATCCACAGGTCCACAAAGTTTCCTGCACCTTCATTCCAAAGCTGTGCTGACTTTCAAATTCACAATGTGGGATGCTGCCTGAACCTGGGTTAAAGCCAAGCTTTCCTAGTCCCCAGCAAAAAGGCTCTGGGACTGACCCACACATCTCTCAGGAACAGATAAACTTCCTTTACTTGATCAGACTCACTGGGAAGTAACAGTGATTCCAAGTCCTCATGCCTGCATCTCAGATTCTGGCAGGCACTCCTCCCACTCAGCTGGCAATAACCTCTGCAGGAGGTGGTGCTGGCAGTGATGAGAATAGTATTTGTCCATCTCCTTCTGTGTTGGAGCTCTGGTGTATCCAAACAATCCATCCAGTTAATTTTTCTCTAAACCAATCCAAACCAAAAACAGTAGACACCCTATTTGTGGATTCTGAACACAGTTAAACTACCTATTGTGCACAGGAGCCACATCATTTCAGCCACCGAACAGAGTTTGACCATTTATTGACCATTTATATAAAAAAGGCAGACCCTTTGAACAAATGGGTCGCATTTCACTCTCACTTCTCTCCCTCACACCTCTACTGTCACTCAATGGCCTAATGGAAGACACATAATGCCAGCAACAGAAGAAAACAAAAGAAAGTGATACCTTTCGGTGACACTTAGAAAATAAAGTCCAAAAGGCGAAAAAAAATCCAACTCATCAGTCAAAGAAGTATCTTGGAGGGATGTACGGGAGGCCTCCTGTTGCCCAGGTCAGGGACAGCACATCCCTCCTCCATTCCCATCCAGATCTCATGCTCATGGAAAGCAGGGTGACAAGAGGGAAAAACGTGGATGGAGAGGTACAGGTCTCATCCTGGCATGGAGCTGTAATGGAGCCAACGAACATGCACTGCTGTGAGAACTAAGAAATACCTGCAGCTGCCTGATTTTATGTACAGCTTTAGCAAGTCCCAACATTTTGTAGGTTCTTTACTTGTATAACATGCAAGCAAGAATTATTATGGGGATAAAGTGTACTCTTGATACATTTAATCCCAATATCCCTGAGCTAAGTCTCAATGCTGCTGAGCACTCACAACCATAACCAAAATCATGCCATTCTGGGATTATCTTCTCTAAACACAGTATATGTAAACTTATAATCTGTAAAACAATAGCTTAGTGCATATCTAAAGATGTCCAAATACAAATGTACAATTCATAAAGCACAACCTGCAACACTACCTTACAAACAGGTAACTCACCTGGGAAAAAGGGCAATCCACCACTAAAACAAGGTTACAACTCAGGCTCTCTTCTCGCTTCCTTTACAAAGGCTTGGAACGATAATAACCAAATGTGATTGTCTAACACAACTGCTAGCACACAGTGTTATAAATAGCATTTTTGCATGATGTCACACAACTACCACTGCCCTACATGGCAACAGGTCCTTAATAAATAGGTGTCTGTGACAATGAGGGGCAGGCCAGAACCCTTACAAAGCAAATTGCTTTTTTCTTATAGTTCTACCACTTGCCATAGACTGTGAGTAGAAGTATTAAAACCTAAAGCTGATACGCAGGAGGTTTGTTTATTGCGCTGCATTTCCGCCATATGACACTGAAGGCAGAGTGCACAGAAATTCCTCTGAAGTCTGCAGAGGGAGTTGAACAGACCCTCCTCTGTATTAGCCTTTTTTCTCACATATCTGTGTTGTGAATTTTAATACAGTTGAGAAAGAAAAAAAAAAACGAAAAAAAAAGAAAAAAAAAAAAAAAGGCGCCCCACCAATAAGCTTTGCCAATTGGGCATTCAAGTGTCAGAGACAAAGGGAAGTTTAGGGAGGAGATGAGTTTGCTGTGGACAGTGACTGTGTCAGACAGCCAATGACATCACTGCCTGTGCCGTTTCCATCACAATTTTCCAGAACAGGATTACAGCGATGACAGATTCCATTCCAAAACTCCCAGGCAGCTCTTTACATAGATGTTAGCAGAACAAAAGCATTACACAAGATTTCCTCTCTCCGTCGAGCAGCATTTGATGCTCTCTAATCCTCACCTTGGGAAAAGCATTGGAGAACCATATGGACTTGCTGAAATCACACAGGATATCCTGTCTCATAGCCCAAACTCACGAGTTAAGGAACCTCAGTGGGGGAGACAGAGCAGAGGAAGTGGGTTGTGCCTTTTATTTCCAAGAAGAGAGCAGGGATAGACTCCAAAGTTATGCACATCACCTCCAAGTCCAGTGGCCATGTGCTGCACAGAAGATTATTATGGCGGTTTATTTGGGCAAAATGGAGAAGAGAAAAACAGAAAAAGCATCAACACAATGAGCTATATCAGAGAATTCTTTGGTAGCCACAAATAAGTAATATAACTTTTTAAAATTCTTCTACTTTCATCTTTAAAAACTCAGCTCCCTGCTTGTAAGGAATTCTGACCATAGCTGGTTGTCTAAGGAAGTACAGCAAGTCACAGCTCTTGATATTTGGATTGAAGCTTTCATTTAAAATCAATAACCACCACTGTCACATATTTCAACTAAAACTGGCCCAGTAGTTAAGAATTTATGTGCTCAATTAATCTAGTTCCCTTCTCTGAGTCAATTATTTTTTGACTTTTACCACTGGCAGGAAGTTATTAAAATAATATCCTTATTTTGTATGGAAATTTAATCTGACGTGTGTCTATTGCTGATTTCATCACCTTAAACAACATTATCAGCATCAACTGTCTTCTGTGTCTCACGTGACTCGAGCAGAAATTTTTTCTTCTTCACAGAAGAAAAATGAGCAAACACTTTCAAAATTCGATACATGCAATTGTGCGCAGAGCATTTATCCAATTTTCGTGCTCTGTATATTGGAGAAATTATCAGAACCTAAAAGCAGATAAAAAAATAGCACATGTTCTTTTGGAGTTGCCATTTTTTAAAATCCCCCATAAAATATTATAGCTTTATCTTTTCCCTAGCCTTCCTTACGTGTGTACCTCCACGTTGGTATTCAGTTAATGGAAAATCAAAGGAAATTTGACAAGTGTTGTTGTAAGGAACCACTTATGCTTGAGACAACAGCTTCATGGTCATTATCTGGCTTGTGGTTTGGAGCCACACTGGAAGGTTTGGATTTCTTACCCAGCTCCATTCCCTGTCCCAGCCTGTTTTATTAATGCCAGTGAAGACCAGGCATGTTTCAGACAAACTCAGTGGAAGTGCCTCCCTCACAGCTACTCAGGCCCACCTCTGCTTGCTGTGTGATGCCTTTGTCCCCTCTCGTAGCTTGCCATTTCTGCAGTGTGATGAAATGAATTCAGATGAAGAGCACAGCTACTGACATACTGCCCACCCCAAGCCACTCAGGCGCATTCAGCTTTGTTCCTGTGACCTCTCAGGTCCCCAGGATTTATCTTTGTAGACGACACCATCACAAGGCATCAAAAAGTGCAAGGAATGTGCTATGTTTCAGAAGCTTCTTTTTTTTTTTTTTTCTTTTTTTTTTTTTTAACTTTAACTGCAAGCAAAGGGTTGAAATAAGAAAGTATTACATTGCATTATGAGGCATGTCACTGCAAGCAAAACCAGTTTCACATCTTGGGTAGTTTGAGAAGCAGACAAATACCGTGACTGTCTTTTTCTTCTTGATGTCCTTGTATAATTGATCTTGAGCTAGGAACTTTGCATTCCAGCAGAAGCCTGGATTAAAAACCTAGACCAACAACAGTCAGCCATCAATCTTGAGGCAATCTATCCTATCTGCAGCCATTTGTATCAGCCATTAGCTATTCAGTAACTCAGGAAGAGATCATCTTTCAAAGAGAATAAACTCTCAGTGCATATCCCCATTCATTCCTCCTATTCTTTTGCTAATTCCCATCTATTACTCCCTCAGCACTTGCAGTGAAATCGCATGCTCATTGCTTTGGTCATATTTATATACCACATTACTAAGCATCAGAAAAGAAGAAATAACTGCTTTGTTTTTTTCCACAAACAATTTCCAACAAAGAGTTGAGAGAGAATTTTCCAAAAATATTGCAGACCAAGATGCAATAATAACCTCCAGTATGCATCCATACCTATGTGATTCTCAGTTTTATCCATTTCCCCTGACATCATTCCTGAAGTGCAATGTATTACCAGGAGCAACAGCATTAAATTAAATTCAATTAAACAGCACACCCTCACCCACCTGTGAGGGTCCTTTCTCACTGCCAAAGCAGAGTAAAATGAGAAGTTGGGTAAGATAAAGGAGACAAAAGCTTTGTATTCATAAATGCATCTCTTCAGAAGTCATCTCCTCTTCAAAAACTTTGGAGCTGTCTTTCCCGTGTCTGAAAATACTCTCATTTTACATACATATATATTACTGAGAAAACACTCAAAATTCACCTTGGAAGTCAGTTATGCTGCTTGCCTGCATGGACCAAGGGCTGGAAAAAGGGACGCCCATTGCTGGATCTTTTCTCTGTGCCCCTGCCTCTTCCACAGCAACTTCCTGCTTCATCCCTTGCCCCAAACCAGCCTCATCAGCCAAGTTTCTGGCTGAAGCTGAGTCAGGATTGCAAACTCAGCCTGAATGTCTGCTCCACTGTTCGTGCATCAGTACAGGAGAAGAAAGAAACAATTCCCCTCTCCTGAGCTGAGAGAGACTCCTTGGAGCCCGCTGGACACACGCACATTATCCAGTGTGTGTCTTTAGAGCTCCAATCTACAGCATCCACAGCGTGCTGGACTTCCTAAGTAATCCTGTTACTCAGGGTAATCTTCTTAATTGTTTAGGTAAATTTTTCCAATTGTTAGCACTCCTCTGGGGTATTCCCATTGGAATTCTTGTTCCTGAAGACCAACAATAGACTAAAGCAAATTTTATTACTTTAGGATTGGTCATTAATGCTGTTACATTGTTTTTCCTTCTTTTCAGATAGCAGTTACAGGCTGTGGAGTGTTATTACTTTTTGGGTTGTTTTGGTTTGTTTGGGGTTTTTTTGGTTTTTTTTGTTGTTGTTGTTGTTGTTTTGTTTTGGGGGGGTTGGGGTTTTGTTTGTTTGTTTGTTTTTGTTGTTTGTTTGTTTTTTTTTTCCAGTACATTGCACTGAAGATCTTCCTGACCACATGAAGATTACAATGAATTAGCTCAGGACCTTTCACTTAATGAACTCGGTTAACAACATCACATTCAGAACTCCAACTAAATTTCTAAGCCATCAGGTTCACAGTATTTTGTATTAAAGCTAACAAATAATTTCAAGAGATGCTTTTTCACTTTTTATAAATTGAAATCAATTTGATCAAGCCAGGAGCAATGCAATTTTTAAAGTCCAGGAAAACAGTCTGGTGCCTAATCATGGCAGAAGAGTCAACCTTTACAGACTCCTCTTTAAATTCCTAGTCTAAACAGTCATATTTCTTAGCCAGAAACAGCAACACTGAAATAAAAAGGCGTAAGTTATTTGAAGGGTTTTTTTCTAATATAAAAAAGGGAATTAATTTATTTTTTTTAATACAAGAAACATGCATTTTCTGGCCAGCTTCACTTAAAAGGAATTTCGTATGCACAATTAAGATATTAAGCATGAGCCCAACCATGTTATGAATTTAAGTGTGCCAGTACAGACAAATCATTGGCACTTAACAGTTCTGTCTTTAAAATCATCATAATTTGACTTCAGAGCACTGCAAAAAAGCTAAAAAAAGATTTTAAGAGCTGGAAAATGACTTTTCTTTCCAGACTGTTCAGAGAACTGTACATTCATTGTACTTTTGAAAGCAATGTGATTCGTGAAACTGGCAACTTTCCCATCCAAAATGTCTCAGAGATGTTTATAGCACATGATATTTTAATTGCCCGATGAAAAAATTATTTGGAAATAGATCAGTTTCACAATGCATTTGCTTCATATCTGAACCAAAAAAAAAAAAAAAAGAGGTCTGAATATTGCTAAGGTCTGGACATAAGCCTGACAAAACAGCACAAATGTAGGGAAAATGTTCATAATCCGTTGCCCTTAGCGCATCCATGAACCCTACGCACAAGCTTAGGTGTGGGCAGGAATTCAGTCTGGCCAACAATTATCCAGGTGCATCACTGATTCCTAACACTCCTGAGGGCCTGAAGTTTAACCCAGGCCATGTCTTCTTAAGGACTTGGGTCTTCCCAAGTAAGCAGTGGCTGCCCCAGACCAGCATTTCTCTTTGTTATTTGTTTTGGTGAATAAAACCACAGTGCCTTCTAAACAAACGACTGCTATTTGAAATAAGGAGCTACTGGACGACGACAGAGTTACTCAAAAAATGCATCAAGTCATTTTATAGTCAAATTACAACATTGTGGTCTGATTTGCATAAACCAGGCCACAGACACTGGGGTTTTTTTTTTGTCCATGCATGGAGGAGTATTTATTACATAAAGTCTCTTCCTGAACCTACAGGATTGACTGGATGTGAATGGGGTGTGTGCTGCCTTTTAAGCCAGATTTGCCATCTTTGTTCTGATGTATAAAATACTCTAATGGCTTTGGATACACCACTTGGGGGACTGGCTTTGACTCCATGTTGCACTTCTAGACCTGGACTCCTCTTTAATAGAGCCAAGTATTGGACACAGCTGTGTTGCCAAACTCCTGCATTTTGGAATTTGTTTTGGAATTTGTGCCGAAATTTCTCTAAGCCCATGCACAGAGAAAACTCAATCTGTCAACCACACACCAACAGATTTGCTCTTAACATCCCACCTTTTTAGGAAGTAGTCAGGAAGGTTGATGTGCTGGCAGGTACATTCAGCAGAGAAGGGAAAACAATGAAGTGTTTTGATGTTTTTCATTGCAGCTTTTTAATTTGGAAGCTCCTTCCATTTCCTGAGATTTTGGTTTGTTTGTCTTCTTTTTAAGTTATCATACCAGGGTTCAGATGTAACATTACAAGGCATTTTGAAGATAAAAAGCAGGGTAAAAGTCTCTTTAGTACAATCCACAGTTTTAGGCTCTTGAAACTGTATGTGCAAAGGGTAAAGAATTTTCTTTTTATTTTATTTTACAAAGCACATGAAATATATACTGTACTTGACACAAGCACAACTCAGGGCACTTGATCCAAGTCCCATTTACTGCACTTAGTAATTTGCAAATTTAGGTCCTGCTGAAATATCTGAAAGCAAACCCTCTTATAAGCATGAATTTGATTTACAGCAGCTAAAGTTCTAAGCTGTAGATGAATCTCTCAAATATTTGTTTATAGGAAAAATGTGGGCCCCACTCCTGAACTGGGACTTTACTGGAACACTGTGGTGGAAAAGGAGTTACACCACTATTCCCTGCCATATTAGAGATCATGTTTTGTAAATGGGGGCTGACCTTTAGCTGTACCAACACTAGTAAGTGTCACTGTAATTTATTCCTTCATGGGATTTCCTCTCTGGTACTTCCCCAGCTCCATGACCTTGTTTATCAGCTCAGCAGTGCTCGTAACACAACATGCCCATATATTTCATGTCACATCCCTACCCGGAGCAAGGGGAGCCAGACACCCTGAAATATGGAATGTGCATTAGCAAGCATGCTCCATAAAATTTCAAAGCCTGAGACCTTTTCACAGCCTGACAGATTTTCCCATATAGCTTTCCACATTCCTGGTGTAACCCAATACAGGCACTGCAGGCTGAATGATAAACAGAGAATCCTTCAGGAAACCTCAGGAAAATGGAGCCTCAGAATATTACACTTTGCTCTGAATATCCCACAGGTGACCGAAGGCTGCACAGCCCATTTTTTCAAGACAGGCAGAAAAAGTTAAAATGGGACCAAAAAAAGTAACTAAAAGTGTCTGGCAATGACCTAGCACCACCTTCAAACACTATCTTCTTTGAAAAATATAAAATACTTCAGTACTTTCAGATCCTGGAAAAAGCAGAAGCAGCATTTCAGCAGACACACGATTTAGTATTTGTTTTGCATTAGGTCCATCAATGCATTTTACTGCAAATAAATAAAATTTAACTGCAAATCACAAGAAGCACGAGAAGACATTTCTGCTAACTGATTCGCTTCTATTTTTTCTGTTTACCAGCTGTGACTTATAGATACATCCACTGCAGCCCCAGTCGTGGCAATGTGCATCCAGCACTCAGAAAGCACTCAGAAAACATGAGTGGAGCCAGGACAGGTACACACTGTCAGGCTCCTCCAGGACAAACCCCAGGGGAAAGCAGAGCATCTTCAGAGCTGCTCTGCTTCCCATCAGCTGTCAAGGGCTCAGAGCTGGCACAGGTTTCAGGCATGGCTGGGATATTTTGACCACGCTTAAGGCTTTGCAGCCTATGGAGCACAGGAACAGAGGGGCAGCAGAGGATTGCCTCACTCACAGAGTGACTTTCATGGTGCAAATCCAGAGCAAAACCTGTGACAGCACAGCCAGGAGTCCTGGCCAGGATGAGTAAGAAGGATCTTCTGTGCAGCCACTGCACGTAGTGAGAGCACAAAGTACACAGGGTTTTCAAACAAAATAATGCAGAATGGACCACGGCCATTGTGCCCATGCTAGAGCTGGGAAAGCTTCAGCTGGCACTGCTTGCAGTAGCTGTTGGGATCAAAAGAGGGAATGTGTAGCTCCCTCATAATCTTACAAAAAACCTGTCCTATCTGTTACTCAAAATTATCTGTTACAATAAAACAAATGCAACCATGTTTCTGACCATGGGTTTGGGCAAAGCACTGGACTGGGTCACATTCTCATCAGCTGTTACCCTTGTTTATGACTGGACAGCAAAATCAGATCCTATTGCCTCTGCTCCCTCCTCACACTACTCTGCAATGCCAACAAGATGACAGAACAGTGTCTCCAGGCTGGACCTTTAGGCAGGCAATATCTGCAGATTATTTTGAAGATTTCTGCTGCTCTTGGTTGATTTAAAAAAAAATAAAATTGCAGGAAATAAACTGAAATGCTGTCTCATTAAAAAAAAAAAGATTTTGTGTTCTTTAGTATTCACTTAAATTCTATGCAAAAGGAGAAAACAAGTTCACTAATTAATAGATACCAAGTGCAATGTGACGTCCACTCTCTTGAGGTCAAGGTGCTAAATGGCTAAGATGGAATTCTGATACTTAGTACAAACCATAGGCCTGTCAACACTTGATTTATTCTGGGAAATTATAACCCCTGTACTACAAAACAAAACCAACAAGCAAAAAAATTATGATTTCCACCGGTGGAAGTAAGTATTGGGAAGCAACTGACCAACGACTGAGGAGATCACATTTTTTAATGATTTTGCTCACCTATGGAATAGAGTGAGCTATGAGTTGGGTAAGAACTGTCGGGATTTCCAGCTCCCCTATAAATGAAATCAGGGTGATCTGATGACAAGGAAACAAACACATCCAGGAATGGTTTCTCTGTTTCCACACACAACACCAGCAGCATTGATTCTGCACCAGTGAGATATTTCTGGGAGGTAAAATTCCCAGGTAATAGACTGAAGGAGAACTTGGAAAGAACCAGCACCCCAGTTCTGCTGAAAAAATGTTAATATTTACAAGAAAAAAAAATTCTTTTACTTCCCAAGCATGTCTTTATAGTCTTGATCTAGAGAAATTGATAGAGACACAGATTTCTCAGAACACCTCAATTTCTATATATATAATGATATCAAAAAAGATTATACATTTCAGTGCCATTATCTGTAGAGCTTATTTTCTCATTAATAATATTACTTTAACATGTAGATGACAGAAACTGAATTAATCACTTATAATCATGCACTATTTTGCACCAAAAGTAAATTTATCTGTTTTAAGGTAGAGAACAATACTTGGAATAACTCTACAATTTTGGAATCCGGCCTGAAACCTCAAATTTTTTTCCAAAATACAAACTATCTTAATAAAAATCTCAGAGTAATCAGCACAGAAGTTACACATACTCTTAGCTAGAGAAAAACATCATGAGTAGGATTTAGGGGAGACTAATTCCCCCAAGTACATCAGAAATGTGTCCAGTAAATCTTTTCCTGTCTTACTGAAGAACAATCATTCTTCTGTGACTGAAATAAATTTGAATCAGCTTTTTTTTTTCTTCTTTTTTTTTTTTTTTCTTTTTTTTTTTCTTTTTTTCTTAAGTAATCCACCACTTGAACTTTCCAATTAATTCCCAGGAGCTACAAAAATGCCTGATGCAACACTGCAATTTCATAATCATCTCTGGTCACTGAAGCTGACCAAGCCACCATGTGTACACACAATCTCCACCAGCAGTTGAAGACCAAGCTGCAGAACAGGTGATGCCACCATGTGGGGCCTTGACTGCTAAATGAGGTCAACTGACAGGCATTATTCTGAAGGAGGGGGACAAAATGGAAAAAAGAGCCAAGGTTGCAGAGGAAGCTTTGGGAGGCTGAGCAGCAGCCTCTTTCTATTGTGCTCGGAAACAGAAAGAATTTGACATCTGACCTCTCCTAGGAGGAACCCAAGCAGCATCTCCAGAGCAGGCAGCGAAGCATGGAAGTGCACTGTCCACACAACAAAGAGCAAATAAACCAAGACACACTGGATAAACAGATAAACAAGGGCTTCCTGGGTGTCTCTGAGAAACCCCCAAAGATCCATGCCTTGAGAAACAGTGCTCAGATATCCTGCAAAAAGTTCTGAAACATCACCAGGACTGCTCCCACACCCTCCAAGTTCACAGCTCTTTTTAGAGTTTTGTGACTCGCTTTTCCATTAAGACTTCACTACAAGCCTGATTCTTGTATCAAGCAACGTTAATGTTCCCCTCTTCCTCTTTATCCAGGTAGGTGGCATTTTCTGTTGTGCCCACTTCTGGCCAAACAGATCATTTATCTTTCAAAGGAGAAAGAGAAAATGAACATTTCCCTCCATTAGTATGGCTGTTAAAGGCCTCAGTCCAGAAGCAAAGGTGGAAGCATTGATCACAACCATTCCCACCGCAGGGAATGAATCTCCATGACATCAGAATTAATCCAGAATGCACTTTTTGCTCCAGATGCATCCAGTGAAATGGGCAGATTTGTTTACCAACAACTCCCCAGTCAGACACTCCCCATTCAAAAGATTTGTACAGTAGGGAATGCTTTGCTTGTGTGGAACACTTACCACCACATTGCTCCAAGTTTCCTTCAAAGCAATTTATGTCCCATTTTGAGCTTCATCCACTGTGCACAAGCTGAGCATCTTTAGTTCTTCTAAAATACAACTTGGGTGCCAGAACTCTAAAAACAAATAATACCTGAGTCTCTGGAAGCCTGCCCAAGGAATTATATCCAGTCAATAAAACAATCTGGGCAGAATTCCGAGTTGTGTCCTTGCCTCGTTTTGGACCAGCAAAGAATGAACAATCCAACCCCATTATCCAAGGCTTTGAAAAAAATATCTTCAAAATGGAATGGATTTGAAAGGGACTGGTTTTCCTGCACCAATACCCTCACTAGTGGCTTCTTCTGTCAATTATATGACTCAGGTGAAGGGAAAAGACCTGACTGACCTGAGACCACTAACCATGAGTCCTGTCAAATGGATAGTTTGTAATAAATTTCTCCTCCTTGAATTTTAAATTCTCACATGCAGCCTGAGGAGAGGTAAGTATGTTTTTTTTTCCTTTTTTTCAAGTTGGCAGAGGATCCTACTCATGGTCAGTTGCTTGGTAACAAGTTTCTCTGGCTACAACATAAATATTCCACATCTGAAATATTTGAGAAAACACTGTTTTTCCTAACTACATTTCACAGTACTTGGGCCACAGGGTTTCCCAGAATAGTCTAAAATGTTAACAGGGTTACACAAAGGACGACCTCCAATTAGACTATTGCTCTAAGACAGATACAGATCCCCGCACACAGCAGTGCTCACATATTCTTTAAATAGTACATTAAACCTACTCCAGGGTCTGGAGGTCATGTAAAGTAGTTTAACTGCCTAGGAACAAATGAGCTGGCTGGATCCTGTGCCCTTTTAAATGTAGGTGTGGTAGGAGACATTTTGCAGGGACTGAAATTCTGGAAGTCGCTGTGCTTGCTCTGAGGCGCCCGCCAAGAGAAGCATGTCTAAGGAAAGAGAAAAGGGGGAGAGACACAAAACCAGGTATCTCACCACCAGGGATGCTCCTGGAAGTACCTGCTCTGGTATCAGCATAGAAAGTGTTGGAGTCACATGTCTGCAGGCAGCTCCCTGTTCTCCCTACCATCCTCCTGTCCATCCTTTCAGCAGCACTGCGTCGTTCAGGACACAGCCAGCTGAAGGCAGTTCTTTCAACCCTCTGAAAACATTTGTCCCAGTGATCTATTCTAAGTACCATAGTGGACAGATTCTTATGTTTCAAATGCAAAGAGAAATACTATGTCCTAGACCAGTAGAGAAGACCCCTGCAGAATCAGCTAACTCTGTACCCTTTCCCATCCAAATGACAGGGGATGTCTTCAAAGAGACTAAGAATAGGACAAGCATTTAGTGATGCTTCTTTAATACCCTTTTTAGCTCTCAGCACTCCGTAGCACAAGGATTTCCTGCACTTAATAGCCCTTGATGAATCCTTCTTCCATGAATTTGTCTTCATACAATGACTAGGGAGGAGAAACAACTAATTCTAGACTTTATGACTTGGCAATAATTCCCAGAAAAGAGCACTAATTATATGGAGTTTTTAAAAAACCTAGTGGCAAAGAAAAAGTTATTCTTGAAAGCACAAAATAGAGACCCTCCACCTCATAAGTATCAGCTAATCAGAAACTTGGATGAAGAGTTTTAAGGCTGCCAATTCTCAAAGGGGAGGCAGTCAGGAAATGGGTCTAAACTCATGCGCTATAGACCCAGGTTCAAGTATCCCTTCAAATACAGGACCCAGCCTGGGTCAAACTCACCTGGGCCTTTCCAAAACAAAAAATATTTAGACATGTGCCACTGATATGCAGTCTGGGGATCTAAGGTCAACACACAAAATTAAAAGTCTCCCACACATACTTAAATGCTGTGGATGTTTCCATTATAAATAATTTTTTTTTTTTAATTTCTTCATACACTCCCAGCACTCACTTCTCAGAGCTGGAAGCTCCACATCTGTAGGATAGTCAGCTGTGAAAAGGGTCTGGAAACTAACTGGGATTACACATATCTGGGCACTCACTAGCACCTTAGACAGAAGGAACTATTGATTTCTTCTCATACATATGGAGAGGTAAAGGTAAAACTTTCCCTCCATTTTTTTATACTCATTTGCCAAGGAGATTATTTTTCCAAGATATTCCTGCCACATTTGCTGGACAGGATGCACAATGGTTGCTCATGTTTTCTTCATTATCAGAACTCTGTCCCTTTTGCAGGAATAATTAATTTCTTAATTTTCCTAACAATGCATGTATGTGTGTGTGTTGCAGATGCTGATTAAGACTTTGGCCATGTCTGCATTATCTCATTTTGCAAAAAAAACCAACAAAACCCAAACCACCCCCCCCAAAAAAACAAAAACACAACTGAAAAACAAACTATAGAAGAATTCCTCCTTTTGAATCTACTTCTTTTACACATCTTACTTCAGATTCCCAGAATCTGATTTCTCCAGTGTACTGGTTCATGTGTTAAACTGGTACTCCTTTATTTGTTAAACTGACAATCTGCAGTTTATGGTGATTGGCAAAAGCAAAGAGCAAATTACACCCAGCATCTTCAGGTAAACAGCCACAAAGAAAAGAATAAATATCTCTAAGTGTTCTCACTTAGAACCCAATGATGGACAAAGAATTAATTTCCTTGTCAATGCACTCAAAACTTAAGTCTTCCTACAGCTCTGTATTTCATAGTCTATCACACTGTTTCTGGGTTATTCAAAGCATTGCTCCTGCAACAAATGAGCAAAGGAAGCTGTCATGATACTCAGGGAACAGAGGAAAAATTGCATGTAAGTCCTTAATTCCATTACTTTCTTAATGTCAGTGCTCAACTTCATTGCATCCTATTAATACAGCCCTGCAGATGCTCAGCATACAATGCCAGCAAAAACAGAAATTAGCTGACAGCCAAAAAAAGGATGATACTTAGGTTCCAGGATTTATATCAATATTTTAAAGGGATAGTAATCCAGCAAACATTTTATCCAGTACTTATCCCTTTGACAGTTCCCTGGACTTCCTTACTCCAAGTTCAAAGCATTTTGCTAAATAAGTCTCAGCCTCCTGAGTCACAGACTTCTAGAATGTTGCAGGTCATATATTTCCAACTCTGTTTTTGTCCTGTCTTCTGACAATCCAAACTATACTAATTTCATCTAGCGTGTCTCCACTCTCACTCACTCCTAGAGCTAATTCTTCTACATGGTGCAGTCCAGCTTGCCTCTCATTAATTATGCATGGCCCACTTATCCTCTTTAACTAAAACCTCACTGTAATTTCTTTTTTTCTCTGCCAATTTCTTTATCCTCATTTCCCTGTATCATACCTGGTCTTGTACCCCTTGAATCTGTGGTAGGTAGCTACATAATTTTCTAGATGTGAACAAGAGTTACATATCTGTGACAGGGCTGATTGAAAATTACCTCCCAGAGTGGGACAACTACATCTTTTCAGAAAAAAAAAAATCCAATTATTTTGTACCATAGGAAAAACAACATATTTTTCTCTAGTTTTGTTCTTGGAAGACATTAAACTGTTCTGGCCGAAACCTTCTGAAGAGAATTCAGACGGAGGCAGACACCAAATGAAACATGGAAAAATTTAGTTTGAAAAGCTACTTTGACAAAGTTGTGAACAGCTGGAAATAGGCCCTTAGGGCTGGAAGTGTCTGGCAGCCTTAGCAGTAGATGCTGTTACAAGCCCTGCCTGCAGTGAAAGGGCCACCCTATCAGGTGTCACCCACTTTGGTGACAATCAAGCATAACCCAACTGCATTTCTGGAGTAACTCTGCGTCCCTGCTAACCGACCAAGACAGGGCTTCTGCCATTTACCTGTCCAACAATTTGGTGCCTACATGAATCCTGACAGGGAGACCCTCACAATGCTTCCCCATTCCCTAGGGCCATGACACGGAACACGAACGCGGGTTACGGGATTTCCCCCGAGTCCCGGTTTATGAGGTGGCAGTTCATTGCAAACAGTTGATGACTGGGCCCCCAGCTGTCCAGATTCCCTCTGTGAGAGTCAGCCGTAGCCCTGCCTGTGTCTTCAGCTTCTCCTCCCCGAATTTGGCTGTAATGGACCTACCTAAAGTAATTAGGCCACCTGTTGCATTGCCAGATCTGTTTAAGGGAGTCCTTCAGCACTCCGGTTTACATGGTTTGACAGGAATTGTTTAAGTGGGTACCAGTGCAATGGCACTGCAAAATGAAATCGTGGCATTATTTTAATCAATAAATATAATTACATGCTCAAATGACCCTGAGCTTGTCTGTAATTAGTTCTCCATACCATAATGCAGTCCATAAAATGCCAACTTTTTTGCACATTACACGATGTGGGAGGGAATTGCATTTGCAGACGAACAGGATACTTACAATCAATTGAGTTTCTACAGCTCAGAAAGATCTTTTATCCTTGGTTAAAAAAAAAAATCAGTTGTAGAACTTGAAAATGGCTACTTGTTTTGGGAGCAAATTTGGTTTTATTGGTACCCTTGGTACCACAAAAAAGGTCACCAAATTAGCATAGTCCTAACATAGACCAGTTCTGCATCCATACATCATACAGTTTTATTTTTGGTTTAGATGCATAAATAGGATCTATTTTTAATCTATATAAACATATACATACATACATACATATATATATTATATCCCTGTCTTAGAGGTTCTTCACAATAATGTCTTCAAAGAATGGGATTTCTTCTCAGTAGGTTACATGGTAATTTTGGCCACTGTTTAGCATGTTAATGATATAAATTAATAAAAATGTACCAAATGTATTTATATGTGGTAGATTTTAATTCAATATATTGAAATACAAATAATTTTACATTAGCAAGGACTTTAATATTGCAGTATTTCACTTTCATTTTTCTCTTTTTTTTACACATACCTTTGTTTCATGCCTTGGAAAGGCAGCTCCACCCTGTAATCTTCATTCACATTGTCCACAGCTCAAAACTGACATTAAGCACTTGTTTATTTTTAAATACATCCTTAAACGCAAAAAAAATCAACAGGGTATAAATATCTTTGAAATATCTAAATGTCAGCACAGTGCTCCATAGGATCACACCAGGAAATACCAGTGGATCCTTTCACATCATACCACACCTAAAGGGCTTAGATTTTTCTTATCTAAAGAGAGAGGGCAAAGACCTATGGGAATAAAGAGGAAGATCTCAATCTCCTTTATATTTTACACCCTTGAAAGTGTGATAGCCCAGATTTTGTAATGCAGGATAAACAGGATGGCTTCCCACATCCTGCAGGATGGGATAACTATATGAATGCACAGAAATCAACCAAGTTGCTGTTCAAACTGCTTTGAACGCATAAGGAGTTTAGTAGGCAACATGATCTAAATTAACTCCTCAGTCAAAAATTTTATAATTATTAAATAAATAAAATGTGCCTCAAAACATGGATGTTCTAATAAACTGCTTGGGATTGCAGCCAGTTTTACCATGGTAGGACACAGAGCAATATTATGCCAAATAATATTCAGCCAGACGACTCTTATAATCAAGAGTGCAACTCACGTGATTCATCTAAGATCCAAAGCAAATGTTTGAGACCCACAAATACCAGTGGAACCAGTCCACAGGGTACAGCCCATAGCAAGACCATACACTCTGATTTACAGGGAAAACTTGAATGCTGCCCTGCAGGGATAAACAAATCAAGGATGTGAATTCCATAGCGGTGTCAGTTCTGATATCCCCAGACATTAAAGGCAGTAAACCACAACCTCACCTGTACCACTTCTCATTACAGGCACACTTCTAAACAATCATGACAAACATGTGATTTGACACTGTCAAATGCAATTTCAATATGACTGAAATAAAGGATTAGAAGATTTATTTCTTAAAGGCACTATCAATTTCTCCACAAGCTTTGTTTTGCACACAACAGCTCAGAATAGAGATGATTAACTGAAAGAAGAAAAATGCATCACTGTCACTATTTTTCCAGTTACTCATTATAAAAGGTATGCCTGAACATCAAGTAGACAATATTTCACTTTCCCTTTATGGTTTGCTGGTGTTGGGGAAACAAAAAAAGGACAGAATTATCATTAAAATTAAGAACCAGAGAAACAAAAAAGGGGTTAGTTACATCCCCATATACTATATTGTTGTCTGGAAGGATTTCAAACCCATGACATGCATCTTCAAGCATTACAGGCTGTTTTGTAGATTGGTCATCCACCATAAATAAAATCTGAGGCTGAAATCAATTGACCCAACATTTACCCTGTTCCACTGCCTAAGCACATACCAGCTCTCATGTCTGATTTTTAGGATGCTTTAAAAGACAAAATGATAAGGGCTGATGAGCAGTTACTAATGACAAGCCTGTAGGAGTGTCTGAGTAATGAATGGGCCAGAAATTCTGTATGGGAATACTGTAGGCTTTTACCTAGCTGAACTCTGATAGCATCATGTGAGTTAACCAAGAGATACAGAAATAAGTATATGAAGTGGTAACCTTCACTTTTGTATGAGATAGAAAATGATCAAACAAAAGAAAAAGGACTTTTAAAAATTTTTAAGGAGCCACTGAGCCAAGGATAGTGCATTTCTCAGGCACGGTAATACAATTTTCCTATCTTTACTGTTAAAAAATTCTTAAAAGACAGTAATACGCTGAGTTGCAGTAAGATTTACATTGTTTGACTTACACTACACCTATTTTAAAGAAGACAGCTCACTTGGAAAAAATTATTTCCTTTTGCCAGTTAAGACAACCAAGAAATCCCAAGTCACTTTGTCCTTGGGCAAGTAGTCAAATCCTCCAGATTCCTAGTTGGGTGCTTATCTCAGGCCAGATATGAAGGTCCCTTGCAGGGCTTTGGTGTCAAAAATCACTCACGTTGTCACCCCACCCATTGTTGGTGCTGAAGCACAGCCAGAGTCCATCAGAAAATGTCTGAGACACAAATCTGCCTTCCAGGGAACAGATTATCCCAGGAGTATCCACCTTGTGCTGATACTCAGATACATTGCTTACTAAGAAACGTGAATATTTGGCAGGTTATGGTCAGCCAAAACCATTCATCCAGTTTCAGATCTGAATGGCTGGGAAGAGCCATGAGGAATTTGGTAACAAATCAACCAGCCAGGTAAAAATCCGCTCCTGCCAGCCCACAGCATGGCACGTGGACACTGAGCACTCTTGGATTGCCCAGCAAGAGGGTTCCTTCCAGCTTGTCCTCATCATTTAATTGGCAGAAGTCCACAAGTCTGTTCCCAGCAGCAAATTCATGCCCAAGTTGGATAGGAAGTCATTTGACTCAATCAGTTGTCATTCCTTCCCCTCTGTCAGCGTGAAGCTTTCTGAAGGATCTTCACTCAGCTGCAGTCTCAACAGGTCATTTCTCTCTCATCAGATCCCAAGGTAAAAGCTGCTCTAGCTCCATTTACCTTATCCAGCTCTCCCCATTGTCAATTCAAATCTGAACAAGGCTTTTGAAGTCTCTTAGTCCTCTTTTCTTGTGTCAGGAAACCTTTGGGACAGTTTATAATCTATATAAGCACTAAGACAGGACCACAAAATGAATCGTATTAATATAATTACAACCAGTAAAACCATCAAAAGGACTGATTCCATATTTAAGCTAGAATAATGAGGTAATGTGAAAAAAATACTCTGGGAGATCTAATTATATAATGTGGTATTCAGTTCTGCACAGCCAGCCCAGCAATTCCTCAAACATTCCAATCAAAGTGATCTCACTAGCATGTGAGAGAAGAGTCCAGCTGACAGATTTGGGACATGTAACGTACTATTTAGTCAAGAGGCCCCATGTGCTATTCATAAAGAATTAACAACTCTTATATCGACAATGACAGTATTGTCAGAAGACCTTTGGAAGGGGGAAAAAAACCTCCATAAACTCCGTCTCTGTGAAGTTGGACTTTTTTTTTTTTTTGGCCCCTCTTTTCCAATGCTGATGTAATCTCCAAACATCTCCAGCAGCAGCTGCTCAGCGAAACCAGGCACCTTCTCCCTAGTCCCTTTCAGCAGCACACGCAGCACTTTCCAGCTCCCTCAAGACAATCAGGGCCTTTCTTTCACCAATTAGCTATCACTTCAAGAGTCCTGCGCTGTCCAACGAGCTCTTAAGAATGGTCTTTGCAGGAAACAACACTGGAGGAGCTTTTTTTTTTCTCCCCTAGACAAATGAAAAGGGGAAAAAGGGGCGGGGGAAGAGGGGGAGACAAAAAAAAAGCACAAGAAAACAAATCAGAACAGAGAGGCTGTCCAAAATGCATCGCTCATTTAGTGCATCGAAAAACGCAGAAACGTCCTCGGCAGCCAAGGCTAGAGCAAAGCGCGCGCACACACACAAAAAAAATACTCCTACTTTCTTTAGGAGCTAGTTTGTTTAGTCAAATATGTTAAAAAGGCTTCACAGAAAGAAGTGCTCTTGTTACAGCAAGTCTGAGCCGTGCAAACTTTAAGGGAATGAAACTCCTGTAAGATTATGCTCTGTTTCCTTATTTGGCTCTCCAAATGTAAAGCAGCATTATTTGAAGTAGACACTATAGGAAAGAACTTGGTTTAGCTCACTTTAAATATAGATGGATTGATGAAATGAGTAATTACTGGAACTCCTAAGATCTTTTAGACTTACTAACTAGCAAGCTTCTTTCCCCAGAAACTGCACTTTCTGTCTAAAAAGAAATTAAAGCCTGATTCAGAGACATAAAACTTTGGGAATTCTACATTCTTTTCCCCTTAAATTCAGGGCAGAGTAATACCTTGAGGTCCTTGGAGATGCCAAGTCCTCATTAGAACTAGCACAAACTCCAGGACCCAGTTCAAAAGAGAACAAGGAACTTTTATTGATGTTTAAGCAATTCCTTGCCTGGGCCTGGACATGTGGAGTTGTGAAGGCAAAACTGGGAAGGATCAGCAGTAAGTGAAATGACTTGGACATGGTTCAAGCAATAGCCTAGTGTCAGAGCTGCTTCCTTGATTTTTAAAAATTCTGCATTGAACCAAATGTCATACCAACATAACTGACTGTCAGTATCCTCTCAAAGTACCGCTATCTGGTCAAATTTGTCCTTGATTGGGGTAACTCCATGAAAGTCAACATGTGGCCTACTACACAGCCAACGGAAACACACTTACGCTGCAATTAAAAAAAATAAAATAGTCTGTTCCCTTTTATTCACTGTGTATCAGAAGCAAAGCCCTGGGCTTTGTGAACAGTTAAATGCAAAGCAAAGCAAATACTTTCAGAAGTTTCAGGAGTTGGTTCACACCAACGGGTGTTCTCAACAACCACGTGGATTGTTTAATGGGGGTGGAAAGTATCAGAACTGACCAGACTGCTTAAAAGGCAGAAAGTCTGACATACTGCCCTGCATGCATTCATGGAGGAATGGGAATCAAGTCAAATTCCTCTGGACAGGAAGGCTCAACCAAGGGATGAGTATACAAAATCAGGATTAAGGAGGAATCTTTGAGGAGGTGCACCGAACAATGTCTTTTTATACCTATGGATTCCAAAGCTGCTGAGTTTAAAGGGACTCCTTTCAACTAGCAAAGATGTTGCTGAAAAAATGCAGCAGGCTGGAGAGAACAGATAAATACACATATATATGTAACTACGGTCACCTACAGCTTTAGGAAAAAGGATAAAAGGGGCCCAAAAGGTCTACCAGCTTGCCCTAAAGCAAAATCAACTATGTCATTCCTGACAGCTGTTCTCTAACCTGCTCTTTTCTTTTAAGAGACTCACACCCACAGAGATGAGAAGAAAAGAAATCATCATCTCATCTGAAAGTGATTTCAGCAGGAAAAGCAGTTTGACAGACTGTCCAGTGGCTCTACCTGCTGCAACACAAACCCTGCAAGACAGGGGATCCACAGTATGCACTCACTTGGGCAACCGGCTCATTTTGAAGCTGTACGATTAATTATTGGATGAGGCGATGATACCTGATTTTTTTTTTTTTTTTTTTTCTTAGAGAAGCAGTCTCTCTGTACCGGCCCATCTGGATGGATGTAAGGAAAGCACATCTTTTGTGACAACCCCTTTCCTCCAGTGTGGTGCAATGCTGCTGTCTGTGCTCCAGCAGTATTGCTGGAAACCACCAATTCCAGCATCAGCTGTAATCCAGCACATCCCACGCCTTGGCCACCAGCTCCAGCTCCCTCTGTTAGCACCGAGGAGCCCAGTGGCTATTTAAGGGCACACCAGGGATGAATTGGGGGCTCATTCCAGCTCCAAGGGAACAACAGGTGCCTCCTCCTCCCTGGGCTCACAAGCGGCTCTCAGCTCCGCCGGCTCCGGCGTTCCCTGCGAGGTGTCAAAGCCGGAACAGAGGCGGCACATCCCTGGCGCCTGGCAGCGGGATGTGCCCGGGACAGGCTGACACAAAGCCGGGGAAGCTTCCATGCCGGCTGCCCGGGCAATGGCAGCTCCCTGGCTCCGCATGCCACGGCTGTCAGCTTGGCACCCTGCATTTATTCACAGGCAGGAATGCGGCCCGAGATGGATGGAGGGTGCTTTCCTGCTTGGATTTCACTTCTCGGGACAGATTTCCTCCCACGGAAAATTAATGGCAAGGCGAATTTAAATGCCAGATGAAAACTGGTGTGGCTGGATTTTAGAAAATGCAGTTTAACACGGGTAGCTGTTCTTCCCCTCTTTGCAAAGTATTTTGAGAATGAGTGAGGAAAAGCACTATGTAAAGCCTATACATTGAGCATAATTATTTGGATTTTCCCAAATTTACTTTTTCACACAACAGATGTTCTTAATGTCTGGCAGCCTTTTTAATGATGTGCCTTTTTTTTTTGAAGAATGTGTACTGTATCACCCATAAAAGCATCCTCTCTGCTCAGAGTTTATTTTGTTAAAATCGTTCTTCAACTAGTCATCTCTCTAGGGAACAATGACATGATAGAACAGTATTTCTGACGGGTGATATTTTATTACTAACATATGTTTTCATCACACAACCAATACTGCTACCGTATTCTGCTATAAATATTTATTAAACTCCTCTAATTTGAAACTATTTCCAAGACAAATTTCTTATTTTCCTTTTAAATTATCACATAATTAATTGTTCTGGTAAATGCCCATTGAAGGGTAGTTTGGGGTGGGGGGAAAAGTACATATTACGCTGTCTTGCTGACTTTTAAAATGTAAGGCAACAGATTTCACATCTCATTTTCCAATTCCCTTATAAAGCAATCTCCTAAAATATCGCTACATGCCCAAAATTTTAAAATATCAAGTAAACTTACAAGCGACAAAGCAGACAATACAACAATAATCATAAAACACCCACTGAAAGGATCGGTTTGAAATACATCCCAAAAGATAAGTAAATTAGAATTAAAAACTAGGATATTTAACTTACTACATTTTCCACACATTCAGAAGTCAGGATATCTACCGAAGGAAACAGCAAAGAGTTGCAGGTGTTGGCAAGGCTAATAAGAGTTCTTTGTTAAAAAAAAAGGAACAATTCAAGATCAGCACTTATCTGTCAGAATCACGTTCCTTCTACAGTTATCAGAGTCATAAAGGCACCTTGCTCCAGGTTACATACATGAAACCTCCTGAGCAAGCATTCCACATCACACTGAAAACAAAATACCACTTAAAAAGAGCCAGATCAAGTAGTCACCGCTTTAGAGGACAAAAATCTGACATTCAGAGTCAATTATTGCTCCATGTAAGTTGTGATAATGTGCACATATCAAGATTATTCCACGTCTGAGTCAAAGCAAAGCCAACACCTACCGCGCTGGTTTTCTCCTGGAAAATCCCCAGCAAACACACTCCTCCCACTACAGTCAGTTTGGTATGGCCATTTCCATGATCAAGAACAAGAAGGACAGAAGAAGATACTTCATTTATTACAAATTTCATCCCTTAAGACTAACTTCAGCCTCCATAAAACCAGAAGTGTAAGTAAAAGTTCATCCTCAAAGGTCGAAAGTGAGATTTAAATACAACAAAAGAGCACACACTGTGGGAAACAGCAATAGAAGTGAAGGGAAAGGACTGGAAGGAAATGAAACAAAACCTTATATATCAGTCTTGAAAGTGATTACATGAAGACATCTGTATTTCCAAAAGGACTTGATGAGACCTCTGCTGTCATTCCATGACCACCTCCATGTGTTGCTGGATGGGGCAATGGTCAGCAGGAGACATCTTGGTTCCCTTTCATTTTATGGGAATTTCTTACTAGGAATGTGATCAGAACATGACCCAGCAGTAGCAGAAGAGATCACACACATGCCATGATACTTAATGGCATCAATCAATTAAAAGATTAGTAATGCCCAAAATGTCCACCTAATTGTGAACAAATATAAAAATACAAAAACACTTTGTGACTCAACAGAAAAAATCAGGGATACATATTTAAGACTGATGTTATAAGGTTCAGAACAGCTTGTTATCAATTATTATCTCCTTAGAGATCAGAGAGACCATACACAATTTGCTATGTTTTCACACTCAGATCGACACCTACTTTTTGGGGTAGAAAGAACCTACCTTAATTCCTTAATTTCCCCAGGTTTTTTGCTGGGGAAATTAAGGAATTATCACCAAATTTGACCAGGCACAATGATCTTGCCCTAAACCAACCTTTCCTTGTGCTCTCCTTCCATCTATATTATTTTCCCCACTGAATTAATAGAACTCACATCAATACAGCAGAGAATTTAATGAGTACTATTTTTGACAAAACAATGTTTCAACAAAATGCCAGTTTTTCGAACACAGAAAACTGGTAAAACATGCTTCAGTTTTGACAAAGTATTTGCCAAGAGCTGCTTTTCAGATCCCTAAAATTCAAGATCAGTACAAACCAGACAGATCAGAGTCTCCAAACATTATGCAGTCAAGGCACTCATGCATAAAACCACAGTTTGAGCCTTTTGACGAGTGCTGTGGTCACCTATCTCTGGGCTATTCCCAAGCCTCCCTTGAATTAAAATCCTTGTTTCCTTTTCACTGTGCACAAACCAGGCTGGGACTTTCAGAAATGTTACAGGATGGAAAACTCACTTCCCTCTCATCTGCAACTCCATGTCTCTGGCAGACCAGATTACTTGGATAATGTTCGGCCTGTGCTGTACCAAAAAGAGTTCAGACCCAAACCTTCCTCTGGTTTACAATTTAATTTGGGTGTCCTGGTCATCCTTTGTTTTGACAGCACGAGCCAGTACAGATAGAAGCAAACAATGACACAGCTGCCATTTTCCTACAAGGTCCACCACGTGACAAACTCAACAATTAAAGAAAAACTCAAACTTTCTAAAACTAACCATAAGCAAAATGTGCTTTGATGAACTACAGACCTTGGAAACTACTTGAAAATTATATCCCCCCGCTCATAAAATGCAGTTATTGAAAAGAACTGTTATCCTTTATAAGTGATGGAAGGCAAACATTTCACATGCTGCACTGACACTGCTCCAAACCTCATTTTTTCTATTCAAAAATGAAAGTCGGGCTTTCAGCAAACTACATTGTGTTTTGAAGAAGTTTTTCATTCTACTGGTAACAGGTTATCCTGCTTACTTTTAAAGTCTCTTTGCACACAAAAAGAAGGGGAGCTGGGGCAAAGAAGGAAAGAAAAGAGTCCATTTGAAAAAATTACACTGCTAGATTACAAGAGTTGAAAGCTGGTATGTAACTTTGCTCCGGGTGATCAAACTGCTAATCAGGAATGCTGTCGGGAACAGAATGGAATTCCAAATAAATTAGCCATGTCCAAGAAGCCAATACAACACAGGATTAAGGCTTACAAAGAAAACAAATTTATTCAGCCTACTTTATCAGAATTCTTAATAATGTGTACTACTTTTTCTCATCGCAGTCTGAGTTCTTCCACTGGAACAGTGTGGAGAAGGAAAAAGGAGTCACACTTCATAAATCTCCTACTTGTACAGACACCTAAAATGTTACATACAGCAAGTCACACAATGCCATGATATATAAATACATATGCTTATCACAGCCAAGGAAGAAATGTGCAGATTTATTTCTCTGACTTTATTTCCGAGGCACCTGACCAAAGAAAAGATGCTACACACTCCTGTGAAAATCTACAAAGCTGAAGGAAAAGGTCAGAACTTCACTGACCTCCATGCTAAAATGAGGTTCAATACCATAGTATATATATTGAACAACTAACTACAAAAATAAATCTCTCTCCTCTATGACAATCCCATTGCATCATGTTTTTTATCAAGTCTAATAAGAAAAATTTGCAGTACTGTGGCTGAGGTACTGTCTGCAACTCAGAGCATATTATGTTTTCACCTCCGACAGCATCCCAGAGAAACTCTTCATAACAGCTTATGCCAAAATCACAGGAACATTAAAAGACATGCTTAAGTTCCTGCCACTCCTTGAATTGGAACTTTAGTCTTTATCAGACTGGTTTTCCTCATCTGTGAAATGGGAGATTATAATAGGCTCTTACTGTAGAGTAATTTGGAGACAGAACTAAATTTTTGAAGCATTTCTGTAATAATAAAATTTTAAAAAGGAGATAAAATACTCACAAGAAGTATTTCATGCAGAATCTAGACACATAGAGAGAAATCTTCCTGTAATAGAAGTACATGTATCATCTTGGCTTCTGAAAAAAATTAGGTAAACCATAAACAAATTCTCACTTCAAGCCATATATTGTCCAGTATACTTATTCACTGGAAAATAGGAGACTGAGGACAATACCACTTGTATTTACATGACTGCCATACTTCCCTGAGAATCTTTGCATACAGGAATTTGCTATAACAAAATTAATCAAGCAAACCACCGAGTGTGAGTGCTGGGGATTCATTTCCCTGGTGGTTCCCAGCCATGGCACTGCCCTGCTTTCCAAATGACCCAGCTGCATGATCCATTTCATATCCACGGTTGGTGTGTTAGGTATTTTCTAAATAATTTTTCTCCCAGAAAAGGGGGACTCCCTGTAAGACACTAGT
Organism: Phylloscopus trochilus trochilus; assembly: GCA_016584745.2. Taxonomy (NCBI): domain Eukaryota; kingdom Metazoa; phylum Chordata; class Aves; order Passeriformes; family Phylloscopidae; genus Phylloscopus; species Phylloscopus trochilus. The sequence continues at coordinate 6,659,271 of WQNJ02000001.1, forward strand.
TGCATCCCCTCCCCTTCTCATAATGAAACAAATTAAATGCTATTTACTACCACCACTGTATCTAGTATTTTATTTAAGCGCAAAAGCACATGTTATCAAGTGTGACTTACATTTATTTTTTCATCACATGTTTTCTCCTCCCTGTAAGAAGATATTTGCATTAATACGGAAAGGAAAGCATATATTCCCAAATCCCCTTCTCTGGGATTGCACCTCCAGAGAGTGAGGATCAGACGATGAAAGCCATTGCTGTACCATCAACACGTGTGACTGGAAGGGTTCTATACCTCAATGCCTCCATTAAATGCACATTAAAAAATATTTGATTTGAACAAAATATCTTAAATTAAATACAAACTATGCTGCTTGCTCAGAAAAATAAACCAAGAAAGCAACAAGCACAAACAAAACTTTGCATGGAGACCAAGGAAAAGTGCTGATTTTCATTTTCAAAAGGGTCTCCTTGAATAAAACCCAAATTTTTATTACTAACTACTGAAAGAAAAGTTTTGATTCGGGAAACAGCAGAAAATTACATTTTCCCAGAGATTTAGAACACATCAATAAACTGGTCCAAGTCATTTGAGACAACAATTGTGGCAAATGAACTACTGGTGTAGAAGATGTTACCTTGTTCTACCCTGACCTGCCAAACAGGGCTGTGTATACTCTGCATTAATGGACCATTCATGGGCTCAAGCTGAGCACACATGCAAGTGCTTGAGGAGCTGGGGTGGATTTCTGCATTTCCAGGATACAGACCCCAGACTTCTGAGGGAAGAAGAGGAGGATGGCTGCTGGCAAGGAGCAGTGTTGCTCCACTGACTCGCTCTTGGCTGATCGCAGGCCAAGGAGATGCATTCTGGGTTACCACACTAAATCTTTGATTTACAAAATAATGTCCTAAGTTACAGTTTGATCAGCAAGTGCACTCCTCTCACACCCTGAAAGCAGGACGCTTGAGGTACATCTGAGATAATTTTTTTTTTTTAAACACAGAAAATAAAGCAAGTAGGTGAAAGGTAACTGTATCACTTCACAGACACAAGCTACCCTCTGATTACAACTAATTAAGATATTCAGCAGCCTTAAAACAATACCTTTTTTTAATCAATGTATCCAGACGGCATTCACAGCTTTTTGTGACGACAAATGCCCTTTGAAAGAGTTAATAGGCAAAGGTTTGTACTGGCAATGAATAGCGCTACCTTTAATTGATCTAAGAGCCTTAGAAAGCTGTCTTATAGCATGATGATGTATTTGGGTTGCAAGTACGCCAAAATAAGCATAAAGAAAATCTCTAAGACCATGAGACCTTTCAGTTTTTTTCATTGCAGGGAGGGAGGGTGGGGGGGGAACTGCTGGGGAAAATGAGAGAACTATGATGGGGTTATCTTTGTGCTCTGCAACTTAAAATAGATAAAAATGACAGAAATTTTGAGGAAAAGAGAGGAAGTGATCAGGCCATAATTCTTAGAATAAACGTCAAGATGTACGGAAATGTACAAAACAAGGCTTCTTTAGAATTAAAAAAAAAAAGCCATGAAAAAACAGGAGATGACCTAATGGTATAAAGAAACATTGATTAAAGAAATACCCAGAGGGAGAAAGATATTCTATCGGCTTTAACAAACACTGCATGGCCCTGCATTCCCTTTTAATTTCTCAAGTAAGGGGAGAAAAAATTGTCTGTAGAAGAGGTAGTCACATGGATCCATTTATGATTTTCCCCCTTATTCCCTGCTCATCTTTTTACATGGTTTTGTTCAAGATGCACAGGAAATGCGAACACTAAAAGCCGCTCACAAAATTAAACATGACAGGTTAGTTGCAAACATTTTACCCTGAGCAGCCAAAGAAGAAACAAAAAAATCATATTTTTTTATAAGGGATATAAAATCCATTCAGTCATGGTTTTTTCTTTATGAGACTGATTATACATTAATGTTACCTAGTAATGAAGGAAGCAGTCTATCCATGCTTACACTAGTCTTTCATCAGAAACTCAATTTTGGCAGAATCCTTCCCTCACATGGCAAAAGCTAAACAGATTTCTTTGAACTTTCACATGTGCAAACTTTATGTCAAGGTAGAATTTTTCTGGAAAGTCTGAGGCAAATCAGACAAGAAAATTCCTAGTCCAAAAGACCGTTTTCAAATGGAATTACTGTGCAAGCATACTATCATCAGCTCTGTAAAAAAAATCAAATAGAAAGTTGTTGGCATCTGAGATTTTCTTAGAAGACAGATATGGGAGGAGCTAGGAAAAAAACAGTTCACATTGCTCCTTAAAAATAAAGAAGCAGAGCAATAAAATATCCTGCTCCAATACATACATCCAGATGTATTAGGAAAAGTGAGTCAAGTCCAGTTTCAATCTGGAACAGGGAACAGAGAAGCTGTTCTCAAATTCCGTTCATCCTGTTCATCCCAAAGCCATGAACGAGCCCTCTTCTAGCAGCCAGCGAACAGAAGAAGGTACAGAGCCTTCATTGTGGTCTGGGTAAAAATGAGGATTGAACTTACCTCTCCAAAGCCAAAGAACTCATAGAGGATTCTCAAAACAGCAATACATTCCCCCATTAGGAATATCTGCCTCCTGTGAGTCTTCCCCTGTGGTACAAAGCCCTGAGGAAAAGAACAGATAAAAACTTCATGTCACAACTTCCAGACATTTTCCCAACTAACCATGCCAAGCCCACAAGACCAACCATCACAGAATTACAACCATACCAAGGTGAGCACCAGCTGCACGCTTCAAAAAAACCCCCTCACTTCAGGGCACAAACATCAGCAGATGAGGAGAACCAGGACACGTGGACAATGGCAACCTACTACAGAAAGTGGAGACAAGCTGTGCACATCCTTGCTTACTTCTGTATGAAGACACTCAAAATACTGTTTGTATTTTGTGTTTTGAGTTGCTTTCATTTAAAAAAATAATAAATTTAAGAAAGTCTTCTCTCCTTGTTCCATTCACTTTGAATTCAGACTCCCAAAATCTTCCATTGCAGCTTAAAGCCAAAATGTTTCCTTCCACCTTATCAGGTAACATGTAAATTCTAGCTACCAATGAGTTTTCTGAAAAGTAAACAAAAAAAAAAAATTAGGATACAAAAGGATGTTTAAAGGATATCAAGTTTTTCAGGAAAAATCTAAAATCAACTGCTTTTTGTGCAGGGGACAGCAGATAGATTGCCTATCCTACTCTCTCCAAGCATGGTGAAGCACCAGTGTTTTATAAAATAGAAATCAATCATACAACAAAGTAACTATGCCCAGTAGCTTCCTATTTGACAGAAAAAAAAAAAAAAAAGCCTTTAAAGGTCCCTTCCAATCAACTCTACAATTCCATTCTATGAATTAGTACAACCAGCTTATTTTTAGGACGCTCCATAGTATTGAAGATAGTATTTCTACTGCTGCCCTTGGGGCCAGCCTACAGAAAAAGAGCCAATACTCAGATCCTGTTCATACACATTCAGTTTCACCAGAGAACACTCTGAGAAGGGCACTTTGGTGGCAAATACCAGCAAAATCTGAGCCATTTTTCCAAATGAAACCTAAAGGGTGATTAGAGGTCTGTTTGTTTACACAGAGACAAAACACATCCTACCTGGAAGCATCAGTGGAGCCAACAGAGCCCTACCAGTATGGCATCTCTCTACAGACTCAAACTGACCACCAATGCCAAAACTGTAAGAATCTCACATCCATATGCTTATCTTTGACCAAGCAAATACTGTACTGATGAGAAACTGAGGCGTAGGAAGTCTGAATATGAAACAAACCCAGACTTTCCAAGGGCCATCTATTTTACAGCTGCCTCATAAAGCTAAGAGAAACAACATTTTTGAAGCCAGTTCATGTTGTACTCTTGAAGGAATTTCTGTATTTGGTTAATTTTCACCCCTGCTCACACGTGCACACACACAGTCCCAGAACTGTTGAAACAAAGACTTAAAGGTGGGGAAAGCTGATGAAGAAAAAGAATCGGGTTTTCCAGTGCCAGAGATGGACTCAGTTTCAGAGAGAAAACGAAAACCCATCAGTTTTTGGCCCTCATGCCAGTGCTCAGACAAAAGTTTCCCAGGTTCCTTATAAACTGAAATAACCCTCCTGAATAATTTATATTTTTTAAAAGTGGTCTCCAGCAAGCTTTGCCTAAGAGCTAGCTGAGTCTCCTTGCAAAATGTGTTGTTTAACTGAGGTTTAACTAGACTGTCATCTACAATCTCAGGCCCAAATACAGGGAAAATAAAACCCACAATGTTTTCCCAAAGGAGGCAGGAGTTTTCACACTGTATCCTAAGAGGCAACAGGCACAGATAAAGTTGTGCTTTCAGCTCCACCAGTATAAATCCTCAGGAACTCCACACTGACAGAAACCTCCACCCAAAAACCCTCCAAGGACTCTCCTCAGCTCAGCTGAGGATACTAAGGATGCAAACTTTGATCCTCTTCTTCTAGAAATCTGCTTCACAATTCAACATCTTTGATATAAACCTTTTAAAAGGCTGTGATGGCATCAAGTCGGGGATGGGATGGAAGGAAACATGTTTCCGACTCCCCTGTGGGGGGACCATTAGGAGGAGGGTTAATAGCCCTGGGCATGCGATCAAATTAAAGTTTGTGCCAGTTCCCCCAGGCTTTCCCTTGCCATCACCGGCTTCCCCAGGCCGGGCAGCTCACCCTCATCTCCTCACCAAAGACAGCTCTTAAGCAGAAGAACGACAGACTGCTGGGAGGAAAAAAGAAAGATCATCACACAACTAACTTATATGGACAAAGTATGAAACAGGCCGAGGGAGGGGAAGGAGGGAGGGAGCCTCTGATATCTTCACCTTCGGAGCGACACAAACTTAACGCACATCCAGCTTAAAAGCCGGGAGGTGGGGGGAGCTGGAATCCGGACCTTCCCGACTTGAGGATTGCAGCACTGAGGCAGCCCCGAGCCTAAACAAGGCTGGAGTTAGCATTCAGAGCACACAGCCCAGCAGAGTATGGGAAAGGGATAGAGCAGCCCAAAGAGCTGGCGCCACGAACTGACGAGCAGAGCGCAAGTGATAAAGATTTACTGCGAGAGAGGAGGAAACAGTCCGCTGGCCCGATTAGAGCTGTGAATACCGAGTTGTTCAGGGAGGATTTTGCAGCTGACTGATCACAGGCTGTCGGAGCAGGCCTCGGACAACAGCTGCAAGGCTTGCTGGGCTGCAGAAACAAAAGGCGCCTAGCACGGTGCAAAGAAAGAGTTGACAGGTTGTTGTTAGCAGTGGCAAATGTGTGAGGTATGTCACTGTGTGTGAGACGGGCCGGGCTGCGGTGGTGGGGAAGAAGGAGGGCAAGAAGCACAGGCAGCACTCAGAAAAAGACGGGGCGTCGTGGGGGAGGGAGGGAGGGCAGGGATACAGGCTTGGTCAAAGCATTTTCCTAAAATCAGGCCGGTGTTTGTGAGGAGGACAATCGCAAGGTCTGTTTACTGCTGCCAAGATGAATTAGCCCATCGTCTCATTTATAGGACGAATCCGGTGGCACAAACTATAAGGTGCATGGCATTAAAGGGACTAATTAGACGATTCTGGCAAATCTGAATTAAGACCCTTTCTTTCTTTGAAAGCTGGAAAGCATTTCTCAGGACTCCAGTCAGATGGCTTAGGTTTTGTTGGGCCTTTTCTTTCTCTTCTGAGAAGGGATATCTTGTGCAATTCCCTAACTCACAGGGGTCTGATCTAAATTCTGCCCTGAGCTTCAAGAACAGTTGTTAGGAAGCTGCTGGCATTTGCATCATATTTAAAAAGATCCAAACGAAAATCCCGGATTCTGCAGGAATTCAGCTCCCAGTCCAGGGACAAACCTCACAGCTGGTCCCTCCTGGGCTAAACCAGAAGTCCACATGAGAACATACCTGAGCTAAGAGCCTGCAGCTGAATTCTCATTCACACACACAAAACAAGCAAGGTTTTTCAAAAGCTGGCTTCTAATCTGACACCCACCCCCTCCAAATCCAGTGCCTGCAGCCAAGTGCTTTTCCCAAGCAACTCTGAGCTTTCTGGAGCCATGGTTCACTAAGCGTGTGAGTGCTGGGCAGGAATGTATCAATGAAACTCCAGAGATGATCAAAGACAGGAGCTGGAGAACAGGAGACCTTACTTTCAGCTCCCTGCTTGGCAAGTTTAGGATTCAGTTCTTGAAGTCTGGCAACATTTTATCCAATCGTGACCAAAACAAAGTGTTCCAAACACCTCTGAAGCAGTGGTGCATGCTGTTTGCACACAACCACTATATTAGAGTGGTCACTATTAAAATGTTTTACAAGCAGTTAAGGTTACCATGGCATTCACAGCATACTCATAGAAGGGAATAACATGAAAATCACAGAAACATCCAGCACTGCAAGCTGCAAATATCAGATGCTTCATAGTAATTCATGATGCTTTGTAAAGCATAGGCTTCTTGCATTTTAACACACATGTCTATCACCAACAAAGAGGAGACGCTAAGAAAGTGGATTGGCCTTTATAGTGTTCAGTCAATTATACAAACAAACCTTATTTTGATTTTTCTCTTCTAAATGGTCTCTGGGACTCAGTTAGGCTAGTCCCAATGGACAGCACTTGATACACTGTAAAGAGAATTCAGAACAAGAGGCATTTCAAGTCTTCTAACACAGCTCCATTCTCCCAAAATATATATTAAAAAACCAACCCAGTGTGCAGAATACTCCATCTAGGGGCAGAAATGTGACTCAAAATTTCCTTAGCCTTTGCTTTGACATGTGTTAACTTCATTCTACCAGGTCTGAGTGCGTGATAAATAATCCGACATTTCACAGAGGTTCCAAATAGCTCTTCCTCAGTATGAGTCCATAGATTTTCACTTGTTACTATTTTAAATACAGAGCTTCCAGATTGAGTTTCCGCTTAACAGTGATGAAGAACACAGGCACTACTTTTATACATCTACCAGCAACTGGACTATACTTCAAACTACACATATTATCTTAGGAACAATTTATAATCCATCACCCCCATATGCTCGAAATTTTCAGCTGAATAAGGGTGGCCAGTGAGTTCAACTAAAAAGAATAATGAAATGCCTGCAGGACTACTTGTGTAACTATATTTTTTATATGTAATTGTGCTTCTGCTGGAGTCAAAGCAAAGTCTGAATTTGACAGCTATGGGAGCAGAAATAATTTGTGGCAGAAGTATACTTCTGAATCACAAATTCTCTCTGCAGATAGATAATTCAATATCATTTATGATTAATGGAATTTGTTCACCAAATGTATTTGAGAGCAATGTGTACGGTAGACAGAGGCAACAATTCACAGGCTGTGAGAAAACCCTGACAACATAAAAAAAATCCCCTTTAATAACTTTTTTTTTCTTTTTAAGGAAAAAAAATTAGTTGCAGAAGTCTATCAAGCCTTGCCTTCCAATTACGGTTTCTTTATACAAATCACTTTCAGCTGACAAGTCCTCACCAATTTTCCATAGTCAGCAATGGGTTAAGGCTTGGCCATAATGTCACAGCTTTCCAATTCTCTGTGTCTTGCTCTTTGTCTCTCTGGTACAGAGAAGCTGCTTCTGAGGCTGCTGTAACACTTTGGAAAGTAATCAAATTACTTCCTACATTTGCTCTCCTTAAACACCTCTGCTTGATCCCCTCCAGTCTTCCTGTTCAGCCTCTCAGTCGCGAACTTCATACTTCATAAACGCAGAGGTTAGAATTTTCTAGACACCACTTTAATTTTTCAAATAGCAATCCAATTACTGAGCAAATTGGCACATGTGCCTGGTTACATAGTGACTTGGCACTGCCTCCACTCGCTGCTGGCAGTGATGAATGTGTTCCCCCTCAGCCCTCCTCGTCTATCTGCCCCAGCCCCTGAGCCAACACCAGTGACCACATAAGGAGAGTGCCTGGCAGCTGCAAGCCTGAGGTGCCAAGAGGCAGATTGTGTTCTGTAGCAGCAGGATCTGGGTCTGTGACTGGCTTCCTGGCTAGTCTTTTGTAAGACCTTTTCCATGGCCTCTAGGTTGGCTCTAATGAAGCCTGTAGAAATGCCTGCAGGGAGCTGGTATAGAAGTGAGTTAAGTCAAAGGTTTAATTTAGTTTCTAAAGTGAAGTGAATGTATATTGGCCTTCTCTTTCCACTCTGCAATTATATTCCTGCCACATTTATGTGAAAATACAGTATTCAGTCAACAATAGGAGGGCATGCCTGGGTATGTCTGCACCACACATTGGGGCAAATATCCCCAAGCCAGTCTCAATTAACTTTGCTGCAGAACCAGGAGCAATATAGCTGTGTTTACTCGCTGTGACACCCGAGCTAATTAACTATGTATGGCAGTAACAGAGCTTTACTGTTTCTGGCACCGACACTGCTGTCCCTGTGTGGTAAACTGCTACAGACATGCCAGCTCACTTGGAGGTAACCAGAGGGCTCCCCAACCCAGTGCTGCTTTGCACTGCTCAGATACGTTTAGGAATACTCCAGGAGCTGGCAGGAATTTGTTTGCCATCACGTGAGAGTGGCGAGGCTACAGATGTGGTTACAGTAAATGTGGACTGTTCCACTTCAATCCCAGGCACATTCTTTTATTACTCGCAACATGACAGTCACAGAGCATCTTTAAGTAATGTGCTGAGCATCTTGAGCAGCATCTAACATGTGCTGCTTTCTAAATATCTCACTTCCTCCTCCAGGGGCAAAAAGCTGGACAAAGATATTTTAAAGTATTTCTCACATTGGCTTTCTTTTTTCTCCTCCCCCCCCCGCTCCCCCCTAAGAAATTTGGGTCTTAGTCATAAGTGAATTTCTTTAGACTATTTAAAAAGCCATTTTCAATTATTGGAATGAAGCAAGTAAGAACTTTCCCACAACAGGATAGCTTCTCCCCGCCCAGCTTTTTTATGATCCCAAGAAATTAACTTTCTTAAAATAAATGAGTGCAGGTTCCAATGACCAGAGATGCACTATGATCCCTGTAATTCAAACAGGCTTTGGTGAAGGTAAAAACAAAACACAACTTGCCAGCTATTCCTTTTTCGGAATTCCACCTCAGGCATACCAAGAAGCTACTGGAGAGAATCAGAGTTATTTGTCCAGCAAATTTCTGATGCAGATGGTAGTCTGGAAAATATCTAAGTGGACTCTGAACTGCACACACAAGAATATTTCACCGAGTTTGCTTGCTTGGACTTTACTGTATGAGTTGCACTTAATGGCTACAGTTGTTTGCTACTGATGGAATTTTTCCTTTCCCTTTACACTTTTTCCCCTAAATCAGGTATTTTTGACAGAGGTACTTAATGAGATGTACTCAGAGGTACTCAATGAGTGGTTGGATTATATTTAATTAAGTGATCTATATTTACATTTCAAGAGCCTTTACCAGTGTTCATCGGTGGGTAGATAAGAAGCCCAATATCTTCTGTTGGCTTCCTAGATAAACAAGCCATGTTGTAATTCCAAGAACTACCATAAGTATAGAAGGACTTTCTCTTCAAACCTCATCAATCACCCCAGCTCTCAAGACTGACTTTATACAAGGCACCAAACACAGTGATCAACTTCAACACACCCACCCCTTTAGTGGTCCCTCTGTACAAACACCCACAACTGTGATGCAGCTGGGTGGATTTTTAACTGTTTGTTATCTGAGCGTGACATTTTTCCTCTGTGCTCTCAGTCTTTGCCACAACTTTGCATGGGTTACTTGGGGTCGCTTTAAACAAACACCACCAAATTCTGCCCAAGGCACCAGGCAAGTGACACGCATGGCTGGTAGACTTCATGCCATTTTTCAGGAGTCTGTACCTCTGCATTCCAGTGACATCCAAGAGAAGGATAAAACCCCTGGAGCTGTAGACGAAGTGCAACCCTATTGCCATCTTCAATACCTTCTATGGGAGCTGGACACTGGACCCACACTCCTGGCCACAGGCCTGTAGGACACAAGGAAGAGTTAGTTATCCAGAAGGGCACATGAGCACGTGCCTCTCACTAGGCATGTGAATGCCCCAAACATGCCAAAGCTAGCAACATTGCTGTAGCCAAGCTGTGCTGGAGCTAAGCATGCACTTAAGAGCTTTGCTGGATGGCAGCCATTTACAGATAAACAATCAGTACAAGAGACATGGAGGCAGAGACTTCCTTCAATGGGTCTTCTGAATTCCCTTCCTGAAGACACATACTTGGTTATTTCAATTAACATGTATAGAAAACCAGTTACATCTCACACACTGGAGTACGTATCATTTTTCCAGGAGTCCTTAATTTACCACACTTCTTAAAGATTCAGGGCCAGACCAACAAAAACGCAGATGGTTGCTGGATTCTGATAAGACAGAACTCTCCCTGCTCCTGTTTGCCCCTTGCTTTTATCCTTGATTAGTTTGAAGATGCTGGTGGGTGCTTGTCTGCATCTAATGATAACTATTAACAGCAGCTTGATGAATAAGAGAAAGTGGAAAACAACAGGAAAGGCATTAAGGGCACTAAGTCATTCTTTCTGGGACGGGCATTAGGCATATGTTCACTACTCCAGTCCCAGTGCAATCAAAGCTGTCCTGTGCCACTGCCAAAAACTGCAACAGATGCCAGAAGATTACAGCATTGGTTAAATCCACTCTTAAGGCACCAGCTCAGGGACTGATCCAAATCCCAGGAGCCAATGAACATCTTCCTCCAGATGTCAACTGTTTTCAAATAGTTCCCCTCTTATTTCCAGTGTGATGCTGGGGAGGGGCAGGGGGATAAATAAATTTGGCTGCCGGGAGGTGATCCTCTGATTTCACCACTGCCAGTCTGGACTGGCGCCAAAGTCACATACAGCCACTCAAGAACATTTGTAAGGTAATTAATATTTTATATTCACAACAATAAGAGAGCTTCATTCACGTGGAACTATTAAGACAGTTTCTGGTTCCATTCTTCCCAGCACATTACAACAACTCCACGCCAGCAGCAGCCACATGGCCTAAAGGTGCCAAGCTGGCAAGGATACTCTCTCTCAGCACTTGGCATCTAAAGCCCTTGGCAAAGCCCTCAGCAGTTGTGCTTGGCTGCCTTTGGATCCGTCATGTGGCTGGGCTGCTGATAGCTGGGGAGGGTGCTGCGTCCTCTGGGCACCATTTCACTTTAACACCTGTCTGATTCAGAGGAATGCGTGCACATGCACAGTGAGATCCCTGCACAAATCCTCCCGAAGACCCAGAGCACATGCTCCATTTGTTACTGAAAGGGGTCGTTTCCTCAGAACCACTGTGCCTTCTCTTCTATTTTTTTTTTCCTCCCCTCTCCCCCCCTCCTCTTCCCCTTCACGTATCTGTATACAGCCCTTAGAGGGTCCTACATCCTGCCATGCATTCCACATGTGTTGGAGGTTTCCTCTGTGAACAAGGAATACAAAACATAGCCTTTTTGTATATAATGAAATCTCATATTTTACTGTGCTCACATAAAACCATTTCTTTGTGACTAAGACTCTTTTTATTTGTGACATTTTAATGATCTACAAATGTCTGGTATAGATGAAAGGAAATTATTATTTCCAGGTCACCTTGCAGTAATACTTTTTGATAGGCACCATAATTCCAATTAAATTGAGTAATAAGGGAGGGGGAAACCCTTCAAACATTTGAAGTGCCACTGAAGCAGAAATATTTTTAGGGGAAAACATAAAAACAAGCATACATCATTTACCACAAGCTACAAAATATCAGAGGAGCATAGATAAGAAAATTAAAAGCCCTTTTTCCTCTGGGGACCATTCAAACAAATGCAGACCATAAGAATGCAATTCTGCACCCCAGAAACATCATGTTTTTGTGCCCCAGAACTGGGGCTGACTTGGGCACAAATTTATTGATATACTCCCAGGTCTGGTCCCTCAGATGTACCTGTCAAAAGCACAGCCACCACCCCAAGGTTGGCAAGGGCAGCTTCCCGGAAGCTATGGCAGAGAAGTGCGTTGAGATGTTGCAGAGCACCTCCCCAAATCCCTCCCTGTCCCAAAGCACTACCCCCACAAGCCTGCACTGGTTCTTCTGGTACATTCTGACACCTTTGAGCACGGTTATCTTTGGGTCAGACACCCTGAAGCCTGTGAAATACACGCAAGCCCTGGGTTGCTAAGCTCACATCACAAAATAGCTGCTATCGCTTGTTCTGGAGGGAAGGCTCCGCATGCCCATCCCACCCCAGCTGGAACATCCAAGCCACGACTCCCGTGTTCCCCCTCAAGCCATACCCTCTGCCTGTAACCTTGTACTGTGATTTTTGCTTTGTATCAAGCTCAGGGTCCACAGACACCAGCCAAGGCCTCCCTGTTCTAGCACAGAACACAAACCCTGCTTGCTGCACGTAATATGCATCTATCAGAACTCCTGTGTTTTAGCCACGTGAGCTTTGCTCTTTTTAAAATAATTTTTTAATTGTTTGAAGGGAGCTGGGTTTTTCTGTTTTGTCAGGGGTTTTTTACCTCCTTGAACAATTCTTCACTACTTAATCCAGAAAAAAACTTCTCTCTCTCCTCCTCTGATACACACATTTTCTTCAGAATACTAGAGAAACATATAGGATGGACACTGGGACCATGACAAATACAAGATCTTGGAGGCTTTCCTGGCCACAAGCCAAACCTTTCTGGAATGGAAAAAAGCTTTTCAAGAAGGCATTTTCAGTAAGAAATTCACTATTTAACCCTGGGGAGGTAAGGAAATACTCCAACTAAAAATTATTATTCAGTTGCATATAAAAATGTTATTTTACATCATTTTTAGGACTTGCTGTAATTGCATTATTTCCCATTTTTTCTTTCCTCCATGACCTGGGCAGTGGATTTTCATTGTGATTAAAGCACCTGGCTTTGGAGGAAGGGAGACGAAAAATAAATACCAAATAAACATATAAAACTCTCAAGCAACATTCCTAGAATAGTTCTTCTGTAAAGTGCATGGCATGTTCAGAACACATGATTTCCTAGTACAAAGATTTTATTGGCTTCACTGCTCAGTGTGGTCATCTCAGATTCATGCCAAATAAACCTTCCTCAACATATTGACATTTTTCATCTCTGGCTACACCTACTCTTTCTAAAAAGCAAGCTCCCAACTCTTGCAGGAATTCCCAGGCTAAATACATGTTTTATTATGTTCCCTTGAAAATGATAACCTAGAAGTCAGTGCTGCACGTTACTCTTGGCAGCTAAAGCAGACAGGAGTAAGTACAAGATTTCAGAGGATGCAACAGAAGAACAAGAGCCAGGGAGGAGGATTTGCCTCCATCAGGTTCCTGGCACCGCATTTTGGCAGCATCCCAGTGCCAGGTACCAGAGGCAGACTGGTTCTCACACAGGTGCCAAGTCGGAGGAGCCCTGGAATGAGCACATCCCTACAGCATGGTTTCTATTCAAGTCACATGGAAGACCAAGGAAAGGAAAAAAAATTGATGTCAAAGTCAGAAAAGCCTCCAGTTTCAACCACATACCCGTAAACCTACATGGACAGACCTTGCCAGGTGTTTCCTTATCATAATCCACTTCCCCCTGGTAATGTGACAAAATAAACACAACTAAATCAAATTCTGACCATTTCCCCATTATAAACTTAATGAACTTTCTCAGGTTCAGCATGCAACGTAAAGTCAAGAGATTCTTCATGAGAACGTGCCTGACTGGGAAATTTATTTTTTTTAGAATAGTTACTGTGCCATGACACAAGGGTAGAACACTGCTTTAAACTGCTGCTGACTCTGGACAATTTATATGCTAATTTCAGAAATGATTCCTCCTACATTAAATAAGGAGCTGAGGAATGTTCCAAAGGTCTAGACAGACCATGCCATTAACAGATTGGGTAAATCAACATTAATACTGCCCACAGCATATTAGACCATGTGAACTTTCTTCACTGCCCACACTTTACTAAGTTTAGTTCCACGTGGTTCCTCAGCTGACTGGCCAAAATATAAACTACATCAGCTTCCTAAAGCCTCCCTATGCCCATCTTGACCTTGGACTTGCCTTTAATATTAAACTTGAGGAAAAAAAATCCTGAAAGGTCACACTTCTTTATTCAGGGTACATTTATAAATGGTTTATAAAGGGTTAATAATGGTTAATAGATTATGAACATGTTAAAGAAGCATGGACAACTACAAACACTAAGAATAGCTGTTTGGCACCCAATACTAACTGATCAGCCATCTAGAATATACATTCTAGCACCAACTCCATCAGTGTGAAGGCCAAGTCTGGCAAATAATTCAAATATCTTCAAACTTGTTTGAACATTGACAAGTTCTCCAGCATTTATTAGTAGTATTCTGAGGCTATTATTCTTAAAGCACAAGTCAAATCTGTCTCTGAATTTAGACTTTGAATAAACAAGCTGTTATAAAACCTTAGACTAACAGAAAAAATTCTACTTATTTTACTTCCAATAAAAATATCCTTACACAATTTCTCATGTGGCATACGTAATGCTAATAACACAGAATTGAAAAACTCAAAATGCAACAAGCACCACGAGATAGATCATAAAGTATTAAGATCAACGGAATTTTAAAAATTCTTTCTCTTTTTGTACCTTGGCTTAAATAGCTACACTGCTAAAACAAGGCACTGGTGCAAAGCATGAAGCCAAGTCTCAGTGGTGAGCTGTCACTGAAAAAAAAAATTAAATCCCACTTGGGATGAAATTTTGGGTTTAGAAATAAATCAGCATGCAAAGTATTTACAGCATTTTGTGTATTATCAGGATGTGATGAGTTCTTGCAGTGTTACTAACTAGTAAACCCTAAAGCAGTAAATACTGTGAGGTACCTCCACATGAGAAAAATCTGATTTTCTTGCAGCTGAAGTAAGAGCTGCTGATAGGCTTTTCTTTCTTCCACCCTTACCTCCCTTTTTTTTTTTTTTTTCTGCTTAAAGGAGGATTATACAAAATCTATGCGAATGACACAATCTCATAACTTTCTTAACAGACATTGCAACATTTTGGGGGTGCAGAACTGAATATTAAGTCAGAAGAGCACTGGGCAGGCACCTCCTCTCATTGAATTAAACAGCTGAACTTCTATGGAGTGCCAAGGGATTGAATTAGGTCTGTTCATAATGCCAGCAAACTCTTTGTGCTTCATCACACACATCCCCCTAACCAATTATTGCACTATGACTTAATAATTTCATAGGAGCCAACCCTTCACAAATTACAGCAAGGTATGGAGTGAAAAAACCTTCCAAAAACCAGTACAAACAGGACCCCAAGACCTGACACAGGTAATAAATGCATCACACACAGCAAGAACATGCTTTGCTATACCTGAGACACCTCAGCCAAATGGCTCCTGATAATGATCAATGATGGCAAATTGGCAGCCAGGCTACTAGAAAAATTCAAGCTTCACCTTCCAGCTACAGGAGTGAAGAGGATACATGTGAATGTGATCTTTGGCAGGGAAAGGTACATTGTTTCATTGCTGTGGGAAAAATGCTTAATGCTTGAACATTTCCTTAAAATAAGATTTTGAATGAAACATTAGAGGAAGAATTATTAACAATAATCAACTCTCCTGGCTAAATAATAATAAAAAAATCTTCTCCAAACTCATCTCCAAGCTGCAGGGGAGAAAAAAAGAAATCTAGTGTTTCACCCCTTGCTTTTTTTTCTGAGCATTTCAGCAGAGATGCTACTGCAAAGAGAATAGGCCTTTGTGTGCTTTAGGTTTTAAAAAATCAAGGCAGCTCTCAACCTTCCTGTTCTTTTCCCCCATCAATGAATGAGGAGGAGATTAATTGAAATTTTGGGGTTAGATGATAACACATGATATACTGAAAACAAGAACCCTCACACTCCTCAAATTAGTTTCTGAATGGTGAACCTTGTGCAGGAAATAGTTCATGTCTGAAAAGAGACACAAAATGCATACAACTTTAAGAAGGATTTGGGGATTTCAGAATCCAGATTTGTTGCTATGCTCCATGGAACAGAGAAAACCTGAAGGGGCTTTACAACCTTTACATCAAAACCTAGTGCTAAGAAGAATGTTTCTAAATATTCAAACACGTATTCTTCCTGAGAAACCACAAGTGAAGCTCATGCAGATGTCTGCTCCTGAGTACACGTAAATGTATGTGTAAAACACCCTATGCTTCTCAACAGGGAAGAAATCATTCCCCAGTCAGGGCTCACCCAGAGGCTCTGACTCATCACTGTCCATCCAGTTTAGAGCCACCTGTCTCCCCTCCTTTCTCAGTCTTTTGCCTCAGCTTCCTTCCAACATCCTTTACCTCCTGTGAAGGTTCAGCCAGCTCCTTTCCTCCACCAATCCTCTTAGTTTCCCCCAGAACATACCTTATCTCAACAGGAAAACAAAACATTGGAATTAACGTTATTTTATTTATTTCATTACTTCTCTGTATTCCCCTCTCCTCATACTGCCTTTTTAGGTTAAAGTTTCTTTATGACAGGGATTATTTACTGTTCTGTGTACTCATACAACAGAGGCTGGATCTTAACCAGCCTCAAGGCACTATCGTAAGAAACTGAGAATAAATAGAGACTGCCTTTGCCCTGGGTAAATGCTGTCAGAGTGATACCTACCATACTTATCCATCTTTGCAAAAGGAACCCCAGAAAGCACATAACAAACATGCCAAACATTATAGAACCTAAATCACCGGTTCTTCTGAAAAATATTTATTTTAAACAATTCTTATAGCATGAAATGGAATCACATTTATTCTAGGCATCTGTGAAATATTAAATCAGGGTGGAAATGTTATGTCTGAGTGTTGTTCATGCATCTTTTCAGGATACTTAGGAGCAAATTTTACCTGTTCAAAATGACTCCTTTCTCTTCATTGAGCTGCCTGAATACAGTCAGAAGAACATTCAAATTGCAAAAATTTTCCTATAAAAGACCATAATTGGATATAGAAAAATTTCAAAATACTCAGGAATACATCCACAAAAACATTAAAAAATTGTTTCTGAACATGTTCAGCATCTAAATATTTCTCTTACTGATAATTTTACAGCAACCATGTACTTTGCTTTCTTAGTGGCAGAGTTCTTGGAAAATCCAAGAGGTTAAGCTATAGGTATGTTGCCAATCTGTGTTTGTCACAGAACCCTAGAGGACTTTGTGTTGGAAGGCACCTTAAAGATCATCTCATTCCAAACTCCCTGCTCTGAGCAGGGACACCTTCCACTATCCCAGGGTTTTCCAAAATTCTTGTTTGTTTGCTGGTTTGGCTGGGTGGTTTTGTTTTCCACCACATTTGTATTGTTAATATTCCAGGTAAAGAACTGTTGTTCCTATTCCCAAATCTTTGCCTGAAAGCCCTTAATTGCAAAATTATAATTTGGCGGGGGTGAGGGGTTTACATTCTCCATTCCAGCTTTCCCTGGCAGATACCTGTCTTTCCAAACCAAGACAATTACCTTGGTAGCCTCCTCTGGACTCACTCCAATAGCTCCATGTCCTTCCTGTGCTGGGACTCAAAACCTGGAAGCAGCACTGCAGGTGGGGTCTCAGCAGAGGGGCCGGATCCCCTCCTGCTCCTGCTGCTCACGGTGCTCTGGATGCAGGCCAGGACACAGGTGACTTTCCAGGCTGCAGTTGCACATACCTGGTTCATGTCCAGCCTCTCACCCACCAGCATCCCCAAATCCTTCTGACAGGGCTGTTCTGGATCTGTTCATCTCCAGCCTGGATTGATACCGAGGGTCAACCTAACCCAGGTGCAGCACCTGCACTCGGTCTTGTCAAACCTCATGAGATTCCCATGGGCCCACTTCTCGAGCTTATCCAGGTCCCTCTGGATAGCACCCCATCCCTCAGGTGTGTCACCACCCTCAGCTTGGTGTCACCTGAAAATCTGCTTTAGGGTCAAAAAAAGCTACAGTGACAGTTTCTGTTGTTTTCAAAACACATCCCAGGTATAACCAAAGGCCACTGAAACTAGAAGAAATCTTTCACATCTTTAAGTGGAGATAGAAAAAAGAAAGAATTCACTCTTCTGCAGAACAGCTCAAAGGCAACTAACCACAAATTCTGCAGAGTAGGAGCTGAATTTCTACCACTCCTAAAGAAGTGGGAACTCAGAATCTCAGTCTTCCCGTTGGTGGGAAAGCATGGGGTTATTGCAAGAACTAACCCATTATGACATGCCAAAAGGATCTATTTTCTTTCCCATGAAGCTCAGGTTTCCACCTTTGGCTATGTTCTCACAAAGTTGTGTTTTAAACCCAACTCATCAGGGCATTCAACAACAAGAGTGGGAGACCTTTCCTGAATGTGCACCAAGCAGTCAGCCACAGTTTCTGTGGAAAGAGACATCAGTTTCAGATCAAGATGGGCCATTACAGCCAGCTTATCTAATCATCATCCCTCAGACAGACCAGAAACTATCAGGCAGATCTAAAAAGCTTAAAACTGCACATTCCAGAAAGGCATCCACTTGGCTCTGCAGTAAAACAATAATGCTTCAAAATGCCACACTTCCTTGAGAAGGGACATCTGACAATTTTGCTGTGAACATTACTCAGCTCTGGAGAGGATGGACCTCCAGGGTCAGCAAGGCTTGCAACCCATAACATGCATTCAGACAGCACAGATTGACAAACCCTGGTTTGTGGCAAGAACAGCATAGTTTGAATACTTTACCTGTGAATTCAAGCTAAATTAAGCAGGTGATCAATCCTTCAGCCTACTGCCAGTGAACTGAGGGAAACAGACAAAATGGTTGAAACACTATTTTATGAATAATACACAATCTTTTCCTTTTATATATAGGGCCACATGAAATTCCAGAGGTCTGTGGTACACTGGAAGAGGCGGAAACCCCTGATTTGTAACAAAGTGTCCCAAAAATGCATGAATGTTTTGATGATTTCAGGTGCCCTCCCGTTCAATGGCAGTACCTTCTTTCCTCTTTGTTTGCTCAAGAATTTGTGTAGGGTCTTTCCTAATTGCATGTTCTGAAGCTTTCTAGCTAAAATGAACTTTCATTAAAATGGGCACATCACTGAGCCTAAAATTGAGCCTTTTAAACATGTGAGGTTTGGGTGCACTTTTGCTGAATCCACAGCAGATCCAAAGGAATCTTCAGAAATTCCTGCTAGCGTCACTAGCAGGAACGGCCTTCGGTTGCAGTCACTGAGGCTGTAAGGGCTCTACAGTCAGTGCTGACCTCACAGATCCTCATGTTATTTTGTTGGCGTGATGGTTTTATGCCTCTTGGAGATTTGTCCTAAGACACCTTCTTTGAAACAGGTACACGTGGAATTATCAGCCTGCAAACTGCTCTTCTCCACCCACTGGAAACAATCAAATGCCTTTGACACAGGGAAGCTGAATTAGAAGGAAATGGTGGTTACCCTCTTGAAGTACCCCTAGAGAAGATGAGGATGTCATTGCAAACTTGTGGGAAAAAGCAAGTTTTCCCATTGTCAGCATGCAAAATAGGCACAGGACAATAGGCACCGTGATTTTTCTGCAGTCAGGTTGGCAAATCCTAGAATGTGAAGAAAATGAAAGCCAGAGGCAGTGTGTTCCAAAGAACTATTAATTAACTGAGCGTTATAAAACTGAGATTTAGAGAGCTGACTCCTCAAAGAGACAGAAGTAGCACAGAGTCTTGAAAAGATCATGAAACTTCAGTATTAGATCAAGTATCATGGATTTCTCTAACAAAAGAAGTTTTTCCAGTATCGGCCTCTTTCCTCAAGCAGTGTCTTTGTCCAAAAGAAAATAAGAAAATTCTGCTACACGTACTACAAATGAAAAAATGAGAACATCCACATTAGTCACCAACATCTTCCTCCAGTATAATCCCAAAATGGCTTCTCATCAATTACCTACAGATAAAAAGCTCAGGTGTTGTTTCTACCATCACATTCTCACTGATGACTGCGTTCCCAGGTTTGACATTAGTGCCAAAGTGGGGTATCCTAAGAGTTTGTACATTTGAACTTCAGCACCACAATTCCTGTCATTTCCAGTCTACCACCTTAATGCTCTGCAAAAGGCACGCAAAGCATGGAAGCAAATAATGAAACATTGCATAAGGGGACATTTCACTCGTGTACAGGCAAATAAAGACAATCCCACAGCTGTGTGGGTGCAACAATTAACAAGGGAATTACTTAAACTAATAAGAGAAAAATTCAGGAATGACGTCAATTCACTGCAGTTAAATCACAGCATGAACAAAGATGATCTAATGTAATAGCCTCATGACATCCGGTCCAGATACAAGGAACCTTCCTATGACTGAACAGGTTTCTTTTCTCACATTGATTCTTGCCTAATTTTCCCAGCTTTTCAAGACAAGGGACAGCTGATGTCTTAGTTACTAGAAGTTGAGACATCAGTTGAGAATCTCTTGCAGTAATCTGTACAAACAAAATAGCAATATAATTTTAGAGATACCTCTCTTCAGAGAGTTCCCAACACTACTTACATGTAGTATAAAAATAGTTTTTATTAAGCTCTGCAGGAGCCAAAAGCCTTTATTTCTTGAAGAGGCCACATGCCACCAGTGAACAACAGTTTAGGGCTCCCAGGGAGCTGGGATCCACAAAATGCTGCCTCTCATTGCAAGATCATAACTTTTGGAGATACAGAAGCAAGCACTGAATCCTGAGCTCAGTGAGAGCTTCAAAACAGGACAGCTCTTATTCAGAATTTGTTCTTGTTTCTGTGGGTTGTAGGCCTTGGGCTTGAACCAAACAGAAATCAGTGTAGTTCAGAAAAACCTCAGCATTACTAAGGCAAGATCTTCAGGCCTGACTGTAAGGATTGGCACCTGACATTGAGTGCTCAGTAGGAGCAGTGAACCACAGAGGTCCCTCCCTATTTCAGGGACAAACAATTCCCAAAGCCAGCCCGTCCCTGATGCCTGAAGGAAGTCCATGGGGACAGTGTTAACTTTCTTATTCCCAGGCGAAGCAGCAAAAGAAAGATGTTAAATTCCTTCCAGTCACTGAGTTTCCACATTTGCAGTGGCACTGCCCATAAAGTATGAGATTGATGGCATTTCCATGGCAGTGACAGCAGAATGGGCCATTGGAAGGTAAGAGATTTACTTACAGTAGCAGCAACTCACAAACAATTTTTTTTAAAAGCTAGTAAACAAGATGTAACTCCATAAAGGAAACAGGCACGTTTGTATGTATGCCTGCTGCAGTTTGTGTTCTCCTTAAGGCCGTCATGCAACCCTTCGTATTAGATAGAGGTGAGGTGTTAAACACAAAACAAAGAAAACCAAATGCTCTACTTCTTCACCCAAATGAACACACCCAAAACACACTTAGCTCCTAGTTCCAAATACAGGACAGATTTCCCAAGTCTTTCAAGCGCTATCTACATTATCCAAAAAGGCCAAATACTCACACTATAGAATAAATATAGAGAGGTTAACTTCTTCCTAAAAATGATAAATACTGTCCTGCTCGTCATATTTTTACTACAGAAAACCAGAAACCAGTAATAAAAACTATCACTTTATCTGCCCCCATTCACAGACCCACTTGATTCTTTCCAGTAGAAAAACTAATTTAGAACTTCCACGTGTTTTTATTCGCACCAGCACCAAGATGTATCTTTCGGGAACAAGCTTGGTCTGCCAGGGATATGGGATCTAATTTGGGAGCTGGTAGTTGCAGTCATCACATTAAAGCTTCTCAGTATCACAGAGCAAACCTCACCTGCAGAGACACAGCTTTTATGTTTACATGCATATGCATGTTTATACATAACTATATATTTTTACATATATACACAGACACACACACACGGAAAGACACTTCTGGAGAGAAATTTTGTGTCTCAAACACAAAAGCCTGTCTCACCATAAATACCATTCTGAGATCTCATCTGCAGTTACCTACATCACAAACATGCAGAACTGCAGTTCTTTCTAGCTTTATTTTGCTGGGATGCCATGGCAAGTGGTAAATGCTCTGCTGCCACCCAATGACGTTTCCCGGGATCGTCCATTTCCCAAGACCCTCTTCTACTCTACGACCAGGTTAAAAACAAAACAAAACAAAAAAATCAGATTAAGGGCAGCATTTAGAGCTGGAGCACTTTGCATACCTGTGGTGCCTTGGCCTCTGGGGAACACAGGACATCACCAACCTCTCCTCACCTGTATGCAAATGGCCCCAGTCCTTTTCATCATTCCTCCAACAGCGGCACGACTTTATCTGAACTCCCAGCCACAAAACCATCATTGTGCCGCGGCAGTTAATTTTTACTGGTTTACAATGTACTTTCCTTTGCACAAGAGATAATGCCAGCTAAGCACAGCAAACCTTTCACACAGCTGTTATTATGCTTTACAGCCCATCAAAGCATTGATTTCGCAGCACTGTGTCAATGCCAGACACTCCGACTCCCCGCACTGTTTTCATTGCTCAGTTCCTTTCTTTGCTCTCCTAACAAAGCCCAATTTGTTTTAGTCCTTACTACTACGTCTAAATTTAGTTTGCAATGCTGCATAAACACAAGTGGTAGTCCATGAGGTTTAAGTGAAAAAGGGGAAATGCTGCAACGTGGGTCTTAAGGTTCACCCCACCTATAATTAAGCTCTCAAAAGTCTGAACACTTCAGCTTTCCTTGCAGTAAAAATACACATTTTTTTAGTGCCAGTTTAAGGAAATCCAAGAAACTAGCCAAGTAATTTTTGCCAATATGTATTTGCACAAGAACAAGCTGCTCAGTTCTGAAATATCTGTCCAGAATTCTAGGGCAACAACATGTGCCTCTGCTCAAATTAGTGTAATTTAGCACTTGTCAGCCCAGAGTATACAATGAAATACTTTAAAATGTGGTTTACATTTTCAGTTATCAGCTTGAGCTGATATAAAAGATCCTGAATGCTCAGGGGTGAATGCTCAGTTGAGAGTTTACTGTCACAGAGGAATCACAATTACAGGTTTAAAGGAAGCCGAGCAGTGCTTGGTTTATTTTCACCTATTTCAGTACTACTCTTCTTTTGGCACACAAGATGTAGCAGGATGTTCCTCTCACCAGAACATACAGGTTGTAGAATAATACACTAAAAGCCTAAAGGAAGGAAGAACTGACTTCTTTCCCAACAACCATTACAAGAAAATTTGATCACTGCATTAAGACAGAAGTTATTTCCAAAACATTCTGTCCACTGCTGATCTCTGGGGTTCTCAAAGATCAGAGATTGTTCTGAGATTCAGTAACAGTTAATGATATTGAACTATGAGACAAAAAAAGTTGATTTGGCACCTTATAAGAAGTGCCCCTTTCATATCCCTTACATTTTCATACTCTAAACACAGTGCAGAAGTGTTACAGGTACTAACAGTTGTGTATTACTGATAGTTCACTGCCTCAAAACATACCTTTTTATGTTTTGCCACTAAAAAACAAAACCTGATTGTATTCCAACCCCCTTGATTCAGGCCCCAGCATTAACTATGCTGAGAATGTTCCATTAAGTGCATCCAGAAGTGTTGATCACACAGCCCAGCCTGCAAGGTCAGTGTAAAATGGGGGCTTGAACTCCCTCTGCTGGCTAAAAATACAGCTAAAGAGCTAAAAAAACCCCTCTCATGTTCAAAAAAAATTTAAAAAATAAAATAAGGATAATATTTATCTCTTCTTTAGAGATTTTCATCTTTTTAGCTGTTGGCATCTCAAAGCAATTTTGCAGTACCTGAAAGGAAAACTCTTGACCTCCCCTGTTTGTTGCTCCCATGAAGCACAGGTCTGTGGCTGGGAAGCTCTGCAGATGATTCCTGAACAATTTCCTTCTTAAGCACTGCCAACAGACCACAAAGAGGACAGCAACTGAGATGAAACACCAACCAGTCTGTACAAAACAGATGGGAGAACTGCTGGGAAAAAAATACACCATCAGAGTAGCAAATTAAGATGTATTTGACAAGGACCAAAATTACACCTTTAGGTCAAATTTACTGAGGAGAAAGGTCTGTTAGAGGTAATGGAGTGGCAAATGGGACTCAGTCCCCAGTCCTAAGAGAATTTTTTGTGCTCTGAATAATTTTGGCTCAGTTTCTTCCCTGGAAAGTGTTCCTTCTCTTCATCTATCTCAATTTCCAGAGAGAGGATTTCTGCCCCAAGGAGCCAACAGAACAGATTCTGTGCCTTCTGTGATAGGTCAGATACTCCAGTTTTTTTACACTTATTCCAAAATTATTTTGGGAGCACTGTGTCTGACTTACCACCACCTTGCAGGGGAGTATTCATTCCGACATCACAATTAAGCAGCCAAGAAGATACTGAACAGTCAGGACTGACAGCAACCCTATAAAACGACCTGAAGCATAAATGGCAAAGCAGCCTTTGCTGCCAGAGGGCTCTGTCCCATTAACCCCACTGGTAAGCCCAGCTTTGCAGTGACCAAATTCAAATGGCAATCTTTTACACATATTCTACTTAAACCTGAACACCACAAGTGGGATTCAGACATACACTGATGGGTCACAAACCTTTTAATCCAAACCACATTCTTATCTGTGTGGAACTGGGGTTTAATTCAGTTCTTCCTCATTTAATGAGCTAGATGTGGTCCTCCCCAAACACCTGTTCATGAGTGTCTGGTGAAAAGCCAGGTAACACCTCTCTGTGCAGATCAGAAACAACACGTAAGTTTGGTGCAGAACTGCATATGAGGTGCCTCAGACCTACATTTCACAAGGTCCACCTATACAATGCCTGTGAGTCTCAGAATATTTAAGCCTGAACCTAAACTTTCCTCATACTTCACTTTCCAAGGTCTACACAATTAGGAAGCAGAGGATCCTGCTTTACAGATCTCCAGAGGACTGCATCAGGATCACTCATGAGATGAGAAGAGAACCAAGGGCTTTGGAAAACGTCAGAAGCAAAAGTTAATAGTCACTGTGGAGAGTCTCAAATAAGCAGATGTTTCAAACATGTGCCTAATTTTTAAGTGCTGAGTTTGATGGCAGTAGATATTACAGTGGGCACCAACCCAAGACAGAGCTAAGGAGGAAAGGCTAGTGGACAAAACAGGAAGAAAAGCAGAGCATGAAAAACATTTTTTCACAAGCTCTCCGAGTCTGTGTAATCTACCCTAGAGAGGCCTCAGCAAGCAAGTTAACTTCAGACCTCAATTACAACGTGTGGGCAACTTTATTGCCCAACAAAAAGTACATTAGACATTTACAATCTCATTTTATTAAATTACCCTACTCATGACATTTACTATTGGGTGTGTACCTATGTGAGGTTAATACAAAAATCTATATTATATTTGTATATTAACAAGATTAAAAGCTCACCTGTGTGGCAGGTGTTTCTGTGGGCACATGCTTGGATTATGGATTAACCAACTCCTATCAAAAACTGGGGTCCATCACCAAATCTAAAGCAAGCAAGACAGGTGCTTTTCCTGCTGATCATCTAGCTGAGGGCTCTGATTGAATTACATCAGAAAATAGCTTTGCTTCCTTCATGAAATCTGATTACAGAAAGAGAGGGGTGACACCTCACACAATGTAGTGAAGCTTAAAGGACAACCCATTCCTCTATGACCCCTTCTGCTGGCTACTTTGATCTAAGTTTTATTGTCTGGGCTTAACACCTTCACCTTTGATTTCACAGGGAACTTATTTGGAGGCGTTTTCCTACTGCAATTGTCCAAGTCTTTTCAGAGAAACCACCAATTATCCAGGACGCTGGGAACTAAACACTTGTAGTTTTGGTGAAATACAAGATTACTCTCACTGGTATTACACAGGTATGGGAAGACACATTAGAGACTCAAGTTTTACTTTCTAAGATCAGTACTTATTAAAAAAAATAAAAAATAAAAAAAAAATACTGTCAGCAGCTCAGCAAACCATGTGAGGAACCAACTCAAGGAGACCTAACATAATAACAGAGTACAGGCAAGACTGGCTTCCCAGCTCACCTCAGGATGCTCCTTGTACAAAGCCATTGTTACACCAATACCACCCAGTTCAATGCTATAGTGTTACAGTTTTCCAGCAGACACAAAACAGTTCTTTCCTGGGAGCTAACAAATCCAGTCTGCATTTAGCCAGAATCCTACACAACAACCCTAAATTTCAGCATAAAAATCAAAATCCCTTCTAGTGTTACCTAATGTAACAGGCTGTGTAACACAATCCTTACAATTTAATTCTAATTTCTGCATCCAGCCCAGCAACCTGTGGCTGTGTTAGAGGTCATATTTCACGTTACACAGACACACACACCTGCTACACAGCAGAACTTGGTCTTAAAAAATGCACTCAATTTTCTATTTTGACATGAATCTCCACCCTCTCAAGTGCTGATGATCCTTTGCCAGTGAGACTCTGCAGGGCAATTGGCCTCCTGGGCAGTTTTCCAAATTCAGTATGATGTTGCAAGCACTCACCAGCTCTGAAAAGTCAGACTGTTCACTCACCTTAAAGAACAAAATGCAAGAAGTACAATGGAAGATGAGGCTAAAAGCATTTCTGAAGTGTGTTTTAGGTCCAAGAGAAGGCTGGAGCTGTTGTTTAGGATGATCATCCTGTATTTTTCCTCTAGTTTGTACAGTTGACAGTACAAAGTTGACAGAAGTAGTGACTTAATAACTAGAATCAGTATCAGTTTACTTACACTTACCAAACTTCCAGCACATGTGCCAGCCTCAGCTCATTCCTACCAAGTATTTACAAATAAGATGGCAAATCAGCAATAGTCCTCCCTCCTCTTTTGATAAGATCGGAAATAAGGAGATTTAGAAGTTTTAGAGGTTCCAGGATTTTTTTTTTAACTTTTAAACAAAGTTAAAAAGTTATATACAAAATTATAAACCAATTGATGTGGAAAAGTCAACATCATCTTCTAAACATGCAACTGAAGCTCACAGCTGGTGCAAAATAGAAAAAAAAGAAGGCAGCATTGTGTGTTAGCAAAGGCTGTGAGCAGGGACTGCAGGTTTTATTCTTAACTCTCCCACAGATTTTAAGCTCGGCTGTGGGCAGATCACCAAATATCTCAGCTGATCATCTACAAAATAAGGATAGCAATATTTTCCTATCCCAGCAGGATGTTTTCAGAAGAGTGCTTGGGAGGCACTCACTGCAGTGGTGGGGTCCATGAAAGTCTCTGCACAGAACAAAGACAACACCTGCTCCACGGGTTAATGGGAAAAAGATGACTGAGACTGTTACGAGGAATTTCTAGCATTAAAGGACAAGATGTAATTGCCTCTGGCTTACAGTTAAGAAATTCAGCATCAGTGAACCACTCTTTCATACAATTACTGTGGAAAAAAATTAAGTATAGGAACTGGATAAGAAAATAATGCAAATAAACTACATCAATGGCTGGAACTCCACATCAAAGACAACATTTAGGTTTTCTCTTATAGTGGGTAACACAGATAGCCCATGACAAAATACCCTTTTGCTTCCTTTGGCAAACAAGTGCACAGATGATAAACGTTAAATGCACACCACAATTTTTCCTCCAGGACTGCAACAATTTCAGTTAACTAAGACACTTTAGAAAAGCATTTATTATGCCTTGTGATTCCATTTTACACAGCATTGAAGTTCTTCTCATATTCTCTGTGGGAGATAATTATAGGTGGCTCTTCCAGTGGCTTGCTGGACATATTCCCATGTACTTAGTATTTGAAAAATGCCAGTTCAGCCTTGAGAGGCTTTTTTCTTGACCATCTTCTTTCACATTATGCTAGGAAAATTGTAGGTCTACAAATAAAGAAGAGGTTTTGAGTTCATAATGAAACGTGAACTTTAAGGAAGTCTGATGATCTGGTGTTTATTCCTAAATTAGCAACAGTTTTCCCGTGATCTTAACTTCATCATTTAGACACTCCATGATCTATTTTATCTTCTAGAAAAGAGATTGTATGTCTGGAGGGTGCAGAAAAGAAATCAAAAAAGACTTCAGATTGTACTCTGCCTTGGATCCAGGGAAACATCAGACCTATTTCAATTAACAAAATTAATTCTGTTAACTACTTCATTACCTTTGGTAAGGTAAGGTTTTGTAATATTAAGGGTAATTACTACATCTTTGCTTTTTGTAAGGTTTTCTAGTTGTCCCTAGTACTTATGCAGCATCAGTTCCCTGGTAATAACTTCTGAATTCATTCACCAAACCAAGTGTGAAAGAAGAGCTGAAGTGTGAGAGTTTTTTTGAGTGTCATGCATTTTGTGACACCTGGTAGCAGGCAGAGCAGACTGGCCAAACTAAGTGTTCTCATCACGGGAAAAATCAAGTTATCCGACCTACTTGGCTTGACAGTGAGCCAACACTAACTGGGAGAAGGGCAACACATGCCCTCTTCTTGCCCAAAAAGCTAAGGGTTTTAGAAATGAGATTAAAGGGAACCCAGCAGAGTGAACTGCATGAAGAACTACAGGGAGCTAGTGCAAGGTCAAGTATCAGCAACCCAGCACACATAACTCAAGCTCATCTTCCTGGTTATAACAGGAAGCTGAAGGAGTGTAATTTTGTTTTTGCTATCCCTACTTGTACAACACTTGCACACTGTAAACATTTGTAAGCCATTAGCTAGATCCAGCAGAACATGCTGTAACAACAAAAGCTAGGTTTGTTACAGCCATGGGAATTCTTTCCACTAAAACCACAGAGAGGTAGGCGGGACAGGATCTCAGGGAGCAGCTGAGCCACCACCATGCAGGGGCAGGTTAACAAACATCCAGCCAAAGCTCTAGCAGGTGACTGTCAAATCCCTCCTAAAACAGCTCTCGAGCAAAGGAGAGTCTGCTACCTCCCAAATACAGTGCTCAGAGTTAGGGAGCAGCCTCAAATCCAAACCACAGCTTCCCCTACAACCAGCACACAGCGATTGCACAGCATCAACAGTTCACTCCTCTCAACTATTTACATATTTGAACAACGCTTTTAAAAGTATTTGCCTGTCTCTTGTTGATCTGGACAAATTATTTCCTCTAGAGTCCTTCTAAACTCATACCTTTCACACGTCTCAAGACCTCTGTTATTGTGCTGCCATGAACACCTTCCCCCAACTATTTATTTTAAAATGCAGGGCCCAAAACAAACAGAGAGAGAGACAAAGGGAAATACTATTAGAAATTACAGCAAAGCAGTTCTCTTTTGATCTCTTTCAGATGCTGTTAACTCATTCAATTTGCAATACACTATCAACCCCGTATTTGTCTTCTAATACTACTTTTTCCCTGCCATGTAAGCTGTGAAAGTGCATATTTATCTCTTAAATTTTACTTCACTAATTTTGGCAATTTCCCCCAGTTTATCAAGGTCATTTTGAAACAGTGTCATATATAGTGCATTGCTCAGAGATGGACTACAAAGCCAATTTTACCCCTCCACCCTTGAACCCAAATTATTCCTACCTGGAATTCAGAAAACAAATGGTTCTGCATGTTTATAAAGACTTCAGATTAAGTCAAAACCAGCGGATTTCTGGAAAACTCCCAAGAGTTATATACGCTTTTAATTAGACAAAAATTTAGCGAAAGAAAAAAATCATTAACATCTATGTGACCAGCATAGGCAAACACCTATTTTTATTTTGTTTTCAATAAAACCCCAAGACAGAGCACTGAAATGACTGGATCTGACAAAAGCACAATGTTATACTGCAAAAGCTGCAGTAACACCCTATACTAGTCCTATTATACAGGCAGGTGAAAAGATAAAACTATCTAGCAAGGTAAGAGAGAGCTCTGAAACGTGAGGTGAAGGTAACTAATCTATACCCTGCACGATTTTCCTATAGGCCCTCTTTGTTCTTCTAGCTTTGTATGCCCTTTTTTATTTTTTTCCTGCACTTTAAGAAGTGTTGGAGGGATGCAAAGCAATATTACGCAAAATGTGTCAAGTTCACAGCTGAGTGTGCCTGTGAGGCTCATCGCTGTATTTCTGTATTTTTACTGAAAGAATCAAGAACACTTCAGCTGTGTTCCTCTCCCTCCACTCCTTAAACAATAAAAATCCATAGCAAATCAGGAAGGACAAAAAAAAATACAAGAGGAATCTCAAATTAAACTTAATTAGATGATTAAGGTCGTCCTTCAGAAGCCAGAAAAATCTGATCCTGATTTAGTAACACAAAATGATCTTCTCTTTGCTTTGGCTTTCACATGCTCCACCTAAACGCCTGCAAGAACCATTGTCAGAGACATCACCTTGTTCCAGGACTGATTTTGTTCTAGCCTCAATAAAATCCCACCATCTTCTGAACTAGAACATGCTACCAAAGAACACCATGGACTCTGCTAAATTACGTGCAAAATCTGCCCCAGCTGAAATGTTATGAGAAAGCTTTTCCCCTGATCTCTCGGGGACAAGAGAGATGAAAGAATATCTGGTTTGTAGAGACAAACACAAGTGAAAATCAACCTGCTCAAAACCATCAGTACTCGGTTCCAATGATGTTTCGCCTTAAAAACTGAGTGTGCCAAGTACCTACAGAGGATGCTGTGTGCCTCTAGAGTTGGAAAATAACAGAGCAGCATCCTTAGGTCTGCATTTTGAAATCAAGCACTTATATCCCACTTGCATCTAACCTCCTCCATGGGCCCAGCCTTCAACTGGCAAAAACACTGGGAACAGAGATGTCCAGCACTGCAGAAATCAGTAGCAAGAAAAAGGCAAAAACAAACCACAAGAATAATTTCAACACCGCATGAATTGTTTTCATGGTTCAAGAAGAAAAAACTTTTTTTAATAATGCAAACCTCAAATTTTACCTAATGATGTACATTCATTTTCATGATTTATACTATTATTGCATAAGAATTGTGGTCGTTTACATCTTCCAGTTCAAGTGACATTAGGTAGTAGTACAATTTTGCATTCAATTCTCGTTACACTTTCAGTCAATCACACAAGAGTGAAACAAGAACAAGACAATTCCCTTCAGAATGCCTTCTCCATATTTGTCCAGATGTAAAGATGGCATAATGGAGACAGTCGTGATGTTGATGGTTATCCCACACCAATTTGTGTTGCTTTGGTAGATTGTAGTGTAATGTAATGGCAAAAAAAAAAAAAATTAAAAAAAAAATCAACCACAAAACCCCAAAGAACCTTAAGAAGCCAAAAAAATAATCAAACTTGTAGGCTGGTAAGAACCAGACACTTCCTTCTTGGCAAGGCAAAGCTACTTCAAGTACTCAGAAAAGTGCAAACAATTTTTTTTTCAGTAAAAGGAAAAATAAGAGTGTTTAACTGCTGTGTAATAAGTCCCAACACATTGGTGGCAGTGATTATACATCACGCTAGAAGGAACAGAAACCACCCTGACATGAAGCCATGCTGAACAGAACAAACTCAAAACCAGAAAAACCATGTGCTGACGCCTTTATCGGCTTGCCAAGATGAGCGCTTTAAGTGCATGACTGAAAACAAGCGTGATGATGCCACTGAAACCAGTGCAAGTGAGTTACTGGGTGGCTCAATCTGGAACAGAGACAAGAAAGTGCACACAGATGAGGGCATGGCTTAAGAGGCAGGGTTACAGAAGCAAAGAAAGAGTACTGCAGGAGTAGCTCACAACTTAGCTCACATTTGTCCCACATACATGAAGGCTACAACACATTTTGCTCCACAGCATAAAGAAAATACAAGCAAAAAGGTAAAGAAACAGACAAGGATAATTAAGTCATTTCTGAACAGTGAGACAAGGTGAAAATATGGTTTTGACCTCAAACATATCATTAGCAGGACAGGGAGAAATGGCAAATGATGAAAAAAGACAAGGAAAGATACAGAGGATGACTGCTTGGCACTTCTGAAAAATGTTTTTAAAAAAAAAAAAAGAATCAAGGGACTTACAAATAGTAGCCAATTACCTCCCCCAAGCCTTTGGCAATACACAGGTGATCACAATAATGTCTATTTCGGTGACAAGCATCTCAATGAGAAGGCAGTGCCCCAAAGGGCAGTTTCATTTTTACATATAAAAACAGTAGTTGTGGTAGCTTCTATTCTCCGTAGCAGTTTACTAGTTATGTGACAGAGATTCAAGCGAAAACACCTTTTTAGAGGAACACCAAGGGATAACAAAAAGCATGTGGACACAGCTTACTGTGAAACCTCCACTTTGGATTTGTTGAGAAACTTACTTACCCAAAAAGTTTTACCCAGGTAAAAGCTAGCGGTACACAGCATGTGGTCATTAAGCCATAAAAGAATGTGATCCTGCAATACTGGTTGAGCATCTTCAATTCCCACAGGCTCAAATTAAAATTTCAACTGTTAAGCACTTTGATTATCCCATTCAACCTTTTTTTTCCCCTTTCCCCTTTAAAGTGGGCAACTCCAGTGATCGTGGTACAACATTCGAGCCAAAGCTTATTCCCCTTAGCTTTTTCATGGAAAACAACACAGTGTAGAACAGGACTTGGAAGAAAGTAAAAGGAAGAGGTTCAGTAAAGGGCAGCATGAAAATATTGACTCTGAAGGAGAGCTCAGTTTTACCACATTGAAAATCATGAGTGCAATTGCTCCAGTCCAGGTTCTAACTGCTCTCAGTGACCAGAACAGCACAAGAAGCATGAACCCCCTGCCCCAGAGAAAGCAAAGAAAAACTGAGGATGTGCAAAGCAGGCAGACCCTGATACTAAGATGGAATTGTGTTCCAACACGATTAACCCCCAAAAATTTGGTAAGATACGCTGGTGGTCACATTACAATAAAAACAGTGTTTCAGCTCTCGCTACAAGAAGATTAAGGATTTTGTTCTGGTCCTGCCTAATCCATTCATGAATTGCAGGGCACAGCCCTTGCCACACTCGTCTGCCAGAAAAGGTAGCTCCATTTTCTTGTGCTGAAAAAAGTAGCAGGCTTAGTGGTTATAAAGTTCATGTTTTAAAGTGCACTGTCATTTTAAACAGACTTCCCCTATTAAAAAAAAAAAGTAAATAAAACCTTCTGATATCAACACCCTATAAAAATAACAGCTGCAATACTCCCTCTAAAATTGCAACTTAAAATCAAGTTAGCAAGATTCAAATCTTTTTCAAAAAAGATATGAATCCAAAATAAAAAAATCCTTCTGCAGAGAATTCCCAAGCAAAACCTCACATAGTGTCCTACAAGCCCCTCTCCTAAGCACCTCACAGAAAATCCATTCAGTTTCTTCCAGCTGACAACCTCAAGAAAACAGAGGTCTAAATAAATCAGTCCTTCCCACCAGTCACCTACATAACTGCAGGTGTGGGTGCTGGTGCAGTTTTTCCATCAATTCCTCCTCTGTAGGTTCTTCCAAAACATCTCTACAAAGAAAAAGCACGAGTTGTTAGGGGCAGCAAAGGGAGCTTCCCAGCATTTGTTTTTGCAATGTGCATACTGAGATGTAACTGTGCTTGTTTCAGGAACTAAACAAGGAATTAAAGTTACAATAAGCTGATGCTCCCTAAAGATGCATCTAGTTGCAAGTGATCCATCCTCTACAGATGTGTCATGGAAACCAGCAGCTGTTTTCCCACAAGAAGCAGGGAAGCAATTTCCTGCACACAGTACAACACAACTGAAGGTCAGTAGATTTGTTTTCCTGAAAAAAACTCCCAAATGAGAACATGCTCCCAATGCTACTATTGAGTATCCAAACATGCACCACAAGTTCCACTAATGCACGATCACCAAGTATTAACTCACCACCCACATTTTCATAATAAGCCAAGAACATGCATCACTTCCCTCATCTCCCCTTTTCTTCTTTCCCTTGTTTTTTCCTCCCTCAGTTGTTCCCCTCACCCCCAGAACCTCTTCTCCCACCCTACTATGAGCACAAAGCATATAAAGGTTAGGCTACCAAGTCAGCTTAAAGCAGGCCTAACTAAAGCACTTGCTGGATTTCTCCAAACTAACAGATGAAACAGTTTGCTTCAGAGGGAGGAAACATTTTGCAGCTAGCACACTTTCTTTAAAACAGACAGGGAAAAAAAAAAGGCAAAAAAACAACAAACAACTTACATTGATTATCAAGTCCATCCAACTCACCTGAACATGAGCTCAACTGTCCTCTGGTATTCAATATCTGAAAGAGACTCTCGCTGGCAGCGACGGTCCCACTTGTGAATAAAGTTCTGAAATGCAGAAAGAACAGCAAAAGATAGAAAGGCTTCTTCTGATGGCACCAGAAAAGAGGTTATATATGGTCACTATGTTTGCAGATAAGGTCTAGGAGGCGGGTGAGGTCTGTTTTTACAAACACTGATTCATTTAGGCATCAGCTTATTTACTTGCTGCAGTTCAATACTTTATTCAGGCCTTTGTTCAGCAATGGAGTAACTTTCTCACCACAAACTAAAATAACTGCAGAGCAGAAGACAGCCCTGCTGCCTTCAGCTCCTAGCAAGGACTGCCCCCCCAAGACAACCATGTGAACTACCCACAAGACTTCACCTGATTTGAATTTCTTCCCCTTTTAAAAACCCAGCAATATATAAATATACTGTTAGTCCAGGTTTTGTCATGTTCCCTTACCCATTGTGAATAACTCTGACAAATGAATACCTAGGGAGTAGACACACAGCTCAGACAAAAAAAAAATTTAAAAAAAAAAAAAGGGACAAAT
Source organism: Phylloscopus trochilus trochilus (assembly GCA_016584745.2). NCBI lineage: Eukaryota > Metazoa > Chordata > Aves > Passeriformes > Phylloscopidae > Phylloscopus > Phylloscopus trochilus. The sequence goes on from WQNJ02000001.1 coordinate 6,693,878, forward strand.
AGTGTCATCCTGCTCTCTTGTTATGGAAAGCTGCATCTTGGCTCTGACAGCAGCCTTTGGCCACAGCCCTGCAGAAAAAAGCAGGTAAAAGATGTTCTAGAGTAAGAAGTTTGCCATTCTTCCTACTGGAGTAAACTTTAATTCTCAGTACATGACAGTCAGCAATGTCAAGAACATCTCCAAAAGAAGTTTTTATAGGGTTTGAGATGGGGTAAAGTGCCCTCTACAGGCTCTCAGTTCCCTCCACTACCTATAAGAGAAGTCTACAATGGTGAACCTGGAGGAGTTGGTTATGATTAGCACTCCCTTCTCCAGCACTCCCTTCTCCATCAGAAATTTGGATTTGCAGGAAAGTAGGCGGTGAGTTACTAAGTGAACCACATGTTCTTCGTGGCATTGCTCAGGCAACTGCACTCCCACAGTTTCTCTGAAATACTCTAGGATATGATCTCTTTAAAGTAAGTAATCAGTTCCACTCCTCTAGTGTGGCACTGAACAATGGTGGTAATTCAAACTGGGGTGGGAAGAAACACAGGAGAACCAAATAAAATAAAAATTTTAAATTTAAATTGCTCACTTCATTCGCTGACAAATCAAAATGCAAAATGCCTGCAGCTTGAATAAGTAATGCTGAACTTAAATGGTAACGACAAGAGACAAGCAATTTTGTAATACTTTCAATATTTCTCATCTTTATCATTAAGGAAGTCATACAATGAAATTGTAGATACTTAATGAGACACAACCAGTTTTGTCACAAAATTGCAAATAAAACAATTTTCTAGGAAAAAGAAAACAATTTCACAGCTCCTCAGGCATAGGGCAGCAAGGAGAAAGGTAAAGTGAGCACACACATGAAGCCTACAAAGTTGTCTGGGTTCCTCTCCTTTCCTGCACAAATTGGAACCCATTTTCAGGATCTCACACCAAATAAACACACTTCCTTACCTCCAGAAGTAAAGCTACGAAGAGATTAACCCAGATGACAGAGGAGATCAACCACCAGGCTACAAAATAGATCTTTGCCCACCTGCAGATCAGATGAAAAGACAATACGTAAAGGAGGCAGTAAACCCAGCCTGAAAGCGAGCAGAGCACCATGAAAGCACTTTTTTTTTTTTTTCTTGAAATATAATACTGCTAACTTCCTTAATGGAAAAGGGGGTCTGGATCAAAAAATTAAAAATTAGAAATGTTTGCTTTTCATTAAGTTAGCCAAACAGACTCACTCTCCTGGGTTAACCAGCCAAGGGTCACTGGAACAGCTCAGCCCAGGCACTATACAGTTCATTCAAACATTCCCCAGGAAGCCAGTAAATACAAATGAAAGGTATGTTCAGGGTTTTAAGTCTACAAAAAAACTGTTCACCCACAGAGAAAACACAGAAGCATTAGGTTTATTTCCTGTATGTCTGAATTGGTGCAAAATAAAAGTAAGTAGCACCCCTCTGAGCAGATGGTAGGAACTGTGCTACGTATACTGCTTACTTCTTGTTCAGGTACATTGTAAGCCAGACTTACATGTGATTTCTTCAGCATCATTACAGCTACTTACGGACTTGAGTATCTTGAAAAGGCATCCAAGAAGACTTGCCAGTTGTTCACCACCATCACATCCCAGAGGGTCACCACTGCTGCCTAAATAACAGGAGCAGAACAGCGTTCAAGTGGCTGTACCACAGATTTAGGCCTCAGAAAATGAGGAGAAAAGACATGCAGAGAGGGGAAGGAGGAGGGATTTCATCCATGATCAGACTCACAGCAAAGTCATCAAAGTTATTGGGCCAATATTCCAGCTGTTCATAGGTCCCACACTGCAGAGTACCATTGTCATGTGTTGTGTTGGCAGCACTGCAAGAGATTACAGGCTGATGTGAACACAGCTCCCTGTGAACTCTGCTTTAGAATTCTTCTGAGCCTCTTGTAGGAAGTTAGAGTATCTCATACAGGCAGAAAACAAGGGAAACAGTTCAAAAAAAGTAGTTCAGATAAAGCAGGGTAAAATTCCAAGCTACACAAAAGCATTCCTACAATTTCAATGCAGCAAGAAGAAACAGAAGAAGTAACAGATAATGAAGCCTTGTAATTATTAGAAGTAGGGTGGCTCCAAGAATGAGAGGGGAAAAAAAACCCGAAACAACAAAATCAACCACAAACAGTTCAGAGGCAAAAAGTTTTGAACGAAAAATGCTTTCGAAAAACAGATTCTTTCTGAGTTGTTGGGGAGGATGAAGTAGCTAGGCCATGTAGAGATAATTTAATAGTAAAAGACTCTAAAACTATGAAACCCACAAGAGGGATAGAACTAAAAGCAAAGTTTGAGCTTTGAGCATGGGACAGGAAGAAGGTGATTAAGCAGCTGAAAGGCCTTGGCTGGGTGGGTCAGTGACACCCCTGACAAGACAAAAGGATGAATGAAAGGCTGCACCTTCTCAGGTATCAGAGATAAGGTGGGTTTCACAAGTTTTGGTATGTAGAGTAGTATTATAATGTTGTAGCTCCCATAGGCTGTATGTAGATTCTGTAGGTTTTGTATCTAGAGGTGATTGGTTAATGTTCATTAGCATATTCACGATAGAAGGGGTTAAAATGGAATGTAACAGAGAGTTCGCCCTCTCTTTTTCCTGCCTTCCCTTGGACTCTGCACTGGATCCCTGGACCCTCTTCCCTAGTCAGGCTGCATTTCCACGACCAATAAACCACGTGTTCTAGAGGATCCTGATCTTCAGGTCATCTCTCTCGCCGGGCTACAAGCGTCTTTTCTAATAACTGGCGCCCAACGTGGAAACCGCCGGAGCAGCCTGACTCATCCTAGTCTATGGTAATCTGAAAACTGTTTCCTTACCTCGAGAGACTCCCGAGCGCATGTCCAGTGCTGAGAGCACCAGGACTTGAAGCGCTTAAATATTTTTAGCCCTAGGGACCCTTAAGCACAGCTGAGGGGTTCCCTGATACGGGCGAGCACAGGCAAGCTAAGGAAAAGCTCTGCCTGGAGCTCTTAAAATATTCGCAGACTGCGGTGGTGCCAGAAGCCGGTGAGTCGTTGCTGAAAGCAACATTCAGCCGAAGCTTTCAGGCACCTACAGCAGTTGGTGAGCCCCGCAAGGCTGTTACACAGTAGCAGCTGCTTAGGAGCTCGTGGAAAAACTCCTGTAAGGATCCCCGACGACGAGGGATCTGTTGGTGTCCCTGAGAGGACACGTGGTGCCTGGCCAGCACCGTTTGTTGGAGTTGTTTTGGGACGTCTCTCTCTCTCTCCCTCCCTCCTCGACTGACTTCTGGTAAGTATAAACCTTTTGTAAAAATGGGTCACGGTTTTTCTGCCTCAGATATAGATTTTTACAAGCAGCTAAAGCACTTGCTAAAAGCTCATTCAATCTCTCTGCCCAAGCAGGAATTAAAGGGTCTTTTAACGTGGACTCTGAATAATTTTCCTAATGCTGATCGATCAACTGTTTTTACGAGTCACTTTTGGGAATCAGTGGGAAATAAGCTTTTTAATGAGATTTCCTATCGAAATATCGCTGTTGCAGAACATCTGCCCGCATGTAGAGCTTTAGTCCAGCTCTTTTCTGTCCTTTCGCAGTACACGGAGTCCATTCCCTCTGTTTCCCCTGTGCATGCTGTCCCGTCCCCTCCCCCCCCCCACTCCCCGGAGCACGTGGCAGCTGCGGTGCCCTCCCAGCCCCCCTACCACGTGGCCGCAGCCCCCCCCGCGGCCCCGAGCCCTGCCGTCCCTCCGGTCCGCGTGCACGCTCCCTCCGCCCCGATCCCGGCTGCCGCGGCACTTTCCCTCGCTGTGCCCCCTTCTCCTCTCCCCGCAATGACTTCCCCCCCTCCAGGGACCCCTGTCCCTGCTCCCCTTGTGCCGGTCCATGCTGTCTCTGCGAACGCCGCTTCCCCCCCAGCCCTGTCCCGCGCGTCGCATTCCCTCTCCGTTTCACCCCCCCTCCCGACCCCCGCTCTCGCGCCGCCATCCCCTCCCCCCGCAGTACCGGCGTCTCCCTTCCCCGCTCCTACCCCCCCCCAACACAGGCACCCATGCCTGCGCACCCCCCCTCCCCCTGCTCTGCTCCGACTCTCCTAATCGCCCATCCTGGCTTTCATTCAAGTGCAAATACATCCAGCCTGTCCCCAGCTGCGACCCCTCCCCCCGCCCCCCTCACCCCCTCGACCCCGTCGCCTCCCTCGGTGCTGCCCCAGCCCCAAGCCGTCCCCTCCCCGCCCACCGCCGCCCCCGCACCCCTCACCGTGCTTCCCGCCCCTACATGCCCTGTGCCTGTCGCCCCACGACTGCCCATTGCCCCTCCTATGCCCACAACTTCCCCGGTACGGTTTCCATGCCCCTCCACCACTGCTCCTACAGCCCCGCCCCTTACCCCGCCCCTAGCAACCCCTGCCCTGCTCTCCCGTCCCACCCCGCCCCTTACCCCGCCCCTAGCAACCCCTGCCCCGCTCTCCCGTCCCACCCCGCCCCTTACCCCGCCCCTAGCAACCCCTGCCCCGCTCTCCCGTCCCACCCCGCCCCTTACTCCGCCCCTAGCAACCCCTGCCCTGCTCACCCGTCCCATCCCGCCCCTTACCCCGCCCCTAGCAACCCCCGCCCCGCTCTCCCGTCCCGCCCCGCCCCCTACCCCGCCCCTAGCAACCCCCGCCCCGCTCTCCCATCCCGCCCCGCCCCCTACCCCGCCCCTAGCAACCGCAACCCGACCCTCTCTGCACACTGCCCCAGCAGCTCCGATCCTGCCGTGCCTGCCAGCTGCTGCCTCCCCCACCACCTACGTCAGCCTGCACCCCCATCCAGCCCCTGCTAAGGCACAGCCCCACACCTCCCAATACCCTATCCCTTTTACAAACCCCACTACCCCCCCCATACCTGTACTATCCAACCCAATCCATCCCGAAGCCACATTCAGTCCCGTCCAGACCCCCTGCGACACCAATGTAGCACCAGACAAAGGATGGCTCCCTTCCCCTGCAGCAGCTACCTGGGCTTCTGTGCCTGGTGCAGCTGCTGCTGCTGCTCCTGCACGACATTTATTTTTCCCTGAGACAACCTGCGTCTTGAAAAACGCGCCGAGTTCAGCAGCCACGCCTCCCTCGGTGCCGGGGAAGGCACCAGCCTGGCCTCATCACCCATGCCCACCTACACTACCGAACCTGACAATGCACCAGCCCTGCCTTCCCCGGAGTACTGTGCCTGCTGCCCCTGCTGCGCCCGTCTCGACCCCTGCACCACCCCTCGACCCCGCACCTGATTCCATCCCGGCAATGCACCATTCTTATGCCATGCAAGCAACCTGCTCAGCCCCAGTACCTGCCTCCAGCTATTCCGTCACCACTGCACAGCCACCAGCCAGCCCACCACCTGCCATGGTGCCCTTTCAGCATCTCCCCACCGCCCATGTGCCCGCTGCAACGCTGCCACAGCTGCCGCCATCTGAGCAAATCTCAACATCACGACAACTGCCGTTGCCGCTTCCCCCACATCTTGTCCAGCCACCGGTGGAAGTCAAATCGCCTGCACCCCCTGTCCAGCCGACCACCATGGTGACACAACACAGTGTGCCACAAGTGCCGTTCCAGCTGCATCAATGCCCACCGCATCAGATGACAACAGCACAGCCTCCTGCAACAGTACCACAGCCCCTCCCTGCCTCCTCCCTGCTCTGCTATACTGCAGCGGGGGGAGATAGGGAAGGGTACCAAGCTCCAGCACCTCGAGCAGCACCGCTGCCACCTGCACACCTGACTACCACACCTGATCTGCCTTCGTTGCTGTGTCCACCTCCTCCAAGCATCTCTACGTCACCGTCGCTTCTCCCAGCTGCCACCGTTCAGCCCCCACCTGCTGCTCCATCTACCGGGACACCCTTACAGCACCTTTCTGAAGCTGCATCCATCCTACAGCCTGTCGCAGCCCCTCCAGAGCAACCACCGCTGCCTTCACTCCAGCCAACTGCCATCAACTTGCCGCCGTATTCCCCAGCTTGCCCAGCTGCACCCCAAAGTCCTACTCTCCCAGCACAAAACCAGACTATCACACAAAACTCCATGACCATTAATGCTATATACGGAGGGGGAGAAGGGAATAATACATCTTCATTAACAAGTAAAGGGCAAACTGATAATTACCCTGCCCCTATAAACACTAATCCACTATTCCCGACACAAAACACCTTCCCCAGCAGCCCTACAGTCCCTCCAGCTCTCAGAACAGCTCCCACAGTTCAAAATGAGACACCACACATTGAAATAATGCCAGCAACCCTGCAAGTGAAAGCCAAGAGGCAAGCACCCAGATCTGATCTGCGCAGAAATCATCAGGAGAAGATTGTCTACCAAAAGAAGCTCAAGAAGCAAATGAACTGTTATTATTTACCTGAATGCATGTTGTTTTTACCCTTTTATTTTTGTTTTTATAGTAATGCTTTACCTGTAAGTCAACCAAAGACAAATGTCTGGGTTGCTTTAGCCAAGCCTGCTGACACAATCTGCTTATCTAACAGCATAACACCCTTTTCAACCTGCCTAGTTGGTGTGCCCCTTCCAAAAGGCTTTGAAAACGTTACCTTAAACAAATACTGGCCATATTATTACTATCCCTCAGGTCCTACTTGACTACCTTTTGTTAGTCCATGGGTATAGATGTGAGGATTTTGAAGGGTTATGTTGCATGAACCTATCTGATCATTCTATTTCCATCCAAAAACAGTTACAAGACTTAAGAGATCTAGCCAACCAAATTACTAAAGATAGCCCATCATGGCTAGACAATTTCTTTGACAATTTGAGCTTTGCACCTTGGCTAAAGGAACTTTGTAAAATAGGTTTAATTATTCTAATAGTTATAGTTGTTATTTTATTAGCAGTTCCCTGTATGCTTCATTGTGTGAAAAGAGTAATGAATAAGACTGTTTCCAGTATCTTAGTGATTCAACAGAACGGGGGAGATGTTGGGGAGGATGAAGTAGCTAGGCCATGTAGAGATAATTTAATAGTAAAAGACTCTAAAACTATGAAACCCACAAGAGGGATAGAACTAAAAGCAAAGTTTGAGCTTTGAGCATGGGACAGGAAGAAGGTGATTAAGCAGCTGAAAGGCCTTGGCTGGGTGGGTCAGTGACACCCCTGACAAGACAAAAGGATGAATGAAAGGCTGCACCTTCTCAGGTATCAGAGATAAGGTGGGTTTCACAAGTTTTGGTATGTAGAGTAGTATTATAATGTTGTAGCTCCCATAGGCTGTATGTAGATTCTGTAGGTTTTGTATCTAGAGGTGATTGGTTAATGTTCATTAGCATATTCACGATAGAAGGGGTTAAAATGGAATGTAACAGAGAGTTCGCCCTCTCTTTTTCCTGCCTTCCCTTGGACTCTGCACTGGATCCCTGGACCCTCTTCCCTAGTCAGGCTGCATTTCCACGACCAATAAACCACGTGTTCTAGAGGATCCTGATCTTCAGGTCATCTCTCTCGCCGGGCTACAAGCGTCTTTTCTAATAACGAGTGGTGATGTTTAGAATCTTACCTGGTATTTCCCAAGGGAACAACAACACCTTTAAATAGCATTATGCCAGTTATAGCAAATGCATAGAAAACCACCTGGAAGGAACACAATCAACTATTAGCTTTGAATATTTCTGTCACGAAATAAGCAAATTCAATTAACATGGAATTTACATTAGTACCACAGTTGAGGTAATTGCATCAAGAACAGTGCCTGAACCTTCTAAAGTGAAAATACTTCTCAACTGCCTACTCTTACATTCTAATATTCTACCTAATTTTCAGCTGTTAAAACGCATTAAATCATTTTCTCATCTATTTTACTTCTCTGTGTCTCAGAATGTTTATATTTAACTACAAACATTGCAAATAGAGACTTAAAACCAAAGCTCAGTACCAGTGATTACAAAGAACAAATCTAAATATCTGAGGAGTTTTCTGCTAGAATCAATGAAAACAAGCTTTAGTAAGCTTATCTGAAAGACAAGATACTATGTCAGTATTTTATATTCCATCAGCAACTTCCTTAAAAAATGCTAATTAGTCTACAAATAAAGTTTTCAATAATACAAAGGATTTGGGAATTTCTTTTTTTTAATTGCAAAATTAAATGCAATTGGAAATGCAAACCTCTTTCTAAAGAGACACCCTTTCAGTCTTTAGCAGTTGCCTAGGTGATATTGCAATTTTTATCCTAAAAAGATGGTTCAAGGAATAACCTACAACTTTTGCTTCTCTGAAAAGGAGTCATTTATCCCAGGAAAGCTTGAAGCAAGCTGAGTTTTCAAACAAAAAGTTTTAGGTTGGTTTTTTTGTGGGTTTTTTTTTGGTTGGGTTTTTTGGGGGGTTGGGTTTTTTTATAGTGTTTTCCAGGGTTGTGGGTGTTTGTTTTTTTTTTTTTTTTTTTTTTTTTTTTTTTTTTTTTTTGTGGGTGTGGGTTTGTTTTTTTGTTTTTTTTTTTTTTTGTTTTTTTGGTTTTTTTTTTTGCTTCAAAACAAATCCAAGAATAGGAAGTCTGGAAGTAATAAAAGAGAACTGCCCTGGCCCACAAACTTTGAACACTGGAGTGTCACTGAAGCTGACATTTTGCAGCCTGCCAGAAGATGGGGTATCTGGCCTGGCAATACAATTAATTTTATTTTTTGAAAAAAAGATACATTTAAAACACTCACTGCCTGAGAACATAGCTCATCAGTTACATTATTTTATTAGCATGTGTGTTCCAGGCTAACACTAGGAAAGGTATTTTGCATCAGCTGGCAACGGAGTCAGATTTCACTACAGCAGAAGCTCAGTGAGAGCCCCCATGAAGCATCAAGTAAAAGCAAATTAAATTAATGGAAGGGGAAAACACTGTGGCAGACTTGTCTCAGAAGCGTGAGTTGTACAGCACAACAAGGTTTTTACCACCTTAGATTCGCCCCAACCAGTGTCTTTATTTCAAAGGGCAACAAAGGCCAATTTAAGGCCTATCCTCTACAGAAAAAAGTAGAGATTTTTAATGACAAAAATAGATAGTCTGGTTAAATTGCATAGCAGGTATATAGACTAGAACAACAAATCATTGACCTTTAACCATTCAAATTAGGGTACCCTACAAAAACCCATGAACAATAGCAAAACCAAACCTACCCAGGCACTTCTTTGCCCTACCAGGAAGACATGGTTGCAAAGCCAGAAACTCAAGAGTTGGGAGAATTTATGTAACGGACATCACACATTGTGATCCATCCTTTAAACATGTTTGTTGAGTTTATGTTCTACACAGGTACACCTATAATGGTGTGAGGGAGAGAGGATGGCAGAGGCTCTTAAACACGTCCAAACACGCCATCTCAAGATGCCTTCTCAGCCAAAAACAATTTTAAAGTTGTTTTGCTATTTAATTTAACATAAGCAGACTAGGGTAAGGAAAACTGGTCTGCTTTTAGCATGGATGAATTATTATTTGAATCCACACTACCCAAGCTAAGGCAAACACTCAAAGGAAGCTTTAATCCATCTTTTAAAAGATACTCCTGGTGAAGGAGGCACTGCCACTCTGTGCTGCCCACCACAAACCAGCAGTTTATTGTGGCTTTCCAAGACATGCCTTGGAAAAGCACTGGCTGTTCAAGGTGAAATGTTATTGCTCATGGTGATTGTACAAGAACCTTGTAAACTTTGTTGGTGATATACCCTTATTATACTCTAACAAAGGAAATTACAATCTTGCATCATGACTTACCACAAGGATTCCTGCAAAGGCTCTTAAGTTTTTCACCAGATCCAGCAGTGTAGTAACAACCAAAGCCATGAACTGAAACAGAGCAGAATTTTGTACATGTGACATCCATGACACTTCAATCCATATCGAATTTTTACTAAAAGGACAAAGAATCACATCAAGAGAGCTTGCCTGCTGCCTCACCAGAGAAAACCAGCTCAAGAGACAGCGATTTCATGAGGGGCTGTGCAATAGTGAAGACAGTTAGAGCTGAGCTATCCCACTCATGTACAAGAGAATTGCAACCTACAAGTTATTCTGAAAGGCTCTAACAAAACTTATAGCCTGACCAACACAGAAACCCAGGTTGTGGAGGGAAAAGCAATCACCTTCATGTTGGGGATAATCCTCAGGAACCTGAACACAATTAACATGTTCACCAGCCGCACCATATCCCATAGGGATAACAAGCCCATGAGCTCAGGTCTCCTAGGAAAGGCAGAAGAAAGTAACAAATCAGAGGAACAGCCCATGACAGGAAGACACAGTAAAATCTACCAGGCTACAGGTAATTGTAAATACATTGATTTATGTAGCAGCAATCTCATCTATAGTAAACTAATAACTGAGAGCCTGGGCTCTTAAATATGTACAGAGAGTTCTTTGAAGTGCATGTTTGTGCCTTCTGTGGGTTTGCAAGAAATGTTTTATAAGCTTTAGTTAGGAACATAGTATAGTTTTTTTTGATTGTAATTTTAGTATAGTAGATACCTTGAAAGGGCCTCTTGCCCCAGGATGTATTCTTATCATAGTTTGATAAGAGTTTCTAAGACAACCTGAGTCTCTGCCTGGAGATTCCTTTCTATTGGTTCTTTTCCCTGTTCCATCCCTGGTTTATGTATGATTTTTTCCTCTGTCCATCACGGAATTCTTATCTTCAAGGTCCAAGAGTTTTGGACATTGGTTGGAAGAACTCCTTGAGACCACTCCCAAATCTATCTTGGATTTGTTAGTGTTTAAGTAATTTAGCTGGCATGTATTGTTTAGATTGTTTTATTGGTTTAGACACTTTGTACCCACCCCTTGAACTGTCCTGAACAAAAACGCCCTGCAGTCCGAGGTCCGGGGTCTCTCTAGGAACACCGGGCTGAGGCTGGGGGATCCCTTGACCCCCTGAATAAAACCTCTGCTCCCTGAAAGCCTCGGAGAGTCCTCTCTTTCTAATCACAGCCATGACAGTGTGAGTCGATCTGCCTGCAGAGCCAAGGTCTCACCAACAGGTACTGTTGAAGCGTATCAGAGCAGCTGGGGACCCAAGCTGAACACCAGGCTGGGCCAAAGAAAGATATGTGACGCAACACCTTCTGCTGGGGAGGAGGCACCAAAGAGGGTCCTTTCAGAAAACAAAGTGAATCAAAAGGACTGCTACAGGCAGATACCTCAGAAACTTTCACAAACATTAATCCTTCAGGGCATGCCTAGATGAAGAAGGGCTTTGAAAATAGCACCAGGTTAAAGGACTGTCTTGTCAACCTTCTTCCTTAGGTGTTAGCATTCCATGGGAGATGGGCATACACTTCAAAACCCAGCCCTGAATTTTAGCCTTTACAAGAGCTCACTGAATGCTTCTTGGCTGGAAAGGAGGGCAGCTGGTGGGGATCTAAAGCTGCTAATGACAAAGATCCTTGGTAACACTGATGCTAAATCATGATTTCTACCTGCAATATATTTGTCTCCAATAATGAAAGAAATTATTTAAGAGAACGCTACATAGAAGGCATATTCTGGATAACAGCAACATCACTGTCCTGCACTGAAGGTGGTGGTTGCTTTGTCTGTGGATGTGGCAGCAACACACATTAGGACTCAGAGTGACTGACATGGGTTGTAATCTGTTTGCAGTGACTGACACAAAGACCCAACAAGAAGTACTGGTGCTCCAAGAGGATAGAGCAAACAATTGCCTACATTTAAGACTCAAAGGGCAGAATCAAACCCAAACATCACGATAACATCAATAATTAACATCATTAGTCTGTAGCAATTACTCTTCTGGCAACCATCACCTCTGGATGACAGGAATGCAAGTAGTATTCAAATATAAGCCCTTCTAAAACTATAAGGTCTGACTTGTCTAACTCTCTTCAGAGATTCTAGTGCAAATCAGGAGAACTTCTTGACGGCAACGTAACAAATATCCTGAAAAATCAGGGAGTGCCAGGGTCTTAAGTGTGAGCTTGCATGAAGACACAAAGTAACAGAATGTGTCATGAATCACCCCTGAAGATTCAGGTAATCTTTCAGAATTCCTTTGCCTTCCTCTCTTCTTGTGGAGACAGTTTTCAAATTTTAAGATAAAGCAATGTTTTTTATGTTTTTTACAAGAAAAAGAAAACCAGGATAGTTATCCACATGCAGTTTGAAGTTAAGAAAATCAAAACATGACTGCTTGCTATTACAATATAGACAAATACTGTAAGTCCATGGGAATATTCTTACTACATTTTATAGCATGAAAAAAACCTCAGCCTTCAACCTACATACAGGGTTGAAGAGTTTTCATCAGCTGTTTGGGAGTTCATATAATTGGATTTATGGACAATCAAATACTGAAACATATTAGGTTGTGTATGCTGTAACAAATTCACACTCCTGCAGCCTCGGTAAGACCTGCCAAGGTCTTTTTTTTTTAAATCAGATTACAATTAAAACAAATGCGTCCTTCTCAGAAGAGCTGCACAGAACTCAGGAAAACAAAAATTCTTTCACTTTTGCACCACCTCTAATGATTACAAGGGTGTGAAATCCCACTGAATTTGGTAAAGACTGGGCTGACAATCACAGCATCATGACATGTAATATATGTATTGACAGTGTGTGTGCTCCCCTGACTCACTTAGCCACTGAGCAGAGGGCAGCAGGTCACAGATTACTCACCAGCCAGGGTGAGGAAATCCATACACAGCAAAAGTTGCAATCTCCAGAATCTTCAGTTAGGAAAGAAAAACAAAAACAAAACAAAAACAAACAAACAAGGTCAAAACTTTATTTTGTAATTCGGAGCTCCAGAAATTACATAAGCCTCTTGACAGGAAACATCATCAAGAGCTTTAAGCCACTAATCTGACTCACTTTAAAGCTCTGAATTGTCCTATTTGCCCAGTTATTCCCCTAACTAACCAAATGTACATAGAGCATCCAATAGTGGCTCATACAGGGACATACAGTGAATACCATTAACCATGAATTTGACCTCATCTGCCACAGGGCGATCAGGCTTTGACCAAATAATTACTACAATAGTCCAACAATATTTTTTAAAAGTTTAAAGAGAAAAGTGGTTTTAAACTAATAAACAGAATGCCTCACCCAATTATTCCAAGAGCTGATTTTTTTCCAAATAAAAATTTTAAAGGCCTCTAATCAGGAAAAGCACCTTCTCCATGGATTTAAATAAGCCTATCTTCAGAACACAGACCCTGAGACAATCACATACCACGTGGTTTACACCATGTAAACTTTCTAGCCAGAGAAACCCACAACACCGCCTCATGTTGTTCAGCTCAGCAGATCAGTGTTGGGAAAAAAGCAATCCCAGCAGCTCTTGTAGCTCCCTAACCAACAAGTCCAAGAATGTGTAAGCTAACAGAGCACTTACCAGCAAAATCACAGTCAGAAGTCCATCAAATCTATTGCTTGGGTAAGACACGTATCTTCTCAAGCCCATTGCTAAGATTTTCAGCAACATTTCCAGCAGATAGTATAGGATGAAGAAGCAGTTGATAGCCTTCACTCCCCCAAAAGAAAAACAACCATTAGAATAACTGACACCTCAGGGAACAGCAATAACTGCACAGAATGTTGTTTCATCTTACCCCCAAGAAGAAGTCATCTCTTTCAGATGGCTGCTTATCTGCATCCATCACCAGAACCACCTTAAACAAAAAATACTTTATCAACCTACTGCTTTCACTGCTACATTAAGCAGATTTTAAAGCACAAGAACAGTCTTTCATGCTTTGTGCAGACCTTTTCAAGCAGCTCAAAATACATTTTTAACAGCAAGCATTCCCTCTTAACACTCTGTATGACTAAAGCATGCCAGAGACCCAACTGCTAGAAAAGGTAGTTATTTAAAGAAAAAAATAAACAACAAAAGCAAAAATTAAATTTGTAGCAGAGAAAAAGAATGACAAAAAGAAAAAAAAAGAAAACCAGCGCCCCACAACAAAAAGCCCTTTACTTACACAAATAGAAATAACGTTTGCCAAGGCTACCACATTCCCCAAGTAGCCAAAGCAGGGATGGCCAAAGGCAAACTGCATTTTCTGCATAAAATGGGACTGGTACTCTGGACTGGGAGGGTGCTGAAAAGAACACAAAGGATTTGCTGAGTCACAAAGCATAGGCATTTAAAAAATTATTTTAAAAACACACCCCATCTCAGACTTAAAAAACCCCAGAGAGTTTCAAAGCAAAACTTCACAGCCACAGGCTAATTTTGACATTTCATCTGTGAAATGTTTTCCAGCTGTGGCTATTAGCAGCAAGAGATCATTCCTGATTATGGCACAACACAAGGTAATGGAAAAGCAGGTAGAAAATCCAACCTCTCTCCAATGCTCCAAGCAGATAAACTAAACACCAAGCAACTATTTGTATACATCCCTTCCCCCTTTCCCAATGTTTAATTCAGAAGTCTTAGTTACATTTCCTAACCCTCAAATAGTTTAGTGGGTTGTTTTTTGTTGGGTTTTTTTTGTTTGTTTGTTTGTTTGTTTTTTGGGATTTTTTTGTTTTGTTTTGGGTGGTTTTTTTGGGTTTTTTTGTTTTTCTCTTTCTCTCTCTCCAAGTAGAGAAAACTGCTTTCTGCCCACTCTTTACCTGAACACTGACAGAATCCACAGTTTGTTCTTCATTCGGGATTGGAGAAAAACAACTTTGAGCTATTTTGCCTGACCAACTCACTTCAAAATGCAGACAGAATAAACAAAGATGCCTTTTGTACATTTAACACCACCTAGCAATCCCAAACTAATGCTATAAAAGCCCCCAGAGCAATTTTGTTTGTGCCTATAAGAGCAGCTCACAAAAAGATTAAAAATCAATGCCTTGTGTTCACATGTTGCGAAGTTTGTTTATACACATTATACTAGAGTACTCTCACTTGTTTTTGCACAAGACCAGAAAACTTCTGATGCTTTAGAAGTGATGATTGCATACATACTTGCTTAATGGCATCTTTGTCTAGTTCTTCAAAGAGCTTCTGGAACTGGGCAGCTGACAGCTGGTCACAGGAGCACATTTTGAGTGACTTCACATGAAAGAGAAACATTCAGATCAACATGTGCAATAGGAACATCTGCAAAGTTTGCCAAAACCCCTCAGACTACCTTGAAAACGTAGGAATAAAGATGTCATTCAAGCTGTTTGAGTAAGGTTCAATATTGCTCTGCTTTAATACAACACTGCCAAGTGACTGGAGGACATAGCTGGCCTTTTCTATTTTCCCTCTCTGTGATCACATGCTCTTTTGACTAACTTAATGTTTTAGTCCCATGTAGTAGTGCCACTATTCTGTTATGACCCAAGAAATGCTGCAGTAAAGGGCAGATCTCTGGATTTGCTAGTCAGCATTGATAGTCACCAACGTAAAGGCTAAGAAAATCCAGTTCTTACTCTCATGATGGCTTGCTTGCAGCGAGAATCCATCTCAGCTCTCTGCAGCACCTGCAGTAAGGCCCCAACACTGACATAGGACCTATTCAAAATAAAACAGAATGGGCCCTGCTACAGATAACTTTATAAATAGCAAAATGAGCTACTCCAAATGTATTCCTGCCTCTTTCTTGTTTTGCAAAGCAAATACAACTAGAAGTAGGAAAAAAGGAAACAGACTCCATAGGAGTCACAAACAGTGTATTACAAACATCCAGTTACAGAAAAAAATAAATGAGATGAGCAACAAACTGCCACGTTTGAGAATGGATCCTCAGTAAATATTGAAACAAAACAAGACCAAAAATCTACTCTTTTTTTCTTTTTGCTAGATAATCTGCTGTTTCAAGACCCTTCACTTACTGTTGTGCACTAGCAGGAGTCTCTTTCAGGGAAGACAGCACCTCAAACGCAGCCCGGATTCCCAGCCGCCTCCTGAAGAGGGAGGACTGAACTGATTTCTGAGCAGTAAAAACACCACAGAGGAAACAATTTACTCACACTTCAGGCACTACTGTGTCCTATGGCCAGATAAAATATTGATCCTTGGGCACACATCCCAGATCTGTGATTAGAGATCAGAACAGGAGACTGCCCTAGGCCTCACTCCCTCCAAGAACTCCGTGTCCAAGGAGGAAGGAAGCAAGTAAGCAAACAAGTCCCTGGAATGCAAGGAAACATCCAGGTTGTGGTTTATTTTCAATTCTGCAGTGCATAGGCATTTGCCTTTTCCAGAGGCACTGGCAACAGCAAAGCTCAAGCATTCACAGAAATTCAGCCTAGTGTGCAGAGAGAAGAGTTAGAGAGCTTGTCCCACTCCAGCTTGTTGTCTAAAAGCACAAATCCAGAGATACAGTTTTTCATGCCTTTTTTTAATTACAGTAATCACTTTCAAACTCAGTTACTTTATTAGTAGTCAGATTATGTCATCCTGTCATGTAAGAAAGAAGAAAATTGAGAATGAAGAGCTGAAACAGAGGAGGAAAGGATTACCAAAAATCCTTTCTGTGCCTATTCTGTTTACACACTGCTCTGCCACAAGAGGGTGGGGGCCATTCCTTCTGAGTAATATTGCCCTGGGCTTACTATCCAACAAACTTCACCTTCTCTCTGGAACTCTACTAGAAAAGCTACTGGGCCAGTCTTAAGGCCTGGTCTAGTGGGAGGTGTCCCTGCCCAAGGCAGAGGGGCTGGGACTGGATGATCTCTAAGGTCCCTTACAACCCCTTAATATTCGGTGATCTGCAACAACAGCTATTTAAACAGCACAGCAGATTTCCTCCACACAAACCAAGTTGAAATTACTCAGCCACTTGTCCTTGTTCAGTCATACAACAGTTTGTTTTCCCTATAATAGTCAAAATTGCAAATCCACAGCACACTTGGAAATATGCAAGCAGGTCATTTTATCACGGGAGGGGATCAAGCTGTAACAGCATATAAAGAGAAAAGTTTGCATCTGCATTAAAGAACGTTTTGTACCTTAAAACTGCATCTGCAACCAGAGTGGGAGGGTTCCTTTAATACACAGATGAAACTTAACTCTTCAAAAGTTTAAGGTTGTGGCAGAACACAAAAATTAGGAATGGTTTACTCACCAGAAGGTACCCTCGAAACTGGTTGTATATTATTGCTGTAAGCAAATTCATCAAAAACAAGTTGCCTATTGGAGAAAAAGAGGCAGTAAAATTTGCTGAAAAACACCTGTTTCTCAAAGAAGTTTCAATGTATGCAGAAAATCAGATGTAAAACTTAAAGAGGGTTAGTTTTCTTGTGTTTGATTTCCAAAATATTTTTGATGATTGAATATACTGTAATGCATCCATTCCCCTGTGACATGTTACCAAAAACTCCAGACCCTAAGTACCGTCCATGAGAATGATCTCACAGACACTATGCAATAACGGGAAGAATCACAAAAATGGAGAAATTAATGATCAAACTTCCCTAGAAAAATAAAACACTGTAGAGGGTATGCACAAGTGTCAAAGTTGAAGTGCATTTACATTGCTGAAGACAAGAGCTAACTTACCTAATACAGTGAAGAGAATGAAGAAGATTGAATACGCTCGATTCTTTGAATATGCAGGTATCATCACTGTATCAAATTTAACAAAAACAGGAAATAATATTTTAATGGTTGGGATGCACAATAGAGACCTCTATGAACTCTTGGCAATTGGTAAAAGCTCTCCTACAGCTGGACTTTAGAGTGGCATGTATAATTACACCACAGAAAGGCAACAATCAAGTTACCAAAGGCATGAAAAAACCTTTACACAACCTTCCTCTAGGTGTACTAAGACACATCAGCTGAAAGAATTGTTACAGTAGTCTGAACAGAGCAATCTTCCTCCACTGTTCTTCAGAGAGACAAGAGTAATTTCTGAAAGACTGCTCACCATCAGGATTATTTGCAGTAGTCAGCAGGACCAGCAGCGACGTCAGGGAATCCGGCAAATTCCGGAAATACACCACCCACTCCTTATCCTGCTGGTTATCCTAGACAGAGATGTGCTCATTGTTAAGAGAAATACCAAGGAAACACTGTCTTACCATGGAAGGGGGAAAAAAATTAATTTTTTCCTTAAAAACTAACATCAGTCAACAATCAATTTCTTACACACATAATCAAATCAACCCCATGAAAAAAGCAAAAGCCAAATACAAAAAATTAAGAGAATATGTATGAATACAGAGCAATCACATCACTTGTAAATAGCAATTAAAAAACACAAGAAAGAACAGGAAGCTCCACACAGAAGTTATGTCTAGTTAGCACCTCAGACCCAAGAAGAAAAATCATGTCACAAACTGAGAGTACAGGACTCAAAACCCTCATCAAAAGCACACTGGGAGGCTGATCTTGGATCCTCCACATACTGTTTTTTTCCCCGGAGGTCAAGAAGAGACAGACAGGAAAAGATGCAGAGTGCAAACAACACAAACAGAAGTCAGGAAGCACAGGACAAACAGCTCTTGAATCTGCTACAAAGACTGGAATATGTAACCCTAGAGGACATACACAAGACAATGCAAAAATGCAGAGCCATGAATTTCATTAATAAACCTACTTTTAGAACTTGCCTGCAGTATTTTGCCGAGTTAGATAAAGTTAGTTTGCATAGATGTCAAAGCAGCACACCAAAATAGGAAAGTCCACTCTCTAATTTGTTATTTCTTACCTCAATGTACATAAAAGTGACTGGCTTACATAGACAAGTTATAAATATACATCTGTTGGGAAAGCTCATAGCTGAAATTAGATGTGACAAACAAGGATAATACAAAGGTTCAGAAGGCAACTAACAGTGGGAAAACAGACCTCTGCTTCTGATTCCAAAGATTATATAACATGGGAATTCAGGGAATTTGCTGATCATAAGGAGGCTGGCTCGAGAGCAAGTTATAGTAGAAATGAAGGTGCAAGACTGAGATTAAGGACAGGACCAAAATTACTGAGAGAAGTATGCAAGAAATTTTTGTGTTCACAGTAACATACTTATGGAAGGCCTTAAAAAAAGTAAGAATAAAAAAAAAAACCCTAATAATCTGAGTGTGATAAATTAAGACACAGGAAGTTTAGAACAGAAGCAACATACCAAGATTTCTGGAACACAAAAATTATTTTAACCACAAAATTTCAATTTTTCTTTTCAGAAGCAGGAAGAGAAAAAACAAGAGAAAAACCCAAAGGGATCAGAAACCAAAACTAGTCCAGGCAAAAACCAACCAGGGCATGGCCAGGGACACCAGTATTGAAAAGTGAGAAAACACAGAAGAAACTAAAGTTAGCAAAAAGCTAGATAGGGAAGAGAACAAGAGAGATGAGTGACACTACAAATGAAAAAGCAAGAAGAGCTTTGGAGACACAGCAGCACAGAGGTTTCCAACAAAAGCAGAGGAAGTAACTAAAGGGATCAAACTGGGTAAATGTATAAAGGAAGCCTCCTGTATACATGAACACCAGGCACATGTTAGAGCTCTCCAAACGGACTTCAATCTCAGCACATCTGACAACGTGACCTTTTTCAGGGAAAACAAGTTTCACTAGTTTGACTGTAGAACTGGATAAGAAGCAGCTGTGCAAGTACAGAAAAAAGGCATCCAGATCTACCAATGCAGCAATAGAATTGATTACCTTTGTTCGAGCAAAGAGCAGCATGGCAAACATGGTGAAGAGAGACAGATGAACAGCCAGTAGTAGAACAACACTGTTGGAAAGAAAATGTATTGAAGTATTAACAATAACTTTATCTTATTCTTCATATCTTCTGCTAAAAATGCAAAATGATGCCATATAAAGAAAACCAGGGGTGTTTTTTTAAGAGGTTATATGGGGATAACAGGAGGAGATCTGAGTTTGGATACAAAATAAAAATCACACTTAAGAGCCTCAGTTCTTCCTTACAAAAGGGCTCATAAGAGCAGAGTCAAAACCTCCGACTTGATCAGCATTAAAAAGCCTATGTCACATACACAGTCATGTCAGAGTCTAGAGATCCTGTACAGCCTAAAGGGAATCAAAAAGTTACCACAACCTTCACCCTTTTGTGACCTAATCTTACTGAGCATTTAGCTACCTGATCCAGAAGGAAGCTGCTCAGTTGCCCCACACCAGAACACAAAGGGTAACAAGCTGCCTGCTAACACGCATCCTGTGAAAGGATGTTTTCTGTGCTGTAACCCACCTTGCCATTTCAGGCAATGTGCTGTTGATACTTTTTAACGTTTTCTTCATCATAGAAGAATTCTGGAGGAGGAAGAAGGGGCGAAGGATTCTTCTTATTCTCACACTCTGCAGAAAACAATGGATCAGACACTGAGTTCGTGCAAGACTGGCAGCACAAATACTCTGAATCGAAGTTTGTCAAAAAGCACTTGACACACGCACATCAACAAAGCCAACAGCAGAACAGAAAAAGAAGTGAACTCTGCTCTTCTGAGCTCGCAAAACACCCCAAAAGACTCCATACCTCATTAAAATGAGGAGAGGTTGCTTGAAAAACACACACTGACATTTCAATAGTCTCATCAGGCTGCTAATTAGAAACAATCCAACATTATTGCTCAGTAGACATAACAATCTGGCAAGAGATGGCACCCTTGCATTTTCTGCCAAGGTCCATCTCAAGATAGGGATTAATAGAGAGCTACATTCAATGAAAACAAATACATATTCTAAAAATAAGTGCTTATTTCAATTTTCAGACTGTTCGTTTTATAACTAACAGGCCTGCTTATTACTTAGCAGTCTCTGTCTCTGACAAGAGTCAAGCTGCAATTGCTTTTTTTCCCCACAACACTACAGCAAATAATCTTTTTGATTCTCACAGTCAAGACATTTGCAAGCCTTCAAGTCATTCCTGTCACTTATTCGCTACTTCAAGTGTTTCAGGTTCCTGCATTTTAGGATCAGTCTTCCGTGGGCCACACTTAGCAGCAAAAAACCCCCATAAAAATCACTTCCTTTCTTTCTATTCTCTTGCTCATCCATCCTAGCAGTTCAACTGCACCTTCTACCACTGCTTTGTATTAGGAGGCTCCTGTTCAAACTACCTGCCCACCATCACATCTCAAGATTTTACATTTTAAGATCATGCTTCTCATTCACTTCTCAGCATTTTTAGCACATTAGTATTTTTTTAACAAGGACTGCAAGTGCACAACAACTAATTTTAATGTAAATTTGTGGCAGACAAAACCAACAGGAGAGTGCAGTATTACATCAAGGAGGACACTTCTAGAACCACTTCCAAACCTGATGCTCCTCAAAGGATGTTGCAGCAGCCCTCTTGTTAGAGGGTAGAAATGAGCCAAGACACAGACTTCTTACTTATCCCAGCATGAAAAGGGTCCCGGTTTATTCCTCTTTGCAGCTCAGCCATCCTGACCCCAACCATTCACTGACTCTGCCTGCAGTGGGTTTCCCTTGCAGCCTCTGCCTGCAGGGATCAGTGTGCAGCCTCTGACTGCAGCTTTTACCCAGCCAGACTGTGACTGCAGGTTCCAACAACAGGCTCTGACTGCACACCCAGACTGACCTCACAGCAGTGACTCTCTCTCCCCACAATCACTCCCCTTCATGATCCGCTCATTCTCTCTTCCTCAAGATTCCTTCATAATCCCCCTCACCAGCTAACCCACTCCCTTTTATCACACTTATCTTTATTGGATACAGCTGTGACTCATCAGGGATGAGGCTGTTTTGGGTAATTAACACAGCTGTTACTTATCAGGGACAAGGTCACTTGTATTCTCTTCTCCTCCATCAGGACACAACTGTTTTGAACACAGCACAGCTTCAGGTTAGAAAGCAGCTGTTAAACCACATAATTACCTTTTTCTTATACTTCACTACAGAGGCTTTGACATTCAGTCAAGTTAAGCATATAATTCTCCAATTGCACAACAAAATTGGTGCCAGGCTATGAGTTTTCCCTGCACTCTTCGACTGCTGACAGACTAAAGCAATGAGTGCTATTTAGTTTTACCAACAAACACAAAATTTACATTAAGCATCAAACAGAATTCTTTGTTAAGCTACATTACACCAAAATTTTTCTGTGTTTCAGTGTATTATCCAGCTATCAAAGACCAAAGTAAAGCTGTTCTTACCTCTTTGCAGAAAAAACTCAGTGACACAATCCAATCAGCAAGGGAAACAATTAATGTCAGTATATAAGCCATTAACCATTTATTTTTCCAAAATTCTTTCCATCCAATTAAGTAACTCTGGGCAAGAGAAAAAAAAAGAGTAACCATAACTTACTTTAATAATAAAATCCAATACCCTAAGAAGTCAGTACCAATTTTCTTTCCAAGTATTTGCAATTTTACATTAGTGCTCTTAAAAAGCTCTCCTGAAAATCCAAACAAAAATACATTGCTGAGAGATTTTTTTCTACAATAACTAAAAAAAGGTCAGTAAAAGTGAGAGTTGCACATAGACCATGCCAGAGAAATCCTTTGAATGAAAGAAAATTCTCCACTTAATAAACATAAAAAGAGGTTTTTCAAAAATAAGTATCCCAAGAAAGGTCAATTTCTGGCAACTTTTATTGTGTGCAAATGAACTGACACATATTTAATATACACCCTGATTTTACACCTTAATACAAGCAGCTAAGCCAAAACACTTTCACTCTTAGAAAAAAAATATTTCACTTTAATTCACATGATTAGGAAAATTAGGTTTAAAAAAAGGGGAAAAATGCCTTAAATTTAGTAAATACACACTTGCTAATTTCTCCTGAAATGAGGCTCTAATAAAGTAAGGCGATTTCACTCCGCGAACACCTTCTACCACACTGCTGTGTGCCTGCTGTTTGATTCAGCAGCAGCTGTGGGAGGTGCTCACCTTCACAGACACATCAACCACGAACACAAGGAAGCAGAGCAGCTCAACGCTCTCCATGAGGCCACAGGGAGGATTCCAGGCGGGAAGGCGGTACCGCACATCCGACGTGACAGTAAGCGAGGAAGGCTCTTCAATGAAAGCCAAAGCCAAGATTACAGTAATGGTTAAGCTCAAAATCCTGTTTGGATGGAGATGAAATTAAGATTAAAACCAACAAAACCATTAAAAAAAAAAAAAAAAAAAAAAAAAAAAAAAAAAACAGCCACAAAATGAGTCAAAATAATACCAAAATATTTACAGTAAAGCGATTTTCTTTGAAGCAAACCAAGCTTTATGATATCGTATTTCACTCAAAGGGGTTAGACCACAAGGCAGCACTTGACTAGCGTGTTGTTGCCTGCACTGGAGACGTAACTGCTGACCACCAAATAACCCGAGGTGGTGTCCTTTTGAAACTAACAGCAGCAAACAATCTTGCTGCTACCCAACATGTTTAGAAATAGCCACTTTGAAAACTCTTAAGGCACAGTGCTGTAAATCATGCTAATTAGACCACTCATGCAACAGTCTTGTGGCTGCTCCAAGGAGCCATCTACGTCATCACACTTCCATAAAATATGCTGCTTTCCACTCTTCTATCAGGTTCACATGTGGTCAATCCCCTTGCTTCCCACAGTAAGTTCTTATAAAGATAAAAACACAATTATCTAATTATCTAACAAGCAAGAAAGATGTTAAGAGTGTTTTTTCAGAAAGACTAACCCCTACACAAAAAAGCAAACAGAATAACCAAGTTCTTACCACTGGCAAGTCCTGGAATAGTACCATCGATAAAGCCACAGGGACTTGGAGTCCACACGGTGATTTATAGATCGATACTGAAGGCAGGAAGCAAAAAGTCTAATTCAAACATTACATTTCAGTCTGTCTCAAAGACAAAGATCAAGTGACCAAAGCAAACCAAATTAGTACATGTTATTAATTATTAGAGTTATCAGGTCACCCTGTACAGGTCACACAGTACAGAGGTACTCTACATGTGTGAAAAGGGAAAGATTTTAAAGAAGTTCTGCTATCAAAAGACCACACCACTGCTCAGATAATTAAACTGTGTGCCAGTCATCTGAAGCAAGCACTGCCATCATTTCAAATAACAGCATTTGTAATAATTCAGTGACTATTTTATGTACTAGCCAAAATGGTCCACCCACTTAATCCCCCCCTCTCCAACATTCATGGATCTTCTTTTGTCTTTCTCTTTCAACAGGCCATAAGATGCAAACAAATTAATTCTGAACAGAAGAGACCTCAATCTATGTCTTTGAATAAAACATGCTTTCAGATCAGGAAGAGCCTCTGATTCTTCACGAATCCCCAAAATCTGTCCCTCCACTGTGACAGCTCCTGGGCTGTTCTTATTCTGCCCCCGCTGAGCAGATGCTTCCAGAAAGGTGGCCAATCCTTAAATACATCTGACCCCCTGAAATCTCCTAATCAAAAGCCATCTAGATGCAGCAAGAGAGCTCAAGAACTGCCCTTCAGCATTCCCACTGCCTGGGAGAAAACAGAATCTAGGAACCTGCAGTAATGGCCAGTAAATGAGAGAGAAAGAGGGAATCAAGACTTCCAAAGGCACCAAGTTCAGCTGAAGAGTTCTAGCTTCACATGAAGCTAGCCTTAAACTCCTAAGCTTTTACCAGCTCTTAAGATGTGCAAGTAGTCAGACTGAGATGCAAATTACAGGGTTTGCTCAAATAGTTTCTCTTAGCAGTAGGTTAGTCACTATCAATACACCCAATCAAACCAACCCAAACAAATAAACAAACAAAAAACCACCACGAAAATCACTCCACAAACCAGCATGTCTTCTGAAACCCATAAAGAGATTACTTCATTGTGGGGAAAAATATATTTATCCTAGGCAGAAGTTCACCAAGACTTGCATACCATAGGAATTTGAAATTCTGATTTTGCTTTGTGAATAGAGATGGTAGTTTACAAACGTTGCCTGAATACACAAAAACTTAAAACATGACAGAGCCTGTGACCAACACCCAGCATGGCAAGAATAACAGCTAACAAAAGTAATTTACTTACTTGTATTGCATCTTCAATAAATACTATGGCTTGGTTTATGTAAAGGTCATTATCAGCTCCAGCACCTACAAAGTCAAAAAGAAATAAGGATCACTTGCTGTATTTTAAATAAACAAACTTTGGATAAAACTGCTTATCAGTTAACAGAAGGTGCACAATCATGGTTCTCACGACAAAGGGCACTGTACACATACAAAAAAAAGAGAGAGTTCCAGCCACATTTGCTCTGTCAGAAGCACTGTGCATTACATTAAATAAGTAATAATAATATCAAACATATCAAACATATGCATCTTTCTGTGCTTTGTTAAAAGGTTCTCTTTTAGATTTAAGTAGCCAGATTACACTGGTAGTTAAGTATCACAAAACTACACAGAGACAAGTCCTAACAGGCAAAATAATGGAGATTCAAATTGTTCTTTGACAGAGTGTACAGTCAAGTGAAGCCAGAAAAATCAGGCACTGCTATTATAGCAATTTTTATTTTTGTTTAATAACGATACTGTGGTTTAGAGTGATCTTGTTCCTCCAAAACCAACAGGAATCTCCAGTCATATGAGAACTAGATCAAGTGCTTTTTAAATTTGTTCTGAGAGTTGCTATTACCATACCAAACAGATCAGAGTTCAAGACAGAGCAAGAGGTGAAACAACACAAATTGAAATAAAATACTACTAAGTTAGTTACTATGTCACTTTTCAAAACGCATTATTAAGAAGTCTAGAAGCAAAATTGGACACATAAAAATGTCAGCCATTGGTGTTTACTGGAAGTAAGACCTTTCAGGAACTCACCTGGCCAAAAAGGGAAATAAAGGCAGTTAAGGTCAAAATATGAAAAAAAAAAACCAAAACAAAAAAAAAGGAGAGATAGAAAAAAGAGATAAAAAACTGAGTGCGACTCAAAATATGAAAAACATATGCTAGTGGAACCTTCCCACAGAGGGGAAGAGTCCCAAGGAGCACTTCATACCATCTCCACCAAGGAGATAGCAATCACAACCGGGATACAACAGGAAAGAGTCCATCCCAGCAGTAGCACAATGCCCTCCTCTAGACACCAAGCAATGCCAGAAACACCACTGATCAAAGTCACAGACAATTTTATGTTCCACATGATTCAGTAGCATCAATTTCTTTCAAAGACTGCAAACAGTTTTTCAATGTCACCCTTTATCCAAGCATCAGCAACAACAGTTTTGTACTGATCCTGATATGAACCACGGCACAAGAAAGATCTGGGCATAAACAGGAGACAAGCCAGGCTCACGCAGTAAAGACATTATTATTTTTCATCACAATTCACACTTGTGAGATAAAAATAAAAGTTGCTTAAAGGAACCATTAGCTAAAAGGATTGCAAGGCCAGCAAAAGCTTTCGGTACTTGAAGCACACAGTAAGCCACTAGTGTTGATGCCAAGGATTTTGGAAGGGCAGAACCTAAGTGGATGTTCATAGTATAAAAATAAAACAGGGAAAATGCCAAAAATGTTTACTTTAGCAATTTCTTCATGCATTTTACAATGGATATCCAACTTATTCTGCAACTCTTAGTCACAGCAAGTGACACTTAGTCACAAGTGATGATTAAAGCACTGCTCGGTTTGGGCACACAGGATCCATCCGAGACCCCACTGCACTTCTGGCATTGCACAAAAGAGCAACAAAAAGTGAAGGTTCCCTTAGGTGATGCGATACCCTAAAAGGAGAAAACCTGAAGTCTCCAAAGGATTCCATCCCGGGGAAAATGAGATGTCAGACCTACGACAGCCAGCGGCTCCGAGAAAAACTTGTCAGCGTTTTAGAGGAAAACCCTAAAATTACATAAGGAACTAAAGGAGCCTGGGGCTGCAGCAGCAGTGCAAGGCTGGCACCTGAGCCCAGCGCTAGCGGCTCCCTCAGAGCCGTCCCCGCCGGAGCTGCCGGGAGCGGCCCGGGCAGGGCGGCCGAGCCCCGCCGAGCCCCTCGGCAGCCCGGGGGACTTCCTGTCCCTCCCGCTCCGCCCGCTCCTGGGAGCGCCCCAGCTCTGCGGGAAAGGCGAGAGCTCCGCCCGCTCCAGCGCCCCGGGCACTCACCGTCCTCGGCGGCCGAGCGGGCACCGCCGCGCTCCCGCCACAGCCCCCGGCCCGCCCGCCAGCGCCGCGGGGGCAGCAGCGGCTCCGCCTCAGCAGCGGCCTCCATCGGCACCACCGACCACGCTCCCGCCTCGCCGCCACCGGGCTGCGATGGGGCAGGACGGGGCGGGAGGGGAGGGAACAGGGGGCGGGACGGCAGCGGGGCTCGGCCCGGCCTGGGCGGCTCCGCCCGCCGCATGTGACCGGCTGCGGGGGAGGGCGGGAGCCGCCGCCCGCCGGGCTCCTCCCGGCGCTGACCCCGGGGCCGGCGCTGCCCCCCCTCTCCTAGCGACCCGGGGTGCAGAAGCGGGCGGGGTGTGACGAGAGACGTGGTGGTGTGGGGCAGGAAAGAGCCGCGTTTCACCTAAACTTCCGAGAGGGGGGATCCCACACATCATGTACGGATTTAAAAATATATATTATCTCCCTGAGGAGGAGTTGCATCTATTTTGCCTCGCGCCAGCTGTAGGCTCCTGGCTGGGTGCCTCCAGGCAGCTGCGGAGCTGCTTCCCGCATATATCACAGTCCTGAATAACCATTTAAATCCCTGGTCGCAGAAAGCATTTGTCTTCTATCACCTAGGCATTCCATAAGCAACTATGAACTCCGCTCATGTTGCTTTTACTGTTAAAAGATGCTTCCCTTGTGCTACTTGCCCGCTTTTCTCAGGGCCCCCTTCACACGCCCTTCCACTGGTCAGTTTCATAAGCTGCAATTTCAAAAGAAGCTTCAGGACAATTTGACAATCTGTGGCAGCATAATGACGAACATGAGAGTGTATCAATCCCTCATTTTAGCATTCCAAGCTGGTAAGTAAAAGCTGACCCATCCTTTGCTCTTTAATTGAAAGCTACACGTTGTTTATCAAACTGGGTGCTTTTTACTTCAGTGAGTATTTTACACATTTACTAGTCAAGACTATTACAAGGTGACTCTTAATTGTAAGAACTAGTCAAATTGCAAATAAAATCATGGACTAGGGGAGCAATGTTCACTGTGGACAATGGTGTTGCCATAGGCCAGCTCTCTTTCAAGGAGCTGCTGGCATGTAGGGATAACAGGCTCATAGTCATGATGTGTCACAAATTCAGCCAAATGACAAAAATTTGATTGGTCTTTATGGGCTCCTTTATTTAACTCTGAAAAGGAACATGTAGCATTTTATATATGTTTGATAAATAGCAATGGGGTAGTTTTTGCTTTCATCTGCACCACTGTTTAGTCAAAAATTAGTTTAAAACTGACTTCCAAATAAGTCAGGATAAGATCCAGCTGAAGATAAAAAAGAAAACTCTTTGATGTTACCTTCACCATAATGGTTGTGCAGTGGATTGACCTGGGCTGCTCCATCACTCCCCTCTTCAGCTGGACATGGAGGGAAAATATGAATTAAGGGCAGGGAGAGGTCACTCACTGAATACCATCACAGGCAAAACAGAATCGACATAGCAAAATTACTTGAATTTATTACCAATCATAACAAAACAGGATAATGAGAAATAAAGCAAATCCTAAAAACAACCCAGCCCTCCCTCCTTCCTGGGCTTCAATTTATTCCTGATACTCTACCCCGCTCTCTCAGTGGCATAGTGAGACAGGGCACAGGATTATGGTCAGTTCTCATTGTTTCTGCCACTGCTTCCTCCTCAGGGCAATGAGTCCTTCCCTTCCTTCAGCGTGGGTGTTTCCCTCCCACACAGAACAGTCCTCCATGAACTCTTCCAGCACAAGTCCTTCCCACGGGCTGCAGTTCTTCAGGAATAGCCTGTTCCACTGTGGGTTTCCCCACTGTGCCACAAGCCCTACCAGGACACCTGCTCCAGCATGGACTCCTCTCTCCATGGGTCTGCAGATCCCTGCCAGGACCCTGCTCCAGCATGGGCTTCCCAGAGGGTCACAGCCTCCTTTGGGCATCCTTCTGCTCTGGTGTGGGCCCCTCCATGGGCTGCAGGTGGATCTGTGCATCCCTGTGCCCTCCATGTGCTGCAGGGACACAGCTGCCTCACCAGGGGCTGCAGGGGAATCTCAGCTCCGGTGCCTGGAGCACCTCCTGCCCTCCTTCTGCCCTGAGCTGGGTGTCTGCAGGGCTGTTCCCCTCACAGATTCTCATCCTGCTCTTCTCTGGCTGCAATTACTTCTGCACAACACCTTTTTCTCCCTCTTCAATCTGTTCTCAGAGGCATTACTCCCATCACTGGCTGGCTCGGCCTTGGCCAGTGCTGGGTCCATCCTGGAGCCAGTTGGGATTGGCTCTGCCAGAGCTTCCAGAAGCTTCTCAAAGAAGCCACCCCTGTAGCCCTCCCCCCTTAAAACCTGGCCCCACAAACCCAATACAAGTTCTCTTCAGTAAAAAGTTAACATCATCAGCTACACGTTAGAATTATTTCCCATTCTCAGCAGGCAACAATGCACTGATAACATTGGAGTCAAGCGTTGGCAGCAGTCAAACTAGAGGCAGCAGGTGGAACAGACACAGTGAAAATTTCTGGATAGTAAAAGGAAAATAGGAGAGACCTGGTACAAGCTGTAGTCAGCATGAGCAGGCAGGAAATAAAATGCAATTTGTACACATGCTGTAAATGCCATTGCTAGGAAAGACAAGTGTCTGAAATAGGGTAACAACACTAACTGTAACAACACAGGAGATGTGTGTAAATATTGTATTTTTGTGCTATTATTTTTTATTTGAATAAAAGCAAATGTCTCCTCTTTCCTCTTCTGTGATTGTCCAGAAAGAGAAACCAGTAACTTCCAGAGGAAGCAAAGAAATAAGAAGTCTTCAAATATACAATAAATTCTTGAACTTCTGTTCAGAATTCATCCACTCCCTCTGGCTGGAATGGGAAGTGGAAGTGCACAACTAACTGTGAAGGAAGGCAAATTGCAGCTGGGGTTTTCCATCCTTCCTACCAGCAGCACCCATTAAGGTAAGTTAGTTATGTATTTAAATTAGTACCATATAACAAATACACAGTGAACAATGCAGCATCTTTAACTCCAGGTGAATGAACTCCCAAGTTGTGGGAAACAATTGTGGAGAATGTGCCCTTTTTGGCAGACATTTTCCACTAGCACAATGTAAGACTATGTTAACAAAAGCCTCACTGGGCCCAAGCTCTCTTGTTGTTGCAGTTAAGAATGTTGTTTGCCCAGAACTGCAGAAATGCATTTCTAGTTTACCCCATTAGAAGTGCACCTTTTAAATCAAGGTTTAAAAAAGAAATGGGAACAGTCAAACATTAAAAGAAAAGGCAGAAAAGGGCCTCAGGCAAAGGAACAAGCCCATATTTTTTTATTGCTCCACAGCACTGAGCAAATTTAAAAGAACAGTTTGAAGTTATGAAGTTAAAAATTACATTTTTGCAAACCATAGGTGGGATGTGGGTAACTCTAACTGAGCTCAGAGGATACTGGTTTTATACTTCATTCTGCATTTGCATTCATTCAAACAAAACAAGAAGCTGAACTCTAAATTTGATCCCACTAACATGAAAATTACCCATCTGCTTCAAGATAGACGTGCTTCCAATACCTTGCCCAGTTAAACCTTATGGCCACTCAAAACACTGGACCACTCTGCAAAGCCAGTGCCAGGTAAATCAAAAACATGTAGAATAAGAACTGAGTCAATTAGCATGACAAAATTACAAGTTTATTGCAAAGTAAGGTGATTTTTTCCCCCTCAACAGCACATGCCAGAACTGTTAAAATTTTACACATTCAGCTGAATGTTACTCAACAGTCATATCTATCCAAATTATCAGAACCAAACAAAAGACTATCCTGGGTTTATTTATGATTATCCAAATATTTTAAATTAAAGGCAATTAACTCACGAAGTTGAAGAAAATCCTTAATAAATGATCCCTTAGCCAAACTACAGTTTAAGTATATTGGGACTAAAACAGGGGGTCAATTAAAAAAATTATTACAATGGTCAGCTCAAGAACTGTTAAGCAGGTCATCCCTGCTCATTATCACAGTATAATCCAGTTTTGAACGTTCTGTTTGGCAAATTAGTTACCAGAGTTAAACAAGACAGGAAGTCAGTCCACATCTTCAGCTACAGAACTTACTTCCTTTTTTTCTAGCTTGGATACCTGCAAGTAAAAAGAAAACCAATTCAGTAGCAAAAATAAGCTTGTTCTTCCATCAACATCTGCTACTGGTTGTAAAAGAGACACACAAAGATGAGGTTTCTATGAAGTGTACAAATCTTTTGGTTTGACCCAATGCAGCTAATTGTGTGGTGTGACACTGGAAAAAGCAGAAGACAGCCTGCAGATATCTCATCCTTGTGGGTAGATATGCTGGCTTTCCTTTGAGCTGCATTGCAGTTCCTTCAAATTATGCCAGCTATTAAAATCCCAGTGAACACTTGGGCACCTGGAAGTGCATCATTTGTGCTCTGACCACAAATCCTTTGAGACACAGCTCCAAGGCAGAAGCTACAGACAGCACGGCCAGAGTTCCTAGGGTTGTTCTAAACCCTCTCAGCCAGGTAGAGCTGAATGACATGAAGACTCCAAGGGTAGGTCTGGCAATTCCCAGCAAATGCTATGATCTCAAATTCCTTTTACCCCTCTTCCTTCTGCAACAAATACGAAGGGGATTTTGCACTAAAAATAAGTGGATAACTAAAATGGGTTGACTACAGACATCCAAAGCAGAAAAGTACTTTCTATAAAATCCAACAGATTTCTCTGTCATTAGCACTCCAAATTATTTCCATTCACAAATGAGCTCAAGCTGTAACCTGACTCTCCTACAGGAAAACCTGGCATTACCTAACTAAAAGTGGGTTTTATGTCAAGTTTATGCCATATTTTCACAGTCCTGTTACTATGCCAGAAAAACCTAAAGTGCAGATTGAGTCCTAGGAGCAGAATCACCAGTGGCACACTATCCTAGAGAGTGATTCTCCTCAGAATTACAATTGTGCTGAACACCTACAATAAGAGGAAATTCCTCCTGTATTCCTTTTCTTGAATAGGGCAGATTTGACTCAAACCACTGCATGTTATTATTTTCCAATCTTGCAAAGAGCTGCAGAAGGTATCAGTTCATCTACACAATAAAATCTTCCCCATACTTGTCTCCCAGTTTCCAGGAATAAGTGGCAATGGCCACTACCCTTGCAGAACACAACTGCTATTACATACAAATCTAGTGAGAGAGTATAACAATATCCTGCATCATTAAAAGATCTTAATCACATTTACTGTAAGCATAAAATAATTACATTTTGGTCCAGACAAAAACATTTTGCCTGACAAAAAAACTTTTGTCCTGGACTTCAGTGGGAAAAAGTCTAATATGACATAAGAAATCCCCCACCACAGATCCTTTAAAATAAAGTACTGCACATGGTAGCTTTTATCCCAGGTTTCAAGGCAGTAAAATACTATTACAACATGTCTGGCATTTCAGATGAAGGAATTAATATTTTATTACATGTATAAACATATTCTTAAAAGCAACTGGGGTGTAAAATCTCTGGCAGAAAAAACTTCAAGGTGCTGAAAATTCTTCACCCCAGCACTTCTGCCATAAAAGAGGCATTAAAGTAAGTTTGAAGGAGTGGCTAAAAACTGTAAAGAGTTAAGCATGGTTCAAATAACCGCCTGAGCCCCTCCTCATCTCAGTGCTCAAACTGAGCATTACTGCTGCTGTGTTTGAGCAAACATGTATTTGTGAGCCACCTAACTTGAGATTCAAAAAAGGAATTGCTGCAGAAGCAGGTAGGAGAAGCACTCACAGTGAATTGCTGCCTCTTACACTGGCTGATGTAGGTCAAGTCTTAATTCTGCAATTACGCAGATCCCTTCAGACAGGTCCTGAACTGAAACCAAAACACAAAAACTTGTTTCTCCCATTAGCACAGGACTTCATGAGTCTGGGTACACCTATTACTTGCTGTCCTCAATACATGTATTCTTTTCTTTTTCTTTTTTTTTTTTTTTCATAGCAGTATAACAAAAAAGAACCTAAACAGCTTACACTGAAACCAGAAGATTTAGCCGCACAGTTATGTAAAAAAGAATAATCACAATTATTTCTGTAATAACTGCTACCCTAAATGTTAGTTGTCTTTTGCTGGAGAGTCACTGGAACCAGGCTTGACCCACTTTGAATAATTTAAATACAAAATCATTCCAGAAGCTGAGGCCACTTACCTGTTTGTCTATACACCTGAACTGCCAGGACCATGAGGTGTTGTAGAGAAATGGCCTCAGGTCAAACCGGTTGTCATCTGGACTGTAGTTTTCAGCGTGGTAGGAGGGAGTGAGGGTGGTCATTTTGTGCCTGTTGACCGAATACATCCTGAAGAAATGCTTAACCTTGGATGCCACCTGGTGTACAAAGAATGTAGCTTTTAGTCAGATGAAGTTTCTTAGTATTTTAATTAAAAAATTTAGAGGAGTACGGTATTTTGGGGACTGTTTTCTACCTTTATACAGTCTAGATATTCTTCCAAAGCAAGAGCTATTTTTTTTGTCTCAGAACACATAACCAAAGGCTTCAGGAGTAGTTGGTCATCTGTATTTCAGAGAACAATTTTCCCTGAAGTATAGTTCTGAACTATTTATTTGTTTTCAAATTACCCAATTAACAACTGTTTTAACAATCTGCAGCACAAGACAAGCTCCATTTAAGAGATGCTGACCAGCTTTTCCTGCATATTCTGCTGCAGCTATAGAATAATCTCAAAAACACAAAATAATGAACCCATTCCTTTCAGTTAAAAGGAACCTGACCTTTCTCCAAACATACTCTATTTTGGCAGTTATAAGAGCATTAAACTATTTGATTTTTTTTTCTTTTTGGTATATTACCTCTCTTGGAGTACAAATTTCCTTCCACATATTAATCAGCTTACAGAACATACTGTACGGTCCAGCCTTTGCAATTTTCCTTAATTTCCCATAGACTGAGAGCTCTGCGTATGTCATCCCCATGTCTGCCTGAAAAGACACACACACAAAGTCACTGGAAATCTTAACTATGCAATTTCCAATGAATACTTTCATGGAGCAACTAAAATAACCCAGTTAAATCAAAGAAGCACAAAAATTAAATTGTCAGTGTCAAAATGACATAGTAATATTAGGAGCAGAAATAAAAAAAAAAAAAAAACAAAAACCACTGGAATCACTCTGAACTGGGAGACTGGAGGCCACAGAGTGTTGGGGAGGATGAAGTAGCTAGGCCTTGTAGAGATAATTTAATAGTAAAAGATTCTAAAACTATGAAACCCACAAGAGGAATAGAATTAAAAGCAAAGTTTGAACTGTAAGCATGGACAGGAAGAAGGTGATTAAGCAGCTGAAAGGCCTTGGCTGGGTGGGTCAGTGACACCCCTGCCAAGACAAAAGGATGAATGAAGGGCTGCACCTTCTCAGGTATCAGAGATAAGGTGGGTTTCACAGGTTTTGGTATGTAGAGTAGTATTATAATGTTGTAGCTCCCATAGGCTGTATGTAGATTCTGTAGGTTTTGTATCTAGAGGTGATTGGTTAATGTTCATTAGCATATTCACGATAGAAGGGGTTAAAATGGAATGTAACAGAGAGTTCCCCCTCTTTGCCTGCCTTCCCTTGGACCCTCTTGGACTTTGCACTGGATCCCTGGACCCTTCCTCAGTCAGACTGTCTTCCCACGACCAATAAAGCACATGTTCCAGAGATCCTGATCTTCAGGTCATCTCTCTCGCCGGACTACAAGCGTTTTTTCTAATAACAGAGGTCGTTTTATCAGTCCTCTCCTTTCCAAAGGGATAGCAAAGAGAAGGGTATGGGGAGAAGAGGGCTTTGCCACCCGTCATTTTCATAGCAGTAAGGCCCTGACTTTCTTTTGATATTAAAAAAAAAAAACCAAACTTAAAACAAACTGCATTTTACAACACCCATCTTTCTAAGTGTCCAAAAATCTAAAATAATTCAAAAATGTTCATTTGCTGGTTTGGAATCTATTATCAACACAGCTAGGGCAGGTGTGTGAAACGAATGCCTTGCTGGCAGCTTTAAGACTGTTTGTAACTTGCTTGTTGATAAGCGTGGTTACATACAAGGGTAAAGAAACAGTTATGGGACAAACCCCAGATTTTGGGGTAAGGCTTACCAGAGCATTTTACAGGCACTGCCCATTATTACCTCATCAGTTTGAGCCACTTGTCCATCCACCAGGGGCTCCAACTCTGCAGTGGGTGGAGCTGACATGATACTGTAAGGCAGAGGGAAAAGGAAAAAGATGGATTCTATGCAGTCTTAGGAGTGTTGGTTTGTTAAAACAGCGCCTCGTCCCAAAAATGAAGCACCTGGCTCAGACAGTTCCTCCAGTGGAATTAATAAACACAGTTACTGAATCACTGCTCACCTCCTGAGGGCCGTGAGCTGGAAGTTTTCAATGCAGTACTGGATGAAGTTCTTCAAGTCAGTCTTGCTGATGCCACCAATGGGGTTGATATCAGCACTGGAGCAGTCGTACTTGGTCAAGTAACCACGGAGACTGAGCAAAACAGGAAATTTTACACAGCAACAGTTCAAAATAATGTAACTGCAGCAGAATATATAATCCTTGATGCTATAGAGAATTTATATGTAGCATGAAGAAAGGGAGAAACTGAAGACTGCAGGTTAGTAACATCTTTATACCTAAAGGGCAAACATGTTTAACTGCAACAGGGCTATCCTAAAGCCCTGAAATTTCTAGAAGATGATACTTTAAACAATCATAAAGCACTGCAAAACTGTCCATGCTGAGGCAATATGTGCAAAACAATTAAAATACTGTGCTGACCAATTAAAACAATGAATGTCAAAACACCCACGCAACCAGCACACAGTACTCTCACAGTTTTAGAGGTTACCACTCCCACAGTCTTAAAGGGTTTGCTTTAATCTTCGAATACTCAGCTCTAATAACTGTACTCCAGATTTTAAAGTCTGTTGTTTCAGCTCAAAATTCACCTCTTAATTCCTAATACAGAAATTGAAAATTCAACAAATTGGGAAGTTAGGCTAGTGAATGCACAGGTAAGCTCTACTGAAAACAGAATTTTATGGGAAAGCTGTAGCAATACTTTGGCTACACCTCTGAAAAACACACAATTTCTCATTCAGGCTGATTTAACTATTTTCTTTAATTTCACTGTTACCAGTGTATTCTTAGGTTGTTACCTCTTTTGAGTAATAATCTACAGTAGGATTTGGTAGAATTTCTAGGAAATGAGAGTGACCTGTTCCACTTGGGTTTGGATTCCTAATTTTCACCAACCTTTCATCCACATTGGCTGACCCCAGCACCAGCAGTCCCCCTGGCATCCCACGGGCCCACAGTGTCAGCTGAGCAAACAGGTAGGCAAGGACCATTCTTATCCTAGCCTGCAAAGCAAAACGAAAAGGAAAGCAAAATTTACATAGCAGAGTGATTTCTCCCCAGTCACTTTTATTAATCAATTTTCTAAAAAAGCTCATGAAGAGCAAAATGTGGGCAGGGGAAGCGTGGCTGCAAGAAGGATGGTCTTGTGGAGAAACTGTTGAACACATTCAGGAAATCCAGGTTCAGTATCTGCTACTGCCACAGACTGAGGAAGTTTCTCCTGGCCAACTGCAAATTGGGGAGTAGTTGCCATTTGCTACCTCTGATAGCACTAACAAGGACCCATGATGGATAAATATGCAGACAAACCATACCCTTTTTATAGAGTAGATAAATCCCTCTAGTCTAATAGAAAACATTTGTAAAAAGTTCACGTCATTTTTGTCCCCATTATGAAACTCAGTTTTTCCTAAGGATGGCAGTAATGCCAAACCAACCTGGGATGCAGCCTCCAGCTCCAACCCCAACTGTGGCTGATGTTAAGCAAATACCCACACTCCTGTGTGACTTAAGCCTCTCCTGTTGCCAAAAAGCGGATAAAGGACTCAATGTTTGCTTCCAGAGCAAACAGCTGGATTTGTCCAGTAACAGAGAGAGAAAGATCAAGTCCTCAAATTAACAAAAAACTATCAAACAGGATAACCAACACTCAGAACTAAAGCAGAGTTGCTGGTAAGGTTGGAAAACCAAAAAAATCAAACCAAAACCCACAGAATCAAAAGAGTGTGAGCTGACTCAGCCTAGAGGACACACACCTGCACATTCTGGAGTGCCAGGCTCTCTCTGCTGCTCCCTCCATAGACAGAAAACCGGGGAGTTTGACCTGTCACCACACTGAAGATCCCCACAACAGCTTTCACAGCCACATCGATGTTCAAGTTGATGTGGTAGCTGAGAAGAATTCAAGCACAAGTGACTCAACCAGCACAATCTGACTATATAAAATAGAAAAAAAACCCCCAAAATTCCACCCATCAAATGAGGTTTCAAAGCTACTGAAATCTCAGATCTTGTATGAAGAAACTTAGGAAAGAATAACACTTTTCAGAGTCTGTTTCCAAAGTTCCATGTCCTTTGCCAAATGCTTCTAAGTTTACCTCACTTTAACACTTAAATAATAATATCTGTAACATTCCTACTTCACCCACCTCCTATTCCTCTCTTATCTTTTTCCCATTTTCATGCTTGAACATTTTAGATGCAAGTCTTTGCCAGAACATGATGTTTTTCTCCCAGCACTTCTGAGCTTGTACCTGCCTATTTGCTCAGCCAGTAGTTTAGCCCTGTTGCAGGTATCCTGGGAGGAGTTCTCACTAGCCATGTAGCACGTGGTGAAGACACGCTTGCAGAATTCCCGAGGATCCTCAGGGATGTAGGTCCCATCATTCACAATCCTGCGTGCATCAGCCAGCACATCTGCATCTGAGGACAGAGAAAATGAAAACAGAACAAGAGTGGAAATTATTGCGCTCCTCCATTTGCAGGAAATGCAAATATCTTGTACATCCCTTGTATTCCAATTAAGCTTTATGTGAAAAATAAGGTGACTACATCTAACTTACCCCAAAAAAATTAATCTATCAAATGAAAGAACTACTGATTTTGCCCCTGATTTTGAGCACAGAAATATTACATCCTTTTGATCTAGTAAAGAATTTTCATAGAAAACGTGATCCAGTATGTACAAAGACTTAACTAAAAGCATGAAGTCTGCTTAAAGCCAGTTTAAGAACTTAAACTCTTCCTAACCATGCTTTGTAGTGCTGGTTTTAATAGAAGGGGAAAATACTCAGAATAAACTGAAGACTACATCAGCCAACATTTGAACAATGGTCTAGACAGAAACTAGTCTGAGTTCCACATCCAATTCTTAAACCCAAAACGAAAACCATTCGGCCGATTCAGAGGATCTGAATCTGGACACACATTTTCGCTGGAATTTCTGAAGAGGTACAAAGGACTCCATTAGAACAACAGGAAAAGGGTCTGCCATTAATAAGCTCTTGCAGCTACTGCATCCAGCTAATATTAGCTTGTCCATAACCATTAGTAAACACAGCTGGCCAGACACACAGATCTACTTACTGCCATTCTTGACTGCCAGGCAAACCTGGTGACACATGGAATACACTATGCAAGCTGTAGCAGAGCTGTCAATTCCACCACTCAGAGGTAGGAGAAATCCTGCCTTGAAAACAGAGCAAGGAAGAGGTTCCACATAGCAAAATTAGAAAAAAATATATATTGTACCACTCAGAAACACACTCCTGTAGAAGAATGACAGGTGCATTGCTCCAGGCTGTTTATATTCTGCTGGGGAAAAACAGAACAAACCACCCAGAGCAAATCCTCTGAGACTCTCATCAACTGGATAATCAAACAAGCAGTCAGTGTAAAACCCTTTGGCTAGAAAAAGTTCCAGTTGTCTTCACCCTCTATTAAGATAGAAAATGTAATAATAAGGATTACATTGTTCATATATACTTTACTATTACACTGAATGACTACTTCATGTCACTCAAGAAAGAACAGTTCCTAAAGGAAAGGTGCACCGAGGATGCTGAATGAGCTACCTCAAAACTCAAACTTTGTACCTCGGACTAACATCAGTTTGGGTTACCAGCAGCACAGGATAACAATTTGGATTGTGCCTGTGGCACAAAAGAAGCTGCATATGCCAAGGGAAAAACAAACCAAGTTGTCCTCACCTGTTTGCTGCGCCTTAAATAGTCCCAGAGCCAACATGCAGGTCCAAGGCTGAAATTACAGAACATCATAGTTCTAAGAAGGTTAGGGAATAACACCTAAGCAAACTAGAGGCTTCCTTTGCTTAAATCTAAATAACATCTTATGTTTATCTCTTTCTTTGAGTTTTGGTTCGTGGTTTGTTTTTTTTTTTTTTTATCAAAGTCATTTTCAAGCAACAGATTCAGTGTTTGATTACCTGATCTCCTCCTCAGGACTGTGGTGTCTCCACTGGATTGGCATACAAGTAGGAACAGCTACATCATCAGGACACGACAGAGCAAAGTTGACTTTTACCCTGGGATATGGATTCACTTTACTTGCCTAAGCAATAGTACAGAAGAATTCAGAAGACACCAATTTT
The DNA here is from genome assembly GCA_016584745.2 of Phylloscopus trochilus trochilus. Classification (NCBI taxonomy): domain Eukaryota; kingdom Metazoa; phylum Chordata; class Aves; order Passeriformes; family Phylloscopidae; genus Phylloscopus; species Phylloscopus trochilus. The sequence continues at coordinate 6,733,372 of WQNJ02000001.1, forward strand.
AATGCAGCATTTACTTATAAAACATCAGCTCTGTAAGACACTGGGAAAATCAAGACATGAAAATGCATTTTACATTCAATAACTATTCAAACTTGGCACAGTTTAGAAACACAAAGAGTTCTTACCGCCAAGTTACGAGATGAGATCTCTGCTCTGTAACTTCGAACATCCTCCAGGTCCAGAGTGGCAACCAGCACTTCCTATGGAAAGGCTTTCAACATTAGATCACTAGGGATTGAACATTTTAGATGCAAGTCTTTGCCAGAACATGATGTTTTTCTCCCAGCACTTCTGAGCTTGTACCTGCCTATTTGTACCTGCCTATTTGGAAAGGCTTTCAACATTAGATCAACAGGGAGAGATCACTCTATACAAACAGATAAACAATGCTGGGCAAAAGATTCAGCATCAGCTGTAGCAAAGGAAAAGGCAAGAAACGTTACTGGGGAAAGAGGTGGGTCTGGCACATAATGTGAGGAAACCTAGATGACAAATCTACTTTTTTCTGAAATCAAAGTGAAACCGTGTGTCTACATAGCTGGGTCATAATTAGAACATTCCAGTCTTGGACCTTTCTTCCTTTAGATACGGGAATCTCAATCAACAGGGTCTCTCTCCTCCTGATGATGATTGCATACAAAAATGTTTCCATGAAGTTCTTCCACTGTGAGGGTTTTTGCTTCCTCACAAAAGCAGGAGAGCTACTGTAGGTAATCAGACTAGGAAAACACTTGGATCTAGTTGAATAGCATAATTTAAATACACCCTCTGTAGTACAGAGATGTGGACCTAGAGTCTGGAATGTCCGGGAAGTGTTGAGCGTAAGTGTCCTAGCAGCTATGGGGTGAATACATTACCACATCATCGAGGGAAAACTGGGATCCTTGTGCAACTGTTTCTCCATTCATGGAAATCATGGCACAGCCGTCGTAATACAGACGATCACCATCACAGCCTTTCTGGTTTGCTAAAATATATATTCCACCATTCTGCCAGGGAGACAAACATGCAGGGAAGAAGAAAAAAAGAAAAGAGCTGTTCAGAATATAGCACCTGACAAAATGTTAGGAATCAGAAAGTTATTTCTCTGTTCCTGCCCTTCTTACAAACTTCCTCTACCTTTTAATTGTGAATGATTTATGGCTGGGATTCTCCCTTGACAGGAGTCTCTATTAGTATCAAGAGTCAGCCCCTCAACCCAAACAGAGAGAGCTGCACTTCTAAATTGAAAGTCTGAGTTCAAATTGAGGTTGGGAAAAACAGGAAGGCGATGGCAGAAGCTGTGTTTGGATATGAGAGGAGAGAGCAGATACTGTTAAATATAAGCAAAGCACATTAAATAACAATGACAAAGCAGCTTTTTCACAGTGTAATGTACACTCAATAGCTTTACTTTTGTCCCCATCACTGTTAGATAGGATTACAGTCTGAACACTTAATGCCTTCTCATTTTTAAAACAAACAGAACTTTCCAAGCAGAAAAGTGCACACCTTTGCTGTGGCAGAATTCACCAGATCCACCCGGGCGTGAGCCTTCCGCAGCACATGGTGACTCCCAGAAGAGTTGGTGAAAATTTCCACACCATCAAGTCCCATCTCAATGTGAGGGCTGTCAAAGCAAAAGCCACAAAAATAAATCACTACTGTGCTGTGAAAACTGCAAATACCATTAAAAATCACTGACAAACAGAAACATCTATGTCATTGTCAGTTTTCTGCATGCCTTAGCTCAAACAAGGACAGGGCTTTCAAAAATATCTATTTTATTGCATTGCCCAACTCCTCTGTCAAAGACCAGCAGTGGCTGCAGGGACCAGGAGGGCTTTTGCTCATTCTGTTCTAAATGAAATCTCTTCTACTCTACAGAAGGCCAGGTCTCAAAGAAAGAGAGATTAACATAATCTTGGTCTGAAAAGGCAACATGGATAAACACTGCAAAGTCAGTTGTCCCATTTTCCTCGTCTCTTAGTAAATCCAAAAACAGAACCACAAGGAGAAGATTTTTACTGCTTTTTTTTTTGCTTTTTCCAAAGCCATAAGAAAGAAATACTGGGGGGAAAAAAAACCCACACCTTTGATACACTATACCTTCTGTAGTACAAGGGAATTAATGTAACTGGGAGATCTGGAAAAATATCAGGAATGTGAGCACTAGAGTTACCTGTCAGTTGTTTCCTTAGGTCACTCTTTTCTCTCTGCTTCTTTTTGGCCTTTCTCCCCTACCTTCTGTTTTGAATTGATTTAGCTTAGGCACCTACATTTCTTTGCCATCCTGCACCTAGCCTAGTGAGGTCTCTCCCATGACATATTTATTACTCCTAATTATATTTTATCTTACTGGCACTTTCTGAAAGATAAATTATATAGAAGAACAGTAAGCAGATCTTTTCAAACATTTATTTCAGACAGCTCCAGGGTATGTTTTAGTTTAGTATTTATTTCCTCTTCTCCTTTACCTGTTTGGTGCCCAGAGTTCTTCACATATTTCTGCCCCTAGGCAGGTATCTTTGGTTGCTAGCACTGCATCACCAAAAGGAACAGTTTCCTGAGGAAAAACAAGAACATTCCTACACACATGCAGTAGAACAAGCTATTCAATTCAAAAACCTAATTACAAATCTTAAGAAAATATAAAAATTGAATGCTCACTTATGTGAAATTAGTGCCATAATATCAATCACACTACACCTTCTTTCATTTTATATCAAGTCTGAGTAAAATAATTAAAATTCTGAAATGCAAATTTCTAAACTGGTTGAAATTCTGTGTTTCAATTTCAGTAGGATTCAGATCCAGTGCTTTGCTTAGGGACAGGAATTAAACAAAGACTGTCTGTTGCTAGGAATCACATTCATGCTTTAGTGGGAACTAACATAAATTTTAGATCCTTCTGAACTAAGAAGGTTTAAATGATTTTTAAATTATTTTTTTAACTTAAAACCACATACTCAATTCTAGTCTCAAGCACAGATGAACTCAGTACCAAAATTGTGCAAAATATGGCAGTCAATGTTTTGTACGTACAAATAGCTGAGGCAGATTGCTGCTACATGCTAACATAAAAAAAGTTAAATTATGCTGACATTTAATACAACTTAGAACCACCACTGAAACATATGAATCTACAACATGACTGGCAGAAGAATTTTGGGGACTACAGATTTTAACTGCTGAATCTGGAAGATGCTAAAGTTAGGAAAAAACACCTTACCTGTCCAGTCACTTCCTGAATTATCCTGGGTAGAAAATATTCCTCCACCTGCCTAAATCAAGTTTATAGATGGTCAGTACATCATTACATAAATCATAGCATAAGAATTGGTTCTCATGTCACCTTCTGACACTGGTTAAAGAAACTGTGTTGAAGTTATAACGGCTGTGTGTGTGTTTAAAAAATGAAAAAATACCTTCACATTCTCTGTGGAATTTATCAGAAATGCTAACATTTTAAGATAACAACATCTGTGCTCCAGAAAGGCATGGTAAGCAATACCCCATTGTGGCTGGAATGCAGACCTAACAAAGAACACAGCATGCAAGTCAAATGCCAGCTGCACGTTTCTCTTTTTGCAGGGTTACTACATGAGCAATGCAGAACTGACCGGGCTCAGAGGAGGGACCAGAAGTGCTTAACTGAGACCCTCAAGTTGGAAACATTCCCTGACTACAAGATGAGTGCACAGCATCAGAGATGAGCACCAGGCCTGTTCTGCAGCATCATAAGGTAGGCAGCTTTTATTCTCTGCAGCTGTTGAAATTCTGACAGAGCTCATCCATTTCCATGTTTGCCAGTTCAGTACTGGGACACAGCAATCCAGCAGATAAACACAGCCTCTTCCAGTCCTGACCTAGGTGTTCTTAGGAAGCACACACCAGGAAAATGACACTTTACGCTGGCTGCAGGATCAAGCAGCCCCACATTTTCTTCCAGCTCAGCAACTCACAGTATGACTGCTCAAGAAGCTTCCTAACCAAGCTGCAACCACATCGCTTGGCTGACTCTGTCTTGCTGCTCTCCCTGTAGCAGCCAGTGATGATTTGCTGGAGATATTTTAACCCTGTTGCTGTGGCTGCTAACAGCAAGCTGTGTTTATTAACACAATTCTAACAGTTGCCAGCATACCTTGCTTTGCTCCATGGGGTGAACCATCTAAGTTCCCTGTAGTTTCCTGCATTTGCCAGTGATATTTTTGGTCTGATCAGAAGAATCTTCCTTAAATCATAAAACAAAACAGAAAAGCTGGGTTAACACATGATGTACAGCCAAACAAGGCTATATGTGAACACTGATTACGATGAAGGCCTTTTTCTCTTTTATAATATAACATTTTTAAAGTTTCTGTTTGCAGACTCAAGCGGTTTTTCTGAACTCTTTCAGAAAGCAGCGGGAATTTAGTTTCAACAAATCAGAAAAGAAAAAACAGATCATGAAAAAGCTTAGTTGTGTCTATCAAAATTTAGCAAATAGGAAGACAAATCCATCACTCTCCGCAGTACTGAAGAATCTTGACTGAAGGCCAAACTGGTGTCTGAAAAAATGTGTTACCTCACAACACATCAAGAACTACTTACTTATTTAAAAAGATCACTCGACAATTGTAGCGAACATTTCTGTGCAGAACAGGCCTGTGAAAATAAGAAGCAAAATTAGCAGTGATTACAGTCACTAAATGAAATTATAAAAAAACTACAGAATCTACTTTACTGCATAAAAACTACTCTTAAGACCTCACTAGGGGGCATCAAGCAAAACAATATATCAAGTTTTAGCTTCTAATTTTTAGTTAAAGTAGTTGTTTGAAAAAAACGGAGTTACTGACTGTGCTGTCAGTCTCAGCTATATCTTGAGCCTTAGGAACATGAGCAGACCAGAAGATTCCCCGTGGCTGGGCCAGGTTATTTAATCAAACATGACCTCTTGTGATACTGCCAACCTAGTCCAAAAATCAAACTAGCTTTACACATTTTTATCAATACTAACACATTAATTTTACAGATATAATTTATCATCCTTCTGTGTCAGCACAAGGCTTACAATGATTGCCTTCAGCGATTTTCATATACACTTAGGTTGCTTTAAGATTTCTGCCAGTGAAATCCACATTCCTACAAAACAATCAATTTATAAAGCCCGTTGAGTTACGCCTCACACAAAGTCTGACCTGTGGCAATAAGGAACAGACATTAAGGTTTCCAATGCACAACTGTAATTATCCTATTTCTCTCTTGAAGGTCTCAGCCACCAGCCATCTTTGGAAGGAATATCTTTCAGAAAGCGTTCTGCATGTTGCAGTCCTGGTCATGATAATTAAAAGGGGAAAAGTAGTGCAGTTCCTAAGATACGTTTGAAAGTTAAGTGCAGAGCCCTCGTTAGCCAGAGCACGGCACAAGCAGCATTCCCTAAGGACTTACCCCTTTATCACAGGTAGACAAAAAAACAAACCAACTTACATTCCCACATCACAGATAATATCTTGAGTAGCTGGAGACTCCAAGAGCTTTCCCAGAACTTGAAACGAATGCAAGAGTGTGTCTGACTCATAATAGTGATCTGAGCAGCCATAACCACTGTGTATAGAAACAAGGAGAAATCAAAACTTCAGTCAGATCAGCACTAGAGCCAAAGAACCAAAACTACTTCAGACAGGGAACATTTCACCCTCACAGGTAATTTACAGAGAAAATGAAGAAGCAGAGATGTCAACACTATCCCTACTTACAGCACTTAAAACTTGGGGCATTTTATATCACCCCAAGATACTCCTTCCAAAGACAGCAGCCTGGGCCCAGGCAGAAATCAAAGCACTACAGTTCCCCTGAAGGAAAACTCACTGAAACAGGTCAAAATTATAGCTATAGTCAGGTTTCCAAGACAAGAGACTCAATCCTGTGCTCACAACTACAGTGCTTTTCTTTGCACCGACAGCCGCATGCTGCAAGTACGGCTTTGTGCACTGCAGCACCACGGGGCTGAGCTTTTCCTCACTGGTTTTCTACAGTTAACTGGAATTGCACCAAACCCAGCGCCAGCAAAGCGCTCTTACCAGATTTCGAGCTCGGGCCCAAGCCGGTACCGAGCTCCTTTGCTCTTGGCGATGTCGATACCTGGAAGAGTGTTGGGAGCACAGTGCGTGAAACAGGCACGGGCTGCGCTGCCCCGCCCGCGGGAGGAGCGAAGGAAGCAGGGAGCGGGACAGCCTTCCTGATGGCCGGGGGCAGCCAGCCATCTCGGCACTCACTTCTGAAAATCCTCTCCAGGTTGCCCTCAAAGTCCAGAGCCCACTGGTTGAGGGCACAGGTGGCCACGGTCACTGCCCTACCCATGGCGGCCCCGCCGCCTTCCCCGCTGCTTTCCGGGGCGGCGCCGGGCCGGGGCTGCTGGTTCCTCCTCCGGCCGCTCCTCCCGTTCCCTTCTCCCGGCCCTTCCTCCGGCCGCTCCTCCCGGTCCCTCCTCCCTGTCCTTCCTCGGGCTCTGGCAGCAGCACCGGCACCGTCAGCCCTTCAGGCACCGGCTCCACCCACAGCCGGTGTCCACCCGCGCTGTGGCTCCCCCGGCGCCCTCTGCTGCCGCACACCCTTCCGCGCTTTCCGCAGTTTTATCTCCCCAGAGCCCCGGAATATTCCCGGAATAACGGGAATGCAGCTTTAGCCCGCTGCCTAGCCCTGCCGCTTCCTTTAAGAGGTGTCCTTCAAACTGAGTTCAGAGTGTGAGCGCTGAAGGTAACTGGAACACGGTGCAACATTCTGTGTGCTGTTCTCATTTCAGCATCATCCCGGCAGCTCTCAGGGTGCTGACCCCAGAGAGGATGACCTCTTCAAAGTCCAATCACCTCTCTTATGTCCCTCATCACATATTTGGCTGCTGTTCTTTCTGTACTAGAGTCAGAATCATTTAGGTTGGAAAAGACCTGTAAGATCACTGAGTCCAACCACAATCCAGGACTGCCAAGCCCACCACTAAAGCATGTCCTGAAGTGCCACATACACACGGCTTTTGGCTCCAGCAATGGTGAATCCACCACTGACCTGGGGCAGTCTGTTCCAATTCCTGACAAACCTTTCCACGAAGAAACGTTTAATATCTGATCTAAACAATCCTTGGCACAACTTGAGGCCATTTCCTCTTCTCCTGTTGCTTGTCACTTGGGAGAAGAGCCTACAGGCTACAGCCTCCCTCCAGGGAGTTGGAGAGTGTAAGAAGATCTCCTCCTTGAGCCTCCTTTTCTCCAGGTTGAGACCTCCCTCCCCACCTCACTCTCCCCCCAGATCTATTCCCTTCTCTGGACAGACTCCAGCAACTCAATGTCTTGGATTGAGGTGCCCAAAACTGACCCCAGGATTCAAGGTGGGGCCTCAGCAGTGCCCAGAAAAGGGGGACGGGGTCACTGTCCTTATCCTGCTGGCCACACTATTGCTGACACAGGCCAGGATGCCATTGTCTTTCTTGGCCACCTGGACACACCAGGGCTTGTGCTCAGCAGCTCTCGGCTAGCCCCCACCCAGGTCTTTTTCTGCGGGCCATTGGAATTGAGGGGTCAGTGGGTTGTGGAGGTTGTGGGAAGTGGCCCTTCTGGCTTAGGGGCTCTATGGCCGCGGAGGGGGATGTTGTGACGCAAGTGCAGGTGTAAACTATTTCCTTGCAGAGCAGTTCCCACTCCGCCAGCACGTTCGGGTTTATTTAGCCATCGCTCCCGCCCGGCGGCCGGAGCGCCTCCCGCGCCCGCGTCCCCGGCCGTGCGCGGGTCGCGGGGCAGGGGGCGGAGCCCGCGCCGCTCGCGCTCCTCGGCCCATGGGACGAGAGCGCGCCACCAATGGGGAGCCGCGGAACGGGCGGGGCCCGCCGGGGATTGGCTGCAGCCGTGGGGCGGGGGCGGGGACCGGGGTGGCTGGCGTCGGCTGACGGGGGGCTGGGGCGGGAGAGTCGGAGCGGCGGCGGCCGGGGTGGCTTCGGTGAGCGGCTCCGGTGCGAAAGTGATCCGCTGTCAGTGACCCCCGGCGACAGAGAGCGGCCCCGGCCCCGTAGGTGCGTTCTTTCCTTGTCTTGTCAGGGATCGGGCCTGGAAGGCAGCCAGCCGTATGGGCAGAGGGGAGCGACGAGCCGCCCTCTGCGCAGATCGCTTCTGAAAAGAAGCCTACGGGAGGACTAAAAGCTACCTCAGGCGAGGTAGTGGATATTCGGATTAGATGCGAGAATTTTATTATTTTTTTGGTGTCATCTGGCGATGGAACAGGTGGTGGATGCAGAGGGCATGGCCAGGCTCAGTGTCCAAATAATGGATCAGGTTTTCGCCGTGATGAGGCACATAGAGCCGGGAAGTCAGTCCATTGTTCAGATCATAGGATGATGATCTTTAACATAAGAAGCGTTTGATGAGACTGAAAGAAGGGTACAGTGCATGTTCTACAGAGAGAATTAGGTGGTGCCGAGTAAATCATTGTCCATTCCCGCTTATTTTTGACTTAGATAGGACTATATCTTGTTCTCTATGGTGTAAAAGACGTTTATGGAGCAAGGACTCTGGGCAAAAGTATCCAATTGACAAGGTCCGGTACCGATAATGTTACCACAATAACAATTTCTCAAATAAGGAAAGACAGTTTAGTTACTGTCTATACTATAAACCTATAGAGGTTTATAAGAATGTGGTGAAACTTTTTTTTTTTTCTTTTATATTTACATGTAAGTAATAAGATGTATGTTATCCTTGCATCTTAAAAGAAATTTCCAGTTGGCAAGGAGTTTCGTGGATTACTTTGATAACAGTGTTTTGATTATGTTTTACTGAATGTATGTTCACAGGGAATTAACTGGTGAAAGTTTTTGTTTCCTCTCCTCCACGCCCAGATTTCACGTGGTCTGAAGGCTATATAATAGATTTTAGTAACTTTTATTTGTGATTCTCTTGTAATGGCATAAGACTTACTGAGAACCAATTGGAGTAATAGGATTCCTATTTTCTTTTCTACAGGACATGATGGCAGCCCATCAGGAGAAAAAACTTGCTGAAGAAAGAAAACACCAAAATATGCAAAATGGTACTAAAGTATCTCAAGGCCAGTGGGGAAGAGCATGGTGAGAGAAGCCGATGACCCTAAGTAGTCCTTGTATTTCCAATTGCTTCATTCTTACTCTTAGAGATGCTGTATTCCTTTCAAACTTCCATCTGTTAATAACACATTTTTGTGTTGCCCTGCTCTGGAAAGCTCATGGGTAATTTGCTGGAGCAACAGTTGCCAAAGAGGAGTTCTTCAAGTTTTTGAAGGCAGACAGTTTGCCAGATGGTTGGGTTTTGCAAGATGGCTTGCAAAAAAGAAAAGCAAATCATAAAAATTGGTAAAAATTTCTGGTTCCTTCAAGGAAATAAATATTTCCCGAGATTTGGAAAACAGACATCCTGGCATCTGTGGCATTCCCAGCTGACAAGTCCTGCTGTAGCAAGATTGATGACTCATGTCCCAGTTCTCCAAGGGCTGGGCAGGTATTAGTAGGGCATTGTAGTGCAGCTGGGAACAGCAACAGTGGCACAGCAAGTTCAGCATATGGCTGTATGAGGTCTGTCTTTTCCAAGTTTCCAAGCTTTGCATAATGTTCTTGGGATTCCATGATCACTTTCAACTGAGTACTCCACCACTTAGAGCCATGATTGCCATCAAAAAATGTGAAGTCTGTAATAATAATCTGGTTTTTGGAGGGGAGATTTTATCTAATCTCTTGCTCTGAGCAACTAGCATAGTTTTAGAGCAGTTCGTGGCAAAGTATGTCCTGTGCTGAGTTTTTTATGGCTGTTTGACCCCTAGACATGTCTGTGCCCTGAACACATTTTCAGTTTTCATCCAGTTAAGTCTGAAAGATCCACTGGAAAAATTGTCTGATGTAACTCACCTGTCTGAAACCTGGGGAAACAAAATGCTCTGTTTTGGATTCCAGGGAGGTGGACTGGTTTTCCTTGGCGAGCATCCTTTTCCTGCTGATGTTTGCACCACTGATTGTGTATTACTTCATCATGTCCTGTGCCCAGTACCAGTGCTCTCTGACTGATCCACTCCTGGACTTGCTGAGGGGCAATAAGCATCTGTCTGACATCTGGAACAGGACTCCCATGCTGACCTATCGGGCTGCTGGCATCTATTCCCTTTGGGTCACTTTCCAGGTACAGGATTGAGTTCTGCTCTGGGTGCAGTGTCTACTTGCTCACACAGCTGTTGGATGAACCTTTTGCACCAAGGATGGTGGAATGTTGCACTGGCTTTTACTCTTTGGTGTTTCACAATTTCCGAGGCACTTTGGAATCCAAATGAAGCCTATGGACTTGGAAAACAAGTATGATGGGAATATAGACAAATACTCTTTGCGTGAAATATTACTGAATGAGTTTTTTTAAGAAAAAGCAGCTCTGTAACAACAATAACCTTTTGTTTTAAATTAATACACAAGAAATAGATGAAAATAAAAGAACGAGGACCTGACTGAGGTTACCAACTGTCCTGCCTCCCCACCACAAAAGGATGACAGTCTTCCATGAAATACATCTTCAGAGCTGTAGAACAGCTTAGATGTATTACTAGTCTAAAATCATAACAGATAAATATTGCCATATTGCCTTACCCAATACTTACTAGAAACTTAATAGAAATGTAATATTTGGTCTATGGATGTAAGGGATAGTGTTTTGAGGGGTTTTGTCTTGTCTGTATTTACTGCGAATACCTTCTCTCTCTTGTAGGTGGTTTTGTACATGTCCATTCCTGATTTCTGCCATCAATTCCTCCCTGGCTATGTGGGAGGTGTACAAGAAGGTGCTGTCACTCCTGCTGGTAAGGTCTTTCTTGGAATACATGCAGACCATGCAATCTTCTGAAATTAGAGTATTTCTGTTCTTGGAGTGTTTAATAAGCCATGTGTAGCCAGAGGAAACATGGACATAAATGCTCTCACCTTCCTCACATGTTCAGTTCAAACAAAAACTAGAAAGCCATCTAGGTCATCTTTTAGAAGAAGTGATAGCATTTCTATCCCTTCTAATAAGTCAAACTTTTGGTCTGGTAGGCAGCACACCATCAGTGGAAAAGTACTGGTTGATCATTTTGTCCCTTAAAATTGTCCGTGGACTATTGCTGGTATTTGACAAGAGAGTTTGACCTGCTCAAGCTCTGTTAACCCAAGGGACTTGGACAAAATGTGTGATGTGGACTGTTACTGGTGGCTTGTTCCTCTAGTCAGTTTTGGGGAAAGTCTAAATTCAGTTTTGTCAGGAGAAAAACTCAGCCTAACAAAGCCTAATGGGTACAGCAGAGTCTCATGGAACTTTCAGAAAAGTGCCTGAGGGTGTTTCATTGGGAGGATGAGAGAAGTCATTTCATGAGCACTTGATTGAGCTTCTGTATATTCTGTGCATCCCCATATTCATTAAAAGCTCTATCAGTGCAGGGTCACTAACATTCCATTTTTCCTTCCTATTTTAGGTGTTGTGAATAAATATGAAATCAATGGACTTCAGGCCTGGATCATTACCCACGTGCTTTGGTTTGCAAATGCTTCTTTCTTGCATTTCTTTTCACCTACCATCATTTTTGACAACTGGATTCCTCTCCTGTGGTGTGCCAATATCTTGGGATATGCAGTGTCCACCTTTGCAATGATTAAAGGCTACTTTTTCCCTACCAATGCCAAAGACTGGTATGTGAATTTTAGTAATGATAGAATACTACGTATCAGGGATTAAAAGAGTTAAATAAAAATGGGATGTATAAATTGTATGACAGAGTCTATTTCACTGGCACAAAGAGCTAGGCCAGTGTATGGCAGTGGTTCTTTGCTTCACTAGCACCATTCCCTGTGTTTCATGGTGCACACCATGGCACTGGCACCCTCAGTGTCACAGATACACCCATCCTAAAAATAGTTCTACTTAGACTGTTCAGAAGTGTTCCCAAGAGTAGACTCAGGCACCTCTGAAATTCTACAATTGATGTCTATTGATGGAACACTTCGGTCGGGTCAGTTTGTGTTACCTTGCACAAGGTGACATGGTTTTATGGTTTTTATTATCACTACATCAAATTCATCTGAATTGTGTAGTCAGAGTAGCAATTACTTGTATTTGTATATAACGCTTTGCATTTCTAATTTTGTTTTCTGTTTTACAGCAAGTTCACTGGAAACTTCTTTTATGACTACATGATGGGGATTGAATTTAACCCTCGAATAGGGAAGTGGTTTGATTTCAAGCTGTTCTTCAATGGGCGTCCTGGGATTGTGGCCTGGACTCTGATCAACCTTTCCTTTGCTGCCAAGCAACAGGAGCTCTATGGTGAAGTGACAAACTCCATGATCCTTGTCAATGTCCTTCAGGTAAATGTCAAGGGGGAAATGAAGAAACCAGTTTGGAAACAAGCTAGTATGAGAGTAGGAAAAACCTCCTTCCATGGAAATGAAAGAGCAGCATTTTTACCTGGCCTGAAACAAGCTCATTCAGCCATGGGACTTCTTTGGATTTCTTGGCTGGTCTGTGTAAATGGAAGCCTGCTAAACAGAAGCTCTATCCCTCCTCTTTGTAAGCCTGTGACTCTAAGCTGAAGAGAGATCAGGGTGGTCAGTTGTGAGTTCACTTCCCAAGTGTTTGGCCTTGAGTCGTACACTTGCCTTAGTTATCCTACTCTTCCTTGATCTGTCTGGAGAGATAGATGTTGTGTATCCGGGTAGGTTGTATTTGTGGGACAGTTCTTCACCATGTTCAGAAAGGTCTGGTTTTGAAGTGCTAACATGAAAACACCAGGGAATTTTGAGATCAGGTCCCAAGGCAGCATAGACATGAAGCTGATGCTGTTGAAGAGGGTAACTGGTGACAGTGCTCTGTTCTTCATGTGAAATTATTCTGTTGCAGGGTATTTATGTTCTGGACTTCTTTTGGAATGAAGCCTGGTACTTGAAAACCATTGATATCTGCCATGATCATTTTGGATGGTATTTGGGCTGGGGAGACTGTGTTTGGTTGCCTTACCTCTATACTTTGCAGGTAAAAATGTGTACATTGTGTCTTTGGGCTAACAGGAATGAAACTTTCCAGAAACATTCTTTCTAGCAGCTTAATTTGTACCTTAAATGATTCTATATAGTTTGACTATTGAGAAATTACTGCAACATTCTCTGTAACAATTCTCTTGTAGGAAGGCTTCCTGTCCCTGCATGGATTTGACACCTTTTCCTCTCCTGCCCTTCTTTTGTGCCTCCTTCTCTCACTATCCATTTTGTCTGCATACTTTTCTAAATCCTTTCGGTTTCCTTTCTTTTTACTCCTGCTTGTTGAGGGTCTTTTGGTTCCTGGTGGTGTTTTTGGGTTTTGTTTCTTGGATTTTTCCTTCTGTCCAGTTTGCATCCTTCTTGTTTCACAAAGCATTGCAGTTTTGGAGAGAGAAAGAGAGAAGGAAACTCTAGGCTGCCGAGTTTTCTGAAAGTTTTGTGCAGTTTTACTCTTGCAGTAGATTTTTCTATTCCTTATTCTGGTCTGTGGGTCAGTGTAGTCAGTGTAGTCAAGGAATTGACTTGGCAATTGCCAAGGCACGCTGAGCCTCTGTTGGAAGTAAATGGCTGATTGTTTTTGTGTTCCCCAGGGTCTGTATTTGGTTTACCATCCTGTCCAGCTGTGCACAGCTCATGCCATGGGGGTCTTGATGTTGGGCTTGCTGGGTTATTACATCTTCAGAGTGACCAACCACCAGAAGGACCTCTTCCGTCGCACCAACGGCAACTGCAGGATCTGGGGGAAGCGGCCGGAGTACATCGAGTGCTCCTACACCTCCGTGGATGGGACCAAGTACTACAGCAAGCTGATGACCTCTGGATTTTGGGGCTGGGCACGTCATTTCAACTACACGGGAGACCTGATGGGCTCGCTGGCCTATTGCCTGGCTTGTGGCTTTCAGCACATCCTTCCTTACTTCTACATCATTTACATGACCATTCTGCTCACCCACCGCTGCATCAGGGACGAGCACCGTTGCAGCAGCAAGTATGGGAAGGACTGGAAGCGTTACACTGCTGCCGTGCCCTACCGGCTCCTGCCTGGAATATTTTAAGGCTAAGGCAGGATGCAGGGGAAAGAAAAAAGAGGGAACATGCAGGCATGCCATGTATATAGTAACTGAAGGCATTGAACTGCCCCATTTTTTTAGGAGCTTCTTTGAATTGGAATAGCCCTCTGAATCCCCCCATTTCCAAATTAACTTGGAGCTTAAGAAAAGATGCACGTCTTAAGACTGCTGAGAAATGCCAAAGCTGGGAGGTGGCCTTGCCCTTGATAGTAGCAGGGTTCTGGAAGCAGCTTGCAGTGCTTCAGAAGAGGAGAAGAAGAGTTGTGTCATCTCTTTAGGAAAGAAGTTTTCTGATGCTGTTGCCTAAGACTGAGGCAGAGGCCGGTCAGGATAAGATTGAAGTGAATTTTATTTTTAAGCCTTCAAGGCCAGCCCTGGCAGCCACAGCAGTGGCTGCCTAGGTTGCTCCAATATGCAAGCAAAAGGAGACCAAGTCACAAACCACCCCCCCCCCCCCGCCCTTTTCTAGGTTCCAGTCCATTTGCATATGCCCCATTCGTTGTCCAATCGACAACTCCAAATGATGGTGTTCCATCCTTCCACGTTGTTTGTCTTTGGGGCTTGGAGCTCAGGGAGAGAATGTCCTTGAAGATGTAAATCCTGCGCCGAAACCCAAACTACCCTGCCCCCATCACCCTGTGATCAAGTCCGAGCACCACTCAATATCAAAGCAGCCTGCCCACTAGAACAAGGCACTGAAACCCCAAAACCTGAGGCATCAGTTCCCCCCTTTAGAGGCTTGACAAGGCCTCTACCTTGTTGAGTCTCTACCTAAATACAATAACAACATTTAGCGACAGATAAGTGCCTGTCAACAACAATACGGAATATTAGATGAGCATTTGATAGCAAAGTTATACTTGGTGAAAATACAAATTTAACAGTAACAATTTTCCCACAACTCGTTGCTTCCATAGTCAGTCATCGCATAAAAAGTAATTAAATACGAGAAGAGAGCTGTTCCAAAATTTACTATCATTGGGTGCAGAAGCTTTCTTGACTCTAGAGTAGTGAATCCATGGTCCTTTACCAGCAACCTTGACTGCGGTGAAAGTCGTCAAGAGTACTTGAAATGGTCCATTCCACTTGGCCTGCAAAGGATCACTGTCCTACCACTTAGCATAGACCCAGTCTCCAGGTTGGAACGGATGTACAGGCGTATCCAATCCCATGGGTCTAGATGACACGATGTAGGTTTGAAGCTTCTGCAAGGTAGAACTTCAAGCCATTAAATACCTTTGTAAATCAAGTTTCCCCCAAGCCATTAAATACCTTTGTAAATCAAGTTTCCCCCTCATACGGACTTCACCAGGAATATGTGGAATCTGATAGGGTCTCCCATAGAGTATTTCGTAGGGACTAATGTTATCCCTTCGCCTAGGTTGAATGCAAATTCTCAGTAAAGTGATAGGCAATGCTTGAACCCATGTCATAGATGTCTCTTGACAAACTTTACTAATTTGTGTTTTAAGAGTCCCATTCATGTGTTCTACCTTACCACTCGCTTGGGGCCTATACGATGTCTGCAAGTCCCAAGTGATTCCCAAGATTTGGCTGATTTCTTTAATCACTATTGCGACAAAGTGTGGCCCCCTATCTGATGACATTCCCAAGGGAACCCCAAACCTCAGAATTATATGGTTAAGCAGGACTTTTATCACTTCCTTAGCCGTGTTGGTACGACAGGGATAAGCTTCTGGCCAG
Source organism: Phylloscopus trochilus trochilus (assembly GCA_016584745.2). Taxonomy (NCBI): domain Eukaryota; kingdom Metazoa; phylum Chordata; class Aves; order Passeriformes; family Phylloscopidae; genus Phylloscopus; species Phylloscopus trochilus. Next base: position 6,749,167 of record WQNJ02000001.1, read on the forward strand.
CCACTGAAAGTATCAACTAATACCAGGAGATAACAAGTATCCCTCTCTACGCGGTAACTCTGAAAAATCTATTTGCCAATAATCTCCCGGGAGGTCCCCTGCCTTTGTCACTCCCAACACCACCCTTTTCCTTGTGTCGGGATTATTCTTACAACACACTTCACATTTGCTCACTACTGATTGTGCAATGTCAGCCATTCCTTTACCTACCACCACCTTTTTCAAATGTTTTAAGAGATTTTCAGCCCCAAACTGCGTGTTGTCATGCTCTCTCTGGGCTACCTTCTGCAAGATCAGGGGTGGTACCACAACCTGATTTGCGGGCGTAACAGCCCATCCACTCTCTGTGATTTCAGCCTTAAGGAACTTAATTAGCTTATGATCTGCTTGATCATATTTTGGGGTGAACTCAGACAAATCAATCTCTTTTGTTGGAATTACTGCTAGGATGCCCTTTTCTGCAATTCCCTTAGCTGCTTTATCAGCAAAACGATTTCCCAATTCTGGAACGGTTTTTCCTTTCTGGTGGCCTTTGCAGTGCATAATAGCCACTTCTGTGGGTTTCTGGATGCTTTCTAAGAGAGCGAGTATTTGTTCAGCATGTTTAATTTGATTGCCTTGAGTGTTCAGAAGCCCTCTCTCCTTCCAAATAGCCCCATGGGCATGGACGATACTAAATGCATACTTAGAATCGGTCCATATATTTACCTTCATCCCTTTACTCAGGTCTAAGGCCCTCATCAAGGCAATCAATTCAGCCTTTTGTGATGACACGTCTGCTGGCAGGGCCTTGGCCTCAATCACCTTGTCCAGCGTGGTCATGGCATAGCCAGTCATTCTCTTACCACTCTTCATAAAGCTGCTGCCATCCGTGAAAAGTTCCCAATCTGGATCTTCCAGGGGTCTGTCCTTTAGATCCGGTCGACTAGAATGAACTTCCTCAATTGTTTGCAAGCAGTCATGTTCAGGCGTTCCGTCAATTAAGGTGGATGGCAAGAACATTGCTGGGTTAATGACAGAAGTTGTTTTCAAGGTAACGTCATCCTGCTCTAGCAATAGCGCTTGGTACTTAAGCATCCGATTCCCTGATAACCAATGCTCCCCTTTCTGCTCCAGCAGAAGGCTACAGCATGGGCTACGTACACCACTATGTGTCGCCCAAGGGTGAGTTTTCGGGCTTCTTGGATCAGGATAACTGTTGCTGCCACGGCCTTCAGGCACCCTGGCCAGCCTCGGGCTACATTGTCCAGCTGTTTGGAAAAGTAAGCCACAGCCCTCCGTTGATCCCCGAGGCGCTGTGCTAGTACCCCCAGAGCCATATTCAGCCTTTCATGTGTGAAGAGTTCAAAAGGTTTAGTTAAGTTTGGCAATCCTAATGCAGGAGCTGATATGAGAGAACGCTTCAGCTGTTTGAAAGCTGCTCTGGATGTTTCAGTCCACTCAATAATTCCTCTCTCAGCTGCTTTTAAGGCTCCATACAGGGGTTTACCAACAATCCATAATTGGCTATCCATAAACGACACCAGCCCACCATTCCCAGGAAGGCTTGCATTTCTCTTACAGTGTGGGGCTCAGGGAGCCGACAGATGGCCTCCTTCCGTTCCTTGCTAAGCCGTCGGTGTCCACAAAGATCTCCAGTCCCAAGTAGACCACTTCTTCTTTAGCAGTCTGGATTTTGTCTTTCGAAAGATGTACTGGTTTGAAAGCAAAACCAGTGAGACTCCCAGTCAGAAATACAATTTAATAGAAGAAGAGAGGAAAAAAGGTGAAATAAATGGAATGATACAACCTAACACCCTGTTGGTCAGGGTGTTTGAAGCAGTCCGGAAATCCTCCTGGAGCGGCAGATGTGGTTCCGCTGGAGCAGAGATGATCCTGAGAGAGAAGGGTCCGGTGATGATGAGAAGGGTCCAGTCTTCCTCCAGGAATCCAGATGAGATGTTCTTGTCAAAGCAGTGATTCCTGTAGAAACATCTGGTAGCTTGTCTCCTCTGAGAGTTCAGTGGATAGAAGCTGCTAGTGAGGTCTCAAGCCCTGGATTATATCCAGGTGGGAATGCTTGGCTCCTCCCCCTGGGCAGAGCATCTCACAATGGTATGATTTCATCCTATCAGTCATGCAAATGGGTCCTTGATGGCCCATTAAACAGAGATAACGTCTTCCGGGAAGGCATTGTTGGGCTCGTTATCAGAAGATAAGGAGAACACTGCCCCACCTTGGCTCCAACGGCTCATGGGGATAGAATACATACCTTGGGCACAATTTTACATTGTAACCTAGGACATAATCCACCCCTTATTCTATCACCATCCACATCATACACTCTCACAGATACATACATACACATACGTATATACACAGAATAAAACCCTACACGCTGATTTTAGTTCTCACTCAAAATTAAGTCTCCTTGTGGTACACAACGGGTTTCTCCATCTTTTTGCATTACCCACCAAGTGTAACCAGGTCCTTGAGCAAAAACAATCCCACGGATGGGTCTTCCTTTGCCTGAGGTGGGATTAATCCAAACAGTCTTTCCTAAAATCCCTTTCAGGTGTACCACAGGGACTTTATCTCCATCCACTGTGTGCAAGGGTTCAGACTGGGCCAGACCAGCTCGACTGATGGAGCCTCGGGTGTTTACCATCCAGGTGGCTTTGGCTAAGTTTATGTCCCAATTCTTGAAGGTTCCTCCGCCAAGTGCCTTCAGGGTGGTCTTTAATAGTCCATTGCACCATTCAACTTTCCCGGCAGCTGGTGCATGATAAGGAATGTGATATATCCATTCAATACCATGTTCTTTGGCCCAGGTGTTTATAAGGCCATTCTTAAAATGTGTCCCGTTGTCTGACTCGATTCTCTCCGGGGTGCTGTGTCTCCACAGGACTTGTTTTTCCAGGCCCAGGATGGTGTTCCGGGCAGTGGCATGAGGCACAGGATAGGTCTCCAGCCAACCTGTGGTTGCTTCTACCATGGTCAGCACGTAGCGCTTGCCTTGGCGGGTCTGGGGAAGGTAGTCAATTTGCCAGGCTTCCCCATACCTGTACTTCGTCCACCGTACCACAGAGGCTTCACCCGCTTGGCCTGTTTGATTGCAGCGCAGGTCTCACAGTCATGGATGACCTGTGAGATGCTGTCCATAGTAAGGTCCACCCCTCGGTCACGGGTCCATCGGTATGTTGCATCCCTTCCCTGATGACCAGAGGCATCATGGGCCCAACGAGCTAGGAATAATTCTCCCTTGTGCTGCCAGTCTAGATCCACCTGTGATACTTTCACCTTGGCAGCTTTGTCTACCTGCTCATTGTTGTGATGCTCCTCATTAGCCCGACTCTTGGGTACGTGCGCATCCACGTGTCGAACTTTCACGGTTAGCTTCTCTATTCGGGTAGCAATGTCCTGCCAAATCTCAGCAGCCCAGATGGGTTTCCCTCTGCGCTACCAGTTGGCCTTTTTCCATCGATTCAGCCATCCCCACAGGGCATTAGCTACCATCCATGAGTCGGTGTAGAGATAGAGCCTCGGCCACTTCTCTTGTTCAGCAATATCCAAAGCCAGCTGGACAGCTTTAAGCTCTGCCATCTGACTCGATCCACCTTGTCCCTCGGTAGCTTGTGCAACTCGTTGTGTGGGGCTCCATACTGCAGCTTTCCATTTCCTGTCAGTGCCTATAATTCGGCAGGAACCATCAGTGAAGAGGGCATATAGTTTTTCAGTCTCCGGTAGCTCATTATATGGTGGGGCCTCCTCAGCACGTGTCACTTGCTCCTCTTCTTCTTCAGAGGATAATCCAAAAGTCTCACCTTCAGGCCAGTTCGTTATAACTTCCAGAATCCCAGGGCGATTTGGGTTCCCAATACGGGCGCGCTGCGTAATGAGGGCAATCCATTTGCTCCAAGTAGTGTCGGTGGCATGATGCGTGGAAGGAACCTTTCCCTTGAACATCCACCCCAGCACCGGCAGTCAGGGTGCCAGAAGCAGCTGCGTTTCAGTGCCAATTACTTCTGAAACGGCTTGAACTCCTTCATAGGTGGCCAAGATTTCCTTCTCTGTGGGAGTGTAGTTGGCTTTGGACCCTCTGTAGCTTCGACTACAGAATCCCAGTGGTCGACCCCGAGTCTCACCAGGCACCTTCTGCCAAAGGCTCCAGGACAGACCATTGTTCCCGGCTGCTGAGTAGAGCACATTCTTCACATCTGGTCCTGGCCTCACTGGGCCAAGGGCTACCGCATGAGCGATCTCCTGCTTGATCTGGGCAAAGGCTTGCTGCTGTTCAGGGCCCCAGTGGAAATCCTTCTTGCGGGTAACCAGGTAGAGAGGACTCACAATCTGGCTATACTCAGGAATGTGCATTCTCCAAAAGCCTATGGCACCTAGGAAAGCTTGCGTTTCCTTCTTGCTGGTTGGTGGAGACATTGCGGTGATCTTGTTGATTACTTCTGTGGGTATCTGGCGACGTCCATCTTGCCACTTGACTCCCAGGAACTGGATTTCTCAAGCCGGTCCCTTAACCTTACTTCGCTTAATGGCAAAACCAGCTTTCAGTAGAATCTGGATAATCTTCTCTCCTTTCTTGAAAACTTCCACTTCTGTGTTCCCCCACACAATGATGTCATCAATATACTGGAGATGTTCAGGAGCCTCGCCTTTTTCCAGTGCAGTCTGGATTAGTCCATGGCAGATGGTGGGACTGTGCTTCCACCCCTGGGGCAGTCGGTTCCAGGTATACTGCACACCTCTCCAGGTGAAAGCAAACTGGGGCCTGCACTCTGCTGCCAAAGGAATGGAGAAGAAAGCATTGGCAATGTCAATGGTCGCGTACCACTTTGCTGCCTTGGACTCCAGCTCGTACTGAAGCTCCAACATGTCTGGCACAGCAGCACTCAGTGGTGGCGTGACCTCATTCAGACCACAATAATCTACAGTCAGTCTCCATTCTCCACTGGACTTACGCACAGGCCAGATGGGGCTGTTGAAGGGTGAACGAGCCTTGCTGACCACCCCTTGGCTCTCCAGTTTACGAATCATCTCATGGATTGGGGTCACTGAGTCTCTGTCGGTGCGGTACTGCCGACGGTGCACTGTTGCTGTGGCAATTGGTACCTGTTGTTCTTCAACTCTCAGCAGTCCCACAGAAAAGGGGTCACCTGAGAGGCCAGGCAAGGTATTCAATTGTCTGATGCCTTCTGTCTCTACAGCAGCTATCCCAAAAGCCCAGCGATATCCTTTTGGGTCTTTGAAATATCCATTTCTGAGAAAATCCATGCCAAGGATGCATGGGGCCTCTGGGCCAGTCACAATGGGGTGTTTTTGCCACCCGTTCCCAGTTAAACTCACTTCGGCCTCCACTACAGTCAGCTGCTGGGACCCTCCTGTCACTCCAGAAATAGAAACAGATTCTGTTCCTACGTACCTTGATGGCATCAGGGTACATTGAGAGCCAGTGTCAATCAAAGCCGTATACTCTTGTGGGTCAGATGTGCCAGGCCATCGGATCCACACAGTCCAATAGATCCGATGGTCCCTTTCCTCTACCTGGCTAGAGGCAGGGCCCCTCTATTCCTGCTCACAATGCACGTTGCTATCTTCCTGTAAATACGTTCCTGAGGTCCCTTCGAGAGGATCAGTCACATCGTCATTCCTATACTGTCTGGAGTTCCGTGCACGAGAGACTGGAGCAGCATTGACTCTAGATGAACTCCTCGTGGTAGGTGTCCCTCTTTTCAGTTCACATACCCGGGCTGCTAAGGCGGAGGTGGGTTTTCCATCCCACTTCCTCATGTCTTCTCCATGCTCCCGAAGAAAAGACCAGAGATTACCTCGTGGAGTGTATGTTCTCTCTCTGGCTGGGGGAGGCCTGCTCCTAATGGCAGAGACTCTTGTTGGTTCTGGCGAGACGTGGTAAATTTCTTCCTTAAGTTCTTTTTTCAGTTTCTGATGGCCCTCTTCAATCAAGCTTCGGACTTGCTCAGCCAGCCTTGTTTCCACGGATGAGACATGGGTACGAAATGGGGCAGTGACAGTGTCCTCATAAATTCTTAGTTTGTTGACCAAGACGCCCACCCTGTCCTCACCTGCCCTCCATTGCAGCATTGCCAGGTAACGGGAGTACATCTCTGGTCCAAGCCGTGCGAATCTCAACCACATCTGTGATGTGCACTGAACTTCATCTGGGCTTTTAGGAAATCTCTCGTCCTCTGAGAAAATGATCTCCAGCACAGCCAATTCCCTCAGGCATTGGATACCTTGTTCCATTGTGCTCCACTTTCCTTGGTGCACCTGGAGATCTTCTTTACAAAGCTATCTGTCCCTCACACATGTTAGCAGCCGTTGCCAGAGGCTGAGAGTTTCTTGGGTTCTCCCGGTCCCTTGGTCAATGACCACATCTCGGGACAGCGATCCCAGTTGCCCGGCCTCACTTCCATCCAGAATGGTGTCATTGGCTGCAGCGTCCCAGATACGAAACAGCCAGGTAAGGACGGATTCATTTGTCTGGCGGGTGATTTCCCTCCGCAGGTCATGTAGCTCACCCAGGGACAGAGAGCGAGTGATGATTTCTGGCTCTGTCTCCTCTGCTGGGTGCGAAGGTCCTGCTGCATCCTCGTCAGTCACTATGCGGACTGACTTGCTCTTTGCTTTCTTCTTCTGAACAGGGGCAACTGCTACCGGTTTAGGCTGTTCCAGTTCAGTGATGGTTTGTGTGGAAATGCTGGAATTTTTGACTTCTTTCTCCTCTGTGACAACCTGCACGGATACAGACGTTGTGGCTTTGCTTGGTGCTTCTTTCTTTTCTGTGGCAGTCTGTAGATGTGGACACTGTTGGCTGGTTTTTTGGCTTCTTTCTTCTCTGTGTCAGTCTGTGTAGATTTGGACGCTGTTCCCTTCTTTTCTCTTCTGCCTCAAGAAGATGCTGCACTACATCATGTAGTGTTCTGTTTCTAAGCATGGTGCAGGCTGTGCAGAGAAGACAAAACAGCATCAACAACAACATTATGCTGTCCTTGGTATCCAGAGAGAACTCAATATTTTCAAAAACTGCTGTATCAGGCCTGAAAGACTGGAAAAAATTATTCTTTAACCCTCCCCACAGCGGCTGGATCAGATTGTTGAGGCCCCAAACAAAACATCCTAGACCGGGACAAGCAAGCAAAATTGAGTGCATACTCCAAATTATGCTCATTGCCTTGCAGGTTAGCATGCAATAGACATAGTAGACCAATAAAGCAATTTTAGTGCCGTACCCTGGTTTACACCAGAATATTAAGATCTGCAGATACTGCCCCATGTGCGGAAAGATATAGAGAGCTAGGTACAAGACACATGTAAGTATGTTGAGAAACATAGCTAACAGGTGCCTTTTCCAGTACAAAATTGTAACTCTGACTCTTCTCAGTACATCATGCCGCACGTTGGGCGCCAAAAGATGTACTGGTTTGAAAGCAAAACCAGTGAGACTCCCAGTCAGAAATACAATTTAATAGAAGAAGAGAGGAAAAAAGGTGAAATAAATGGAATGATACAACCTAACACCCTGTTGGTCAGGGTGTTTGAAGCAGTCCGGAAATCCTCCTGGAGCGGCAGATGTGGTTCCGCTGGAGCAGAGATGATCCTGAGAGAGAAGGGTCCGGTGATGATGAGAAGGGTCCAGTCTTCCTCCAGGAATCCAGATGAGATGTTCTTGTCAAAGCAGTGATTCCTGTAGAAACATCTGGTAGCTTGTCTCCTCTGAGAGTTCAGTGGATAGAAGCTGCTAGTGAGGTCTCAAACCCTGGATTATATCCAGGTGGGAATGCTTGGCTCCTCCCCCTGGGCAGAGCATCTCACAATGGTATGATTTCATCCTATCAGTCATGCAAATGGGTCCTTGATGGCCCATTAAACAGAGATAACGTCTTCCGGGAAGGCATTGTTGGGCTCGTTATCAGAAGATAAGGAGAACACTGCCCCACCTTGGCTCCAACGGCTCATGGGGATAGAATACATACCTTGGGCACAATTTTACATTGTAACCTAGGACAAAACCTTATATCCATTAGATCCCCAAAAGTTTAACAAACTTACAGTAAATCATATACAATCCTCCCTGGATCCAGCTGCAATTAGGATGTCATCAACATGTTGAAGAACAACTGCTTCTGGCTCTCGTCCTCTCCAGTCCTCCAGTTCCTTTGCTGGCTGATTCCCAAAGAGAGTTGTGCTGCAGTTGAACCCTTGCGGTAAAACCGTCCAAGTGAGTTGGCTTTTCCTCCCTGTTGTAGGGTTTTCCCACTCGAAAGCAAAAAGCTCTTGGCTATCTTTGTGTACGGGAATGCAAAAAAAGGCATCCTTCAGATCTACTACAGTTAACCACCCCAATTCTTCTGTTAGTGTGGTCAAAAGGGTGTAAGGATTAGCTACCACCGAGTGTATATCCTCTGCGATTCTATTAATGGCCCTTAGGTCTTGCACTAACCGGTAGCATTTACCATCAGCTTTCTTAATAGCTAAAATGGGGGTGTTAAATTTGGATTCACATGACACCAACAGACCATGTTGTAGGAAATTTTCAATAATAGGCGCTAGTCCTATACAGCTTTCTAATATTAAGGGATATTGGTTTTGTCTTACTGGTGTAGCTCCTGGTTTGAGTGTAACCCTCACCAGTTCTGCTCATTTAGATCTTCCTGGGACATCACCAGCCCACACTATTGGATTTACCACATTCTCAACTTCAGCGGGGATTTTATAGTGTTTTTCCTGTGTAAAGAGTGCAGTGACTTGGACTAATTTAGATTCAGGGATTATGATTTGTACACCCTTTCCCTTTCTGAATTTAATCTCTGCCTCCAATGTTTCTAACAAGTCCCTGCCCAGCAATGGTTTGAGGGAGTTGGGCATATAAAGGAATTGGTGAGTCACCCAATGCTTTCCTACTTTGAAGTCCAAGGGCTGAAAGAAAGGCCAAGTTTCGCTTACCCTGCTTGCTCCAACAACATGTGCGGTATCGTGACTCAGTTTCCCTTCTAAAGTATTTAACACAGAGTAAGCCACTCCCGTATCTACCAAAAATTCTATATCCTCTTTCCCCAGCTTAGCTATAACCGAGGTCTCTGCTGGGGGGGCAGCCCTTGGTCTCCATCAATCGGACCCTGAGCCGCCCGAGGTCCGTACCACTGGGAGCTGGGGAGCCGAGGATTTTTCTTTCAGCAGTGGGCACGTTCTTCTCCAGTGCCCTAAATTCTTACAGAGGGTACACTGGGTCCTTCCCTGTAGGGCAAGTCTTCCTAAATGGCCCTTCCTGTGCTGCCTTCTTAACAGGTTGAGATTTGCTCCTTTCAGTCGGACCTCTATCCTGAAACACCTTCCAGGCCACCTCTAACAATTTATTCATATCTCAGACCCCCTCTATCTTCTGCAGTTTCCTTCTTATATCGTTCGAAGCTTGGCCCATAAACAGCAAAACCAGATGTGCTTTACCATCACCTGACTCAGGATCTAGATCCATGTATTTGATAGCAGTTTCTCTTAACCGGTTTAAAAAATCAGTAGGTGATTCATCATAATTTTGCCTAACTTCGTAGAGTTTCGACCAGTTTATAGCCTTGGGGACACCATGCTTCAATCCATACACCACGAGGTTTTGATATCGTTTTAATCTTGCTAATTGCTCGGGTGTATTTGGATCCCACTCTGGGTTTTCAAGGGGAAAGATCTGAGTGACAGTGCTTCAGTGCCCTGAAGCATTCCACTGGCTATGCCCCCTTCAACAAAAGTGGTAATAGCTTTATTGACCATTCGTTTTTCTGTGGGATCAAGTAATGTATCTAGCATGGAATTTAAGTTAACCCAATAGGGATTTTGGGAATTGATAGCCCTCTCTACTAATTGGGCTACCTTGTCTGGGTTCTCTTTATACTTCCCTACTGTAGATTTCCACTGTTCTAACTCTATGAGGGAGTACGGAACCTTCATGTACACTGGCCCTTGATTACCAACTGCTTGTCTTAATGGAGCTTGAAGAACTGGCTCCCTTTCCTTTTTCCCTTTCCTAGTACAATGGGCAATTGGGCTTTGCTCTCTGATAGCCTTCCTCGCTATTCTCCCCCTCCTACGCCTATTTGTAATTTCGTCTGTTTCTTCTTCACTTTCTTCCTCCTCAGAGCTGTCTGAGCGAGAGCTCTCTGATTCTGTTGCTGTTGTAACTAGCAGCCTGGCTTTACTCCCAATCCGTGTAAGACTACAAGAGCAGAGATGGGCTCTGCCTGCTGCCTGTCTGCCTTTGATGACATCATCCCCCGAGACAGCTCCTTGGCCTAAGGGGTTGCTATGGTAACGGATGGGCCCGAGATCGGGGGAGGGATCCCCTCCCCCTACAGCTCGTACAGTCTGCGCCCTCCCTGCGAGATTCTCTGTCCTTGGCCCCCCCTTTTTGGGATGGGGCCAGAAGCTGCTGCTGCCAGCTTCCCTTCCCCCCTTTTCCCACCCTTCGGGAGGGTGAAGTGAATGGGGACAGAGACGGTGTCAGGAGCTGCTGAAACCCCTCCTTCTCCCTTTTCACTGCCCGAGGCCCGGGCCGGCCCCGTGGCTGTGAGTAGGGCGGTGGCGGCAGGGGGGCGGCTGCACCCTGGCCGGACCCAGGGGCTGCTCTCAGCACAGGGGCCACTAGGTCCTCTGGCTGGTCTCTGCTACACACGCTGCAGAGAAGCGGCTTTTCCTTTTTTCCTCATGACAACCATAATGTTTCCTTTCTTGCTATCCCGAGCCTGTTCACAGGCCAGAACCATAAACAATCGGGCATACTCCAATTCCTCAAAGTACCTACCCCCACGCAAACACGACATTAAACTAGATATCAACTTTTTATCTAAACTCCCGAATTGAGGCCACACCTCTCCGTTATCTAATGTGTGTGCTGGCCACAATCTTTCCGAAAGCCTAATCAGTTTGGGCTTTAGAAGCAGGGACTCTTCCCCAACCAACTTCATCCAGTTTCTCAGTACTAGCCCCAGAGGGCTGTTCCTGGGGATTGCTTTATTACCACCCTCGCTAAAGTATACACAGCCCATTCTGATATCCCAAAAACAAAAGCAATCAAACCCGAGCTGGGATTAGAACTCAGGACCTTCAGAACTACAGCACAGATGTTATCACCTGCACCACACTTCAGCTTCAGGACACTCAGCACCCCGATAGGGAGGTAACCCTTTCCCCCAGGCCAGGCTAGAGACTCCAAAAGCTCTGCCTAGGTCCGCAACAAAATCGCACCTTACAAAGATCTCAGCAACAAACCCAGATGCTAAACAAGACACCCCTTTACCCAATCACTCACGCGCCTCTGTCTCAAGGGTTCTTGTGCTGGTGCCTCAGGACCTCCGCTGATAAGACGAAAAGTGCTTTGGTCCACATGGGTTCCCAGCAGCCTCAAACCCCTGTCCCATTTGGGTCGCCAGAAACTGTTGCCTAAGACTGAGGCAGAGGCTGGTCAGGGTAAGATTGAAGTGAATTTTATTTTTAAGCCTTCAAGGCCAGCCCCGGCAGCCACAGCAGTGGCTGCATAGGTCGCTCCAATATGCAAGCAAAAGGAGACCAAGTCACACCCCCCCCCCTTTTCTAGGTTCCAGCCATTTGCATATGCCCCATTCATTGTCCAATCAACAACTCCAAATGATGGTGTTCCATCCTTCCACGTTGATTGTTGTTGGGTATGAGCCTACATGGGAACAGGACAGCCCCAGGCATAAGTGGCTGGGAAGAAGACCATGACAGAGTAGGAACCTCTCAGAGCATCTGTGGCCATGGTTATGTCCATGCCCAGGAAGGGAATGTGGCCCAAGGTTCAACCTGAAGCCTCTGTGGCTGTGGAGAAGGCCATGCTCAGCAGGCACCCCTTGAAACATCAGTGCCTGTGCATGGGGTTGTGCTGGAGCACCTGACAGCCATGGCCATGGAGAAACCCCTGGCAAAACAGTTACAGCCTTGGAGGGACTACAGCTGTGGGTAAAGCCACATCCACTTCTTTAGTGTGGGTGGGAAATTTCATTCCCTCTAGTTTGTATAAAATCATGTTTGTAAAAATTGAAGGTTCTAAATTCTTAGGTTCAGGCCATATAAAATACTGCTCCTTTTCCTTCAGCTCTTTCTTTTCTTGTTACATGGTTCTCTTTCAGAGTGACTAAAAAATACAAAAAGAGCTCTTCAAAAGGTTTCATTTCAAGAGCTCCTTGGAATTGTGTTTTCCAAGGTGAACCAAATAAAAGGAAGAGGGATCATAAGATGAACTCTACAGTCTGTAACAAGCTTGGTATTACTTTTAAGCTAAATCACTTTTTAAAAATTATTACATCTAAATATACTGTCGGTATTTAGAGCAAGTAGAAAAGTGTAACTTGATGTTTTGGAGAAGCAGCTGAACATCCTGATCTTCATGGCAGGTTTGGATGAGTTGTGGTGGTGAGTGTGTGTTTGGGTTGTGTTGCAGTCCTCCTGGAGAGGATGGTCTGGGCAGGAGAAAAGGGCTGTCTGCAAACCTAGAAAACAAATGTATCTTCTAGCTGGGCTTTATTTCAGAGCTGGATCTACACACATCTTTTTCTTAGGTAGCCTTGGAAATAGCATTACCCCTTTGCTCGTGCTGCTCACTCTGTGAGCAGTGCTCCAAGCCATGCCCCACCAATGTCACCCTTGAAAACTGGAATCTGAAGGACCATCAGCTTGCCCATCTTCATGCCTGGATCACTTGGTTGCATGCAGGGCAGTGCTGTTAAATTTGTGTCTTCCAGAATACCAAAAAAACCCCCAAAACTTAGGATTCTAAGGGGTGTGTAAGGGATTAACTTTTGTCCTCATATTTCCTATTTACTGATACTCTGTCATCAATATCGCCTATCGAGTTTGAAGATCACCTATCCAATTTTTGCAGTATGCTGGGAAATGCAAATATAGAAGCATCAATATTTTCAAAATGGTACTTCTTGAATTTAGGTTCAATAAAACAGAATGGGGAAACAGGAAAATCTTCCAATAACTCTTGGAGTGGTAACCACATAGCTTGGTTGGATTCTTGTAGGAAGGAAAGTTACAAATGCTCAATTGAAGAGAGCAGAAGAGCCTGAGCAACATCCAGCTTGCTTGAGATCAACCTAAGGAAAAAAAAAATATCCCAGTGCTGTAGTATGTAAAGTTTATGGATTGTCAGCGTTCAGTTCAGGGAGGGAATGGAGTGGGGAGAGACGAACTTGCAATATCTCTGGGGAGGGAGGATGCCTTCACACATGGAAAACCTCTGCTTTGGTTTGTAGTTCTTTAAATTTTGGAGTTCTGCATGGAACTTGGTCAGCGGGTGCTGCAGAGGCTGCGGTAAGGCCTCAAAAACGCCTGCCCGGCACCCAAGGGTGCAGCGAGATCTCCTCCAGCTCTGGCCTGTCCACGGGGTGCTTGGACAAACACCAGCAGATGAGATGCTGGCACTCTGCACGGGGAGAGAAGGCAGAAAGCGCCCGTCAGTGGCAGAAGGCTCCTGCCCGGCGGCTCCCGGCAGGGCCTGCAGGGCCCGGGCCGCGCCGCGTGTGCTGAGAGCGGTGCCGGCCTGGCCACCGCCTGCGGCCCGTGCGGGAGAGCGGCACGGCGGGACGCGGCCGCCTCCTTGGGCCACGCCTGCCACGCTGAGCCCGTCGGCACGGGCCGCCTCCCGCGGCCGGCCCTTGAGGGCGGGTCCCGCGGAGCCACGGGAAGGCCGCGCTGAGCTGCGCGCTGCTGTCCCCCAAAGCCTGCCTTCTTGAGGCCGCATACCGACCTGGAGAGAGCTGCTGCCTGAAGAAGAGCTGCCCCCACACGATGTCGCGGTCCTCCTTGAAGGGGAGGCTCCCGCACACCATGACGTACAGCAGCACGCCCAGGGACCAGATGGTGGCCGAAGGGCCGTGGTAGTAGCCGCGGCAGATCCACTCAGGTGGGCTGTACGCGTGTGTTCCTAGGGGACACAGGCAGCGCTGTCCAGCCGCAGGCTGCTGCCTTCCAGAGCCCGGCACCGGCCTCCCAGCAGAGGCAGGGGCTGCGCCGGTGGCCACAAGTTCCCCCCGAAGCCACCCGGTGTCCCCCAGCCGAGCGAGCAAAAGCAAGAAGCCCTTCTGCAAGGCAGAGAAGGCCGGCAGAGCAGCCCCAGCCCTGGCGGGCCTGCCAAGCCCAGGGGCCGGGACACGATTTGGCAGACCCCCTCTTTGGGCAGGGCCAGCAGCCGGCTCCCGGTGCACAGCATCCGCCCAGGGCCGTGGGGCAGCCAGCGGCCGGCTGAAGGCCGCAGCCGGCGGGGCCCAGGAGGGAATGGGGCCGTGCGGTGCCCGGCACGGGGAGCAGGGCCCGGGCTGTGGGCTCACCGGCAAATTGTCTGAAGACCCGTTCCTGGAGGAAGGTGCCACAACCGAAGTCGATGAGCTTCAGGTCGCCGCTCTCCGGGTCCACGAGGAGGTTCTCCGGCTTGATGTCGCGGTGCAGGACGCCGCAGGCGGTGCAGTGCCGCACGGCCTCCAGCACCTGGCAGAAAAGCCAGCGCGCCACCTCCTCGCACAGGAACTCCTGCTCCAGCAGGAGCTGCAGGACATCCTGCCATCCCTCGGGACGCTCCAGCACCAGCACGTAGCTGTCCCGCAGCTCGAACCAGTCCAGGAGCTGGATGATGTTGTAGCAGCCTGAGCCCACCTTCTCCATCAGCACGATCTCCATTGGAACACGGGTGCCGTCGGGCTGTCAGGAGGAGACAATGCCTGCGGCAGGCCTGATGCTGCCCTGTGGCTGCGCTGCCCCCTGCCCGCGATGCCCCGGTGCCCTCTTGGGCGGCCTGGCCGGGCATGGGGATTCCCCCCGCCCAGGGGATGCTTGGCCGCCACGCCCCCCCGCTCTGTCCCGCCGGCCCCGCTCACTCACCAGCTCGTCCCACTGCAGGACGCTCTCGCGGGCCACGCGTTTGATGGCCACCTGCAAGCCGTGGAGAGAGGGCGCCTGAGCTCAAGCCCTGCCCTCCCCTCGCCCCTCCTGGCACGCCCGGCCCTCCCGGCCGCTTACCGGCCTCCCGTCCGAGAGGCGGATGCCCGCGAAGATGGTGCCGAAGCCGTCGCTCCCCAGCTGCGGGCCCAGCTGGTACAGCTCCTGCAGCTGCTTCTTTTGCCCTGCGGCCAAGACCGAGGCATCAGCCTTGCGCCCGCCAACAACGCCCCCCGCCCCCCACCAAGTCAGTGCCCGCCAGTGAAGCGGGCCGGGCCGGCGCGGGCCACGTTGCTCTGACCTGCTTCCTGCTGCGCGCTGGGCAGCGGCCACAGCCTTGCAGCCGCGGGGCTGGCCAGCAGCAGAGCCAGGGCAGAGGCGGCTGCAGGAGCCGCAGTGCAGCGGGGCAGGGCAGCACCGTCGCCGTCCCCGGCGTCGTGGGCTGCACTCAGCTGTCCAGGACGGCCGGGGCTACAGCCCGAGGGGGTTTGGCACTGCGGGGGGTTCCCAGGAGCAGCTGCAAAGCAGAGAGGGGTTTTTAAAGCCGTGGCCTCACAGGCATGGGAAAGAGCCAGGGACTAGGCCACTCTCAGGGGCCCTGGCCTGGCCTGCGGGTGCCCCTGAGGAGCCCCAGCGGAGCCTGCGACAGCTCCTGAGGAGATCTCACCTGCTCTTAGGAAGGCCTTCAAGGTAGTCGAGGGCTGTGGTGGGGCAGCTTCCTGGAGATGGAGGAACCTGCTGGCTGTGTCGAGGCTGGTCTCCACCACCAGGCTGGGGCTGCTGCCAGCTGGCACAGCCGGCACAGCGTCCTGGCAGCTGTGGGATGACACCCTCTGGCTCCAGGACGCTTGATGCTGCACCAGCTGCTCCTGAGAAGGCTCCCCCAAATCTGGCTGGGCTCCCGTCTGGACTGGCGGGCTTTCCCTGGCCACGTCAGCCCTGGCCAGGGTTGCGCCCGTGAGGTCCAGGGAGCCGGGAGACCTGTCCACGGGCTCTGCAGCTTCTGCAGGCTTCGGACAGGTCTCACTGAGCCTCTGCTGTGAGCGATGGAGGCTGTCAGAGGTAGCAGAGGCTCCTGCTGGGATGGAGGGTCTCTGACAGCCTGAACTGCCTGCGTGGATGGCGGGTGTGCGCTGCTGTGCCATCCCCGCAAGGCTTGAGGCTCTCCCAGGGATGGAGAATCTTGCTGGGAGCAGCCTCTTGGAGGGATGGAGGCTCGTGGGGGATCTGGAGGAGCCACAGCAGCAGGCCAGGTGGCCTCGCTTCACCAGCTCCTCCAGTTCTTCCCACAAGGCCTGCCACATCCCAGAGTAGAGCGGCACACACGTCCCGTTGCCAGCCCAGAGCAGCAGCATCAGCTCCTGCAGCTCCTGAGCCGCTGCCACGCAGGGGCGGCAGCTGCAGGGGCTGTCCAGGGGGCTGGCGGGAGCGCGTGGCCGCTTGCCAGGGGTGGCCCGAGGTCTGGAGCGCCTGGGAGCCGCGGGGGCTCCTCAGCTCCTCCGCCAGCCTCTGGGCCGCACCCCGGAGAGCTTTCTCCTCTCCGCCCTTGGTGTCCGTGCCTGCTGCCTCCGTGGCTGCCAGTGGCCAAGGGCCCAGCAGACAGCCACGGCGGCCAGCAGCAGGACAAGCGCAGCTAGTAGGACGCCGCCGTCACTCATGGCTCCGGCACGTCCCGTCACCGCTGCACTGGCCGCTGCGGGTGCCGGCCCGGCTGACAGAGGGACGGCGCCGTGATGTCACAGTGCTGTGGCCGGGACAGCCCAGGGACGTCACAGCCCTGCCTGGTGCCAGCGCTCGGCCCCTTTGTGCCGTCACAGCCCCGCCCGCCTCAGGGATCAGCGCAACTGCCTCATCCCTGAAGATGGCCGTGGCCGGGAAAAGCCTGCAAGCAAGGAAGAAGCCCAGCTCAGCCTGTTGCAAGGAATCCTTTCCTGGAGCACGTGGTGTCACTTTGGGAAGAGCACTGGTGCCAGCAATGTCAAGGGCACAGCTGCCAGCACGCTGCAGCTGACTTGTGCAGTGCCTCTGTTCTGAAGAAATCAGGATTGGCCAAGGAGCCAACATGCTGCTCTCGCTGCTCTGGTTTTGACTGGGATAGGCTTCCTTTCTTCCTTAACAGCTGGCACACATTGGCTTTAGATGGGAATGCCGTCAATCCAACAGGGGTGGGTCAGTGTGTGCTGAGCAGGGCTTGCCCTCTTCAAAAACTTGGCCGTGTCCCTTGGAACAATGCAAAGTTTTCTGCAGGGAAGGGAGGGATGAGTGTTGAAGGCAGAGGCAAAGAATGCATTCAACACCTGTAGCGTCTCTCTGTCCCTGCTTGGGAGGTGACCGTCCACATCCCGGAGGGGGGCTATGTTATTTTTGCAATGTTTTTTTCCTTTCATGTATTTCAAACCACTGCTTTTGTTGTGCCCCACATTTCTGGCCACCTTCATCTCCAGCCGAGCTTTCAGCGCACCAAATGTCTCCCTTGAGTGGCAAGAAGTACCTGTGTGTTCTTCTGGCCTGGATTCCACCGGGCACACAGCTTCCTTTTGCATCCTCTTTCCCAGAGAGGAGGCCTGTTCCAGTGCTGCCGTGGCTCCCACAGGAGTTCAAGGCCATTTGGGACCACTTGCGCTCCCAGCCGAGCCCCAATGTCCCCTCGCAAGGAGCACCAGGGTGACGGAGGAGCTGCCAGTTTTATGGCAGGCGGTGAGGGGTGGGTGGTCACCCCCCGAAGAAATGGGCAATACCCGGGAAAACAACCACACGTGCGGTGTCAATCACCCACCAGCTTCCCGGGTGAGGTTGGAGCCTGGCAGCCTCCAGAGCGACGCCATCTCTTCGTGCCTGAGGAGAAAGCACGGTCTCCGGAAGCGGAGACCTCCAGCTCTCCACGGCTCTGGGCCAGGGCAGAGCAGGCCCTGCAGGCCCTGCGGTCCCCGGCATCCCAGGGGATCATCTGGGGACACAGAGGGAAGTCCTGTTCCTGGAGGAACCGTGTCGTGGTCCCTGGAGAATTGGCTCACAGGTCAGAAGAGAGAGAATTCTCTCTCCCAGCTCAACCTCCAGGCCAGGGCTGACCCACAGAGCTCTCACCATCCCCTCCCTCACAGCGGGCTCCCGGCTGGAAGGATCACGGCTCCGGTTAGGTCTTCAGGCGGAGGCTTGGAGAACCACTCAGGACACAAGAGGGTCAGCCACCCTCTAAAAACGGAAGGAACACAAAAGGGCAGGCTTCTTTAGGAATGAACTCGATATTTTTTCCCCAGGGCTGTTCCGGCAGGTCAGGGCAGCAGACGCAAGGTTTAGCAGCTTTAGCAGACGGCACCTGCCCACAGGGCCAGGGCAGGCAACCGGGCGCTTTCCCGTGACTAGGCGGGTTACTGCGCTTTCCATCTCCACCGGTGGTTTTGAAGCTATTTTGGGGGGATACAGGGAGCCCAGCACCACGGCAGTGACTCCAGCATCCCAACAATTCCCGTGGCCTCTGCGCCCGTGACTTATGAGTCGCCAGGCACCCCTGGTCAAGGGCCCAGCCCGGCCTCCCGTTGCAGGGGAAAAAAGAGGAAGGGTTTTGTCAGAGCTCAGCCTTAAATGAGGTTTGGCCACATCTGACTGTTCTCTCAGCTTTGGGGAGGAGCAGCGTCTCCGTTCCTGCCACCCGCTGGCCCTTGGAATGCACACACAGCCCTCGATTCAATTCCGGGGACACCGAGAGGCCGCTGCCACTGCTTCAGTTTGACAGGGCAGCTGTGGTTTCATTGTTGCATTTCTTGGCTTGCTTGGGAAAGCCCCTCCTAAGCTGTCCTGCCCTACTGCCGCCTGTACTTGAAGATACAAAAGTAGCATCCTGGAGGAAAGGCATCCAAAGGCCGAAGGGAGCACTCTGATTGCCTCTTTTCCCCAGAGGTTTCTTTAGCTGAACAAGGAGCAGATTTGAGCGCCCGGCATGGGTTTGTGGTTGTTTTATTGCTTTGGTTGGTAGTTGTTTTTTTTTTTGGAGTCCTGCATGGAGCTTGGTCAGCGGGTGCTGCAGAGGCTGCGGCAAGGCCTCAAAAACGCCTGCCCCGCACCCAAGGGTGCAGCGAGATCTCCTCCAGCTCTGGCCTGTCCACGGGGTGCTTGGACAAACACCAGCAGATGAGATGCTGGCACTCTGCACGGGGAGAGAAGGCAGAAAGCGCCCGTCAGTGGCAGAAGGCTCCTGCCCGGCGGCTCCCGGCAGGGCCTGCAGGGCCCGGGCCGCGCCGCGTGTGCTGAGAGCGGTGCCGGCCTGGCCACCGCCTGCGGCCCGTGCGGGAGAGCGGCACGGCGGGACGCGGCCGCCTCCTTGGGCCACGCCTGCCACGCTGAGCCCGTCGGCACGGGCCGCCTCCCGCGGCCGGCTCTTGAGGGCGGGTCCCGCGGAGCCGCGGGAGGGCCGCGCCGAGCTGCGCGCTGCCGTCCCCCAAAGCCTGCCTTCTTGAGGCCGCATACCGACCTGGAGAGAGCTGCTGCCTGAAGAAGAGCTGCCCCCACACGATGTCGCGGTCCTCCTTGAAGGGGAGGCTCCCGCACACCATGACATACAGCAGCACGCCCAAGGACCAGATGGTGGCCGAAGGGCCGTGGTAGTAGCCGCGGCAGATCCACTCAGGTGGGCTGTACGCGTGTGTTCCTAGGGGACACAGGCAGCGCTGTCCAGCCGCAGGCTGCTGCCTTCCAGAGCCCGGCACCGGCCTCCCGGCAGAGGCAGGGGCTGCGCCGGTGGCCACAAGTTCCCCCCGAAGCCACCCGGTGTCCCCCAGCCGAGCGAGCAAAAGCAAGAAGCCCTTCTGCAAGGCAGAGAAGGCCGGCAGAGCAGCCCCAGCCCTGGCGGGCCTGCCAAGCCCAGGGGCCAGGACACGATTTGGCAGTCCCCCTCTTTGGGCAGGGCCAGCAGCTGGCTCTTGGGGCACAGCATCCGCCCAGGGCCGCGGGGCAGCCGGCGGCCGGCTGAAGGCCGCAGCCGGTGGGGCCCAGGAGGGAATGGGGCCGTGCGGTGCCCGGCACGGGGAGCAGGGCCCGGGCTGTGGGCTCACCAGCAAATTGTCTGAAGACCCGCTCCTGGAGGAAGGTGCCACAACCGAAGTCGATGAGCTTCAGGTCGCCGCTCTCCGGGTCCACGAGGAGGTTCTCCGGCTTGATGTCGCGGTGCAGGACGCCGCAGGCGGTGCAGTGCCGCACGGCCTCCAGCACCTGGCAGAAAAGCCAGCGCGCCATCTCCTCGCACAGGAACTCCTGCTCCAGCAGGAGCTGCAGGACATCCTGCCATCCCTCGGGACGCTCCAGCACCAGCACGTAGCTGTCCCGCAGCTCGAACCAGTCCAGGAGCTGGATGATGTTGTAGCAGCCTGAGCCCACCTTCTCCATCAGCACGATCTCCATTGGAACACGGGTGCCGTCGGGCTGTCAGGAGGAGACAATGCCTGCGGCAGGCCTGATGCTGCCCTGTGGCTGCGCTGCCCCCTGCCCGGGATGCCCCGGTGCCCTCTTGGGCGGCCTGGCCGGGCATGGGGATTCCCCCCGCCCAGGGGATGCTTGGCCGCCTCGCCCCCCCCGCTCTGTCCTGCCGGCCCCGCTCACTCACCAGCTCGTCCCACTGCAGGACGCTCTGCAGGGAAGGGAGGGATGAGTGTTGAAGACAGAGGCAAAGAATGCATTCAACACCTGTAGCGTCTCTCTGTCCCTGCTTGGGAGGTGACCATCCATATCCCGGAATGGGACAATGTTATTTTTGCAATGTTTTTTTCCTTCCATGTATTTAAAACCACTGGTTTTGTTGTGCCCCACATTTCCGGCCACCTTGATCTCCAGCTGAGCTTTCAGCACACCAAATGTCTCCTGTGGGTGGCAAGAAGCATTCGTGTGTTTCCACCGGGCACACAGCTTCCTTTTGCATGCTGTTTCCCAGACAAGAGGCCAATTCCAGTGCTGCCGCGGCTCCCACAGGAGTTCAAGGCCATTTGGGACCATTTGCTTGAAGCATGTAAAATGCAGAACAGGATCTGTCCGGGATTCCAAATGCTGTCTGAGGGACCCTGGTTTCAAGCCCCCCAAACCAGGACTTAGTGTCTGTTTCTGTACTTGGCTGAATGAGCCCAGTTTTGAGCTCCCAAAACACAGCCCTGGCTCTCTCCTGCTGAGCCCCAGCACTGCTCCAATCCCAGTTTGGATGCCCCAGGACTTCCCTGGGCCATGGCTGGGCCCCAGCGAGACACCAGCAGTGCTCCCTCACCCCCTCTGTGGGACAGGGAAGAGAGCAGAGACAAGACTCCAGCACAAGTGGTGACATCAGAACAGTTTAAGAATGGAAACCACAACAAATGTAATAATTTAACTTTTATGGCAACACATATTTACAGTGAGAGCAACAAGATCATTAAATACAATAATGAACAGGAGAGAGTGAAAAACTCCTCCACACCACTCCTTTCACATTCAAAATCCAAAATATAACCCAGAGCACCATAAACTCCCAGTGTGGGTGTTATAAATGGGCCAGGAGACCAGCTCCTTTGAAAAGGCCTTTATTAGAAATCAGCTCTGGGTAGGGGGCCCGAGGGGCTGCGCATGCCGCCGCTGCTCCCGGTAGACACCACGGAGGAGGAGGTGCAGTCGAATCTGCTGCTGCTGCTGCTGCTGCAGAGTCGGGATTCCTTCCTCACAGGGGTTTCCATAGAATCGCTTTGGCTCGTGTGGTCTAGGGGGGTCACCTCTCTCCAGTTCCTTTGAGGTCATGGCGAGAAAGTAACAAAAAATACCTGCTACCTTCAGGTAGCTGGATGTGTGCCTCGCACAGTTTTGTCCTTCTTAGGTCCAGTTTCTGTGTCGGCTCGCTGTCCCAGGGGCTTTTCTAGCTCCAACTGGACTCCCGGCCGCAGCCAGGCACCATGGGAGCCTTCTCATCTCCATACTGGGCGGTGTCCACAGCTCGACGGCAGGTGGCAGGGAGCAGCAGGAAGCAGCAGGGGGCAGCAGGAAGTGGCAGGGGGGAACGACAAGGTGGCGGAGGCGGGCTTTAGTCGGTGGAGAGGGGAAACCCCAGAATTTAGGGAGAAAGGGTACAGAACTTGGACATAACAAGCAGAAATTCAGGGTACAGATTCAACATGAACAGTTTAAAACAGGCAAGTAACAGTGCAACTTTAATTTTACAGCAAAACAGTATAACAGTACAACTTAGGAGTGCATAACCTGGGGCTATCAATTTCTTTCATGGGGATTTCCACAATCCTGTTATTTTCTTTGTGTTCCAGCCTGGGGATTTGTGCACTAAGGGAGGCACTGGCTGCTCCTCTGGGCAAGGGAAAGGCTCCTGTGCTATTCCCCAAAACAGAACACCTGGAACTGGTGCTCTGGGAGCCCAGCCCAGTCCTTCCAGTGACTGGGGGTCACCCAGAGGGTCTTTACCAGGATCACATGGAAATGACATCCTGTCACACACAACAGAAAGAAATGACACCCACATGTTGCCATGTCCAAGGCAGAAAAGAGGAGGTTTATTTACAACTGCAACATTTATGGAATTCCAGCAGTGACCATGGATTGGAGGAAGAAAATCTTCCTCTTCAACTACACTGGGCAACCCAACACTCCATCAAGAGACTCCACCTTATGAGAAGAATGTAAACATTGTTAGATGGTTACAATAACAAAAGGTCGTTTCTGTAAAATTGTGTCTGACTCCATTGCAAAAGGTAAACACAGAAGGCTAAAGATTAAACTTTAGAAAACTCCTTCAAGAGATAGAGGAGAACAGCAAAAACCCAGACAACAACATCCTGGTCCAGTGCATTTCCAGCAGGATTGGATATTCCTGGACAAGGTGATCAGTCCATGAAAATGGGACCGGTGACAATCCAAAGGGGACTTGGAGACTTCAAATCAGAAACTCCAATTCTTTTTGGCACCTCTTGCTTAGTCGTCTCCCTGCCGGAAGAGCTGAATTAGTATTTTTACTGACCAGATTGCCAAAGTGAGGGAAAACCAACCAGCATTCCCTGAGGGCCTCCATCCCTTCCAAGGCCATCTGCACGCAGTGGCCCATGGGCAGGAGCCTGCCCGGAATAGCCTCAGGCCGTGGTCTTGACTCCGATATCCCCAAGGTTTGAATGATTCTGGCATTATCCCCTCGTGTCCCTGAGTGTGCCAGAAAGCCCAGAGCCCCAGGAGCTGCAGCCAGGTGTTCTTCCTTCCCAGCTTTTCGGGGGTGTGGTGAAGGTCCCTTCCCTGTCCGGCTCTGGCAGTCGTCCCCGCCACAGACTCCACACTGATCTTGGGCCCCGCTGGAGCCACTTCCCTTGTCATGGCTGTCTTGGTTTGGAAAGACAGCTATTTGCTAGGGAAAGCTGGAGTTTTTTTCATAATGGAGAATGTAAACTTTTTACTTTTGCCAAATTATAATTTTGCAATTAAGGGCTTTCAGGCAAAGATTTGGGAATAGGAATAACACTTCTCTACTAGGAATATTAACAATACAAATGTAGTAGAAAAACAAAATCACCCAACCAAACCAGCAAACAAACAACAATTTTGGAAAACCCTGACAGAGTCAGAGGGATTAACCTGACACCCTGTTGGTCAGGGTGTTGGAAGCAGTCTAAAAGTGAGTCGTCCTGGAGTGGCAGATGTGCTTCTGGTGGAGTAGAGATGATTTTGTCAAAAAGGGTCCAGTGGGTGAGAAGGATTCAGTGGGTGAGAAGGGTCCAGTCTTTTGCCGGGAATCGGGTGAAGCTGGATGCCTTATGTTCCTACGTCTCAGTTTTTTATCCAGGTAGGAATGGTTGGCTCCCCCCACTGGGTGGAGGATTTTACAATAGGATGATGGAATGTGGATGTACTGCTTTGGGGAGGAGAACAGCTTGGGGAGTCTTAATGGCCCATTGTGAAAAGAGATAAGAAACACTGCCTTGCCTGGCTTTAACAGTTGGCCCATTATCAAAAGGCATCTGTCCCCCTCCTCCCAGAGTTACAAGACATAAAGAAGAACATCTCCCCAGCTGCTATCAGCAGATGAAATTGAATACACATTTTTGGTTCCAGAACCCAAGACAATGGCCTACATCCTACAGGGAATGGGTAAAATGCCCAGTTGGCCCCAGTTCCAGTCAGGAATGTCTCAAACAGCACTGTGGGGTGTTCCTCTTGCTCTGCAAGGGGAGCTGGGATGAGCCTGATTCCCAGGGCCTGTGCAGGGGCTCCCTCTGGAAGAGCACTTCAGTTTTTCAGTCGAGGGCTTCTCCTGGGGCCCTGAGGCACAGGATGATCCAGACATTTGTCCCTCCCTTCTTTCTCACACACTCACAGACTGAGGTTCTGCTCTTTTTCCCCTCCCTCGGGGGTTGCAGTTGCCAGGGGGATTTCCCACTTCTCAGCAGAGCAGTGTCTCCAGGAAATTGCCAGAGCTGACGCATTCCCAAGTACACAGCTCAGGAAAAGGGAAGAACAAAGGTTTTAGCACTTACCAGCTTTCATTTTCCTTTCCCACAACAACTTGCTCTGGCTCTTCCCATCTCAGAAGGTTCCTTGTCTTGGTTTCAGCCTCAGAGGATTCTGTGAAAAGATTTCACACCCACAAATCCAGATCCCAAACCCAGAGGGCTGTCCATAAAAGTGGAGCAGTGTTGGTTGCTCCAGTGCATTTCCTCCATGTGCACAACTTCAAAACCCTTACACCACTTCATCATTACCTTGAGCTGCTGCTGTAACAATGAAAATCTGATTTTCCATGTGCAGAGGCAAGAGATTGTCCTGGGCAGGCTGTGAGACCTTAAACTGCACATTGACCTGGGGGCTGTGACTGCGATTCCAGCAGGGATGGAGCCTTGTGTGTGTGCAAACCCAGCATGGGACCAGGCAAGTTTTCACTGGGGGAAGCTCTGGCTTTATTCTTTGGCAGTTTTTCTCTGGAATATTAAACAAAGAAGGGAGGCCTTGTCCTTAATCCAACTACCACAGGGCAGCAAATTACTGCTTCTTGTTTACAAGCTGTGAACAAAACTGAGAGCAGCATTGAAAAGGCTGTTGCTGTTGGTGAGCTGTTGCTTCACCACACAGTGTCAGCAACAGAGAGAAAACACAAAATATGTATCCAAAATCAAGGATAGAATGACTCCTCCTGTTTTTAGTGGGACCAGGACTGATTCTGCCCTGCAATGACAAAGGACTTCTCCCTCAGAGACCCCTCGAAAAGCCAAAGTGCAGCAGGGAGGGAGGGAGGGAGGGAAGAAAGGCACCTCTGCCTCACCTGCTGGGAACAGCACAGGTCAGGCTGCTCCCAGGGACTGGGAATGTGCCTGGAGCCAAAAGCACCTTCCCAGGCTGGAGGGCCTTTCCTAAAGCACCACCTCTGCTTCACATCCTGCTGGCTTTTCCCTCCCTTGGGACAAGAAGGACTTCATCTAGAGCCTGGAGAAGGAGGAAACAAGGAAGCCCAGTCCATGGACTTTTCAGATGAGCCCTGGGGGCACACAGAAGCTGTGCAGGGATTTCTGCCCCAGGAGTCACATTCCTTCAAACCCAGACCAAACTCACTAAAATGACCACTCCACAAATATCTCTTAAGGCACATGACAACTCAAGGAAGAAAATGGAATCAAGCCCTTTGTTCCATTGGCAACACACCCCAAATTCCCCAAATGGGACAGACAAGTTCCTCTTCTTAGAAGGCAATATCTCCTACCTGTGCCCCCCCAGCCTTTGGTGGCTGCTGTCTCCATCCTCCCACACCTCATCTTCCTCCTCGGCACGCTTGGCTTCCTCATCCTGCAGAGCAAACACAGGGACAGTCAGCAACCTGCTCATCCCAAACCTGGGCAGCAGGGACGGGCTGGTGGCACTCTCTGGATGGTCACCCCTCTCTTGGGCACCATTCCTGCTCCATGGTCTATTCCCATCCCTGGCTTGGCATCTCCTTGAATGGGATTTGTTAAACCACCAATGTTTGCTTTGCTGGCTTTGGGACATCAGAGACTCCCCCAAGGCAGTGGGCAAAGCTCCTGTGCCCACATCCTCTGCCTCCCAAAGCCCTGCTGGGGCTGAGCAGAGCTAAGGAAATGTCTCAGCTCCTGCTGCAAATTTCCTCCTGTGCCCAGAAACCCAGAGAAATCATGGCTGCTCCATCCCTGGAAGTGTCCAAGGCCAGGCTGGATGAGGCTTGAAGCAGCCTGGAGCACTGGAAGATGTCCCTGCACTGAACTCAGCAGTTTCTGGGTTTTCCTATGGCTGTGCTCATATTGCTGTGGCCTGAACATTTTGAACACTGACCGCTTCCTGCCCAAGTTACAAAAATCAACACTTTCAGTCACATTCCATTGATTCCCCTTGCCCATTTTTACTCCTGTGGCATTCATTATTGTTGCTGCAAGAGAAATAAACACGAATGGAAATCTGAGAAACAAATGACAAAAAATGGCTTTTGTGGCACATGAGAGCAGGAGAGAAATCCACTTTTGGAGGGAGATGAGAGAGAAATCCTTCATTTGCAGGGCCCATTGGGTCTCACCCAGCTGAGCAGGTACCGAAAGAGACCTCGGGAGCTCTTGACTCTGCGGAATGAGGGTGGTGCAAGGACCAGCACAGGATCCGAGCCCGGCACGGCTCATCCTGGGAGGCTCCACAGGAGCCAAATCCCACACAGGGACATTCCCCAGCGCATCCTCCTCCAGGGAACGGGAGTGCCTCCAGATCCTGACATCTCTGCACAGCTAAGGAAAACTCAGAACCCTCCAAAGCTGCGTCATGCCAAGCTGTGTTCCCTCCTGAAAACCAGAAAACAAGGAAAACACCTGGGTGGGTGCACTGGGAAGAAAAGCTGCTGGAAAAAGCTCTAATTTCACACATGGTTTTTACAATCCATTGTATCTCGTCTGGGACTTTCCCCACTTCCACTACCGATTGCCTCACTTTTACCTCAAAACACTCGCTCTCTGCCCCGCACATTAACTCACATTTTACCCCCAAAATGTTCATTTTTCCCCTTACAGAATCCACCCCGGAGTGACGCCCCGGGCCCCGCACGACCGAGGCAGCTCCGGTGCCCGCAGTTCCCGGGCCGCCCCGCCGCCCGCTGGGGCTGTCCCCGTTCACCGTTCGAGGCTGTCTCCGTTCTGCGCTGGGGCCGTCCCCATTCCCCGTTCGGGGCTGTCCCTGTTCCCCGTTCGGGGCCGTCCCCGGTCCCCGTTCCCCGCTCACCTCCGAGCCTGGCGCAGCCGCCCCCGGTGCCCCCGGGCCGGCTCCGCCACTGCCGCTCCCGGCTCCGCACCTGCGCTCCCGGACCAGCGGCCGCGGTTCCTGCCGGGAGCGGCCCCGCCGTGGGCCCCGCATGGCAGCTCCCAGCCGTGGTCCCGGTCCGGCTCCATGTCCCGGTCCGGCTCCATGTCCCGGTCCGGCTCCGTGTCCCGGTCCCGCCCCATGTCCCGGTCCGGCTCCCTGTCCCGGTCCGGCTCCGTGTTCCGGTCCCGCTCCGTGTCCCGGTCCCGCTCCGTGTCCCGGTCCGGCTCCGTGTCCCGGTCCGGCTCCGTGTCCGGGTCCCGCTCCGTGTCCCGGTCCGGCTCCATGTCCCAGCCCCGCTCCATGTCCCGGTCCCGCTCCGTATCCCGGTCCCGGGGGAAGCTCTCAGAGCTGCAGTACCGGCTGTGCCCATAAGGCGGCAGCACAGAGCGCGTAGCGGCACCGCGCATGCGCAGCGCTGTCAGGGCTGCAATGACCCCGATTTCAATTTCATCGCAGATCCCGATTTCGGCTGTTCCAGCGCGAGGAAACACAGAAATTCCGAGTGCACAGAGCTGTTTCTAGTTCCTTCCTACAGATCATTTTGTCTAACCTTTTCAAGCTCTTTACTGTTTCATTTATACACACAAATGTTGCATCCTTATTTTCAAACCCTACAGATCCATCTTCGGAATTTCTTACAGTGTAATATCCTGACTGGAACACAGCAGAGACGGGGGGTTATTTATAAACAACTTACATAGAAACTTAGATTATTTCTCAATATACAAAATATGAGAATCTTTGCAGTTTTAAGTATTGTAAAAGAATGGATGTTCACTCTTAGATTATTTTTTTTAATGTTTAATAAGGGAATAAAAAAGGACAATGTCCAACAGTGGGGTGTTCCTGGCTATCAGCCACAGAACACACTGGTACATAAAGGCAGTGTTACCTATACACTGTGACCTTAGTAAGGTACATACATACATATTCCTAAATTTCATGCATTATTCCAACATTCTTGGCAGATTTTGATGTTGTAGAAACTTTTCTTTGTTTTGGTTTTCCACTCTGACTTATCTACATGACATCCTGCAGGTCAGGTCAATATATTTTATTCCTTCTTGTGGCTTCATCCTGTTATTTCTGATAACCAGGAGTTAACAAATTCTTCTCTACTTCTCCTCCGGTGCTCTGGTTGGAGTCACTGTTATCACTTGGAGAGGTCAGGCAGCAGATGTGGGAAACAACTTGGTTGCTTTCTGCAGTTCTCTCGGTTACACACAGGTATTTGAACATTTTATGTTTTGCTAAGGCCTGCAGTACAAGACATCCATTTCATTGTTATTTCTATCAGCCATAAGGTGTGTACACCAACATATTACAGCCATCACACGACTATTTCTATGGCAGTGCACACAGTGCATACTTAAAATGGGAAATTAGGTTCTGTTAGCAAGCAGCTTAAAGGGGTTATAAATTGTGCTATCCTTACAATCAATAACCACATGGAAAGACTAATACACCAATGCCAAAGCCAATACTATAAGGCTGTTTTTAACAAGTCCTCCCCTTTGTCTTTCTTCCTCTATTTGGCTTGAGCTACAACTTTTGAACCTCCGCACTTTTGGCATACTGATATCTTTCACAGATCTTAAATGCCTTCTCTAGGTTTTGATCATCTTTCCTTTTTCTCAACACCATCATTTTCTGCCTTTTTTTCTATGGTTTCTGACTCTGGATGGGTGGGCACTGTCATTATGAGCATCTTTTGAACCACGTAAGTAATTGGATAAAGCATGAGATCAAACATGGAAGAAAGATCCAACTTGTTCTTTCACATAACACTACAAAGTCTTCCTTTCCCCACCAGGATAATCCAAAAAAATCTTCTAGCCATCCTTTATTTATTAGAGATTCCCATGTTTGGACTGGCACATGGGCTATTTTCTGCATGTTTCTGGCTCTATCCAAAACTGCATCCCCATTATCATCCATTTGCAGACAGCAATCAGATGTGCTAACTTTTCCACAAAGCCCTCCTTCTTCTGCTAACAAACAGTCTAATGCCAACTGATTTTGGTACCCTGCAGCCCTGGTTTGCCTTTGCTTTCTGACTATGAATTCCATGGCCCCAGCTGTTTCATGAGTTAGGATTTCCACAACTGCTTGGAGCCTGGTGATGCCATTTCACATATAAATTTGGGTTGGATCTCCCCAACTCCCATCCTGTGCCCAGGTGGCTGGACCACGTGTCTGTATTATCCCTTCAGGTGGCCACTCCTCATTGCCCCACTTTTGGTACCCCCAATTTCTCCAATTAGTTCCCTCTTGCTTCTTTTTATGGTGTCATCTACTGGTCTTCCCAAATCATCTGCGTCTTGGTTTGGCAACAGGAAAAATCATGGTTGTATAATTCCTAGAGGGCAACTTCCTTTTCACAGGGGAGGAAGTTTTGGATAAGCCCTTTCCCACATATCCAGAATCAACCATCCAGTGCTTTCCAGTATTCCTTTCTTTGGTTATTCATGTTTTCCCAAAATTTAGATATTTCTGGGATCCCATAGTAGGGATTCTTCCCAGGGTCATTGCACCAGAAAAGTTTCATCTCCTTTTTGTATTTACAATTCTTTTTCCTCTCCTGGGTCCAATTTTGCCCCTGGGTTTTTCAGGGATCCACCATGTCAAAGTTCCATTATAAACTTTACACCTTTTGCAGGAAGTTTGTCCTACATTATCTATGAATTCTTTCCCTAAAGGCCAGAGGCACTCCTCTTCCATTAGTTTTGAACTTAATATCCACCCCTCTGCTCGGTTTCCCCCTTTCATGTTGGTCCTGTTCCATTGAAGGAGTTTGACTGGGCCCAGGCTACTCCCTTTCCATGGCCACTCTTCACACATGAAGGCCCCACACACCCCCAGCAGTCAGTAACATTCAATTCTTTGCTGATCCTTTCTCCCAGATCTACAAATAAATTCTTCCCTAACCTCGGGATTTCTAGCTCAGCTTCTATTTGTTGTTCGAGCTTTGCATAGAAATTTCTGTGTGGAGTTGGCCCTGGCCTCTTTGTAAACGCTTGGCCAAATCAGGTGTCTCCTACAGGTGTTTTCAGAATCTTTTGCATCAGCTGCAGGGGTTTTGGGGGTACTAATTGTTTTTCACTAAGTCTCTTATTACCTCCCCATCACAAGGAGTAGTTCTCTGCATTCCAAATGTAGTCCCTGGTTTTGATTTACTGCAGCTTCCCACTCAGCTTCTAACAGCTCCTGAGCATTGGGGAGCATCCATTCAACTCCACAACAAAGCCTTAGAATTGGTACTTGCCCTGATTAGTGCTGGAACTTCTCCTTTTCTCTCTTGCAGCACACTTAGCGCCTGGGGCATCTGCAACAGCACAGTTGGCCACAATTTTCACACTGCCATTGTACCCAGCTTGGATGCCTTGCCCCAGGGTGTTTCAAGCATGGCCTGTGACCAGGAGTAAATCTGGGAGCTGTTTCACCAGGAAGAGCTGATGGGATTTCTTTTTGCAAGCTGCAGGCTAAAGCAAGACCTCTAGGATTTGATGGAGCCGGTGTTGGTTAGTTTATATAACCCCAAAGCCCCGACTGGGGAGGTATAAAAGCACTACCCCGCAGTTTGGAAAGCCTCTGGCCTTTGGGAATACAAAAGAACTGATAAAGCCCACGGGGAACCCTCTCCCAGTCTGGATTGATGTGTTGTTGCCTGTGGTTTCCTTGCCACTTTGAGCCTGCGGGTTTCCTTTCAGCGTCATTTCCAGTCCTTCTGTGGAAGTGATGATCTTCCAGTCCTGGGCTTCTTCTACTGCTCCTTTTATCCTGCCAGCCTGAGTGCAGCCTTGCTCTGCAGTTGGTACAGCTGCTTGGGTGGTGTGCAGCACCTGAAAGGGACCTTCCCATTGGGGTTAAAGGTTGTTGGTCTTTCCATGATTTAATCCAGTCTCCAGGACTGGCATGATGAATTTTGAAATCCTGGGGAGCCGTCTGGGGGATTCTCCCCTTTCCCCACAGATCCTCTAAAGCTTGTGCTATAGACAGGACACACTTCTTGACACTGTCCTCCCCTTCTTCCTAAGTGGCAATGCCATTTGGGGCAATCAGAAATGGTAAACCAAACATCATTTCATGAAGTGAAATCCCTAAATCTGATCTGGGCTGTGTTCTGATTCTTAACAGAGCTCAGGGCAGGCATTTAACCCATGACACTTGAGTTGCAATCATCAGTTTAGTTAAAGTTCTCTTGGGGGTTTGATTTGTCCTTTCAACTCATCCCAAACTTTAATAACTTTAATAACTTAATTTATTTAGTAACTGTCTTCCATCAGATAACACCCACTCCCCTTTCTTGTTCTTTTTTTGCGCCTGTTTCTAGGAATATTTTCTCTTCAGTTTCACTGAATATCTTGGATGTCTTCTGTGGCGGTTAAAACCATCAGGATACTCTATTCTCCAGACTCATCTGCTGTTTTAGCCTCTAAGTCTGCCAAGTTGTTTCCCCGTATTTCTAAGGCGGTTCCTTTCTGGTGTGGCCAAACGTGTCCAACAGCGATTTCCTTTGGTAATTGCAATGCTTCTGATACTCCTGAGAGAAGCCTTCCATGGACTAGTCCTTTCCCCTTTGAACTGGGCAGACCTCCTTCCTCCCCAATTTGCCCCAAGCTCTGCACTACTCCAAAGGCATACTCAGAGTCAGTGGACATGGTCCCTCTTTCTACAGCTAATATTTCATTTCAAAGCATAGAACTCACATGCTTGGGCTGACCAGCTCCAAGGTAACTTTTTCTTTTCTACGGTGATCAATTCCTCATTCACTAGAGCATATCCTGACATTTGCTTCCCCTGAATGACTTTAAAGGACCCATCAATAGGTTATTGCCCTCCCCGTGGAGGGGATGGTCAGTCAAATCTTCTCTTTCTTTGGTCTGATAATTTATAATTTCTAAGCAATCTAAGCATCCTCTCTTCATCCTCTCCTCAAAGGAGGAAATCATCCACCTATTGGGTAAGTTTCACTTCTGGCATGGGAAAGGGTTGTAATACTTCCTCTAACGCTTATCCAAATGAATTGAGGGATTCAGTGAATCCTTGAGGTAATTTTATCCACCTGAGTTGCTGCTTTCTCCCTGTGTTGGGATCTTCCCATTCAAAAGCAAATAGATCTCTGCTTCCTTCTGCAAGGGGACAGGCCCAGAAAGCATCTTTGAGATCCATCCCACTGCACCAGCAATGTGATGGGGGGGATTTTACTCAATAATGTGCAGGGATTGGGTACCCCTGGAGAGCCATCTATACTTCTTTTATTTACTTCTCTCAGGCCTTGGACAAGCCTGTATGTCCCATTGGATTTTTCTACTGGTAAGATGCGAGTTTTGTGGGGAGACATGAACGGCTCTAAAGTTCCATCTTTAATCAATTCTTGAATGACTGTCTGCAACCCTTTCCTCCCTTCTAAAGAGAGTGGGCATTGCTGCACTCGAATTGGGCAATCTTTGTTAGTTATTTTAATTACTAGAGGGGTCTAACTTGCCCCTATTTCCAGGCATGGCCCAAACTGCTTCCTCAATTTGTTTTTCATCTTCCTCTTTTGGGAAGTGTGGCGACCATTTTATCTCCTCTGGAAGCACCCTGATACCCAACTGCACTTGTAAATCCCTGCCTAGCAAATGACATCCTGCCCTGGTACGAATAAAACATCCCCCTATCTTATTTGGTTTGTTCCTTCAAATATCCGCTGTTTTATAACTGATGCTTGAAATCCTTGTCCTTTTGCCCCTACTGTTTCAATTGTATTTTGGCTTTTTTGGCATCCTTTTGGAATTTGACAAACACATGTCCTCTCAGCCCCTGTATAGACTAAAAAGGCAAATTCTTCCTCCTGGGGACCTACTTTTAAAGTTATCAAGGACTCCTGTTGATATTTTGCCCCCAGGAGACAGAGCCCCTGACAGGCCTATTTGTCCATTTCTCAAGCCTTCTTCAAAACTTTCAGGTCCTTTTCCCTCTGTGGTCAGAGTTTCAATGACCTTTTCAGTGGAGGTGTGCCATAGTGTCCTGGGTTGTGGAGCCGGGTTTTGTGTATTCTATTTCCATTTGTTTGGGCGCCTGATGCCCCATCTTGATAGGGCCATTGCCACCTTCCCCAGCCTGTGCGGTGCATTTGCATTTCTATACATCTCATGCCCTGGCGGTGGGGGGTGGGGGGAGGGGAGGCGGCCGGGAGGGAAGGCTGGGACCCCGCCAATGCTGCCCTGCTGCAAGAGCTGGGTGCTCTGCGTTTTCGCCCCTGCCGTGGTGGCAAGAACTTCTTCGCCTCCTGTGCTAGCCATCCTGCTTCCCTTCTCCACCCTAATCCAGAGCCAGGGCTTCTCAGGAGGATTGTCCTCTTCATCCCTCCCTGATAAGACCGGAGAGCAGCCAGTTTTTCCACCCGATTTTCTGTCGGGAGGAAGACCGGATTTTCGTCTCACCAGATTCCATCTCACCATTCCCGGATCCCCCTCCTCACCACCCCTGAACTTGATTCTTCACAGAATCATCTCTGCTCCAACAGAATCACGTCTGCCACTTCAGAAGGACTTTACTTTTGGACTGCTTTCAACATCCTGAATCACAGGGTCAGATTGAAACTCTGACTCTGTCAGGGTTTTCTTCCAAAATTGTTGTTTATTTGTTTATTTGTTTGGTTGGTTGGGTGCTTTTGTTTCCTATCACATTTGTATTGTTAATATTTCCTAGTAAAGAACTGTTATTCCTATTCCAAACATCTTTGCCTGAGAGCCCTTGATTGCAAAATTATAATTCGTCGGGGTGTGAGGGGTTGGTATTCTCCATCCTAGGGGAACCTCAGTTTCCCTGGCAGATACCTGTCTTTCTAAACCAAGACACATAGGCAAAGAAATGCTGCGTTTGGCATGACTAGAAATGAATGCCAATGACAAGATCACAAGTCTCTTGCTCACTGAAAATTCTGCAAGACAGCAGACTGTCTTCTGCACAGTTTAGGATCAGAGGCAATAAGCCACATCTCTTCTCTGATTAATTTTGTGGCCACATTCTCACTTCTTTTGATCCTTAAAAAGGAGTGTCTTAAGCCATACTTTGTCATCATTTGGTCAGCTCATGAGGTTTATTTCTTTTTAAACCTGTATTTTCTCAAGGCAGAGAAGCCCGCCATTCTGCAACTACCTTGGAGTAGAGGAGCATCCACAGAGTGTCAGGGTGAAAGATTATTCATACCAGCAAGGAAAAGGCAGGTCCTGCAGGAGATTCTTGAAGGTGAAGTAAAATCTTAAATGCTAAAAATGAAGACAGAGCACTGCTAAGTGAAATAAAAAAAATTGTCTACTTGCTTTTAAACTGGTACAAAGCAAGAACAAGTAAATTCTTAGAACTACTTTAAATCTAGTAAAAAATGTCTGCATGAAGACAAAGGTGGAAGTTTACAAGTTACAAGTGCTTAAAACACTTCTTGCTAGGGATAGCACAGCATTGCATCAGGCAATTTACTGTTCCTACTGTTCTGGAAAGATTTGCCTCTCAACAAGATCTGGCAAATGAATTCTTAAATTGGACCAATAATGACAGACACATCAACAAGCAAAACACTCTCTTCCTTCTCCTCTCTTTCCTTCTGCTTTCTTGTCACAGAGTGTGTGACTGAGGAGAAACTGAGAGAATCCATGAGTGACAGAGCTCACTCCAATCAATGTGCTCCTCCCTGATGGAGTGGTCAAAGGCCAAGAGCAGTGAACAAACCAGGGCTTCACCCTTCAAAGTCTATTTTATCCTGTTGAGATCAGCACAAATAGCAGGGATGAAACTGACTTCCCATGGCTGCCATCCAAGCTAGGAAACTGTAGCTCAGTACCACCTGCACATTTTTTTGCTTGAACCCCCAAAGTAATGATCCTCTCTATCTCCATCCCTTCAACTTCAGTGTTCAAAAATGGACTAGTTAAGAGAGCAGTGAGGAAAAAAAGAAGAAAATAAACTTATTTTATTGTGTAAGTAAGTAGATTTGAAATGGAATTACTGAAAGCTAAGTATACACGGCCCCCCATCTACAGTTCTCTTTTTACAGTTGCACTTAAGTATTGTACTTCAACTATGGTTACACAGATATTTCCCCACACACTGACTGCCCCTTCATCTTAAAGCCTCATCTGCCACAAAATGACATGAAATAAAACAGACTGAGAAAATACTCGAGAATGACTGTTGTTTACAAAGAAGGTCATTTAGAGTATACAATTACTGATAAGGTAGAACAAGAGTTCAAAAACTGGGCTGCATTACAAAGCATTGCTTCCAACATCCATTTTGGATTATTGCTGTAAGGTACTAATTGGTCCGTTCTAGACTAATTTACAGACATTCCTAAAATAGGGAAAAATGCATGCTTTAGAAACCTGGGACATTTCATGCCTTTGTGCTAACAGAAGGTGAGGATGGAAGTCATTGGCATCTTGCAGTGTAGATTAGTAGCATTTAGAGTTTTTTTCCTTGTGTACTAACTGATTCTTTGTATTTTTTCTCCGTTTTTTCAGGTGATTTTTTATCTTCAGTTTTAGTCCATGGAGGGCTGTGCAACTTCTGTAGAGGTGAAAACATCATCAGTGAAAACATGATCTATAGAATACATATATACATAAGCAAAAATAAAGAAGTGTGTTAAAATCCATGGCAATAGGGCACACAGAGCTGTATTTCCATTCAACTGATGTACCAGTTACAAACTATTGCAGCAGAAGAGGGTATTTGTCAACTGTGCCAGAAAAGGGTCCTGATCTCTATGAAAGAAAGCATATTTAACAACCTTCCCAGTGCAAAACCATCCCAGTCTGATGCTGCACACAACTTCATAGAATTGTATAGGATACATCTATAACAATTAGAGATAGATAAAATGATTTGGGAAATCTCTCCCTGCTCCTGCTTCCAGGGCTATATAGACATCACACTATCAAATTAAGTCCTTTGACTACTAGTTCTTCAAATATTTAACAGTTTGCAAATTGTTACCAGCCAGAAAAGATTTTGAACAGATGAACTGCAATTAGATGCAAAGTCTGAACTAAAGAGTCTTCTCTTTGGAGACAGAACTTGGTGAAGAATGTGTAAGTGTACTCCAAGTCATAGCATCTCACAAGAGCTTTTAGTGAAACCCCAGCAATTACTCTGAAAGAGAATACCTGAAAGCTTGTCTCTGCTTCTGCTGCCTTCAAAGGAGACGTTGAATCATCACGGTTCCCCAAACATGTCTTGGCAGCCTGTCAATACAAATGTCAGAGATAAAGACTTCATATTTTTCCCTAAAATATTTGGTTTTCCTAAAAAAAAAAAATTAATAATAATAAAAAAATATCACCAGATCATCTTTTAAGCCTAGTTGATGAAATGGAACAAAGTTTTCATAAGCTCATCCCAGACTCCCATCATCCCTGTAATAGCCTTTAACAATACAATCTTATGGCAGCAAGTTTAACAACTTAATACTTATCCAGCTTTTTTCTTCATGTTTAAATCTCATCAGCAATAGTGAAGTTTACTCCTACAAGTGTCCTAAGCAAAAGAAAAGTAATTCCAAGAGTCTTTTATGGGTGAGGAAACAGTAAGAGATGAAAATCAGCATTACAATTAGAACTTCTCTATGACTGTTCTCTTGTCTAACACCAGATCTCTTAGGTGTAATAATCCCTGAATGGGAATACAAAGTCACTGGATGGGGAAGGCAGGTGACTCTCAAGGTGCAAAATCTTCCTGCATTAATTGCTGTCATTTTATCAAAGGAAGAATGTTCAATTCTCTGCCAATATAAGTTGCCCTGTTTTTCTCTGTTTTTCTCTGTCTTTCTCTGTTGTTCTGAAGTTCTGCTTCAGCCTTCTGTGTTTACTTTTGCAATGGAGTTTCTCACACGATTTTCACACAAACAACCTATTGTGATTGTAACTGTTCTTTCATGTTTACATTCTTCTCCTAAGGAGGAGACTGTTGATGGACTGTTGGTTTGACCAGTGTGGTTGGAGAGGAAGACTTTCTTCCTCCAATCCATGGTCACTGTTGGAATTCTATAAATATCGAGGTCTGTAAATAAACTTCCCCTTTTTTTGCCTTAGACATCTCAGTGTGTGAATATCGTTTCTTTTGTGTTGTATTACAACAAATATGCTTTCTAATATGTGGGAAAACAGAGTTGCACAGCACAAAAGTAATTACAAAGTAGATTAGATCTCTGGATATGAAACCAGAGATTGACTCAACCCTGAAAATTCTACTGTACTTAAATCCAAGTCCCTTCAGGAGTAGGGTTAAGGATGCCATAGGAAAAGGAGTTGAAACATGAAATCCAGTCAAATCTTCATAATACTTGGCCATTACTTTAAAATGAGTTCACACTGGAATTTCTCTACTTGTTTTGCTATTCAAACTGCTACATTGACATGGAAGTAAAACGACAGGGTTTTTTAAAAGTTTTAAGTCATCAAGACTCTTTCCCGTGTAACAGTGGGGGGTTTAGTAATGTTTAAACTACTGAAGGGAGCCTCTGAGATGATGGAGATGGATTGGATGTGGGGAACTCCTTTTCATATTTTCCCACTCTAGACAATAGCAAATAAAAGTTGGATTAACGGAATAATCAAGGCAGTATGGATTAAAATAATACCTATTGATAAAGCACCTACTCCTTTTAAGACAAAAAATCAAACAAAACATCAAACAAACATGGTTTATGTCTTAGAGAAAGACTAAAAAGTCAGATGACAGAGTAGCAATTTTCAGTAGACTTCCAATACTTCAGAACCTTGTAAGTGTGGTCCTACCAAAACTTCCATTTAAATGATTTACTAGTAATCTGTATTTTTAAAAAAAAGTACTTCAAGCTGAATCATGTTCAGAAAAAATGAGGGTTTGGGTGAATTCTAGATGTGCAGCTTGAGGACAAAAGATACCATAGGTCCAACAATGACCAGTATTGCAAACTGTGTCATGGAGAAGACAGAAACAATGCTAATTAAATGTAATTTACATATCCAGAATTTGCTCTGAGTGTACGCACTAGAACTTGAAATCAGGCAACCTATTTCACCAACATAATTTATAGGAGATAGGATGCAAAAACTATTAATTGAATTAATAAAGCTATAGCTCAATTGCTTAAGACATATGCAAAGGAAGGAAAAAAAAATAACCAGGTCTGCCTTAGAGAAGATAAAAGCAAATGATACAAACAATGGTTGATGAGTGAGTAGTCTGGCATACTCTCTTCACAGACCAGATAACAAAGGCTATCCTGATAGGAAAGGAGCAATACAGACTTATGTCAGTAGTATTTCATATTTGTTCACTCTGAGCTCTTTTCAGTAGCACATCCTATGGATCACTGTTGGAGAAGGACAGAAGGGACTTTTTCTAAAGAATGTCTTCATGTTGTTAAAGCACAACATATTCATTCCTGATTGCTTGTCCCTGTGAAACCTTGTACATCCTTCACAAACAAATGACAGATTGAACAGCAGCAATGACTTTCAATCTGCCATCAGTCAACAGCAGTTCAATGGCCAGGATTGTAACCAGTTCTGATGGGTGAGGTGTACACACACACACACACACACACACACACACACACACACCCCTGCACATCTATACATATATTTATATGTATACATGTATGTGTACATATGTGTATATAGATGCACACACACACACATGTATATAGATACACACAGCACACAGAGGTTGTGGCTTTTGATCAGTTTGGTTCCTAAACTGAGTCAGATGAGCATGAACAGAATCTTCTGCTACATCTGTAAACTGGGTTTAACAGAACCCAAACTGAATCCCCTCCTCATATGACCTCAGGCATGTGTATAAACACACACATACACACCCCCCGCACCATGTGTGTATTTACGTGCTTTTATATTTATTTATATATGCATATATTTTTATATATGCACCTAGAAAGACATAAATATACAAACACACAGAGTTCATCTATCTTTGTGTCCCTCACCTAAAGGCCAGTACAGAAATTTACACCCAATGTACCAGAATACCTTTCACAACCTTAGGTGACAGACAAAGACAGTAAAATATTAAACTTTTGTTAGTGAACGCTGGTTCCCCCTATGCCAAGTAGTGGATTGTTTTGTATATCTGTCTGTGTGACTCTGTCTGTCTGTCAGCTTCCCTCCCATGAGAGGTACACTCCTTACAAAAGGACAGAATGAGAGCTTGACATGGTAGAAACTATCAAAAAGCAAAAAGAATTGCTTTAGGAAAACAAAGGTGTTGAAATGTTGTCAGGGTGTTTTTTTATTTTATGGAAATGAGATTTTAGAAGTACCTGCTGGAAGAGATACTGGGATCATGCCAAGCTTTGAATCAAGATTTCAATCTTTGAGGGACATATGTCAGGGAGGAACTCTGTGTCCCCCACAGGAACAGGCATTCCTGTACCTTGCACCACAATTACTCAACAGTAAAAAATGCCCCTCAACATATGCTTGAACAGAGAGACACACAGGAGGGCAAAAAGCAGCCTTCTCCATTTCTGTCAGAGAAGGATCAATTGCTTTTCTTCCAAGGAGTGAACACTGTTTTTGGAAAGTTTATTACTGAAATGTTAATGAAATGCAAACAAAAGAGGAAAAGCATCTTTGAAGAAAAGATTTAGAAGGTAAAATTCCCACATGATCTCAAGTCAGTCCTGTTAGCTAAATACAACACCATTGAATCCTCTAGTACCAACATAACAAGGCAGGTGGTAATTTAAAATATTGCCAGGAACTCTTCAAGGATGTTCTAATTTCCATACCAAGTGTCACATGGCATTTCACAAGACGGATTATTTTCTCCACTGTTGAGCAGAAAGTTGTGTGAGTTCTGTTTGCACATCACCTCTCTTAGTCACAGGTAAGTTTGAAATCTGTGCTGGCTTCAAGGGAGGGCAGGGAAGAGGCACCACCTTTCTCTCCCCATCTGGAGACTGTGAACAAGACACAGGTACCTCTGGAAGCAATGCAGTCTCGTATTCCAATGCAGTGTAATGAGTTTGGAATAAATATGAAATGATCTTTTGCCTGTCCCTCTCCTCAGTGCTTCCAGAGATGTTGAAGCAGGCTCTAAAGCTACACATAAAACATTGTTTAGGAAGAACAATCTCCAGCCCCAAGAGCCAGTGTACAGCCAGGTGATGACCCTTGGTACATGGGCTGATGTCTTTCCAGGAATACAGAAAGGCAGTGTGAATGCAGGGTCAACACAACCATACAACCAAATCAAGTTGGCTGTGTTCTTGTTTGTGCCTGAAGTGACAGGTGGGTAAGGAGTGCAGATCAAAAGGGAGAAAACACTGCAGAGGTGGGCAAGACCAAACACCTCAAAAGCTGTGAAGTGAGAGGGGACAATTCCAAACACCCTGCTTTGATCTAGCTGAAAAATACTGGATGACTAAAATGCCACATTTCTAAAAGTGCAGCTGACTGTCAGCATGGTGAAAGGCTGTCTCCTCATGAACTTTGTGTACAAGATTATTAAAAATACTCTTCTGCATTTATGAAACTGACAGCACAACAAAAGAAAAAAATCCAACCATATTCTCAAATTCTAACTTAGTTGTGGAAGTTTATTTCCTGCCATTGGCATTTAGAACAAAAAAGGACTTTTCTCCCTAACTATTGGCTGTGTTTTCTTCTGCTTCCCTTTTTAAGGAGCATGAGGGGATGGTTAAACTCAGGTGATGTAACTTCTGATGACCTTCCTAGTCCTCATTCACAGAATCCAATTGACTTTAAGGATTTGATTAGTCTGAAATTTTGTTACAACGATGGTTAGTTTTTTCTCTTATTACTCCCTTTGGAAAACTATTGGAGGGTGCAATGTGATCAAAGTTCTGCCAGTGAAACTGATTTCAGAAAATGAAGCAAAATGCTGTGGTTGCTTAGGAAATGTACAATTTTGGCTCTACTACTCCATGTCCTTTGTCACTGAATGGTTAATGAACGTGCAGTGTTTGTTTGCAGCAGGAAATTGGGGCAGTAAATAAAAGCACAGTCACTTCTGTTGATGAGAGAAGATTCTACAAGGACAAAGCAGAAAATCTAATATGATAACAGAGAACAAAGAATAATTTTATAAATTCTTTGATGTTTTAGCAATACCAAATAGGTGGGTTTAAATGAGATGTCACATGCATGTGAATTATTTGACATCAGAAGGGAATAAAGTAAATTCTGGTGTAAATCCCCAAAGCTTTAGGGAAGACAGAAAAAGAAAGGGATACAGGGGAAAGAGCTCTGCAGAACTCTGGTTCTGCACAGAGACTTCCAGGAGCCAGACGCAGGAAAACATCTCTGGAGAAGGCTGAGAAAAAGTGGTATCCACAAGATGCCTCTAATCAAGTACAAGTAATCCAAATAAAGGAAGCTTGTACAAGAATATCCAAGTTCATATTTTTGGGGGTTTTGATGAATCTCAGTTTATAGATCACAGGGTATCCTACCTACTTCTGGCTATTAGCAGTCCTATGTCAAATTTCCTTACAGACAAGTCTCAGCAGTGACTAATTTCCTAATTTACTAGTCTGTATCCCATTTGTCAGTAAATTTTCATTTGTATTTGTTCTAATGGAAACTACACGAATTACTGTGAACAGGCATAAACCCCATAAATACAAAATTGCAGAAAGATCACAAATTGAAGACAGAGATGCTTAGCCATACAGACTTCCAGCTGGAAGTCTGTAGCCATACAAACACCAGCTGGAACCAGCAACTAACCATTTGGCTTTATTTTTTGCCTTAATATCTGTAAGATGGCATGTTCTTCTCTAGTTAGTCTCCACTACCCTCATTCTTCCAAAATATAAATCACATTTGATTTATCAGAGACACAATAAAAAGATCTTTGTAAAGTTCTGAGAAAGGATTGCTGAAATATTAGGTTTCTTAACAACAGACTTTGAAGTACCTCTTCACTAATTTTTCTTTAAAAATGCTGCATTACAACCTGTCCTATGTTCTTAACCATCCAACCTTAATCTTCTTTCATTGGGAGTTAAGCAGCTGTAAAAACTTCAGAAAAAATAACACACAGCCAAGTAATGATAAAAATACAATAAAAACTCTTCTCAAGTGGTTTTTTTTTTTTTTTCCAAGTGGTAGTGCTCACAGGTACAAACTGCAGCTTTGTGTTATGGAAGGAATATGATCCTTTGGGAAAATAAATTCCTTCCAGTTCTTTCAGAAATTAAGCTGGTATCACTAATGCCAATAGATGAAGGTTAATTGTGGAAAGAGACACTTTTAGTTCAATTCTCAAAGTTCAATTCTAATAATTTGAATTCTTCCTTGTGTGTCTCTCTCTATGTTATCATGACATAAAAATGATGATGATGATGATGATGATGATGATGATGATGATGAGATGATGATGATGAGATGATGATGATGATGATGATGAAGAGGCTGTTAGCTCAATGCCATCCCCTGCACTGCTTTGATGCCCATGTTAGCCTATGTTCAGACAGACAGTGTGTCTGTCTGCTGACTGACTAAACAGCTAAAAAGCTGCCAGTTGCCAGAGGCACAAACAACAACCACCGGCTCATCTAAATAACTAAAACCTTGATTTTATGGAAAACTCAATCTTTTAGGTATCTTTCATCACAGGACTTGATACAGAAATTAAATACTCTTTTGATTTTTGAAAGACGTTAAGAGTTCTTTTCTTTTTCTTTCTCCTTTAATGTCTTCACTTCTGTAAAAAAAAGGTGTTTAAACTTCCTTACACAACTATTGAGTGTAAATTACTTCAGTCTCTACCAAAATTATTCTACATTTCATCAAACCTTCCATCACTTTTCCAAGGAATAACAAATCTCTAGTCATCATCTAGATGGAGTTCACTCCAACTTCATCGTTTTACATGTTTTTCTTCTCCTCCTTCCATTTTTATTAACAAATGAAGTTTCCTTTACCTTTAGACATTAAGAAATGTGCAACAGCAAAGCTTGCACTCTTATGGAGATGCAATTTCTCCTTGGTCAGTAGCTGATGTGGCAGAATGCAGGTAACTTAGAACTGAATAAACTTGCAACATATTTGTTATAAATGGATACTGTATAATTTTTAGAATAATTTACTGTACACTGAACTATCTAAGATTTTTTTCCAGAATTATCTTCACAGTGCCATGATCATGAACAGCAAGCTACCCAGTTACCTCCATAGGATTTTGTTTTATCTCAAGATAGAACAACATATTCAATAGATATTGAATATTTGATATCTATACTTCACCTGCAAGTTAGTCAGAGTAGCACTATACTTTTTGAACTATTGAGCAGGAAATCCTCAGCAGTCAGAGCAGACTCTCCCAATAAGATTTGCTTACTCATTTTTTCTGTCTTTTTTTCCTGTTCTATTTGTATCTTTAGAATTACAGCCACAATACATGCATTTGAGATTTCTCTTAAGAGCTCACACCAACCATGCTGTTGGACTCAGTGTATTTCTCAGTAAAAGCACCAGATTTAGATTTCTATCAGAGCTGTCACAAGAAAAACACAGCTTGCAGCTCTTCTAGACTGGCAGTGAAGAGTATCACATCCTTTCAGCTATTACGCTGTCGTGTCTTACATCTCTCCAAAAGTTTTGTTTTATTAAATGAAGCATCTGTGAAGGCTGTGCCTGATTATTGGAAATAAATATATTAGTAAGAAATACAAAGATATTTAAACAAGGTTTTTGCTTACCACTATAATGCAAGCAACACTTCAAGCAGGAACAAATGAATTCTTGAAATGGTTAAACATCAAATGACACACTTTCCACCACTGCCCTTCCTGCAACTGCTCTACCAGTTCTACTAAGTAGATTTTAAAAGAAACCCAGATAATATACATGCACAGGTTGACAGCAAAGAACATTTCTTCCTCAGCACTTTAATCCAGAATGTAGCTGGCTTATAAAATATGTCTATCATCTTGACTAGGAAAAGTCCCACTGACAATTGCCTAAAGCATTCATGTTTTCATACAGCCTAGATTAGGCCATTTCTCAGGTGAGCTAAGCTTACATCTTGCGAATCACACTCCTGGGTGCTTTGATTTTCTTCCTTTTTCAAGGCCATGTGAAAATTCTCTTTCTCTGCTGAGAAATTTTGCCAGACCTGAAAAATATAAATATATAATTTATTAATTTAAAGGCATTAATATAATTGAGATAAAATATCAACTAAGTAATATGTGAAAATTCAGGATAACAATGAAAAACCAGGAGGTCATATACTGCAAACTGTTAACAATTTTGTACA
Organism: Phylloscopus trochilus trochilus; assembly: GCA_016584745.2. Classification (NCBI taxonomy): domain Eukaryota; kingdom Metazoa; phylum Chordata; class Aves; order Passeriformes; family Phylloscopidae; genus Phylloscopus; species Phylloscopus trochilus. Next base: position 6,793,681 of record WQNJ02000001.1, read on the forward strand.
TTGCATTTTCATCAAATTTTATTCAGGGAATGTCTTAATATACATTCTCGTTAGAGCACTCCCTTGTAAAGATTACTTCCATATATATAATCAAGATATTCTATCTAAATGCCAAAGGAGGGGGGAAAAGCCTTTCCAGAACTCATATTCCTGTGACTCTTGTGGATTCTGGGAAAGACTGAGGCTGTGAGTTGACATGTTTATGAACTGCTTTAGCTTACTTCAGCTGTGCAGAGCCTCTCTCTCTGCTGGGACCTCCCAAGCTGCAAGCTGGCAAAACATGTTCCTTCTCCTGCCTTTCTCTCCTACCACACAAAATGGACTGCTGTATGGGGAAGGCACTCTGCTATCACTTTAAAAGCAGTGAATTTCCTTCCACTGAATTGTTGCTTGTTTTAAGCATAATTTTCTATACTTCCTGAAACTTCTAAGATTCAAAAGGACAAAAAAGGAAGAGCATGCACTGATACTCTCCTGAAAGCATCAAATTGTCTGCAAGACACATTGAAACTTGTCACAATACGACACAAAAGGAACGACACTCACACGCTGAGATGTCCAAGGCAAAAAAGAGCGAGTTTATTTACAGACTTTGACATTTATAGAATTTCAACAGTGACCGTGGATTGGAGGATGAAGTTGTCCTCTCTAAGCACACTGGTCAAACCAACAGTCCATCAATTCTCTTCTCTTTCAGAAAGGAATGTAAACCAATCATTATTTACATGGAAAAGTGGGTGAGAAACTCCCTTACAAAAATGTAAATATCAGAAGGCTTTAGAAGAACTTTAGAAGAACAGGGTGACAAAACTCTTCAGGGGGGTGGTGACAGGAAACAATACAAAATAATTTTTCTGTAAAGGGAAGTTCAAGCTTCATACACCAATTTTAAAACCTTTCTCATGTCACTTATATTTCATGGAATTACTAAGTAATACAAAGTTTTCAGAAATGATGGAGAACAGGAGAAACCAAACCACGCAGGTCACTATTTACAATTTAACTTGAATCACTTAAAATAGTTCAATTCGTGGTTGAAATAAGATAGTTCAAATAGTCTCTGGTTAACAGCTTTCCAATGAGGACTGGTTAGTTTTATAGAGCAACTGACTACTAAAAGAGATAAACAAATGAAAAAGAGCAATAAAAATATGTTAAATAATAGATGCCATTTGATACCTGTATTGAGTGACCTGTCTGTTCAGGCTGAAAGAAATTACAGTTCTTCAAATCTGAATTTCTCCCCATTGAATAAAAGAAGTGTATGTTCAATAAATGATAAAACATATGTTCACCTGATTTCCTGGCTACCTGACACAGTGAAATCCCATGGGATGCCAGCAAAACCAGACAGCTTTAAGCCTTACTAACTGTGGAGAATAAATGCCTGTGCATAGAGCTTCTGATTTCAGAATGTGATTCTTGCTAAAGATAGTACCTTAGCAAATGATACACATTTTCTCAGCGTGTTGTACTCACGTCTACAGAACAAGGGGAAATTTGAGGTTTTAGGTAAGTTGTCATCAAGAAAGTACTTTCCAAGTACATTTGCAGATGTTTACAGTGTTTCCTATTTCTAGAAGATTGGAAAACAGGAGAATTTCCAAGTGTCTCCTATTTTATCTTCAAAAGAGTGAAGTCCATTATTACATACTAGAACTTTTCTTTTCTCTCTCCCAAAACAAAAGACAAGATTTTATGAAGTTTTTCAATTTCTGTATGATTGCCTTAGCCAGTCGGATCAGATTCTGTAACAAACTTTTAAAATCACTCACCAGAGCTGCACTGCTCAGACACCAGCCAAACCTGTGAGCAATGAACGGGCCTGCTTCATTCCCCCTCTTTTCTAACTGATGGACATTGCATCCCTTCAGCTATCACACAACCAGCATCTCCAATTACTTTTCATACTGTTACCCTGAGCTGGCACTGATCTGCACCTCTTAAGTTTAAGTTTAAAACACCACCACACTTCTCACAAAGGCCAAAGGAGGAAAGCAGAACAGAGGGCAAGACCCTGGCTGGGTCCCTGTTGTGGTTCAACACTGGCCAAATGCCAGGCATCCACAAAAGTAATTTGCTTAGCAGTGGAAAGGGAAAAACATTAATGAAGGGCTCATCACTTAAGGACTGGGAGAAAAACACTCTAAGGGCAAAACATGTTCACATTTAAAGGTATAAAGTAAATTTATTACTAAGAGAGTCAAGGGAGGATAATGAGAAGTAAAATAAGCCTTTAAAACACCTTTTTTTTCCCCCAGCCCTTCCCTCCTTCCCATTGACAGTGCAGGGTGACAGGGTGTGAGGGTTTGGGTCAGTTCATCATTTGAGATCTTCTGTTTGGTCAGGGAGAGGAGTCTTTTCTCTGCCATGCCTTGGGGTCCCTTTCCATGGGCAAACAGTTTTCCCAAAACTGCTGCGGTGTGGGTCACTCGGCCACAGGGCGCAGTCTTCTAAGGATAGGCTGCTCCAGCCTGGAAGCAAAGCAGCTCTGCCTCTGGAAGTAGGGGTGATCTCTCTTTAGTCAGGTTTCCCACTGGGTCACAGCCTTCTCCAGCATCCACCTGCTCCAGCGTGAGCATTTTTCCCATGGGTTGCGAGTGGATCTCTACATTCCCTGTGGACTTCATACATCTCAGGAGGCCAGTTTGTTTCACAGCTTGTGGGAGACAAAAGGAGATGCTGCTGAAGGCAGTCTCCCCTCTGACATCTTACAGCTGTTTTAATTATCTTAGAGTAGAAACAGCTTTGTTTTCACAGCCATGGGCATGATAAAGAGTGAGTTAACTGGTAGGGAGTGCAGTTGGAATCCGCTGGCCATGCTGAGAAGACCTAGGGACAGGAGGTCATGCAAGGGACAGAAAAGGTAAGCTGCTGTACTTAGGACAGACAGGGTTAGGTGGCTGTGCTAGAGCTAGAGCTGAAGAAGAGAGCCAGAGCTGTGTGTAGCTGCTCTTAGAAGATACAGAGAGAAGGTATGAGAGACTTTTTGAATATCAAGATGAAGCCTTCTGATGATTCTAATGAAGCACCTCGAGTGCAAGTGCAGTGTCCATGTCGACTACCACACATATTGACTACGACAACAGCTTGCAGAGGAATCTCGGCTCTGACACTTGGAGCACCTCCTCCCCTTCCTTTCCATTGACCTCGGTGCCGCCATGTTGTTTTCCCTCACACATTCTCCCTTCCTCCTCCTCTCTGCCTAGAAGAAAAACTGATGCTCGTAGGTACCGTTGCCAACAAGATCCACTAGTTCAAAGATCTCTGCAGGATCCCACAGCACCAAGAGGTTGATTTCATCCAGGTTCTGCACTGGGGACTCGCTCGCCGTGTTTTCGCCGTTGGCCGTGCGGCCCCGCTGCCGCTGCACAGGCAGTGGCAGCAGACATGGTTCTGGCGCTATTTAACACCTCTCCTCATGCAGGGAGCCAGGGAGGAGAAGCTGCTGCTGCTGCCCCTGCCCTTCTGCCTACGATGTGGCAGGCTAGGGGCTCCAGGCAGACAAGGCTCGCTGCAGGCTGTGCCGAGATGGTGGTGGCCATGACGCATCACTGCAGGCAGCACCAGGGATGGCCCCTGGCAGTGGTGTCCTGCCACGCCTGGGAAATACTGCACTTGTGCTGTTTCAATTTTCTTAAATATGTCATCTCAGAGGCGTTACCAACCTCTCTAATTGGGCCAGCAGCATGTCCACCTTCAGAGCCATCTTTCAGAGACTGGCTCTGTCAGACATGGTGGAAGCTTCTAGCAGCTTCTCACAGAAGCCACTTCTGTGGCCCTCCCCCACTCCCCCCACCACCAAAAACCCAGGCCGTGCCAAATCAACAGTCCTTTAAATCTGAATTCTGGCCAAAACACTGCATATATTTAGGCAGTTTTATTCTATGAAACTTTAGGATCAACACTGACTTTTTACATGAAAAAAAAGATTTGGAGGCTTATAGACTTGCTGATGATGTGTGTGTCTTACAGGAAGATTTTGCAAACAGGATGCTTTATTACTAAAAATAACTGCAATTGACTTTAGGCATTCATGTGGAGAATAAAAAGGAAAGCAGAATTTCAGTCCCCTTCAGTCTTCATTTTTCTCTTTCATCAGCACCTCTGTAATGGGAATGAAGCAAGAAAAGTGCTACAACCAAAGACAGATCCAACTCTCATAGTTTGGAAGCGTTTTCCACTGGCAGAACATAGAATAGTTATTGACATTATAGTGCAAAAGAAACTATACAATAAAAGTAATTGCCAATAATACAAAAAGCTAAAAATCTAACAGTTCATGATTAATGATCCGCCCTCTGGTTATGCCTGATTTTAGTTGTGTCATTGAAACTTGCATGCACAGCGCCCTAAATCCATTTGTCAGTGTGCACTTTCAGCACCAGTGTTGTGTTATGACAGGTACATGACAGGCAAAATGGCTTTGAATTGAAATATTAGTGCCAATTTACATGGTAAATGCTGTAGTTTACATTCTTGTACAATGTAAATATTAATTTATTTAAGACATGCCAAAAAAACAGACTTCAGACTTATACTGCTTTTGATCACTTTCAGATTACTTTTCCTATGATTTAAATGTCATAATATCCCATTACTACACAATTTTCCAGATTAATGAACTATCCAGAACAACAACTTTATTTTGCACTGATTCAGGCATTTAATAATGCACTGTTTTGCACACATTTTTAAAATCTTATTTATTCTTTTTCATATCACATTCTTTAGAAAAAAACAAAATGCCCAAGTACTTTCTTTTCAAGAAATGTGGCAACTTGCTTTCCTTTTTAGTTTTTTTAGGTTCTTTTGCTAAATATCTCTAACAAGCTCTCAGGTATTACAGTTACCAATAATGAATACAAATATACAACCAACTTATTTGGAACTTTTTAGGTTTTTTTAAATGAAGAAGCACCCCCATCCCAGGGATAATCAGCCCCAAGTGATACAGCTATCATACACTGATTTATCCTTCCATGGATTTAAATAAGTTTGACATTTCAGAAAGCAATTTTTAGGCTGGATGAAAAATCTTAAGATATTTACCAGACAAATAATCATTTGTTGCCTGAAGTTGAAAGTGCTGCTTATCTGACATGACAAGATGTGTAAGTGTTGCTCATCTTAAGTTCCCAATTTTATGTGTGATAAGACATTTAATTGATCACATACATTTATATTCCCCCAAACTACTAGGCTGCTGTATCAAAATATTTATGCAAATCTAATAATAATGAAAAATACATATGTATTTAAGAGTTAATTGGTGTTTGTCAAAGCAGAAAAAAGTCAAGGAGAAGATACATAAGAAAGGGTATCATAATAAAACAACAGATATACAGCTCAAGTGCACAGGGTGACTGGCTATGATTCTTTAACAACTTGATTCACAGTGGTAGATTCCATTAGTTTTATAATCACGGTTAATACACAGATGTTTAATAATGAGGTGTCAATGTGTGGAAGAAGAGGTTTGCAGACCATTATTCTTTCAGACATTTTCATGGCATATGCCAAGTGCCCAGAAATATGAGAACTGCCTATTAAGAGGTAGTTTAACTTACTCAAGCACTTCTGGATACAGAGGACTAAAGGTTGGTTTTTCAAAGGCTATAGCACAGAAGTACTGACACATTTAATGTTACAAGGAGATTAAACACAAAATCTATTATGATCATTGAAAAAAAAAGAAGGAAGAATACTCTGTATTTCAGTCAAATATCAAAAATCTAATTCTAATCTCTATGCTGTATTCTCATATCCCTATCAAAGAGTCCTCCAATTCTCCAAAGGCTCTGACCCTAGACCAGTCTTAAATGCAGACATAATGTCTAGCTAGCCCTTATCCTCAGTACTTCTCTGCTCTCATGACAGAGGCATGAACACTTCCAACCTGAAGAAGAGGACAGTAAGAGCAAGATAAACAATTCTACAGCCACATGGATTAGTATGCTCCTGAGTTCCCAGAGTGCTTTTCTGTTTGCATGACCTACGAAAGAAAAGTCTGCTGTCCTACAGGATACAGATCCAGTCAGCTTAATCTACATGAACACTATCATACCCATGTACTGCGACTGATTAATACAGTGCTTTTTTTCCAGAGGTAATAATTTTTGGGAATAACTGTTTCTTCCTGTAAAACAGTTATTAAGGAACCGACAATCACAATTTTAAGAGTAGCAATGTGGTATCCAGTTTTATAATTATCTTCTGCTTTTGGAAACTGTATTTTAATTTTAATTACATGCAGAAAGATTACTAATTTTTGGCTTCAGCCTGTGCAGTAACAGTGAATACCAACAGCTGCCATATACAAATTACAAACTGGCTATGAGTTAATAATTCCTATTTTTATTTCAGTTTTGGAACGAAAGGAGGACATTGAAGTGTCCTTCAGTCATTCTTCTGTAAAACTTCCTTTTCACTGAAATTACAGAATTCTTCTAGATCTACCTATTGAATTAGTTGAACTCAGGAGCAAAATGCAACACTCGAGATGAAAATTAATAGGACAGTTGTTAATCACTGTAAATCTTGACTGTATTATAATATTTGAATTTATTGACCCAAAACACTTTTCATCTTTTTTTTTCTTTCTCATGCTTTCTCTGAAACTGCCCTTTTCATCTTGCAAGACTGGAATATTACCTATGGCCTATTGTCAAGTTCATTGACCCATTTTGGCAGGTTTGTTTTAGGTGTTCCATATTTTTTTATGGTTTTTTATTTATTTTTTTTCCAGTGAAAGAAACCATGAAAAGCAAACCCCATATTACCATTTAGTGCTGTATCACCACAAACTCACTATCCGTTCCTGACAGATAAATGATCCTATGAATTTACACCCTCAATTATTTTAAATGCAACTCCATCTTCATTGTAGATTTGTTGTGCAGACATGATCCATTTATCAGGTGTTAGAATTTTGTTACTCAGTAAAACGTAGCAGCTTCCCAACTAAAAAACCAATTTATTGACATCAAAAACAGTCTAAGAATTAGAAACAGTCTTTGTCCTAATCTTCCAATAAATTTGAAAGGACAAACTTTCAAAGATGTTAAAAAAATCCCCACCCAAGACAGAAATCATACCTTGGTGCTTGTCACTTGAAATGGAACTTTGGAGCCCTTTGTATTTGAGGAAGTCAGCTTCTCAGCTGGTTTTGAAGAGATTAGAGTCATTGTGGGAGGCTGATTGCGCAGAACAGAAGACAGGCAAAGCTGCACAGTGTCCTTCAGAGCTTTCAGCTGTGACTCCTGGGGAACATAAGAAACCATCACTTCTCTAAGACGTGCCATGATGAACACAACTGCTTACTTTCTCTATCTGTATTAAATCAAACACTTAAGAGTAGCTGCTGCATTTTTTCACTGATGGAAGGAATTAAGACTGTCTAAAGCAGTATTTTTCTGTGATTAGGTTACCATACATTAGACACCAAACTGCCTAGGAAGTCACTCTCTTCCCATCCCTTCATGCAGTTTTATCCACATTGATTACTGCAAATAATACTTAAATATCATTTTTTTTTCTGGAAAGAAAAATACAAATTATAAAATGTCATACAGTGTCCAGCCTTTTATATATAATACCTACTGAGAAGTCGTAAGTATTACAAGACACAGACTTTGCATGGAGTATTCCATGCAAAGTTTTGGAAAAGTTTCTATTCTATAACATTTCAAATAATTGGTATTTTTCCACATTATAGATAGATTTTAATCCAACTAAGATGGCTTCCCTCATGAACATTTTATACCTTTGCACTATATAGTAAAGAAACCATAGGTCTTTTTAAAAGTTAAGAACGAATTTGTCCAGATCCACTACTGTCCATTAAGCCAAAATACAACTTCTAAGTGGTGAGGTGCTTACAACTTATGTTAGAACATTTGTGAACATTTTACTCCAGAAACACAGTAATTGAAATAAGCTGAGAGAGCAAGAACAATGAGATAACTACAACAGTGAAGAAATCATATTTTAAATCTTTGTTTCATCAAAGCAAGACACATGTCAAATGTGAGCCATTGAGGTAACTTCTTACTTCAAGGGGAGTTAGCAGCATCTGGCATTTAAAAAAACACCTAGGGTTTTTTTTTTCTTTTTATTAAAAATGCACCTGTAAATACAGAATATGTTCACATTTCAGTCATCAAAGATTTTTTTAGAGGTACATAAATCAAGGTATACCATGGCAAAAGCTGGTGGAAAACATATGTATATATGGTGGAAAACATGTATATAACATTACACACTACATATCAAGTGTGTGAAACGTTACATACAAAATATAAAATATTTCATAGTCATATTAATCCTAAGCAATGGCATACAGCATATTTTAGTTTATTTTCTTAGCAAATATTTTTGAGAACGTGACAAAGATTCTGTTTTACATCATATAAACTTTCACTGAACAGAAAGCAGGGAATGTATCACATAACTGGAAAAAAAATGAGTGTTTCTTAAAAAAAACAAAAACAAAACAAAGCCCGTTAGTAGAGTGTGTGTATTTCAATAGTAGGATAAAAGACAACCATAGAAAGACTATTAATGCAGAGCACAATAGGGAAAATTGAAGAAATAGGAGATGGAACATGTTATGACCTGCCCCTTAAGGAAAGGGTAACTCAGGTTCTTGTTAATAGATCCCTTGGGGCAGATTAAGAGTGAAAAAACCACAGAATTATTTGTGTTTTATACTTATGCATATGTTTTATTTTAGAACAATTTGCTTGCAATGGAAAGCAAATATGTAACTGTTTTGGTTATTACCTACAGTAACACATCAATAGAAAAACATACAAATAACACTTAAGAAAATGAGGGGGGGGGAGGGGAGGGGAGGGGAGGGGAGGGGAGGGGAGGGGAGGGGAGGGGAGGGGAGAAGGAAGGAAGGAAGGAAGGAAGGAAGGAAGGAAGGAAGGAAGGAAGGAAGGAAGGAAGGAAGGAAGGAAGGAATCATCACTCATAGATCCAGTTATGAGACTTGATTGTTGCAATTTACATGTCCATTGTCAAAGTGATATTCACAGTCTTGTTTCCTTGGAGATGAGGGAAAGCCCACAAAACAGAGTTCAATGTTTAGGCTTATATGGGAGTGCCCAGGGTACCTCTCCTGAGGGAGCAGTTTACACTGTGTGGTGCCACATTGTGGATAAGGCACAGTCCTCTGATGGAAGGTCCCGGAAAGGAGTCTGGGGACACTTTGGGCACCTTTGATGTTTTATTGCACCTTCTAAGACATGACAGCTACCTCTCACATCAGTGTAGTTGGGCCAGTTATGCCCCATCAGAAGGGAAGAATATCCTCAAGCCTACATGTGAATGTCCCATGTGAATGTGTGTGTCCCCATACCTTCCCCATGGAGAGGAGTTTTACAACTGAGCCAATTATGTGAGGGAGGACATTGGCATCATAGAAAGCACTACCCCACTTCTGCAGGGTTTGCTTCTTGTCAGCCTCCTCCCTTACCTGGCCCAAAGCCCAGCTGGTAATCTCTGGTGGCGGGTGCTCACTCCTCTGTCTTATGTGGATCAGAGGTTTTGCCATCATACACCCAGAAACTCTCCTCTCTACCTCAGTCTGGGGGCACAAACCCAGTCCCAGGAAAACACCCTGCCAATGGCCCAAACAGCCCGAGGTCTGAGTCATTAACCATTAATGTTTCATTCTCCCACAGAACGGAATTTGGTTTGCTTGCAAACAGAGAAAATGGAATGTCTTTGGCTTGAGATGTGTGCAGTCAGAGGATATGTCTCTGAACTAATGGCAGAGTAAAAGGAAAAGAATTACTTTATCCATTTGACTCAGGGACCCTTTAATTTCTAAGTGGCACCAGAAGATACTAACATACTTCTCATGTAACATGACTTTAATCCTGACTTTTCAAGTTAGTGACTGCAGAGACAGCATAAATCACCATTTGTTATGGTTAAATGGGCAGAGGTAGCAGACTGTCTAATTTTGCATGATGATGTGGACTCAGTCCATCTAGTCCTATACGACCCTAGTGGTTCCTGCCCTGCAGATCACACCGATCTGAAATCACTCTCCTCTCATCCAGCAATTTCTCTGGATAATTTCTCATCCTCTCATCTCTCAATCCTGCCATCCACTGCTCATTCTGCCTTGGTTGCAGCCATTCCAATTTTGCCACTCCAAAGGTAAAAGAAGAACCATTAAATTTGTTTCCACCCTGTGGACAGCATAATTCAATATTGACTTTGCTGATAGGAGATCTATAAATAAGCATCATGAAAACACAGGTGAAGGAAACACTATTGGAACCAGAGATGTAGTTTGACCAAATTCTCTATAATCTTGCATAGATATGATTGTGGTCAAAATAGGCTGCTTACTGGCCAAAACACATATGATGCATGTCTTCATATTTCCCTGATCCATTTGTACTCCTATCACATGGCCAGATCCACAGAATCATCAAGGCTGGCCTTGAAGGTCTCTTCCATCTGTCAACATAGCACCATTTTAATCACCCCTCAACCCAAATGCTACATCCAGATGCCTCTTTAACACTTCTGGAGTTGATACCTCCACCACCTTCCTTGGCAGCTTATTCCAATGCCTAAACACTTCTGCAGTCAAAACAAAGTTGTTAATTTCTAATTTCTACCTCTCCTGGCACACCTTAAGGTAACTTCCTCTCATTCTTTCACTTGACACTTGGCAGAAGAAATCAATCCCTGCCTCATGATGGTTTCCTTTCAGACAGCTGTAGAGAGCAATGAGCATGAGCCATCTCTCTTCAGACTAAACAACGCTGGTTCCCTCAGATGCTCCTCAGAAGACATGCTTTCTAGTCCCTTCACCAGCTTTGTTGCCCTTCTCTGAACTCAGTCCAGCACTAAAATGTAATTTTTTAAGTGAGTGGCTCCAAACTGAACACTATGTGAGGTGTGGCCTTACCAGTTCTGAGTACAGGGGGACAATCACTTTCCTAGTCCTACTGGCCACACTATTCTTGATATTTGGGGCCTGGTAATGCAAAATTTGTACATGATGGGAGACAGAAAAGTGCTCTATGCAAATAAACTTACAAGAGTCTATTGTCAGCACAAACCATGACTCAATAAATATCTAAATCTACTAAAAATCAGTGAAAAAAATAGCTTTTTTTTCTATTTTGACCACCCTCTTCTTAAATAACTTTGCAGATGTACTTAACTTCATGTATCATAATTAGTTCCACTGATTTCAGTAGCATCACTCCCAGGTACAATGCAACTTAGTGTGCATCTAAATAACTGCAAAGCTTCCATTTGATTTTGTCAAATTACACCAAAACACCCACAGCTGATAGAGGTAAACATGATTACATTCCATTACACTTCTTACTTTGTCAAGGGCTGCATTTTCCAATTTGTCTTTTGCAACTGATAGTTTTTGCTCCAGATCTGTTAGCTGTTGTGCCTGTGGGAATCAAGAAAAAAAGCTGATGCAATCTGCAATGCATTTTTTCATGTGAGAGAGGAAAGAATATAAATTCTATGACTAATATATATGGGTTGGGTCAGATTTGCATTTCCTGAGGAAAAAAAAATATGGTCAAACGTGCTCCATTGATGTGAATGCAAGTTTATAATAATTCAATATTGATAGCAAAATTAATTCCATACTATAAAATATTTAATACTATACCATAATATCCTTCTGGAAAATTCACGGTATTCAAATGTGTTTTAATTATTTTGTTCATTTGTCTGACTTCTGAGTGAAATTGGAACATTATTTTGTAGTTTTAAACACTGAGATGCCAACATCAAGCTAATTTGGCATAAACAGACATATTAGAAAACACCCAAACATTCTTGCATGCAGACACCTTATGGAATTATACTACCTACTAGTATGCAAGGAGGTAACTCCAGATTTTTTTCTCCATGTCTTTTCCTGGAAATATAAAAGGAAAATTCACAAGAATAGCTAGCTATGCAGCTACACAGCAGGAAAGCATTTTGGGAGACTTGTGTTTGAAGTCAGGATCAGGCAAGCAGCCTGCACCCTGAGTGGAAGGATTCTGGCTCTATATAATGCATATGTCATGTATGGACTGCAGGGGTTCAGAAGATGCTTTTAAATGTTCAGTAAATAAAGACAATTATTTTCTGTCTCCTCCCCGAGGAGGTGTATAAAGGCAGCCTGCTCGCTTGAAGGAGATACATTCTCTGCAAGAATTTTCCATTTCAGGGAAGCAGGAGCTCCCAGATTCCCGTGGTTCTCAGTCTTCTCATTAATAACACATTATTCTGCAAAGACAAATAATAAGGAACCTTTGCTTCGTACCTGCAAAAGAAACCAGCCTAGGCATTGTTTTCCCTGTTTGAAAAGGGAACCATAGAGAAGGACACTGGACTAGCCAGTTATCTTTTCTCTCTGAAATTCTGATTAAGTAAATATACTTTTTGTACATGCAGAATAATTGGATAAAATTCTCATTTCTCAGATAAAGAGCAATACATTTTTATTTCAACCCAGTATTTGCAAGTGCATTTTCCCTCAACACCATCCCATGCTCCCAGGTTTCTGGAGTTCAACCCCAGCCAGAGATTTTTTTTTTCCTGACACACTTTCCAAGATCTCCTGCACTCTGCTGATTGTGGCATAGTCACACCACATAAATGCTGTTTAGTGTAAATCCTGTAAAGGTGGTTAACTTGGTCTCTGCTGGGGTAATGACAGTCCTTCCAGTATATGTCACAGACGAGGTAATGAGCTTAGGCAAGCCTGTAGTCCTCAGCAGACAGCTAATGTGATGCTTTATTAGCATTAGGCACAGGCTGAACTGCCAAATGAAATGTCAAAAGCCTGGAATTTTCAGCTCCCAACTCCTGTAAAGAACTGTGTAGTTGCATTTTAAAACAGGATTAGGCATTTATCTTCAGATTTATCACCAGAGACACAGGTTCATTAGTCAAAACCAAATTTGCTTCAAAGTGCAAGTCAACTATTTGTTCACATGAGGGAAAGTCTCTTGTTAATTGCAGTCCATAATTTCCACTGCACTACATTTCTTACAGCTAACACCAGTCACTGTCACAACACATATCAGACCATTGGTTAGGTCTGTCTAGTAACAGAGAATCCACTACAGAAATAATCCTTTCATTTTATCAGTTTGCAAAATTTAAGTGGAGGTATTACTGGTTTACTAGAGAAAAAAAATTACTAAAATATAAGAAATTGCTAGAGTTCAGTAACTTTCTAGATTTTTTCCTAAATATGGGATACAGTATCACCCACAATAAACATGGCCACAGACAATGTTTAAAAGACTGAACGCTGACTCTATGTGATGCAGAGACACTTCTCATAGAACTAGACAAGAAATTTCTCACATCACTAACATTTTTAAATTGTTACCTATTAAATTATTTTTCAGTACAGCTATATAAATAAACACTCCTGGAATGGCAAAACCCCAGATGTACATATGGACTGGGGAAGGAGATGCTGGAAATCAGTGCTGTGAAAAGGGACCTGGAGATCCTGGTCAGTGGCAAGTTGAATGGGAGCCCGCAGTGCCCTGGCAGCCAGGAGAGCCAACCCTGTCCTGGGGGGCATCACACAAAGCATCACCCAGCTTGATGCTTTGGGAAGGCTGACCTGGAACAGACACTGGACAGAGCTAGTGAATAAAGTAGGTATTTATTGAAAGGCCTTCAGGATACACCTTGGGCAGGACAAGAGCCTGACCAGGGCTACACCCAAGGTGGACTTAGAATGGTCACAAAATGGACAAACGGTCATGAGGTCTCACACTTTTATCAATTTTGGTCCATTTGCATATTGGGGTTTAATTGTCCAATTACAGCTTCAGGTTGTGAGGTCTCATCCTTCTTGTTCCTCCCTTCAGCTCAAACTTAAGATATCAAGCTGGTCTAGAGAGGAGATTGTCCCATTCTGCTCTGCACGGGCACGGCCTCACCTTGAGCTTTTTGTGTAGTTTTGGACATCACAATGTAAGAGAGAGATTAAGCTATTAGTGTCCCAAGGAAGGCTACAAAAGTGGTGAAGGGCCTTGAGGGGAAGACATATGAAGAGAGCACTGTTCAGCCTGGAGAATAAATTGGGGGGAGACCTCATCACAGTCTACAATTTCCTTGTGAGGAGAAGGAGAGGAGCAGGCACTGATCTCTTTTCTCTGGGGACCAGTGATAGGACCTGAGGGAATGTCATGACATTGTGTCAGGGGAGGGTTAGGTCATATATTGAAAGGGTCCTTTACCCAGAGAGTGGCTGGACACTGGAACGGGCTCCCCAGGGACACAGTCACAAGCACCAAGCCTGGCAGAGTTCAGAAAGTCTCTGGAGAACAGTAATAATATTTAAGCCGCTGGAGACCAATGAGATTAAATTTATCAAATAGAAAACAACATAAAATAAATAAATATATAACTAACCAGAGGTTCAGTTTGCTACTTTGATTCAGTTGTCATCTCTGACAAAGTCAAGGGATATTTTTTAGAGAGCATTGTCTTACCTGAAGTCTTTTATAATTATTGTCTCAAATCAATATGCTTAAAAATGCTACCCATTAAATGTATACCAACAGGAAAGTCTTCTCTTGCAGACTCTGTTCAGCTGTTATGCAGCATGATGAAGTCAGCCTGTAGCTTATAGAAGTTATCATCCCTAATAATGTGATGCGTGATCACTGGGGGAAAAGAAAATCTCTAATATTTTGCATTGCATTTATGTATTTTATAATAGTTTTTTAGTTTAGTTATGTCTTTCCTACACAGTTCTGGTAAATTTCCCAAGGGAGATTGCACAAGACACAGTACTTAGGAAACATATTGGATGAATAAATACACCACAAAAGTAAAGATCCTGTCTGAAAGCAAGAGAAATTGCAGTATTCTCTCAGGGAAGTTGATACGACAGGCCAAAAATGAAACTGTTCCCAGTTTTCTCTTATCATCTCCTTTTAACACTGAACTACAGAAATTACATTTACCATTACAGGGCAATATAAAAGCAGCAAGAAAGATAAGAGCATGCTTTCTGTGCTAGATAAATGAATGTACAAATAAAGTTGCAGGAAAGTGATGTTGGTTTTTTGGTTTGTTTGGTTTTTTTGTGGTTTTTGGTTTTGTTATTTTTGGGGTTTTTTTTGAAAGCTTCCTGCAAGGAAAATAGAAGTTTAATGGTACTTTGAACATAATGAAAAATGCTTTAAATTCTGTTAAATGGACTAATTATTCAAATATACAAAGTCAACTGAATTCTGCTGCTGATAATTTTAATATGTGCAGATGCAAATCATGAGGGAAGTGGATGCACATGTGTGAAATGGGGTGGTTTAGGATCAAGCCTAGGCACCAGCTATATACAAATAAAACTGTATTGGAAAGCCTGAAATTTGTATCTTCATATATGTGCCAGCACACAAAGCCCTTCTGTAGAAGATCATCACAAATTTAAAATATGTAATCAATTATTTCAAGCCCAGAAAGCAATCCTAATATTTACACAAGTTCTCTGCCAAAGCAGGTCTTTGGTGGTTTTCTCCTTGATATCATTCCTTTGTTTCCCTTTTATTATTTCATCTCTCTCCGTGTATGTAATGTAGAATCTCATTGTCTTCATTAGAGAAATTATTTAAAATTCTGGGAAATCAGTTTACAGTGGCATGTAATTAACTTTGCTAATAGAGAGGGAAACACACATGGCATCAGTTTAACTTCAGAGGGAGTAATGATATAGATATTTACCATATCTAGCCAATATGATGCAAAAATAATTTCACATAGTTTTGTACTTGACTCTACCATAGGAAATTATTTAAATGATTTTCACGTGTCAAATAATGACTTAATTTGTGTAGAACTAGGTGTTTCAAAGAATTTGGAAAATGGCTTTGACTCTAAATTTGCAATACTGATATGTCCTTAGTCCTTTAGAGGTACTGAGCACTCACAGTACTTGAAACATTATTGAGGAGTATAAGAGTATTGAAGGTAAATGACAATCCTGTTCTTACTTTGTGAAGCTGCACTTCAAAGAAACATGTGAGTTCAAGAATATCATCATGGAAACAAGCCAAATGACTCTAAGGAGCAGCAGAGGTTGTCAAGCGCTGGGGGCAAGCTTCTCCACTACCCTCCCTCCTTCCTCCCTCTTCTGTCCATTGCTCCTCTCTCCCTGTCATCCCCACTACAATCCCTGCCTGTCATTCCTATCTGCATACCTCTGTCTTTGCTTCTCCTGGTGCTGCTGATTCCAGCCATGCACTGGACTTGGCACACATCCTCTACTCACCACTATTAACTGGGCACCTGGTGGTTCTGAACACGTGGAGAAGCCTTAAAGACTCCCCAGGGCCAAGAGCACATCTTTATTCAGTAAACATCCACCCTGACCACAAGGTTTCAGCAGGAACTGATCAATTATAAACCATGTCACTCATGGTAAAACCATCTAAAGAAGACATACTAGCAGTTACCTGACTTCTTGTTAGCCAGTAAGTGTTTGTTAAGGTACTAAGTTGTTGCATTATTTGTTGTATTATTTGTTGTATTAAATGTTGTAACATTTGTTGTAACTTATTTAAAGTTAAATTCTGCCATGGAACAAAGATTAAGTACATTGGTAGGCCAGGTGCTGTTAGTTGCTACTCGCATTTGAACTTTTTCTTGTTTTTCTAGGACTGTCTATCAATATATTTTGTCTTAGAATGTGAACAAAAGGGAAAAGAGATGAAGAGGTGGATCAAGTATGTCTGAAACTCTGAAGCAAAAGCCTTGGAAAAAAGCAGAGATGTACTCAACCATACCACTGAAGCATGGTCACCTTTTACATTTACAAGAGGAATTTCAATAATACAAGATACTTGTATAAACTGACACTGAAGATCTTTGCTAGATTTATTTTTCATCTCTTATTACTATCTTATATACACATTTGCATTTCATGAACAAAAACCAAGCTATTTTAAATTATTTCCTTTATTTAATTATATTTATATAATATATTTAATTTATATTTCTGTAATTATTTAATTATATTTAAGTGTTTTAATAAAATATGCTACTTCTTCCAGGACAATATAGCCTAATAATGGCAAGACAGTTAATGAAGGAGAAGTAATTTAAAAAAGAAGTGGTCTGTAATGCCTGAAACAAATGCAGACCTCAGTCTAGCAAAGCACTTAAACTTAGGAGTACTTCACTGAATCAGGGGTTTAGGATGATCATTTAAATTATTGCAATTAAGAGTAGTGTCATTCAGAACTAGTCAGTACCTACTCACAAAAGCAGGGATAAAATTAAGAACATTCACTGGCAATTTTTATTAGTAATTTCTTGGTTTTCTCATTATAATGCAAAACAAATTTCATGTTAGGTCAATTCTTTAAGGATAACATGCTGCATGCTGTAAGGGACTGAAATCTGACAAAGAGACAGGAGCTAAAATTACAATCTCAGTAGAAATACTGACAAGCTCTATAGCCTTGGGTTCGTGAATTACTTATCTGTCCCATGGCTTTATGTCACATAGGAAGAGTTTAAAAAATATAAACATACACACATATATGCTCCCTAATTAATTAGCTAGATTATAAACTACTTTGAAAACATAAGAAGTGTAAGTAAGATATGATAAAGAAAATATGATCTACCAATTCACTGGAATGCTAAAGAGAAAGCTCCTTTTTCCCCTTTTCTCTTCCTCTCCCAATTAATCCCCAGAGGTCTAGTTCAGAACACAGCCATTGACAGTAATAGGTACTGTTATAAATGGGCCAGGAGACCAGCTCCTTTGAAAAAGCCTTTATTAGAAGTCAGCTCTGGGTAGGGGGCTCGAGGGGCTGCGCACGCCACCGCTGCTCCCAGTAGACACCACGGAGGAGGAGGTGCAGTCGAATCTGCTGCTGCTGCTGCTGCTGCAGAGTCGGGATTCCTTCCTCACGGGGGTTCCCATAGAATCACTTTGGCTCGTGTGGTCCAGGGGCGTTACCTTTCTCCAGTTTCTTTCAGGCCATGGCGACAAAGTAACAAAAGAATGCCTGCTGCCTGCAGGTAGCTAGACATGTGCCTCGCACAGTTTTGTCCTTCTTAGGTCCAGTTTCTGTGTCGGCTCGCTGTCCCAGGGGTTTTTCTAGCTCCAACTGGACTTTCGGCCGCAGCCAGGCACCATGGGAGTTCTTTCATCTCCATATTGGGCGGAGCCCACAGCTCGACGGCCGAGGCAGGGAGCAGCAGGAAGCGGCGGAGGGGCGGAGCGACAAGGCGGCGGCGGCGTTTCGTCGGGAGAGGGGAAAGCCGAGGATTTAGGGAGAAAGGGTACAGAACTTGGACATAACGAACAGAAATTCAGGGTACAGATTCAACATGAACGGTTTGAAACAAGCAACAGTGCAACTTTAATTTTACAGCAAAACAATGTAACAGTACAACTTGGGAGTGCATAACCTGGGGCTAATTTCTTTCAGGTACCAGAATTTAAGAAATAGTTTCTTGATGTTGATTATGTAAAATACAAATCCAACAATCCCTCCCTATTTATTTCACGTATATCTGCAGAATTAATTCCTTCAGAGAAAGCATTTTTTTGATGGACATGAGCTGCAGCTTTCCTTCATGCCCTTTAGGAATTTAATAGCCTACAGCTTACATCCCTCTGGTGAACTGCTCCAAGAAGCTTGCGATGTTCAGATCTATATGGAGGGCAGGCTTCCCTGAAGTCCTCAGTAGGCCACGTAGAAAAAAAAAATAAATTTAGTGGGATGGGAAGGCAGTTGAAGTGGAAAAGGTAAAAGTCCAGTAACATGAAAGTAGCTGGCAGCCAGGATTTTATCCCAAACATTCATGCTGTGCCAGCAGGAAGACTATCCATTTCATTTATCAGGAAGAGTAACAGCTTCATAGAAGAGCTTCAACAGCAATGCTAAGATTAAATCTCTTATGTTTCCAGTATCAAAGCAATTAGAAATGAAGTTATCACCTGCTCTTGCCCAAACCTAGCAGCCTCTCTGTGATCATGCAGTGTCCTGGGTTACAATATGGGTGTAACCAAAGTATGTATTCTACCACCATCTCCATTATCCTTCTGATGAACTGTTGTCCTGGGTTGTGGAGCCGGGTTTTGTATATTCTATTTACATCTGTTTGGGGGCCTGATGACCCATCTTGATAGGGCCATTGTTACCTTCCCCAGCCTGTGCGGTGCATTTGCATTTCTATACATCTCATACCCTGGCGGTGGGGGGTGGGGGGGAGGGGAGGTGGCCGGGAGTCGCCGAGGCTGCCCTGCTGCAGGAGCTGGGTGCTCTGCGTTTTCCTTCTCGGCGGTGTGGCAAGAATTCCTTCCTCTCCGGTGCTCGCCATCCTGTCTCCCTCCTCGCCGCCCCTGAACCGGTTTCTTCGCAGAATCATCTCGGCTCCAACAGGATCACGTCTGCCACTTCAGAAGTGTTTGGACTGTTTACGTTTGGACTGTTTTCAACATCCTGAATCACAGGGTCAGATTGAAACTCTGACTCTGTCAGGGTTTTCTTCCAAAATTATTGTCTATTTGTTTATTTGTTTGGTTGGTTGGGTGGTTTTGTTTCCTATCATATTTGTATTGTTAATATCTCCTAGTAAAGAACTGTTATTCCTATTCCCAACATCTTTGCCTGAGAGCCCTTGATTGCAAAATTATAATTCGTCGGGGTGAGAGGGGTTGGCATTCTCCATTCTAGGGGAACTCCAGTTTCCCTGGCAGATACCTGTCTTTCCAAACCAAGACAACTGTTCAGGTGGCTGGAGCACTGTTTCTCCATCTTTGCCAGACTCAACCATGGTAACATCTTCTGGCAAAGCAGCAGCTACCCTGAGGGGGCCATCTATGCTAATGGGCCATCAAGGACTCCCCAGAATGACTCACAGAATCACATCAGCCCATTGTGAAATTCCCTGCCCTAGGGGAAGTACTGAACATTCCTGCCTCTATATAATCTGGGGTTCGGGACACAACAACACCTACCACTGAATTCTCAGAGGACAAGAGCTTTCCACCACCACCACTGGACCTCCAGAGAAGGACCAGACCTTTCCATAGGCTCACTGCTTCGACAAGACCACGTCCATCACTCCAACGGTACAGCAACCA
The DNA here is from genome assembly GCA_016584745.2 of Phylloscopus trochilus trochilus. Taxonomy (NCBI): domain Eukaryota; kingdom Metazoa; phylum Chordata; class Aves; order Passeriformes; family Phylloscopidae; genus Phylloscopus; species Phylloscopus trochilus. The sequence continues at coordinate 6,813,809 of WQNJ02000001.1, forward strand.
TCATTTAACTGGACTGCTACCACCACCCTGGCCAACAGGCTATCAGGTCGTGTTCTTTGTCAGTTTAAACCAGTGTTTTTGTACTACTCTTTTTACTGTAATTTCCTATTAAATGGTAGCTCAGACTTGAAATCTTTCACAAGGTATTTTGTGTGGGGCTCATTCCACCCACTGGTTTACCTGCCACTCGGCATAAGCAGATACTTAAAAAACTTTCCAGACTGTACCAAATGGCTTCTACTCTGCTTAGTGTGTCTGTCTTCAGACATGAAACACACACAAACAAGCACACGGAACCTACCCTCCCCCCATGTCACATGGTTTAGGTGGATAGCATAAGGTTGCTGCTCCCTCTGCTTCATAAATCAAATTTTCTTGGTCAGGAGAAGGACTGATGAATAAACCTGCAAACATACTTCTGGTTACATATAAAAGGTATATTAATATTAGCAAAGCAGGCATTTAATCTCATACAGAATTGCATACAGTCAAGAGATGTTTCAATTATTTACATATGAATATATAATACATAGTTCTCAGTATGTGGGGCTTTGGAATCCACAATTCATCTACATTCTCCATCTAAAGTTCTCAGAGCGTTTTTAATTACATTTGGTCATAGTTCACCTAGAAGGCAAGTAACTATCCTTATTTTGCATTAAGAGCGCTCAGAGGAGAACCCACACTACCTAACTTGGGATCTACATCTCAGCTGATGGCTCTAGTGTTCACTCATAATCAAGGACTATGTCCATTCAGTGCAAATCAAGGTGTAATTCATGTGGTCAGATGTAGACATAGTCATCAGAAGATAACTCTCCAAGGATCTGAATGGTGGAGAAAGCCATATCCAGTCAGGTGAGACCAGGTCCATTCCCATTCACACCAGACACATTTCCTCCCTTAGTACAGTTCTTTACACGTGTGCCTGGGCTACTACACTGTCACAGTTTACTGAAGTAGGGTTAGGAGAAGGTGGATTTCATTGCATGCATGCCAGTGACTTGCTGGACAGCCTTTCCACCAGGTTCACTTCTGTTCCCATTTTCTTTTTCATCTTCTGTAAGCTTTTTTCAGGTGGGTAGTACTTGGAAGGAGTTCCCTCACTAAGCATTAGTATACACCCTAGCACAATTCAGATCCTTCTCTGGGATCACTGTGTATTAGCATAACAGAAACAAGTAGATAACAGTGCTGAACAATCCTACTGCTTCAGCCAAAGAAAACAAACTTTCACAGCAAGGCAAGATTAGAATTTTTGATCTTTACCTCTGCTCAAGCTCTCCATTATGCTGAATTTGAAGAAAGATGTGCTATTTTTGTTAATGCTAGATGGCATTAGAAGTTAAATGCCTAGACCTATAATACCTAATTTTTGTCTCTAAATCTGGTCTTGGTCTTATGAAGAAGAGAAATAAATCTCCCTGGTAAAACCTGGAATAAACCTACACACGGGGAAAAAAAAACAAAACAAAACAACAAAACCAAAACCAAACCAAAAGAAAACAAAAAACAAACAAACCCCCCAAACCTCAAAAAACCACAGAAATCACACTGTGTCTTTTAAATGGCCTACATTACTCTATATTTACAGCACTGTATATACAATAGAGAGACAGTAGAGAGAGTTAAACACTTCCAGAAGACAAATTGGAACTCATATTGACATGAATGACTTTGTAAGTAATTCTAGGTCCAACCACTTTGAAGATGAGTACTTGATCTTCACCCTTTATGCTGGGAATGTATAAAAGCACTACTCCATTAACAGTCTTCAGTGAGACAACCTGCATCTCTCCCCTCTTCCTTTAACAGGGTTTAACTTCTCCCTGTCTTAACAGGGACTTTGATGATCTTCAGCAATGTCTTTCACTTTTGTCCTCCCCTCCTTTATTTTTAAAAATTTTATTATTTTTTAAAATGTGCCAGCTAGAACAGACTATTCATTTGGATTGTTTAAGCAACAGATGCTTCTTTTCCTTCAATCTTCAGACCTAAGGAACATTACACTGCTCAAGCCTGTCATAAACACAGAGATTTTCTGTAAATGTTAACAATACTTGACTTTGTCATGGAGGAGTGCTAATTACAGGAAAAATAAGAAGGTTCTGTAAAATATTGTATCAGTTAGAAAGATGAAAGATGTTACAGAATGTATGGAATAGGGCAACAGATTTTATTCATCACCAGTAACCCAGAATTTTGCTTTTTGTGAGCACAAAAATATAGATCTAAGTATATTATATTTCTGAAAATGCATTATGGTATTAAGTCTGTCTTGCTGTTTTGAGCTCTTTCCAGAACAAATTTATTCCTTAGAACTGTAATAATAAAGGCAGCTATCATATTCCAACTTTCCTCCAATGCTCTATTAACCCTAATACTTTAGCTAACTAGAGTGAAAGAAAACTTACCTTAAAAATCAAATCATTTTTCCCATAACGAAGCTCTTTCAGCTGGGCTTGGATCTTTTTTGACTGAAAGTAAGGATAATCAAATCAGATTTGGGTGGTTTGTTTGGTTTTTTTTTTAATTTGAAATATTAAAGAAACCATAGTGAATTCTGAGAACAGCAGAATCCAGATCTAATTTAAAATGCAAAACACCCTCTCCAAATAATTGTCAATTGCTTTTCCAGTTTTGCAAGTTAAACCAACCAAAAGTACCGAGGAAAATGTAAAATAGCACTCACCTAAAAGCACATACCTGAGTTAGTACTATAAAGAATAGCTGTTGGGCTTACACATTTTAGACACAAGCTGTTATTAATACTTTCCATGAAGCATAACTGAAGGCAACACCTTCAAAGTAAACAATCTTATTCTTAGAAGTAGAAAGGCTCCATAGGCTTACACAGCTCTTTGTAAAGATCTGGGTGTTCCAGGTGGTATCCAAAGGAACTAGCTTCTCAGTTTGTAACCATGCCCTTGAAAATAGGCTTATTTATGCTTATTTGTATCAGTTTAAGAGGATATTTATTTTATATATTGTTAAAGATATCCTTAAAATAATTCTAAGTAATAGTCTATATATTATTTTATTATTTTAAACAAAATATAATAGAAATGGATTTTTTGTACTAAACCCAACTATCCAAAGAACATTATTTCACCATTTATCTAAGAACCCTCTCAAAACAATAATTTGTTTTTAATAAAATCCACAGTCCCGACTGCTACTCAATAAATTATCTTGTATTAATTAATGCCAAGTGTTTTAAAGTCCTTGGATTAGAAGTCTGTTTCACATTTACTGAAAGCGCATTCCATAAACATAACATATTACAAAAGTAATCTATCTTCCCAAAGCTGGAATTTTAGGGAAGATTTTCTCTCTTTCCAATTGATGCAGTCAAATTCAGTGACAGAGTTTTGTGAAGACTGAATAGATCTAAAGATAAAATTTTAGAACCTTTGTTAAATGTTTAAATAGTAAGGCCAAAACAGTGATGGGTATTCTGTAAAATCTGAAACAAATAGCCAAGATCAGTCCAGCAGAATTCTTTGTTCGGTGATTTTATCTGCTGTTACTTCATTCAGTAGCACTGTCTCTGACCTGGGCAATGCAATTACTTGAGCTATGGAATATATTCCACATCACCTAAAGACTAAAGAGAAAATGTTCACCAATTTTAATTGTGCTGAGGGCTGTGTTTAATAAAATACACAGTTTCTGTCATATACAAGGCCTCCAGATAGGCTGTAGAGGAATCTAAGAGTTACAATTAAGGTATAACTCATTTGCTAAATAGGAAGCCTGTGATGAAATTAAGTCATAAAGATAAATACATCCAGGGCAGGTCAAAAGCATGTGTATGACCTGTAACACTTTGTGATAAAATTTGGTTGTTCTGCAGATTTTCTGTGCTTCAAGGGAGAGGACCTCTTAGTAGTCAGACAGATAAAATTACCATTAAACACAGGGCTCTAAAATACAGAGTCTGGTAGTACTGCCCTGGCATGTGTCCCTTTCTGTGTCCTGGAAACCCCAGTGTTTGCACCCCTCTGCCTTCACCTCTCCAAGGCCCTGACTTCTTGGAGAAGAAAATCCAGCAATGCAAAAGCTGCAGGATTGTGGCTGTGCAAGAAATGTTTTTTAAGTTTTAGTTATGAATGTAGTATAGTTTTTTATATTGTAAGTTTTAGTATAGTAGATACCTTGAAAGGGCCCCTTGTTTCAGAGTAGATTTTGTCATAGTTTGATAAGGGTTTCTAAGACAACCAGAGTCTCTGCCTAGAGCCTCTTCCCTATTGGTCCTTTTTTGTTACATCCCTGTTTCATGTATGATCTTTTCCCTTTGTCCATCACAGAATTCTTATCTTCAAGGTCCAGGAGCTTCGGCCCCTGGTTGGCAAGACCCCGAGAGACCACTCCCAGACATATTCAGGATTTGTTAGTGTTTATGTAATCTAGCTGGCATGTATCGTTTTAATTGTTTTATTGGTTTAAACACTTTGTACCCACCCCTTTGAATGGTTGTACAAAAACGCCCTGCAGCTCCAAGTCCAGTGTCTTTCGGAGGTACTTACCTGAGGCTGGGGGACCCCCTGACCCCCCCACCAAATAAAGCCTCTTTCCTCAAAGCCTCTGGGAGTCCCCTCTTTTGCCACAGCCATGTCAGCGTGAGCCAAACTGCCTGTGAGCCAAGACCCCACAAACGAATTTTGTTGATGCGTATCTAAAAGCTGCCGGAGAGCCCAGACTGAACACCAAGCTGGGCCAGAACCAGGTATGCAACGTTGCAGCACCCAGCGCCGTGGGGCTGCGACGCAACACAGGATCACAAGCATGCTCCCACTGCTGCAACTAGAAACAAGGAATCACTGTCTGTCTGCCTGCCTGTCTGCATGCAGCCTCAGGGAGCAAAATGAAGCAGGAGCTCCCTGGCAGGCAACTATACCCACAAAAGTATTGGATATGATAAATGAAAGGCTACTGAGTTCACACAGCTGTTATGCTTGGTGAGCATAGTACTTAATTAAAAACAGAAAACACGCCGTGTTTCTCTGGCTGGCACAACCTAACTGGCAAAATGACCACAAAAAAAAGGATGCTCCTGTAGCATTTCTATTTGTTCCAACGGTAACATGCTTAATAGCTGCAAATTTGCCAGGATGATTCATAAAGTAAGAGATTCTCACACTTTGAAATACACTCACAATCTGCTGTCTTGACTATTACTTAATTTATGTTTAATTTTCTGCAGATCTCTGATTGCCAGGGCTTGTCACACTGCAATAAAATTAAATTATCCTTAGGCTCCATCCTTACATGCAAATATTAAAAGAGACATAACCAGAGAAAAGATCTTCAAGTTAATTACCAGAGATTCAAATATTATGCAGCTAGTTGTGGTGGTTTGACCCTGTCTGGATGCCAGGTGCCCACCAAAGCCACTCTATCACCTCCCTCCTCAACTGGCCAGGGAACAGAAAATACAGCAAAAGATTCATGAGTTAAGGATAAAGAGAGGTTGCTGACCAATTACCATCATGGGCAAAACAGACTTGACTTGGGGAAATTTATTCAATTTATTACCAATCAAAATCAGAGCAGGATAAGAAATAAAGAAATCTTAAAAACAGCTTCTCCTCCTCTGCTTCCCAGCTTCTACCTTCTCCTCCTTCAGCAGCACAGGGAGATAGGGAATGAGGGCTATGTCCCCAGTTAATCACATTTCTGTTGCTGCTTCCTCCTCAGAGAGAGGATTTCCCCTGCTCCATCATGGGGAAATGTATTTCCACAGGAAACAGACCTCAACAAACGTGTCCAATGTGAGTCCTTCCCATGGGCTACGTTTCTTTACAAACAGTTCTGGCACAATCCCATTCCATGGGGTGCAGTCCTTCAGGAACAGCTTGCTCCAGCAAGCTCCTCCATGGAGTCACCAGTCCTACCAGGAACCTGCTCCAGCGTGGGCTCCCTCTCCATGCATCCACAGTCCCTGCTCCAGAACTGGTTTCCTGCAAGGCCACAACCTTCTTTTGGGGCATCCACCTGCTCTGACATGGGGTCCTCCCCAGGCTGCAGGGGAATCTCAGGGGAGCTGCCTGGAGCTGCAGCTCCTCTCCCTCCTTCTGCCCTGACCTTGGTGTCTGCAGATGATTCTTTCACATGTTCTCAATCCTCTCTTCTCTGTCAACAATTATTACTGTGCAATAGTGGTTTTCTTCCTTAAATACATTATCACAGAGGGGTTACTCCCACCTCTGATTGTCTCAGCCTGGGCCAGTGGTAGGTTCATGGTGGAGCCAGCTGACACTAGCAGTGGTGGACACAGGGGAAGCTTCTGGAAACTTCCCAGAATAAGCCACCCCAATAGCTCTCCCCACTACTAAAACCTTGCCTTGCAAACCCAACACACTAGAAAAAAACAAACTTGAAAAAGAGGGGAAGACATAAAACTATTTGCATGCACTTCTGGTTTTTTAAGCAGTCAAGAAGGGGACAACACATTTATTTTATACTGTGACATGTTTGAAAGCAACAATAGGGATAAAGGAAGATAACAGATTTTGAAAAACTTAAAATAAATACGCCTAACCCTATTATTTCCCACCTTTGAGAATTTATCAGAAACTTGACCTCCTAAGTACTGATCTCTAAGTTAAAAGGTAGAGACTCTAATGAAGAAAATGCATTCAACCATAATTAGGAAAATGTTAGTACAGAAGAAAGTTTTTATGCTTTGGTTTCATTCTGGCAAGGCAGGTGCAATGACCTTAAAATAAATTATATATGCAAAAAACCAGATTAAAGTAATGTGACTAAATCAGATTCACATGTAATAGCATTTTTAATTTAAAAGTTAAATAAAGGGAGTGCTCCCATGAGTGCAGGTACTTCTACATCAAGGAATTTGCCAAAAATAGGGCTTTTGTATCTAGTTTGCTAAATATAGGGCTTTTTGTACTGACTGCACCTCTTGCTCTTCAGTAGAGGGGAGATTTCTTTCCCTCAGTTTCATAAAACAACCCTTTCCCCTTTGAAATAGTGAAACATTCTGGGAATCAGTAATAATAGATCTTTCCTGTCTCCATGTTAATTTCAAAACAGGCCTTTCACAATTCCTGTCTTAGTGCAGACATGGAGATCATGAAAATGAAATCTGTTTTCTATATGTCAGAGATGTATATATCTATAGAGTTATATCATTGGCATGCCCAGATGATTTTATTTGTCTAAAAGCTGAGTTTGCAACTTGCTTTCTACCACCTTTGAGCTGCTTCTTGTGAAGTCACAGAAATAAGCTGGGATGAGAGCATTTTAGGAACACTCACCATATAAGCATAATATATATTCTGTATTCTGGTGTGTATATATATATATATATATATATATATATATATATACACATATTCTTATATATATGTATAATACACCAGAACCTCAGTACAAAAGACTCTGATGCAAACTTCTTTTGGGTACATTAGATTTAGAAGAGAGAGAAATCTTCCTTCCTTACCTCTTCTGCATGAATACCACAAAGCTTGTTTCCTGACAAGAGCTTGTTTTTGAGGCTTTTGTTCTGAGTGTGAGACAAAAAAAAAAACAAAAACAAAACAAAACAAACAAACAGTTTATTAATAAGTGTTACTAAAATATTAAGGGACCCTTTAACTATTTGATCATACTGGCTTTATTTTATATATGAATAACATCTTCAAGTCACCAGCAAAGATACAAATCAGACAAGAGAGATTAATCAAGGCACAGTATCCTCTTACAGAATTCTAAAAGGTATTTGCATTACAATTTGCTTCAACAGGAACAGGACTGCCCATAGAAACCTTTCCAGAACACTGGCAACTGAAAGCAATTTATATTTAATATGCTGAGGTACAAAAGGGCAGGAAAAAACCTCTAATCCTTGCTTGGTGTCAACTTCATAGCTCAAATATCATTTTCTGTAAATCATTTTAACAACTGAGTAATAGGGCCAAGGTCTCATCACTTGACCCTGATGATCAAAATCAAGGGGTGTTTTTGCTACATTTCATAATTTAAAACTGCAAGTAATCAAAACCAATAGGAAGTTACTTACCTCATACAGCATTTTGCCAAATCAGTATGATTTTTCATGTAGGACTTTTAAATGGATTTCTTCTCATTTTCAGGGAAAATAACAAACCTTGACAAAATTAATTCTTCAGAGTAATTATTTTTCCACTCCTCACTCATATTATCTCACAACTGACAGTCATAAGGTAAAGATTTCTCTGCAGTGTGAACATCTTTTAAAGCTGGTCAAAACCATATGTATTCAATAAGCAGATCTACAAGAGCTGAACATAACACACTTAACACTAAGAAGAAATGAAAAAAATACAGAAAAACTTTTCCTGTGTTAATGAACTGCAAACAGACAAACAGAAAGAGCATCCACCACAATTCAGGAATGAGTGTTTATTACTGAATAGCAATAGCTGTCTTGTACATGGTGCACAAGAACAAGCTGTCATTAGAGCAAAAACTGTCATTCCATCCAGTTCAAATTTAGGTCCACATCCCACTGAAACACTGGAAGCTTTAATTCCAGAATTAGAAGCTTTGAGTTTCTCTTGAAAAAAACCCTTTTTTATTAAAGCAAATGCAAAGAAACTAAAGTTTCATTTGAAACCTCATTTTCATGATTCCAAAATAAGTAGGAGATCTGACATCATTTCACATTTCACTATTGCTGGCTACCATGCAACAGTATACACTACTGCAGAAACAACAAATTTTTTTCCCAGCTGTTTGACATGGATGCCCATAGTTCTCTCATACAACAGGAAGGAACTAAGATGTCACTTTGAATGAGACAATCCAACAATCCATATTCTATCTTTCAAAACGTGACTTGCAAAGAGCTGGGTATTGCTATAGTGTCACAGTTAATTACTTCATTTGGTTCTCTGTTTGAAAATTTATGTTGTAACTCACCCAAGAGCAATATCCTATTGCACTAACAACTACAGAAATACAGAGTAAGACAACTGACTCTGAAAAAAAGGAACTGTATAGCAGATACAAGATGAACAAAGGTAAACAACATAAAAATCAAAGACAAGAAGCACACCTGACTCATTATTGCTAGGCAGGGGTACTCCTAAAGAACTGTGTTGTACTTGTGAACACAAAGTGATTGTGTTTTACATACACCTCAGTGGTTCCACATGAAGATCAGCATCACCTTTTGGGATGATGGTGAAACAGATGTGCCAAAGGCACTGTTTCATTAGGGACTTGCACTTAATTAACCCAGGATATCAAGTTATCCCTTTGATTTGACTAACTCATTATCCTCCAGTCCCTCTATGGACTGATGATGGTTGGTTCAGTAGCACTCTGTCCATATTTCAGAACAATGAATTGTAATCACTACATTTTTATTCATTTATCTTCCTTTTGCCCAGTATAAACTATTGTAAGAAATAACTTCTACTAATACATTAGTCTTTTGCAAGTAATTTCTACACAGGCTATTTTGAGAATACCATGCAGTAACCCAGAATGTGAAAAACTGTGTGGCAACAGGACACACAGTGCACTAGAGGTTATCAGTTTCCACGTTTTGTGAAAAATAAACCTGGCAAAAGTATATAGTTATACTATATGTGTGTATATATATATATATATATATATATGTACATATATATATACACACACACATATTTGGAATTTGTCCAAACCCAAAACTTGATGGAAATATTTAAAGTTAGGAGATGGACTCCATTTTGGAGATTTAGCTAGGTTTAAGATGATTTACCAATTCTTTCTCATTATCCAGTCTATTCACAACGAAAACACTTAGGAGGGTTATTAGAATCATGCAAAATAGTCGAGATTCAATTTGAACTTAATAATGTTTTTAGAAATGAGAGCAAGCATCAAAAGTCAATATTATCAAGGATATAAATAGGAGCTTGTCAGATGACAACTTCTTGCCTACAATTTGAGTGATTTTATGTTACTTCACAAATCACATATCACTACTAAAAATCCAAATCACTGCTAAAATGCAAATCAGCTTTGCATCCTGATTAATAGTACTAATTTTGATAGCAGAATATAAAGCATAGCAGTAAAAACATATAAAGTGTAACACAGAGCCTTTTTTTTTTAAATTCTGAATTAAAATCTGTTGCCATGCTCTCGTGCCTGTGTTATAAATGGGCCAGGAGACCAGCTCCTTTGAAAAAGCCTTTATTAGAAATCAGCTCTGGGTAGGGGGCCCGAGGGGCTGCGCACGCCGCCGCTGCTCCCTGAAGACACCATGGAGGAGGAGGTGCAGGTCGAATCTGCTGCCGCTGGTGCTGCTGCAGAGTCGGGATTCCTTCCTCACGGGGGTTCCAATAGAATCGCTTTGGCTCGTGTGGTCCAGGGGCGTCACCTCTCTCCAGTTCCTTTCAGGTCATGGCGAGAAAGTAACAAAAGAATGCTTGCTGCCTGCAGGTAGCTAGACGTGTGCCTGGCACAGTTTTGTCCTTCTTAGGTCCAGTTTCTGTGTCGGCTCGCTGTCCCAGGGGTTTTTCTAGCTCCAACTGGACTCTCGGCCGCAGCCAGGCACCATGGGAGTTACCTTGATCTCCATATTGGGCGGAGCCCACAGCTCGACGGGCAGGCAGGCAGGGAGCAGCAAGAAACAGCAGGGGGCAACAGGAAGTGGCAGGGGGAGCGACAAGGCGGCGGCGGCGTGCTTTCGTCGGGAGAGGGGAAAGCCCAGGATTTAGGGAGAAAGGGTACAGAACTTGGACATAACGAACAGAAATTCAGGGTACAGATTCAACATGAACAGTTTAAAACAGGCAAGTAACAGTGCAACTTTAATTTTACAGCAAAACAGTGTAACAGCACAACTCGGGAGTGCATAACCTGGGGCTAATTTCTTTCAATCCCCCCTCTATTTCTTTGATCGGGCTTTAGCCCGCATCAATTGGCCATGTCTGATTCAAGGGAATAAATTTGTTTTAATTTTTGGTATTGGTCATAAATTCTTTTTGCTGTGCTCAGTTCTTCTTGGGGTTGTAATCTAATTGTATTTGTAGGTTTCTGAATCTTTACTTTAGGGATTTGGAGACTAGCTGGAACAGTAGTGGCTACAGTTCGAATTAGACAGGGAAGTATGCAGGGGAGAAGTAGGAGACTGACAAAGGCACTTATTGCAATGAACACTACTTTTTCCCACCAGGTCCCTTCAAAGGACCAGAAGTTGTCCCACCAGTCTATATTAATTAAGGGCTTCCATTCTTGGGTACTTACATATGCAATTTTTTGTATTCCTTTGGAAATATTTTTTATTACTTTACTTTCATAATCGACTGCTAGTTTGATTTGATGAACTACTGCTCTTGTCTGCGCCAATTGGTTACTGATATGATCAAGGGCAAGGGCTGTTTTGTTTGATAATCTGATAATTTTATTCAACATGTAAATTGGAGTTCGGCACCTCCATGATTTATCTTGTGTCCAAGTTGCTGGCCTATATGTTTTTACCATTCCTTTTGGTGTCTGTATTTTACTTTTCCATGTTTGTGTGCTGCCCCTCCTCCTCTTTTGGTATTTTCTTTTTATCAGGTCTGCTACTCCCTCTGTATTTCTTAACTTTTTAAAACAGAACCACTCTCTGATAGGGCACTCCCCAGTCAGGCACTGCTTAAATGTGGCAGCATTTTTTTCAATCCAATGTTGTTTTTTCTCTTTTTGACAGGTGGATAATTGGATCATGTCAAAACATGTGGGATTCACATGGGTGTGAACTCTCATAAGGGATTGTAGATTCTCCCCATCACAAACTGAATGACAGCATTCGGAGTAAGCCCCATCTGTAAACTTGCTTATCAATAGGACTACTATCAGTCCCTCCAAGAGTCCAGTATGCACCATTCTATTTGTGGATCTTTTGGTCTCACCTGGCCTTGCCTCTTGGGTCAGGGGGTTCTTTCTCCTCATCATATCAATAGGACTACTATTAGTCCCTCCAAGAGTCCAGTATGAACCTGCCCCCATCTCGCTCTGAGGGTTCTCTTTGGTCTCACCTGGTCTTGCCTCTTGGGTCGGGGAGTTCTTAGGCTGGATTTGTGGAGTTCTCCCTTGTTTATTCCCACCTTCCACCTTTTTCTTAGTTTTAGTTAGCTCCCTTTGGGTGTGCCCTATGAGAGATTTAATTTTTTAAATTAAGAATTACTGTTACTTATTACTTTTACATTAACACATTGTGGCTCATTATAACAATTTATAACATCGGATTTAACCATTATTTTACACTTTTATATTAACACTTTTTAACCTCTTGTAACAATGTGGATTTTTAACAATGGTAACGACAGCTTGTAATAACTGTTATTGTCCTTTATTGGCTTTAACTGGTTTTTGGTTGTTTCCTGAGAGTTACTTTGAGGGTGTCTGGATCTCGAGTGGCAGTCCACTCAGAGGGAACCCTTGTTGGGGTTGCAGGGTCAGAGGGATCTGACCCCTTGTTGCAGTCAGAGGGATCACTCGGGGGTGGTAATGGTCCTTTCACTCTGGTGATGTGGGTCCAGCCCTTTTCCTGGGTTCGCACTGCAGTATGAGTAGTGAGCAGAACTTGGAACGGGCCTTCGAATTTAGGGGTTAGTGGGGTGGTATTCCAGGACTTAATTAAAACCCAGTCTCCTGGTTTTATTTGATGCATGTCAGTGTCCAAGGGAGAGGTTTGAGGAAGATACCCTCTTCTTTTAAGATCTGCCAATGTCTTTCCAATTGTTTTTACATATTCTTGGGTAGCGGCCTCTCCTTCTAAATAATCCCCAGTGCTATAGGGGGTCAGTAAGAAGGGGAGTCCAAACATCATCTCATATGGTGAAGCCCCTATGTCAGATCTAGGTCGGACCCGGATTCGCAGAAGGGCCAGGGGCAGACACTTGAGCCAATTCATTCCCGTTTCGATTATCAATTTAGTTAATACGTTTTTAAGGGTTTTATTCATCCTCTCAACTCTCCCTGAACTTTGGGGATGCCAGGGTGTATGCAACTGCCACTTGATTCCTAAGGCTTTAATGACGTCATGTAGAATTTTGGCCACAAAATGAGGACCTCGGTCTGAATCAATATTATTCACTAGCCCATACCGGGGGATGATGTATTCCAATAATATTTTTATTACCACTTGTGCCGTTTCCCTTTTTGTAGGAAAAGCTTCCACCCAATGGGTTAAATGATCAACTATAACAAGTAGATACTTGTAACCTTGTACTGAAGGCATTTCAGTAAAATCTATTTGTATATTTTGAAAGGGTCTCAATGCTATTTGCCTTCCTCCTGAGGTATTCTTCCTCATTGCTTTCTGATTCACCTTTTGGCATATAAGGCACCCTTCAGTAACTGCTTTGGCCAGATTATATACTCCAATACATAAATATTCTCTTAAGAAATGATCACATAACCCTTGGGTGCCCCAGTGGGTCAGACTGTGTATTTCTGTTAGCATTTTTCGAGCTAGGGCTTTATTTAAAAACTTTCGTTTATCTGGGGTTAACCATTCCCCTTGCTTCCCTTGGTGCAGCCCTAACCTCTTTATTTCTCTCAACTCATGTTCATCATATATTGGTTCTTTTTCTTTGTCAGCTGGCAAATCAGTCACAGTCAAAATCTTTATTGGCTCCCCCGGGTTTTGGGCTGCTAACTTGGCAGCTTGGTCAGCTGCTCGATTGCCTCTTCTTTCAAAGGTATCCCCTTTTTGATGTCCCTTGACATGCACTATTGCAATTTCCCTGGGTTTCATGAGGGATTTTAATACCAACTTAATTAGTTCTTTATGTATCAAATCTTTTCCCTTGGAATTTAGGTAGCCTCTTTCTTCCCAAATTTTTCCAAATGTGTGCACAATTCCAAAGGCATACCGTGAGTCGGTGTAAATTGTACCTTGATCTTGTTCTAACAGGTCTAATCCCCTTTTAAGAGCATAGACCTCACAGCACTGAGCGGACCAGCTTGAGGGCAATTTTTCTTTCTCTAAAACTTTTAAACTCTGTTTGTTGATACCCTCGACTATTGCATAGCCTGATATCCTCTTTCCTTCCACCATTCTAGATGATCCATCAATGAAAAACACCCTCCCATATGGCAGGGGTATATCCTCAAGGTCCTACCTTACTTTTGTTTGCAGGTCCATGACTTCCAAGCAATTATGTTCCAGAGTGGGTATGGGCTCCCCTGAGAGGAATTGTGCAGGATTTAAGCTTTTGGATGTGATTAATTCTAGATTTTCAGCATTTGTCAGAATCACTTCATATTTTAGGATCCTTGAGTCTGTTAACCATTGTTGGGCTTTTTGACTCAACACTGCTCTGAGATCATGGGGGGTGTGTGCAATGATTTTTCCTTGTAGTGTCAGCTTTTGTGCTTCTTCTACAAGGACTGCTGTGGCTGCCACAGCTTGAAGACAAGCTGGCCATCCTCTTGCGACTGGGTCCAGGAGCTTAGAAAGGTATGCAACAGGCTTTCTGTGTCCCCCCCACTCTTGGGTTAACACCCCATAGGCTATTCCCTCTTCTGCATTTATGAATAAGTCAAACCCCTTCTTAAGGTCAGGGAGACTAAGAACTGGGGCTGAGGATAATTTGGCTTTTAAATTTTCTAACTGTTCTTCATTCTCAACTGTCCATTTTACAGGTTCAGGTTGGACTAGTTTTTCATATAAAAATTTGACACTTTGTGAGTATTTTTCTATCCATAATTTACAATAGCCAAATAGTCCCAATAGCTTTCTTACATCTCTTTTTGTGGTTGGAGCCGAGATGGACAGTATACCTGAGATTCTCTCAGGGCTTAGTTTCTTATACCCTTCCCCAATGAGGTGTCCAAGATATGTTACCTGTACTTCTACAAACTGTAATTTGTTTTTAGATACTTTAAGGCCTTTTTCCCCTAGGAAATTCAGGAGTTTAATGCTGGCTCCCCTTACTTTATCTTGCTCCTCCCCTGATATTAGGAGGTCATCTACGTACTGTAGGATTTGTACGTTATCTCCAGGGATGAATTGCCTTAGCAGCTCTTCCAGAGCTTGTCCAAATAGATTTGGGCTCTCAGTAAAGCCTTGGGGAAGGCGGGTCCACCTTAGCTGCTGCTTTCTCTGACTTTCAGGGCACTCCCACTCAAAGGCAAACCAATTTCGGCTTTCCTTAGCTAAGGGGCAGGCCCAAAAAGCATCTTTCAGGTCTACCACAGTGAACCAGCTGTGTTCTCTAGGGATTCTACTTAGAAGGGTGTAGGGGTTTGGTACCACTGGGTACCTTGTAATTGTCCTTTTGTTTACCTCTCTTAAGTCTTGCACAAGCCTAAATTTATTTTCTGTCTTTTTCACTGCCAAAATGGGGGTGTTATGGGGGGACATACAGGGTTCTAATACTCCTTCAGTTAGTAGATGATTTATAATTGGTGTCAGCCCTTTTCTACCTTCCACAGAAATAGGATATTGTTTCACTCTTATAGGGGGTATCCCTTCCTGCATCTCTACTCTAATAGGTGGGATGTTTAAGTATCCATACTTCCCCTCTTCAGCCCATACCTCTGGATTTATTTCATTCAAGTCTCCAACAGTCATTTTCATCATCTGGACCACCATTTTACCCTCTTTAGGAAGAATCCCTACCCCCAACTGAACTTGTAAGTCCCTTCCGAGTAAATTACTGTCTAACTTAGGCAAGTATATGAGATTAGTAACACATTTTCTTGAATTTCCTTTGATCTCTACATTTTCTATGACAGAAGCTTTGAAGGGTTTCCCTTCTGCTCCTAAAATATCACATGTCAGTTCTCCAACTGTAGTCCCAATTGGAAGCTGATTAATGCTGGATTTGTCCGCACCGGTGTCCACAAGAAACTCAAATTCCTCATGATGGGGACCTACTTCAAACTTTACCATGGGCTCTTCTTGGTATTTCATTGGGTCCCCTAATACATAGAGCCCATGACACCACTAATCTTCATTATCCTCCCCCTTTAACAACTTCTCCAATGCCTCTTGCTCCTTCAAAATAGCGTTGTCAAAGGATACCTTTTTGCAATATCTCCTTATGTGGCCCACTTCACCACAATAGTGGCATATTTGGGTTTCCCCTGGCCTCGGAGGGGTACCCCAAGGCGACAAAAGTTTTCCTCTGCCTCTCCCTGATGGAGGCTTTGCATTTCCCCTCCCTTGTGAGTCTCCATTATCCCTTACACTTTCTTTGGCCACAGCTACCATAATCCTAGCCTTTGTCTTTGCTTTCTCATCTTCTCTCCTCAGATAAACCTTTAAAGCTTCTCTTAACAAGTCATTTATTCCCTTGTCCTGCCAGTCTTCCACTTTTTCTAGTTTCCTCCTTATATCTGGCCAGGATTTGGTAACAAACTGTAATTTTAAAAGCACTTGTCCCTCTGGGCTATCTGGATCCAAGTTAGAATACTGCTGGAAGTTCTTTCTCAGTCTGTTTAACCAGGCTGCTGGGGTCTCATCTTTTTCCTGGGCTCCATCAAAGGCCAGTTTTGTGTTACTACTCCGGGGGACTGATTCCTTGATGCCTTTTATCATCAAGTTTCTGTAATCTTCCATATTTCGTCTACCTTCCTCCCTGTTTGGGTTCCACCCGGGATCAGCCACTGGCAACTTCTGGTCTCCTGGGAGTCCCATCCGATTTTCCCTTTCCCAAGCCCGTATGCCAGCCATTCTAATCAGTCTAAATTCTTCTGGATTAAAAAGTATGTTTAGTATGGAGTTTAACTCACTCCACATATAAATGTTTGGGCCCAGGAACTGATCTATTTGCTTAGCAATCCCCACAGGGTCTTCAACCAGATTCCCCAGTTCTTTCTTAAAGCCCCTAACTTCTGAAGCTGTCAGAGGTGCATTTACAAACCCTACCGCCCCCCGCTGCCCCACCCATCGGGACTTCCCTTAGGGGGAAGAGCTTTGTTCTTGACCTGATGCCACAGTAGGGTCCTTTTGGGGTTTCCACAAAATCAGTAGTATTGGCTGGCAAGTCCAGCTCCCAGTTGTTTGGGGGTGCAGGGACAGTAGATGGTGAGGGGGAGTGGCCTCGGCCAGTGCTAGGAGAGGTCGAGGATAGAGTTGAAGAGTAGAAGGGGTTAGTACTCAAGACAGTCGGGTCAGACTGAGGTGGTAGAGAGGGTGGAGCTGTAGGGGTTAATCTGGTTGGGGAGCAAGCTGAAGAAGGAATAGGGATCATGGTTTGGAGAGATGGGGAGGGGTTCACAGGTAAAGCTGGAGGGTTAGCAGGGACAGTTTGGGGTATCCCAGGGTAAACGGTAGGAGGGGGCAAATAATCAAGAGGGTCCCAATGGTGACTGCTTTCCTCCTTTTTCTCTTTTTCATTTTTCCTCTTTCCCTCTTGTAGCTTACAAATCTTAACTGTTTCACTTTCAGTTCTGTGTCTCTGCCAGCAGGCAGCATAAAGGATCTGCTCAGTATCTGAGTCCCCTCGGGATTTCAGATACTGGTTTAATTGTGAGCACATCCAGGGGTCCTTAGTTCCACACCACGGCCATCCTCCAGGCAAATTCAAAGTGGGCCAAACCTCAATACAATAATGAATCATTTTAACCTTGCTCAAATTTTTAGTGGCCTCATCAGTATCCCATAGTTCCAACATTTGTCCTAATGGACTATCTGGGGGAATGTTCTTTATCTTCCCCTTTTCCTCCTCAGGTGGTTTTTGCTTGCTTATGTATCCTCCCATTCTCACTAGGTAATCTTCACTCACTCCACGAACACCCGTTAGTGGCTCCAGTTACCCACCCTCAGGGACTGGCCACCACTCCTGCCAGTGCTCAGAGTGCCCTGTTGGTAGCCTGATATCCCGCCCTTAGAGATTCAGTTACTACCCCAGCCAGCACCCCTCTTCCTCTCCTGTATATCTATCGAGTTTTCACAAGTGGCCGGTCAACCTGGGCCCAGAGTTCCAGTCACCACTTATAGCCAGGACTCGGACATACAGTGTGCGACTCACTCACTCTCCCTATCGTTAAATCCCTCGCACCTTGGGACTTCCCTAACTTTCATTCATCCTACACCCAGGCGGTATACTCAAAAGACCCCCGGCCCTGTAGGCTCTCCGCACCTGGAACGCATACCTCTCACTTCTAGGTACCCCCAACCAGTGCGCCCACTCCTGTACCCCGGTAGTTACCCCAGCCAGTGTCCCAAGCCAGTAGTGGTTGCAGTTACCCACCCTCAGGGTCTGGCCACCACTTCTGCCAGTGCTCAGAGTGCCCTGTCTGTCAGCCAGCACCCCTTCCTCGCCTGGACACCCCAGGCCGTAACTCAGCCAGTACCCTCTCTCACTCCCCACACCCTGTCAGCTACCCCAGCCAGTATCCCAACCCGTGGATACCCCGGGCCGTAACCTCAGCCAGTGCGGTGCGTGCTACACCCACGGCTCTAGGCTTTCCGCACGCTTGGATCAGCCTGAGCAGCCTGCCTCCGTAGATTCTAGAATGGAGGCGGGCCTATCCTACAATCACACACCCTGTGACGTGCCACTCACCCTCTAAATTACCTCCGCACGCCCGGAGGGGGGCGCCTATGCCCCTGGAGACGCCTCTTTCACACCGTTCTCCTTTCGCTTCCCTCCGTTCCCGGCCAGGTCCCTCGCGGGAGACTGAAAACGCGGTACTGGGAGGCCCACACTCGCTTCAAAGATCCGAGCTACCGGTCTTTGTCTCACTCACACACCACTCGCTCGTCTCCACTCCCGCCACCGGCTATACTTTACCGGTGCTCCTCCGTGCTGTCCGATCCCAGGCTGTTTTCCTTGGTCCGGTGTAACCAGCTGTCCTAGGGATCCAAAAGGGCGGTCGGCCGTCCCGTCCTCGGTCCTCTTCAGGCGTGGTCACGTCCCGGCGAGCCCCCAATTTGTTATAAATGGGCCAGGAGACCAGCTCCTTTGAAAAAGCCTTTATTAGAAATCAGCTCTGGGTAGGGGGCCCGAGGGGCTGCGCACGCCGCCGCTGCTCCCTGAAGACACCACGGAGGAGGAGGTGCAGTCGAATCTGCTGCTGCTGGTGCTGCTGCAGAGTCGGGATTCCTTCCTCACGGGGGTTCCAATAGAATCGCTTTGGCTCGTGTGGTCCAGGGGCGTCACCTCTCTCCAGTTCCTTTCAGGTCATGGCGAGAAAGTAACAAAAGAATGCTTGCTGCCTGCAGGTAGCTAGACGTGTGCCTGGCACAGTTTTGTCCTTCTTAGGTCCAGTTTCTGTGTCGGCTCGCTGTCCCAGGGGTTTTTCTAGCTCCAACTGGACTCTCGGCTGCAGCCAGGCACCATGGGAGTTACCTTGATCTCCATATTGGGCGGAGCCCACAGCTCGACGGGCAGGCAGGCAGGGAGCAGCAAGAAACAGCAGGGGGCAACAGGAAGTGGCAGGGGGAGCGACAAGGCGGCGGCGGCGTGCTTTCGTCGGGAGAGGGGAAAGCCCAGGATTTAGGGAGAAAGGGTACAGAACTTGGACATAACGAACAGAAATTCAGGGTACAGATTCAACATGAACAGTTTAAAACAGGCAAGTAACAGTGCAACTTTAATTTTACAGCAAAACAGTGTAACAGCACAACTCGGGAGTGCATAACCTGGGGCTAATTTCTTTCACCTGCATGTTTTGGTTTTGGGGAATTCTATTCCCAGGCACGGTCTTGAGGCACAAGGTTGTGTTCTGTAAACTACCGAAGCTCCCACATCTGTTCCCAGAGGAGGGGCCTCGGTAATGGTCTCTGGAAAATGACCAGTGGTTCCCAAGGGTCCCACCTCTGGGGTGGGCAATCTGTAAAATGTACAAAAGGAGTCAGGAAAATAAAGGAGGGGTCTCTTGCTTGCAAGAGCACCACGCAGCCTCTTTGATGCACTCCCTGCCTCGTTCCTGTGCGTCCCCCACAGTTATATCTGGTGACCCCTGACGTGACCTGCAGCCGCGAGAACAAGGTAAAAAATACCTTGTCCCCTTTCTAAAGAAAAAGGGATTTTTATTTCTCTCCTTAGGGAGAAGGAATTTGAAAAAATGAACCGGCCGCTAGGCCCGGAAGATAACTTCGTGCTAACGATGTGGGGGATGTACCTTGCACATTGGGAAGTAGGTATAACCTCCGAACATATAACACAACTATATAGATGGGGGAAAAATCAGGGTTTTATCCCGATCCCCCAAAGAGCGCGGTATAGGTCATTTTGGTCTCTCTTGGGACAAATTGTGAATTCAGAGTTAGACATGCTAACAAAATTATCACTAATATGGGAAAGATCGATGAAGGTTTTTGAAATGTCGGGAAAAGATTTTCTTTTCAGCTCCCTTCCCGATTCAGAGGAAGAGGACCGAAGTCTCGAGACTGCAGCTGACAGCTCGGAGAGTCTCCCGAAGCCGCCTTCAGAAGACCTGGGTTTGTCCGTTCCCCCCCCTTGTGAGCCCCGCTCTGGGAAGGAGGGGGGGGAAACCCCGGGCAGCCGCGGAGGCGCCCAGCGGCGGTCTGCGAATCGAGCGCCGCGAATGCGCTGTCCCCCAATCCCCCCGTGCTCTCCCTCGCGAACGGCCGCGCGCGGGAGGAGGGAGGGGGGAGGGGGTCCCCAGACGCCGTCACGCCCTGCCCCGCGGCCACCGCACCGCGCTTTCCCATGCAAAAAGCCCATTGAGACCTTGGCGCAGCCCCGGGGGCCTCACCCCGGCGGCCCGGGCTCGAAAAAGCCCGGGAGAAAGAGGGGACAGGAGTCGCCCATTCCCCAGGCGTCTGTCCCAGAAAAGAGGCAGAAGGGAGTGCCTGCGCGCTCTACGCGCGCACCTTTGGGCAGGAAAGCGAACGCCCGAAACCGCGCGGCCGTGGCCCCAGAGGGGGGGCCGGGCAGAGCGGCTCTGTGCAGCTGCCGCAGGAGGAAGGGAGGGCTGCCCCCGATGCCCCCCCGCCCCGATGCCCCCCCCCGGCTTGGCTCGGCCGGAGACTCCGCTCCCGACACGCTGCGTGGCGCCTGCCCCACCGCCGGGGCTGGCGCGGGGGCCGCGGGGAGACGCCCCGTCCCGGAGCCACTGCGGGAGACCGGCGGGGGCCGCCCGCCCCTGCCCCATGGGGCCCGCTGGCGCTGCCCAGCCGGGATCGCTGCCCCCCCCATGCCGCACGGCCCGCGGCAGACGGGCGGGGGTGGCGCAACCCCACCCCCGCCCCGCGGGGCCCGACGGGGCCGCTCAGCCGAGAACGCCGCCCGCCTGCGGGTACGGGGGGGGGGGCCAGGGGGACCCTGCGCTGAGCCGGCCACGGCCGGCCCCAGCCCCGGCGGCGCGGCCGCAGAAGAAGCCCCGCCGACCCCCTCCGGCAGAAGGAGGCGGCACCATAATTCCCCCGGTCACCGCTCCGACGCTTGCCCACCCGCCGGCGTCTGTGTTGCCTGGCAACACTGCCGAGCTTCTGCAAACTGCGGTTCCACCTGCGTCTGTGGATCCCTGCCGCGTCACCGTGCGCTCCAGGGGGCTGAGACCTGCCTGGAACGAAGTACAACATACGGCTTGGGGACTGAGATGATGGGGTGTTGAGAACCGCTTTTTGGGAAGCCCAGAGACTTCCCTTGGCCCTGACATGGCACCAGCCCACATGGCAGGTGCCCAGAGTGAGACACGGTTTTCTCTGTCTGCTTCTGTGCTGTTCAGAAAGCAGGCTGAGAGGGATTCGTGGCTCTCTCTCAGATAGCCAAGGGAATTCCAGGGATCATGTAACCTGTGCTTTTGCAGACCCTTGTTTTCAGGACTGGGAACTGGTGCTGGGATGTTCGCCTCGTACCTGCCGAGCACCTTGACTTCCTGCACAGCACTCCTGGCCTGGTGACCATCCCAAGTTGGGTATCCTGTACCTCCCTGATACCACCCCTCCAGAGACCTGCATGATGCATGGAGGGGACGGAGCACTGCTTCGACAGCTAGCATCCCGTGATCGGACTCAGACGGACTCTTCCCTGTGGTTTTGCTTGCATTCCAGGGGAATTGTTGTGGACCTCTGGGGGGCGGGATTCTTGGCTGGGGTTTGGGGTGACAGGATCGGGATGGATTTTGTAACGAGGGTCATTGCACTGCATGGCACAGCATCTCACCCGACAAGGATTCAGCGACTGGTCACAACATGTTTTCAAAAAAAAAAAAAAAAAAAAAAAGGGGGGGAAAGCAGGGACAGTCCCTGCAGATTAGCCGACAGGCAAATTGGAAACTGTGACCAGAATGAGAGCTGACAAGTGGAGAAATCTACGAGTCTTCAATCGAAGACCTCTCCACAAGCAGATATAAAAATCTGCAGTTTTCTTTTTTCCTTTCTTTTTATATAAACTGAAAGGGTGAGATGTTGCCATGCTCTCATGCCTGCATGTTTTGGTTTTGGAAACTCTATTCCCAGGCACGGTCTTGAGGCACAAGGTCATTTTCTGTAAACTACCGAAGCTCCCACATCTGTTCCCAGAGGAGGGGCTTCGGTGATGGTCTCTGGAAAACGACCAGTGGTTCCCAAGGGTCCCACCTCTGGGGTGGGAAATCTGTAAAATGTACAAAAGGAGTCAGGAAAATAAAGGAGGGGTCTCTTGCTTGCAAGAGCACTACGCAGCCTCTTTGATGCACTCCCTGCCTCGTTCCTGTGCGTCCCCCACAGTTATAAAAATCTTTTTTCTTCTTCTGAAAGAAGTCCTACCAGGTACGTCTTCTGGCAGAATATGTCCCTTTTGCTAGAAAGGGGCTATTCAAAGTCAGATTAATTAATCAATGAAATCTTAAATATACAAAGGCCTATTGATTCAGTACAGAAGTTCTGACTTCTAAGACTTATAAGGATTAAGGATTATGTTCATTTTCCTATTAAGCATCCCTTAAAGAGCAACAATAAAAAAACTAATAAGAATTTCACACAGTTTGTATATTTCAAATACTTCACTTGTAATGAAATACTTCAATGGAAAAGATCTTGGACATTTCAAATTGAAAAATAAGGAATTAAGTATCTTTAAATATATCTTTAGTTGTCCATTTAAAAATTATATAGAATAATTATTTAAATTAGGAAGGGCCTTCTAGACTTAAGAGTTACAATATTATTATATTCAAAATAAGTATGTATTTTAATGTGTTTGAACATCTTAGCTTGTAGCAAAAGCTAAAAGCTGGAGTATTTGCAGGCAATCATATCATTAAGCCAAGTTACTGTTGTACCTAATTCTTAATGAAATCTTTTAGCTCATTTGCATGAGTAGTTTCAGTGCATTCCTAAATTCAGGCAAAAAAAATACAACTGTCATCAGTATTTGCCTGTAAGATGAAGGTGACACTGTTACCCAACTATCTCAGGTCCAGGTGGAAGAAAACACGGCTGAGGGAGAAGAGCATACCCAAAAGAAAGGCAGATCCAGCATCTGTCCTGAAAATCAGCTCTGGCTGAGTTCAGGGTGGGGGAGCTCATGGCCCACGGGCTCAGCTGCAGAGGCCACATTTGCTCACACTCCCCAGCCAACCAAAGGGGGAACAGGAGAGTTTTGGGAGTGTGGCACAGCCTCTGTGACCAGGGGCAGTGAACGCCTCCCTTGCACAAACCAGCTCAGTTGTAAGCCCTCCTACATCTCCGGAAGGTGACATCCCAGTGGGGAATTCATGTGGGGAGAGGCAGCTGAGGGGGTGTCATAAACCATCCAAAACCCCTGAAGTGCCCCCAGAGCCATTCCTGAGGACAACTGCACGTGATGCAACACGTCCAGAGTCTCTGTTGCACGAGGCACTGCTAAACTTGCCCTCCCAGGGCATTCCCACCTGGCCCAAACCATATGTAAATCCATGGACCTCTGTGTTTGGTAGCACCCTCAACAACAAGAAGACCAGAAGAGGAGGATCAATGGAACACCATTGGGATTTACAGTGGTGATATTTTCTACTTAATCTGTCTCTGTCACTCTCCTTCTCTCTTTTCCCTTTTTTTTTATTTCTCTCTCTCTCTCTTTGCCTCATATTTACTGTTCAATAAAATCCATACTGTTGATTTGGGCATATGGTCTCATTTGCACCTTATTTTGGGCAGAGGCACCTCTCTAACAATTTTAATTGTAACAGCCCACAAAAGTCAGACCTCTTCAAGACAACTTGCTAAATTTGTTAATATGTTCTTCACAGAGCTTCCACGCTGAAAATAAAAAGCTTTCTGCCTCAGTCCCTGGGCTAAAAATTGCCTTTCTGTGCAATGTCCTCTGCACACACACTACATGACAGCTGCTGCATTCAGCTGCAAGGCTGCTGCCATCTATTTGTATCTCCAGGTGGCAAAGCTGAATGGCACCAGGGTATGTGCTGGAAGAGGAGATCTAAATAGGAAATTATTTTTACAGTCAGGGAAGAGCCTAAGATTGCAAAACGCACAATTTGGCAATACAAAATGAGGGTGAATGCAGTATTTAAAAGAACAAGAGCAGCTACGAAGGAAGCATTTTCATCATCTGTCTCTATATATCTGTATGCAGATTATTCTTTCAAAACCTACACATAAAATGCTATCAATTATTTAAATATCCAAATTGATGAGATTTTAAAAAGCAATGTGTACTCAGTGTTTGGAGGCAGTGTCTAAATAACATAATGTTTTCTCAAAATCATATAATATAAATTCACTCAAATTTCAAAAAAACTGATATAAGTGTTTACTTTTGGGGAACTAACAAACATGGTCTAGAAGTTTAACAGAAAGCCATTAGGTAGGTGTAGCTTTTGGGTCCTTTTCCACATTGTAGCTGATATTTGCTGCCAAAAGAAAGATTCCTTTCAAAGAAGATTTTCTACAATGTGCTATAAATACAGTAAATATTAGAAGTCTACTGACCTACCTAAGCAAATCAACAGTCAGACAGTTTGAGTGTTGATTAATGAAGTATTTCTTTGTCCTCAGTAAAAGATTTTTTAATGGGTGGTCAATAGGATGAGACTGATATGACTTGTTAGCTGAGTTTACAGGCTCAGCTGCAAAGCATCCCATGATAACAGGTGAGAAAAGAAAAGAAGGCATTTTTGACTGTAGATGAAGACAACTGAAAGCTCGACCTGATTAACATGAGCAACTGAGAGAGACATTTCCCACTGTCATGGTTTAGAAATCAGAAATCCCTATTTAAATGACAGCTTTGAGGAGATTGAGTTTTCATATGCATAGACTCAGTATAGTTTAGAAAAGCAAAAGAATTGACCAAAGCAGATAAAGCCAAGAAGCCTGGCTGGCAAGAGAACAAGACATTGCATGAATCAAGAGCAAAGTTCTTTGCAAAATAAAGAAACTGAAAGGGAAACTACATCCTGATTTAGGCAAATTGTGGAAGTGAAAGGGATAAGGAGGAAAAGAAATACAATGCTGCTCAAATATTTGATGTTTCTATTCCAAGAACAAAATTCAAAATAAATTCAGTTTGATAACAATAAACATTTTTTAAAACATGTTTTATATTTTATTTGGAATTTTGGGATCAATCTGGGATCGAGAGTCATGGCATACAAAGCTAAAAAAAAAACAACAACATTTTAGAAGTTTGAGGGTTTTTTAAACTTAATGAGGAATCTCCGTTCTGAGAGTGCATTTCCTTTCTCCTCCTCTTACTATTTATTTTAAAGCAATAACAACATGAACAAAGTTTCCCTGTGTATCAATAATCTACAGAACCTCCTTTCTGAAAAAGCAAAAGTTACAGAGGTGTGCTACCAACCATTGCATTCAAGAAAATACTATTTCTAAATGCACACAGTCATTTCCCTTTGTTCTTCTGTTCAGAGAATTTCCCTGGTGCCTTTTTTTGCCTACTATAATAATGTGTTTTATAAATGAAGCCAAACCACACTTTCTTCCAGTATGAAATCTGAATTGAGATGACAATCAAATGTTCCTCTTACCTCGTTCTGGAGGTCTCGTATAATTTTGCTCTTCCTTTCCATTTAAGTCTTCAAAAAGTTAATCTACAATTTTAAAGAAATGTTGAGTGGGAGTTGTTGAGATGTAATTGTAAATACTAAATTTTTTTATGCCTTTAAAAGTTCTGGAAAGAAAACTAACCACCAAACCAAAAATTTCTGCTTACACATCAAATTGGTATAGGCCACAGTCAAATATTTGCTAAATGTACAAACAGTTAGCATACTTACTAGAAAACTTATAATCAAAAGAAGACAATTGCTGTACATCAATACACTTAACTTCTGTTTTGTACCAGTAGACAGTGTTTATTTTCACAAGGTAGTTCAATGTGATTGTCAAAGAACAAAGGATTTTTAAAACAATATTAACTGATTTTCTAACAAAAATATTTTCTCTTCTAAGAACCTATCTATCAGAGCAGGTTTCTAACACAGTTATTTTATGTGAATGCTACAGTGTTGGTCCTAATTAGACAAAGGCTGTGCTTCTAGACACACCTGTGGAATAAAGTGTGTTATACATGAAAGCATTCAAATATGGTCTTTAGATCCTACTTAAGTCAATGACTTGACTTGGAAAGTAGAAATTCCAGTCACAAGGCTTAAGACCAAATTTAATCAAACACAGGTTAAAAAACTATTGTTATAAATGAGTTTTTTCAGGACTGAGCTCTAATCAGCTTATGGAATACAATGGGAGGAAGGAGGACATAATTATATACAACTCAGATTAAAAGAACACATTTCGATTATTTTGAAGGAAGATGCTTTTGGATAGTTCAATCAGCAAAATACTCATCTCTACTTACCCATTGCCCCACGCTGTTGATACAAAACTCTACCCAAGTTCAAGGAAAACTGCAGTTGTTCTGACATTGCAACAGATTTGTTAAGAAAAACAAAACTCTTGTAAGAAACAGATTCAGATTATAGAGACATTGACCCAAAGGTTAATGGTTTGGATGTCCTGTAGATAAAAAAATGACACCAAATCTACATGATATGACAGCTGTTCTTAGAACCATATCCACACTCAAGCAGACATGTCAGTAATTTCAAAAACATCACCAAAATGACAGCACTGCCACCTGTATCAAAAGAGAAGTCAGAGAATGCTATCATCACTTGAGGCAGAAATGTAGGTGGAGGGTCCATGAGACTAGTGCCACCTGACATGTACAAAAAGAACTTCTTCTACAAATTCTTCCAAAGTTTTGTCCAAGTGCTTTGATTGTGAAAATACTGATTCCACATCCACCCACTGACTGAGAATGCTGCTTTATTCAGCACCTGCCTAGCAGTGACATCCACAAATACTGAAATTTAGTACATGTATACGTAATAAATATGAAGATTTTTCACAACAAAAAATAAAGGTCATAATCAAAATAATCAGATTAAGGTGAACAGGGAGAAACATGATACAGCTATTTGTTGCAGTTATTTTGTTTTCTGAGCTGTTCAAAGGAATTGCCAGCTATCTACCATTAAATACTGAAAAAATGAATATACTAACCTCCATTAAAGAGTGTTCCCTTTCTTAGACCTATCTCTCAGGAATATTAATATTCATTCAAGGCACTTCGCTTCTAGCTATGAATATATATGAAATAATTAAAGAGATGTGGTACCAAAAAATATTATCTCTACATAGCTTGGATCTTTTAGGGAAGAGACATTTAAGTCAGCCCAGTACTATAAATTTATCCAGTAATCTACATTAGTTAAATTTTGTTAATTACTAATCTCATAGTATTAGAAATAAGTTTGCAAACTTACATCATATATCACTGATATGGACATCTTACATAGTGCAAACATACTGTTTTAGCTTAGCTGAATAAAAAAACAAAAACAAAAACTAAAAACTATTTTTACATCACTTCATTTTTCAAAAATAATAGAAATATTATTTAGGAATTCATTAATTTTTGCCTTTATATTATAACAGCATTTCAAGGGTCTTCTACTAAGTCTCTAACAAATGAAGAACCACTTAGTCACAAAGTACAGATATGGAGTGATTTATATGACAGAGTACATAGTACATAGGAGGGATTCATATGACTTGTCTACTGGAGCCAATACAGGGCTCCAGTTAAGCCTTTTATCTGTTCCAGTAGCCAATAAAACTTTACTTATCCATTTAAGTGTGTATATAATGTGCATAGCTTCATGCTTTAAGGCAGATCAGTCTGTACCAGACCATTTGCATGATGCCTTTAGTAAGTCTCAAGGTCAAGACATAATACAATTTTCTAGAAGAGATGTAAAGATGCTACTTTCAGTCATCAAGTCCTGACAGTATAATAAGCAAGAACAGACATTTATACCCAGCTCTAAATTAATAGTGAAAAAAATAACATTCACCTCTTTCCACATGTTGTCTGCCTTTAATTGCTATCTGGCTGCAATTATGACAATACATAATGGAAATAAATTGTCCTAAGGCTGAACTTTTCAGTACTAAGCAAGGACACTGCTTCCATATCCTGGAGACAGTCATCCAAGATACTCACAGCTTTGTGTGTTTCAGAGCTCATTATGTTTATTAAAGACAACAGTTTCTATTCCTTTACTCACAGCAGTTGGTGACCTTGAAATGTTTAAATTTTCCCCCATCAAATAGAGAATGCTTTAGCAGATATTAGTGATCTAATTCTCAGAGTCAGACAATAGTAGTTATTCAGAAGAGGATGGAAAAATCCCAATATAACATCATTACTGCACAGCCAAGACTCAGCTATAAGCATATTCACTCACCTCCAGACTCCTTGTATCTTGCTCAGGACTAAAATGAGCAGTTAAGGTATAACTGAAATTCATTCATTAACACTTGACTATTTTTGGCCATATCTGGAAAATCTGACATACTCTGTTCATTTTCCTGGTCTAATTTTCAATTATAGTGTAAAAAATTGACTTCAAAAGCCAGAGAGAACTGTCTAAGCTATTATGTAAAACATAGAAAATATTCTTTCCTTTGGGCAAAAAGTCTTCTACAGAGTGATAAATACTTTTAAAAGCAAAGCTAAATAGACTTTCACCTATTAGTATTGCTAAGAAAAATGTAACTTCTAAGCTGCAAGTTAGAGTTTGATTAGTAAATGAAACTTTTGTCAAAGGAACACTTTGGACTTAATGAACAGTCATAAAAGCTTTTACTCGAAAAAAAATGTGTTTTTGAAGGGAAAAGAACATCAGCTCTTTTCACTGAAAATCTACCAAGTATGGGGATAATACTGAATCAAATTCCCCACATTCTGTTTGTTTTTTACTAGAAAAACCCTACTGATTTAAAAATACCCATATTGTTTATGGTTTATTTTTATAGGTCATACATAAAATGATACTTAATTCTCATAATGAACAGTGAGCAAAAAAAGGAAATTACACAGACGTATTTTCTCCTTTATTTTGACAGACAGTACTGTATTGCCAAACAATCCATTAGCATTATCTTCTTTAAAACTGCTAGCATGATATACCAACGGAATAGAAAAGGTAGACTAAGCTTACTCTACTTAGCCAAACACTTTTTGAATGTTTCCATGTTTCTTATCTTCTCCCTCATCCAGAGCCAGACAGCTCTTTATATAAGCTTTAATTGCAATTAATGGGAAATAAGTTTGCAAACTTGCTAAAAATGTAACCGTTTCTTAACATGCAAACAGCATGAAGTACAGCCAAGCAAAGAGTTTGTCTCCCAAAAGCTCTAAGAGCCTTTTAACCTAATAAAGACATGCAGACATACATATCAATACTTATTCTATTTATTCAAATTCACTGAAAAACCCCAAACAAACAAAGCAAGACACTTTCAAGTTACTTGTGCTATTTGCTCTGCGCATTTTTGTTAATAGAAGGGAAAATTAGTCCATTATCTCCAACTCTGTTGCTGGAAGAAGTGGCTATACTTCACATTTAGAGATAATAGTTCAATATTATTAATATTTT
Organism: Phylloscopus trochilus trochilus; assembly: GCA_016584745.2. Lineage (NCBI taxonomy): Eukaryota > Metazoa > Chordata > Aves > Passeriformes > Phylloscopidae > Phylloscopus > Phylloscopus trochilus. The sequence goes on from WQNJ02000001.1 coordinate 6,843,665, forward strand.
TTCACTGCACAAAATCTTTATACAAATTGCTTAGGTATTGGATGCTAAATGCAGAACAAAAAAACTTTGTTATCCTTCAATGATTGTTAAAGAGGACGTAATTTGGAATGATGTCTCACATATTTTATACGCACACTGTATAACTAAACCCAGTATGGTCCTTCTGAAATGTTTTTAGATGTAAAATAATCTACAGTTCTAGTGTGATACAATCTGTAGAGAAGCTCCTTCACAACCAAAGTCTTTCTGGAAGATTGTATTTGACCTTGAACTTTGCAATGCAGGTCTAGTCTAAAATTTAAACCATCCTTATCATAACTATTGTCTCTCTGCACATTTTATTATCCCAGACAAAACAGCTGAAACAACAGGCACAACTGTATCTGATATCTGCCATAAATTTTCTAGCAAAGACCTGTCCCAAGACAGAGTGCTGCTGCTCTTTGTCAGTGCTACAGATGAAGGACACAATCCAGAAGGGCAGCTGTAGAAGATATGTTGACAAAGGATGTTTGGACAAGAGGCGGCTCTTCAGAATGCTGTTTATTGTAGAGAAGATGTTACAGCAGTGTAGTGCTGTGTTATTTTATTTGCCTTTTAATTGTTAATGGTTTCTTCTATGTACTCTGGTTTAATTCCCAGTTTGGTCTATCCCACAGCTGTGTCCCCAGTTCTTTTATGTGTCAATCTCTGTTTCCCCCTGCCCCTGTCAATCCCGACTCAGTCCTCCCCTCCGCCTCTGGAAACTTCCAGGGAGGGTGTCAAGTGATTGGCCAGGATGTCAGGAGTCCCCCCTCATCCCAGTGGATTTGTCCCCTCTCCTGTCTCTCACCCCTGGAGCGACTCCCTGACCTTTCCTATTGATCCCTTCCCCCTGTTCTCCCCTGGTATTAAAGCAACAGTCAGGGGCAGTCGCTGCTTTGCCTGGGGAGAACCTCTCAGGTGAAGTGTCCCTCCCACAGGGGTTCCAATAAACCCTCACTGATAAACCTCCACAGAGTCCTCCTTCCATCATTCCTTGCTATAGGCACCTTGCTGCTGCTAAAAGAACCCACAGGATTTTCCCAGGTCAGCAGTGTTATAGACTATATTAATGATTTAGGTAATTTGTGTTAAATGTTATGGTTAATAATTAATATGTAGAAGATATTAAGCAATAACTGTAAGTTGCAGAAACTGCAGATAATTGTGATGGTTTGAGGCCAATTTGGGAGGAGAATTCCGAGGGAAAACCCTTCCCCCCCCCCCCCCCCCCCCCCCCTCCCAGCCGGTTCGGGAGAAAACTCGTTGGAGAGAGAAAGTGGAAAGAAACCTGTTTATTAAACCAGCAAAACACTCCCCCAGCGCAATAGATCAAACAATACCAGATGATGACTTATGGAAAGCAAAGTCCCTTTTATAGATGGTTTCTCCTCTCGGTTCTTTTCCGCAGTGGTGGATGTTGCTGCGAAGGGTAGCTCCCAGTGGATCCAGGTGTCGGCTCCCCCAGTGGCCCCCGCCGGGTCCTCGGTGTGGGGGAGGTTTGAACCGTTCCAAAAAACAGGTGGAAAAAAGGGAAAAAAGAAAAAAAGGGGAAAAAAAGGAAGGAAAAAAATTGCGAAGCTTTTCAGCCCTAACTAAGCTAAGCTGACTACAGCAAAAGCAAAGCGAAAAGAGAGCTGCAAGGAAAAAAAACAAAAACTGCATCTCCGCGCCGGTGACTCATATTCTCAAGGCCAGTCTGTGCAATTCCTGAAAACAACTTTGCACTTTCTCCCCGTTACTCTCAGATCCGACATAAACCAAACAGACGATTGGGGATACAGTGTAGCATCAACCCAGGACATTTTCCACCCCTTATCCCCATATCGTCAGCATATAACCAAAGCCAGTATACATTCTGCATCACACATTTATAAAATGTCCATTCATTCTCCCCACAAAGTGCAATACCCATCATATCCCTGTTACATCCCACACCAAGCCACTGAATCCAGGCCCCAGGCAGAGCTACAGGATTCTCCATTCTCTTATTTTGCTCACCCAAAACTCCCTCTTCCACTTACTCATACCTTCAATACCACTTACTCATACCTCCAGCACTTGCTCGTACCTTCGGCACTTGCTCATACCCTCTCACGTATACATTTCCTTCTATTTCATATTTGCATGGTTTAAGTTACAGATCATGGCAGTGACATCCAGCAAACAGTGATGGTTACATATGGTTCTCACCTAACAACCAGATCTTCCTGAGGCAGGCACCGTGTTGTCCCATCTCTTTGCATTATCCACCAGGTACAACCTGGTCCCTGAGCAAAGACAACTCCACGAATGGGTTTGTCTGTACGTGTGGCAGACTTAATCCACACTGTTTTTCCTAACAAACCCCGAATGTGCACCACTGGGACTTTATCTCCATCTACTGTATGCAGAGGTTCAGCCTGAGCAGGGCCTGCTCGGTTGGTGGAGCCTCGGGTGTTGACCAACCAGGTGGCCTTTGCCAAATGCTGCTCCCAATTTTTGAAAGACCCCCCACCCAATGCTTTCAGCTGGGTCTTTAACAATGCATTGTGCCTCTCCACTTTGCCTTGCTTCGGTGCCGTCCAGAATTGTAGCCTCGCCTGCAGCATCCCAAAGACGGACCAGCCAACTAATTATAGATTCACCAGGTTGGCGCCTGTAATCCTTTCTTAGGCCCCGAAGGTCTTTCAGAGAAAAGGAATCAATGTTGGCCTCTGGTCCTGTGCCAGATGCTTTGGCCTCTGATCTTGGTGAAGGTCCTTCTCCTAGGTCATCATCATCCACTGGTCGATCAGTTTTGTGGGTGTGCTTCTTTGCTGGAGCAACTGCCAGGGGCTTGGGCTTACTGTCTGGTTTAGGTGCCACCTCAGGCTCAGGTTCCAGCTTAGCTGCTGGCTTCATAACTGGGGGGCTGGCTGCAGACTGAGTGACTGGGGTAGCTGTTGATTTACATTCCTGCCCCCCTGCCTCTATCTGCTGCCCTACAGTATCCAGCAGCGCGCGATAGGCATATGCCAGGGCCCAGCTTACTGCAATGATCTTTTCCCTCTTAGAGTTATTATGATACTTCTATTTCAGGTATTTCCCCACCTCAGCTGGATTCCGAATTTGTTCACGTGGGAAGTCCCAGACTATGGGGTCAGAAAATTCCTTCAGGAGCTGGCCCATATCCTCCCATTCCCCACACCACTCAAACTTTCCTACGCCTGGGTCAGGGGTTTTCTCAGCCCCTCTAGAAATCTCAGCCCTCATTCTAGAGAAACTGCAGACTGTATAGAGGAAGCTAACCAGATTAAACAACAGAAAGATGGTTTCTTTAACACTTAGGGGAAACTGAGCATTCTGCAACACTGAGGTAACAGATGTAGAGGAGAAGAAGGAAATGAGAGATTCCAACACTTCATCCCCTGCCTCTCTTCCAACAAACAGGGTAAATAACCACAACCATGAACTATATATACCTGGAGTAGATTCCAGCACCTTTATAAACTTCCTACAAATCATTATCACCAAGCCAAGGCCAATAGCTACTCTAGTTCGTGCCCCTCTGTGGTAAAAACTACATATTAGGGACAATATCGGGGCTATTTCTGGATATGAGAATAAACCTAGGGACCACAAAGGTATTAGGACCTCAAAGAAGCCCAGGGACCCAAAACACATCAAGGCCCCCACCCCGACAGACAGGAAATCAAACAGCATAGCTACAAATTGCTCTATACCGGTACAAAGTACTTGCAACAAGAAATACAACCAGTGCAGGGTTTTTCCACTCTCTCTCTGTCGGCCTCGATTTCCCCCCGTACGGGCCACCAAGAAAGCTGTGATGGTTTGAGGCCAATTTGGGAGGAGAATTCCGAGGGAAAACCCTTCCCCCCCCCCCCCTCCCCTCTCCCAGCCGGTTCGGGAGAAAACTCGTTGGAGAGAGAAAGTGGAAAGAAACCTGTTTATTAAACCAGCAAAACACTCCCCCAGCGCAATAGATCAAACAATACCAGATGATGACTTATGGAAAGCAAAGTCCCTTTTATAGATGGTTTCTCCTCTCGGTTCTTTTCCGCAGTGGTGGATGTTGCTGCGAAGGGTAGCTCCCAGTGGATCCAGGTGTCGGCTCCCCCAGTGGCCCCCGCCGGGTCCTCGGTGTGGGGGAGGTTTGAACCGTTCCAAAAAACAGGTGGAAAAAAGGGAAAAAAAGAAAAAAAGGGGAAAAAAAGGAAGGAAAAAAATTGCGAAGCTTTTCAGCCCTAACTAAGCTAAGCTAACTACAGCAAAAGCAAAGCGAAAAGAGAGCTGCAAGGAAAAAAAAAAAAAAACTGCATCTCCGCGCCGGTGACTCATATTCTCAAGGCCAGTCTGTGCAATTCCTGAAAACAACTTTGCACTTTCTCCCCGTTACTCTCAGATCCGACATAAACCAAACAGACGATTGGGGATACAGTGTAGCATCAACCCAGGACAATAATGTAACGTAACTTTGTATCATGAGGCACAAAGAAAGGGAGAGAAGGGGAGTTATGGTGAAACCATGGTGACCACAGTGGACGGTTCCCAGGGACGTGCTGCGAGGAAGAGGAGAGACTTCATCCACCGACCACCGTGAGAGGGCAGAAGACCCCAGACTCCTGGAGTTAAAAGACTCAATTATGAACAAATATGGGAAAAACATGGACTGGGGAGGGACCAAGGGTTGTGCCTAAACCAAAAAGTTATAAAAATGGGAAACTACGGGGAAAGCTCTGAAAGCTGTGCGTGGAGCACGAGCTGAGACTTGTGCTCTCCGGCTTTCCCAGCGTGCTGCTTGCTTCCACTTCTCGCTTTAATAAAGGTTTATTTAATTAGCAATCAATTATTGGGTCTTTCATATTTCTCAGCAGCATAGGGGGCAGGACCAGCAGCACTGGCTAGCCAAAGCAGGCGGGAGAAGATGTCCCCTGGAGCTCCCACGGCTTCACAGCAGTAATGGGCCCTGGGTAACAGAGCCACCCCTAAAGCTGCCAGCTGCAGCTTATGGGCAAGCCAGAAGCCACGTTAGTTCTGGTTACAATGCGTTAAATAGTTTTCTTTGCCAAGCATCTTAATACATAACAACCAATCAGCATTGTACACAATACCTTTACCATTATCTACAGCCTATCATAACTACTATATTGAGCTAGTATGTTACAGTTTAAGCTTAAAGTTGTTTTTCTGTTTTCTTGCAGTGGAAAATTCTTAGACCTTTTTTCTACTTGCTACATCAGTATGCTTGTTTGCCTATGGTATCTTCTGCTTTTCCTAAGACCTATTTCTGCTTGCTAAAAACATCTTCTTTGATTGTGGTCAACATATCCTTTGCTCCAGCCATAAAGCCTCCTTCCAGCTCAAATTAACCTTTGCCTTCTTAACCTTTGTCCAGTAATGACTGGCTCAGCAATTCTTGACTTAGACATCTTTTATTCTTCTATATCAAAACTTGCTTCCATCTCTATCTATTCTGCTCTCAGGTTCCATATTTAGAGAGCCTTCTGCTAAGCATCTGTGAAACTTTCCTGTCAAACTTTCATCTTTCCAACAGGCAGTGCTCACTCCTGGTAAGATCCCCCAGGTCAGCTCTCGGTGTGATTGCTGCTCCAAAGGACAGGAATGTCTTTACATGCCCTTTCACTTCCCTCAAGCCTGAGCTCCTCCTTCTGCCCTCTGAAGATTGTTCCTACCCAGCAGCAGCTCCACTGGCTGCCCCCTACCAACCAGAGCTGTTACCCACCAACACTTCAGCAGCCACTAAGAACAGCAACTTTTTTGTTGCCTACAGTTCTTGGCTTCTCTAGTCTTAAAGGGTCAAAAAATGGCTATGCAAGCACTAGATATCTCTGATTCTGATTGATATCTCTGTTTCTGACGAATCATTTATGCAATGCTAGTGAAAAGCCTTGCCACACATTGCACAAAAAGACATGAATGCAAAGTCTAATGTATAGCTGCTGTGTCTCCTTTGTTCTTTTGTTTTGGTCAAGAGTCCTTGAGTAATTTCCCAGTTATTTTTCATTTAATTTGACTTAATTCATGTGAATTCTTACTTACACTTTTACATTGATCTAATAAAGAATACCTTCAGGCAGGTGTTACCTGTTGAATTTATACAGCAAATTAACATACATACATAAGCACTGTACTATGCCTCCTTGGCAAGTGCAGAAAAGAAATATGTATCTTGTACATGTACATCAAGATCTACTTCACCAAGTCCTATAATATAAAATGTGTCTTAATTGGATAAGTAGCAAGTTTCACAATTAATTAAATTAGAATTAAATTCAAACTCCCATCCTCTCGCTAGTCTTATACTAAAGTACTTAGACCTTCTTTCATAGATTTCACATTGTTTTTGGAAAAACATGGAAAACATAGAGAAACCAGGTATAAAATAACCTTGTATGTCAGTAGTAATATCTATCTCCATTTCTATTGCAATTTTCATCTGAGGATCCTGAGGCACTTTTTAAATATTCATTCAGTCTCACTGTATTGTTGAGCTTCACTATATACATTGTACTTTGAGGCATAAAGTAAATGTCACAAAGCAAGGACACAGTTCTGATTTCCTTAAAATTATTAGCAAGTTTAATATGCTATTAGTGGCAAGTATTGGAATATAGCTTGAGAATTCAGACTCTTTAACCATCTGCCACCACTCCAAGCCAGGTTCTGTTATACACTCAGAGGAGCTTTTCCTGGTTTCTGCACCAGGTGATATTTTGCTCACAGTTAACAGCAGATGTTGTTTTGTGTAGAACAAATCTTGTGCTCTGCAAAGTGCTAGACTGGGAACTAAATGTACACCAGGGACTGTTGTTCAAAAAAAAGCACTGTATAACAAACACAAACAAATCCATTCACTACATCTGGTATTTATGTAATCCACACCTGAATTAGTCTTGAGTGTCAAAATCTAATCAAGAGATTCAATAATGAAATATGTTTTCTACCTTCCATTTGTAGGACTAGAATTCGTTGTGCTGATAAAGTCAATAGGAATGCATTCAATGCACCTGAAAAAAATGTCAACTTTCAACTAGTATGTTCTGAGTACTTATCAGAGACAACTAGATACTCATTTTATTCTTATTCCAGAACTATATTGAAGAAGGTGATTCTCCCTCCTACTCTGGTTCCTGTGAAACCCCACCTGGAAAACTGTGTACAGTTCTGGTGTCCCCAGCATAGGAACCACATGGAACTGTCAGAGCAAGCTCAGAGGAGGGTGACAAAGCTGATGGGAGGACTGGAGCACATTCCCTGTGGAGACAGGCTGAAAGAGTTGTAGCTGCTCAGCCTGGAGAAGAGAAGGTTGCATGCAGACCTCAGAGCAACCTTCCAGTGTGTGAAGGGACCTACAGGGAAGCCAGAGAGAGACCCTCATCAGGAACTGCAGAGACAGGACAAGGAGTAATGGGTATGAACTGAAAGAGGGGAAACTTAGGTTAGGTATTAAGAAGTAACCATGCACTGTGAGGGAGGTGAGGCACTGGAACAGGTGGCCTGGGGAGGCTGTGGATACCCAGCCCTGACAGTGTGCAAAGCCACGTTCAATGAGGCCTTGAGCAACCTGGTCCAGTGGGAGATGTCCCTGCCCACGGCAGGGGAGGCTGGGATTAGATGTTCTTTAGGGTCCATTCCAACCCCTTAGCACTCTATGACTCTAGGATTCAATACAGAGAATTTATAGACTGTCTCAGTACAAAAGGATCTTAAAACAAGAAAGATCAACAAAATATGCTACCCTTTTCAAACTCAATACAGCTTTCAGATTGCTTCTTTTCTCTCCTGAAGAGGATAAAAGTTCTTTTTTTTCTCTAGACAAAAATATGAGTACCAAAAATACACTGATTATATGTTGTGTGGTACACATGAACAAAAAGCATCTTTACTCCTCAAACTTTTGAGCAACAAAGGGAGAAAATGTGTTTTCAAAAATCACAGTAACTGAAAGAAACCTGCAAAAGAAATAGTTTGGTCCACAATCTATGCTGTTTCTAATTAGAAGGTAGCAAAACATACACTCTCACATTTTGTTCACCAAGGGCATAAAGCCACATACAAATCATAGTCACACAAAATAAGGCATTGTAAATATTTGCTGAATTTAATAATTACATTTAAACCTCTGTCTTGGACAATTCCTTGCTTTGTGACCCTGGAAGACAGCAAAACCTTAGTAAATAAATCAGTAGTTATCCAATATGAAATATAAAATAGATCTATAAACACTTTTAGCAGGTTGTTTCCAAGTCCAGAGTTCAAATCACAAAACACAGGTTTGAAGGAACCTCTGGAGATTCTCTAGTCAATTCATGCTCAGTTGTGTCCATGTTATAGGAGTATTACTTAACAAAACAGTAATACACTTTCATCTTAGTAAACATGATTCTACTTTTTTTTTTCCTACTGTAGCAAAATGTGTCTATTTATGCTCTAAAACTTTACACTGCTACGTGAAAATCAAAACAACTGTGCAGTTTGTCCAGAAACAGAATTTCAAGAAAGCAGGAAACCTTAATGGGACTTAATAATATCACTTCTACAGTGATAATTAGTTCTACTATGGTCTAAATCAGACACTCTACTATCTATTTTGTTGCTGAAAATCCATAGTAATTCCTAAAAAAAAAATCAATGGATATATACAGTGTATATTAATACAGATAAGATGTGAGGGTCCATAAAGATCATTCACCAGAGAGAGGACTTCGGCCTTATTTTCCTGTCTAAAGTCTCCAAAAGTGTATAAACATCCCCAATTCCACAGAAATGAGGGAAGACTGGAATCTTAATATTTTAGAACATTACATTTTTTCCAGCTCCTTTCTTCTGAAGCTTGCAGAGTACTAACATATAGGTGAAATCCATTATTTTCTTGCAAAGTTTTTTGAGCCAATAAATTCTCAAGGCAAGATTAAGAAACAACAGAAAAATAACAAAAATAAGGAAAGAAAGAATCACTCACAGTGGCCTGCTGCTTCTCTGCTTTCTCAGCTGCCTCATTAAGCTGCTTTTGAAAGGCTTCCTGGAGAGATTTCATTTCCCTAGTTCATTAAAAACACAGAACACAAACACAAGTTTCCATTACGAAATAATTCTTCAGATTCAAAAAAAAAAAGAACCTTTAATTATTCAGAGTAGCAAACATATGCACTTTGTGTATGAGTCTCACAAAATCATCATGACTCCATGAAGTCTAGTTCCAAAGCAAAACAAAAATTATCTACGATGCAAACTGGCCACTCTTTGTATCTACTGAATGGCCTGCTGTGCAAAACATCTGCGAGTGCATGACTTCTAACAAAAAGGACTGGCACCAAAGAAGTGAGGGAAGTAGGCAAGTGAAAATGCACTGACGTGGAGACATGCTATTATCAGTAAGAACTAGTTCATATCTGCTTTCAAATAAACAAATAAATCATGCTCTGATAGAACTCAACCTCATGTGGCATCTTTCTAGAGACAAGCAACAAAAAATTCAGTAGAAGATTCTGGCATAAAAAGAAAAAAGAAGAGGATAATGGCTTGGATTGGGCTTCATTTGAATCAAGTGAAAACTCTTTGCATTACTGATTCACTCAAAAATTTTCTCCAAATTGCAAAAATTTTCTACTCACAGCATATGACACAATTTGGAGTTGCAGCAAAGTAGTAAAATATCATATTTCCTAACAGCTGTGGAGCTTTTGGAGGGTTGCTGCTTTTATGGATAAACTCTCAACAAACATCAAGTCAAAACTGGATTTACACACAGTAACAGATAATAATTTCACCCTGTGAAAACTGAACTGAATGGAAACCACTTATTTTTAAAAGAACTTGCTACCTGCTGGATCATCTTTCTTTTTAGCTGATAACCCCTGCTACTTTCAGCAACACGAGGACAGAACTAGTGATTGAGCAGCATGAAAACAAAATTCCATCAGCACTAACAGATGCCATCATTTCAAAGTGTTGATGATGCACAGAAAGAGTAAAACTGGGGGTATTACACTAAGTGACCAAGTTTTACTTGCAGCTTGGGAATTAGGGAAGAATTTGCAAAAAACGAATTCTAAAAAAATCTATTTTGAAATCAGTAGAATATTCACTTACCAAAGCTGAGCTTCTAGTAACTCTACACTTTACTGGATCATCCAGCATTGTAGAGCATAATCAAAGTCGTGCTCAGACCAAATGCAGCTCATGTTTGCTCAAAGAAAGATCATAACATCCATGATCATTCATTTCATGATCATCAATTCAATTTTGAATTCTGGCTTCAATGCAATAGATTTAAGTGTAATAATGTGCTCACTTTTCTTCATTTACTGCAGCTAAAACATAGCTTGAGGACTGTGGCAAAGAAACTGTGACCTTTCCATAGTGAAATTCTATGAGAAGATTCCCTGACACATTTTTAATACCTCTTTCATATGTTGAACTTTTACACCTCTCTGGAAAAGAAATCTAGTAAGTCTGTAAACAGCTGGCAACAGGAGTAGCCCCAAAGCATTTCCTTGCAGTATACCGTAAAAACCTTTCATTTTCTGAACGATGGAGTGGGCTGCTCAGCAGGAGATTGCACTGATCCACTCCTTATTTCTGGGAACTGCTTTTGTACAGTACACTCAATGTCTGGATGCCTTAGAAGCAAAAGTCAACGTGTAGTTTTGGGTGGATCTTAAGATACTGCAAATGGTGATTAGGAAGAATATTTGAACTATGTAATAAAATTTTCTTTTAGCAGACTCAGTTTTTCTGTCTGCAACTAAGATCTATTTACTAAACATTCCATTGACACTTTCAATCAATTCATGTCTCAATTTCATAAAGCAAAGTTGCACAACAATCCAACCACCACAAAACTGCAGTCGTGTACGATGAAGGATTTCGTCTGTGTGAAGGGAACCTGTAATGCTGAGATGTGCACCTTCAGCCACACCCAAGATACCTGAGTGTTTAATTAGGGCATTAGCTAAAGTCTTTCCTTTGTAATTTAATATACTTGCCTGGAATACCTGAAAGATTATTATGTATCACAGTAAAAATAAGAAATTCTACTGGCATTGTATTGTGGACTTTATGTGTTGGGTATTTAAGACACGAAGGTCATTTTCTCACCAGGTTTCTGTGTAGCAACACAATTTCATGTGTACTTCCATGTGTACTTCTACAGTGAATGTGGATGTAAGATGAACATGGAATTAAATTATTGCATTTTTAACAATTGTGGTAGGGTGACTTTATGCCGCTCGTATCCCCAATCGTCTGTTCTGTTTGTGCTGTATATTCAGTTCTGTACCTTTGAAACTTTTCTGGGAGCGAAGGGGGAGAAAGCAGCAGCGCGCAGTTTGTTTTGGGAAAAACTGCCTGACTCCCCCACGTCTCCTCTCCAGCGTTCGTCTGAGCTACGGACAGCGGTGGGACAGAGATCTCCTGTGCTTTTAGTTAGTTTAGCTAGCTAGGGCAGAGAAGACTCCCTGGACTGTTTTATTTTTCCTCTCTTTTCCCTGGGACTGTTTAAATTTGCTCTGGACTGACAAACCCAGAGGAGCAGCGAGGGCTGGCACCTGCGGCCCGCCGGGCCTGGCCCTGCAGAGGGAGTGGGGCTGGTGAGAGACTGAGTTAGCTGAGCTGCACCCAGGGCAGGGACTGTCTCTGTTTGCCATCTCTCTGCAGAGCGGCGAGAGGTTTTATTGTTTCATACTATTAATTCTTTGCATTTGTGGGCATTTTGTTTGTTAAATAAATAGTTTTTTCCATTTTTCTCTGAGGAAGTTCTTTTCCTGGACCAGCTGGGGGGAGGGGCCGTTTGGGTTTGCTTTTTCAAAGGAACCCCTTCGGAGGTTCCCTCTCAATTTTGCCGTAAACTAGGACATATATTTATTTGGCGCCCATCCGTGGGGCTTGAGAGAGTGGAAAAACCTTACATTGACTGCATTTGTGGTTTTACTTTGTGTGGGGATAGAGTATTGAGTAGATATGTTGCTCATTGAATTCCTAATATCTCTTGGGATGGAGTCCTTTCTGTGTTTCTGTTCCCTAGGCTTTTTTGAGGTTTTAATACCTCTCTGGTCCCTAGGTTTGTTTTCTTATTCAGCAATAGCTCCAATGTTGTCTCTAACACGTAGCTTTTACACTAGAGGTGCACGAGTTAGGATTGCTATTGTCCTGGGTTTAGCAATCATGATTTATAGGAAGCTTATACAGGTACTGGAGTTTGTGCCTGGTATGTTTGGTTTATGGCTTCTTCGTCCTACCCTGCATCCTAGTTCCAATAGCATGTTTTGGGAATTTATTAATAATTGCACCCAGTTTGTTAGAGGGGATGAAGCTTTTCAGTAGTTTCTTTGTTCGTTCTCTTTTGAACCAGTTACATCACTTTTAGAGAATGTTCAGTGTCCCCTGACTGTTAAAGAAACCACTTTCCTGGTATTTAATCTGGTAGGCTTCCTCTATATGTTCTACAGCTTGTCTAGAATGAGGTCTGAGTTCTCCAGAGGGGCTAATGAGACTGCTGACCTAGAAGTAGACCCAGGTGTGAAAAATCCTGAATGGTGTGGAAAATGGGAGAGAATGGGCCAAACCTTGAAAGAATTTTCTGATCCCCCAGCTTGGGAATTTTCACACGAACAAATTCAGAACCCAGACAAAGTGGGGAAATATCTGGAGGAGAACTGCCATGATAATTCTAAAGAGAAAAGGCTCATTGCAATAAGCTGGGCCCTGGCATATGCTTATCGTACACTGCTAGATACTGTAGGGCAGCAGATAGAGGCAGGGGGGATAAATCAGCAGCTACCCCAGTCACTCGGGCTGCAGCCAATACTGTAGCTACTCAGACAGCAGCTAAACCAGAAAGTGAACCTAAGACACTGGCAGTCGCCCCAGCAAAGAAGCGCACATACAAAACTGATCGACCAGTGGATGATGATCCAGGTGAAGGACCCTCAGTGCCTCCCAACACCCAACCGACTGACACCCAATCAGACGCTGAACCAACTGATACACAATCAGAAACTGAACAGACTGACATAAAATTAGAAGCCCAACCAATCAGCAGCAGATCACAAGCCCAACCAACTGGCAGAAGACCAGAAGCTACTATTGAGTCCTTTTCCCTGAAGGACCTTCGAGGCCTAAGAAAGGATTACACTCGACGACCTGATGAATCTATAATCAGTTGGTTAGTCCGTCTTTGGGATGCTGCAGGTGAGGCTACAATTCTGGACGGCACTGAAGCAAGGCATCTGGGATCCCTGTCACAAGATCCAGTTATTGACCAAGGAATGATGAGACAGGCTAATCCACGCAGTCTTTGGGAACAGGTCCTGGGAAGTGTGGAACAAAGATATCTGTGTGCAGACGATCTCTATATGCAGCAAACCCAGTGGAAGACCATAGAACAAGGGATTCAACGCTTACGAGAAATGGCAGTGGCAGAGATTGTCTTCTCACATGACCTAAACACTAGGAACCCAGACCTGGTACCGTGCACACCCATGATGTGGTGAAAACTGGTACGACTTGGGCCACAAGAATACTCATCTGCTTTAGCAATAATGAAGCAAGATGACACGAGGGAGACTGTGCGGGATATGGCGAAGAAGCTCCGAGCTGTGATGCTCAGATGCTGTGCATGGCCCGACACATGCCAGAATTGCAGCTCTAGAAACGCGTATGCAGACATTAGAAGACAAGATAGAGGAGAACCACAAACAACTCAGAGAGGACATTCTCCAAACCTCTGCAGTACAAGTCAGAGGTTCTGGTACCAAGCGCAGACATTCTCCAGATTGGGAAAAAAGGGGTATCCCACAAACTAAGCTGTGGTCCTTTCTGCATGATTCTGGGGAAGACATGAGGAAATGGGATGGAAAATCTACTGACGATTTGGCACAACGGCTGCATGAATTGTTGGAAGGCAAGACTCAGAGAGGTAGTTTCACCAAGAGGGAAGTAGCTCCAGTTACCCAGGGAAAGACGGATAACCAGGCTTAGAGGGGCCCTGCCTTTAGCCAGGTAGAGGCTAGGGAAAACTGTGTTTTTTGGACTGTGTGGATTCGTTGGCCTGGCACATCTGAACCACAAGAATATGAGGCTTTGGTTGACACTGGTGCTCAGTGCACAATAATCCCATCAAGACATGTGGGGGAAGAATCTGTTTCTATTGCTGGTGTGACAGGGGGATCACAGGATTTTACTTTGGTGGAAGCCGATGTGAGCCTGACTAGAAACGAGTGGAAGAAACACCCTATTGTGACAGGCCCAGAGGCCCCATGCATTTTGGGCATAGACTTCCTCCAAAATGGGTATTTCAAAGACTCAAAGGGACTCAGGTGGGCATTCAGGACAGCGGCTGTAGAGACAGAAGGTGTTAAGCAGTTGAACACTTTGCCTGGGCTATCAGAGAACCCATCTGCAGTAGGACTTCTGAAGGGGGAAGAGCAACGAGTACCAATGGCCACTTTGACAGTGCATCGCCGACAGTACAGAACCACTCGAGATGCTGTGATTCCCATCCACAAGATGATCCGTGAGCTGGAGAGCCAAGGGGTGGTCAGCAAAACCCACTCACCCTTCAACAGCCCCATTTGGCCTGTGCGCAAGTCTGACAGAGATTGGAGATTGACTGTGGACTATCGTGCATTGAATGAAGTGACACCACCACTGAGCGCTGCCGTACCGGACATGCTGGAACTCCAGTATGAGCTGGAGTCCAAGGCAGCGAGGTGGTACGCGACCATCGACATTGCCTATGCGTTTTTCTCCATCCCTCTGGCTGCAGAATGCAGGCCCCAGTTTGCCTTCACATGGAGAGGTGTGCAGTACACCTGGAACCGACTGCCCCAGGGGTGGAAGCACAGCCCCACCATCTGCCATGGACTCATTCAAGTGCATTAGAAAAGGGTGAGGCTCCAGAACATCTGCAGTACATTGATGACATCATTGAATGGAGGAAACACTGCAACTGAAGTGTTTGAGAAAGGAGAGAAGATCATCCAGATTCTCCTGAAAGCTGGTTTTGCTATCAAGAAGAGCAAAGTTAAGGGACCTGCTCGAGAGATCCAGTTCTTGGGAATAAAGTGGGAAGATGGGCGGTGCCAGATTCCCACCGATGTCATTAACAAGATCGCAGCAATGTCTCCACCGACCAACAAGAAGGAAACACAAGCTTTCCTAGGTGCCATAGGCTTTTGGAGGATGCACATCCCTGAGTACAGCCAGATTGTGAGCCCTCTCTACCTGGTTACTCGTAAGAAGAACAATTTCCACTGGGGCCACGAACAGCAACACTCCTTTGCCCAGATCAAGCAGGAGATCGCTCATGCAGTAGCCCTTGGCCCAGTTAGGACAGAACCAGACGTGAAGAACGTGCTCTACTCTGCAGCCGGGAGTCATGGTCTGTCCTGGAGCCTGTGGCAGAAGGTGCCTGGTGAGATGCGTGGCCGATCACTGGGATTCTGGAGTCGAAGCTACAGAGGGTCTGAAGCCAACTACACTCCAACAGAAAAGGAAATTTTAGCAGCCTATGAAGGAATTCAAGCTGCCTCAGAGGTAATAGGCACTGAAGCACAACTCTTCTTGGCACCCCGACTACCGGTGCTGGGGTGGATGTTCAAAGCAGAGGTTCCCGCTACCCACCACGCGACCAATGCCACATGGAGTAAGTGGATTTCTCTTATCGCACAGCACGCCCGTATTGGAAAACTGAATCGTCCTGGGATTTTGGAAATAATTACAAACTGGCCTGAGGTGAACACTTTAGTCTCATTGATGAACAGGAACAGGAGCAAGTAACCCGAGCTGAAGAAGCTCCACTGTATAACCAACTTCCAGCAGAAGAAACACGCTACGCTCTTTTCACTGATGGTTCCTGTCGCATCATAGGGATGAACCGGAAGTGGAAAGCAGCTGTATGGAGCCCCACACGACAGGTTGCACAAGCCACTGAAAGAGAAGGTGGGTCAAGCCAGCTTGCCGAACTCAAAGCTGTTCAATTGGCCCTGGACATTGCTGAAAGAGAGAAGTGGCCAAAGCTCTACCTCTACACTGATTCGTGGATGGTAGCTAATGCTCTGTGGGGCTGGCTGGAGAGGTGGAAAAAAGCCAACTGGCAACATAGGGGAAAACCAGTCTGGGCTGCTGATGAGTGGAAGGACATCGCCACCAGAGTAGGGAAACTACCTGTGAAAGTTCGTCATGTAGACGCCCATGTTCCCAAGAGTTGGGCTAAGAAGGAACACCGAAACAACAAGCAGGTAGATCAGGCTGCAAAAATAGAAGTATCAAAGATAGACTTAGATTGGCAACACAAGGGAGAGTTGTTCCTAGCTCAGTGGGCCCATGATGCCTCAGGTCATCAGGGCAGAGATGCCACCTATAAGTGGGCACGGGACCGAGGGGTGGATCTAACCATGGACAGTATTTCTCAGGTTATCCATGACTGTGAGACGTGTGCTGCCATCAAGCAGGCCAAGCGGGTGAAGCCCCTCTGGTACGGTGGACGGTGGTCCACGTACAAGTATGGGGAGGCCTGGCAGATTGACTACATCACCCTGTCCCAGACCCGCCAAGGTAAGCGCTACGTGCTGAACATGGTGGAAGCCACCACTGGGTGGCTGGAGACCTACCCTGTGCCTCATGCCACTGCCCAGAACACCATCCTGGGCCTGGAAAAACAAGTCCTGTGGAGACATGGCACCCCTGAGAGAATCGAGTCAGACAACGGGACACATTTCATGAAAAGCCTTATAAACACGTGGGCTAGGGAACATGGCATTGAGTGGGTGTACCATATCCCCTACCATGCACCAGCTGCAGGCAAAGTGGAGAGGTGCAATGGGCTGTTAAAAACCACCTTGAAGGTATTAGGTGGAGGATCTTTCAAAAATTGGGAGCAACACTTAGCAAAGGCCACCTGGTTAGTTAACACCCGAGGTTCCACCAACAGAGCAGGCCCAGCCCAGTCTGAGCTCCTATCTACAGTAGAAGGAGATAAAGTCCCAGTGGTACATGTGACAGGTTTGTTAGGGAAGACAGTTTGGATTAAATCTGCCTCAAGTACAGACAAACCCATCCGTGGGATTGTTTTTGCTCAGGGACCAGGTTGCACGTGGTGGATAATGCAGAAAGATGGAACAACACGATGCGTACCTCAGGGAGATCTGATTGTTGGGTGAAGACTATGAGTAAATATCATTTACTCACAGTCTGGATGTTACTACCATTTTCTGTATATAGCTGTATATATATATATATGTATAAGGCATGTGTATGTAGAGTTAGAATTTTAGTTTTAGTAGTAAGTTGACGATATGGGGATAAGGGGTGAAATGTGGTAGGGTGACTTTATGCCGCTCGTATCCCCAATCGTCTGTTCTGTTTGTGCTGTATATTCAGTTCTGTACCTTTGAAACTTTTCTGGGAGCGAAGGGGGAGAAAGCAGCAGCGCGCAGTTTGTTTTGAGAAACGGCCTGACTCCCCCACGTCTCCTCTCCAGCATTCGTCTGAGATACGGACAGCGGTGGGACAGAGATCTCCTGTGCTTTTAGTTAGTTTAGCTAGCTAGGGCAGAGAAGACTCCCTGGACTGTTTTATTTTTCCTCTCTTTTCCCTGGGACTGTTTAAATTTGCTCTGGACTGACAAACCCAGAGGAGCAGCGAGGGCTGGCACCTGCGGCCCGCCGGGCCTGGCCCTGCAGAGGGAGTGGGGCTGGTGAGAGACTGAGTTAGCTGAGCTGCACCCAGGGCAGGGACTGTCTCTGTTTGCCATCTCTCTGCAGAGCTGCGAGAGGTTTTATTGTTTCATACTATTAATTCTTTGCATTTGTGGGCATTTTGTTTGTTAAATAAATAGTTTTTTCCATTTTTCTCTGAGGAAGTTCTTTTCCTGGACCAGCTGGGGGGAGGGGCCGTTTGGGTTTGCTTTTTCAAAGGAACCCCTTCGGAGGTTCCCTCTCAATTTTGCCCTAAACCAGGACATGGAAGGACAAGGAAGCATGAACTTAATCAAGTTTCTTACTAAACATTTTTCCTCGGGAAAAATATGAAGTATAGATGCACTCATTATACACTGTTTTTCCAGCAAAGTGGTCACTATATCAGTTATGTTTTCTTGCTATTAAAATTATATTGATGTTGCTATTTGCTGGACTGAATTTCAAGAATTAAGAGACACAGAATGATGAGACTTCCTTGCAATGAAGCACTAGAAAAATTGAGGCTAAGCACTAGGCTGCTTCCCAGCCATGGGAACTTATTTTTTAAGTGCTCAATGAATCATTTGAAATTAATACTTCTTCCTCCTCCTAATTCCACTCATCACAAATACCCAGTGCAAGTATTCCTGTTTGCACATGGACTAGTGATTCTGAGTGTCTACACACACAAACATTTAATTAAGAAGTTTGAAAAGATGTCATCATCTCCAAACTTAGAGATTCAGACACTTTAGTGATTTAATTTTCTAAAAATTCTGAATTTATTTTTTAAAGAATACTTCATGGCTAAATCTTCCCTTAAAATTCACAATGCCTTTCTTTAGCAGATATCTCACCATCCCATTTTAATACATTTTCCTATCATATGTTCAGTATCAGCAAATCCATAATTTGTTTTAAAAAGAGGATTCCCTGCCTTTATTTTACTGTTACAATCAGTGGACTCTGGAATGCAGCAGTGTTTATCCATACAGTAAAAGGAAAGGTGGAATTTGCTAGTCTGACAGTTTTTAGTCAGGAAATAGAAAGAAAAGGAAGTGAGGGTCTTACCTTTGGTTTTGGCCCAGCTCCAGAAGTTTCTGCACATCAGATTTCATTGATGCTTCATCATTTTTTAAAGACTGATAATAAAAAAAAAAACCTCTATTAAAGAGATCCTTTTTATTATAAATCTGTGAAAGCATTTGGCACTCCTTCATAAGAAACTTTTTTTTTTTTGTAATTAAAAAGACACCAATAAGACAATGTTGAGGTAAGTAATCCTATAGAAACTGAGACAGAGTCTGACCTGGAGGTTTATTTTAATTCCCTGAAGTTCTTTAGAAGTCTTTAACAGTTGATAAAGTATGTTGCTCCTTTCCTTAAAGACTTCTTTCAGCTGTCTTTCCAGTTCTTCATAGCCCTGTCTAACACAAAGAATTAAAGCATGAGATCATCCTAAAACATTAATCAATGCACCTGAAAACATATCTTAGTTTATCTTGATTTCTAAATAACCAAAATTTAGTCTCACATGCATTTGATAAGCATTCTTAAGGAGGTTTCACATATGTCAGTTTTCCACATCAGCATGCCAACAGCCTGAAGCTGTGTTATTGTATGAGAAGCACAGTGTATTTCCTGTTAGCTGATGTTAGATTAACAAAAATTAAATATTTTCACCACAGCACAGTAACTTCATTGCATATTTGAAAACACATCAGTTACAAAACATATCTTTACAAATACAGAAATTTTGTCCTGATGAATACAAGCACCCTTGTCTGAATTTAACTAACAAGGTGATCTATTCAAGTAAGAAAAACTGTAAACCAATTGAAGCAGATGTTAGAAGATTCAATCAGAAAAATTCTACTGAAGCTGGAGAAGATTTAAGAGGAAAGAGCACGTTATCCATATCTAGGTACCAGTCAGAAATGTAGCAAATGGGTTTTTAAAGAGGATGGCATCATCCTTCACCATGTAGACAAAAGTCAGAGACATATTTCTTAATAAACAGTTTTACTTTTTTTTTTTCACTTTCACCCACCGGTATTCATTTCTCATTGGCAAAAAAAGGGATTACCAAAACCCTTCCCTTTAGAGGAAACACTCCTTCCAGAGCATTTTCTTGTAAAATTGGTCTCTAAACCAAGACACTCCTTCAACAAACATGCAAGACTTTACTTTTAAGCTCCTCTTTTTAAAAAACCCTTTGTGCCCTAATTATAGTTATTAGTTTAGGGAATTCTACTGTAAATTCTTGGAAAATTAGGTAATTTGATAAGAAGGTAACAAATTGTAACAAATAATGCTTACAAAGTACCCTTGCAAAATGCATTATCACCTAGGTGTTTATAAAGAAATCTCTTGAAAGTATACTTGTTAGTGGGAGTGGGCACATGAATCTGGTTTATATTTAAGTGAGAAAAAGATTAATCATAACTCTACGTCAACATAGATGGAAGCTGAACATAAGAATCTTTAAAATTGTACAATAACCAAACAAGATGGAAATAATCTGTAATACAACAGAGCACTGCAACACTGATTTTCCTGTGTTTCTAAATAGGAACATTTTAAATCTAGAAAATCCATGAAATTTTTTATTAATTAAAACCCAAAATGATCAGGTTATCTAGAGGAAGTACACTACATATAATTACTGCATATATGTGTGTGTATATATATATATATAATGTATTATAATGGTATCCAACCTGAGTTTAAAGTACTTCTACCTGATTTAAGTCAATTCTGCATAAACTATTACACTCGGGGAAAGTCATAGAAGTATTAAGCTGAACACTATATATGCTGCTGATGAAATCCAGCCTTTGTCAGATACAACTATTTTTCACACACAAAAGACACTTAAATTATGTATTTTGTATTTGGGTATTACCAGAACACTGTGTTTCACACTGTGGTGGGGGGAGAGGGGGAAGTAAGGACAGGGAAAAAAACAAACCCCACTTGCAAATTTTGGTTAGGCAACTCAACAGGATATTTTACATCTGCACACTCCAGATTTGCACAAAAGAACCTTCTTTCAAGCCCTTTGTCCTTCATTCATTTTCCTTTCTTAGAATATGCTGACATTTTGAATTCAAAAGCCCACAGCTGTACTGAGTGCAGCAGGTGTCAGGCAGTCTCCTCTCGCCGTGTAGGTGCTTCTGTTTTGTGTTCGCAGCGTGCAGAGAAGCCCTTGTGATTGCTGCTGCTTCCAGCAAGCCAAAAGGCTTTTGCAGCAACTTTCCTGCCTTTTCCACAACAGGATCAATGTCTAGCTGATTTACAGTTGCCTCTGCGTAGAGCAGCTAGAGGAGCAGCTCTGCCGGCTTTCCTGTGCTTCTGCATAGCAGAGCTGTCAAGAACGAGAAGCTGCGTTTTGCCGAGAACGCAGCGCTTCGCAGAACGGCAGCCATCGGCGTCCTGGGTACAGCCGCAGCTTGTGCGGAGAAGCGAAAGAGAGCCGGGGAAGAATGTGGAAAGCCGAACTCGGTCGCTGCAAGCCGGTGCTGGCGAACAGCTTCTGGTCACCTTGTAGAAACTCTCCCAGCACAGTGCAGAGTCCCCGTGGCTAGTTCCTTGAAATACATGCCCTGGCAGCAGCCCAGAGCTGTACTGAGTGCAGCAGGTGTCAGGCAGTCTCCTCTCGCCGTGTAGGTGCTTCTGTTTTGTGTTTGCAGCGTGCAGAGAAGCCCTTGTGCTTGCTGCTGCTTCCAGCAAGCCAAAATGTTTTTTCAGCAACTTTCCTGCCTTTTCCACAACAGGATCAATGTCTAGCTGATTTACAGTTGCCACTGCGTTGAGCAGCTGGAGGAGCAGCTC
The DNA here is from genome assembly GCA_016584745.2 of Phylloscopus trochilus trochilus. Taxonomy (NCBI): domain Eukaryota; kingdom Metazoa; phylum Chordata; class Aves; order Passeriformes; family Phylloscopidae; genus Phylloscopus; species Phylloscopus trochilus. The sequence goes on from WQNJ02000001.1 coordinate 6,865,204, forward strand.
TGCCAGCTTTCCTGTGCTTCTGCATAGCAGAGCTGTCAAGAACGAGAAGCTGTGTTTTGCCGAGAAAGCAGCGCTTCGCGGAACCGCAGCCATCGGCGTCTTGGGTTTAGCCGCAGCATGTACGGAGAAGCGAAAGAGAGCCGGGGAAGAACGTGGAAAGCCGAACTCCGTCGCTGAAAGCGGGTGCTGGCGATCAGCTTCTGGTCACCTTGTAGAAACTCTCCCAGCACAGTGCAGAGTCCCCGTGGCTAGTTCCTTGAAATATATGCCCTGGCAGCAGCCCAGAGCTGTACTGAGTGCAGCAGGTGTCAGGCAGTCTCCTCTCGCCGTGTAGGTGCTTCTGTTTTGTGTTCGCAGCGTGCAGAGAAGCCGTCGTGCTCGCTGCTGCTTCCAGCAAGCCAAAACGCTTTTGCAGCAACTTTCCTGCCTTTTCCACAACAGGATCAATGTCTAGCTGATTTACAGTTGCCTCTGCGTAGAGCAGCTAGAGGAGCAGCTCTGCCGGCTTTCCTGTGCTTCTGCATAGCAGAGCTGTCAAGAACGAGAAGCTGTGTTTTGCCGAGAAAGCAGCGCTTCGCGGAACCGCAGCCATCGGCGTCTTGGCTTCAGCCGCAGCTTGTACGGAGAAGCGAAAGAGAGCCGGGGAAGAACGTGGAAAGCCGAACTCCGTCGCTGCAAGCCGGTGCTGGCGAACAGCTTCTGGTCACCTTGTAGAAACTCTCCCAGCACAGTGCAGAGTCCCCGTGGCTAGTTCCTTGAAATACATGCCCTGGCAGCAGCCCAGAGCTGTACTGAGTGCAGCAGGTGTCAGGCAGTCTCCTCTCGCCGTGTAGGTGCTTCTGTTTTGTGTTTGCAGCGTGCAGAGAAGCCCTTGTGCTTGCTGCTGCTTCCAGCAAGCCAAAACGCTTTTGCAGCAACTTTCCTGCCTTTTCCACAACAGGATCAATGTCTAGCTGATTTACAGTTGCCTGTGCGTAGAGCATCTAGAGGAGCAGCTCTGCCAGCTTTCCTGTGCTTCTGCATAGCAGAGCTGTCAAGAACGAGAAGCTGTGTTTTGCCGAGAAAGCAGCGCTTCGCGGAACCGCAGCCATCGGCGTCTTTGGTTCAGCCGCAGCTTGTACGGAGAAGCGAAAGAGAGCCGGGGAAGAACGTGGAAAGCCGAACTATGTCGCTGCAAGCCGGTGCTGGCGAACAGCTTCTGGTCACCTTGTAGAAACTCCCCCAGCACAGTGCAGAGTCCCCGTGGCTAGTTCCTTGAAATACCTTTCCTGGCAGCAGCCCAGAGCTGTACTGAGTGCAGCAGGTGTCAGGCAGTCTCCTCTCGCCGTGTAGGTGCTTCTGTTTTGTGTTTGCAGCGTGCAGAGAAGCCCTTGTGCTTGCTGCTGCTTCCAGCAAGCCAAAACGCTTTTGCAGCAACTTTCCTGCCTTTTCCTCAACAGGATCAATGTCTAGCTGATTAACAGTTGCCTGTGCGTACAGCAGCTAGAGGAGCAGCTCTGCCGGCTTTCCTGTGCTTCTGCATAGCAGAGCTGTCAAGAACGAGAAGCTGTGTTTTGCCGAGAAAGCAGCGCTTCGCGGAACCGCAGCCATCGGCGTCTTGGGTTCAGCCGCAGCTTGTGCGGAGAAGCGAAAGAGAGCCGGGGAAGAACGTGGAAAGCCGAACTCGGTCGCTGCAAGCCGGTGCTGGCGAACAGCTTCTGGTCACCTTGTAGAAACTCTCCCAGCACAGTGCAGAGTCCCCGTGGCTAGTTCCTTGAAATACATGCCCTGGCAGCAGCCCAGAGCTGTACTGAGTGCAGCAGGTGTCAGGCAGTCTCCTCTCGCCGTGTAGGTACTTCTGTTTTGTGTTCGCAGCGTGCAGAGAAGCCCTTGTGCTTGCTGCTGCTTCTGTTGCCATTTTGATTTAATAAACTATATCAAACTGTATTAAGGGGATAGCAAACATTAATAGTTGACATTAGTAGTAGTTATGCTAAGGCTTGGTAGGCCTCATGTAACCTGTAGATGAACTGTTCTAGCAGATTTTGCAATATAAGGAGTATAGCTAAAAGATAATTATTTATCTCTTAGGAATGTAGCTTATCTTAGGGAGGATACAGGAGATAATTACTTATCTTAAAGAATGTATGCTTATCTTAAGGAGGATACCTTTTGGCAGGACATTTAAATGTCAAAGAAATTATTGTACCAAGTAGTGAAAGTGAAGCAAGAATTTGTTAAGATGAAGAAATCATGTAAAGAAACATATAAAAACCCTGTGATTTCTCTGAGAGTTGGGGCTCTGTCTTTGGACACTAGTCCACAGGCTCCCGGGCCCTCAATAAAGCACCGCATAAACGACTTCGGTTGTTTGTGTTTTCTTCGGATCGGGCAACAGTTTTCTGGCGACCGTGGCAGGACTTTGAAGGTGGCTGGGGCGGTTTGCGTTCTGATCCACTCCACGCTAGCACTGAGTGATTCTCGGGGAGTCATCGGTTCGTGCCCGACCCCTGCGCCTGGCGGACGACTGCGAAAGGTAAGCCCGAAGGTGCTTTATTTTCTGGTTCTGGTTTTAGGTGCCTGCCCGTAAGCCGAGGCGGCGGTCCTCGCAGGGTTGGGCTAAGACGTCTGGTCGGTCTGGTAAAGCCTAGGCGCCGGCTGTCAGACGTGGCGAAAGCTGCGCAGGTCCGGTGCTTGCCCCTCGCAGTGTCGAGAAGCGGCAAGTTGGATTGGTCTGGTATTTATCTGGTATCTGTTTATGTTTGTGTGTGAGTATGTGGTATGTCTGATTCTGTCAAACTGTCAATATTGATTGTGGTTATTATTGTTTTATACGTTGCTGCATACTGGCTGTTGCGATCGGTTGTTGAATTGCCGTACCGTTGTAATTGAAATAGATTCAAAATGCCATTCAGGGCACTTAAGTCTATGTTCAATAAGGATATACCCGAAAATACTCCGCTAGGATGCTTGTTAAAAAGATGGAAAAGTGAAGGATTTTTCCAGGAAATGAGTAAGGATAAGATGATTGATTATTGTAATCACTGGTGGCCAGAATATGAGCGGGAAGGGCCGGCATGGCCAAAGAATGGTACGGTGGACTATAATACTATAAGGTCACTGTTGCAGTATTTGGAAGAAAATGAGAAGTGGGATGAAATACAGTATTTGGACTTGTTTAATTTGCTGTACCGTAAGAAGGAGTGGCAGGCTGAATGTGGAATAATGATGTTGGAGGTAAAGGAATCTGGGTGCGGGGGTTGTAAAGAGAAATCTAAGTGTGTTCAGTGCCTCGCGTTAACCCCTCGGGCAGAAGAGGATCTGTCTTTAATGGTGTCACCAAGCGCGCCTCCTGTCCTATCCCCTGTACCTTCTCACCCCTCACCCCTTCCCCCTGCTTCACCTCATTCCTCGCTGTATCCGCCGTTACCTGAAAGTAGTGCTGAAGAGGAGGAGGAGGAGGAAGAGGATGAGGAGGTAGCAGACATAACAGTGGTACCAGGGAACGCTAAGAAGGTTGTTGTGCGTCCTCCGACCCCTTCCCCTGCTTCTCCCCGAAATCGGCGAAACACTCCACTTGCGGCACGAACTAGAAAGGGACGCAAGAATCAGGGGGAACCCCAGCTCATTGCTCCCTTAAGGGAAGCAATGGGACCCCAGGGAGACAAAGTGCTTGTGAAAGTGCCTTTCTCCCCAGGAGATTTGGTGATTTGGAAGCAGTCAGCAGGCAGTTATCGTGAAAATCCTGAAAGGGTGGCATGGGTGGTTAAAATGATAATCAAAACTCAGAATCCAGATTGGAATGATATGCAGGTTTTGTTAGATACCCTAATGGATTCTACTGAAAAAGAGATGGTTCTGCGGGCAATGAGAGAGCGAGCCCGGGAGATGATTAGAATGCATTTGACCCGGGGGACTGTGAATGATTTGGTTCCGTGTGACGATCCGGGATGGGATCCGAATAGGGTTGCAGGAATGGAATCCATTAAGGGGTATCAGGATTTGTTGGTAGAGGGAATCAGGACAGGGATGCCAAAAACATTAAATTGGTCGAAGTTATATTCAGTTAGGCAGGATAAGGATGAATCACCCTCGGCGTTTTTAGAACGACTTAAGGAAACAGCTAGACGCTTCACAGATCTGGATGTTGACAGCGAAGCAGGAGAATTGCAGCTTGCTTTAATCTTTTTGGGGCAGACACAGGAAGATATACGTAAGAAATTGCAGAAACTAGAGGGACAGGGTACTCGGGATTTGGATAAAATGTTAGAAGTGGCTTGGAAGGTTTATAATAACAGAGAAAAAGAAGCTGTCAGGAAACAGCGGGCAAACAGCTATAATGCAGCAGGCTGGTAATAGAGGAAGGGGCAGAGGTGGTTTTGGGCGCGGTCGTGGCTTCGGTCGTGGTCGAGCAGGATTTCAGAATGCTGGATTTGGAGGACGGGGGATGGTCCCTCCCGGCCCCCGACAAGGAGGAATTGCTCCCAATCAATGCGCGTTTTGTCGTCAGATAGGACACTGGAAAAATGAGTGTCCAGTGAAAGCTGGACTGGGAGGAATGCCAGGAATGCAAGGAGGAGCGTCAGGAGTACCAGTGAATGCATCGGCAGGATACCCCATGAATCCAGAAGGTGTCGCTCAAGCATTTGTTTTGGGAAATTACCAGAACCAAAGTTGACTAGAGCGGGATTTGAAGGTTATAATTGATATAGATGGGAAAGAACAAGATTTTATTGTAGATACGGGGGCAGCTCATTCGGTTTTGAATAAGAGGTTGGGACCTATTAGCAATACTACCATACAGGTAGTGGGGGCAACTGGACAATTGGAAGAAAGACCCTTTTTGCAACCATTAAATTTGAGATTTGGAGGGAAAGAATTAGACCACCAATTTTTGTATATGCCTAATTGTCCCGAGCCATTGCTTGGCAGAGATTTATTGTCATTATTAAACGTTAAAATTATATTCAAAGATGGAAGGGTGAAATTGGAAGTTCCGGGAGAAGAAATTGCTAAATTGTTTGTAATAAAAGAAATTGATCCCTCTCCTATTCCTCTAGAAGTGGAACAAGCAGTAGTACCCTGGGTATGGGAGACAGGGAACCCCGGAAAATCAAAAGCTGCTCAGCCAGTGGTGGTGGAATTAAAAGAAGGAGCACAGCCAGTCAGGATAAAACAATACCCAATTAAATTAGAAGCTAAGAAGGGTGTTGCCCCTTTGATTACTCAGTTTTTAGCTCAAGGAATTTTGCAGGAATGTGAATCAGACTTTAACACTCCTATTTTTCCAGTTAGAAAACCAAATGGTAAGTATCGGTTAGTGCAAGATTTGAGAGCAATCAATAATATTGTTAAAGACATTCACCCAGTAGTTGCCAATCCATATACTTTATTAACATCTGTGTCAGAAAAATTTAAATGGTTTTCAGTTGTTGATTTGAAAGATGCTTTCTTCTGCATCCCTCTGGCATTGAAGAGTAGGAAATATTTTGCATTCGAATGGGAAAGTCCTGATACTGGAAGAAAGAGACAGCTCACCTGGTCTCGGTTGCCACAAGGTTTCAAAAACAGTCCCACAATATTTGGAAATCAATTGGCAAAAGAATTAGAAGAGTGGAAGACAGCTGAGGTAAGAGAGTCACCTTTTTCTTATGTCATTCTCCAGTATGTAGACGATATCTTTCTAGCAACTGAAGAAAAAGGAATGTGTCTGAAATTAACCATTGCTCTGTTAAACATGCTGGGACAGGCTGGCTACCGAGTGTCAAAGGAAAAAGCACAACTGATAAAAGAAAGTGTAATATATTTGGGATGTGAAATCACCCAAGGCCAGAGACGATTAGGAGTCAATCGAGTGGAAGCTATTTGTGCTATTCCCCTTCCCAGGAACCATCAGGAATTAAGGTCTTTTCTGGGAATGGTGGGATGGTGCAGGCTGTGGATTCTGAATTTCGGACTTTTAGCTAAACCATTATATGAAGCTTTGAAAGAACCACAGTTGAAGTGGGATCGACAGAGGAAAAAGGCATTTGAAGACTTGAAACAGGCCTTGAGGGAAGCTCCGGCATTGGGCCTTCCAGATCTCAATAAAGATTTTCAATTATACGTAAATGAGAGACAGAAACTGGCACTGGGAGTGCTAGTCCAGAGACTTGGCTCATGGAAACGCCCGGTAGGGTATTTTTCAAAACAACTAGATGCAGTAAGTGCTGGATGGCCGTCATGCTTGCGGGCAGTTACAGCCACAGTGATCCTCATCCAAGAGGCCAGGAAACTGACCTTGGGAAGGAAAATAGAGGTATTTGTGCCTCACATGGTACTGGCAGTTTTGGAACAAAAGGGGGGTCACTGGCTTTCGTCCAGCAGAATGCTACAATACCAAGCAATTCTGAGGGAACAAGATGATGTGGATTTGAAAATGACTAATCATGTTAACCCAGCAGAATTTCTCCGCAGTGAGCAAGAAGAAGGAGAATTGACACATGACTGCATGGAAGTGATTGAACAAGTGTATGCCAGCCGAATTGATTTGAAAGATGTCCCAATGGAAAATCCGGATTGGGAACTGTTTACCGACGGATCCAGCTTTGTAGAGAATGGTACCAGGTATGCGGGGTATGCAGTGGTAACAGTTACCACTGTAGTGGAAGCAAAAGCTTTGACCCCTGGAACATCAGCTCAGCGAGCTGAAATCATTGGACTCACTAGAGCCCTGATGCTAAGTGCAGGAAAGAAAGTAAATATATGGACTGATTCTAAATATGCTTTTGGGGTGGTACATATTCATGGCGCCTTGTGGAAAGAACGGGGGTTGCTGAACTCTCAAGGAACTACTATCAAATATAGAACTGAAATTCTAGCCTTGCTAGATGCAGTACACCAACCGGAAAAGGTCGCAGTGATGCATGTGAGAGGTCACCAGAAAGAAGAAGGAAGAATATATCAAGGAAACAGGTTGGCTGATGTTACAGCACGAGAAGTAGCCAAAGAAGTGTGGACTCAAATGGCTTTGGTACCTGTTAAGGTGAGTCCTGTAACTCCACATTTGACTCAGGAACCGAAATACTCTCCGGATGATGAAAAACTAGCAGTGCTGCTGAAAGCGCAGAAGAATGCAACCGGATGGTATGTAACAGCCATGGGACAAGTTGTAGTTCCCACACGAATCATGAGAACCATCTTAGAGACTGAACATAATAAATGCCATTGGGGAGCAGAGACATTGGTGAAATTTTTAAAAGGAGAAGTAATTTCTAACCAGATGTTAACATTAGCAAAACGGGTGAATGCCATGTGTCCAACTTGTTTGAAAAACAATCCAATAGTTAGGAAACAGATTCAGTTAGGAAGATTGCAAGTGGGGCCAGAACCGGGTGATTACTGGCAGGTAGATTTTTCAGAATTACCGAAAGCACAGAACTTTAAGTACCTTTTAGTGTATGTATGCACTTTTTCAGGTTGGCCCGAAGCTTTCCCTTGTCGGACAAATCAGGCAAAAGAAGTGGTCAAAACACTGTTGAAAGAAATTATTCCAAGATTTGGGGTGCCGTTGGGATTGTCATCAGATAGAGGTCCACATTTTATCGCAGGAATCGTACAGGAAGTGGCCAGGGCGTTAGATATATCCTGGGATCTACATACCCCTTGGCGACCTCAATCAAGTGGACAGGTAGAACGTATGAATCAAACAATTAAGGGGCAAGTTAAGAAGATTTGCCAAGAGGCAAAAATACAGTGGCCACAGGCACTGCCACTAGCACTACTCAGAATCAGAATTAAACCCAGGGAGCGATTGGGAGTCAGCCCATATGAAATTTTATATGGGAAACCATACCATGCTAACGTGTTGAAAGGGGATTTGCATGTGCACGGTGATCAGGCGATATTTGGTTATGTCATGTCATTAAACAAAACTCTTAATGCCTTAAGGGGAACCCTGCAGTGGAACAGACCTTTGCCCCTGGAAAATCCGGTACATGACATTCAACCAGGAGACAGAGTGTATGTGAAGAATTGGTCCACCCACCCCTTGAAAGAGGCATGGGAGGGCCCACGTCAAGTGATCCTGACAACCTACACCGCAGTGAAAGTCGAAGGAATCGACTCATGGATTCATTACACGCGGGTCAAGAAAGTCCCCGTACAATGGGAGACCCAGTTGGTCTCCCCAACCCGGATGATTTTTCGCGGAAAGTAGCGTGTTTGATCATATTGTTGCTGATAAAACCAATCTTTATTAATGGCTCTGTTGTAGTTACAGTTACCGAACCAGTGGTTGGTGTTATGGATGGAATGGATGTGAACCTGACCTGTTTCATAACGAATGACCAGAAATCTGAACTCCGGAACGTGCAGGCAACCTGGGGTAAAGGTGCTGACTATCCAAGGGCAAACATTGTCACAGTTTGGGATAAAGATGCACAAAAAGGAAATACCACAGTACAATTGAAGCGAGTAGGACAAGATGATATGGATATATACATGTGTGTTGTTAAATCTTGAGACAGCTTTGATCATAAGCAAATCAAATTAAGAGTAGTACCCTGGAAATTGAAGAAAGATACTCCATCCCAAGAATTGGTAGAAATAAACCCTACCTGGGCTGTGCAAGATATATGGGATGGATTTCCTCTGAAGATAAATTGTTCATTTGTGTTAAAACAAGAATGTAATCAAACGCTGCAAGTTAAGTGGTGGAAAGAAAATAAGCCGAAGCAATGGGATAGAATAGATCAAGGAACCAGCTGGTGGGAAAAGTCCGGAAAGGGTGTGGGATGGCTGAATATTAGTAACCCTCAAATTGGTTCTTCTGAAGGAAAATACTTGTGTTTAGTGATATGTGAAGTTGATGCAGATTATGGAGTAAGGATAGTAGAAGCTAAGTCGCAGGGACAAGGGATCAGACCCACTTATACAGTATCCCCAACAGAAAAGAGGTATAGAGGGTTGAGAGATACAGAAGTAGCTGTACGTCAAAGTCATGAACAGGAGAATTTAGTAGTAGGATTAATTAGAGATTTTGGGATGGTGCAAAATGTATCCCAAATTACAGCATGTTTGCCACTCCCACAAGCAGCAGGAGAACCAATTCCGTGGGGAATAATCCCTATTCCATTGCCACCAAAAACACCAGAAAACACATCCACTGTTTGTCAAATAGAAATGAAAGAAAGAGAAGTAGTGACTGTTAAAAAGGTATGGCATTCTGCACTGTATGCTGCTAGAGAAGTAGAAATTAAAACAAAGCAGCCTTACCAGGAGGTCAAGTGTCAGAACATAAGTCAGCAGCATGTGATTTGGGATGATTGGAAAGCTATATGGGGACCGAGCATACTGGAACATTATAGTTACATCGGGGCAGTGAACTGGTGTATTCAGTGGATAGGAAGCAGGAATCAAACTCTTGTAGAAGTCTATAAGACAGAAACCTCTACAAGAGAGATTAAGGCAACTGGAGAAAGCTGGAACTGTACTAAAGTAATTACTTGTGACACCCCTGAGAATCAGATTAGTTTAGCTCCTCTTAGGGTGTTACTCAAGTGGGGATGTGAATGTAGAAAATTCAATCATACAATCACAGGGAAAATATATGCATTGAGCAGAAGTAATGGAATTAAAAGGGCCGTAAGTTGTCAAGACACTACAATTAGAAGTCCAGGAAATTTAGTTTGGGTAATGGGACATGGACAGTGGACAACACACATTCCCATAGATGGACCTATAACACAAATCACTTTAGGAGTCCCCACCCTTTGCCCCCTGTGGAAACAATCAAAACTGAAATCAAACCGAAAGAAAAGAGAAGTAGATGAATTCACAGAGCTAGAAAATGAATGGCATGAACCTGATGGTGGAGTTAAATTTGGATGGGCTTTGGAATCATTATTTGCACCTATAGCCTCATATAGAAACAGAGAAATGCTGTACAAATTGTTGGGACAGACTGAGAGATTAGCAGCAGCCACCAAGAAAGGATTTAAAGATATAAATTTGAAATTACAAGCCACGTCCCGGATGACTTTGCAGAATAGGATGGCACTGGATATGTTATTGTTAAAAGAGCATGGTGTGTGTCAGTATTTGAAACAGAAGATCGACCATTGCTGCATCCATATCCCAAACATGACTATTGAGGTTGAAAAGGATATTTCTCAATTAGAAACAATTGAGTTAAAAACTAAAGAAATTGAGAAAGAAGCACAACATAATTGGATCGGAGCAATATTTGAGTCTTTGGGACTTCAGGTTTCTGGATGGGTTTCGTCAGTAATACGGTATATTCTATTGTTTGCAGTTCTTTTGTTAATTATTTGGATAGCCTATAGGTGTGTTTTAGGAGCCATTGAAAAAGAAACAAAACGCACCAGGAGAGTGATAAAAGCTCTGACAAGAACTAACGAGATGTACCCGCTCCCTCCGAAATATGAAGTTGCCACAGGACAAGAAAATCCGGCATTTGAAAGAATTGATGAAACTAAGAATTGAGCATCCTTGCAGAAGACTGAAGAATGCTCAAAAGGGGGGAATTGTTGCCATTTTGATTTAATAAACTATATCAAACTGTATTAAGGGGATAGCAAACATTAATAGTTGACAATAGTAGTAGTTATGCTAAGGCTTGGTAGGCCTCATGTAACCTGTAGATGAACTGTTCTAGCAGATTTTACAATATAAGGAGTATAGCTAAAAGATAATTATTTATCTCTTAGGAATGTAGCTTATCTTAGGGAGGATACAGGAGATAATTACTTATCTTAAAGAATGTATGCTTATCTTAAGGAGGATACCTTTTGGCAGGACATTTAAATGTCAAAGAAATTATTGTACCAAGTAGTGAAAGTGAAGCAAGAATTTGTTAGGATGAAGAAATCATGTAAAGAAACATATAAAAACCCTGTGATTTCTCTGAGAGTTGGGGCTCTGTCTTTGGACACTAGTCCACAGGCTCCCGGGCCCTCAATAAAGCACCGCATAAACGACTTCGGTTGTTTGTGTTTTCTTCGGATCGGGCAACACTTCCAGCAAGCCAAAACGCTTTTGCAGCAACTCTCCTGCCTTTTCCACAACAGGATCAATGTCTAGCTGATTTACAGTTGCCTCTGCGTTGAGCAGCTAGAGGAGCAGCTCTGCCGGCTTTCCTGTGCTTCTGCATAGCAGAGCTGTCAAGAACGAGAAGCTGTGTTTTGCCGAGAAAGCAGCGCTTCGGGGAACCACAGCCATCGGCGTCTTGGGTTCAGCCGCAGCTTGTGCGGAGAAGCGAAAGAGAGCCGGGGAAGAACGTGGAAAGCCGAACTCCGTCGCTGCATGCCGGTGCTGGCGATCAGCTTCTGGTCACCTTGTAGAAACTCTCCCAGCACAGTGCAGAGTCCCCGTGGCTAGTTCCTTGAAATACATGCCCTGGCAGCAGCCCAGAGCTGTACTGAGTGCAGCAAGTGTCAGGCAGTCTCCTCTCGCCGTGTAGGTGCTTCTGTTTTGTGTTCGCAGCGTGCAGAGAAGCCCATGTGCTTGCTGCTGCTTCCAGCAATCCAAGAGGCTTTTTCAGCAACTTTCCTGCCTTTTCCACAACAGGATCAATGTCTAGCTGATTTACAGTTGCCTCTGCGTAGAGCAGCTAGAGGAGCAGCTCTGCCGGCTTTCCTGTGCTTCTGCATAGCAGAGCTGTCAAGAATGAGAAGCTGTGTTTTGCCGAGAAAGCAGCGCTTCGGGGAACCGCAGGCATCGGCGTCTTGGGTTCAGCCGCAGCATGTACGGAGAAGCGAAAGAGAGCCGGGGAAGAACGTGGAAAGCCGAACTCCGTCGCTGCAAGCCGGTGCTGGCGAACAGCTTCTGGTCACCTTGTAGAAACTCTCCCAGCACAGTGCAGAGTCCCCGTGGCTAGTTCCTTGAAATACATGCCCTGGCAGCAGCCCAGAGCTGTACTGAGTGCAGCAAGTGTCAGGCAGTCTCCTCTCGCCGTGTAGGTGCTTCTGTTTTGTGTTCGCAGCGTGCAGAGAAGCCCTTGTGCTTGCTGCTGCTTCCAGCAAGCCAAAACGCTTTTGCAGCATCTTTCCTGCCTTTTCCACAACAGGATCAATGTCTAGCTGTTTTACAGTTGCCTCTGCGTAGAGCAGCTAGAGGAGCAGCTCTGCCGGCTTTCCTGTGCTTCTGCATAGCAGAGCTGTCAAGAACGAGAAGCTGTGTTTTGCCGAGAAAGCATCGCTTCGAGGAACCGAAACCATCGGCGTCTTGTGTTCAGCCGCAGCTTGTACGGAGAAGCGAAAGAGAGTTGGGGAAGATGGTGGAAAGCCGAACTCCGTCGCTGCAAGCCGGTGCTGGCGAACAGCTTCTGGTCACCTTGTAGATACTCCCCCAGCACAGTGCAGAGTCCCCGTGGCTAGTTCCTTGAAATACATGCCCTGGCAGCAGCCCAGAGCTGTACTGAGTGCAGCAGGTGTCAGGCAGTCTCCTCTCGCCGTGTAGGTGCTTCTGTTTTGTGTTAGCAGCGTGCAGAGAAGCCCTTGTGCTTGCTGCTGCTTCCAGCAAGCCAAAACGCTTTTGCAGCAACTTTCCTGCCTTTTCCACAACAGGATCAATGTCTAGCTGATTTACAGTTGCCTCTGCGTAGAGCAGCTAGAGGAGCAGCTCTGCCGGCTTTCCTGTGCTTCTGCATAGGAGACCTGTCAAGAACGAGAAGCTGTGTTTTGCCGAGAAAGCAGCGCTTCGGGAACCGCAGTCATCGGCGTCTTGGGTTCAGCCGCAGCATGTACGGAGAAGCGAAAGAGAGCCGGGGAAGAACGTGGAAAGCCGAACTCCGTCGCTGCATGCCGGTGCTGGCGATCAGCTTCTGGTCACCTTGTAGAAACTCTCCCAGCACAGTGCAGAGTCCCCGTGGCTAGTTCCTTGAAATACATGCCCTGGCAGCAGCCCAGAGCTGTACTGAGTGCAGCAAGTGTCAGGCAGTCTCCTCTCGCCGTGTAGGTGCTTCTGTTTTGTGTTCGCAGCGTGCAGAGAAGCCCATGTGCTTGCTGCTGCTTCCAGCAATCCAAGAGGCTTTTTCAGCAACTTTCCTGCCTTTTCCACAACAGGATCAATGTCTAGCTGATTTACAGTTGCCTCTGCGTAGAGCAGCTAGAGGAGCAGCTCTGCCGGCTTTCCTGTGCTTCTGCATAGCAGAGCTGTCAAGAATGAGAAGCTGTGTTTTGCCGAGAAAGCAGCGCTTCGGGGAACCGCAGGCATCGGCGTCTTGGGTTCAGCCGCAGCATGTACGGAGAAGCGAAAGAGAGCCGGGGAAGAACGTGGAAAGCCGAACTCCGTCGCTGCAAGCCGGTGCTGGCGAACAGCTTCTGGTCACCTTGTAGAAACTCTCCCAGCACAGTGCAGAGTCCCCGTGGCTAGTTCCTTGAAATACATGCCCTGGCAGCAGCCCAGAGCTGTACTGAGTGCAGCAAGTGTCAGGCAGTCTCCTCTCGCCGTGTAGGTGCTTCTGTTTTGTGTTCGCAGCGTGCAGAGAAGCCCTTGTGCTTGCTGCTGCTTCCAGCAAGCCAAAACGCTTTTGCAGCATCTTTCCTGCCTTTTCCACAACAGGATCAATGTCTAGCTGTTTTACAGTTGCCTCTGCGTAGAGCAGCTAGAGGAGCAGCTCTGCCGGCTTTCCTGTGCTTCTGCATAGCAGAGCTGTCAAGAACGAGAAGCTGTGTTTTGCCGAGAAAGCATCGCTTCGAGGAACCGAAACCATCGGAGTCTTGTGTTCAGCCGCAGCTTGTACGGAGAAGCGAAAGAGAGTTGGGGAAGATGGTGGAAAGCCGAACTCCGTCGCTGCAAGCCGGTGCTGGCGAACAGCTTCTGGTCACCTTGTAGAAACTCTCCCAGCACAGTGCAGAGTCCCCGTGGCTAGTTCCTTGAAATACATGCCCTGGCAGCAGCCCAGAGCTGTACTGAGTGCAGCAGGTGTCAGGCAGTCTCCTCTCGCCGTGTAGGTGCTTCTGTTTTGTGTTAGCAGCGTGCAGAGAAGCCCTTGTGCTTGCTGCTGCTTCCAGCAAGCCAAAACGCTTTTGCAGCAACTTTCCTGCCTTTTCCACAACAGGATCAATGTCTAGCTGATTTACAGTTGCCTCTGCGTAGAGCAGCTAGAGGAGCAGCTCTGCCGGCTTTCCTGTGCTTCTGCATAGGAGACCTGTCAAGAACGAGAAGCTGTGTTTTGCCGAGAAAGCAGCGCTTCGGGAACCGCAGTCATCGGCGTCTTGGGTTCAGCCGCAGCATGTACGGAGAAGCGAAAGAGAGTTGGGGAAGATGGTGGAAAGCCGAACTCCGTCGCTGCAAGTCGGTGCTGGCGAACAGCTTCTGGTCACCTTGTAGATACTCTCCCAGCACAGTGCAGAGTCCCCGTGGCTAGTTCCTTGAAATACATGCCCTGGCAGCAGCCCAGAGCTGTACTGAGTGCAGCAGGTGTCAGGCAGTCTCCTCTCGCCGTGTAGGTGCTTCTGTTTTGTGTTCGCAGCGTGCAGAGAAGCCCTTGTGATTGCTGCTGCTTCCAGCAAGCCAAAAGGCTTTTTCAGCAACTTTCCTGCCTTTTCCACAACAGGATCAATGTCTAGCTGATTTACAGTTGCCTCTGCGTAGAGCAGCTAGAGGAGCAGCTCTGCCGGCTTTCCTGTGCTTCAGCATAGCAGAGCTGTCAAGAACGAGAAGCTGTGTTTTGCCGAGAAAGCAGCGCTTCGGGGAACCGCAGCCATCGGCGTCTTGGGTTCAGCCGCAGCATGTACGGAGAAGCGAAAGAGAGCCGGGGAAGAACGTGGAAAGCCGAACTCCGTCGCTGCAAGCCGGTGCTGGCGATCAGCTTCTGGTCACCTTGTAGAAACTCTCCCAGCACAGTGCAGAGTCCCCGTGGCTAGTTCCTTGAAATACATGCCCTGGCAGCAGCCCAGAGCTGTACTGAGTGCAGCAAGTGTCAGGCAGTCTCCTCTCGCCGTGTAGGTGCTTCTGTTTTGTGTTCGCAGCGTGCAGAGAAGCCCTTGTGCTTGCTGCTGCTTCCAGCAAGCCAAAACGCTTTTGCAGCAACTTTCCTGCCTTTTCCACAACAGGATCAATGTCTAGCTGATTTACAGTTCCGTCTGCGTAGAGCAGCTAGAGGAGCAGCTCTGCCGGCTTTCCTGTGCTTCTGCATAGCAGAGCTGTCAAGAACGAGAAGCTGTGTTTTGCCGAGAAAGCAGCGCTTCGGGGAACCGCAGGCATCGGCGTCTTGGGTTCAGCCGCAGCATGTACGGAGAAGCGAAAGAGAGTTGGGGAAGATGGTGGAAAGCCGAACTCCGTCGCTGCAAGCCGGTGCTGGCGAACAGCTTCTGGTCACCTTGTAGATACTCTCCCAGCACAGTGCAGAGTCCCCGTGGCTAGTTCCTTGAAATACATGCCCTGGCAGCAGCCCGGAGCTGTACTGAGTGCAGCAGGTGTCAGGCAGTCTCCTCTCGCCGTGTAGGTGCTTCTGTTTTGTGTTTGCAGCGTGCAGAGAAGCCCTTGTGCTTGCTGCTGCTTCCAGCAAGCCAAAACGCTTTTGCAGCAACTTTCCTGCCTTTTCCACAACAGGATCAATGTCTAGCTGATTTACAGTTGCCTCTGCGTAGAGCAGCTAGAGGAGCAGCTCTGCCGGCTTTCCTGTGCTTCTGCATAGCAGAGCTGTCAAGAACGAGAAGCTGTGTTTTGCCGAGAAAGCAGCGCTTCGGGGAACCACAGTCATCGGCGTCTTGGGTTCAGCCGCAGCATGTACGGAGAAGCGAAAGAGAGTTGGGGAAGATGGTGGAAAGCCGAACTCCGTCGCTGCAAGTCGGTGCTGGCGAACAGCTTCTGGTCACCTTGTAGATACTCTCCCAGCACAGTGCAGAGTCCCCGTGGCTAGTTCCTTGAAATACATGCCCTGTCAGCAGCCCGGAGCTGTACTGAGTGCAGCAGGTGTCAGGCAGTCTCCTCTCGCCGTGTAGGTGCTTCTGTTTTGTGTTCGCAGCGTGCAGAGAAGCCCTTGTGATTGCTGCTGCTTCCAGCAAGCCAAAAGGCTTTTTCAGCAACTTTCCTGCCTTTTCCACAACAGGATCAATGTCTAGCTGATTTACAGTTGCCTCTGCGTAGAGCAGCTAGAGGAGCAGCTCTGCCGGCTATCCTGTGCTTCTGCATAGCAGAGCTGTCAAGAACGAGAAGCTGTGTTTTGCCGAGAAAGCAGCGCTTCGGGGAACCGCAGCCATCGGCGTCTTGGGTTCAGCCGCAGCATGTACGGAGAAGCGAAAGAGAGCCGGGGAAGAACGTGGAAAGCCGAACTCCGTCGCTGCAAGCCGGTGCTGGCGAACAGCTTTTGGTCACCTTGTAGAAACTCTCCCAGCACAGTGCAGAGTCCCCGTGGCTAGTTCCTTGAAATACAAGCCCTGGCAGCAGCCCAGAGCTGTACTGAGTGCAGCAGGTGTCAGGCAGTCTCCTCTCGCCGTGTAGGTGCTTCTGTTTTGTGTTCGCAGCGTGCAGAGAAGCCCTTGTGCTTGCTGCTGCTTCCAGCAAGCCAAAAGGCTTTTTCAGCAACTTTCCTGCCTTTTCCACAACAGGATCAATGTCTAGCTGATTTACAGTTCCCTCTGCGTAGAGCATCTAGAGGAGCAGCTCTGCCGGCTTTCCTATGCTTCTGCATAGGAGAGCTGTCAAGAACGAGAAGCTGTGTTTTGCCGAGAAAGCAGCGCTTCGCGGAACCGCAGCCATCGGCGTCTTGGGTTCTGCCGCAGCTTGTGCGGAGAAGCGAAAGAGAGCCGGGGAAGAATGTGGAAAGCCGAACTCCGTCGCTGCAAGCCGGTGCTGGCGATCAGCTTCTGGTCACCTTGTAGATACTCTCCCAGCACAGTGCAGAGTCCCCGTGGCTAGTTCCTTGAAATACATGCCCTGGCAGCAGCCCAGAGCTGTACTGAGTGCAGCAGGTGTCAGGCAGTCTCCTCTCGCCGTGTAGGTGCTTCTGTTTTGTGTTCGCAGCGTGCAGAGAAGCCCTTGTGATTGCTGCTGCTTCCAGCAAGCCAAAAGGCTTTTTCAGCAACTTTCCTGCCTTTTCCACAACAGGATCAATGTCTAGCTGATTTACAGTTGCCTCTGCGTAGAGCAGCTAGAGGAGCAGCTCTGCCGGCTTTCCTGTGCTTCTGCATAGCAGAGCTGTCAAGAACGAGAAGCTGTGTTTTGCCGAGAAAGCAGCGCTTCGGGGAACCGCAGTCATCGGCGTCTTGGGTTCAGCCGCAGCATGTACGGAGAAGCGAAAGAGAGTTGGGGAAGATGGTGGAAAGCCGAACTCCGTCGCTGCAAGTCGGTGCTGGCGAACAGCTTCTGGTCACATTGTAGATACTCTCCCAGCACAGTGCAGAGTCCCCGTGGCTAGTTCCTTGAAATACATGCCCTGGCAGCAGCCCGGAGCTGTACTGAGTGCAGCAGGTGTCAGGCAGTCTCCTCTCGCCGTGTAGGTGCTTCTGTTTTGTGTTCGCAGCGTGCAGTGAAGCCCTTGTGATTGCTGCTGCTTCCAGCAAGCCAAAAGGCTTTTTCAGCAACTTTCCTGCCTTTTCCACAACAGGATCAATGTCTAGCTGATTTACAGTTGCCTCTGCGTAGAGCAGCTAGAGGAGCAGCTCTGCCGGCTTTCCTGTGCTTCTGCATAGCAGAGCTGTCAAGAACGAGAAGCTGTGTTTTGCCGAGAAAGCAGCGCTTCGGGGAACCGCAGCCATCGGCGTCTTGGGTTCAGCCGCAGCATGTACGGAGAAGCGAAAGAGAGCCGGGGAAGAACGTGGAAAGCCGAACTCCGTCGCTGCAAGCTGGTGCTGGCGAACAGCTTCTGGTCACCTTGTAGAAACTCTCCCAGCACAGTGCAGAGTCCCCGTGGCTAGTTCCTTGAAATACATGCCCTGGCAGCAGCCCAGAGCTGTACTGAGTGCAGCAAGTGTCAGGCAGTCTCCTCTCGCCGTGTAGGTGCTTCTGTTTTGTGTTCGCAGCGTGCAGAGAAGCCCTTGTGCTTGCTGCTGCTTCCAGCAAGCCAAAAGGATTTTTCAGCAACTTTCCTGCCTTTTCCACAACAGGATCAATGTCTAGCTGATTTACAGTTCCCTCTGCGTAGAGCAGCTAGAGGAGCAGCTCTGCCGGCTTTCCTATGCTTCTGCATAGGAGAGCTGTCAAGAACGAGAAGCTGTGTTTTGCCGAGAAAGCAGCGCTTCGGGGAACCGCAGGCATCGGCGTCTTGGGTACAGCCGCAGCATGTACGGAGAAGCTAAAGAGAGCCGGGGAAGAACGTGGAAAGCCGAACTCCGTCGCTGCAAGCCGGTGCTGGCGAACAGCTTCTGGTCACCTTGTAGAAACTCTCCCAGCACAGTGCAGAGTCCCCGTGGCTAGTTCCTTGAAATACATGCCCTGGCAGCAGCCCAGAGCTGTACTGAGTGCAGCAAGTGTCAGGCAGTCTCCTCTCGCCGTGTAGGTGCTTCTGTTTTGTGTTCGCAGTGTGCAGAGAAGCCCTTGTGCTTGCTGCTGCTTCCAGCAAGCCAAAAGGATTTTTCAGCAACTTTCCTGCCTTTTCCACAACAGGATCAATGTCTAGCTGATTTACAGTTCCCTCTGCGTAGAGCATCTAGAGGAGCAGCTCTGCCGGCTTTCCTGTGCTTCTGCATAGCAGAGCTGTCAAGAACGAGAAGCTGTGTTTTGCCGAGAAAGCAGCGCTTCGCGGAACCGAAGCCATCGGCGTCTTGGGTTCTGCCGCAGCTTGTGCGGAGAAGCGAAAGAGTGCCGGGGAAGAATGTGGAAAGCCGAACTCCGTCGCTGCAAGCCGGTGCTGGCGAACAGCTTCTGGTCACCTTGTAGAAACTCTCCCAGCACAGTGCAGAGTCCCCGTGGCTAGTTCCTTGAAATACATGCCCTGGCAGCAGCCCAGAGCTGTACTGAGTGCAGCAAGTGTCAGGCAGTCTCCTCTCGCCGTGTAGGTGCTTCTGTTTTGTGTTTGCAGCGTGCAGAGAAGCCCTTGTGCTTGCTGCTGCTTCCAGCAAGCCAAAACGCTTTTGCAGCAACTTTCCTGCCTTTTCCACAACAGGATCAATGTCTAGCTGATTTACAGTTGCCTCTGCGTAGAGCAGCTAGAGGAGCAGCTCTGCCGGCTTTCCTGTGCTTCTGCATAGCAGAGCTGTCAAGAACGAGAAGCTGTGTTTTGCCGAGAAAGCAGCGCTTCGGGGAACCGCAGTCATCGGCGTCTTCGGTTCAGCCGCAGCATGTACGGAGAAGCGAAAGAGAGTTGGGGAAGATGGTGGAAAGCCGAACTCCGTCGCTGCAAGTCGGTGCTGGCGAACAGCTTCTGGTCACCTTGCAGATACTCTCCCAGCACAGTGCAGAGTCCCCGTGGCTAGTTCCTTGAAATACATGCCCTGGCAGCAGCCCGGAGCTGTACTGAGTGCAGCAGGTGTCAGGCAGTCTCCTCTCGCCGTGTAGGTGCTTCTGTTTTGTGTTCGCAGCGTGCAGAGAAGCCTTTGTGATTGCTGCTGCTTCCAGCAAGCCAAAAGGCTTTTTCAGCAACTTTCCTGCCTTTTCCACAACAGGATCAATGTCTAGCTGATTTACAGTTGCCTCTGCGTAGAGCAGCTAGAGGAGCAGCTCTGCTGGCTTTCCTGTGCTTCTGCATAACAGAGCTGTCAAGAACGAGAAGCTGTGTTTTGCCGAGAAAGCAGCGCTTCGGGGAACCTCAGCCATCGGCGTCTTGGGTTCAGCCGCAGCATGTACGGAGAAGCGAAAGAGAGCCGGGGAAGAACGTGGAAAGCCGAACTCCGTCGCTGCAAGCCGGTGCTGGCGAACAGCTTCTGGTCACCTTGTAGAAACTCTCCAAGCACAGTGCAGAGTCCCCGTGGCTAGTTCCTTGAAATACATGCCCTGGCAGCAGCCCAGAGCTGTACTGAGTGCAGCAAGTGTCAGGCAGTCTCCTCTCGCCGTGTAGGTGCTTCTGTTTTGTGTTCGCAGCGTGCAGAGAAGCCCTTATGCTTGCTGCTGCTTCCAGCAAGCCAAAACGCTTTTGCAGCAACTTTCCTGCCTTTTCCACAACAGGATCAATGTCTAGCTGATTTACAGTTCCCTCTGCGTAGAGCATCTAGAGGAGCAGCTCTGCCGGCTTTCCTGTGCTTCTGCATAGCAGAGCTGTCAAGAACGAGAAGCTGTGTTTTGCCGAGAAAGCAGCGCTTCGGGGAACCGCAGTCATCGGCGTCTTGGGTTCAGCCGCAGCATGTACGGAGAAGCGAAAGAGAGTTGGGGAAGATGGTGGAAAGCCGAACTCCGTCGCTGCAAGTCGGTGCTGGCGAACAGCTTCTGGTCACCTTGTAGATACTCCCCCAGCACAGTGCAGAGTCCCCGTGGCTAGTTCCTTGAAATACATGCCCTGGCAGCAGCCCAGAGCTGTACTGAGTGCAGCAGGTGTCAGGCAGTCTCCTCTCGCCGTGTAGGTGCTTCTGTTTTGTGTTTGCAGCGTGCAGAGAAGCCCTTGTGCTTGCTGCTGCTTCCAGCAAGCCAAAAGGCTTTTTCAGCAACTTTCCTGCCTTTTCCACAACAGGATCAATGTCTAGCTGATTTACAGTTGCCTCTGCGTAGAGCAGCTAGAGGAGCAGCTCTGCCGGCTTTCCTGTGCTTCTGCATAGCAGAGCTGTCAAGAACGAGAAGCTGTGTTTTGCCGAGAAAGCAGCGCTTCGGGGAACCGCAGGCATCGGCGTCTTGGGTACAGCCGCAGCATGTACGGAGAAGCGAAAGAGAGCCGGGGAAGAACGTGGAAAGCCGAACTCCGTCGCTGCAAGCCGGTGCTGGCGAACAGCTTCTGGTCACCTTGTAGAAACTCTCCCAGCACAGTGCAGAGTCCCCGTGGCTAGTTCCTTGAAATACATGCCCTGGCAGCAGCCCAGAGCTGTACTGAGTGCAGCAGGTGTCAGGCAGTCTCCTCTCGCCGTGTAGGTGCTTCTGTTTTGTGTTCGCAGCGTGCAGAGAAGCCCTTGTGCTTGCTGCTGCTTCCAGCAAGCCAAAAGGATTTTTCAGCAACTTTCCTGCCTTTTCCACAACAGGATCAATGTCTAGCTGATTTACAGTTCCCTCTGCCTAGAGCATCTAGAGGAGCAGCTCTGCCGGCTTTCCTATGCTTCTGCATAGCAGAGCTGTCAAGAACGAGAAGCTGTGTTTTGCCGAGAAAGCAGCGCTTCGCGGAACCGCAGCCATCGGCGTCTTGGGTTCTGCCGCAGCTTGTGCGGAGAAGCGAAAGAGTGCCGGGAAAGAATGTGGAAAGCCGAACTCCGTCGCTGCAAGCCGGTGCTGGCGAACAGCTTCTGGTCACCTTGTAGAAACTCTCCCAGCACAGTGCAGAGTCCCCGTGGCTAGTTCCTTGAAATACATGCCCTGGCAGCAGCCCAGAGCTGTACTGAGTGCAGCAAGTGTCAGGCAGTCTCCTCTCGCCGTGTAGGTGCTTCTGTTTTGTGTTCGCAGCGTGCAGAGAAGCCCTTGTGCTTGCTGCTGCTTCCAGCAAGCCAAAACGCTTTTGCAGCATCTTTCCTGCCTTTTCCACAACAGGATCAATGTCTAGCTGATTTACAGTTGCCTCTGCGTAGAGCAGCTAGAGGAGCAGCTCTGCCGGCTTTCCTGTGCTTCTGCATAGCAGAGCTGTCAAGAACGAGAAGCTGCCTTTTGCCGAGAAAGCAGCGCTTCAGGGAACCACAGCCATCGGCGTCTTGGGTTCAGCCGCAGCATGTACGGAGAAGCGAAAGAGAGCCGGGGAAGAACGTGGAAAGCCGAACTCCGTCGCTGCAAGCCGGTGCTGGCGAACAGCTTCTGGTCACCTTGTAGAAACTCTCCCAGCACAGTGCAGAGTCCCCGTGGCTAGTTCCTTGAAATACATGCCCTGGCAGCAGCCCAGAGCTGTACTGAGTGCAGCAAGTGTCAGGCAGTCTCCTCTCGCCGTGTAGGTGCTTCTGTTTTGTGTTCGCAGCGTGCAGAGAAGCCCTTATGCTTGCTGCTGCTTCCAGCAAGCCAAAACGCTTTTGCAGCAACTTTCCTGCCTTTTCCACAACAGGATCAATGTCTAGCTGATTTACAGTTCCCTCTGCGTAGAGCAGCTAGAGGAGCAGCTCTGCCGGCTTTCCTGTGCTTCTGCATAGCAGAGCTGTCAAGAACGAGAAGCTGTGTTTTGCCGAGAAAGCAGCGCTTCGGGGAACCGCAGTCATCGGCGTCTTGGGTTCAGCCGCAGCATGTACGGAGAAGCGAAAGAGAGTTGGGGAAGGTGGTGGAAAGCCGAACTCCGTCGCTGCAAGTCGGTGCTGGCGAACAGCTTCTGGTCACCTTGTAGATACTCCCCCAGCACAGTGCAGAGTCCCCGTGGCTAGTTCCTTGAAATACATGCCCTGGCAGCAGCCCGGAGCTGTACTGAGTGCAGCAGGTGTCAGGCAGTCTCCTCTCGCCGTGTAGGTGCTTCTGTTTTGTGTTTGCAGCGTGCAGAGAAGCCCTTGTGCTTGCTGCTGCTTCCAGCAAGCCAAAAGGCTTTTTCAGCAACTTTCCTGCCTTTTCCACAACAGGATCAATGTCTAGCTGATTTACAGTTGCCTCTGCGTAGAGCAGCTAGAGGAGCAGCTCTGCCGGCTTTCCTGTGCTTCTGCATAGCAGAGCTGTCAAGAACGAGAAGCTGTGTTTTGCCGAGAAAGCAGCGCTTCGGGGAACCGCAGCCATCGGCGTCTTGGGTTCAGCCGCAGCATGTACGGAGAAGCGAAAGAGAGTTGGGGAAGATGGTGGAAAGCCGAACTCCGTCGCTGCAAGTCGGTGCTGGCGAACAGCTTCTGGTCACCTTGCAGATACTCTCCCAGCACAGTGCAGAGTCCCCGTGGCTAGTTCCTTGAAATACATGCCCTGGCAGCAGCCCGGAGCTGTACTGAGTGCAGCAGGTGTCAGGCAGTCTCCTCTCGCCGTGTAGGTGCTTCTGTTTTGTGTTCGCAGCGTGCAGAGAAGCCCTTGTGATTGCTGCTGCTTCCAGCAAGCCAAAACGCTTTTGCAGCAACTTTCCTGCCTTTTCCACAACAGGATCAATGTCTAGCTGATTTACAGTTGCCTCTGCGTAGAGCAGCTAGAGGAGCAGCTCTGCCGGCTTTCCTGTGCTTCTGCATAGCAGAGCTGTCAAGAACGAGAAGCTGTGTTTTGCCGAGAAAGCAGCGCTTCGGGGAACCGCAGTCATCGGCGTCTTGGGTTCAGCCGCAGCATGTACGGAGAAGCGAAAGAGAGCCGGGGAAGAACGTGGAAAGCCGAACTCCGTCGCTGCAAGCCGGTGCTGGCGAACAGCTTCTGGTCACCTTGTAGAAACTCTCCCAGCACAGTGCAGAGTCCCCGTGGCTAGTTCCTTGAAATACATGCCCTGGCAGCAGCCCAGAGCTGTACTGAGTGCAGCAAGTGTCAGGCAGTCTCCTCTCGCCGTGTAGGTGCTTCTGTTTTGTGTTTGCAGCGTGCAGAGAAGCCCTTGTGCTTGCTGCTGCTTCCAGCAAGCCAAAAGGGTTTTTCAGCAACTTTCCTGCCTTTTCCACAACAGGATCAATGTCTAGCTGATTTACAGTTGCCTCTGCGTAGAGCAGCTAGAGGAGCAGCTCTGCCGGCTTTCCTATGCTTCTGCATAGGAGAGCTGTCAAGAACGAGAAGCTGTGTTTTGCCGAGAAAGCAGCGCTTCGGGGAACCGCAGGCATCGGCGTCTTGGGTACAGCCGCAGCATGTACGGAGAAGCTAAAGAGAGCCGGGGAAGAACGTGGAAAGCCGAACTCCGTCGCTGCAAGCCGGTGCTGGCGAACAGCTTCTGGTCACCTTGTAGAAACTCTCCCAGCACAGTGCAGAGTCCCCGTTGCTAGTTCCTTGAAATACATGCCCTGGCAGCAGCCCAGAGCTGTACTGAGTGCAGCAAGTGTCAGGCAGTCTCCTCTCGCCGTGTAGGTGCTTCTGTTTTGTGTTCGCAGCGTGCAGAGAAGCCCTTGTGCTTGCTGCTGCTTCCAGCAAGCCAAAACACTTTTACAGCAACTTTCCTGCCTTTTCCACAACAGGATCAATGTCTAGGTGATTTACAGTTGCCTCTGCGTAGAGCAGCTAGAGGAGCAGCTCTGCCGGCTTTCCTGTGCTTCTGCATAGCAGAGCTGTCAAGAACGAGAAGCTGTGTTTTGCCGAGAAAGCAGCGCTTCGCGGAACCACAGCCATCGGCGTCTTGGGTTCAGCCGCAGCATGTACGGAGAAGCGAAAGAGAGCCGGGGAAGAACGTGGAAAGCTGAACTCCGTCGCTGCAAGCCGGTGCTGGCGATCAGCTTCTGGTCACCTTGTAGAAACTCTCCCAGCACAGTGCAGAGTCCCCGTGGCTAGTTCCTTGAAATACATGCCCTGGCAGCAGCCCAGAGCTGTACTGAGTGCAGCAAGTGTCAGGCAGTCTCCTCTCGCCGTGTAGGTGCTTCTGTTTTGTGTTCGCAGCGTGCAGAGAAGCCCTTGTGCTTGCTGCTGCTTCCAGCAAGCCAAAACGCTTTTACAGCAACTTTCCTGCTTTTTCCACAACAGGATCAATGTCTAGCTGATTAACAGTTGCCTCTGCGGAGAGCAGCTAGAGGAGCAGCTCTGCCGGCTTTCCTGTGCTTCTGCATAGCAGAGCTGTCAAGAACGAGAAGCTGTGTTTTGCCGAGAAAGCAGCGCTTCGAGGAACCGAAGCCATCGGCGTCTTGGGTTCAGCCGCAGCTTGTGCGGAGAAGCGAAAGAGAGCCGGGGAAGAATGTGGAAAGCCGAACTCCGTCGCTGCAAGCCGGTGATGGCGAACAGCTTCTGGTCACCTTGTAGAAACTCTCCCAGCACAGTGCAGAGTCCCCGTGGCTAGTTCCTTGAAATACCTTTCCTGGCAGCAGCCCAGAGCTGTACTGAGTGCAGCAGGTGTCAGGCAGTCTCCTCTCGCCGTGTAGGTGCTTCTGTTTTGTGTTCGCAGCGTGCAGAGAAGCCCTTGTGATTGCTGCTGCTTCCAGCAAGCCAAAAGGCTTTTGCAGCAACTTTCCTGCCTTTTCCACAACAGGATCAATGTCTAGCTGATTTACAGTTGCCTCTGCGTAGAGCAGCTAGAGGAGCAGCTCTGCCGGCTTTCCTGTGCTTCTGCATAGCAGAGATGTCAAGAACGAGAAGCTGTGTTTTGCCGAGAAAGCAGCGCTTCGGGGAACCGCAGGCATCGGCGTCTTGGGTGCAGCCGCAGCATGTACGGAGAAGCGAAAGAGAGCCAGGGAAGAACGTGGAAAGCCGAACTCCGTCGCTGCAAGCCGGTGCTGGCGAACAGCTTCTGGTCACCTTGTAGAAACTCTCCCAGCACAGTGCAGAGTCCCCGTGGCTAGGTCCTTGAAATACATGCACTGGCAGCAGCCCAGAGCTGTACTGAGTGCAGCAAGTGTCAGGCAGTCTCCTCTCGCCGTGTAGGTGCTTCTGTTTTGTGTTCGCAGCGTGCAGAGAAGCCCTTGTGCTTGCTGCTGCTTCCAGCAAGCCAACAGGCTTTTTCAGCATCTTTCCTGCCTTTTCCACAACAGGATCAATGTCTAGCTGATTTACAGTTGCCTCTGCGTAGAGCAGCTAGAGGAGCAGCTCTCCTGGCTTTCCTGTGCTTCTGCATAGCAGAGCTGTCAAGAACGAGAAGCTGTGTTTTGCCGAGAAAGCAGCGCTTCGGGGAACCGCAGTCATCGGCGTCTTGGGTTCAGCCGCAGCTTGTGCGGAGAAACGAAAGAGAGCCGGGGAAGAATGTGGAAAGCCGAACTCCGTCGCTGCAAGTCGGTGCTGGCGAACAGCTTCTGGTCACCTTGCAGATACTCTCCCAGCACAGTGCAGAGTCCCCGTGGCTAGTTCCTTGAAATACATGCCCTGGCAGCAGCCCGGAGCTGTACTGAGTGCAGCAGGTGTCAGGCAGTCTCCTCTCGCCGTGTAGGTGCTTCTGTTTTGTGTTCGCAGCGTGCAGAGAAGCCCTTGTGATTGCTGCTGCTTCCAGCAAGCCAAAACGCTTTTTCAGCTACTTTCCTGCCTTTTCCACAACAGGATCAATGTCTAGCTGATTTACAGTTGCCTCTGCGTAGAGCAGCTAGAGGAGCAGCTCTGCCGGCTTTCCTGTGCTTCTGCATAGCAGAGCTGTCAAGAACGAGAAGCTGTGTTTTGCCGAGAAAGCAGCGCTTCGCGGAACCGCAGCCATCGGCGTCTTGGGTTCAGCCGCAGCATGTACGGAGAAGCGAAAGAGAGCCGGGGAAGAACGTGGAAAGCCGAACTCCGTCGCTGCAAGCCGGTGCTGGCGATCAGCTTCTGGTCACCTTGTAGAAACTCTCCCAGCACAGTGCAGAGTCCCCGTGGCTAGTTCCTTGAAATACATGCCCTGGCAGCAGCCCAGAGCTGTACTGAGTGCAGCAAGTGTCAGGCAGTCTCCTCTCGCCGTGTAGGTGCTTCTGTTTTGTGTTCGCAGCGTGCAGAGAAGCCCTTGTGCTTGCTGCTGCTTCCAGCAAGCCAAAACGCTTTTGCAGCAACTTTCCTGCCTTTTCCACAACAGGATCAATGTCTAGCTGATTTACAGTTCCCTCTGCGTAGAGCAGCTAGAGGAGCAGCTCTGCCGGCTTTCCTGTGCTTCTGCATAGCAGAGCTGTCAAGAACGAGAAGCTGTGTTTTGCCGAGAAAGGAGCGCTTCGGGGAACCGCAGGCATCGGCGTCTTGGGTGCAGCCGCAGCATGTACGGAGAAGCGAAAGAGAGCCGGGGAAGAACGTGGAAAGCCGAACTCCGTCGCTGCAAGCCGGTGCTGGCGAACAGCTTCTGGTCACCTTGTAGAAACTCTCCCAGCACAGTGCAGAGTCCCCGTGGCTAGGTCCTTGAAATACATGCACTGGCAGCAGCCCAGAGCTGTACTGAGTGCAGCAAGTGTCAGGCAGACTCCTCTCGCCGTGTAGGTGCTTCTGTTTTGTGTTCGCAGCGTGCAGAGAAGCCCTTGTGCTTGCTGCTGCTTCCAGCAAGCCAAGAGGCTTTTTCAGCATCTTTCCTGCCTTTTCCACAACAGGATCAATGTCTAGCTGATTTACAGTTGCCTCTGCGTAGAGCAGCTAGAGGAGCAGCTCTGCTGGCTTTCCTGTGCTTCTGCATAGCAGAGCTGTCAAGAACGAGAAGCTGTGTTTTGCCGAGAAAGCAGCGCTTCGGGGAACCGCAGTCATCGGCGTCCTGGGTTCAGCCGCAGCATGTACGGAGAAGCAAAAGAGAGTTGGGGAAGATGGTGGACAGCCGAACTCCGTCGCTGCAAGTCGGTGCTGGCGAACAGCTTCTGGTCACCTTGTAGATACTCCCCCAGCACAGTGCAGAGTCCCCGTGGCTAGTTCCTTGAAATACAAGCCCTGGCAGCAGCCCAGAGCTGTACTGAGTGCAGCAGGTGTCAGGCAGTCTCCTCTCGCCGTGTAGGTGCTTCTGTTTTGTGTTCGCAGCGTGCAGAGAAGCCCTTGTGCTTGCTGCTGCTTCCAGCAAGCCAAAACGCTTTTACAGCAACTTTCCTGCTTTTTCCACAACAGGATCAATGTCTAGCTGATTAACAGTTGCCTCTGCGGAGAGCAGCTAGAGGAGCAGCTCTGCCGGCTTTCCTGTGCTTCTGCATAGCAGAGCTGTCAAGAACGAGAAGCTGTGTTTTGCCGAGAAAGCAGCGCTTCGAGGAACCGAAGCCATCGGCGTCTTGGGTTCAGCCGCAGCTTGTGCGGAGAAGCGAAAGAGAGCCGGGGAAGAACGTGGAAAGCCGAACTCCGTCGCTGCAAGCCGGTGCTGGCGAACAGCTTCTGGTCACCTTGTAGAAACTCTCCCAGCACAGTGCAGAGTCCCCGTGGCTAGTTCCTTGAAATACATGCCCTGGCAGCAGCCCAGAGCTGTACTGAGTGCAGCAAGTGTCAGGCAGTCTCCTCTCGCCGTGTAGGTGCTTCTGTTTTGTGTCCGCAGAGTGCAGAGAAGCCCTTGTGCTTGCTGCTGCTTCCAGCAAGCCAAAAGGAATTTTCAGCAACTTTCCTGCCTTTTCCACAACAGGATCAATGTCTAGCTGATTTACAGTTCCCTCTGCGTAGAGCATCTAGAGGAGCAGCTCTGCCGGCTTTCCTATGCTTCTGCATAGGAGAGCTGTCAAGAACGAGAAGCTGTGTTTTGCCGAGAAAGCAGCGCTTCGTGGAACCGCAGCCATCGGCGTCTTGGGTTCTGCCGCAGCTTGTGCGGAGAAGCGAAAGAGAGCCGGGGAAGAATGTGGAAAGCCGAACTCCGTCGCTGCAAGCCGGTGCTGGCGAACAGCTTCTGGTCACCTTGTAGAAACTCTCCAAGCACAGTGCAGAGTCCCCGTGGCTAGTTCCTTGAAATACATGCACTGGCAGCAGCCCAGAGCTGTACTGAGTGCAGCAAGTGTCAGGCAGTCTCCTCTCGCCGTGTAGGTGCTTCTGTTTTGTGTTCGCAGCGTGCAGAGAAGCCCTTGTGCTTGCTGCTGCTTCCAGCAAGCCAAAACGCTTTTGCAGCAACTTTCCTGGCTTTTCCACAACAGGATCAATGTCTAGCTGATTTACAGTTGCCTCTGCGTAGAGCAGCTAGAGGAGCAGCTCTGCCGGCTTTCCTGTGCTTCTGCATAGCAGAGCTGTCAAGAACGAGAAACTGTGTTTTGCCGAGAAAGCAGCGCTTCGGGGAACCGCAGCCATCGGCATCTTGGGTACAGCCGCAGCATGTACGGAGAAGCGAAAGAGAGCCGGGGAAGAACGTGGAAAGCCGAACTCCGTCGCTGCAAGCCAGTGCTGGCGAACAGCTTCTGGTCACCTTGTAGAAACTCTCCCAGCACAGTGCAGAGTCCCCGTGGCTAGTTCCTTGAAATACATGCACTGGCAGCAGCCCAGAGCTGTACTGAGTGCAGCAAGTGTCAGGCAGTCTCCTCTCGCCGTGTAGGTGCTTCTGTTTTGTGTTTGCAGCGTGCAGAGAAGCCCTTGTGCTTGCTGCTGCTTCCAGCAAGCCAAAAGGATTTTTCAGCAACTTTCCTGCCTTTTCCACAACAGGATCAATGTCTAGCTGATTTACAGTTGCCTCTGCGTAGAGCAGCTAGAGGAGCAGCTCTGCCGGCTTTCCTGTGCTTCTGCATAGCAGAGCTGTCAAGAACGAGAAGCTGTGTTTTGCCGAGAAAGCAGCGCTTCGGGGAACCGCAGGCATCGGCGTCTTGGGTTCAGCCGCAGCATGTACGGAGAAGCGAAAGAGAGCCGGGGAAGAACGTGGAAAGCCGAACTCCGTCGCTGCAAGCCGGTGCTGGCGAACAGCTTCTGGTCACCTTGTAGAAACTCTCCCAGCACAGTTCAGAGTCCCCGTGGCTAGTTCCTTGAAATACATGCACTGGCAGCAGCCCAGAGCTGTACTGAGTGCAGCAAGTGTCAGGCAGTCTCCTCTCGCCGTGTAGGTGCTTCTGTTTTGTGTTCGCAGCGTGCAGAGAAGCCCTTGTGCTTGCTGCTGCTTCCAGCAAGCCAAGAGGGTTTTTCAGCATCTTTCCTGCCTTTTCCACAACAGGATCAATGTCTAGCTGATTTACAGTTGCCTCTGCGTAGAGCAGCTAGAGGAGCAGCTCTGCCGGCTTTCCTGTGCTTCTGCATAGCAGAGCTGTCAAGAACGAGAAGCTGTGTTTTGCCGAGAAAGCAGCGCTTCGGGGAACCGCAGTCATCGGCGTCTTGGGTTCAGCCGCAGCATGTACGGAGAAGCGAAAGAGAGTTGGGGAAGATGGTGGAAAGCCGAACTCCGTCGCTGCAAGTCGGTGCTGGCGAACAGCTTCAGGTCACCTTGTAGATACTCCCCCAGCACAGTGCAGAGTCCCCGTGGCTAGTTCCTTGAAATACATGCCCTGGCAGCAGCCCAGAGCTGTACTGAGTGCAGCAGGTGTCAGGCAGTCTCCTCTCGCCGTGTAGGTGCTTCTGTTTTGTGTTTGCAGCGTGCAGAGAAGCCCTTGTGCTTGCTGCTGCTTCCAGCAAGCCAAAACGCTTTTGCAGCAACTTTCCTGCCTTTTCCACAACAGGATCAATGTCTAGGTGATTTACAGTTCCCTCTGCGTAGAGCAGCTAGAGGAGCAGCTCTGCCGGCTTTCCTGTGCTTCTGCATAGCAGAGCTGTCAACAACGAGAAGCTGTGTTTTGCCGAGAAAGCAGCGCTTCGCGGAACCACAGCCATCGGCGTCTTGGGTTCAGCCGCAGCATGTACGGAGAAGCGAAAGAGAGCCGGGGAAGAATGTGGAAAGCCGAACTCCGTCGCTGCAAGCCGGTGCTGGCGAACAGCTTCTGGTCACCTTGTAGAAACTCTCCCAGCACAGTGCAGAGTCCCCGTGGCTAGTTCCTTGAAATACATGCCCTGGCAGCAGCCCGGAGCTGTACTGAGTGCAGCAGGTGTCAGGCAGTCTCCTCTCGCCGTGTAGGTGCTTCTGTGTTCGCAGCGTGCAGAGAAGCCCTTGTGATTGCTGCTGCTTCCAGCAAGCCAAAACGCTTTTGCAGCAACTTTCCTGCCTTATCCACAACAGGATCAATGTCTAGCTGATTAACAGTTGCCACTGCGTTGAGCAGCTGGAGGAGCAGCTCTGCCGGCTTTCCTGTGCTTCTGCATAGCAGAGCTGTCAAGAACGAGAAGCTGTGTTTTGCCGAGAAAGCATCGCTTCGTGGAACCGAAGCCATCGGCGTCTTGTGTTCAGCCGCAGCTTGTGCGGAGAAGCGAAAGAGAGTTGGGGAAGAATGTGGAAAGCCGAACTCCGTCGCTGCAAGCCGGTGCTGGCGAACAGCTTCTGGTCACCTTGTAGAAACTCTCCCAGCACAGTGCAGAGTCCCCGTGGCTAGTTCCTTGAAATACAAGCCCTGGCAGCAGCCCAGAGCTGTACTGAGTGCAGCAGGTGTCAGGCAGTCTCCTCTCGCCGTGTAGGTGCTTCTGTTTTGTGTTCGCAGCGTGCAGAGAAGCCCTTGTGATTGCTGCTGCTTCCAGCAAGCCAAAACGCTTTTACAGCAACTTTCCTGCTTTTTCCACAACAGGATCAATGTCTAGCTGATTTACAGTTCCCTCTGCGGAGAGCAGCTAGAGGAGCAGCTCTGCCGGCTTTCCTGTGCTTCTGCATAGCAGAGCTGTCAAGAACGAGAAGCTGTGTTTTGCCGAGAAAGCAGCGCTTCGAGGAACCGAAGCCATCGGCGTCTTGGGTTCAGCCGCAGCTTGTGCGGAGAAGCGAAAGAGAGCCGGGGAAGAACGTGGAAAGCCGAACTCCGTCGCTGCAAGCCGGTGCTGGCGAACAGCTTCTGGTCACCTTGTAGAAACTCTCCCAGCACAGTGCAGAGTCCCCGTGGCTAGTTCCTTGAAATACATGCCCTGGCAGCAGCCCAGAGCTGTACTGAGTGCAGCAAGTGTCAGGCAGTCTCCTCTCGCCGTGTAGGTGCTTCTGTTTTGTGTCCGCAGAGTGCAGAGAAGCCCTTGTGCTTGCTGCTGCTTCCAGCAAGCCAAAAGGAATTTTCAGCAACTTTCCTGCCTTTTCCACAACAGGATCAATGTCTAGCTGATTTACAGTTCCCTCTGCGTAGAGCATCTAGAGGAGCAGCTCTGCCGGCTTTCCTGTGCTTCTGCATAGCAGAGCTGTCAAGAACGAGAAGCTGTGTTTTGCCGAGAAAGCAGCGCTTCGCGGAACCGCAGCCATCGGCGTCTTGGGTTCTGCCGCAGCTTGTGCGGAGAAGCGAAAGAGAGCCGGGGAAGAATGTGGAAAGCCGAACTCCGTCGCTGCAAGCCGGTGCTGGCGAACAGCTTCTGGTCACCTTGTAGAAAATCTCCCAGCACAGTGCAGAGTCCCCGTGGCTAGTTCCTTGAAATACAAGCCCTGGCAGCAGCCCAGAGCTGTACTGAGTGCAGCAAGTGTCAGGCAGTCTCCTCTCGCCGTGTAGGTGCTTCTGTTTTGTGTTCGCAGCGTGCAGAGAAGCCCTTGTGCTTGCTGCTGCTTCCAGCAAGCCAAAACGCTTTTGCAGCAACTTTCCTGGCTTTTCCACAACAGGATCAATGTCTAGCTGATTTACAGTTGCCTCTGCGTAGAGCAGCTAGAGGAGCAGCTCTGCCGGCTTTCCTGTGCTTCTGCATAGCAGAGCTGTCAAGAACGAGAAACTGTGTTTTGCCGAGAAAGCAGCGCTTCGGGGAACCGCAGCCATCGGCGTCTTGGGTACAGCCGCAGCATGTACGGAGAAGCGAAAGAGAGCCGGGGAAGAACGTGGAAAGCCGAACTCCGTCGCTGCAAGCCAGTGCTGGCGAACAGCTTCTGGTCACCTTGTAGAAACTCTCCCAGCACAGTGCAGAGTCCCCGTGGCTAGTTCCTTGAAATACATGCCCTGGCAGCAGCCCAGAGCTGTACTGAGTGCAGCAAGTGTCAGGCAGTCTCCTCTCGCCGTGTAGGTGCTTCTGTTTTGTGTTTGCAGCGTGCAGAGAAGCCCTTGTGCTTGCTGCTGCTTCCAGCAAGCCAAAAGGATTTTTCAGCAACTTTCCTGCCTTTTCCACAACAGGATCAATGTCTAGCTGATTTACAGTTGCCTCTGCGTAGAGCAGCTAGAGGAGCAGCTCTGCCGGCTTTCCTGTGCTTCTGCATAGCAGAGCTGTCAAGAACGAGAAGCTGTGTTTTGCCGAGAAAGCAGCGCTTCGGGGAACCGCAGGCATCGGCGTCTTGGGTTCAGCCGCAGCATGTACGGAGAAGCGAAAGAGAGCCGGGGAAGAACGTGGAAAGCCGAACTCCGTCGCTGCAAGCCGGTGCTGGCGAACAGCTTCAGGTCACCTTGTAGATACTCCCCCAGCACAGTGCAGAGTCCCCGTGGCTAGTTCCTTGAAATACATGCCCTGGCAGCAGCCCAGAGCTGTACTGAGTGCAGCAGGTGTCAGGCAGTCTCCTCTCGCCGTGTAGGTGCTTCTGTTTTGTGTTTGCAGCGTGCAGAGAAGCCCTTGTGCTTGCTGCTGCTTCCAGCAAGCCAAAACGCTTTTGCAGCAACTTTCCTGCCTTTTCCACAACAGGATCAATGTCTAGGTGATTTACAGTTGCCTCTGCGTAGAGCAGCTAGAGGAGCAGCTCTGCCGGCTTTCCTGTGCTTCTGCATAGCAGAGCTGTCAACAACGAGAAGCTGTGTTTTGCCGAGAAAGCAGCGCTTCGCGGAACCGCAGCCATCGGCGTCTTGGGTTCAGCCGCAGCATGTACGGAGAAGCGAAAGAGAGCCGGGGAAGAACGTGGAAAGCCGAACTCCGTCGCTGCAAGCCGGTGCTGGCGATCAGCTTCTGGTCACCTTGTAGAAACTCTCCCAGCACAGTGCAGAGTCCCCGTGGCTAGTTCCTTGAAATACATGCCCTGGCAGCAGCCCAGAGCTGTACTGAGTGCAGCAAGTGTCAGGCAGTCTCCTCTCGCCGTGTAGGTGCTTCTGTTTTGTGTTCGCAGCGTGCAGAGAAGCCCTTGTGCTTGCTGCTGCTTCCAGCAAGCCAAAACGCTTTTACAGCAACTTTCCTGCTTTTTCCACAACAGGATCAATGTCTAGCTGATTAACAGTTGCCTCTGCGTAAGCAGCTAGAGGAGCAGCTCTGCCGGCTTTCCTGTGCTTCTGCATAGCAGAGCTGTCAAGAACGAGAAGCTGTGTTTTGCCGAGAAAGCAGCGCTTCGAGGAACCGAAGCCATCGGCGTCTTGGATTCAGCCGCAGCTTGTGCGGAGAAGCGAAAGAGAGCCGGGGAAGAATGTGGAAAGCCGAACTCCGTCGCTGCAAGCCGGTGCTGGCGAACAGCTTCTGGTCACCTTGTAGAAACTCTCCCAGCACAGTGCAGAGTCCCCGTGGCTAGTTCCTTGAAATACATGCCCTGGCAGCAGCCCAGAGCTGTACTGAGTGCAGCAGGTGTCAGGCAGTCTCCTCTCGCCGTGTAGGTGCTTCTGTGTTCGCAGCGTGCAGAGAAGCCCTTGTGATTGCTGCTGCTTCCAGCAAGCCAAAACGCTTTTGCAGCAACTTTCCTGCCTTTTCCACAACAGGATCAATGTCTAGCTGATTAACAGTTGCCACTGCGTTGAGCAGCTGGAGGAGCAGCTCTGCCGGCTTTCCTGTGCTTCTGCATAGCAGAGCTGTCAAGAACGAGAAGCTGTGTTTTGCCGAGAAAGCATCGCTTCGAGGAACCGAAGCCATCGGCGTCTTGTGTTCAGCCGCAGCTTGTGCGGAGAAGCGAAAGAGAGTTGGGGAAGAATGTGGAAAGCCGAACTCCGTCGCTGCAAGCCGGTGCTGGCGAACAGCTTCTGGTCACCTTGTAGAAACTCTCCCAGCACAGTGCAGAGTCCCCGTGGCTAGTTCCTTGAAATACATGCCCTGGCAGCAGCCCAGAGCTGTACTGAG
The DNA here is from genome assembly GCA_016584745.2 of Phylloscopus trochilus trochilus. Classification (NCBI taxonomy): domain Eukaryota; kingdom Metazoa; phylum Chordata; class Aves; order Passeriformes; family Phylloscopidae; genus Phylloscopus; species Phylloscopus trochilus. The sequence goes on from WQNJ02000001.1 coordinate 6,899,548, forward strand.
TGCAGCAGGTGTCAGGCAGTCTCCTCTCGCCGTGTAGGTGCTTCTGTTTTGTGTTAGCAGCGTGCAGAGAAGCCCTTGTGCTTGCTGCTGCTTCCAGCAAGCCAAAACGCTTTTGCAGCAACTTTCCTGCCTTTTCCACAACAGGATCAATGTCTAGCTGATTTACAGTTGCCTCTGCGTAGAGCAGCTAGAGGAGCAGCTCTGCCGGCTTTCCTGTGCTTCTGCATAGCAGAGCTGTCAAGAACGAGAAGCTGTGTTTTGCCGAGAAAGCAGCGCTTCGGGGAACCGCAGCCATCGGCGTCTTGGGTTCAGCCGCAGCATGTACGGAGAAGCGAAAGAGAGCCGGGGAAGAACGTGGAAAGCCGAACTCCGTCGCTGCAAGCCGGTGCTGGCGATCAGCTTCTGGTCACCTTGTAGAAACTCTCCCAGCACAGTGCAGAGTCCCCGTGGCTAGTTCCTTGAAATACATGCCCTGGCAGCAGCCCAGAGCTGTACTGAGTGCAGCAGGTGTCAGGCAGTCTCCTCTCGCCGTGTAGGTGCTTCTGTTCTGTGTTCGCAGCGTGCAGAGAAGCCCTTGTGCTTGCTGCTACTTTCAGCAAGCCAAAAGGATTTTTCAGCAACTTTCCTGCCTTTTCCACAACAGGATCAATGTCTAGCTGATTTACAGTTGCCTCTGCGTAGAGCAGCTAGAGGAGCAGCTCTGCCGGCTTTCCTGTGCTTCTGCATAGCAGAGCTGTCAAGAATGAGAAGCTGTGTTTTGCCGAGAAAGCAGCGCTTCGGGGAACCGCAGCCATCGGCGTCTTGGGGTCAGCCGCAGCATGTACGGAGAAGCGAAAGAGAGTTGGGGAAGATGGTGGAAAGCCGAACTCCGTCGCTGCAAGTCGGTGCTGGCGAACAGCTTCTGGTCACGTTGTAGATACTCCCCCAGCACAGTGCAGAGACCCCGTGGCTAGTTCCTTGAAATACATGCCCTGTCAGCAGCCCGGAGCTGTACTGAGTGCAGCAGGTGTCAGGCAGTCTCCTCTCGCCGTGTAGGTGCTTCTGTTTTGTGTTTGCAGCGTGCAGAGAAGCCCTTGTGCTTGCTGCTGCTTCCAGCAAGCCAAAACGCTTTTGCAGCAACTTTCCTGCCTTTTCCACAACAGGATCAATGTCTAGCTGATTTACAGTTCCCTCTGCGTAGAGTAGCTAGAGGAGCAGCTCTGCCGGCTTTCCTGTGCTCCTGCATAGCAGAGCTGTCAAGAACGAGAAGCTGTGTTTTGCCGAGAAAGCAGCGCTTCGCGGAACCGCAGCCATCGGCGTCTTGGGTTCAGCCGCAGCTTGTGCGGAGAAGCGAAAGAGAGCCGGGGAAGAATGTGGAAAGCCGAACTCCGTCGCTGCAAGCCGGTGCTGGCGAACAGCTTCTGGTCACCTTGTAGATACTCTCCCAGCACAGTGCAGAGTCCCCGTGGCTAGTTCCTTGAAATACATGCCCTGGCAGCAGCCCAGAGCTGTACTGAGTGCAGCAGGTGTCAGGCAGTCTCCTCTCGCCGTGTAGGTGCTTCTGTTTTGTGTTCGCAGCGTGCAGAGAAGCCCTTGTGCTTGCTGCTGCTTCCAGCAAGCCAAGAGGCTTTTTCAGCAACTTTCCTGCCTTTTCCACAACAGGATCAATGTCTAGCTGATTTACAGTTGCCTCTGCGTAGAGCAGCTAGAGGAGCAGCTCTGCCGGCTTTCCTGTGCTTCTGCATAGCAGAGCTGTCAAGAACGAGAAGCTGTGTTTTGCCGAGAAAGCAGCGCTTTGGGGAACCGCAGTCATCGGCGTCTTGGGTTCAGCCGCAGCATGTACGGAGAAGCGAAAGAGAGTTGGGGAAGATGGTGGAAAGCCGAACTCCGTCGCTGCAAGTCGGTGCTGGCGAACAGCTTCTGGTCACCTTGTAGATACTCTCCCAGCACAGTGCAGAGTCCCCGTGGCTAGTTCCTTGAAATACATGCCCTGGCAGCAGCCCAGAGCTGTACTGAGTGCAGCAGGTGTCAGGCAGTCTCCGCTCGCCGTGTAGGTGCTTCTGTTTTGTGTTTGCAGCATGCAGAGAAGCCCTTGTGCTTGCTGCTGCTTCCAGCAAGCCAAAACGCTTTTGCAGCAACTTTCCTGCCTTTTCCACAACAGGATCAATGTCTAGCTGATTAACAGTTGCCACTGCGTTGAGCAGCTGGAGGAGCAGCTCTGCCGGCTTTCCTGTGCTTCTGCATAGGAGAGCTGTCAAGAACGAGAAGCTGTGTTTTGCCGAGAAAGCATCGCTTCGAGGAACCGAAGCCATTGGCGTCTTGTGTTCAGCCGCAGCTTGTGCGGAGAAGCGAAAGAGAGCCGGGGAAGAATGTGGAAAGCCGAACTCCGTCGCTGCAAGCCGGTGCTGGCGAACAGCTTCTGGTCACCTTGTAGAAACTCTCCCAGCACAGTGCAGAGTCCCCGTGGCTAGTTCCTTGAAATACATGCCCTGGCAGCAGCCCAGAGCTGTACTGAGTGCAGCAGGTGTCAGGCAGTCTCCTCTCGCCGTGTAGGTGCTTCTGTTTTGTGTTAGCAGCGTGCAGAGAAGCCCTTGTGCTTGCTGCTGCTTCCAGCAAGCCAAAACGCTTTTGCAGCAACTTTCCTGCCTTTTCCACAACAGGATCAATGTCTAGCTGATTTACAGTTGCCTCTGCGTAGAGCAGCTAGAGGAGCAGCTCTGCCGGCTTTCCTGTGCTTCTGCATAGCAGAGCTGTCAAGAACGAGAAGCTGTGTTTTGCCGAGAAAGCAGCGCTTCGGGGAACCGCAGCCATCGGCGTCTTGGGTTCAGCCGCAGCATGTACGGAGAAGCGAAAGAGAGCCGGGGAAGAACGTGGAAAGCCGAACTCCGTCGCTGCAAGCCGGTGCTGGCGATCAGCTTCTGGTCACCTTGTAGAAAATCTCCCAGCACAGTGCAGAGTCCCCGTGGCTAGTTCCTTGAAATACATGCACTGGCAGCAGCCCAGAGCTGTACTGAGTGCAGCAAGTGTCAGGCAGTCTCCTCTCGCCGTGTAGGTGCTTCTGTTTTGTGTTCGCAGCGTGCAGAGAAGCCCTTGTGCTTGCTGCTGCTTCCAGCAAGCCAAAACGCTTTTGCAGCAACTTTCCTGCCTTTTCCACAACAGGATCAATGTCTAGCTGATTTACAGTTGCCTCTGCGTAGAGCAGCTAGAGGAGCAGCTCTGCCGGCTTTCCTGTGCTTCTGCATAGCAGAGCTGTCAAGAACGAGAAGCTGTGTTTTGCCGAGAAAGCAGCGCTTCGGGGAACCGCAGTCATCGGCGTCTTGGGTTCAGCCGCAGCATGTACGGAGAAGCGAAAGAGAGTTGGGGAAGATGGTGGAAAGCCGAACTCCGTCGCTGCAAGTCGGTGCTGGCGAACAGCTTCAGGTCACCTTGTAGATACTCCCCCAGCACAGTGCAGAGTCCCCGTGGCTAGTTCCTTGAAATACATGCCCTGGCAGCAGCCCAGAGCTGTACTGAGTGCAGCAGGTGTCAGGCAGTCTCCTCTCGCCGTGTAGGTGCTTCTGTTTTGTGTTTGCAGCGTGCAGAGAAGCCCTTGTGCTTGCTGCTGCTTCCAGCAAGCCAAAACGCTTTTGCAGCAACTTTCCTGCCTTTTCCACAACAGGATCAATGTCTAGGTGATTTACAGTTCCCTCTGCGTAGAGCAGCTAGAGGAGCAGCTCTGCCGGCTTTCCTGTGCTTCTGCATAGCAGAGCTGTCAACAACGAGAAGCTGTGTTTTGCCGAGAAAGCAGCGCTTCGCGGAACCACAGCCATCGGCGTCTTGGGTTCAGCCGCAGCATGTACGGAGAAGCGAAAGAGAGCCGGGGAAGAACGTGGAAAGCCGAACTCCGTCGCTGCAAGCCGGTGCTGGCGATCAGCTTCTGGTCACCTTGTAGAAACTCTCCCAGCACAGTGCAGAGTCCCCGTGGCTAGTTCCTTGAAATACATGCCCTGGCAGCAGCCCAGAGCTGTACTGAGTGCAGCAAGTGTCAGGCAGTCTCCTCTCGCCGTGTAGGTGCTTCTGTTTTGTGTTCGCAGCGTGCAGAGAAGCCCTTGTGCTTGCTGCTGCTTCCAGCAAGCCAAAACGCTTTTACAGCAACTTTCCTGCTTTTTCCACAACAGGATCAATGTCTAGCTGATTAACAGTTGCCTCTGCGTAAGCAGCTAGAGGAGCAGCTCTGCCGGCTTTCCTGTGCTTCTGCATAGCAGAGCTGTCAAGAACGAGAAGCTGTGTTTTGCCGAGAAAGCAGCGCTTCGAGGAACCGAAGCCATCGGCGTCTTGGATTCAGCCGCAGCTTGTGCGGAGAAGCGAAAGAGAGCCGGGGAAGAATGTGGAAAGCCGAACTCCGTCGCTGCAAGCCGGTGCTGGCGAACAGCTTCTGGTCACCTTGTAGAAACTCTCCCAGCACAGTGCAGAGTCCCCGTGGCTAGTTCCTTGAAATACATGCCCTGGCAGCAGCCCGGAGCTGTACTGAGTGCAGCAGGTGTCAGGCAGTCTCCTCTCGCCGTGTAGGTGCTTCTGTGTTCGCAGCGTGCAGAGAAGCCCTTGTGATTGCTGCTGCTTCCAGGAAGCCAAAACGCTTTTGCAGCAACTTTCCTGCCTTTTCCACAACAGGATCAATGTCTAGCTGATTAACAGTTGCCACTGCGTTGAGCAGCTGGAGGAGCAGCTCTGCCGGCTTTCCTGTGCTTCTGCATAGCAGAGCTGTCAAGAACGAAAAGCTGTGTTTTGCCGAGAAAGCATCGCTTCGAGGAACCGAAGCCATCGGCGTCTTGTGTTCAGCCGCAGCTTGTGCGGAGAAGCGAAAGAGAGTTGGGGAAGAATGTGGAAAGCCGAACTCCGTCGCTGCAAGCCGGTGCTGGCGAACAGCTTCTGGTCACCTTGTAGAAACTCTCCCAGCACAGTGCAGAGTCCCCGTGGCTAGTTCCTTGAAATACATGCCCTGGCAGCAGCCCAGAGCTGTACTGAGTGCAGCAGGTGTCAGGCAGTCTCCTCTCGCCGTGTAGGTGCTTCTGTTCTGTGTTCGCAGCGTGCAGAGAAGCCCTTGTGCTTGCTGCTACTTTCAGCAAGCCAAAAGGATTTTTCAGCAACTTTCCTGCCTTTTCCACAACAGGATCAATGTCTAGCTGATTTACAGTTGCCTCTGCGTAGAGCAGCTAGAGGAGCAGCTCTGCCGGCTTTCCTGTGCTTCTGCATAGCAGAGCTGTCAAGAATGAGAAGCTGTGTTTTGCCGAGAAAGCAGCGCTTCGCGGAACCGCAGCCATCGGCGTCTTGGGTTCAGCCGCAGCTTGTGCGGAGAAGCGAAAGAGAGCCGGGGAAGAATGTGGAAAGCCGAACTCCGTCGCTGCAAGCCGGTGCTGGCGAACAGCTTCTGGTCACCTTGTAGATACTCTCCCAGCACAGTGCAGAGTCCCCGTGGCTAGTTCCTTGAAATACATGCCCTGGCAGCAGCCCAGAGCTGTACTGAGTGCAGCAGGTGTCAGGCAGTCTCCTCTCGCCGTGTAGGTGCTTCTGTTTTGTGTTCGCAGCGTGCAGAGAAGCCCTTGTGCTTGCTGCTGCTTCCAGCAAGCCAAGAGGCTTTTTCAGCAACTTTCCTGCCTTTTCCACAACAGGATCAATGTCTAGCTGATTTACAGTTGCCTCTGCGTAGAGCAGCTAGAGGAGCAGCTCTGCCGGCTTTCCTGTGCTTCTGCATAGCAGAGCTGTCAAGAACGAGAAGCTGTGTTTTGCCGAGAAAGCAGCGCTTTGGGGAACCGCAGTCATCGGCGTCTTGGGTTCAGCCGCAGCATGTACGGAGAAGCGAAAGAGAGTTGGGGAAGATGGTGGAAAGCCGAACTCCGTCGCTGCAAGCCGGTGCTGGCGAACAGCTTCTGGTCACCTTGTAGAAACTCTCCCAGCACAGTGCAGAGTCCCCGTGGCTAGTTCCTTGAAATACATGCCCTGGCAGCAGCCCAGAGCTGTACTGAGTGCAGCAAGTGTCAGGCAGTCTCCTCTCGCCGTGTAGGTGCTTCTGTTTTGTGTTCGCAGCATGCAGAGAAGCCCTTATGCTTGCTGCTGCTTCCAGCAAGCCAAAACGCTTTTGCAGCAACTTTCCTGCCTTTTCCACAACAGGATCAATGTCTAGCTGATTTACAGTTCCCTCTGCGTAGAGCAGCTAGAGGAGCAGCTCTGCCGGCTTTCCTGTGCTTCTGCATAGCAGAGCTGTCAAGAACGAGAAGCTGTGTTTTGCCGAGAAAGCAGCGCTTCGCGGAACCGCAGCCATCGGCGTCTTGGGTTCAGCCGCAGCTTCTGCGGAGAAGCGAAAGAGAGCCGGGGAAGAATGTGGAAAGCCGAACTCCGTCGCTGCAAGCCGGTGCTGGCGAACAGCTTCTGGTCACCTTGTAGATACTCTCCCAGCACAGTGCAGAGTCCCCGTGGCTAGTTCCTTGAAATACATGCCCTGGCAGCAGCCCGGAGCTGTACTGAGTGCAGCAGGTGTCAGGCAGTCTCCTCTCGCCGTGTAGGTGCTTCTGTGTTCGCAGCGTGCAGAGAAGCCCTTGTGATTGCTGCTGCTTCCAGCAAGCCAAAACGCTTTTGCAGCAACTTTCCTGCCTTTTCCACAACAGGATCAATGTCTAGCTGATTAACAGTTGCCACTGCGTTGAGCAGCTGGAGGAGCAGCTCTGCCGGCTTTCCTGTGCTTCTGCATAGGAGAGCTGTCAAGAACGAGAAGCTGTGTTTTGCCGAGAAAGCATCGCTTCGAGGAACCGAAGCCATCGGCGTCTTGTGTTCAGCCGCAGCTTGTGCGGAGAAGCGAAAGAGAGCCGGGGAAGAATGTGGAAAGCCGAACTCCGTCGCTGCAAGCCGGTGCTGGCGAACAGCTTCTGGTCACCTTGTAGAAACTCTCCCAGCACAGTGCAGAGTCCCCGTGGCTAGTTCCTTGAAATACATGCCCTGGCAGCAGCCCGGAGGTGTACTGAGTGCAGCAGGTGTCAGGCAGTCTACTCTCGCCGTGTAGGTGCTTCTGTGTTCGCAGCGTGCAGAGAAGCCCTTGTGCTTGCTGCTGCTTCCAGCAAGCCAAAACGCTTTTGCAGCAACTTTCCTGCCTTTTCCACAACAGGATCAATGTCTAGCTGATTTACAGTTCCCTCTGCGTAGAGCAGCTAGAGGAGCAGCTCTGCCGGCTTTCCTGTGCTTCTGCATAGGAGAGCTGTCAAGAACGAGAAGCTGTGTTTTGCCGAGAAAGCAGCGCTTCGCAGAACCGCAGCCATCGTCATCTTGGGTTCAGCCGCAGCTTGTGCGGAGAAGCGAAAGAGAGCCGGGGAAGAACGTGGAAAGCTGAACTCCGTCGCTGCAAGCTGTTGCTGGCGAACAGCTTCTGGTCACCTTGTAGAAACTCTCCCAGCACAGTGCAGAGTCCCCGTGGCTAGTTCCTTGAAATACATGCCCTGGCAGCAGCCCAGAGCTGTACTGAGTGCAGCAGGTGTCAGGCAGTCTCCTCTCGCCGTGTAGGTGCTTCTGTTTTGTGTTTGCAGCGTGCAGAGAAGCCCTTGTGCTTGCTGCTGCTTCCAGCAAGCCAAAACGCTTTTGCAGCAACTTTCCTGCCTTTTCCACAACAGGATCAATGTCTAGCTGATTTACAGTTCCCTCTGCATAGAGCAGCTAGAGCAGCTCTGCCGGCTTTCCTGTGCTTCTGCATAGCAGAGCTGTCAAGTACGAGAAGCTGTGTTTTGCCGAGAAAGCAGCGCTTCGCGGAACCGCAGCCATCGGCGTCTTGGGTTCAGCCGCAGCTTGTGCGGAGAAGCGATAGAGAGCCGGGGAAGAACGTGGAAAGCCGAACTCGGTCGCTGCAAGCCGGTGCTGGCGAACAGCTTCTGGACACCTTGTAGAAACTCTCCCAGCACAGTGCAGAGTCCCCGTGGCTAGTTCCTTGAAATACATGCCCTGGCAGCAGCCCAGAGCTGTACTGAGTGCAGCAAGTGTCAGGCAGTCTCCTCTCGCCGTGTAGGTGCTTCTGTTTTGTGTTCGCAGCGTGCAGAGAAGCCCTTGTGCTTGCTGCTGCTTCCAGCAAGCCAAAACGCTTTTGCAGCAACTTTCCTGCCTTTTCCACAACAGGATCAATGTCTAGCTGATTTACAGTTGCCTCTGCGTAGAGCAGCTAGAGGAGCAGATCTGCCGGCTTTCCTGTGCTTCTGCATAGCAGAGCTGTCAAGAACGAGAAGCTGTGTTTTGCCGAGAAAGCAGCGCTTCGCGGAACCGCAGGCATCGGCGTCTTGGGTACAGCCGCAGCTTGTGCGGAGAAGCGAAAGAGAGCCGGGGAAGAACGTGGAAAGCCGAACTCCGTCGCTGCAAGCCGGTGCTGGCGAACAGCTTCTGGTCACCTTGTAGAAACTCTCCAAGCACAGTGCAGAGTCCCCGTGGCTAGTTCCTTGAAATACCTTTCCTGGCAGCAGCCCAGAGCTGTACTCAGTGCAGCAGGTGTCAGGCAGTCTCCTGTCGCCGTGTAGGTGCTTCTGTTTTGTGTTCGCAGCGTGCAGAGAAGCCCTTGTGCTTGCTGCTGCTTCCAGCAAGCCAAAACGCTTTTTCAGCAACTTTCCTGCCTTTTCCACAACAGGATCAATGTCTAGCTGATTTACAGTTGCCTCTGCGTAGAGCAGCTAGAGGAGCAGCTCTGCCGGCTTTCCTGTGCTTCTGCATAGCAGAGCTGTCAAGAATGAGAAGCTGTGTTTTGCCGAGAAAGCAGCGCTTCGCGGAACCGCAGCCATCGGCGTCTTGGGTTCAGACGCAGCTTGTGCGGAGAAGCGATAGAGAGCCGGGGAAGAATGTGGAAAGCCGAACTCCGTCGCTCCAAGCCGGTGCTGGCGAACAGCTTCTGGTCACCTTGTAGAAACTCTCCCAGCACAGTGCAGAGTCCCCGTGGCTAGTTCCTTGAAATACATGCCCTGGCAGCAGCCCAGAGCTGTACAGAGTGCAGCAGGTGTCAGGCAGTCTCCTCTCGCCGTGTAGGTGCTTCTGTTTTGTGTTCGCAGCGTGCAGAGAAGCCCTTGTGCTTGCTGCTGCTTCCAGCAAGCCAAAAGGATTTTTCAGCAACTTTCCTGCCTTTTCCACAACAGGATCAATGTCTAGCTGATTTACAGTTCCCTCTGCGTAGAGCAGCTAGAGGAGCAGCTCTGCCGGCTTTCCTGTGCTTCTGCATAGCAGAACTGTCAAGAACGAGAAGCTGTGTTTTGCCGAGAAAGCAGCGCTTCGCGGAACCGCAGCCATCGGCGTCTTGGGTTCAGCCGCAGCTTGTGCGGAGAAGCGAAAGAGAGCCGGGGAAGAACGTGGAAAGCCGAACTCGGTCGCTGCAAGCCGGTGCTGGCGAACAGCTTCTGGTCACCTTGTAGAAACTCTCCCAGCACAGTGCAGAGTCCCCGTGGCTAGTTCCTTGAAATACATGCCCTGGCAGCAGCCCAGAGCTGTACTGAGTGCAGCAGGTGTCAGGCAGTCTCCTCTCGCCGTGTAGGTGCTTCTGTTTTGTGTTCGCAGCGTGCAGAGAAGCCCTTGTGATTGCTGCTGCTTCCAGCAAGCCAAAACGCTTTTGCAGCAACTTTCCTGCCTTTTCCACAACAGGATCAATGTCTAGCTGATTTACAGTTGCCTCTGCGTAGAGCAGCTAGAGGAGCAGCTCTGCCGGCTTTCCTGTGCTTCTGCATAGCAGAGCTGTCAAGAACGAGAAGCTGTGTTTTGCCGAGAAAGCAGCGCTTCGCGGAACCGCAGCCATCGGCGTCTTGGGTTCAGCCGCAGCATGTACGGAGAAGCGAAAGAGAGCCGGGGAAGAACGTGGAAAGCCGAACTCCGTCGCTGCAAGCCGGTGCTGGCGATCAGCTTCTGGTCACCTTGTAGAAACTCTCCCAGCACAGTGCAGAGTCCCCGTGGCTAGTTCCTTGAAATACATGCCCTGGCAGCAGCCCAGAGCTGTACTGAGTGCAGCAAGTGTCAGGCAGTCTCCTCTCGCCGTGTAGGTGCTTCTGTTTTGTGTTCGCAGCGTGCAGAGAAGCCCTTGTGCTTGCTGCTGCTTCCAGCAAGCCAAAAGGATTTTTCAGCAACTTTCCTGCCTTTTCCACAACAGGATCAATGTCTAGCTGATTTACAGTTCCCTCTGCGTAGAGCAGGTAGAGGAGCAGCTCTGCCGGCTTTCCTATGCTTCTGCATAGGAGAGCTGTCAAGAACGAGAAGCTGTGTTTTGCCGAGAAAGCAGCGCTTCGGGGAACCGCAGGCATCGGTGTCTTGGGTACAGCCACAGCATGTACGGAGAAGCGAAAGAGAGCCGGGGAAGAACGTGGAAAGCCGAACTCCGTCGCTGCAAGCCGGTGCTGGCGAACAGCTTCTGGTCACCTTGTAGAAACTCTCCCAGCACAGTTCAGAGTCCCCGTGGCTAGTTCCTTGAAATACATGCACTGGCAGCAGCCCAGAGCTGTACTGAGTGCAGCAAGTGTCAGGCAGTCTCCTCTCGCCGTGTAGGTGCTTCTGTTTTGTGTTCGCAGCGTGCAGAGAAGCCCTTGTGCTTGCTGCTGCTTCCAGCAAGCCAAGAGGGTTTTTCAGCATCTTTCCTGCCTTTTCCACAACAGGATCAATGTCTAGCTGATTTACAGTTGCCTCTGCGTAGAGCAGCTAGAGGAGCAGCTCTGCCGGCTTTCCTGTGCTTCTGCATAGCAGAGCTGTCAAGAACGAGAAGCTGTGTTTTGCCGAGAAAGCAGTGCTTCGGGGAACCGCAGCCATCGGCGTCTTGGGTTCAGCCGCAGCATGTACAGAGAAGCGAAAGAGAGCCGGGGAAGAACGTGGAAAGCCGAACTCCGTCGCTGCAAGCCGGTGCTGGCGATCAGCTTCTGGTCACCTTGTAGAAAATCTCCCAGCACAGTGCAGAGTCCCCGTGGCTAGTTCCTTGAAATACATGCACTGGCAGCAGCCCAGAGCTGTACTGAGTGCAGCAAGTGTCAGGCAGTCTCCTCTCGCCGTGTAGGTGCTTCTGTTTTGTGTTCGCAGCGTGCAGAGAAGCCCTTGTGCTTGCTGCTGCTTCCAGCAAGCCAAAAGGCTTTTTCAGCAACTTTCCTGCCTTTTCCACAACAGGATCAATGTCTAGCTGATTTACAGTTCCCTCTGCGTAGAGCAGCTAGAGGAGCAGCTCTGCCGGCTTTCCTGTGCTTCTGCATAGCAGAGCTGTCAACAACGAGAAGCTGTGTTTTGCCGAGAAAGCAGCGCTTCGCGGAACCACAGCCATCGGCGTCTTGGGTTCAGCCGCAGCATGTACGGAGAAGCGAAAGAGAGCCGGGGAAGAACGTGGAAAGCCGAACTCCGTCGCTGCAAGCCGGTGCTGGCGATCAGCTTCTGGTCACCTTGTAGAAACTCTTCCAGCACAGTGCAGAGTCCCCGTGGCTAGTTCCTTGAAATACATGCCCTGGCAGCAGCCCAGAGCTGTACTGAGTGCAGCAAGTGTCAGGCAGTCTCCTCTCGCCGTGTAGGTGCTTCTGTTTTGTGTTCGCAGCGTGCAGAGAAGCCCTTGTGCTTGCTGCTGCTTCCAGCAAGCCAAAACGCTTTTACAGCAACTTTCCTGCTTTTTCCACAACAGGATCAATGTCTAGCTGATTAACAGTTGCCTCTGCGTAAGCAGCTAGAGGAGCAGCTCTGCCGGCTTTCCTGTGCTTCTGCATAGCAGAGCTGTCAAGAACGAGAAGCTGTGTTTTGCCGAGAAAGCAGCGCTTCGAGGAACCGAAGCCATCGGCGTCTTGGATTCAGCCGCAGCTTGTGCGGAGAAGCGAAAGAGAGCCGGGGAAGAATGTGGAAAGCCGAACTCCGTCGCTGCAAGCCGGTGCTGGCGAACAGCTTCTGGTCACCTTGTAGAAACTCTCCCAGCACAGTGCAGAGTCCCCGTGGCTAGTTCCTTGAAATACATGCCCTGGCAGCAGCCCAGAGCTGTACTGAGTGCAGCAAGTGTCAGGCAGTCTCCTCTCGCCTTGTAGGTGCTTCTGTTTTGTGTTCGCAGCGTGCAGAGAAGCCCTTATGCTTGCTGCTGCTTCCAGCAAGCCAAAACGCTTTTGCAGCAACTTTCCTGCCTTTTCCACAACAGGATCAATGTCTAGCTGATTTACAGTTCCCTCTGCGTAGAGCAGCTAGAGGAGCAGCTCTGCCGGCTTTCCTGTGCTTCTGCATAGCAGAGCTGTCAAGAACGAGAAGCTGTGTTTTGCCGAGAAAGCAGCGCTTCGGGGAACCGCAGGCATCGGCGTCTTGGGTACAGCCGCAGCATGTACGGAGAAGCGAAAGAGAGCCGGGGAAGAACGTGGAAAGCCGAACTCCGTCGCTGCAAGCCGGTGCTGGCGAACAGCTTCTGGTCACCTTGTAGAAACTCTCCCAGCACAGTGCAGAGTCTCCGTGGCTAGTTCCTTGAAATACATGCACTGGCAGCAGCCCAGAGCTGTACTGAGTGCAGCAAGTGTCAGGCAGTCTCCTCTCGCCGTGTAGGTGCTTCTGTTTTGTGTTCGCAGCGTGCAGAGAAGCCCTTGTGCTTGCTGCTGCTTCCAGCAAGCCAAAACGCTTTTGCAGCAACTTTCCTGCCTTTTCCACAACAGGATCAATGTCTAGCTGATTTACAGTTCCCTCTGCGTAGAGCAGCTAGAGGAGCAGCTCTGCCGGCTTTCCTGTGCTTCTGCATAGCAGAGCTGTCAAGAACGAGAAGCTGTGTTTTGCCGAGAACGCAGCGCTTCGCGGAACCGCAGCCATCGGCGTCTTGGGTTCTGCCGCAGCTTGTGCGGAGAAGCGAAAGAGAGCCGGGGAAGAATGTGGAAAGCCGAACTCCGTCGCTGCAAGCCGGTGCTGGCGATCAGCTTCTGGTCACCTTGTAGAAACTCTCCCAGCACAGTGTAGAGTCCCCGTGGCTAGTTCCTTGAAATACATGCCCTGGCAGCAGCCCAGAGCTGTACTGAGTGCAGCAAGTGTCAGGCAGTCTCCTCTCGCCGTGTAGGTGCTTCTGTTTTGTGTTTGCAGCGTGCAGAGAAGCCCTTGTGCTTGCTGCTGCTTCCAGCAAGCCAAAACGCTTTTGCAGCAACTTTCCTGCCTTTTCCACAACAGGATCAATGTCTAGCTGATTTACAGTTGCCTCTGCGTAGAGCAGCTAGAGGAGCAGCTCTGCCGGCTTTCCTGTGCTTCTGCATAGCAGAGCTGTCAAGAACGAGAAGCTGTGTTTTGCCGAGAAAGCAGCGCTTTGGGGAACCGCAGTCATCGGCGTCTTGGGTTCAGCCGCAGCATGTACGGAGAAGCGAAAGAGAGTTGGGGAAGATGGTGGAAAGCCGAACTCCGTCGCTGCAAGTCGGTGCTGGCGAACAGCTTCTGGTCACCTTGTAGATACTCTCCCAGCACAGTGCAGAGTCCCCGTGGCTAGTTCCTTGAAATACATGCCCTGGCAGCAGCCCGGAGCTGTACTGAGTGCAGCAGGTGTCAGGCAGTCTCCTCTCGCCGTGTAGGTGCTTCTGTTTTGTGTTCGCAGCGTGCAGAGAAGCCCTTGTGCTTGCTGCTGCTTCCAGCAAGCCAAAACGCTTTTGCAGCAACTTTCCTGCCTTTTCCACAACAGGATCAATGTCTAGCTGATTTACAGTTGCCTCTGCGTAGAGCAGCTAGAGGAGCAGCTCTGCCGGCTTTCCTGTGCTTCTGCATAGCAGAGCTGTCAAGAACGAGAAGCTGTGTTTTGCCGAGAAAGCAGCGCTTCGCGGAACCGCAGCCATCGGCGTCTTGGGTTCAGCCGCAGCATGTACGGAGAAGCGAAAGAGAGCCGGGGAAGAACGTGGAAAGCCGAACTCCGTCGCTGCAAGCCGGTGCTGGCGATCAGCTTCTGGTCACCTTGTAGAAACTCTCCCAGCACAGTGCAGAGTCCCCGTGGCTAGTTCCTTGAAATACATGCCCTGGCAGCAGCCCAGAGCTGTACTGAGTGCAGCAAGTGTCAGGCAGTCTCCTCTCGCCGTGTAGGTGCTTCTGTTTTGTGTTCGCAGCGTGCAGAGAAGCCCTTGTGCTTGCTGCTGCTTCCAGCAAGCCAAAAGGATTTTTCAGCAACTTTCCTGCCTTTTCCACAACAGGATCAATGTCTAGCTGATTTACAGTTCCCTCTGCGTAGAGCAGGTAGAGGAGCAGCTCTGCCGGCTTTCCTATGCTTCTGCATAGGAGAGCTGTCAAGAACGAGAAGCTGTGTTTTGCCGAGAAAGCAGCGCTTCGGGGAACCGCAGGCATCGGCGTCTTGGGTACAGCCGCAGCATGTACGGAGAAGCGAAAGAGAGCCGGGGAAGAACGTGGAAAGCCGAACTCCGTCGCTGCAAGCCGGTGCTGGCGAACAGCTTCTGGTCACCTTGTAGAAACTCTCCCAGCACAGTTCAGAGTCCCCGTGGCTAGTTCCTTGAAATACATGCACTGGCAGCAGCCCAGAGCTGTACTGAGTGCAGCAAGTGTCAGGCAGTCTCCTCTCGCCGTGTAGGTGCTTCTGTTTTGTGTTCGCAGCGTGCAGAGAAGCCCTTGTGCTTGCTGCTGCTTCCAGCAAGCCAAGAGGGTTTTTCAGCATCTTTCCTGCCTTTTCCACAACAGGATCAATGTCTAGCTGATTTACAGTTGCCTCTGCGTAGAGCAGCTAGAGGAGCAGCTCTGCCGGCTTTCCTGTGCTTCTGCATAGCAGAGCTGTCAAGAACGAGAAGCTGTGTTTTGCCGAGAAAGCAGTGCTTCGGGGAACCGCAGCCATCGGCGTCTTGGGTTCAGCCGCAGCATGTACAGAGAAGCGAAAGAGAGCCGGGGAAGAACGTGGAAAGCCGAACTCCGTCGCTGCAAGCCGGTGCTGGCGATCAGCTTCTGGTCACCTTGTAGAAAATCTCCCAGCACAGTGCAGAGTCCCCGTGGCTAGTTCCTTGAAATACATGCACTGGCAGCAGCCCAGAGCTGTACTGAGTGCAGCAAGTGTCAGGCAGTCTCCTCTCGCCGTGTAGGTGCTTCTGTTTTGTGTTCGCAGCGTGCAGAGAAGCCCTTGTGCTTGCTGCTGCTTCCAGCAAGCCAAAAGGCTTTTTCAGCAACTTTCCTGCCTTTTCCACAACAGGATCAATGTCTAGGTGATTTACAGTTCCCTCTGCGTAGAGCAGCTAGAGGAGCAGCTCTGCCGGCTTTCCTGTGCTTCTGCATAGCAGAGCTGTCAACAACGAGAAGCTGTGTTTTGCCGAGAAAGCAGCGCTTCGCGGAACCACAGCCATCGGCGTCTTGGGTTCAGCCGCAGCATGTACGGAGAAGCGAAAGAGAGCCGGGGAAGAACGTGGAAAGCCGAACTCCGTCGCTGCAAGCCGGTGCTGGCGATCAGCTTCTGGTCACCTTGTAGAAACTCTCCCAGCACAGTGCAGAGTCCCCGTGGCTAGTTCCTTGAAATACATGCCCTGGCAGCAGCCCAGAGCTGTACTGAGTGCAGCAAGTGTCAGGCAGTCTCCTCTCGCCGTGTAGGTGCTTCTGTTTTGTGTTCGCAGCGTGCAGAGAAGCCCTTGTGCTTGCTGCTGCTTCCAGCAAGCCAAAACGCTTTTACAGCAACTTTCCTGCTTTTTCCACAACAGGATCAATGTCTAGCTGATTAACAGTTGCCTCTGCGTAAGCAGCTAGAGGAGCAGCTCTGCCGGCTTTCCTGTGCTTCTGCATAGCAGAGCTGTCAAGAACGAGAAGCTGTGTTTTGCCGAGAAAGCAGCGCTTCGAGGAACCGAAGCCATCGGCGTCTTGGATTCAGCCGCAGCTTGTGCGGAGAAGCGAAAGAGAGCCGGGGAAGAATGTGGAAAGCCGAACTCCGTCGCTGCAAGCCGGTGCTGGCGAACAGCTTCTGGTCACCTTGTAGAAACTCTCCCAGCACAGTGCAGAGTCCCCGTGGCTAGTTCCTTGAAATACATGCCCTGGCAGCAGCCCGGAGCTGTACTGAGTGCAGCAGGTGTCAGGCAGTCTCCTCTCGCCGTGTAGGTGCTTCTGTGTTCGCAGCGTGCAGAGAAGCCCTTGTGATTGCTGCTGCTTCCAGCAAGCCAAAACGCTTTTGCAGCAACTTTCCTGCCTTTTCCACAACAGGATCAATGTCTAGCTGATTAACAGTTGCCACTGCGTTGAGCAGCTGGAGGAGCAGCTCTGCCGGCTTTCCTGTGCTTCTGCATAAGAGAGCTGTCAAGAACGAGAAGCTGTGTTTTGCCGAGAAAGCATCGCTTCGAGGAACCGAAGCCATCGGCGTCTTGTGTTCAGCCGCAGCTTGTGCGGAGAAGCGAAAGAGAGTTGGGGAAGAATGTGGAAAGCCGAACTCCGTCGCTGCAAGCCGGTGCTGGCGAACAGCTTCTGGTCACCTTGTAGAAACTCTCCCAGCACAGTGCAGAGTCCCCGTGGCTAGTTCCTTGAAATACATGCCCTGGCAGCAGCCCAGAGCTGTACTGAGTGCAGCAGGTGTCAGGCAGTCTCCTCTCGCCGTGTAGGTGCTTCTGTTTTGTGTTAGCAGCGTGCAGAGAAGCCCTTGTGCTTGCTGCTGCTTCCAGCAAGCCAAAACGCTTTTGCAGCAACTTTCCTGCCTTTTCCACAACAGGATCAATGTCTAGCTGATTTACAGTTGCCTCTGCGTAGAGCAGCTAGAGGAGCAGCTCTGCCGGCTTTCCTGTGCTTCTGCATAGCAGAGCTGTCAAGAACGAGAAGCTGTGTTTTGCCGAGAAAGCAGCGCTTCGGGGAACCGCAGCCATCGGCGTCTTGGGTTCAGCCGCAGCATGTACGGAGAAGCGAAAGAGAGTTGGGGAATATGGTGGAAAGCCGAACTCCGTCGCTGCAAGTCGGTGCTGGCGAACAGCTTCTGGTCACGTTGTAGATACTCCCCCAGCACAGTGCAGAGTCCCCGTGGCTAGTTCCTTGAAATACATGCCCTGGCAGCAGCCCGGAGCTGTACTGAGTGCAGCAGGTGTCAGGCAGTCTCCTCTCGCCGTGTAGGTGCTTCTGTTTTGTGTTTGCAGCGTGCAGAGAAGCCCTTGTGCTTGCTGCTGCTTCCAGCAAGCCAAAAGGCTTTTTCAGCAACTTTCCTGCCTTTTCCACAACAGGATCAATGTCTAGCTGATTTACAGTTCCCTCTGCGTAGAGCAGCTAGAGGAGCAGCTCTGCCGGCTTTCCTGTGCTCCTGCATAGCAGAGCTGTCAAGAACGAGAAGCTGTGTTTTGCCGAGAAAGCAGCGCTTCGGGGAACCGCAGGCATCGGCGTCTTGGGTTCAGCCGCAGCTTGTGCGGAGAAGCGAAAGAGAGCCGGGGAAGAATGTGGAAAGCCGAACTCCGTCGCTGCAAGCCGGTGCTGGCGAACAGCTTCTGGTCACCTTGTAGATACTCTCCCAGCACAGTGCAGAGTCCCCGTGGCTAGTTCCTTGAAATACATGCCCTGGCAGCAGCCCAGAGCTGTACTGAGTGCAGCAGGTGTCAGGCAGTCTCCTCTCGCCGTGTAGGTGCTTCTGTTTTGTGTTCGCAGCGTGCAGAGAAGCCCTTGTGCTTGCTGCTGCTTCCAGCAAGCCAAGAGGCTTTTTCAGCAACTTTCCTGCCTTTTCCACAACAGGATCAATGTCTAGCTGATTTACAGTTGCCTCTGCGTAGAGCAGCTAGAGGAGCAGCTCTGCCGGCTTTCCTGTGCTTCTGCATAGCAGAGCTGTCAAGAACGAGAAGCTGTGTTTTGCCGAGAAAGCAGCGCTTTGGGGAACCGCAGTCATCGGCGTCTTGGGTTCAGCCGCAGCATGTACGGAGAAGCGAAAGAGAGTTGGGGAAGATGGTGGAAAGCCGAACTCCGTCGCTGCAAGTCGGTGCTGGCGAACAGCTTCTGGTCACCTTGTAGATACTCTCCCAGCACAGTGCAGAGTCCCCGTGGCTAGTTCCTTGAAATACATGCCCTGGCAGCAGCCCAGAGCTGTACTGAGTGCAGCAGGTGTCAGGCAGTCTCCGCTCGCCGTGTAGGTGCTTCTGTTTTGTGTTTGCAGCATGCAGAGAAGCCCTTGTGCTTGCTGCTGCTTCCAGCAAGCCAAAACGCTTTTGCAGCAACTTTCCTGCCTTTTCCACAACAGGATCAATGTCTAGCTGATTAACAGTTGCCACTGCGTTGAGCAGCTGGAGGAGCAGCTCTGCCGGCTTTCCTGTGCTTCTGCATAGGAGAGCTGTCAAGAACGAGAAGCTGTGTTTTGCCGAGAAAGCATCGCTTCGAGGAACCGAAGCCATTGGCGTCTTGTGTTCAGCCGCAGCTTGTGCGGAGAAGCGAAAGAGAGCCGGGGAAGAATGTGGAAAGCCGAACTCCGTCGCTGCAAGCCGGTGCTGGCGAACAGCTTCTGGTCACCTTGTAGAAACTCTCCCAGCACAGTGCAGAGTCCCCGTGGCTAGTTCCTTGAAATACATGCCCTGGCAGCAGCCCAGAGCTGTACTGAGTGCAGCAGGTGTCAGGCAGTCTCCTCTCGCCGTGTAGGTGCTTCTGTTTTGTGTTAGCAGCGTGCAGAGAAGCCCTTGTGCTTGCTGCTGCTTCCAGCAAGCCAAAACGCTTTTGCAGCAACTTTCCTGCCTTTTCCACAACAGGATCAATGTCTAGCTGATTTACAGTTGCCTCTGCGTAGAGCAGCTAGAGGAGCAGCTCTGACGGCTTTCCTGTGCTTCTGCATAGCAGAGATGTCAAGAACGAGAAGCTGTGTTTTGCCGAGAAAGCATCGCTTCGAGGAACTGAAGCCATCGGCGTCTTGGGTTCAGCCGCAGCTTGTGCGGAGAAGCGAAAGAGAGCCGGGGAAGAATGTGGAAAGCCGAACTCCGTCGCTGCAAGCCGGTGCTGGCGAACAGCTTCTGGTCACCTTGTAGAAACTCTCCCAGCACAGTGCAGAGTCCCCGTGGCTAGTTCCTTGAAATACATGCCCTGGCAGCAGCCCAGAGCTGTACTGAGTGCAGCAAGTGTCAGGCAGTCTCCTCTCGCCGTGTAGGTGCTTCTGTTTTGTGTTCGCAGCATGCAGAGAAGCCCTTATGCTTGCTGCTGCTTCCAGCAAGCCAAAACGCTTTTGCAGCAACTTTCCTGCCTTTTCCACAACAGGATCAATGTCTAGCTGATTTACAGTTCCCTCTGCGTAGAGCAGCTAGAGGAGCAGCTCTGCCGGCTTTCCTGTGCTTCTGCATAGCAGAGCTGTCAAGAACGAGAAGCTGTGTTTTGCCGAGAAAGCAGCGCTTCGCGGAACCGCAGCCATCGGCGTCTTGGGTTCAGCCGCAGCTTGTGCGGAGAAGCGAAAGAGAGCCGGGGAAGAATGTGGAAAGCCGAACTCCGTCGCTGCAAGCCGGTGCTGGCGAACAGCTTCTGGTCACCTTGTAGATACTCTCCCAGCACAGTGCAGAGTCCCCGTGGCTAGTTCCTTGAAATACATGCCCTGGCAGCAGCCCGGAGCTGTACTGAGTGCAGCAGGTGTCAGGCAGTCTCCTCTCGCCGTGTAGGTGCTTCTGTGTTCGCAGCGTGCAGAGAAGCCCTTGTGATTGCTGCTGCTTCCAGCAAGCCAAAACGCTTTTGCAGCAACTTTCCTGCCTTTTCCACAACAGGATCAATGTCTAGCTGATTAACAGTTGCCCATGCGTTGAGCAGCTGGAGGAGCAGCTCTGCCGGCTTTCCTGTGCTTCTGCATAGGAGAGCTGTCAAGAACGAGAAGCTGTGTTTTGCCGAGAAAGCATCGCTTCGAGGAACCGAAGCCATCGGCGTCTTGTGTTCAGCCGCAGCTTGTGCGGAGAAGCGAAAGAGAGCCGGGGAAGAATGTGGAAAGCCGAACTCCGTCGCTGCAAGCCGGTGCTGGCGAACAGCTTCTGGTCACCTTGTAGAAACTCTCCCAGCACAGTGCAGAGTCCCCGTGGCTAGTTCCTTGAAATACATGCCCTGGCAGCAGCCCGGAGCTGTACTGAGTGCAGCAGGTGTCAGGCAGTCTACTCTCGCCGTGTAGGTGCTTCTGTGTTCGCAGCGTGCAGAGAAGCCCTTGTGATTGCTGCTGCTTCCAGCAAGCCAAAAGGCTTTTTCAGCAACTTTCCTGCCTTTTCCACAACAGGATCAATGTCTAGCTGATTTACAGTTGCCTCTGCGTAGAGCAGCTAGAGGAGCAGCTCTGCCGGCTTTCCTGTGCTTCTGCATAGCAGAGATGTCAAGAACGAGAAGCTGTGTTTTGCCGAGAAAGCATCGCTTCGAGGAACTGAAGCCATCGGCGTCTTGGGTTCAGCCGCAGCTTGTGCGGAGAAGCGAAAGAGAGCCGGGGAAGAATGTGGAAAGCCGAACTCCGTCGCTGCAAGCCGGTGCTGGCGAACAGCTTCTGGTCACCTTGTAGAAACTCTCCCAGCACAGTGCAGAGTCCCCGTGGCTAGTTCCTTGAAATACATGCCCTGGCAGCAGCCCAGAGCTGTACTGAGTGCAGCAAGTGTCAGGCAGTCTCCTCTCGCCGTGTAGGTGCTTCTGTTTTGTGTTCGCAGCGTGCAGAGAAGCCCTTGTGCTTGCTGCTGCTTCCAGCAAGCCAAAAGTATTTTTCAGCAACTTTCCTGCCTTTTCCACAACAGGATCAATGTCTAGCTGATTTACAGTTGCCTCTGCGTAGAGCAGCTAGAGGAGCAGCTCTGCGGGCTTTCCTGTGCTTCTGCATAGGAGAGCTGTCAAGAACGAGAAGCTGTGTTTTGCCGAGAAAGCAGCGCTTCGGGGAACTGCAGGCATCGGCGTCTTGGGTACAGCCGCAGCATGTACGGAGAAGCGAAAGAGAGCCGGGGAAGAACGTGGAAAGCCGAACTCCGTCGCTGCAAGCCGGTGCTGGCGAACAGCTTCTGGTCACCTTGTAGATACTCTCCCAGCACAGTGCAGAGTCCCCGTGGCTAGTTCCTTGAAATACCTTTCCTGGCAGCAGCCCAGAGCTGTACTCAGTGCAGCAGGTGTCAGGCAGTCTCCTGTCGCCGTGTAGGTGCTTCTGTTTTGTGTTCGCAGCGTGCAGAGAAGCCCTTGTGCTTGCTGCTGCTTCCAGCAAGCCAAAAGGATTTTTCAGCAACTTTCCTGCCTTTTCCACAACAGGATCAATGTCTAGCTGATTAACAGTTGCCTCTGCGTAGAGCAGCTAGAGGAGCAGCTCTGCCGGCTTTCCTGTGCTTCTGCATAGCAGAGCTGTCAAGAACGAGAAGCTGTGTTTTGCCGAGAAAGCAGCGCTTCGCGGAACCGCAGCCATCGGCGTCTTGGGTTCAGACGCAGCTTGTGCGGAGAAGCGATAGAGAGCCGGGGAAGAATGTGGAAAGCCGAACTCCGTCGCTCCAAGCTGGTGCTGGCGAACAGCTTCTGGTCACCTTGTAGAAACTCTCCCAGCACAGTGCAGAGTCCCCGTGGCTAGTTCCTTGAAATACATGCCCTGGCAGCAGCCCGGAGCTGTACTGAGTGCAGCAGGTGTCAGGCAGTCTCCTCTCGCCGTGTAGGTGCTTCTGTGTTCGCAGCGTGCAGAGAAGCCCTTGTGATTGCTGCTGCTTCCAGCAAGCCAAAACGCTTTTGCAGCAACTTTCCTGCCTTTTCCACAACAGGATCAATGTCTAGCTGATTAACAGTTGCCACTGCGTTGAGCAGCTGGAGGAGCAGCTCTGCCGGCTTTCCTGTGCTTCTGCATAGGAGAGCTGTCAAGAACGAGAAGCTGTGTTTTGCCGAGAAAGCATCGCTTCGAGGAACCGAAGCCATCGGCGTCTTGTGTTCAGCCGCAGCTTGTGCGGAGAAGCGAAAGAGAGCCGGGGAAGAATGTGGAAAGCCGAACTCCGTCGCTGCAAGCCGGTGCTGGCGAACAGCTTCTGGTCACCTTGTAGAAACTCTCCCAGCACAGTGCAGAGTCCCCGTGGCTAGTTCCTTGAAATACATGCCCTGGCAGCAGCCCGGAGCTGTACTGAGTGCAGCAGGTGTCAGGCAGTCTACTCTCGCCGTGTAGGTGCTTCTGTGTTCGCAGCGTGCAGAGAAGCCCTTGTGATTGCTGCTGCTTCCAGCAAGCCAAAAGGCTTTTTCAGCAACTTTCCTGCCTTTTCCACAACAGGATCAATGTCTAGCTGATTTACAGTTCCCTCTGCGTAGAGCAGCTAGAGGAGCAGCTCTGCCGGCTTTCCTGTGCTTCTGCATAGCAGAGATGTCAAGAACGAGAAGCTGTGTTTTGCCGAGAAAGCATCGCTTCGAGGAACTGAAGCCATCGGCGTCTTGGGTTCAGCCGCAGCTTGTGCGGAGAAGCGAAAGAGAGCCGGGGAAGAATGTGGAAAGCCGAACTCCGTCGCTGCAAGCCGGTGCTGGCGAACAGCTTCTGGTCACCTTGTAGAAACTCTCCCAGCACAGTGCAGAGTCCCCGTGGCTAGTTCCTTGAAATACATGCCCTGGCAGCAGCCCAGAGCTGTACTGAGTGCAGCAAGTGTCAGGCAGTCTCCTCTCGCCGTGTAGGTGCTTCTGTTTTGTGTTCGCAGCGTGCAGAGAAGCCCTTGTGCTTGCTGCTGCTTCCAGCAAGCCAAAAGTATTTTTCAGCAACTTTCCTGCCTTTTCCACAACAGGATCAATGTCTAGCTGATTTACAGTTGCCTCTGCGTAGAGCAGCTAGAGGAGCAGCTCTGCGGGCTTTCCTGTGCTTCTGCATAGGAGAGCTGTCAAGAACGAGAAGCTGTGTTTTGCCGAGAAAGCAGCGCTTCGGGGAACTGCAGGCATCGGCGTCTTGGGTACAGCCGCAGCATGTACGGAGAAGCGAAAGAGAGCCGGGGAAGAACGTGGAAAGCCGAACTCCGTCGCTGCAAGCCGGTGCTGGCGAACAGCTTCTGGTCACCTTGTAGATACTCTCCCAGCACAGTGCAGAGTCCCCGTGGCTAGTTCCTTGAAATACCTTTCCTGGCAGCAGCCCAGAGCTGTACTCAGTGCAGCAGGTGTCAGGCAGTCTCCTGTCGCCGTGTAGGTGCTTCTGTTTTGTGTTCGCAGCGTGCAGAGAAGCCCTTGTGCTTGCTGCTGCTTCCAGCAAGCCAAAAGGATTTTTCAGCAACTTTCCTGCCTTTTCCACAACAGGATCAATGTCTAGCTGATTTACAGTTGCCTCTGCGTAGAGCAGCTAGAGGAGCAGCTCTGCCGGCTTTCCTGTGCTTCTGCATAGCAGAGCTGTCAAGAACGAGAAGCTGTGTTTTGCCGAGAAAGCAGCGCTTCGCGGAACCGCAGCCATCGGCGTCTTGGGTTCAGACGCAGCTTGTGCGGAGAAGCGATAGAGAGCCGGGGAAGAATGTGGAAAGCCGAACTCCGTCGCTCCAAGCTGGTGCTGGCGAACAGCTTCTGGTCACCTTGTAGAAACTCTCCCAGCACAGTGCAGAGTCCCCGTGGCTAGTTCCTTGAAATACATGCCCTGGCAGCAGCCCAGAGCTGTACAGAGTGCAGCAGGTGTCAGGCAGTCTCCTCTCGCCGTGTAGGTGCTTCTGTTTTGTGTTCGCAGCGTGCAGAGAAGCCCTTGTGCTTGCTGCTGCTTCCAGCAAGCCAAAAGGATTTTTCAGCAACTTTCCTGCCTTTTCCACAACAGGATCAATGTCTAGCTGATTTACAGTTCCCTCTGCGTAGAGCAGCTAGAGGAGCAGCTCTGCCGGCTTTCCTGTGCTTCTGCATAGCAGAACTGTCAAGAACGAGAAGCTGTGTTTTGCCGAGAAAGCAGCGCTTCGCGGAACCGCAGCCATCGGCGTCTTGGGTTCAGCCGCAGCTTGTGCGGAGAAGCGAAAGAGAGCCGGGGAAGAACGTGGAAAGCCGAACTCGGTCGCTGCAAGCCGGTGCTGGCGAACAGCTTCTGGTCACCTTGTAGAAACTCTCCCAGCACAGTGCAGAGTCCCCGTGGCTAGTTCCTTGAAATACATGCCCTGGCAGCAGCCCAGAGCTGTACTGAGTGTAGCAGGTGTCCGGCAGTCTCCTCTCGCCGTGTAGGTGCTTCTGTTTTGTGTTCGCAGCGTGCAGAGAAGCCCTTGTGCTTGCTGCTGCTTCCAGCAAGCCAAAACGCTTTTGCAGCAACTTTCCTGCCTTTTCCACAACAGGATCAATGTCTAGCTGATTTACAGTTGCCTCTGCGTAGAGCAGCTAGAGGAGCAGCTCTGCCGGCTTTCCTGTGCTTCTGCATAGCAGAGCTGTCAAGAACGAGAAGCTGTGTTTTGCCGAGAAAGCAGCGCTTCGCAGAACCGCAGCCATCGTCATCTTGGGTTCAGCCGCAGCTTGTGCGGAGAAGCGAAAGAGAGCCGGGGAAGAACGTGGAAAGCTGAACTCCGTCGCTGCAAGCTGGTGCTGGCGAACAGCTTCTGGTCACCTTGTAGAAACTCCCCCAGCACAGTGCAGAGTCCCCGTGGCTAGTTCCTTAAAATACCTTTCCTCGCAGAAGCCCAGAGCTGTACTGAGTGCAGCAGGTGTTAGGCAGTGTCGTCTCGCCGTGTAGGTGCGTCAGGTTTGTGTTTGCAGCGTACAGAGAAGCCCTCGTGCTGGCTGCTGCTTCCAGCAAGCCAAAACGCTTTTGCAGCAACTTTCCTGCCTTTTCCACAACAGGATCAATGTCTAGCTGATTAACAGTTGCCTCTGTGTAGAGCAGCTGGAGGAGCAGCTCTGCCGGCTTTCCTGTGCTTCTGCATAGGAGACCTGTCAAGAACGAGAAGCTGCGTTTTGCCGAGAAAGCAGCGCCTCACGGAACCTCAGCCAGCGGCGTCTTGAGTACAGTCGCAGCTTGTGCGGAGAAGTGAAAGAGAGCCGGGGAAGAATGTTCAAAGCCCAACTTGGTCGCTGCAAACCGGTGCTGGCGAACAGCTTCTGGTCACCTTGTAGAAACTCTCCCAGCACAGTGCAGAGTCCCCGTGGCTAGTTCCTTGAAATACATGCCCTGGCAGCAGCCCAGAGCTGTACTGAGTGCAGCAGGTGTCAGGCAGTCTCCGCTCGCCGTGTAGGTGCTTCTGTTTTGTGTTTGCAGCGTGCAGAGAAGCCCTTGTGCTTGCTGCTGCTTCAAGCAGGCCAAAAGGCTTTTGCAGCAACTTTCCTGCCTTTTCCACAACAGGATCAATGTCTAGCTGATTTACAGTTGCCACTGCGTTGAGCAGCTAGAGGAGCAGCTCTGCCGGCTTTCCCGTGCTTCTGCATAGCAGAGCTGTCAAGAACGAGAAGCTGTGTTTTGCCGAGAAAGCAGCGCTTCGCGGAACCGCAGCCATCGGCGTCTTGGCTTCAGCCGCAGCTTGTGCGGAGAAGCGAAAGAGAGCCGGGGAAGAATGTGGAAAGCTGAACTCTGTCGCTGCAAGCCGGTGCTGGCGAACAGCTTCTGGTCACCTTGTAGAAACTCTCCCAGCACAGTGCAGAGTCCCCGTGGCTAGTTCCTTGAAATACATGCCCTGGCAGCAGCCCGGAGCTGTACTGAGTGCAGCAGGTGTCAGGCAGTCTCCTCTCGCCGTGTAGGTGCTTCTGTTTTGTGTTTGCAGCGTGCAGAGAAGCCCTTGTGCTTGCTGCTGCTTCCAGCAAGCCAAAACGCTTTTGCAGCAACTTTCCTGCCTTTTCCACAACAGGATCAATGTCTAGCTGATTTACAGTTGCCTCTGTGTTGAGCAGCTAGAGGAGCAGCTCTGCCGGCTTTCCTGTGCTTCTGCATAGTTTCTACAGCTCTGGGCTGCTGCCAGGAAACGTATTTCAAGGATCTAGCCACGGGGACTCTGCACTGTGCTGGGAGAGTTTCTACAAGGTGACCAGAAACTCTTCCCCAGCACCCGCTTGCAGCGACCCACTCAGTGGGTGCTTGGCTGTCAGGAACTGGACTGTCCTGAGGGGTGGCCCGTGCACACTTTATTTTACTCTGACTTGCCGTGAGGGGTAGGGACCAGCCCAGCCTCCTGTTCCTGTAGCCGATTTTACAAAAATAAACGATTGCCCTTTCCTTTTTAACATCTTTGCATTTACGGCCCCGTCATTAAACTTGCAACATTGTAACAGTCTGGTACACAGAGCTTGCTTTAGCAGGATCCGGGGATGTCCCTGTGTGATCCTGAACAGCTGCAAGGAAGCAGCACTTGAGTTCATCTGGTAACACCGCGGAGTGTGAGAGCCAGGGCCTGGTCTGGGCTTCAGACTGGGGCTCTTATCCCATCTGCCACATTTGTTACTCTCTGCTGGGTCAGGCACTGAGATTGCCACCCAGGAGGCTTCCACCTTTCCTCCTTTTGCTAGGCCTAAGCTGCTGCTCGTGCCCCCAGTGCCTTCTGTCCTTGTCCACAGCAGCCAGACAGCACAAGTTCCTGGAAGAATCCCTGTACAGTTACAGCCCACTGGGATGAGCTGCTCAAGGCCCACATCTCCCCTTGCTCTCACCAGTGGGGATCCTTGTCTCCCAAACACGGCCAGCTCAGCAGTGACCTTGCACTCTCCTGGCAACTGGGCCCCCAGTGTAATGGGGATCTCCAGGGAGCTGTGAGCCTCGATAATCCCAAATGGCTCAGAGCTGGAGTACCATGCAGCAGCCTTCTCCTTGTGTTCCTAGAAGGGACAGAATCAAGAGCAACTTCAGAACGGAGGAAACTTTCAGCTCCTTAACATCCTTAATGCGAGAGCACCTCACACACACTTGTAAAAATTCCCAGGAGAAAGCAAAAAGGCAAAGAACAAAATGCAAGGTGTAGGTGCTGAGCATCCCCACGGGGTCCAAAAGTTGCTGCATCCACAGACACCCACTTCTGTGCTGACAGCCTCCTTGCATCAGATTTTCACTGCCCTCTAAGCTCTTCTGACTTGAGAACAAGTCAAAGACCAGAATCTAAACATCTTCCTCAAGAGGTTCAGCTGTTTCCTACAGTTTGTATTCAGGTTCCTGTTCTCAGAAAACCTTTAGGTTGGACTAGAAACCAGCAAGGTCTTGTCCAAACCCTTTTATTCCCCTAGTATCCCCCTCAGGAACATTTGAGGGGAGCAGCTGGATGCAAGGCCACACCTGAGGGAGAACACAGTGGCAGCCGGGAATGTCGCTGTCGTTCACAAGGGTCCGCTTCTCCTCGTAGGGGACCTTTAGACAGCAGTGCTCCAACTTCATCACAGGGTTGAGCACTCGCAGGACGGGAACGATGCATCTGGGCAAAGAAATGACCCCAAGGGAATTAGAGATCCTGAGAGCATTGAGAACTTTTGTCCTCAAAGAGCATGGAGCGGGGCATAAGGCATTTGTCAAATCAAACCGAGATGGAATAGTCCTCCAGGGAGAAAACCCCTTCAACTTCTTTTCACTCAAACACCTCTCGTCAAGGAGGGACAAACCCTGAGGCTTTGCACTGCAGAGGCTTCCAAATGCCCAGGCAGAACACGTGCCCTGTTCCAGAGCTGTCATAGCAGTTTTTCCCCTTCTTTGCTCAAGGACACTCACAAGGACTCCTGTAACAGTCCCAGGGGTCCATGAGCTCTGGGGGAGCCTTTCCAACCAGGACCAGAGCCCACCAAGGCTCAAGGAACACAAGGCTCCAGTGTATCAGTGAAGTTGACTCCCTTTTCTGCTCCTGCACTGTGGTCCTGCCTGAAAACTGAGTCATCTCTTCCAGGCCTTTAGAAAAAGGCCTAGGGCCATGCCTGGCTGGGAGCAGGGGGGCATCTCACCATGGGCTGCTTTCCTAGCACTGTTCTCATGTCTAGACGGGCAGATCCCGCTCACTCAGCAACACTTCTCCTTTGGAGCTGCTGCCAGGCAGCATGCTGGTGCTGGATGCAGGAGGAAAGACAAGCAGCTGCAAGGAAAGCCTTGGTACCTGGCTGTGAGGGTCAGTGCCAACACCTTCTTGTCAACACCCTCCACGTCCACCTCCAGCTCCAGGCTGTAGTCTCTGACCGTGTTGGAACACAGGGTGACCTGGTAGAAGAGAAAAGAAGTGCAGCAAGCATTTGCTCACTCCCAAAATCTCATCACCCATGTGTGGTGTCCTCCGATTCTTCTTCCATGGTAGAGAAAGGGAGGATTTTGCCTTAATTCTTCTCCTGGTCCATAAGTAGAGCACAGTTCTGGGAAGTAACAAAAGCCTTCTGGCAAGATCAGATTTGTTAAAGGGACTAATTTTTCACCTGACTACTACAACAACAGAAATGCAGAAGAAGTCTGCTGACTTGAACAGAACAAGTCCAGCTTTACAGCAGGAAGTGGAGGACAAAGTGTGGCCCAGCACATGCTGGGCAGTTCATGACTGCAGAGTATTTTCTGTCCCCACTGAAGATCCCTGCAGTGAAGACAACTCATCTGCTCCCCAGTGTTGCCCGATCCGAAGAAAACACAAACAACCGAAGTCGTTTATGCGGTGCTTTATTGAGGGCCCGGGAGCCTGTGGACTAGTGTCCAAAGACAGAGCCCCCAACTCTCAGAGAAATCACAGGGTTTTTATATGTTTCTTTACATGATTTCTTCATCTTAACAAATTCTTGCTTCACTTTCACTACTTGGTACAATAATTTCTTTGACATTTAAATGTCCTGCCAAAAGGTGTCCTCCTTAAGATAAGCATACATTCTTTAAGATAAGTAATTATCTCCTGTATCCTCCCTAAGATAAGCTACATTCCTAAGAGATAAATAATTATCTTTTAGCTATACTCCTTATATTGCAAAATCTGCTAGAACAGTTCATCTACAGGTTACATGAGGCCTACCAAGCCTTAGCATAACTACTACTAATGTCAACTATTAATGTTTGCTATCCCCTTAATACAGTTTAATATAGTTTATTAAATCAAAATGGCAACAATTCCCCCCTTTTGAGCATTCTTCAGTCCTCTGCAAGGATGCTCAATTCTTAGTTTCATCAACTCCTTCAAATGCCAGATTTTCTTGTCCTGTGGCAACTTCATATTTCGGAGGGAGCGGGTACATCTCGTTAGTTCTGGTCAGAGCTTTTATCACTCTCCTAGTGCGTTTTGTTTCTTTTTCAATGGCTCCTAAAACACACTTATAGGCTATCCAAATAATTAACAAAAGAACTGCAAACAATAGAATATACTGTATTACTGACGAAACCCATCCAGAAACCTGAAGTCCCAAGGACTCAAATATTGCTCCGATCCAATTATGTTGTGCTTCTTTCTCAATTTCTTTAGTTTTTAACTCAATTGTTTCTAATTGAGAAATATCCTTTTCAACCTCAATAGTCATGTTTGGGATATGGATGCAGCAATGGTCGATCTTCTGTTTCAAATACTGACACACACCATGCTCTTTTAACAATAACATATCCAGTGCCATCCGATTCTGCAAAGTCATCCGGGACGTGGCTTGTAATTGTAAATTTATATCTTTAAATCCTTTCTTGGTGGCTGCTGCTAATCTCTCAGTCTGTCCCAACAATTTGTACAGCATTTCTCTGTTTCTATATGAGGCTATAGGTGCAAATAATGATTCCAAAGCCCATCCAAATTTAACTACACCATCAGGTTCATGCCATTCATTTTCTAGCTCTGTGAATTCATCTACTTCTCTTTTCTTTCGGTTTGATTTCAGTTTTGATCGTTTCCACAGGGGGCAAAGGGTGGGAACTCCTAAAGTGATTTGTGTTATAGGCCCATCTATGGGAATGTGTGTTGTCCACTGTCCATGTCCCATTACCCAAACTAAATTTCCTGGACTTCTAATTGTAGTGTCTTGACAACTTACGGCTCTTTTAATTCCATTATTTCTGCTCAATGCATATATTTTCCCTGTGATTGTATGATTAAATTTTCTACATTCACATCCCCACTTGAGTAACACCCTAAGAGGAGCTAAACTAATCTGATTTTCAGGGGTGTCACAGGTAATTACTTTAGTACAGTTCCAGCTTTCTCCAGTTGCCTTAATTTCTCTTGTAGAGGTTTCTGTCTTATAGACTTCTACAAGAGTTTGATTCCTGCTTCCTATCCACTGAATACACCAGTTCACTGCCCCGATGTAACTATAATGTTCCAGTATGCTCGGTCCCCATATAGCTTTCCAATCATCCCAAATCACATGCTGTTGACTTATGTTCTGACACTTAACCTCCTGGTAAGGCTGCTTTGTTTTAATTTCTACCTCTCTAGCAGCATACAGTGCAGAATGCCATACCTTTTTAACAGTCACTACTTCTTTTTCTTTCATTTCTATTTGACAAACAGTGGATGTGTTTTCTGGTGTCTTTGGTGGCAATGGAATAGGGATTATTCCCCACGGAATTGGTTCTCCTGCTGCTTGTGGGAGTGGCAAACATGCTGTAATTTGGGATACATTTTGCACCATCCCAAAATCTCTAATTAATCCTACTATTAAATTCTCCTGTTCATGACTTTGACGTACAGCTACTTCTGTATCTCTCAACCCTCTATACCTCTTTTCTGTTGGGGATACTGTATAAGTGGGTCTGATCCCTTGTCCCTGTGACTTAGCTTCTACTATTCTTACTCCATAATCTGCATCAACTTCACATATCACTAAACACAAGTATTTTCCTTCAGAAGAACCAATTTGAGGGTCACTAATATTCAGCCATCCTACACCCTTTCCGGACTTTTCCCACCAGCTGGTTCCTTGATCTATTCTATCCCATTGTTTCGGCTTATTTTCTTTCCACCACTTAACTTGCAGCGTTTGATTACATTCTTGTTTTAACGCAAATGAACAATTTATCTTCAGAGAAAATCCATCCCACATATCTTGCACAGCCCAGGTAGGGTTTATTTCTACTAATTCTTGGGATGGAGTATCTTTCTTCAATTTCCAGGGTACTGCTCTTAATTTAATTTGCTTATGATCAAAGCTATCTCGAGATTTAACAACACACATATATATATCCATATCATCTTGTCCTACTCACTTCAATTGTACTGTGGTATTTCCTTTCTGTGCATCTTTATCCCAAACTGTGACAATGTTTGCCCTTGGATAGTCAGCACCTTTACCCCAGGTTGCCTGCACGTTCCGGAGTTCAGATTTCTGGTCATTCGTTATGAAACAGGTCAGGTTCACATCCATTCCATCCATAACACCAACCACTGGTTCGGTAACTGTAACTACAACAGAGCCATTAATAAAGATTGGTTTTATCAGTAACAGTATGATCAAACACGCTACTTTCCGCGAAAAATCATCCGGGTTGGGGAGACCAGCTGGGTCTCCCATTGTACGGGGACTTTCTTGACCCGCGTGTAATGAATCCATGAGTCGACTCCTTCGACTTTCACTGCGGTGTAGGTTGTCAGGATCACTTGACGTGGGCCCTCCCATGCCTCTTTCAAGGGGTGGGTGGACCAATTCTTCACATACACTCTGTCTCCTGGTTGAATGTCATGTACCGGATTTTCCAGGGGCAAAGGTCTGTTCCACTGCAGGGTTCCCCTTAAGGCATTAAGAGTTTTGTTTAATGACATGACATAACCAAATATCGCCTGATCACCGTGCACATGCAAATCCCCTTTCAACACGTTAGCATGGTATGGTTTCCCATATAAAATTTCATATGGGCTGACTCCCAATCGCTCCCTGGGTTTAATTCTGATTCTGAGTAGTGCTAGTGGCAGTGCCTGTGGCCACTGTATTTTTGCCTCTTGGCAAATCTTCTTAACTTGCCCCTTAATTGTTTGATTCATGCGTTCTACCTGTCCACTTGATTGGGGTCGCCAAGGGGTATGTAGATCCCAGGATATATCTAACGCCCTGGCCACCTCCTGTACGATTCCTGCGATAAAATGTGGACCCCTATCTGATGACAATCCCAACGGTACCCCAAATCTTGGAATAATTTCTTTCAACAGTGTTTTGACCACTTCCTTTGCCTGATTTGTCCGGCAAGGGAAAGCTTCGGGCCAACCTGAAAAAGTGCATACATACACTAAAAGGTACTTAAAGTTCTGTGCTTTCGGTAATTCTGAAAAATCTACCTGCCAGTAATCACCCAGTTCTGGTCCCACTTGCAACCTTCCTAACTGAATCTGTTTCCTAACTATTGGATTGTTTTTCAAACAAGTTGGACACATGGCATTCACCCGTTTTGCTAATGTTAACATCTGGTTAGAAATTACTTCTCCTTTTAGAAATTTCACTAATGTCTCTGCTCCCCAATGGCATTTATTATGTTCAGTCTCTAAGATGGTTCTCATAATTCGTGTGGGAACTACAACTTGTCCCATGGCTGTTACATACCATCCGGTTGCATTCTTCTGCGCTTTTAGCAGCACTGCTAGTTTTTCATCATCCGGAGAATACTTCGGTTCCTGAGTCAAGTGTGGAGTTACAGGACTCACCTTAACGGGTACCAAGACCATTTGAGTCCACACTTCCTTGGCTACCTCTCGTGCTGTAACATCAGCCAACCTGTTTCCTTGATATATTTTTCCTTCTTATTTCTGGTGACCTCTCACATGCATCACTGCGACCTTTTCTGGTTGGTGTACTGCATCTAGCAAGGCTAGAATTTCAGTTCTATATTTGATAGTAGTTCCTTGAGAGTTCAGCAACCCCCGTTCTTTCCACAAAGCGCCATGAATATGTACCACCCCAAAAGCATATTTGGAATCAGTCCATATATTTACTTTCTTTCCTGCACTTAGCATCAGGGCTCTAGTGAGTCCAATGATTTCAGCTCGTTGAGCTGACGTTCCAGGGGTCAAAGCTTTTGCTTCCACTACAGTGGTAACTGTTACCACTGCATACCCCGCATACCTGGTACCATTCTCTACAAAGCTGGATCCGTCGGTAAACAGTTCCCAATCCGGATTTTCCATTGGGACATCTTTCAAATCAATTCGGCTGGCATACACTTGTTCAATCACTTCCATGCAGTCATGTGTCAATTCTCCTTCTTCTTGCTCACTGCGGAGAAATTCTGCTGGGTTAACATGATTAGTCATTTTCAAATCCACATCATCTTGTTCCCTCAGAATTGCTTGGTATTGTAGCATTCTGCTGGACGAAAGCCAGTGACCCCCCTTTTGTTCCAAAACTGCCAGTACCATGTGAGGCACAAATACCTCTATTTTCCTTCCCAAGGTCAGTTTCCTGGCCTCTTGGATGAGGATCACTGTGGCCGTAACTGCCCGCAAGCATGACGGCCATCCAGCACTTACTGCATCTAGTTGTTTTGAAAAATACCCTACCGGGCGTTTCCATGAGCCAAGTCTCTGGACTAGCACTCCCAGTGCCAGTTTCTGTCTCTCATTTACGTATAATTGAAAATCTTTATTGAGATCTGGAAGGCCCAATGCCGGAGCTTCTCTCAAGGCCTGTTTCAAATCTTCAAATGCCTTTTTCCTCTGTCGATCCCACTTCAACTGTGGTTCTTTCAAAGCTTCGTATAATGGTTTAGCTAAAAGTCCGAAATTCAGAATCCACAGCCTGCACCATCCCACCATTCCCAGAAAAGACCTTAATTCCTGATGGTTCCTGGGAAGGGGAATAGCACAAATAGCTTCCACTCGATTGACTCCTAATCGTCTCTGGCCTTGGGTGATTTCACATCCCAAATATATTACACTTTCTTTTATCAGTTGTGCTTTTTCCTTTGACACTTGGTAGCCAGCCTGGCCCAGCATGTTTAACAGAGCAATGGTTAATTTCAGACACATTCCTTTTTCTTCAGTTGCTAGAAAGATATCGTCTACATACTGAAGAATGACATAAGGAAAAGGTGACTCTCTTACCTCAGCTGTCTTCCACTCTTCTAATTCTTTTGCCAATTGATTTCCAAATATTGTGGGACTGTTTTTGAAACCTTGTGGCAACCGAGACCAGGTGAGCTGTCTCTTTCTTCCAGTATCAGGACTTTCCCATTCGAATGCAAAATATTTCCTACTCTCCAATGCCAGAGGGATGCAGAAGAAAGCATCTTTCAAATCAACAACTGAAAACCATTTAAATTTTTCTGACACAGATGTTAATAAAGTATATGGATTGGCAACTACTGGGTGAATGTCTTTAACAATGTTATTGATTGCTCTCAAATCCTGCACTAACCGATACTTACCATTTGGTTTTCTAACTGGAAAAATAGGAGTGTTAAAGTCCGACTCACATTCCTGCAAAATTCCTTGAGCTAAAAACTGAGTAATCAAAGGGGCTACACCCTTCTTAGCTTCTAATTTAATTGGGTATTGTTTTATCCTGACTGGCTGTGCTCCTTCTTTTAATTCCACCACCACTGGCTGAGCAGCTTTTGATTTTCCGGGGTTCCCTGTCTCCCATACCCAGGGTACTACTGCTTGTTCCACTTCTAGAGGAATAGGAGAGGGATCAATTTCTTTTATCACAAACAATTTAGCATTTTCTTCTCCCGGAACTTCCAATTTCACCCTTCCATCTTCGAATATAATTTTAAGGTTTAATAATGACAACAAATCTCTGCCAAGCAATGGCTCAGGACAATTAGGCATATACAAAAATTGGTGGTCTAATTCTTTCCCTCCAAATCTCAAATTTAATGGTTGCAAAAAGGGTCTTTCTTCCAATTGTCCAGTTGCCCCCACTACCTGTATGGTAGTATTACTAATAGGTCCTAACCTCTTATTCAAAACCAAATGAGCTGCCCCCGTATCTACAATAAATTCTTGTTCCTTCCCATCTATATCAATTATAACCTTCAGATCCCGTTCTAGTCAACTTTGGTTCTGGTAATTTCCCAAAACAAATGCTTGAGCGGCACCTTCCGGATTCATGGGGTATCCTGCCGATGCATTCACTGGTACTCCTGACACTCCTCCTTGCATTCCTGGCATTCCTCCCAGTCCAGCTTTCACTGGACACTCATTTTTCCAGTGTCCTATCTGACGACAAAATGCGCATTGATTGGGAGCAATTCCTCCTTGTCGGGGGCCGGGAGGGACCATCCCCCGTCCTCCAAATCCAGCATTCTGAAATCCTGCTCGACCACGACCGAAGCCACGACCGCGCCCAAAACCACCTCTGCCCCTTCCTCTATTACCAGCCTGCTGCATTATAGCTGTTTGCCCGCTGTTTCTTGACAGCTTCTTTTTCTCTGTTATTATAAACCTTCCAAGCCACTTCTAACATTTTTTCCAAATCCCGAGTTTCTTGTCCCTCTAGTTTCTGCAATTTCTTACGTATATCTTCCTGTGTCTGTCCCAAAAAGATTAAAGCAAGCTGCAATTTTCCTGCTTCGCTGTCAACATCCAGATCTGTGAAGCGTCTAGCTGTTTCCTTAAGTCGTTCTAAAAACGCCGAGGGTGATTCATCCTTATCCTGCCTAACCGAATATAATTTCGACCAATTTAATGTTTTTGGCATCCCTGTCCTGATTCCCTCTACCAACAAATCCTGATACCCCTTAATGGATTCCATCCCTGCAACCCCATTCGGATCCCATCCCGGATCGTCACACGGAACTAAATCATTCACAGTCCCCCTGGTCAAATGCATTCTAATCATCTCCCGGGCTCGCTCTCTCATTGCCCGCAGAACCATCTCCTTTTCAGTAGAATCCATTAGGGTATCTAACAAAACCTGCATATCATTCCAATCTGGATTCTGAGTTTTGATTATCATTTTAACCACCCGTGCCACCCTTTCAGGATTTTCACGATAACTGCCTGCTGACTGCTTCCAAATCACCAAATCTCCTGGGGAGAAAGGCACTTTCACAAGCACTTTGTCTCCCTGGGGTCCCATTGCTTCCCTTAAGGGAGCAATGAGCTGGGGTTCCCCCTGATTCTTGCGTCCCTTTCTAGTTCGTGCCGCGAGCGGAGTGTTTCGCCGATTTCGGGGAGAAGCAGGGGAAGGGGTCGGAGGACGCACAACAACCTTCTTAGCATTCCCTGGTACCACTGTTATGTCTGCTACCTCCTCATCCTCTTCTTCCTCCTCCTCCTCTCCAGCACTACTTTCGGGTAACGGCGGATACAGCGAGGAACGAGGTGAAGCAGGGGGAAGGGGTGAGGGATGAGAAGGCACAGGGGATAGGACAGGAGGCGCGCTTGGTGACACCATTAAAGACAGATCCTCTTCTGCCCGAGGGGTTAACGCGAGGCACTGAACACACTTAGATTTCTCTTTACAACCCCCGCACCCAGATTCCTTTACCTCCAACATCATTATTCCACATTCAGCCTGCCACTCCTTCTTACGGTACAGCAAATTAAACAAGTCCAAATACTGTATTTCATCCCACTTCTCATTTTCTTCCAAATACTGCAACAGTGACCTTATAGTATTATAGTCCACCGTACCATTCTTTGGCCATGCCGGCCCTTCCCGCTCATATTCTGGCCACCAGTGATTACAATAATCAATCATCTTATCCTTACTCATTTCCTGGAAAAATCCTTCACTTTTCCATCTTTTTAACAAGCATCCTAGCGGAGTATTTTCGGGTATATCCTTATTGAACATAGACTTAAGTGCCCTGAATGGCATTTTGAATCTATTTCAATTACAACGGTACAGCAATTCAACAACCGATCGCAACAGCCAGTATGCAGCAACGTATAAAACAATAATAACCACAATCAATATTGACAGTTTGACAGAATCAGACATACCACATACTCACACAACATAAACAGATACCAAATAAATACCAGACCAATCCAACTTGCCGCTTCCCGACACTGCGAGGGGCAAGCACCGGACCTGCGCAGCTTTCGCCGCATCTGACAGCCGGCGCCTAGGCTTTACCAAACCGACCAGACGTCTTAGCCCAACCCTGCGAGGACCGCCGCCTCGGCTTACGGGCAGGCACCTAAAACCAGAACCAGAAAATAAAGCACCTTCGGGCTTACCTTTCGCAGTCGTCCGCCAGGCGCAGGGGTCGGGCACGAACCGATGACTCCCCGAGAATCACTCGGTGCTAGCGTGGAGTGGATCAGAACGCGAACCGCCCCAGCCACCTTCGGAGTCCTGCCGCGGTCGCCAGAAAACTGTTGCCCGATCCGAAGAAAACACAAACAACCGAAGTCGTTTATGCGGTGCTTTATTGAGGGCCCGGGAGCCTGTGGACTAGTGTCCAAAGACAGAGCCCCCAACTCTCAGAGAAATCACAGGGTTTTTATATGTTTCTTTACATGATTTCTTCATCTTAACAAATTCTTGCTTCACTTTCACTACTTGGTACAATAATTTCTTTGACATTTAAATGTCCTGCCAAAAGGTGTCCTCCTTAAGATAAGCATACATTCTTTAAGATAAGTAATTATCTCCTGTATCCTCCCTAAGATAAGCTACATTCCTAAGAGATAAATAATTATCTTTTAGCTATACTCCTTATATTGCAAAATCTGCTAGAACAGTTCATCTACAGGTTACATGAGGCCTACCAAGCCTTAGCATAACTACTACTAATGTCAACTATTAATGTTTGCTATCCCCTTAATACAGTTTAATATAGTTTATTAAATCAAAATGGCAACACCAGGAGATGAGAAACGAGACCAGAAAGAAAAGGAAACTGCTTTACAAATGTTCTCTCTCTCTTTAACAGCCACCTTCTGTCCTCATCCTTCCTCTGCCCACTTGCAATCAAAGAAATTGCTCTCAAAAACACAAGAATGCCTTCGGTACTTGCCCATCTGCTGCGTGATTTCAGCTTGTGATTTTGGAAACAAAGCAGTGCTCCTTCAGGGACATCCCGAGCGACCCAGCTGACAGAGGCCTGACACCAGTGCAGATCCTCCCTCACACGATGCTCAAAGCGGCATCAGAGCTAAAGCCCTCCCACCCTCCAGTGGAGCTTCAGCCCCGCCAGCTGCACTCTTCCCATACTTGGATCTCCTCGGATCCCAGGCCACGGACGGTCACTCTGCAGGGGCTTATGATAAATTCCCTTGGCTTGGTAAGACCGTGAGCTTCCTTCCTCCAATGCCAGCCACCGAGTCTGAGTTTGGGATGAGTGCTCTCAACGCTGGGCTGTCCCGAGCCATCCCCGGGAATGTGGAGCTTGACGGCCGCGGATACCGGGGAGGTGTTAAACAGGCGACACTTCAAGGTGCGAGGAAAACCTGAGAAAATGACACAATTCTCCATTTAGGCATCAAGATCTCATGATCCCTGCTGTGAAGATCTTGGTAGGATAAAACTCTACTTGAACTCGGCTTCTTTGTTACCTGAACTACAGCTCATTGCAGTGGATATATGGCTTGGCTGGCCATCTCTGTGTGGAGGAGACATCTCCCACAGCCTGCTTACCATGAGTCATTTGAACACAGATGGCAAGGGAAAAACCAACTGCAGGCACAGCCCAGGGCTTCTCCATGCCCATCAACAGTGATCACTGCCAGCTCCTCCAGCAATGACTCCAGCAGGGAGGCAAGAGAGGCACAAAAAGGACAAACGGCACAAAAACAGGCACGAGAGGCACAAAAAGGATGGCACAATCCCAAATGCCACCAAGGTTACCATCCATCTGGATGCAGACAACAGTCAGCAGCACAGTTCAAAGAAACAAAGATAAAACAGCTGCCCTCAGCTGAAGAAGCCTTAGGAATGGAACCAGATGAAGCAGGATGCATCTGCTATTACAGAACCATATTCTCGCCTGCTGCCGCTTTTTCTTGTGCCTCTTATCCAAAAGGAAACCAGAAGTGGCCAGATAGTGATGCTGACTTCCTATTCCTTTGGTCCTGTTTGATCTCACGATGGCAAAACACTACCCAAGGCACCAGCAGCCCTGGAGCTAACACCCTGAAGAGGCTGTGGTGGAGGAGCACGAGTGATGAATGCTCTCATGTTCCAGCGCTCCATTTCAGCAACACAGCAACCTCGCACACTCTGGAGCCAGCCCGGGGCACACTCACCAAAGGAGACGTCTCCGAAGTGCAGGGCGGGCACATCGAAGTGGAAAGTCGGTGCCCTCACAAAGCCCCTGCGAGGACAAAGGCAGGGAGGCCGTGGCTTTGTTAAAGGGAATTGCAAAGGGTTCCAGGGTCCTCAGGGAGGGGCTGGATAAAAGCTGCTGTCAGAGCCACGCTGGGTTTCAAATCAACCCAGCACCCTGTGCTCAGCACAGCTCCCATGTGGACAGGAGGCAGCCAAAGCAAAGTGGTCAGCAGCTGACAGGCTACCTGGGACAGGCCCTCAAGCTGCTGCCACCCTGAGAAGTGAGCTTTACTTCTCCTATCATCACTTTTCTTCTTTTTTTCCCACCTCTACCCTTTGCTGAGCGAGGATTTTATCTTTTGCAATGGCACTAGCCCATGTCCTTGGGACAATCCCTGCTGCACAGTTCCCTGTCTCCCACTTTAGCCCTTTCCTGGCTCTGGAAAGGACGTACCAGAGCACTCTCTGCACAGGACTTGGGAGCACAGCTTGTCCCCCCCAGGGTGGCCATGAGAGGTGGGCTGAGGCTGCTGCTGCCCGTTTGGGATGGATTATTAACAGAGGTTTTTCAAAACACTGCTGCTGCTGCAGAACCTCCCAGGCTGGCCCATCTGCAAAGCCCTGGGGGCCTTGCTGGGTGTTCAGGTGGGACATCCCAGAGCAGCTACTGCCCAAAGCTGATCCACCCCACTGCCTGCCATGGCCCAAGGCACAGGGAGATCCCTGCAGGGAGGAGGAGTCTACAGGGCAGCAGGCATCCTCACACTAAGGCAATGCCAGGATCAGAGCAGAGATGAAGACCTCAGGAAACACCTTTTTTCTCTGCTCAACCCCAAAGTGAGGTAGGTGGGGGATGTCCCAGAGACAGCTACAGATGTGCCCACCAAACTCCCAGAGTCCTTACTTGATTGTCAGGACTGCAGGCGTAGGAGATCCAGCCACACTGAACTGGAATTGTTCCTCAAACTCCCCCAGGATGGTGGGACAGAAGGAGATGCGGATGGCCTCGGGCCTGCCCGGTGCCACGATGCCCTCCTGGGGCAGGAAGGTGAAGCAGGAGCCCATGGCTGTGGCAGGAGGCACGAGGCTGAAGGGAGCCCCAAGAGGCCCTCTGTTTAACAGGATCGCCTGCAGCAGCAGGAAAGCAAAACGGAAATACATGAGGAATCTTCCTTTCCTACAGAAGGCTGAGGTGCTTTGGAATTAAACAATTAACACCTGTAAAAGGCAGAGGATGCCCTGTGCTGCTGCATGGCAGAAGCCAAAAAAGACAACTTTGAAATAGAACTTTGTATGGCTTTGGGGTTTTCATGCAAAGTAGTGATAACTTCACATAAGCAGAGCCACTCTGGGCTTTTCCACATTGACCTGCAGCACAGAGCAGCTGCTCAGCATCACCAAGTTCATTCACACCTGGCCCTGAGAGCAACACTGGGCATGGCAGCATTACCAGTGAAATCACCACAGAGCTGCTGCCGCTGCTGCTGCTGCTCCAGGTGTGCCCAACCCCACCATGGGCAGGGCACGTTCAGCTTCCATTGCAGCCAACCTGTTTTACTGCACGTGGGAGAAAGCAGAAGCCAAGCTGTAGAAAGTTGCTTTGCTTCCTTCCCAGAAACACTTTGCTCTTTCTAGAGCCAGAGGTGCACCACGGCTCAAGGGTGGCGAGGGCCTGCTCAGCAAGGGAAGGCCCTGCCAAGCACTTTGACCAGTGCTGAGCCAAGAGGCTGCATGGCTTTCCTCTGACTCCCAGGAATAGGCAGGAGGGACTTGACTGAAAACTGTCGGCAATGGACTCAAACTCCAATGCAGCCAGTTTGTTCCAGCTGCTTTTGGACAGCCTGAGCGCAGAGGTGATTTTTGTCTGGGACTGGAACAAAAGCCTCAGAACACGCAGCTTTTTGGCCCAGTGTTGATTTCATGGGCCAAGCAGTTTTGCAGGCAGCCTCGCAGCTGATCTCCAGGGAAGACTGCCCAAAAGAAGGGCTTGGGGTTTCATGAACAACAGAGACACTTTTCTGACCCCATGCAAAAGATCCCGATTCCAAGAACCCCCCAAATTTGACTAGTATCACAACTGCCAAAGCTGCCCAGGAATTCCACAGGTCCACAAGGCCCACTGCTAGCCCAGGAGCCACCAGGATCCACCCCAAGCCTGCTGCTCACCGCATAGCTGTGGGTTCCTCTGACGAAAACCTGCCCAATGTTCAGTTCCACGCACTTGAAGCGGAGCTGGGGCCCGAGGCCTTCCCCTATGAGGTGCAGGGGCAGCCTGTTCTCACGGCCTGGGGAGAGATTTCTGTTTCAGTACAGTAATTCCTTCTGTTATCCTGCATTTTCCAGGCTGCCTTAGTGCTGGTCCCTGACTCTGAGCCTCATGAGACCAGCTCCTGATGTTCCAGGAGAAGATACGGACCCTTCTCTTCCCTCAGGAGATAACAGTACCTCCCTAGAGACCATCCTTTCTTCTACCCCTATCTTGACAGTAGGGGTAATCTTGAATCTTGAGGAAATGCCAGCAATTTTATTCTTCCTCCTTCTGGGTGCACCTCAGAGAGTGCTTTTCCCAAGGGAGGAGGAGCACACTAAATACAGGCAGCATTCAGAACAGCTGAGAGGGAAAAAATCAAAATAGAGGAGACGCCCTGGAAGCTGCAGGGAGCGTGGGGATGCGCCAGCGCTGCCCTGCTGACCACGGAGCCTTCCCAGCCGTGACACAGCGGGCCAGGGATCTGGGGAGTGTTTGCACCTCGCCTTCACTGCGGTGAGAGAGGCGGGGGAAGGAGCCGCACCTGAGATGTCGCAGTAAGCTGTTTGCTCATAGACCCGGGCTTCCCGGGGCTTAAAGAGCACGCTGATTTCAGCTGAACAATTGGGCATGATCTCACCCTCCTAAGGCAGAAGGAGACAGCAAAACTTTTATCTTCAAACATCACAAACATCTTCTTTGCAACCACCGTCCCCTAAGCCATTATTAAGAGCATCAGTGACAAGCAAGAAGTGAATAACACTCATCAGTAACACCGATAACAAGAGTTTGGAAGTTTTAGTCAGGCTCCTGCTGTGTGCCAGGAGCCCACAGGGCAGAAACCCTTTTTGCAGCCAGCTCTCTGACCTCACCAGAATCCCCATGACTTCTCTCTTGGCACACAAAGCCAGCTGAGCAAGGCATCGGTCAAGTGACTTATTCAGGGATGAGGAGGAAGAGGAGGAAGAGAAGCAGGAAGGGAGGTTCTCAGCCATCACCTTCGGGTCAAAGAAGAAAATGTCATCTTCAAAGAGCATGGGATCTCCTCTCAGCTTTGCCCTCTCCCTCTGGAGGATGTGGGTGAGAAGAGCCAAGCGTTCTCGGCGACTGGTGTCTGCTCCGTGCACCTTCAGACGGTCATACAACTTGTCCATATCCTGCTGAAACAGCCTGTGACACTGCCTGCAGCCACACAAGAGACAAACCGAGCAGGTTGTTTAGTAAGCCACACATTTGAGAGAGAAGTGCACGTGCAAGAGCAGCTCCTCAGCTGACCCTGAGCCATGGGGTCCCAAATGGATCAGAGGATGACATGTTCTTCACTCCACACTCCACAACTGCAAGCTCAGGAGAGGTTTCCAAAGCCAGCAGCCCTCAAGAGAACCTCCTGGCTCAAAGGCTCTGCCACAGCTGAGGGAGAATCCACCAGCCACCCCAAGTGGCTTTTCCTGACACAACAACTGCTTGGGGGAGGCAGGTATAGATGGCATGGTTTACTGACCCTAAGCCATTCAAAAGCCCCAATATCTCCTGAAGCCATACATTAGTTTCACCCTTGGGCAAGGTATGTCACTGCAATGGATCTTTCAAACCTACCTCAGCTTCAGCTGCTCGTCTCCCTGGGTATCAACAGCCTTCCACCGGAAGCGGGCTGTGGTATCACTCAGGTTGTGGATGAGCACAGTTGTGCGCTTTGACAGTGTGACGTAGGTTTTCCCAAATGCCACACTGTTCCTGTCCAGCCCGATGGGGACATCCACAGCTCTTCCATGAAGGCTTGTGTGGGTGTCTTCACCTGGAACAAAGCAAAGGGGAGTCTTTGCTCAGCTCACTGGCTGACAGAGCAAACCACAGGGAAGACAAGGGAGTGTCATAGCCTTTAGCTGAATGAGCAGTTCCATGGCTCAGGACATTTATCACAACCTGAGAGCTGCATGAGCACAGCATGAGCATATCCGGGACAACCTGCCAGCACTTCCCATTCTAGAACAGACCCCTACCAAAGGCTTCCTCATTTCCAGAGTTTTCAAAGCTTCCTTATTCCCAGCCAACTCCTGGGATTCATCTGGGCTCAGACGTCAGTACCAAGCTCACCATTCCTGCTGCAGGTGAACGTTTCCCAGGCAAAATGGAAAACAACAACTATCAGACATGCTCTCTAGAACTGGCATTGACATGGAGCTCTACAAGGATCAAGATGACAAACGACATGACTACAAACTACGGGACTACAAAATGAACCCCATGAAAACTAGCATCATCTCCCTCGTTAAAGCCACGGCCCCATCAGCCCTTCTGCTTCGCAAGGGCTCTGCTCTGAGGGATGCACAGAGTGCCCTGTGCAGTGCCCAGCACTCACCTGTGTCGTAGTGCACGACAAGGGACGTGGAACCGTCACCAGTCTTCAGTGGCTCGTATCCCACTGTCACCTGCGCGGCTTCACCCACATCCAGAGCTCCCATGGCCGGAGTGACAGAGAAAGGGCTGCAACACAGACACAGCAGGACTCTTGGGGGACATCTGGGGATGTTACCCCTTTTGCAGTCCCCTTCACTTCTGCTCACTTGTGCAAGCAAAGAGGAAACCAACCACAGTCAGCAGAAGGCAGAACAGACAGCATCAGAAACAGCTACTGACTCTAGCGTGAGGAGATCCAGCCCTCACAAGATCCTGTGAGATAAAATGACCTCATCTCTCCCATCCTCTGCATCCAGCTCTCTGCAATGAGGCTCAAGGGTCATTTGCATCTTGCTTACTTTCATCAGGCATCAGCTCCCCTTATTGATACAGCTGGGCAAAAGTGATGGCCATGAGGATACCAGGGACCAAGTACTCCTGACATCATTTAGAAACAGAACTGACAAGGGAGCAAAGCTGGCAATGTTGTGACCAAGGCTCTCAAAGCACCATTCACCTGCACTTTTTCTAAATGCTGTGTTCAAGGGGGCTGCCCTCTACTTCAAGTGCCATGGCATAGTTATCTGCTATAGACAAATGTCCTTTTGTCCACTGGTGCCTTAACTGCCACTATGAAATTCTTTGATTTGGGGAGAATCAATCTCATGAAAAGCTGCCAGCCACCCCAAGGAAGACGGGAAAGTTACAGGAAAATTCAATTGAATTGCCTCATCAGGCCATGAACACCTACTGCAGGAAGAAACCCAAATATCATCTAATCTTACCTGGTATAACTTTTTGGTGATGGTGTAACAGCTGAAGTCAAACAGCATTAACTGTTCTAATCAATCCAGTCTGTTAGGTTAAAGCAGCTCCATCTCTATGCTAAAAATTCTGTAGAGTCAGCACATCACAAGCTCCATCTTTCCCTCTGTCACTGCACCCAAGCTCTGTTCCATCTACTTCAATATTTCATTCCTGAACTTCGGAAACTCTCTAAATCCCTATCAAGCAGGATCCAACATGCTCTGCAGCACTCAATAGAACAGCTGGCAAAAGCACATTGCAAAAGGATACCCAACTTTATTGGGTATTTATTTTGGTGGTGACAAAACAAGATCTGGAAATCCCAGAGAAAAACTGTGCATGGACTTACAAGTTCCTGCCTACATATTTGCACAGTCAAAAGCAGCAGCCTGTTGGAACAGCATCTGAGGAGCCTGCTGAAATAGCTTTGGCAGGCTTTGGTGGAAGCTCCTCTCAGACCCTCTCATTTCACAGCAGAAAAGTCAATTTGCCTTCTGGCCTCTCTTTCACCAGGGGAAAAAATCAAAGCCACTCAGCTGCCACAGGTTGGACCCCAGGTCTGTGCTGCACTCCTGACCTCAGCTCCTCCCAGACCTCTGGCATCAAGTAACTCTCAACTCACCATCAGCCAACTGAACTGGTTTCCTTGCAGATACAGCGTCAAAAATGCATTACCCTCTCCAGTTCAGCCAACAGGAGAAACA
This sequence comes from Phylloscopus trochilus trochilus, assembly GCA_016584745.2. NCBI lineage: Eukaryota > Metazoa > Chordata > Aves > Passeriformes > Phylloscopidae > Phylloscopus > Phylloscopus trochilus. Next base: position 6,944,467 of record WQNJ02000001.1, read on the forward strand.
GAGATTGCCTTCTGAGACTGACAGGAACAGCACAGGCTGTCCACAACACAGCTCATGGGGCATCTCATGAGAAGATCATTGCAAAGCCACGTGCCTGTGGCCTCCCAGAGAATGGGTCAATTTGGCTGACAGTGCTGAGGAACCATTTCAGAAGCTGCTTGTGCTCAGGAGGGTGCAAGCCAGCTACTAACACGTTCCAGTAGCCTCCAGGCCATCTGGGACAGAGAAAGCTCAAAGGCTGCATCCTGCTAAGAGCACTGAAAGCAAGAGCAGATGCCTCCATCCTGCCCATTCCCAGCCAGGGCTGCAGGGCAGCAGCTGCGATGCTCGGGCTCCTTTTGTTGTTCTTTCCCAACTCTGTTATCACCCAGAGGAGTTTTGCACAAGCACAGAGGAGCTGCCTCACCTCTGGGTGCTCAGCTGGTAACGAGCTTCCCGGTTACCGACATTGCGCACCAGCAGAGTCCTCTGGCTGCTGCACTTGACCGGACACTCCGAGAAGTCCAGCTGGTCAGGGAAGTCCAGGATGCCTCGGGCACCAATGGCCCGAATTGGCACAATGAACTCTTCCCTTTCAGTGGTGCAGAGGAGCTGGTGGAAATAATCCTGCAGGAAAAGAAACTGTCTCAGCACAGGGCATTTATCCCTATCTTCAGCATGGCCAAAGAGTATCTCCCAGTTCTAGATCCAGTGCAACTCCACTGAAACCAGCAGAGGTCCTCAAAACCCAGGCCAGATGCCCTGAATGCAACCCTGCAGGTTCACTTTGCACTCAAGACACCAATCTCTTGGCGCCTCCAGACTCACCTTGTTCTCTGCAGGGCTGAAGAGGATGCAGACAGTGGCACAGAGGCCCGGTGGCACCTTGCGGCGCACATCATCGGAGCCCACCAGCTGGAAATACGGTGAGCTCTCCATGGTGACCTTCACCAGATGAGGAACCTGCGGGAAAGATGTGGAATGATGGTTTTGCCACTTGTGGAGACAGGTGGACATGCCTTGGTGCCATCCTTAAGCACCCTTCTCTGCTCTCCTCTTCCAGCACAGTGTTAAACGTCCACGTGCCGGCACTTACCTTGTCCCTGTTCCTCAGAAGCACAGGCATTTCACAGAGCTGACCAGGGCTGTAGTTCTGAAACACCACCTCTGGTGGGCAAGGCTGAAATGAGCTCTGCTCTGGGTCAGCTGCCGAGGACTGCAAGGAGAGGCAAGACAGACAGATCAGGGAGAGGTTCAGCTGCTTGCAGGAAGATTCTGCACTGATCCCCAGTGAAGTACAGACTCTGGCTGAGCACATCTGCCCAGCCCACACGGGGCAAACAGTGGCTCTTCCACCTCTGCCTTGGGCTGATCAAACTTTCCTGCACCACACTGAGCAGGCCACTAGGACAGTTCTGGAAGCCCTGGAAGTTACCTGCTGAAATCCTTAGCATCAGTAAATTAATAATGCAGAGTGCAATACACATACTTCAATCACATGGCTCTGTCCCATTAGCTTCTCCATGATCTGATGGGACATGTTTGGGGATTTCTGCTCTCTGGGCATTTGTTTTCTCTTTAGTTTCATTGGATTGAGGCAGTGGCTTTTTTTCAGAGAGTGGGGAGGGGCTCTCAGAATTCCCCAACTCCATCCCTGCACAACACTCAAAACTGACAACGTGGAGACAATACTGCTGGCTGAGTCCAAGAGAGGCAAGAAAGCAAAGTTGTAGCATTTGATGGTGACTGTGCCAAAGCAAGAGGTGGCTGTTTCAGCAGGAGAATGGGAAATGGCAAATTTGTGCCTTTGTGTCCCCAGCCTTCCCCTCACTGTTTTAGCAATGGCAGCTACACTCCAGCAAACCCCAGCAGCTTCAGCAGAGGTTATTTGTGTTGCCTTAGTGCAGATCAGCACTCCAAACTAGCAGCAGTTTGTAATGACAACAGGACCTGGAACACTGAGGTATTTTGCTGCTGGCAAGCCTGTCACAAACACAAAACCTCTTCCAACTCTACGTCAAAAACAGGAAGGAAAAGAGCAGGAAAAGGATACCTTTTGACCAGTCTCACGCTTGTGGTAGAAATCGGCCAATTCTGGGCACAACACTCCTCCCAGTACTGGCCTGATTCTTCACATTGAGAAACTTCTTCCTCAGGAACTTAAAGGGAAGCAGCTGATAGGGAAAAAAAACCAAAACAAAACAAAAACCATAAAAACTAACAAGAGCCTCAGAGATGCCATAGTTCAGGAGGCTTTTCTTGAACAAGCAGTGTGGGTGAATAATTTGTGATCACATAGTCTAGGACAATCCTGGAAGCCCTGGAAGGTACCTGCTATAATCCTTAGCATCAGTAAATTAATAATGCAGAGTGCAATACACATACTCCAACCACATGGCTCTGTCCCATTAGCTTCTTCATGATCTGATGAGATATATTTGGGGATTTCTGCTCTCTGGGCATTTCTTTCCTCTTTAGTTTCATTGGATTGAGGCAGTGGCTTTTTTCCGAGAGTGGGGAAGGGCTCTCAGAACTCCTCTAACTCCATCCCTGCACAACACTCAAAACTCACAGCGTGCAGACAGCACTGCTGGATGAATCCAAGAGAGGCAAGAAAGTAATGTTGTAGCAAGAGTGAGGTGCACAGCAAAGTGTCCAAGTTTTAGTTCTCTCTGTTAATTAGCATTGGTTTTGTCCGTCTGGGCTCACAGAGCCCTCCACAGAAGAAAACAGAGGGATCTTCTTGACAGAGCCTCAGCAGTGGGGGCTTTGATCTTCAGTCAGGTGAGCTCCTGACAGCCAAGGGACCTTTGTGGCCCTGACTGCAGTGCTGTCTGCAGGGCTGGATCTGTGCCCCACACAGGAGATGAGAGAGAACAGCTGGTTTGGAACCTCTTCTAGCAGGGCAGAGTTTGAGCTTCCCCCCGACATGCCCAAGGGCAGGTTGGTCAGAGCAGCACAGGTGAGTGTCCAGCCTGACAGAAGGAATTACTGCGACAAAGGGGAGGGAAGTGTTATAAATAGGATGCCCAATGATACAAAAAAAGCCCCAAACAAATTTTAAATGTAACAGCAATTTTAATTGAGTATATTAATGAATACAAAATTGAATAATAATCACATAATAATTGAATAGTAAATAATTGGTTCGGTTAATGATGCATAAGCAAGGATACAAACCGCGGGGTACGGAGCAGGACCATGGGATCCCGCCTCACGTACAAACGAGATAACCCCGAGCTGGCCCCTTTATAGTGTAGGCCAATACGTGCCACCACCCATCCCCTCCTATTTTTGATATGTAAGTTTTACATCACTGTTTTCATCACCACCTCTATCACGCATGCCCCGTCATCTCTTTTCGGGGGTCTCGCCACTTTTTAGGGGGTCGTGTGATGAAGGCTCATCCTCTTCATCACGTGTCCTTTGAATAACCTTTTTTACTGCTCATGCGTATTAGGCTACCTTCTTGGTTACACATGCGTATTAAGCTTGTATTATGTAAGTAAATACCAAGTTTGAACATTTCCACCATAAATCTCATATAATTAGCAGGTTCCTTGGAGCTTCCCCAACTTTTCCCTTTCTATGAGTAAATTTAGCTGCCTTTGTCTAGGGTTTCTTCCTGTATTTCATGAACATCTGCAGGAGAAGGGGGGGGACCCCCTCCCTTCCCTCTTTGGCAGTACTTGTTACTTCTTTATAATTCTAAAGTATTGATTACTGTTTCAATTTTATCAGCACGAATCATACTTATTTATCACAATTTCCCCCATTTCTCTTTTTGGTTCACATTGATTCGTGCTCTATCAAAAGGTTGTAACCTGATATCCTTGGTGATTCAAATCGTTTGAGTTTCGCTGTTGTTTCATCTCAATCTCAAATTTTTCTAGCATCTCTCGTGCTGCATCAAGCTTCTCACATTCCTTTTCAAATTTCCTTAACATTTCTTGTGCTATTGCAATCTCCTTGCGTTTTGTCTCTACCTTTTCAATTTCTTTTTCCAAAATCGGGGTAGATTTAGTGGTCAGCACCAGTACAAATTTTGGTTTTCCTTTTGACACTACTTTAAAATCTATAGGCATTGTTGTAATTTGCATTCCTTGTATCACTGAGTGAATTAACCTGATCAAACATGGAATCATACAAGGCAAAAACAAAAGTCCTAAAACCGAGCACAATAACATACACGGAGTATCCCCCACTGCCTTGTTGACTTTCCCTCCCTCTCGAGTAATACAAATGATTCCAATTATTTGATGACTTAAAATCCACCCTTCAGGTCTTTTTAATGTTTTAGAAATTTGAGTGTAATTCCATCTTAAAAATTGTTCTGGAGCTAAACTTTCACACCTCCAAGGCCATCTTTCTGCTATTTTGAGACCCCCACAAACCCAGCACTTAAATAGTCCTAATTCTGTAGCAATTTCCTGCATCAGTTCTACAAACAAATTCTTATTGGAGGTTGGTAAATCCCAGTCATTATAGTGCTGTTTCAATTGTTTATATAACTCATTTACTTCCTTTGGTTCTTTTCTTCTGCTCTTTCTTCTATCCCTTTTGGTTTCTTTTTCTTCCCTTAACTTCTCTGTTAGTGCCCGATCTCCCAGGCCCACCCCCCGGATCATTTCCTTTATCGTCTCTCTCAAAGCAAAAAAAAAAAAATCTCTCATACTGAGGGCAAACTTGGTCGTTATAAGGGTAGGGTGCTCGTCCATTATATCCCAAGTTTTTCCCCACCCATCTTTCCCTTCTTAACACAAACATCCATAAAACTACTGCGATTGTAACAGACAGGACTAATGTATGGATGTGTCACAAACATGAACTCCATTTTGTCTCTAACCCACACGGGGTAATTGCACTTGTCCCAGATATTGGATTTCTTTTTCGCTTCTTGAACTCCGTCGTGTGTGGCTTTCTGACTTTGTCCAATTGTCAAGGGTACCATGATCAATACAGTGAAAATAATCCTCAGGAATTCTGACTTTCTACCTTGCTCAAGGCCCCCTTGGGTTGCAGCCAAGGGCCGAGACGTCAGTCTTCTCGGTAGCAAAGGTCATATCCCGGGATCTAGTCACTGCTGTCCTTACTCTCCTTGGTACCCACAGCCTCACAGAGTTCATATATGCCTTTTTGACTGCCATCTTAAAATTAAAACCCTAATCCTTCAATTTGAATACCTTCCCTCATGTATCCTAAATCACACAAAATTCAAAAAAGAAAAAAAGAAAAAAAAAAGGAAAGAAAAGAAAAAAAATAAAAACCCCAAAAAACCCTTAAACACCACTTTCTATACTTATTTTCCCCAGGGATATGCCAGCCACAATAAGGCCCACCAATTAATTTCTTTTCCCTGAACGAGGCCGCTGAGGCCGCTCACTAAGTCTTCGTTGCTTCCAGTAGGCACATTCACGGCGCCAATACACCCCTGGAACGTGTTTATGACATGGCACGTGAATTCCTTCTCCACAACAACTATCAAGTATAACACACCGATTTATCAAATCATAAATAGCTCGTTCTCTAATTTGTATCACTGCTAATACAGCAAGAATAAATTGATCCAAATTTTCAATTAACTGTACTGTTTCTAGGAGAGTTCTGTCTCCCAACCTCAAAGGTCTTTCAAAAAAAATCACTAAGAATGCGCTCCACAGTTAGCTGCCCGTGCACTTGACCGAAACAGGATACACAAAGCAATTGCCTCTTCTTATCCTCCTTTCTAGTTACTTTCCACCATAAATCAAAACAATTTGTACAAATAATGCAAATCCATGGACAACACTTTAAATCATGCTGGCTACACTCCGATCGTTTTACTTGCTCCTGAACGCTTTTTACAACAGGTGTTACCAGTCTCAACTTTTGAAATTGCAGTTCCTCAATGAATTCAGTCAGTGTCCTTGATAAGTGGCTTTGAAGAAGTTTTTCAATTCGCTTAGGCCATTCCCATTGCTCAAGGAGGTATCTTATTCTTTTTCATCGACGTTCTTCTGCTTCAGGGCTCAAAGGAGTCGTAGTTGCCAGCCTCTCTAGAATACCTAAGTTATTCTTAATAAATCGAGGTTAATAATATAATACAATCAATTTCAAATAACTTTTTCCATATTTCTTTCACCCTAATCAGGTCCTTTTTAATTTTAGTTTTGAATCCCCTGGTGTTGAAACAACTTTCCAATCAGGTATCGGTCCTTTTACTCGTGAAGCATGTGTCCAACCCCTTTCTGCTGTTCGAATTGCAGTCTCAGGGGTTAGTAAAACAAGAAATGGCCCCTCCCATCGTGGTTCCAGGCTTTCTTCCCTCCAGCATTTTATTAGTACAAAATATCCTGGTCGAATTCACCTTTTGACAAGTGAGGCACCCCTGTGTAATTTGTTTTCCAATTTCAAATATTCCCATACTCCCATAAAACTTTAAAAAAATGATCACAAAGCGCCCTTGTTCCCCAATGAGTTCGTCTGTGCAAATTATCTAAAATCTGGCGTGCCACTGGCTTCGGCACTATGATCCTACCATCCGGAAGAACCCACTTTCCCTCTTTCAATGTTGCCCCTAATTTTCTTATGGCTGCCAGCTCTGCTAAAGAAAAGGATGGTGTCTCTTCCTGGATCTCGACTTTCTGCAAAACCATAATTCCACTAGCATTTCCCCTTAAAGCCGCCTTCTTTGCCTCTTCATCAGCTAAGTTATTTCCCCTAACTCTGATATCCCTCCCTCTCTGATGCCCTTTAACAAAAACTACCGCTATTCTTTTTGGGCCCTTCAATGCTTTAAGTATCTGAACTATTAACTCCTGATGCACCAATTCCTTTCCTTGAGTGTTTATAAATCCTCTTTCTTTCCAAATTCTTCCAAAGGTATGCACTACACCAAAGGCATATCTAGAATCAGTGTATATTATCCCTTCTTGTCCTTTTAACATCAATAGTGCACAAAGCAAAGCATAAAGTTCACAGGCTTGTGCTGACCAGGATGGACTGAGGGGGCTGGACTCCTTTATCTCCAGCTCCTCTCCACTAATTACAGCATATCCAGATTTTCTCTTCCCGCTTACTACCCGGGATGATCCGTCTATAAATAACTTTTTTCCTCCTTGCAATGCCTGCTCTTCCAAATCAGGACGTATTTTCGTTTGTAACTCTATAATTTCCGCACAGTCGTGCATTAACTCTTCTCCTGGATTTCCATATAGGAATTGAGCAGGACTCTGTACATTTGTCACCTTCAATTCTAATTCAGGAGAAGTGATCAAGATAGCCTCATATTTTAATATGCGACTATCTGTTAACCATTTTTCAGCCTTTTGTGTCAAAATTCCCCTGATATTATGGGGGGTGTATACTTCCAGTGGGGCCCCAAAGGTTACTTTTCGGGCCTCTTCTACCAACAAGGCTGTTGCTACCAAAGCCTGCAAACATGTTGGCCAGCCTTTACTAACTGGGTCTAACAATTTTTGAATAATACCCCACCGGTTTCCTTTTCCCTGCCCAGTCCTGAGTTAACACTCCATATGCTGTCTGGTCAGTTGTATTTACAAACAATTGAAAGGATTTTTCCAGATCAGGAAGACTTAATACCGGAGCTTGCAGCAAAGCCTCCTTAACCCCTTCAAAGTTTTCCTGGTCCTTTTCAGTCCACTTAAAATGATTCACTGTTAATTTCTCATATAAAAATTTTACTTTTTCACTAAATCCTTTTATCCATTGTCTACAGTATTCCAAAAGACCCAAAAACTGTCTTATTTTAACTTCTGGAGCCCCCTATCCTGCCAATCTTCTAATTTCTCCAGCTTCTTCCTGATGTCCCCCCAGGATTTTGCCACAAACTGCGTTTTAAAAAGGACCTGTCCTGCTGCAGTTTCAGTATCTATTCCAGAGTATAATTGCAAATCTCTCCTCAACCTCTCCAACCATTCTGCCAGGGATTCATCCTTTCCTTGATGCTCATTTAAAGCTTTCCCTATATTTTGCCCCCTAGGCACTGCCTCCCGAATTCCTCGAATAATCATCCAGCGGAGATCACTCATATTCTGCCTGTGTCCCCGATCCTGATTACTCCAATCTGGATCCTGCATGGGCCATTTCTGATCCCCCCTGTCCTGCCCCTGGTGTTCTCTGTCCCAAATCCGCATCCCTGTCTGTCTAATCCTTTCCCTCTCCTCTGCTGTAAACAAAATTCTTAAGATAGACTGCAATTCCACCCAGGTATATGTATTTGGCCCCAGGAACTGGTCCAACCGTTCTGCCACACCAACGGGATCCTCTAACAACTTAGCCATCTTTTTCTTAAACTCCCTAACATCCCCCGTATTCAGGGGGACATCCACATAGCCGATGGTTGATTCCTGCCCTGGATTTGCCATCGGAACCTCTCTGAGGGGATATAATTGATTTTTTTTTTTCCTCTATTCCTTCACCATCCTGTTCACCCTCCCCCCTTTGTCCCTTCCTGCCTCTAGTTCTGCGTGCTGCTGGTGATTCCTGAAGAGGGGGGAACATCTGGATTCACGGGGGAGGGGTCCTCTGGGACTTGAGGCTGAGCTGGCTGATTAGGCTGCCCGTAAGGGGGTGGAAAATAATCTAATGGGTCCTATGGCTCTTGTCTGTTCTTTCTGGCTGCCTGCTCATTAGTTAATAAAAGATACAACGAGTAACCCTTACTCTCCTGCCTCTGAACAACAAACTCCCTCCTCTCCTGAGGGAGCCACAAAGCAGCATACTCAATCTCCTCCTGATTAAGAGGATCCCTTCGAATTCACATATACATTTAAGGCCCGACAAATCCAGTCTTCAAATGATCCGAATTTTGGCCAATACAGATTATCTTTTCGGATCATTTCTTTTGTCTACTCAAACATGCAATACTGAATCATTTTCTGCTTACTTTTTCCCTTCCGGGATTCCCATGCATCCCAGAACTGTATCATCATCCCCAGTGGACTGTCCTGAGGAATGCTCCCTTCCTGAGAACCCTCCCCGTGGTTCTCTGATACTCCAAATTTCTGTGATTTTTTCTCAGAATTCGCAGTCCCTGGGTCTAAGAACTTACTCTTTTCTTGACCCATCCTCGGCGGCAACCAACCAAGAAGTCCCTGGTACCCGGAAAATCTTGGTTCCCACACTCACCCAGTAATTCAGCTTCCTCACTCAGTGCTCCGTTACACTGTCACCTCCAACTGCTTGTTCCACACCTTTCTCTCCCTATTTTTTCCCACCGTCCTATCGCCTTAACCACATACTTCCCCTCACCTTAACCATGTACTAAATTACCAGCTACCAACCTTTCAAAGAAAACTGAACAACCCAATCACTCTCCTTCTTAGTCTCCACTGGGTAAACAAATCACTCCCTATTCTCAAGAGCCTTCGAACAGGTTCCCGAACTGAGGACCCCCTCTCCCCCTCTGTCGGTCCCTCCCGGGGTCCCCACTCACTCTTCCCTTTCGCTTCCCTCCTTTCCCGGCCACGTCCCTCGCGGGAGTTTGGAAACGCGGTACCCGGGAGGTCCTCACTCACTTCGAGGGTCCGGGCTACCCAGCCCCCGTCTCAAGCACTCCACACACACACACATGCACACAGCCGCCCCCCTGACCCAACCCCGTGATACTCACAGTCTCCTTTTCTCACGAGGATCTTTGTGCACAAAGAAGTTTTACAGGTACTTTCCTCCTGTAAGCCGGCACACCAATGGGAGTCTTCTTGTGCGCTTTTAATAACTAATTCCTTTGCTTATGCACTATTATTTTGGAACTCCTTCTCCAAGGGAGCCCAGTCTAGTCCCGAGGCCACTTAAAAAAAATTGGTGGGGAGCTCCTTCCCCAGGACTAGCCGTCCTCCCCTGGGCTTGGGAGTTCCCGGCCAATGCACCAATTGTTATAAATAGGATGCCCAATGATGCAAAAAAAAACCCCAAACAAATTTTAAATGTAACAGCAATTTTAATTGAGTATATTAATGAATACAAAATTGAATAATAGTCACATAATAATTGAATAGTAAATAATTGGTTCAGTTAATAATGCATAAGCAAAGATACAAACCGCGGGGTACGGAGCAGGACCATGGGATCCCGCCTCACGTACAAACGAGATAACCCCGAGCTGGCCCCTTTATAGTGTAGGCCAATACGTGCCACCACCCATCCCCTCCTATTTTCGATATGTAAGTTTTACATCACTGTTTTCATCACCACCTCTATCACGCATGCCCCGTCATCTCTTTTCGGGGGTCTCGCCACTTTTTAGGGGGTCGTGTGATGAAGGCTCATCCTCTTCATCACGTGTCCTTTGAATAACCTTTTTTACTGCTCATGCGTATTAGGCTACCTTCTTGGTTACACATGCGTATTAAGCTTGTATTATGTAAGTAAATACCAAGTTTGAACATTTCCACCATAAATCTCATATAATTAGCAGGTTCCTTGGAGCTTCCCCAACTTTTCCCTTTCTATGAGTAAATTTAGCTGCCCTTGTCTAGGGTTTCTTCCTGTATTTCATGAACATCTGCAGGAGAAGGGGGGGGACCCCCTCCCTTCCCTCTTTGGCAGTACTTGTTACTTCTTTATAATTCTAAAGTATTGATTACTGTTTCAATTTTATCAGCACGAATCATACCTATTTATCACAGAAGGAAGCACACGCTCAGGGCTTCAGCTGTTCATGGCTTTAACTTGGCTCCGGTGGAACAGCCAGGCAAGACGCTGCACTGTCCCTGAAGCAGCACACGGTGTTCCCTGCTGCACCAGGACAGCCCCCACCAAGAGGAGCACACACGAAGAGGTGGGGACGGGGTCTGCAGCTTCACTGTGCTGCTGGACAACAGGCAGGGCAGGGAGAGGAGGGACATCAGGGGAGTTTCCAGCGGATACTCACACTAATAGACTTCAGTCTTTCCCTGGACAAAAGACGAGGTGTTGGTGTCTTTTCCGAGAATCCAGAAGCCATTTTGAAGGGAGGATGTCGCAGAGGAGCGACAATGCCTCAACAAAACTGCAAGGAGCAACAATGGGACTTTGAAAATCCAGAACCCAATTCATGGCAGACTCAAGGGATATACTGGTGCTAAAAATTTTAGCTGAAAGTTAGCTACGTGCTTGTTTGGCATCAGTAGGTAGACTTGTTAGGCCTCTAGCTGGACTTTATTTGAACTAGATGGCTATGCTGTGGAATTCAAAGATGGATCACACTGAAACCTGGAGCTAAAAATCTGAATGCCAATAATAGAACGGACTAAGCTGTAGCTTAAATATCACTATAAAATAGCCAGAGTGGATCTCCTTTATGCTAAACCACCCCTGCTCTCTCAGCTGCTCCTCACAGGACTTGTGAGAGACTGGAATGTTATGGCTAATGGCCGAAATGTTGTTATAAAGGACTTTTTGTTCATTGTGACAAACCTCTATAAAGAAGCTGCAACCACCAAAGCCCACTCTTGCCTGAAAGGGCCTCCTGACTGGAACTTTGGACTGTGAGTTAAGTCATCTAAGGGAGCCTGAGACAAGATAAAGGTGACACTGTTGTCCTATTATCTCAGGTCTGGGGAGAAGCTAACAAGGCTGAGGGAGAAAAATGTATCCACCCCAAAGGCAAAGCCAGCAGCTGTCCTGAAAATCAGCTCTGTCTGGGCTCAGGGTGGGGAAGTCATAGACTCATCTGCTGAGGCCAGGTTTGCACACAAACCTCCCATCAACAGAGGGGCAAGGAGGAAATTCTGGGAGCGTGGCAGAACCCTCTGGGTAAGAGGCACTGGACACCCAGTGCCTCCTCCCTCACACAAACTGGCTCAGCTCCAAAACCCCTCACCCCCACAAGGCCACATCCAGGGGACGTTCCCAGGAGGGGCAGCTGAGGGGGTGTCAGAGCCCATCAAAGACCACCCAGAGCCATTCCTGAGCCTTGCACCAGATCACTGCATGGGATGATGCAAAGTAACACAACAGATCTGAAAACCCAGAACCCAGTTCATGGCAGTCTCCAAGGATATACTGGTGCTAAAAGTTTTATGTGGTTGGAAAGTAGCAAGAAACAGAGGCAAACTTGCCCCACCCCACGGAGGTACCTGGGCAGTCCCACCTTGCCCAAATCTGTATGAATCCTTTGGAGTCTTATGGTTTGCAAATCCTCTTACCCCAGAGAAGACCAGAAGAGGATTTAATAGTATGCCATTAGGTCCATGGAATGGTGATATTTTCTACTCAATCTGTCTCTGTCACTCTCTTTCTCTGTCCCACCCCGCCACCCCCCCCCCGCCCCCCCATTTTCTATTTCCTTTTCTCTCTGTGTCTTCCTCACATTTACTGTTACATAAAATCCAGACTTTTGACTTTGCCATATGGTCTTGTTTGCACCTTAATTCAGAGGCATTTTCCTAAAACTTTTAATAACCAGATCATAAAAACCCACTGAAACATGAACAGAACTCGTTCACTTTAAGCAGTTCAAGTAGTCACTAGAGGAAAAAATGTATAGACTAGAATGTTTGGGAAATGTTGCATTTCTTCAGTAAAAAAAGAGCACAATCAGTAGACCTTCTATTGTTCATCCACTCAGCTGTACATGCCACTGAAGTGCTGCACCAGAAGATTGGCATTATCACATCCTGGATTTCCCTTTGGCATTCTCTTTCAGAGCACAGATGTGACAAAACCAAAAAGTTCAGCTTTAGTCAATCTTTACCTTCAAAGGCAGTTCAGGACACCCTCGCAGAAACCAATGTTCTGCGAGTCCAAGGCTCGCTCACAGGGACCAATTTCCTGAGAGTTCAGCACTCGCTCGCAGAGACCAATTCCCTGAGAGTTCAGCACTCACTCTCAGGGACCAATTTCCCGAGAGTTCAGCACTCGCTCTCAGGGACCAATGCCCTGAGAGTTCAGCACTCGCTCTCAGGGACCAATGCCCCGAGAGTTCAGCACTCGCTCGCAGAAACCAACGCTCTGCGAGTTCAGCGCTCGCTCTCAGAGACCAATCGCTCAGCAGAATTCACTCGGCCAATCGCCCAGTGTAGCCGCCTGCAGCGCCCAGGCTGGAACAGCCAGTCCGGAGCGCGCTCTCAGGCAACTGAGGCTGCAGCACCGCCACAGCCGCTGCCGGCGCCTTGGCGGTTACCAGGCAACCGCGGAACCCGAATGTGACGGCCGGGCCAGGCCCGCAGAGGGGCGCGGGGTCAATCTCGATCCCACTCGGTCCCGCCTCGTTCCCCCCTCGATCCCGCCTCTGTCCCCACCTGTTGCGGCCTTGGTGCGCCCTCGGTGCCCGGGAGGAGCGGGAGGAATCCGCTCCGCGGCCCGGGACGTGACAGGCATAGCGGCAGCGCTCGGTACCGCCAGAGCTTCGCAGCCAGCTCCGAGCTGCTCCTTCACAGCGGGAAAAATCCCGGCTCTCAACACTTCGTTCTAATGCTGTCTGCCTGCCTCGGGGCTTCTGCCTGCTGAAATTCCTCACAAATGAGGATATCTTCCAGATGGAAACTACCACCAGTTGGAAGTTTGTCTGCCCTTGTACTGCCAAAGGCCTCCAAAAAACTGACATAAGGAACGTGGGATGGAGACTTTGGTTTCCCAAGGAAAAGGGCCACCGTTCGTGTCTAATGCTGTCTGCCAGCCACTGGGCTTATGCCTACTAAAATTCCAATAAAATTCTATACAAATGAGGATATCTCGGAGGTGCGATCTACCACCAGATGGAAGTTTGTCTGCCCATGTAGTTCCGATGGCCTTCTACAAACGGACATCAGGAACGTAAGGTGGAGACTTTCGTTTCCCATGGAAATGGTCCACTATTCGTGTCTAATGCTGTCTGCCTGCCACTGGGCTTCTGCCTGCTGAAATTAGATACAAATGAGGATATGTCCTCTATTCAATCAACCACCAGACAGAATTTTGTCTGCTCTTGTAGTACCAAAGGCCTCCTACGAACTGACATCAGGAACCTGGAGTGGAGACTTTGGTTTTTCATGGAAATGGGCCTGCGTTCGTGTCTAGAGATGTGTGCCTGCCATTAGTCTTCTGCCTATTAAAATTCCACTAAAATTCCATACAAATGAGGATGTCTTCCAGGTGCAATCTACCACCAGATGGAAGTTTGTCTGCCTCTGTAGAGCCAAAGTCCTCCTACAAATTGACATCAGGAACCTGGAGTGGAGACTTTGGTTTCCCATGGAAATGGGCCAGCGTTCATGTCTAATGGTGTGTGCCTGCCACTAGGCTTCTGCCTATTAAAAATCCACTAAAATTACATACAAATGAGGATATCTCCCAGATGCAATATGCCACCACTTGGAAGTTTGTCTCCTCTTGTAGTGCCAGAGGCCTCCTAGAAAATGACATCAGGAACCTGGGGTGGAGACTTTGGTTTCCCATGGAAATGGGCCACTATTCATGTCTAATTCTGTCTGCCTGCCGCTGGGATTCTGCCTACTAAAATACCACTAAAATTCCATACAAATGAGAATATCTCCCAGGTGCAATCTAACACCAGATGGAAGTTTCTCTGCCCTTGTGTTTCCAAAGGCTTTTTACAAACTGACATCAGGAGCCTAGGTTGGAGACTTTGGTTTCCCATGGTAAAGGGCCACCGTTCATGGCTAATGCTGTCTGCCTGGCACTGGGCTTATGCCTACTAAAATTCCAATAAAATTCTATACAAATGAGGATATCTCGGAGGTGCGATCTACCACCAGATGGAAGTTTGTCTGCCCATGTAGTTCCGATGGCCTTCTACAAACGGACATCAGGAACGTAAGGTGGAGACTTTCGTTTCCCATGGAAATGGTCCACTATTCGTGTCTAATGCTGTCTGCCTGCCACTGGGCTTCTGCCTGCTGAAATTAGATACAAATGAGGATATGTCCTCTATTCAATCAACCACCAGACAGAACTTTGTCTGCCCGTGTAGTGCCAAAGGCCTCCTACAAACTGACATCAGGAACGTAGGGTGGGGAATTTGGTTTCCCATGGAAATGGGTCACCGTTCGTGGCTAATGCTGTCTGCCTGGCACTGTGGTTAAGACTGCTGAAGTTCCATACCAATGAGGATATCTCCAAGGTGCAATCTATCACCAGGTGGAAGTTTGTCTGCCCTTGTAGTGCCAAAGGCCTCCTAAAAACTGACATCAGGAACGTCCGGTGGAGACTTTGGTTTCCCATGGAAATGCGCCACCGTTTGTGTTTAATGCTATGTGCCTGCAACTGGGCCTATGCCTAATAAAATTCCATACAAATGAGGATATCTCCCAGATGGAGTCTACCACCAGTTGAAAGTTTTTCTGCCCTTGTAATGCCAACGGCCTCAAACAAACTGACATCAGGAATCTGGGGAGGACACTTTGGTTTCCCATGGAAAAGGTCCACTGTTCGTGTCTAATGCTGTCTGCCTGCCACTGGGCTTCTGCCTGCTGAAATTCCATACAAATGAGGATATCTCCCCGATGCAATCAACCACCAGACGGAACTTTGTCTGCCCTTGTAGTGCCAAAGGCCTCCTATAAACTGACATCAGGAACCTGGAGTGGAGACGTTGGTTTCCCATGGAAATGGGCCAGCGTTCGTGTCTAATGCTGTCTGCCTGGCACTGTGGTTATGACTGCTGAAGTTCCATACAAATGAGGATATCTCCCAGGTGCAATCTACCACCAGGTGGAAGTTTGTCTGCCCTTGTAGTGCCAAAGGCCTCCTACAAACTGACATCAGGAACGTGGGGTGGAGACTTTGGTTTCCCATAGAAATGGGCCACCGTTCGTGGCTAATGCTATCTGCCTTCCAGTGGGCTTCTGCCGGCTGAAATTCCATAAAAATGAGGATATCTCCTCGATGCAATCAACCACCAGGCGGTACTTTGTCTGCCCTTATAGTGCAAAAGGCCTCCTACAAACTGACATCAGGAACCTGGAGTGGAGACTTTGGTTTCCCATAGAAATGGGCCACCGTTCCTGTCTAATGCTGTCTGCCTGCCACTGGGATTCTTCCTACTAAAATTCCACTAAAACTCCATAGAAATGAGGATATCGCCCAGGTGCAATCTACCACCAGGTGGAAGTTTGTCTGCGCTTGTAGTGCCAAAGGCCTTCTAAAATCTGACATCAGGAACGTGCGGTGGAGACTTTGGTTTCCCATGGAAATGGGCCACCATTTGTGCCTAATGCTGTAGGCCTGCCACTGGGCTTCTGCCTGCTGAAATTCCATACAAATGAGGATATCGTCTCGATGCAATCAACCACCAGATGGAACTTGGTCTGCCCTTGTAGTGCCAAAGGCCTCCTACAACTGACATCAGGAGCCTGGAGTGGGGACTTTGGTTTCTCCTGGAAATGGGCCAGCGTTCTTGTCTAATGATGTGTGCCTGCCACTAAGATTCTGCCTATTAAAATTCCACTAAAATTCCATACAAATGAGGATGTCTCCCAGGTGCAATCTACCACCAGATGGAAGTTTGTCTGCCCCTGTAGAGCCAAAGGCCTCCTACAAATTGACATCAGGAACCTGGGGCGGAGACTTTGGTTTCCCATGGAAAAGGGCCACCGTTCGTGTCTAATGCTGTCTGCCTGTCACTGGGCTTATGGCTACTAAAATTACATACAAATAAGGATATCTCCCCGATGCAATATGCCACCAGTTGGAAGTTTGTCTCCTCTTGTAGTGCCAGAGGCCTCCTAGAAAATGACATCAGGAACCTGGGGTGGAGACTTTGGTTTCCCATGAAAAAGGGCCACTATTCATGTCTAATTCTGTCTGTCTGCCGCTGGGATTCTACCTACTATAATTCCACTAAAATTCCATACAAATGAGGATATCTCCCAGGTGCAATCTACCACCAGGTGGAAGTTTGTCTGCCCTTTTTTTAACAAAGTCCTCCTAGAAACGGACATCAGCAACGTGGGGTGGAGACTTTGGTTTCCCATAGAAATGGGCCACCGTTCGTGGCTAATGCTGTCTGCCTGCCACTGGGCTTCTTACTACTAAAATTCCACTAAAAATTCCATAGAAATGAGGATATCTCTCAGGTGCAATCTACAACCAGATGGAAGTTTCTATGCCCTTATATTGGAAAACGCCTCCTACAAAGTGACATCAGCAACGTGGGGTGGAGAGTTTGGTTTCCCATGGAAAAGGGCCACCGTTCGTGTCTAATGCTGTTTGTCTGCCACTGGGCTTCTGCCTGCTTAAAGCCCATAAAAATGAGGATATCTCCCCAATGCAATCAACCACCAGACGGAACTTTGTCTGCCCTTGTAGTTTCAAACGCCTCCTACAAACTGACATCAGGAACCTGGAGTGGAGACTTTGGTTTCCTATGGAAATGGGCCAGCGTTCATGTCTAATGATGTGTGGCTGCCACAAGGCTTCTGCCTAATAAGATTCCACTAAAATTCCATACAAATGAGGCTATCTCCCAGGTGCTATCTACCACCAGATAGAAGTTTCTCTGCCCTTGTGGTTCCAAAGGCCTCCTCACATTGACGTCTGGAACCTGGGGCGGAGACTTTGGTTTCCCATGGAAATGGGCCAGCGTTCGTGTCTAATGCTGTCTGCCTGGCACTGTGGTTATGACTGCTGAAGTTCCATACAAATGAGGATATCTCCCAGGTGCAATCTACCACCAGGTGGAAGTTTGTCTGCCCTTGTAGTGCCAAAGGCCTCCTACAAACTGACATCAGGAACGTGGGGTGGAGACTTTGGTTTCCCATAGAAATGGGCCACCGTTCGTGTCTAATGCTATCTGCCTTCCACTGGGCTTATGCCTACAAAAATTCCTTTTAAATTCTATACAAATGAGGATATCTTCCAGGTGCAATCTACCACCAGATGGAAGTTTCTCGGCCCTTGTGGTTCCAAACGCCTCCTACAAACTGACATCAGGAACGTGAGGTGGAGACTTTGGTTTCCCATGGAAAAGTTCCAGTGTTCGTGTTTAATGCTGTCTGCCTGCCACTGGGCTTCCGCCTGCTGAAATTCCATACAAATGAGGATGTGTCTCAGGTGCAATCTACCACCAGATGGAAGTTTGTCTGCCCCTTATAGTGCCGACGGCCTCCTACAAACTGACATCAGGAACCTGGAATGGAGACTTTTGTTTCCCATGGAAATGGGCCAGCATTCGTGTCTAATGATGTGTGGCTGCCACTGGGCTTATGACTGCCGAAATTCCATACAAATGAGGATATCACCCAGATGCAATCAACCACCAGTCGAAAGTTTGTCTCGCCTTGTAGTGCCTATAGCCTCCTACAAACTGACATTCAGGAACGTGAGGTGGGGACTTTGGTTTCCCATGGAAAAGGGCCACCGTTCAAGTCTAATGCTGTCTACCTGCGGCTGGGCTTCTACCTGCTGAAATTCCATACGAATGAGGATATCTCCCCGATGCAATCAACCACCAGACGGATGTTTTTCTGCCCTTGTAGTGCCAAAGGCCTCCAAAAACGTGACATCGGGACTGTGGTGTGGAGACTTTGGTTTTTCATGGAAATGGACCACCGTTCCTGTCAAATGCTGTGTGCCTGGCACTGTGGTTATGACTGCTGAAGTTCCATACAAATGAAGATATCTCCCAGGTGCAATCTACAACCAGATGGAAGTTTCTCTGCCCTTATATTAGAAAATGCCTCCTACAAAGCGACATCAGCAACGTGTGGTGGAGATTTTGGTTTCCCATGGAAAAGGGCCACCGTTCTTGTCTAATGCTGTCTGCCTGCCAATGGTGTTATGCCTGCTGAAATTCCTCACAAATGAGAATATCTCCCAGATGGAATCTACCACCAGTTGGAAGTTTGTTTGCTCTTGTAGTGCCAAAGGCCTCCTAAAAACTGGCATCAGGAACGTGGGGTGGAGACTTTGGTTTCTCATGGAAAAGTTCCACTGTTCGTGTCTAATGCTGTCTGCCTGGCACTGTGGTTTATGACTGCTGAAGTTCCATACAAATGAGGATATCTCCCAGGTGCAATCTACCACCAGGTAGAATTTTTTCTGCCCTTGTAGTGCCAAAGGCCTCCTACAAACTGACGTCAGGAACCTGGAGTGGAGACTTTGGTTTCCCATGGAAAAGGGCCACCGTTCGTGCCTAATGCTGTCTGCCTGCCACTGGGCTTATGCCTGCTGAAATTCCATACAAAGGACGATATCTCCCAGATGGAATCTACCACCAGTTGGAAATTTGTCTGCCCTTTTAGTGCCAAAAGCCTCCTGCAAACTGACATAAGGAATCTGGGGTGGACTCTGTGGTTTTCCATGGAAAAGGGCCACCGTTGGTAATTAATGCTGTCTCCTTGCCTCTGGGCTTATGACTACTGAAATGACATAAAAATGAGGATATCTCCCAGTTGCAATATACCACCAGATGGAAGTTTGTCTGCTCTTGTGCCAAAGGCCTCCTACAAACTGACATCAGGAACGTGGACTTGAGTCCCCTCCATAGCCCTCAAAAACAAAGTCTCCAACCCAGGCTCCTGATGTCAGTTTGTAGGAGGTCTTTGGCATTCATAGAGCAGACAAACTTCCATCTGGTGCGAAATTGCATTTGGGAGATATCCTCATTAATAGGGCATTTTAGAGGGAATATGCCCTCTGGCAGGCAGACAGCATTAGACACGAACGGTGGCCCTTTTCCAGGGGAAACCAAAGTCTCCACCCCACGTTCCTGATGTCAGTTTGTAGGAGGCCTTTGGCACTATAAGGGGCAGACAAACTTCCATCTGGTGGTAGATTGAACCTGAGACACATCCTCATTTGAATGGGATTTTAGTGGAATCTTATTAGTCAGAAGCCTTGTGGCAGCCACACATCATTAGACACGAACGCTGGCCCATTTCCATGGGAAACCAAAGTCTCCACTCCAGGTTCCTGATGTCAGTTTGTAGGAGGCCGTTGGCACTACAAGGGCAGACAAAGTTCTGTCTGGTGGTTGATTGCATCGAGGACATATCCTCATTTGTATGGAATTTCAGCAGGCGGAAGCCCAGTGGCAGGCAGACAGCATTAAACACGAACACTGGAACTTTTCCATGGGAAACCAAAGTCTCCACCTCACGTTCCTGATGTCAGTTTGTAGGAGGCGTTTGGAACCATAAGGGCAGAGAAACTTCCATCTGGTGGTAGATTGCACCTGGGAGATATCCTCATTTGTATAGAATTTTAGTGGAATTTTAGTAGGCATAAGCCCAGTGGCTGGCAGAGAGCATTAGTCACGTACAGTGGCCCTTTTCCATGGGAAACCAAAGTCTCCACCCCACGGTGCTGATGTCACTTTGTAGGAGGCGTTGTCCAATATAAGGGCAGAGAAACTTCCATCTGGTTGTAGATTGCACCTGGGAGATATCTTCATTTGTATGGAACTTCAGCAGTCATAACCACAGTGCCAGGCAGACAGCATTAGACAGGAACGGTGGTCCTTTTCCATGGAAAACCAAAGTCTCCACACCACGGTCCTGATGTCAGGTTTTAGGAGGCCTTTGGCAGTACAAGGGCAGAAAAACTTCCGTCTGGTGGTTGATTGCATCGGGGAGCTATCCTCATTTGTATGTAATTTCAGTAGTCATAAGCCCAGTGGCAAGGAGACAGCATTAAACACCAAGGGTGGCCCTTTTCCATGAGAAACCAAAGCTTCCTCTCCAGGTTCCTGATGTCAGTTTGTAGGAGGCTGTTGGCATTACAAGGACAGACAAACTTTCAACTGGTTGTAGACTCCATCTGGGAGATATCCGCATTTGTATGGAATTTTACTAGTCATAAGCCCAGTGGCAGGCACATAGCATTAGACACAAACGTTGGCCCATTAACATCGGAAACCAAAGTCTCCACTGCACGTTCCTGATGTTTGTTTCTAGGAGGCCTTTGGCACTACAAGGGCAGAGAAACTTCCACCTGGTGGTAGACTGCACCTGGGAGATATCCTCATTTCTATGGAATTTTAGTGGAATTTTAGTAGGAAGAAGCCCAGTGGCAGGCAGACAGCATTAGACACGAACGGTGGCCCATTTCCATGGGAAACCAAAGTCTCCACCCCACGTTCCTGGTGTCCGTTTCTAGGAGGCCTTTGGCACTACAAGAGGAGACAAACTTCCAGCTGGTGGCACACTGCATCTGGGAGATATCCTCATTTGTATGGAACTTCAGCAGTCATAAACCACAGTGCCAGGCAGACAGCATTAGACAGGAACGGTGGTCCTTTTCCATGGGAAACCAAAGTCTCCACCCTAGGTTCCTGATGTCAGTTTGTAGGAGGCCTTTGGAACCACAAGGGCAGAGAAACTTCCATCTGCTGTTAGATTGCACCTGGGAGATATTCTCATTTGAATGGAATTTTGGTGGAATTTTATTAGGCAGAATCCCAGCGGCATGCAGACAGAATTAGACATGAATAGTGGCCCATTTCCATGGGAAACTAAAGTCTCCACCCCACATTCCTGATGTCATTTTCTAGGAGGCCTCTGGCACTACAAGAGGAGACAAACTTCCAACTGGTGGCATATTGAATCTGGGAGATATCCTCATTTGTATGTAATTTTGGTAGCCATAAGACCAGTGGAAGGCGGACAGAAACCTAGTGGCAGGAAGACATATTTAGACAAGAACGCTGGCCCATTTCCCTGGGAAACCAAAGTCGCCACTCCAGGTTCCTGATTTCAGTTTGTAGGAGGCCTTTGGCACTACAAGGGCAGAGAAAGTTCCGTCTGGCCTTTGTAACCACAAGGGCAGAGAAACTTCCATGTGGTAGTAGATTGCACCTGGGAGATATCGTCATTTGTATGGAATTTTAGTGGAATTTTAATAGGCAGAAACCTAGTGGCAGGCAGACATAATTAGACACAAATGCTGGCTGATATCCATGGGAAACCAAAGCCTCCACTCCAGGTTCCTGATGTCAGTTTGTAGGAGGCCTTTGGCACAACAAGGGCAGACAAAGCTCCGTCTGGTGGTTGATTGCATCGGGGAGATATCCTCATTTCTATGGAATTTCAGCAGGCAGAAGCCCAGTGGCAGGCAAACAGCATTAGACACGAACGGTGGACCTTTTCCATGGGAAACCAAAATCTCCACCCCACGTTGCTGATGTCACTTTGTAGGAGGCGTTTTCCAATATAAGGGGAGAGAAACTTCCATCTGGTTGAAGATTGCACCTGGGAGATATCCTCATTTCTATGGAATTTTAGTGGAATTTTAGTAGGAAAAAGCCTAGTGGCAGGCAGACAGCATTAAACACGAACGGTGGCCCATTTCCATGGGAAACCAAAGTCTCCACCCCACGTTCCTGGTGTCCGTTTCTAGGAGGCCTTTGGCACTACAAGGGCAGACAAACTTCCACCTGGTGGTAGATTGCATCTGGGAGACATCCTCATTTTTATGGAACTTCAGCACTCATAACCACAATGCCAGGCAGACAGCATTAGATACAAACGGTGGTCCTTTTCCATGGGAAACCAAAGTCTCCACCCTTGGTTCCTGATGTCAGTTTTTTAGGAGGCCTTTGCCACTACAAGGGCAGACAAACTTCCATCTGGTGGTAAATTGCATCTGCGAGATATCCTCATTTGTATGGAATTTTAGCAGGCATACCCACAGTGGTAGGCACACAGCGTTAGGCATGAACAGTGGCCCTTTTCCATGGGACACCAAATTATCCATGCTACGTTTCAGATGTCAGTTTATTGGAGCCCTTTGGATCTACAAGGGGAGAGAATCTTCCAATTGGGGGTAGACTGCATCTGCGAGATATCCTTATTTGTAAGGAGTTTTAGTGGAATTAAAGTAGGCAGAAGCCCCGTGGCCGGCAGACAGCATTAGACACGAACGCTGGCCCATTTCCTTGGGAAACCAAAGTCTCCACTCTAGGTTCTTGATGTCAGTTTGTAGGAGGCCTTTGCCACTACAAGGGCAGACAAAGTTCCGTCTGGTGGTTGATTGCATAGAGGAGATATCCTCATTTGTATGGAATTTTAGCAGGCATACGCCCAGTGGCAGACACACCGCGTTAGGCATGAACAGTGGCCCTTTTCCATGGGAAACCAAATTATCCATGCTACGTTTCAGATGTCAGTTTATAGGAGCCATTTGGCACTACAAGGGCAGAGAAACTTCAAACTGGGTGTAGATTGCACCTTCGAGATATTCTCATTTGTATAGAATTTTAGAGGAATTTTAGTACGCAGAATCCCAGCGGCAGGCAGAAAGAATTAGACATGAATAGTGGCCTTTTCCATGGGAAACCAAAGTCTCCAGGCCAGGTTCCTGATGTCAGTTTTTAGGAGGCCTTTTGCACTACAAGTACAGGCAAACTCCAACTGGTGGCATATTGCATCTGGGAGATATCCTCATTTGTATATAATTTCAGTAGTCATAAGCCCAGGGGCAAGGAGACAGCATTAAACACCAAGGGTGGCCCTTTTCCATAGGAAACCAAAGGGTCCTCTCCAGATTCCTGATGTCAGTTTGTAGGAGGCTGTTGGCATTACAAGGGCAGACAAACTTTCAACTGGTGGTGCACTCCATCGGGGAGATATCCTCATTTGTATGGAATTTCATCAGGTAGAAGCCCAGTGGCAGGCAGACAGCATTAGACACAAATGGTGGCCCATTTCCATGGGAAAACAAAGTCTCCACACCACGTTCCTGATGTCAGTTTTTAGGAGGCCTTTGGTACTACGAGGGCAGACAAAATTCCACCTGGTGGCAGATTGCACCTGGGAGATATCCTCATTTGTATGGAATTTTAGTGGAATTAAAGTAGGCAGAAGCCCAGTGGCAAGTAGAGAGCATTAAACACCAACGGTGGCCGATTTCCATGGGAAACCAAAGTCTCCACTCCAGGTTCTTGATGTCAGTTTGTAGGAGGCCTTTGCCACTACAAGGGCAGACAAAGTTCCGTCTGGTGGTTGATTGCATCGAGGAGATATCCTCATTTGCATGGAATTTTAGCAGGCATACGCCCAGTGGCAGGCACACAGCATTAAGCATGAACAGTGGCCCTTTTCCATGGGAAACCAAATTATCCATGCTACGTTTCAGACGTCAGTATATAGGAGCCATTTGGCCCTACATGGGCAGAGAAACTTCAAACCGGGTGTAGATTGCACCTTCGAGATATTCTCATTTGTATAGAATTTTAGAGGAATTTTAGTACGCAGAATCCCAGCGGCAGGCATAAAGAATTAGACATGAATAGTGGCCCTTTTGCAGGGGAAACCAAAGTCTCCAGGCCAGGTTCCTGATGTCAGTTTTTAGGAGGCCTTTTGCACTACAAGTACAGGCAAACTTCCAACTGGTGGCATATTGCATCTGGGAGATATCCTCATTTGTATATAATTTCAGTAGTCATAAGCCCAGGGGCAAGGAGACAGCATTAAACACCAAGGGTGGCCCTTTTCCATAGGAAACCAAAGGGTCCTCTCCAGATACCTGATGTCAGTTTGTAGGAGGCTGTTGGCATTACAAGGGCAGACAAACTTTCAACTGGTGGTGCACTCCATCGGGGAGATATCCTCATTTGTATAGAATTTTAGTGGAATTTTAGTAGGCATAAGCCCAGTGGCTGGCAGAGAGCATTAGTCACGTACAGTGGCCCTTTTCCATGGGAAACCAAAGTCTCCACCCCACGGTGCTGATGTCACTTTGTAGGAGGCGTTGTCCAATATAAGGGCAGAGAAACTTCCATCTGGTTGTAGATTGCACCTGGGAGATATCTTCATTTGTATGGAACTTCAGCAGTCATAACCACAGTGCCAGGCAGACAGCATTAGACAGGAACGGTGGTCCTTTTCCATGGAAAACCAAAGTCTCCACACCACGGTCCTGATGTCAGGTTTTAGGAGGCCTTTGGCAGTACAAGGGCAGAAAAACTTCCGTCTGGTGGTTGATTGCATCGGGGAGCTATCCTCATTTGTATGTAATTTCAGTAGTCATAAGCCCAGGGGCAAGGAGACAGCATTAAACACCAAGGGTGGCCCTTTTCCATAGGAAACCAAAGGGTCCTCTCCAGATACCTGATGTCAGTTTGTAGGAGGCTGTTGGCATTACAAGGGCAGACAAACTTTCAACTGGTGGTGCACTCCATCGGGGAGATATCCTCATTTGTATGGAATTTCAGCAAGCGGAAGCCCAGTGGCAGGCAGACAGCATTAGACACACACGGTGGCCCATTTCCATGGGAAAACAAAGTCTCCACACCACGTTCCTGATGTCAGTTTTTAGGAGGCCTTTGGTACTACGAGGGCAGACAAAATTCCACCTGGTGGCAGATTGCACCTGGGAGATATCCTCATTTGTATGGAACTTCTGCAGTCATAACCACAGTGCCAGGCAGACAGCATTAGACAGGAATGGTGGTCCTTTACCATGGGAAACCAAAGTCTCCAACCTAGGTTACTGATGTCAGTTTTTAGAAGGTCTTTGGAACCACAAGGGCAGAGAATCTTCCATCTGCTGTTAGATTGCACCTGGGAGATATTCTCATTTGTATGGAATTTTAGTGGAATTTTAATAGGCAGAAACCTAGTGGCAGGCTCACATCATTAGACACGAACACTGGCCCATTTCGATGGGAAACCAAAGTCTCCACTCCAGATTCCTGGTGTCAGTTTGCAGGAGGCCTTTGGCACTACAAGGGCAGACAAAGTTCCTTCTGGTGGTTGATTGCATCGAGGAGATATCCTCATTTGTATGGAATTTCAGCAGGCAGAATCCCAGTGTCAGGCAGAAAACATTAGACACGAACGGTGGCCCATTTCCATGGGAAACCAAGTCTCCACCTCTCGTTCCTGATGTCAGTTTGTAGGAGGCCTTTGGCACTACAAGGGCAGACAGACTTCTCTCTGGTGGTTCATTGCATCTGGAAGATATCCTCATTTGTATAGAATTTTAGCAGGCATAAGCCCAGTGGCAGGCAGACTGTATTAGACACGAACAGTGGACCTTTTCCATGGGAAACCAATTATCCATCCTATGTTCCTGATATCAGTTTACAGGAGGCCTTTAGCAGTACAATGGGCAGATAAACTGCCATCTGGCGGTATATTGCACCTCGGAGATGTCCTCATTTGTATCGAATTATAGTGGAATTTTACTACTCAGAAGCCCAGTGGCAGGCAGACAGCACAAAAAACGAACAGTGGGGCTTTTCCATGGGAAACCAAAGTCTCCATCCCAGGTTCCTGATGTCAGTTTCTAGGAGGCTTCTGGCACTACAAGAGCAGACAAACTTCTAACTGGTGGAATATTGCATCTGGAGATATCCTCATTTTTATGTAATTTTAGTAGCCATTAGCCCAGTGGCAGGCAGACAGCATTAGACACGAATGGTGGCCCTTTTCCATGGGAAACCAAAGTCTCCACCCCAGGTTCCTGACGTCAATGTGAGGAGGCCTTTGTAACCACAAGGGCAGAGAAACTTCCATGTGGTAGTAGATTGCACCTGGGAGATATCGTCATTTGTATGGAATTTTAGTGGAATTTTAATAGGCAGAAACCTAGTGGCAGGCAGACATAATTAGACACAAATGCTGGCTGATATCCATGGGAAACCAAAGCCTCCACTCCAGGTTCCTGATGTCAGTTTGTAGGAGGCCTTTGGCACAACAAGGGCAGACAAAGCTCCGTCTGGTGGTTGATTGCATCGGGGAGATATCCTCATTTCTATGGAATTTCAGCAGGCAGAAGCCCAGTGGCAGGCAAACAGCATTAGACACGAACGGTGGACCTTTTCCATGGGAAACCAAAATCTCCACCCCACGTTGCTGATGTCACTTTGTAGGAGGCGTTTTCCAATATAAGGGCAGAGAAACTTCCATCTGGTTGAAGATTGCACCTGGGAGATATCCTCATTTCTATGGAATTTTAGTGGAATTTTAGTAGGAAAAAGCCTAGTGGCAGGCAGACAGCATTAGACACGAACGGTGGCCCATTTCCATGGGAAACCAAAGTCTCCACCCCACGTTCCTGGTGTCCGTTTCTAGGAGGCCTTTGGCACTACAAGGGCAGACAAACTTCCACCTGGTGGTAGATTGCACCTGGGAGATATCCTCATTTGTATGGAACTTCAGCAGTCATTACCACAGTGCCAGGCAGACAGCATTAGACACGAACGCTGGCCCATTTCCATGGGAAACCAAAGTCTCCACTCCAGGTTCCTGATGTCAGTTTGTAAAAGGCCTTTGGCACTACAAGGGCAGACAAAGTTCTGTCTGGTGGTTGATTGCATCGGGGAGATATCCTGATTTGTATGGAATTTCAGCAGGCAGATGCCCAGTGGCAGGCAGACAGCATTAGACACGAACAGTGGAACTTTTCCATGGGAAACCAAAGTCTCCAAACCACGTTCCTGATGTCAGTTTTTAGGAGGCCTTTGGCAGTACAAGGGCAAACAAACTTCCACCTGGTGGTAGACTCCATCTGGGAGATATCCTCATTTGTATGGAACTTCAGCAGTCATAACCACAGTCCCAGGCAGACAGCATTAGACAGGAACGGTGGTCCTTTTCTATGAGGAACCAAAGTCTCCACCTTATGTTTTTGATGTTAGTTTGTAGGAGGCCTTTAGAACTACATGGGCAAACAAACTTCCATGTGCTGGTATATTCCATCTGGGAGATATCCTCATTTGTAAGGAATTACAGCAGGCATAATCCCTTTGGCAGGCAGACAGCATTAGACACAAACGGTGGCCCTTTTCCATGAGAAACCAAAGTGTCCACCCCACGTTCCTGATGTCAGTTTGTAGGAGGCATTTGGCACTACAAGGGAAGACAAACTTCCATGTGGTGGTGGATTGCACCTGAGAGATCCTCATTTGTGTGGAGTTTCAGCTGGCCTAAGCCCAGTGTGCGGCAGACAGCTTTAGACACGAACGATGGCCCGTTTCCATGGGAAACCAAAGTCTCCACCCCGTGTTCCTGATGTCAGTTTTTAGGAGGCCTTTGGCAGTACAAGGGCAGACAGACATCCACCTGGTGGTAGATTCCATCTGGGAGATATCCTCATTTGTATGGAATTTCAGCAGGCAAAAGCCCAGTGGCAGGCAGACAGCATTAGACACAAACAGTGGTCCTTTTCCATGGGAAACACAAGTCTCCACCTCATGATCCTGATGTCAGGTTGTAGGTGGCCTTTAGATCTACAAGGGCAGACAAACATCCAACTGGTGGTAGATTCCATCTGGGAGATATCTTCATTCGTATCCAATTTTAGTAGCAATCGGCCCAGCAGCAGGCAGGCAGCATTAGACACGAATGGTGGCCCTTTTCCATGGGAAACCATAGATTTTACTCCAGGTTCCTGAAGTCAGTTTGTTGGATCCCTTCGGCACTACAAGGGTAGATGAACTTCCATCCGGTGGTATATTCCATCTGGGAGATATCCTTATATATATGGAATTTTAGTGGAATTTATGTAGGAAGAAACCGAGTGGGCAGCAGACAGCATCAGACAGGAATGGTGGCCCTTTTCCATGGGAAACCAAAGTCTCCACCCCACGTACCGGATCTCAGTTTGTAGGAGGTCTTTGGCACTACAAGGTCAGACAAACTTCCATCTGGTGGTCGATTCCATCTGGGAGATATCCTCATTTGAATGCAATTTCAGCAGGCATAAGCCCAGTGGCAGGCAGACACCATTACACACGAACAGCGGCCGTTTTCCATGGGAAACCAACGTCTCCACCCCAGCCTCCTGATGTCAGCTGGTAAGAGGCCTTTGGAACTACAAGGGCAGACAAACTTCCAGCTGGTGGTGAATTGAATCTGCGAGATATCCTCATTTTTAAGGAATTTTACTAGGCTTAAGCCCAGTGGCAGGCAGACAGTATTAGGCATGAACGGTGTCCTTTTTCCATGCGAAACCAAATTATCCATCGTAAGTTTCAAATGTCAGTTTATAGGAACCCTTTGACAATACAAGGGCAGAGAAACGTCCAACTGGGAAGTTTGCACCTGTGAGATATCGCCATTTGTATGGAATTTTAGTGAATTTTAGTTGGCGGAAGACCAGCGGCAGGCAGACAGCATAAGACATGAACAGTGGCCCTTTTCCATGGGAAACCAAAGTATCCAGGCCAGGTTCCTGATGTCATTTTTAAGGAGGCCTTTGGCACTCAAAGGGCAGATAAACTTCGAACTGGTGGTAGATTCCACCTGGGAGATATCCTCATTTGTATGGAATTTTACAATGCATAAGCCCAGTGGCAGGCACACAGCCTTAGACAATAACAGTGACCATATCCTATGGAAAACCAAAGTCTCCACCTCACATTCCAGACGTCATTTTGTAGGAGGCACTACAAGGGCAGAGAAACTTCCATCTGGTGGTAGGTTGCACCTGGGAGATATCCTCAGTTGTATGGAATTTTAACACTCATAAGCCCAGTGGCAGACAGACAGCATAAGACACGAACGGTGGCCCTTTTCCATGGGAAACCAAATTATCCACCCTACGTTAGAGATGTCAATTTATAGCAGGCCTTTGGCACTACAAGAAGAGAAAAACTTCCATCTGCTGGTAGATTGCATCTGGGAGATATCCTCATTTGTATGGAATTTTAGTAGCCTTAAGCACAGTGGTCAGCAGACAGCATCAGACAGGAAGCGTGGCATTTCTCCATGGGAAATCAAAGTCTCCACCCCACATTCCTGATGTCAGTTCGTAGGGGGCAGTTAGTACTACAAGGGCAGATAAGCTTCCATCTGGTGGTAGATTCCACCTGGGAGATGTCCTCATTTGTATGGAATTTTTGTGTAATTTCAGCTGGCATAAGCACAGTGGCAGGCAGACAGCAATAGACACGAATGGTGGACCTTTTCTATGGGAAACCATAGTCTTCACTCTAGGTTCCTGATGTCAGTTTGTAGGATCCCTTCGGCACTACAAGGGCAGAGAAACTTCCAACTGGTGGTAGATTGCAACTGGAAGATATCCTCATTTACATGGAATTTTAGCGGAAATTTAGAAGGCAGAAGCCGTGTGGCCGGCAGACAGCATTAGACACGAACGGTGGCCCTTTTCCATGGGAAACCAAAGTCTCCACCCCAGGTTCCTGATGCCAGTTTGGAGGAGGCCTTTGGAACTAAAAGGGCAGATAAACTTCCAACTGGTGGTATATTCCACCTGGGAGATATCCTCATTTGTATGGAATTTTAGCAGGCATAAGCCCAGTGGCAGGCAGACAGCATCAGACAGTAACAGTGGCCCTATCCCATGGAAAACCAAAGTCTCCACATCACATTCCGGATGTCAGTTTGTAGAAGGCATTTTGCATTACAAGCGCAGAGAAACTTCCATCTGGTGGTAGGTTGCACCTGGGAGATATCCTCAGTTGTATGGTATTTCAGCACTCATAATCCCAGTGGCAGGAAGACAGCATTTGACAGGAACGGTGCTCCTTTTCCATGAAAAACCAAAGTCTCCACACCACGTTCCCGATGTCAGGTTTTAGGAGCCCTTTGGCAGTACAAGAGCAGAAAAACTTCGGTCTGGTGGTTGATTGCATCGGGGAGATATCCTCATTTGTATGGAATTTCAGCAGGTAGAAGCCCAGTAGCAGGCAGACAGCATTAGACTTAAACGGTGGCCCTTTTCCATGGGAAACCAAAGTCTCCACCTCAGGTTCCTGAATGTCAGTTTGTAGGAGGCCATTGGCACTACAAGGCCAGACAAACTTCCAACTGGTGGTAGATTGCACCTGAGACAGATCCTCATTTGAATGGAATTCTAGTGGAATCTTATTAGGCCGAAGCCTTGTGGCAGGCACACATCATTAGACACGAACGCTGGCCCATTTCCATGGGAAACCAAAGTCTCCACTCCAGGTTCCTGATGTCTGTAGGAGGCCGTCGGCACTAAAAGGGCAGACAAAGTTCCGTCTGGTGGTTGATTGCATCGAGGACATATCCTCATTTGTATGGAATTTCAGCAGGCGGAAGCCCAGTGGCAGGCAGACATCATTAGATATGAACAGTGGACCTTTTCCATGGGAAACCAAAGTCTCCACCTCACGTTCCTGATGCAGTTTGTAGGAGGCGTTTGGAACTACAAGGGCAGACAAACTTCCATCTAATGGTAGATTGCACCTGGGAGATATCCTCATTTGTATAGAATTTTAGTGGAATTTTAGTAGGCATAAGCCCAGTGGCTGGCAGACAGCATTAGACACGAACAGTGGCCCTTTTCCATGGGAAACCAAAATCTCCACGCCACGGTGCTGATGTCACTTTGTAGGAGGCGTTGTCCAATATAAGGGCAGAGAAACTTCCATCTGGTTGTAGATTGCACTTGGGAGATATCCTCATTTCTATGGAATTTTAGTGGAATTTTAGTAGGATGAAGCCCAGTGGCAGACAGACAGCATTAGACAGGAACGGTGGCCCATTCTATGGGAAACCAAAGTCTCCACCGCACGTTCCTGATGTCAGTTTGTAGGAGGCCTTTGGCACTACAAGGGCAGAAAAACTTCTACCTGGTGGTAGATTGCACCTGGGAGATATCCTCATTTCTATGGAATTTCAGCAGTCAGAAGCCCTGTGGCAGGCAGACAGCATTAGACACGTACAGTGGCTCTTTTCCATGGGAAAACAAAATCTCCACCCCACGTTGTTGATGTCACTTTGTAGGAGGCGTTTTCTAATATAAGGGCAGATAAACTTCCATCTGGTTGTAGATTGCACCTGGGAGATATCTTCATTTGTATGGAACTTCAGAAGTTATAATCACAGTGCCAGGCAGACAGCATTAGACAGGAACGGTGGTCCTTTTCCATGAAAAACCAAAGTCTCCACACCACGGTCCTGATGTCAGGTTTTAGGAGGCCTTTGGCAGTACAAGGGCAGAAAAACTTCCGTCTGGTGGTTGATTGCATCGGGGAGCTATCCTCCTTTGTATGGAATTTCAGCAGGTAGAAGCCCAGTGGCAGGCAGACAGCATTAGAAAGGAACGGTGGCCCTTTTCCATGGGAAAACAAAGTCTCCAACCGAG
Source organism: Phylloscopus trochilus trochilus (assembly GCA_016584745.2). Lineage (NCBI taxonomy): Eukaryota > Metazoa > Chordata > Aves > Passeriformes > Phylloscopidae > Phylloscopus > Phylloscopus trochilus. Next base: position 6,976,387 of record WQNJ02000001.1, read on the forward strand.
GCTCCTGATGTCAGTCTGTAAGAGGCCTTTGGCATTAAAAGGGCAGACAAACTTCCATGTGGCGGTAGATTGCACCTCTGAGATGTCCTCATATGTAGGGAATTTTAGTGGAATTTTAGTACTCAGAAGCCCAGTGGCAGACAGATAGCATTAAACATGAACGGTGGGCCTTTTCCATAGGAAACCAAAGTCTCCAGGCCAGGTTCCGAATGTCAGTTTGAAGGAGGCCTTTGGCACTGCAAGAGCAGACAAACTTCCATCTGGTAGCATATTGCATCTGGGAGATATCCTCATTTGTATGGAATTTCAGTAGTCATAAGCCAAGGGGCAAGGAGACAGCATTAAACACCAAGGGTGGCCCTTTTCCATGGGAAACCAAAGCGTCCTCTCCAGATTCCTGATGTCAGTTTGTAGGAGGCCGTTGGCATTACAAGGGCAGACAAACTTTCAACTGGTGGTAGACTCCATCAGTGAGATATCCTCATTTGTATGGAATTTTATTAGGCATAAGCCCAGTGGCAGGCACATAGCATTAGACACAAATGGTGGCCCATTTCCATGGGAAACCAAAATCTCCACCGGACGTTCCTGATGTCAGTTTGTAGGAGGCCTTTGGCACTACAAGGGCAGACAAACTTCCACCTGGTGGTAGATTGCACCTGGGAGATATCCTCATTGGTATGGAACTTCAGCAGTCATAACCACAGTGCCAGGCAGACAGCATTAGCCATGAACGGTGGCCCTTTACCATGGGAAACCAAAGTCTCCAACCTAGGCTCCTGATGTCAGTTTGTAAAAAGCCTTTGGAAACACAAGGGCAGAGAAACTTCCATCTGGTGTTAGATTGCACCTGGGAGATATTCTCATTTGTATGGAATTTTAGTGGTATTTTAGTAGGCAGAATCCCAGCGGCAGGCAGACAGAATTAGACATGAATAGTGGCCCATTTCCATGGGAAACCAAAGTCTCCACCTCAGGTTCCTGATGTCATTTTCTAGGAGGCCTCTGGCACTACAAGAGGAGACAAACTTCCAAGTGGTGGCATATTGCATCTGGGAGATATCCTCATTTGTATGTAATTTTAGTGGATTTTTAATAGGCAGAAGCCTAGTGGCAGGCACACACCATTAGACATGAACGCTGGCCCATTTCCATGGGAAACCAAAGTCTCCACTCCAGGTTCCTGATGTCAATTTGTAGGAGGACTTTGGCTCTACAGAGGCAGACAAACTTCCATCTGGTGGTAGATTGCACCTGGAAGACATCCTCATTTGTATGGAATTTTAGTGGAATTTTAATAGGCAGAAGACTAATGGCAGGCACACATCTCTAGACACGAACGCAGGCCCATTTCCATGAAAAACCAAAGTCTCCACTCCAGGTTCCTGATGTCAGTTCGTAGGAGGCCTTTGGTACTACAAGAGCAGACAAAATTCTGTCTGGTGGTTGATTGAATAGAGGACATATCCTCATTTGTATCTAATTTCAGCAGGCAGAAGCCCAGTGGCAGGCAGACAGCATTAGACACGAATAGTGGACCATTTCCATGGGAAACGAAAGTCTCCACCTTACGTTCCTGATGTCCGTTTGTAGAAGGCCATCGGAACTACATGGGCAGACAAACTTCCATCTGGTGGTAGATCGCACCTCCGAGATATCCTCATTTGTATAGAATTTTATTGGAATTTTAGTAGGCATAAGCCCAGTGGCTGGCAGACAGCATTAGACACGAACGGTGGCCCTTTTCCTTGGGAAACCAAAGTCTCCATCCCACGTTCCTTATGTCAGTTTTTTGGAGGCCTTTGGCAGTACAAGGGCAGACAAACTTCCAACTGGTGGTAGTTTCCATCTGGAAGATATCCTCATTTGTGAGGAATTTCAGCAGGCAGAAGCCCCGAGGCAGGCAGACAGCATTAGAACGAAGTGTTGAGAGCCGGGATTTTTCCCGCTGTGAAGGAGCAGCTCGGAGCTGGCTGCGAAGCTCTGGCGGTACCGAGCGCTGCCGCTATGCCTGTCACGTCCCGGGCCGCGGAGCGGATTCCTCCCGCTCCTCCCGGGCACCGAGGGCGCACCAAGGCCGCAACAGGTGGGGACAGAGGCGGGATCGAGGGGGGAACGAGGCGGGACCGAGTGGGATCGAGATTGACCCCGCGCCCCTCTGCGGGCCTGGCCCGGCCGTCACATTCGGGTTCCGCGGTTGCCTGGTAACCGCCAAGGCGCCGGCAGCGGCTGTGGCGGTGCTGCAGCCTCAGTTGCCTGAGAGCGCGCTCCGGACTGGCTGTTCCAGCCTGGGCGCTGCAGGCGGCTACACTGGGCGATTGGCCGAGTGAATTCTGCTGAGCGATTGGTCTCTGAGAGCGAGCGCTGAACTCGCAGAGCGTTGGTTTCTGCGAGCGAGTGCTGAACTCTCGGGGCATTGGTCCCTGAGAGCGAGTGCTGAACTCTCAGGGCATTGGTCCCTGAGAGCGAGTGCTGAACTCTCGGGAAATTGGTCCCTGAGAGTGAGTGCTGAACTCTCAGGGAATTGGTCTCTGCGAGCGAGTGCTGAACTCTCAGGAAATTGGTCCCTGTGAGCGAGCCTTGGACTCGCAGAACATTGGTTTCTGCGAGGGTGTCCTGAACTGCCTTTGAAGGTAAAGATTGACTAAAGCTGAACTTTTTGGTTTTGTCACATCTGTGCTCTGAAAGAGAATGCCAAAGGGAAATCCAGGATGTGATAATGCCAATCTTCTGGTGCAGCACTTCAGTGGCATGTACAGCTGAGTGGATGAACAATAGAAGGTCTACTGATTGTGCTCTTTTTTTACTGAAGAAATGCAACATTTCCCAAACATTCTAGTCTATACATTTTTTCCTCTAGTGACTACTTGAACTGCTTAAAGTGAACGAGTTCTGTTCATGTTTCAGTGGGTTTTTATGATCTGGTTATTAAAAGTTTTAGGAAAATGCCTCTGAATTAAGGTGCAAACAAGACCATATGGCAAAGTCAAAAGTCTGGATTTTATGTAACAGTAAATGTGAGGAAGACACAGAGAGAAAAGGAAATAGAAAATGGGGGGGCGGGGGGGGGGGTGGCGGGGTGGGACAGAGAAAGAGAGTGACAGAGACAGATTGAGTAGAAAATATCACCATTCCATGGACCTAATGGCATACTATTAAATCCTCTTCTGGTCTTCTCTGGGGTAAGAGGATTTGCAAACCATAAGACTCCAAAGGATTCATACAGATTTGGGCAAGGTGGGACTGCCCAGGTACCTCCGTGGGGTGGGGCAAGTTTGCCTCTGTTTCTTGCTACTTTCCAACCACATAAAACTTTTAGCACCAGTATATCCTTGGAGACTGCCATGAACTGGGTTCTGGGTTTTCAGATCTGTTGTGTTACTTTGCATCATCCCATGCAGTGATCTGGTGCAAGGCTCAGGAATGGCTCTGGGTGGTCTTTGATGGGCTCTGACACCCCCTCAGCTGCCCCTCCTGGGAACGTCCCCTGGATGTGGCCTTGTGGGGGTGAGGGGTTTTGGAGCTGAGCCAGTTTGTGTGAGGGAGGAGGCACTGGGTGTCCAGTGCCTCTTACCCAGAGGGTTCTGCCACGCTCCCAGAATTTCCTCCTTGCCCCTCTGTTGATGGGAGGTTTGTGTGCAAACCTGGCCTCAGCAGATGAGTCTATGACTTCCCCACCCTGAGCCCAGACAGAGCTGATTTTCAGGACAGCTGCTGGCTTTGCCTTTGGGGTGGATACATTTTTCTCCCTCAGCCTTGTTAGCTTCTCCCCAGACCTGAGATAATAGGACAACAGTGTCACCTTTATCTTGTCTCAGGCTCCCTTAGATGACTTAACTCACAGTCCAAAGTTCCAGTCAGGAGGCCCTTTCAGGCAAGAGTGGGCTTTGGTGGTTGCAGCTTCTTTATAGAGGTTTGTCACAATGAACAAAAAGTCCTTTATAACAACATTTCGGCCATTAGCCATAACATTCCAGTCTCTCACAAGTCCTGTGAGGAGCAGCTGAGAGAGCAGGGGTGGTTTAGCATAAAGGAGATCCACTCTGGCTATTTTATAGTGATATTTAAGCTACAGCTTAGTCCGTTCTATTATTGGCATTCAGATTTTTAGCTCCAGGTTTCAGTGTGATCCATCTTTGAATTCCACAGCATAGCCATCTAGTTCAAATAAAGTCCAGCTAGAGGCCTAACAAGTCTACCTACTGATGCCAAACAAGCACGTAGCTAACTTTCAGCTAAAATTTTTAGCACCAGTATATCCCTTGAGTCTGCCATGAATTGGGTTCTGGATTTTCAAAGTCCCATTGTTGCTCCTTGCAGTTTTGTTGAGGCATTGTCGCTCCTCTGCGACATCCTCCCTTCAAAATGGCTTCTGGATTCTCGGAAAAGACACCAACACCTCGTCTTTTGTCCAGGGAAAGACTGAAGTCTATTAGTGTGAGTATCCGCTGGAAACTCCCCTGATGTCCCTCCTCTCCCTGCCCTGCCTGTTGTCCAGCAGCACAGTGAAGCTGCAGACCCCGTCCCCACCTCTTCGTGTGTGCTCCTCTTGGTGGGGGCTGTCCTGGTGCAGCAGGGAACACCGTGTGCTGCTTCAGGGACAGTGCAGCGTCTTGCCTGGCTGTTCCACCGGAGCCAAGTTAAAGCCATGAACAGCTGAAGCCCTGAGCGTGTGCTTCCTTCTGTGATAAATAGGTATGATTCGTGCTGATAAAATTGAAACAGTAATCAATACTTTAGAATTATAAAGAAGTAACAAGTACTGCCAAAGAGGGAAGGGAGGGGGTCCCCCCCCTTCTCCTGCAGATGTTCATGAAATACAGGAAGAAACCCTAGACAAGGGCAGCTAAATTTACTCATAGAAAGGGAAAAGTTGGGGAAGCTCCAAGGAACCTGCTAATTATATGAGATTTATGGTGGAAATGTTCAAACTTGGTATTTACTTACATAATACAAGCTTAATACGCATGTGTAACCAAGAAGGTAGCCTAATACGCATGAGCAGTAAAAAAGGTTATTCAAAGGACACGTGATGAAGAGGATGAGCCTTCATCACACGACCCCCTAAAAAGTGGCGAGACCCCCGAAAAGAGATGACGGGGCATGCGTGATAGAGGTGGTGATGAAAACAGTGATGTAAAACTTACATATCGAAAATAGGAGGGGATGGGTGGTGGCACGTATTGGCCTACACTATAAAGGGGCCAGCTCGGGGTTATCTCGTTTGTACGTGAGGCGGGATCCCATGGTCCTGCTCCGTACCCCGCGGTTTGTATCTTTGCTTATGCATTATTAACCGAACCAATTATATACTATTCAATTATTATGTGATTATTATTCAATTTTGTATTCATTAATATACTCAATTAAAATTGCTGTTACATTTAAAATTTGTTTGGGGTTTTTTTTTGCATCATTGGGCATCCTATTTATAACAATTGGTGCATTGGCCGGGAACTCCCAAGCCCAGGGGAGGACGGCTAGTCCTGGGGAAGGAGCTCCCCACCAATTTTTTTTAAGTGGCCTCGGGACTAGACTGGGCTCCCTTGGAGAAGGAGTTCCAAAATAATAGTGCATAAGCAAAGGAATTAGTTATTAAAAGCGCACAAGAAGACTCCCATTGGTGTGCCGGCTTACAGGAGGAAAGTACCTGTAAAACTTCTTTGTGCACAAAGATCCTCGTGAGAAAAGGAGACTGTGAGTATCACGGGGTTGGGTCAGGGGGGCGGCTGTGTGCATGTGTGTGTGTGTGGAGTGCTTGAGACGGGGGCTGGGTAGCCCGGACCCTCGAAGTGAGTGAGGACCTCCCGGGTACCGCGTTTCCAAACTCCCGCGAGGGACGTGGCCGGGAAAGGAGGGAAGCGAAAGGGAAGAGTGAGTGGGGACCCCGGGAGGGACCGACAGAGGGGGAGAGGGGGTCCTCAGTTCGGGAACCTGTTCGAAGGCTCTTGAGAATAGGGAGTGATTTGTTTACCCAGTGGAGACTAAGAAGGAGAGTGATTGGGTTGTTCAGTTTTCTTTGAAAGGTTGGTAGCTGGTAATTTAGTACATGGTTAAGGTGAGGGGAAGTATGTGGTTAAGGCGATAGGACGGTGGGAAAAAATAGGGAGAGAAAGGTGTGGAACAAGCAGTTGGAGGTGACAGTGTAACGGAGCACTGAGTGAGGAAGCTGAATTACTGGGTGAGTGTGGGAACCAAGATTTTCCGGGTACCAGGGACTTCTTGGTTGGTTGCCGCCGAGGATGGGTCAAGAAAAGAGTAAGTTCTTAGACCCAGGGACTGCGAATTCTGAGAAAAAATCACAGAAATTTGGAGTATCAGAGAACCACGGGGAGGGTTCTCAGGAAGGGAGCATTCCTCAGGACAGTCCACTGGGGATGATGATACAGTTCTGGGATGCATGGGAATCCCGGAAGGGAAAAAGTAAGCAGAAAATGATTCAGTATTGCATGTTTGAGTAGACAAAAGAAATGATCCGAAAAGATAATCTGTATTGGCCAAAATTCGGATCATTTGAAGACTGGATTTGTCGGGCCTTAAATGTATATGTGAATTCGAAGGGATCCTCTTAATCAGGAGGAGATTGAGTATGCTGCTTTGTGGCTCCCTCAGGAGAGGAGGGAGTTTGTTGTTCAGAGGCAGGAGAGTAAGGGTTACTCGTTGTATCTTTTATTAACTAATGAGCAGGCAGCCAGAAAGAACAGACAAGAGCCATAGGACCCATTAGATTATTTTCCACCCCCTTACGGGCAGCCTAATCAGCCAGCTCAGCCTCAAGTCCCAGAGGACCCCTCCCCCGTGAATCCAGATGTTCCCCCCTCTTCAGGAATCACCAGCAGCACGCAGAACTAGAGGCAGGAAGGGACAAAGGGGGGAGGGTGAACAGGATGGTGAAGGAATAGAGGAAAAAAAAAAATCAATTATATCCCCTCAGAGAGGTTCCGATGGCAAATCCAGGGCAGGAATCAACCATCGGCTATGTGGATGTCCCCCTGAATACGGGGGATGTTAGGGAGTTTAAGAAAAAGATGGCTAAGTTGTTAGAGGATCCCGTTGGTGTGGCAGAACGGTTGGACCAGTTCCTGGGGCCAAATACATATACCTGGGTGGAATTGCAGTCTATCTTAAGAATTTTGTTTACAGCAGAGGAGAGGGAAAGGATTAGACAGACAGGGATGCGGATTTGGGACAGAGAACACCAGGGGCAGGACAGGGGGGATCAGAAATGGCCCATGCAGGATCCAGATTGGAGTAATCAGGATCGGGGACACAGGCAGAATATGAGTGATCTCCGCTGGATGATTATTCGAGGAATTCGGGAGGCAGTGCCTAGGGGGCAAAATATAGGGAAAGCTTTAAATGAGCATCAAGGAAAGGATGAATCCCTGGCAGAATGGTTGGAGAGGTTGAGGAGAGATTTGCAATTATACTCTGGAATAGATACTGAAACTGCAGCAGGACAGGTCCTTTTTAAAACGCAGTTTGTGGCAAAATCCTGGGGGGACATCAGGAAGAAGCTGGAGAAATTAGAAGATTGGCAGGATAGGGGGCTCCAGAAGTTAAAATAAGACAGTTTTTGGGTCTTTTGGAATACTGTAGACAATGGATAAAAGGATTTAGTGAAAAAGTAAAATTTTTATATGAGAAATTAACAGTGAATCATTTTAAGTGGACTGAAAAGGACCAGGAAAACTTTGAAGGGGTTAAGGAGGCTTTGCTGCAAGCTCCGGTATTAAGTCTTCCTGATCTGGAAAAATCCTTTCAATTGTTTGTAAATACAACTGACCAGACAGCATATGGAGTGTTAACTCAGGACTGGGCAGGGAAAAGGAAACCGGTGGGGTATTATTCAAAAATTGTTAGACCCAGTTAGTAAAGGCTGGCCAACATGTTTGCAGGCTTTGGTAGCAACAGCCTTGTTGGTAGAAGAGGCCCGAAAAGTAACCTTTGGGGCCCCACTGGAAGTATACACCCCCCATAATATCAGGGGAATTTTGACACAAAAGGCTGAAAAATGGTTAACAGATAGTCGCATATTAAAATATGAGGCTATCTTGATCACTTCTCCTGAATTAGAATTGAAGGTGACAAATGTACAGAGTCCTGCTCAATTCCTATATGGAAATCCAGGAGAAGAGTTAATGCACGACTGTGCGGAAATTATAGAGTTACAAACGAAAATACGTCCTGATTTGGAAGAGCAGGCATTGCAAGGAGGAAAAAAGTTATTTATAGACGGATCATCCCGGGTAGTAAGCGGGAAGAGAAAATCTGGATATGCTGTAATTAGTGGAGAGGAGCTGGAGATAAAGGAGTCCAGCCCCCTCAGTCCATCCTGGTCAGCACAAGCCTGTGAACTTTATGCTTTGCTTTGTGCACTATTGATGTTAAAAGGACAAGAAGGGATAATATACACTGATTCTAGATATGCCTTTGGTGTAGTGCATACCTTTGGAAGAATTTGGAAAGAAAGAGGATTTATAAACACTCAAGGAAAGGAATTGGTGCATCAGGAGTTAATAGTTCAGATACTTAAAGCATTGAAGGGCCCAAAAAGAATAGCGGTAGTTTTTGTTAAAGGGCATCAGAGAGGGAGGGATATCAGAGTTAGGGGAAATAACTTAGCTGATGAAGAGGCAAAGAAGGCGGCTTTAAGGGGAAATGCTAGTGGAATTATGGTTTTGCAGAAAGTCGAGATCCAGGAAGAGACACCATCCTTTTCTTTAGCAGAGCTGGCAGCCATAAGAAAATTAGGGGCAACATTGAAAGAGGGAAAGTGGGTTCTTCCGGATGGTAGGATCATAGTGCCGAAGCCAGTGGCACGCCAGATTTTAGATAATTTGCACAGACGAACTCATTGGGGAACAAGGGCGCTTTGTGATCATTTTTTTAAAGTTTTATGGGAGTATGGGAATATTTGAAATTGGAAAACAAATTACACAGGGGTGCCTCACTTGTCAAAAGGTGAATTCGACCAGGATATTTTGTACTAATAAAATGCTGGAGGGAAGAAAGCCTGGAACCACGATGGGAGGGGCCATTTCTTGTTTTACTAACCCCTGAGACTGCAATTCGAACAGCAGAAAGGGGTTGGACACATGCTTCACGAGTAAAAGGACCGATACCTGATTGGAAAGTTGTTTCAACACCAGGGGATTCAAAACTAAAATTAAAAAGGACCTGATTAGGGTGAAAGAAATATGGAAAAAGTTATTTGAAATTGATTGTATTATATTATTAACCTCGATTTATTAAGAATAACTTAGGTATTCTAGAGAGGCTGGCAACTACGACTCCTTTGAGCCCTGAAGCAGAAGAACGTCGATGAAAAAGAATAAGATACCTCCTTGAGCAATGGGAATGGCCTAAGCGAATTGAAAAACTTCTTCAAAGCCACTTATCAAGGACACTGACTGAATTCATTGAGGAACTGCAATTTCAAAAGTTGAGACTGGTAACACCTGTTGTAAAAAGCGTTCAGGAGCAAGTAAAACGATCGGAGTGTAGCCAGCATGATTTAAAGTGTTGTCCATGGATTTGCATTATTTGTACAAATTGTTTTGATTTATGGTGGAAAGTAACTAGAAAGGAGGATAAGAAGAGGCAATTGCTTTGTGTATCCTGTTTCGGTCAAGTGCACGGGCAGCTAACTGTGGAGCGCATTCTTAGTGATTTTTTTTGAAAGACCTTTGAGGTTGGGAGACAGAACTCTCCTAGAAACAGTACAGTTAATTGAAAATTTGGATCAATTTATTCTTGCTGTATTAGCAGTGATACAAATTAGAGAACGAGCTATTTATGATTTGATAAATCGGTGTGTTATACTTGATAGTTGTTGTGGAGAAGGAATTCACGTGCCATGTCATAAACACGTTCCAGGGGTGTATTGGCGCCGTGAATGTGCCTACTGGAAGCAACGAAGACTTAGTGAGCGGCCTCAGCGGCCTCGTTCAGGGAAAAGAAATTAATTGGTGGGCCTTATTGTGGCTGGCATATCCCTGGGGAAAATAAGTATAGAAAGTGGTGTTTAAGGGTTTTTTGGGGTTTTTATTTTTTTTCTTTTCTTTCCTTTTTTTTTTCTTTTTTTCTTTTTTGAATTTTGTGTGATTTAGGATACATGAGGGAAGGTATTCAAATTGAAGGATTAGGGTTTTAATTTTAAGATGGCAGTCAAAAAGGCATATATGAACTCTGTGAGGCTGTGGGTACCAAGGAGAGTAAGGACAGCAGTGACTAGATCCCGGGATATGACCTTTGCTACCGAGAAGACTGACGTCTCGGCCCTTGGCTGCAACCCAAGGGGGCCTTGAGCAAGGTAGAAAGTCAGAATTCCTGAGGATTATTTTCACTGTATTGATCATGGTACCCTTGACAATTGGACAAAGTCAGAAAGCCACACACGACGGAGTTCAAGAAGCGAAAAAGAAATCCAATATCTGGGACAAGTGCAATTACCCCGTGTGGGTTAGAGACAAAATGGAGTTCATGTTTGTGACACATCCATACATTAGTCCTGTCTGTTACAATCGCAGTAGTTTTATGGATGTTTGTGTTAAGAAGGGAAAGATGGGTGGGGAAAAACTTGGGATATAATGGACGAGCACCCTACCCTTATAACGACCAAGTTTGCCCTCAGTATGAGAGATTTTTTTTTTTTTGCTTTGAGAGAGACGATAAAGGAAATGATCCGGGGGGTGGGCCTGGGAGATCGGGCACTAACAGAGAAGTTAAGGGAAGAAAAAGAAACCAAAAGGGATAGAAGAAAGAGCAGAAGAAAAGAACCAAAGGAAGTAAATGAGTTATATAAACAATTGAAACAGCACTATAATGACTGGGATTTACCAACCTCCAATAAGAATTTGTTTGTAGAACTGATGCAGGAAATTGCTACAGAATTAGGACTATTTAAGTGCTGGGTTTGTGGGGGTCTCAAAATAGCAGAAAGATGGCCTTGGAGGTGTGAAAGTTTAGCTCCAGAACAATTTTTAAGATGGAATTACACTCAAATTTCTAAAACATTAAAAAGACCTGAAGGGTGGATTTTAAGTCATCAAATAATTGGAATCATTTGTATTACTCGAGAGGGAGGGAAAGTCAACAAGGCAGTGGGGGATACTCCGTGTATGTTATTGTGCTCGGTTTTAGGACTTTTGTTTTTGCCTTGTATGATTCCATGTTTGATCAGGTTAATTCACTCAGTGATACAAGGAATGCAAATTACAACAATGCCTATAGATTTTAAAGTAGTGTCAAAAGGAAAACCAAAATTTGTACTGGTGCTGACCACTAAATCTACCCCGATTTTGGAAAAAGAAATTGAAAAGGTAGAGACAAAACGCAAGGAGATTGCAATAGCACAAGAAATGTTAAGGAAATTTGAAAAGGAATGTGAGAAGCTTGATGCAGCACGAGAGATGCTAGAAAAATTTGAGATTGAGATGAAACAACAGCGAAACTCAAACGATTTGAATCACCAAGGATATCAGGTTACAACCTTTTGATAGAGCACGAATCAATGTGAACCAAAAAGAGAAATGGGGGAAATTGTGATAAATAAGTATGATTCGTGCTGATAAAATTGAAACAGTAATCAATACTTTAGAATTATAAAGAAGTAACAAGTACTGCCAAAGAGGGAAGGGAGGGGGTCCCCCCCCTTCTCCTGCAGATGTTCATGAAATACAGGAAGAAACCCTAGACAAAGGCAGCTAAATTTACTCATAGAAAGGGAAAAGTTGGGGAAGCTCCAAGGAACCTGCTAATTATATGAGATTTATGGTGGAAATGTTCAAACTTGGTATTTACTTACATAATACAAGCTTAATACGCATGTGTAACCAAGAAGGTAGCCTAATACGCATGAGCAGTAAAAAAGGTTATTCAAAGGACACGTGATGAAGAGGATGAGCCTTCATCACACGACCCCCTAAAAAGTGGCGAGACCCCCGAAAAGAGATGACGGGGCATGCGTGATAGAGGTGGTGATGAAAACAGTGATGTAAAACTTACATATCAAAAATAGGAGGGGATGGGTGGTGGCACGTATTGGCCTACACTATAAAGGGGCCAGCTCGGGGTTATCTCGTTTGTACGTGAGGCGGGATCCCATGGTCCTGCTCCGTACCCCGCGGTTTGTATCCTTGCTTATGCATCATTAACCGAACCAATTATTTACTATTCAATTATTATGTGATTATTATTCAATTTTGTATTCATTAATATACTCAATTAAAATTGCTGTTACATTTAAAATTTGTTTGGGGCTTTTTTTGTATCATTGGGCATCCTATTTATAACACTTCCCTCCCCTTTGTCGCAGTAATTCCTTCTGTCAGGCTGGACACTCACCTGTGCTGCTCTGACCAACCTGCCCTTGGGCATGTCGGGGGGAAGCTCAAACTCTGCCCTGCTAGAAGAGGTTCCAAACCAGCTGTTCTCTCTCATCTCCTGTGTGGGGCACAGATCCAGCCCTGCAGACAGCACTGCAGTCAGGGCCACAAAGGTCCCTTGGCTGTCAGGAGCTCACCTGACTGAAGATCAAAGCCCCCACTGCTGAGGCTCTGTCAAGAAGATCCCTCTGTTTTCTTCTGTGGAGGGCTCTGTGAGCCCAGACGGACAAAACCAATGCTAATTAACAGAGAGAACTAAAACTTGGACACTTTGCTGTGCACCTCACTCTTGCTACAACATTACTTTCTTGCCTCTCTTGGATTCATCCAGCAGTGCTGTCTGCACGCTGTGAGTTTTGAGTGTTGTGCAGGGATGGAGTTAGAGGAGTTCTGAGAGCCCTTCCCCACTCTCGGAAAAAAGCCACTGCCTCAATCCAATGAAACTAAAGAGGAAAGAAATGCCCAGAGAGCAGAAATCCCCAAATATATCTCATCAGATCATGAAGAAGCTAATGGGACAGAGCCATGTGGTTGGAGTATGTGTATTGCACTCTGCATTATTAATTTACTGATGCTAAGGATTATAGCAGGTACCTTCCAGGGCTTCCAGGATTGTCCTAGACTATGTGATCACAAATTATTCACCCACACTGCTTGTTCAAGAAAAGCCTCCTGAACTATGGCATCTCTGAGGCTCTTGTTAGTTTTTATGGTTTTTGTTTTGTTTTGGTTTTTTTTCCCTATCAGCTGCTTCCCTTTAAGTTCCTGAGGAAGAAGTTTCTCAATGTGAAGAATCAGGCCAGTACTGGGAGGAGTGTTGTGCCCAGAATTGGCCGATTTCTACCACAAGCGTGAGACTGGTCAAAAGGTATCCTTTTCCTGCTCTTTTCCTTCCTGTTTTTGACGTAGAGTTGGAAGAGGTTTTGTGTTTGTGACAGGCTTGCCAGCAGCAAAATACCTCAGTGTTCCAGGTCCTGTTGTCATTACAAACTGCTGCTAGTTTGGAGTGCTGATCTGCACTAAGGCAACACAAATAACCTCTGCTGAAGCTGCTGGGGTTTGCTGGAGTGTAGCTGCCATTGCTAAAACAGTGAGGGGAAGGCTGGGGACACAAAGGCACAAATTTGCCATTTCCCATTCTCCTGCTGAAACAGCCACCTCTTGCTTTGGCACAGTCACCATCAAATGCTACAACTTTGCTTTCTTGCCTCTCTTGGACTCAGCCAGCAGTATTGTCTCCACGTTGTCAGTTTTGAGTGTTGTGCAGGGATGGAGTTGGGGAATTCTGAGAGCCCCTCCCCACTCTCTGAAAAAAAGCCACTGCCTCAATCCAATGAAACTAAAGAGAAAACAAATGCCCAGAGAGCAGAAATCCCCAAACATGTCCCATCAGATCATGGAGAAGCTAATGGGACAGAGCCATGTGATTGAAGTATGTGTATTGCACTCTGCATTATTAATTTACTGATGCTAAGGATTTCAGCAGGTAACTTCCAGGGCTTCCAGAACTGTCCTAGTGGCCTGCTCAGTGTGGTGCAGGAAAGTTTGATCAGCCCAAGGCAGAGGTGGAAGAGCCACTGTTTGCCCCGTGTGGGCTGGGCAGATGTGCTCAGCCAGAGTCTGTACTTCACTGGGGATCAGTGCAGAATCTTCCTGCAAGCAGCTGAACCTCTCCCTGATCTGTCTGTCTTGCCTCTCCTTGCAGTCCTCGGCAGCTGACCCAGAGCAGAGCTCATTTCAGCCTTGCCCACCAGAGGTGGTGTTTCAGAACTACAGCCCTGGTCAGCTCTGTGAAATGCCTGTGCTTCTGAGGAACAGGGACAAGGTAAGTGCCGGCACGTGGACGTTTAACACTGTGCTGGAAGAGGAGAGCAGAGAAGGGTGCTTAAGGATGGCACCAAGGCATGTCCACCTGTCTCCACAAGTGGCAAAACCATCATTCCACATCTTTCCCGCAGGTTCCTCATCTGGTGAAGGTCACCATGGAGAGCTCACCGTATTTCCAGCTGGTGGGCTCCGATGATGTGCGCCGCAAGGTGCCACCGGGCCTCTGTGCCACTGTCTGCATCCTCTTCAGCCCTGCAGAGAACAAGGTGAGTCTGGAGGCGCCAAGAGATTGGTGTCTTGAGTGCAAAGTGAACCTGCAGGGTTGCATTCAGGGCATCTGGCCTGGGTTTTGAGGACCTCTGCTGGTTTCAGTGGAGTTGCACTGGATCTAGAACTGGGAGATACTCTTTGGCCATGCTGAAGATAGGGATAAATGCCCTGTGCTGAGACAGTTTCTTTTCCTGCAGGATTATTTCCACCAGCTCCTCTGCACCACTGAAAGGGAAGAGTTCATTGTGCCAATTCGGGCCATTGGTGCCCGAGGCATCCTGGACTTCCCTGACCAGCTGGACTTCTCGGAGTGTCCGGTCAAGTGCAGCAGCCAGAGGACTCTGCTGGTGCGCAATGTCGGTAACCGGGAAGCTCGTTACCAGCTGAGCACCCAGAGGTGAGGCAGCTCCTCTGTGCTTGTGCAAAACTCCTCTGGGTGATAACAGAGTTGGGAAAGAACAACAAAAGGAGCCCGAGCATCGCAGCTGCTGCCCTGCAGCCCTGGCTGGGAATGGGCAGGATGGAGGCATCTGCTCTTGCTTTCAGTGCTCTTAGCAGGATGCAGCCTTTGAGCTTTCTCTGTCCCAGATGGCCTGGAGGCTACTGGAACGTGTTAGTAGCTGGCTTGCACCCTCCTGAGCACAAGCAGCTTCTGAAATGGTTCCTCAGCACTGTCAGCCAAATTGACCCATTCTCTGGGAGGCCACAGGCACGTGGCTTTGCAATGATCTTCTCATGAGATGCCCCATGAGCTGTGTTGTGGACAGCCTGTGCTGTTCCTGTCAGTCTCAGAAGGCAATCTCTGTTTCTCCTGTTGGCTGAACTGGAGAGGGTAATGCATTTTTGACGCTGTATCTGCAAGGAAACCAGTTCAGTTGGCTGATGGTGAGTTGAGAGTTACTTGATGCCAGAGGTCTGGGAGGAGCTGAGGTCAGGAGTGCAGCACAGACCTGGGGTCCAACCTGTGGCAGCTGAGTGGCTTTGATTTTTTCCCCTGGTGAAAGAGAGGCCAGAAGGCAAATTGACTTTTCTGCTGTGAAATGAGAGGGTCTGAGAGGAGCTTCCACCAAAGCCTGCCAAAGCTATTTCAGCAGGCTCCTCAGATGCTGTTCCAACAGGCTGCTGCTTTTGACTGTGCAAATATGTAGGCAGGAACTTGTAAGTCCATGCACAGTTTTTCTCTGGGATTTCCAGATCTTGTTTTGTCACCACCAAAATAAATACCCAATAAAGTTGGGTATCCTTTTGCAATGTGCTTTTGCCAGCTGTTCTATTGAGTGCTGCAGAGCATGTTGGATCCTGCTTGATAGGGATTTAGAGAGTTTCCGAAGTTCAGGAATGAAATATTGAAGTAGATGGAACAGAGCTTGGGTGCAGTGACAGAGGGAAAGATGGAGCTTGTGATGTGCTGACTCTACAGAATTTTTAGCATAGAGATGGAGCTGCTTTAACCTAACAGACTGGATTGATTAGAACAGTTAATGCTGTTTGACTTCAGCTGTTACACCATCACCAAAAAGTTATACCAGGTAAGATTAGATGATATTTGGGTTTCTTCCTGCAGTAGGTGTTCATGGCCTGATGAGGCAATTCAATTGAATTTTCCTGTAACTTTCCCGTCTTCCTTGGGGTGGCTGGCAGCTTTTCATGAGATTGATTCTCCCCAAATCAAAGAATTTCATAGTGGCAGTTAAGGCACCAGTGGACAAAAGGACATTTGTCTATAGCAGATAACTATGCCATGGCACTTGAAGTAGAGGGCAGCCCCCTTGAACACAGCATTTAGAAAAAGTGCAGGTGAATGGTGCTTTGAGAGCCTTGGTCACAACATTGCCAGCTTTGCTCCCTTGTCAGTTCTGTTTCTAAATGATGTCAGGAGTACTTGGTCCCTGGTATCCTCATGGCCATCACTTTTGCCCAGCTGTATCAATAAGGGGAGCTGATGCCTGATGAAAGTAAGCAAGATGCAAATGACCCTTGAGCCTCATTGCAGAGAGCTGGATGCAGAGGATGGGAGAGATGAGGTCATTTTATCTCACAGGATCTTGTGAGGGCTGGATCTCCTCACGCTAGAGTCAGTAGCTGTTTCTGATGCTGTCTGTTCTGCCTTCTGCTGACTGTGGTTGGTTTCCTCTTTGCTTGCACAAGTGAGCAGAAGTGAAGGGGACTGCAAAAGGGGTAACATCCCCAGATGTCCCCCAAGAGTCCTGCTGTGTCTGTGTTGCAGCCCTTTCTCTGTCACTCCGGCCATGGGAGCTCTGGATGTGGGTGAAGCCGCGCAGGTGACAGTGGGATACGAGCCACTGAAGACTGGTGACGGTTCCACGTCCCTTGTCGTGCACTACGACACAGGTGAGTGCTGGGCACTGCACAGGGCACTCTGTGCATCCCTCAGAGCAGAGCCCTTGCGAAGCAGAAGGGCTGATGGGGCCGTGGCTTTAACGAGGGAGATGATGCTAGTTTTCATGGGGTTCATTTTGTAGTCCCGTAGTTTGTAGTCATGTCGTTTGTCATCTTGATCCTTGTAGAGCTCCATGTCAATGCCAGTTCTAGAGAGCATGTCTGATAGTTGTTGTTTTCCATTTTGCCTGGGAAACGTTCACCTGCAGCAGGAATGGTGAGCTTGGTACTGACGTCTGAGCCCAGATGAATCCCAGGAGTTGGCTGGGAATAAGGAAGCTTTGAAAACTCTGGAAATGAGGAAGCCTTTGGTAGGGGTCTGTTCTAGAATGGGAAGTGCTGGCAGGTTGTCCCGGATATGCTCATGCTGTGCTCATGCAGCTCTCAGGTTGTGATAAATGTCCTGAGCCATGGAACTGCTCATTCAGCTAAAGGCTATGACACTCCCTTGTCTTCCCTGTGGTTTGCTCTGTCAGCCAGTGAGCTGAGCAAAGACTCCCCTTTGCTTTGTTCCAGGTGAAGACACCCACACAAGCCTTCATGGAAGAGCTGTGGATGTCCCCATCGGGCTGGACAGGAACAGTGTGGCATTTGGGAAAACCTACGTCACACTGTCAAAGCGCACAACTGTGCTCATCCACAACCTGAGTGATACCACAGCCCGCTTCCGGTGGAAGGCTGTTGATACCCAGGGAGACGAGCAGCTGAAGCTGAGGTAGGTTTGAAAGATCCATTGCAGTGACATACCTTGCCCAAGGGTGAAACTAATGTATGGCTTCAGGAGATATTGGGGCTTTTGAATGGCTTAGGGTCAGTAAACCATGCCATCTATACCTGCCTCCCCCAAGCAGTTGTTGTGTCAGGAAAAGCCACTTGGGGTGGCTGGTGGATTCTCCCTCAGCTGTGGCAGAGCCTTTGAGCCAGGAGGTTCTCTTGAGGGCTGCTGGCTTTGGAAACCTCTCCTGAGCTTGCAGTTGTGGAGTGTGGAGTGAAGAACATGTCATCCTCTGATCCATTTGGGACCCCATGGCTCAGGGTCAGCTGAGGAGCTGCTCTTGCACGTGCACTTCTCTCTCAAATGTGTGGCTTACTAAACAACCTGCTCGGTTTGTCTCTTGTGTGGCTGCAGGCAGTGTCACAGGCTGTTTCAGCAGGATATGGACAAGTTGTATGACCGTCTGAAGGTGCACGGAGCAGACACCAGTCGCCGAGAACGCTTGGCTCTTCTCACCCACATCCTCCAGAGGGAGAGGGCAAAGCTGAGAGGAGATCCCATGCTCTTTGAAGATGACATTTTCTTCTTTGACCCGAAGGTGATGGCTGAGAACCTCCCTTCCTGCTTCTCTTCCTCCTCTTCCTCCTCATCCCTGAATAAGTCACTTGACCGATGCCTTGCTCAGCTGGCTTTGTGTGCCAAGAGAGAAGTCATGGGGATTCTGGTGAGGTCAGAGAGCTGGCTGCAAAAAGGGTTTCTGCCCTGTGGGCTCCTGGCACACAGCAGGAGCCTGACTAAAACTTCCAAACTCTTGTTATCGGTGTTACTGATGAGTGTTATTCACTTCTTGCTTGTCACTGATGCTCTTAATAATGGCTTAGGGGACGGTGGTTGCAAAGAAGATGTTTGTGATGTTTGAAGATAAAAGTTTTGCTGTCTCCTTCTGCCTTAGGAGGGTGAGATCATGCCCAATTGTTCAGCTGAAATCAGCGTGCTCTTTAAGCCCCGGGAAGCCCGGGTCTATGAGCAAACAGCTTACTGCGACATCTCAGGTGCGGCTCCTTCCCCCGCCTCTCTCACCGCAGTGAAGGCGAGGTGCAAACACTCCCCAGATCCCTGGCCCGCTGTGTCACGGCTGGGAAGGCTCCGTGGTCAGCAGGGCAGCGCTGGCGCATCCCCACGCTCCCTGCAGCTTCCAGGGCGTCTCCTCTATTTTGATTTTTTCCCTCTCAGCTGTTCTGAATGCTGCCTGTATTTAGTGTGCTCCTCCTCCCTTGGGAAAAGCACTCTCTGAGGTGCACCCAGAAGGAGGAAGAATAAAATTGCTGGCATTTCCTCAAGATTCAAGATTACCCCTACTGTCAAGATAGGGGTAGAAGAAAGGATGGTCTCTAGGGAGGTACTGTTATCTCCTGAGGGAAGAGAAGGGTCCGTATCTTCTCCTGGAACATCAGGAGCTGGTCTCATGAGGCTCAGAGTCAGGGACCAGCACTAAGGCAGCCTGGAAAATGCAGGATAACAGAAGGAATTACTGTACTGAAACAGAAATCTCTCCCCAGGCCGTGAGAACAGGCTGCCCCTGCACCTCATAGGGGAAGGCCTCGGGCCCCAGCTCCGCTTCAAGTGCGTGGAACTGAACATTGGGCAGGTTTTCGTCAGAGGAACCCACAGCTATGCGGTGAGCAGCAGGCTTGGGGTGGATCCTGGTGGCTCCTGGGCTAGCAGTGGGCCTTGTGGACCTGTGGAATTCCTGGGCAGCTTTGGCAGTTGTGATACTAGTCAAATTTGGGGGGTTCTTGGAATCGGGATCTTTTGCATGGGGTCAGAAAAGTGTCTCTGTTGTTCATGAAACCCCAAGCCCTTCTTTTGGGCAGTCTTCCCTGGAGATCAGCTGCGAGGCTGCCTGCAAAACTGCTTGGCCCATGAAATCAACACTGGGCCAAAAAGCTGCGTGTTCTGAGGCTTTTGTTCCAGTCCCAGACAAAAATCACCTCTGCGCTCAGGCTGTCCAAAAGCAGCTGGAACAAACTGGCTGCATTGGAGTTTGAGTCCATTGCCGACAGTTTTCAGTCAAGTCCCTCCTGCCTATTCCTGGGAGTCAGAGGAAAGCCATGCAGCCTCTTGGCTCAGCACTGGTCAAAGTGCTTGGCAGGGCCTTCCCTTGCTGAGCAGGCCCTCGCCACCCTTGAGCCGTGGTGCACCTCTGGCTCTAGAAAGAGCAAAGTGTTTCTGGGAAGGAAGCAAAGCAACTTTCTACAGCTTGGCTTCTGCTTTCTCCCACGTGCAGTAAAACAGGTTGGCTGCAATGGAAGCTGAACGTGCCCTGCCCATGGTGGGGTTGGGCACACCTGGAGCAGCAGCAGCAGCGGCAGCAGCTCTGTGGTGATTTCACTGGTAATGCTGCCATGCCCAGTGTTGCGCTCAGGGCCAGGTGTGAATGAATTTGGTGATGCTGAGCAGCTGCTCTGTGCTGGAGGTCAATGTGGAAAAGCCCAGAGTGGCTCTGCTTATGTGAAGTTATCACTACTTTGCATGAAAACCCCAAAGCCATACAAAGTTCTATTTCAAAGTTGTCTTTTTTGGCTTCTGCCATGCAGCAGCACAGGGCATCCTCTGCCTTTTACAGGTGTTAATTGTTTAATTCCAAAGCACCTCAGCCTTCTGTAGGAAAGGAAGATTCCTCATGTATTTCCGTTTTGCTTTCCTGCTGCTGCAGGCGATCCTGTTAAACAGAGGGCCTCTTGGGGCTCCCTTCAGCCTCGTGCCTCCTGCCACAGCCATGGGCTCCTGCTTCACCTTCCTGCCCCAGGAGGGCATCGTGGCACCGGGCAGGCCCGAGGCCATCCGCATCTCCTCCTGTCCCACCATCCTGGGGGAGTTTGAGGAACAATTCCAGTTCAGTGTGGCTGGATCTCCTACGCCTGCAGTCCTGACAATCAAGTAAGGACTCTGGGAGTTTGGTGGGCACATCTGTAGCTGTCTCTGGGACATCCCCCACCTACCTCACTTTGGGGTTGAGCAGAGAAAAAAGGTGTTTCCTGAGGTCTTCATCTCTGCTCTGATCCTGGCATTGCCTTAGTGTGAGGATGCCTGCTGCCCTGTAGACTCCTCCTCCCTGCAGGGATCTCCCTGTGCCTTGGGCCATGGCAGGCAGTGGGGTGGATCAGCTTTGGGCAGTAGCTGCTCTGGGATGTCCCACCTGAACACCCAGCAAGGCCCCCAGGGCTTTGCAGATGGGCCAGCCTGGGAGGTTCTGCAGCAGCAGCAGTGTTTTGAAAAACCTCTGTTAATAATCCATCCCAAACGGGCAGCAGCAGCCTCAGCCCACCTCTCATGGCCACCCTGGGGGGGACAAGCTGTGCTCCCAAGTCCTGTGCAGAGAGTGCTCTGGTACGTCCTTTCCAGAGCCAGGAAAGGGCTAAAGTGGGAGACAGGGAACTGTGCAGCAGGGACTGTCCCAAGGACATGGGCTAGTGCCATTGCAAAAGATAAAATCCTCGCTCAGCAAAGGGTAGAGGTGGGAAAAAAAGAAGAAAAGTGATGATAGGAGAAGTAAAGCTCACTTCTCAGGGTGGCAGCAGCTTGAGGGCCTGTCCCAGGTAGCCTGTCAGCTGCTGACCACTTTGCTTTGGCTGCCTCCTGTCCACATGGGAGCTGTGCTGAGCACAGGGTGCTGGGTTGATTTGAAACCCAGCGTGGCTCTGACAGCAGCTTTTATCCAGCCCCTCCCTGAGGACCCTGGAACCCTTTGCAATTCCCTTTAACAAAGCCACGGCCTCCCTGCCTTTGTCCTCGCAGGGGCTTTGTGAGGGCACCGACTTTCCACTTCGATGTGCCCACCCTGCACTTCGGAGACGTCTCCTTTGGTGAGTGTGCCCCGGGCTGGCTCCAGAGTGTGCGAGGTTGCTGTGTTGCTGAAATGGAGCGCTGGAACATGAGAGCATTCATCACTCGTGCTCCTCCACCACAGCCTCTTCAGGGTGTTAGCTCCAGGGCTGCTGGTGCCTTGGGTAGTGTTTTGCCATCGTGAGATCAAACAGGACCAAAGGAATAGGAAGTCAGCGTCACTATCTGGCCACTTCTGGTTTCCTTTTGGATAAGAGGCACAAGAAAAAGCGGCAGCAGGCGGGAATATGGTTCTGTAATAGCAGATGCATCCTGCTTCATCTGGTTCCATTCCTAAGGCTTCTTCAGCTGAGGGCAGCTGTTTTATCTTTGTTTCTTTGAACTGTGCTGCTGACTGTTGTCTGCATCCAGATGGATGGTAACCTTGGTGGCATTTGGGATTGTGCCATCCTTTTTGTGCCTCTCGTGCCTGTTTTTGTGCCGTTTGTCCTTTTTGTGCCTCTCTTGCCTCCCTGCTGGAGTCATTGCTGGAGGAGCTGGCAGTGATCACTGTTGATGGGCATGGAGAAGCCCTGGGCTGTGCCTGCAGTTGGTTTTTCCCTTGCCATCTGTGTTCAAATGACTCATGGTAAGCAGGCTGTGGGAGATGTCTCCTCCACACAGAGATGGCCAGCCAAGCCATATATCCACTGCAATGAGCTGTAGTTCAGGTAACAAAGAAGCCGAGTTCAAGTAGAGTTTTATCCTACCAAGATCTTCACAGCAGGGATCATGAGATCTTGATGCCTAAATGGAGAATTGTGTCATTTTCTCAGGTTTTCCTCGCACCTTGAAGTGTCGCCTGTTTAACACCTCCCCGGTATCCGCGGCCGTCAAGCTCCACATTCCCGGGGATGGCTCGGGACAGCCCAGCGTTGAGAGCACTCATCCCAAACTCAGACTCGGTGGCTGGCATTGGAGGAAGGAAGCTCACGGTCTTACCAAGCCAAGGGAATTTATCATAAGCCCCTGCAGAGTGACCGTCCGTGGCCTGGGATCCGAGGAGATCCAAGTATGGGAAGAGTGCAGCTGGCGGGGCTGAAGCTCCACTGGAGGGTGGGAGGGCTTTAGCTCTGATGCTGCTTTGAGCATCGTGTGAGGGAGGATCTGCACTGGTGTCAGGCCTCTGTCAGCTGGGTCGCTCGGGATGTCCCTGAAGGAGCACTGCTTTGTTTCCAAAATCACAAGCTGAAATCACGCAGCAGATGGGCAAGTACCGAAGGCATTCTTGTGTTTTTGAGAGCAATTTCTTTGATTGCAAGTGGGCAGAGGAAGGATGAGGACAGAAGGTGGCTGTTAAAGAGAGAGAGAACATTTGTAAAGCAGTTTCCTTTTCTTTCTGGTCTCGTTTCTCATCTCCTGGGGAGCAGATGAGTTGTCTTCACTGCAGGGATCTTCAGTGGGGACAGAAAATACTCTGCAGTCATGAACTGCCCAGCATGTGCTGGGCCACACTTTGTCCTCCACTTCCTGCTGTAAAGCTGGACTTGTTCTGTTCAAGTCAGCAGACTTCTTCTGCATTTCTGTTGTTGTAGTAGTCAGGTGAAAAATTAGTCCCTTTAACAAATCTGATCTTGCCAGAAGGCTTTTGTTACTTCCCAGAACTGTGCTCTACTTATGGACCAGGAGAAGAATTAAGGCAAAATCCTCCCTTTCTCTACCATGGAAGAAGAATCGGAGGACACCACACATGGGTGATGAGATTTTGGGAGTGAGCAAATGCTTGCTGCACTTCTTTTCTCTTCTACCAGGTCACCCTGTGTTCCAACACGGTCAGAGACTACAGCCTGGAGCTGGAGGTGGACGTGGAGGGTGTTGGCAAGAAGGTGTTGGCACTGACCCTCACAGCCAGGTACCAAGGCTTTCCTTGCAGCTGCTTGTCTTTCCTCCTGCATCCAGCACCAGCATGCTGCCTGGCAGCAGCTCCAAAGGAGAAGTGTTGCTGAGTGAGCGGGATCTGCCCGTCTAGACATGAGAACAGTGCTAGGAAAGCAGCCCATGGTGAGATGTCCCCCTGCTCCCAGCCAGGCATGGCCCTAGGCCTTTTTCTAAAGGCCTGGAAGAGATGACTCAGTTTTCAGGCAGGACCACAGTGCAGGAGCAGAAAAGGGAGTCAACTTCACTGATACACTGGAGCCTTGTGTTCCTTGAGCCTTGGTGGGCTCTGGTCCTGGTTGGAAAGGCTCCCCCAGAGCTCATGGACCCCTGGGACTGTTACAGGAGTCCTTGTGAGTGTCCTTGAGCAAAGAAGGGGAAAAACTGCTATGACAGCTCTGGAACAGGGCACGTGTTCTGCCTGGGCATTTGGAAGCCTCTGCAGTGCAAAGCCTCAGGGTTTGTCCCTCCTTGACGAGAGGTGTTTGAGTGAAAAGAAGTTGAAGGGGTTTTCTCCCTGGAGGACTATTCCATCTCGGTTTGATTTGACAAATGCCTTATGCCCCGCTCCATGCTCTTTGAGGACAAAAGTTCTCAATGCTCTCAGGATCTCTAATTCCCTTGGGGTCATTTCTTTGCCCAGATGCATCGTTCCCGTCCTGCGAGTGCTCAACCCTGTGATGAAGTTGGAGCACTGCTGTCTAAAGGTCCCCTACGAGGAGAAGCGGACCCTTGTGAACGACAGCGACATTCCCGGCTGCCACTGTGTTCTCCCTCAGGTGTGGCCTTGCATCCAGCTGCTCCCCTCAAATGTTCCTGAGGGGGATACTAGGGGAATAAAAGGGTTTGGACAAGACCTTGCTGGTTTCTAGTCCAACCTAAAGGTTTTCTGAGAACAGGAACCTGAATACAAACTGTAGGAAACAGCTGAACCTCTTGAGGAAGATGTTTAGATTCTGGTCTTTGACTTGTTCTCAAGTCAGAAGAGCTTAGAGGGCAGTGAAAATCTGATGCAAGGAGGCTGTCAGCACAGAAGTGGGTGTCTGTGGATGCAGCAACTTTTGGACCCCGTGGGGATGCTCAGCACCTACACCTTGCATTTTGTTCTTTGCCTTTTTGCTTTCTCCTGGGAATTTTTACAAGTGTGTGTGAGGTGCTCTCGCATTAAGGATGTTAAGGAGCTGAAAGTTTCCTCCGTTCTGAAGTTGCTCTTGATTCTGTCCCTTCTAGGAACACAAGGAGAAGGCTGCTGCATGGTACTCCAGCTCTGAGCCATTTGGGATTATCGAGGCTCACAGCTCCCTGGAGATCCCCATTACACTGGGGGCCCAGTTGCCAGGAGAGTGCAAGGTCACTGCTGAGCTGGCCGTGTTTGGGAGACAAGGATCCCCACTGGTGAGAGCAAGGGGAGATGTGGGCCTTGAGCAGCTCATCCCAGTGGGCTGTAACTGTACAGGGATTCTTCCAGGAACTTGTGCTGTCTGGCTGCTGTGGACAAGGACAGAAGGCACTGGGGGCACGAGCAGCAGCTTAGGCCTAGCAAAAGGAGGAAAGGTGGAAGCCTCCTGGGTGGCAATCTCAGTGCCTGACCCAGCAGAGAGTAACAAATGTGGCAGATGGGATAAGAGCCCCAGTCTGAAGCCCAGACCAGGCCCTGGCTCTCACACTCCGCGGTGTTACCAGATGAACTCAAGTGCTGCTTCCTTGCAGCTGTTCAGGATCACACAGGGACATCCCCGGATCCTGCTAAAGCAAGCTCTGTGTACCAGACTGTTACAATGTTGCAAGTTTAATGACGGGGCCGTAAATGCAAAGATGTTAAAAAGGAAAGGGCAATCGTTTATTTTTGTAAAATCGGCTACAGGAACAGGAGGCTGGGCTGGTCCCCACCCCTCACGGCAAGTCAGAGTAAAATAAAGTGTGCACGGGCCACCCCTCAGGACAGTCCAGTTCCTGAGAGCCAAGCATCCACTGAGTGGGTCGCTGCAAGCGGGTGCTGGCGAACAGCTTCTGGTCACCTTGTAGAAACTCTCCCAGCACAGTGCAGAGTCCCCGTGGCTAGTTCCTTGAAATACCTTTCCTGGCAGCAGCCCAGAGCTGTACTGAGTGCAGCAGGTGTCAGGCAGTCTCCTCTCGCCGTGTAAGTGCTTCTGTTTTGTGTTTGCAGCCTGCAGAGAAGCCCTCGTGCTTGCTGCTGCTTCCAGCAAGCCAAAACGCTTTTGCAGCAACTTTCCTGCCTTTTCCACAACAGGATCAATGTCTAGCTGATTTACAGTTGCCTCTCAGTTCAGAAACGTCAGCAGAAGCTCTGCCGGCTTTCCTGTGCTTCTGCATAGCAGAACTGTCAAGAACGAGAAGCTGTGTTTTGCCGAGAAAGCAGCGCTTCGCGGAACCACAGCCAGCGGCGTCTTGGGTACAGCCGCAGGTTGTGCGGAGAAGTGAAAGAGAGCCGGGGAAGAATGTGGAAAGCCGAACTCGGTCGCTGCAAGCGGGTGCTGGCAAACAGCTTCTGGTCACCTTATAGAAACTCTCCCAGCACAGAGGAACGGAAGCCCTCTACCATGGGAAAAGAAAGTCTCCATCCCACGTTCCTGATGTCAGTTTGTAGGAGACCTTTGGAACTACGAGGTCAGAGGAACATCCATCTAGTGGTAGGTCCCATCTGGGAGATATCCTCATTTGTATGGAATTTAGATAGGCATAAGCCCAGTGGCAGGCAGACAGCATTAGACACGAACCGTGGGCCTTTTCCATGGGAAACCAAAGTCTCCACTCCAGATTCCTGATGTGAGTTCGTAGGAGGCCTTTGGCAGTACAAGGGCAGACTAATTTCCGTCTGGTGATTGATTGCATCGGGGAGATATCCACATTTGTATGGAATTTCAGCAGGCAGAAGCCCAGTGGCAAGCAGACAGCATTAGACACAAACAGTGGTGCTTTTCCATGGGAAACCAAAGTCTCCACCTCATGTTCCTGATGTTAGTTTGCAGGAGGTCATTAGAACTACAAGGGCAGACAAACTTCCATCTGGTGCTAGATTGAACCTTGGAGATATCCGCATTAGTATAGAATTTTAGTGGAATTTTAGTAGGCATAAGCCAAGTGGCTGGCAAACAGCATTAGACACGAACTCTGGCCCATTTCCTGAGGAACCCAAAGTCTCCACCCGATGTTCCGGATGTCAGTTTGTAGGACGCCTTTGGCACTACAAAGGAAGACAAGCTTCCGTCTGGTCGTTGATTGCATCTGGGAGATATCCTCATTTGCATGGAATTTTAGTGGAATTTCAGTAGGCACAAGCCCAGCGGCTGGCAGACAGCATTAGACACGAACGCTGGCCCATTTCCTGAGGAACCCAAAGTCTCCACCCGACGTTCCGGATGTCAGTTTGTAGGACGCCTTTGGCAATACAAAGGAAGACAAGCTTCCGTCTGGTCGTTGATTGCATCTGGGAGATATCCTCATTTGCATGGAATTTTAGTGGAGTTTCAGTAGGCACAAGCCCAGCGGCTGGCAGACAGCATTAGACACGAACGCTGGCCCTTTTCGATGGGAAAACAAAGTCTCCACCTTACATTCCAGATGTCAGTTTTTAGGAGGCCTTTGGAACTACAAGGGCAGACAAACTTCCGTCTGGTGATTGATTGCATCGGGGAAATATCCACATTTGTATGGAATTTCATCAGGCAGAAGCCCAGTGGCAGGCAGACAGCATTAGACACAAACAGTGGACCTTTTCTATGAGAAACCAAGGTCTCCACCTCATGTTCCTGATGTTAGTTTGTAGGAGGCCTTTAGAACTACAAGGGCAAACAAGCTTCCATGTGCTGGTATATTCCATCTGGGAGATATACTCATTTGTAAGGAATTACAGCAGGCATAAGCCCTTTGGCAGGCAGACAGCATTAGACACGAACTGGTGTCCCTTTTCCATGGGAAACCAAAGTCTCCACCCCATGTTCCTGATGTCAGTTTGTAGGAGGCCTTTGGCACTACATGGGCAGAGAAACTTCCATCTGGTGGTAGATTGCACCTGGGAGACATCCTCATTTGTATGGAGTTTCAGCAGGCCTAAGCCCAGTGTGCGGCAGACAGCTTTAGACACGAACGGTGGCCCTTTTCCATGGGACACCAAAATCACCACCCCAGTCTCCGTATGTCAGTTTCTAGGAGGCCTTTGGCACTACAAGGGCAGACGAACTGCCATCTGGTGGTATATTCCATCTGGGAGATATCCTTATTTATATGGGATTTTAGTGGAATTTAAGTAGGCAGAAGCCGAGTGGCCAGCAGACAGCATCAGACAGGAATGTTGGCCCTTTTCCATGCGAAAACTAAAGTCTCCACCCGACATTCCAGATGTCAGTTCGTAGGAGGCCGTTAGTACTACAAGGGCAGACAAGCTTCCATCTGGTGGTAGATTCCACCAGGGAGAGGTCCTCAATTGTATGGAATTTTTGTGGAATTTCAGCCGGCATAAGCCCAGTGGCAGGCAGATACCAATAGACACGAACAGTGGGCCTATTCCATGGGAAACCAAAGTCTCCAACCAGGTTCCCGATGTCAGTTTGCAGGAGGCCTTTGGCACTAAAAGGCCAGAAAAACTTCCAAGACATTGTAGATTCAATCTGGGAGATAGCCTCATTTGTATGCAATTTCAGTAGGCAGAAGCCCAGCGGCAGGCAGACAGCATTAGACATCAACAGTGGCCCTTTTCCATGGGAAACCAAAATCTCCACCTCACGTTCCTGAATGTCAGTTAGTAGGAGGCCATTGGCACTACAAGGCCAGACAAACTTCGGTCTGGTGGTAGATTGCATCTTGGAGATATCCTCATTTGTATGGAATTTCAGCAGGCATAAGCCCAGTGGCAGGCAGACAGCAGTAGACAGGAACGGTGGCTCTTTTCCATGGAAAACCAAAGTCTCCACCCCACGTTCCTGATGTCAGTTTTTAGGAGGCCTTTGGCACTACAATGGCAGACAAACTTCCATCTGGTGGTATATTCCATCTGGGAGATATCCTTGTATATATGGAATTTTAGTGTAATTTAAGTAGGCAGAAGCCGAGTGGGCAGCAGACAGCATCAGACAGGAATGGTGGCCCTTTTCCATGGGAAACCAAAGACTCCATTCCAGGTTCCAGATGTCAGTTCGTAGGAGGCCTCTGGCACTACAAGAGGAGACAAACTTCCAACTGGTGGCATATTGCATCTGGGAGATATCCTCATTTGTATGTAATTTTAGTAGCCATAAGCCCAGTGGCAGGCAGACAGCATTAGACACGAATGGCGGCCATTTTCCATGGGAAACCAAAGTCTCCGCCCCAGGTTCCTGATGTCAATTTGTAGGAGGCCTCTGGCTCTACAGGGGCAGACAAACTTCCATCTGGTGGTAGATTGCACCTGAGACACATCCTCATTTGAATGGAATTTTAGTGGAATCTTAATAGGCAGAAGCTTAGTGGCAGGCACACATCATTAGACAGGAACGCTGGCCCATTTCCATGGGAAACCAAAGTCTCCACTCCAGGTTCCTGATGTCAGGTTGTAGGAGGGCTTTGGCATTACAAGGGCAGACAAATTTCCATCTGGTGGTTGATTGCATCGAGGAGATATCCTCATTTGTATGGAATTTCAGCAGGCCTAAGCCCAGTGTGCGGCAGACAGCTTTAGACACGAATGGTGGGCCTTTTCCATGGAAAACCAAAGTCTCCACCCCATGTTCCTGATATCAGTTTGTAGGAGGGCTTTGGCACTACAAGGGCAGATAAACTTCCACCTGGTGGTAGATCCCATCTGGGAGATATCCACATTTGTATGGAATTTCAGCAGGCAAAAGCCCAGTGGCAGGCACAAAGGAGTAGACACGAACAGTGAACCTTTTCCATGGGAAACCAAAGTCTCGACCTCATGTTCCTGATGTCAGTTTGTAGGAGGCCTTTGGAACTACAAGGGCAGACAAACTTCCATCTGGTGGTAGATTGCACCTGGAAGACATCCTCATTTGTATGGAATTTTAGTGGAATTTTAGTAGGCATAATCCCAGTGGCTGACAGACAGCATTAGACACGAACAGTGGAACTTTTCCATAGGAAACCAAAGTCTCCACCCCACGTTCCTGATGTCAGTTTGTAGGAGGCCTTTAGCACTACAAGGGCAAACAAACTTCCAACTGGTGGTAGATTCCATCTGGGAGATATCCTCATTTGTGAGGAATTTAAGCAGGCATAACCCCAGTGGCAGGCAGGCAGCATTAGACACGAACGGTGGACCTTTTCCATGGGAAACCAAAATCTCCACCCCACGTTGCTGATGTCACATTGTAGGAGGCGTTTTCTAATATAAGGGAAGAGAAACTTCCATCTGGTTGTAGATTGCACCTGGGAGATATCCTCATTTGTATGGAACTACAGCAGTCATAACCGCAGTGTCAGCAGACAGCATTAGACAGAAACGGTGGTCCTTTTCCATGAGAAACCAAAGTCTCCACACCACGTTCCCGATGTCAGGTTTTAGGAGGCCTTTGGCAGTACAAGGGCAGAAAACCTTCCGTCTGGTGGTTGATTGCATCGAGCAGATATCCTCATTTGTATGGAATTTCAGCAGGTAGGAGCCCTGTGGCAAGCAGACCACATTAGACATGAACGGTGGCCCATTTCCCATGGGCAACCAAAGTCTTCATGCCACGTTCCTGATGTCAGGTTTTAGGAGGCCTTTGGCAGTACAAGGGCAGACAATTTTCCGTCTGGTGGCTGATTGCATCGGGGAGATATTTGTATGGAATTTCAGCAGGTAGAAGGCCAGTGGAAGGCAGACAGCATTAGACACGAAGGGTGGCCCTTTTCCATGGAAAAACAAAGTCTCCAAACCAGGCTCCTAATGTCAGTATATAGGAGGCCTTTGGCATTAAAAGGACAGACAAACTTCCATCTGGCGGTAGATTGCACCTCGGAGATGTCCTCATATGTATGGAATTTTAGTGGAATTTTAGTACTTAGAAGCCCAGTGGCAGACAGACAGCATTAAACATGAACGGTGGGCCTTTGCCATAGGAAATCAAAGTCTCCAGGCCAGGTTCCGAATGTCAGTTTGAAGGAAGCCTTTGGCACTGCAAGAGCAGACAAACTTCCATCTGGTGGCATATTGCATCTGGGAGATATCCTCATTTGTATGTAATTTCAGTAGTCATAAGCCCAGTGGCAAGGAGACAGCATTAAACACCAAGGGTGGCCCTTTTCCATGGGAAACCAAAGCGTCCTCTCCAGATTCCTGATATCAGTTTGTAGGAGGCTGTTTGCATTACAAGGGCAGACAAACTTTCAACTGGTGGTAGATTGCACCTGGGAGATATCCTCCTTTGTATGGAATTTTACTAGGCATAAGCCCAGTGGCAGGCACATAGCATTAGACACAAACGGTGACCCATTTCCATGGGAAACCAAAGTCTTCACCGCACGTTCCTGATGTCAGTTTTTCAGAGGCCTTTGGCACTACAAGACAAACTTCCACCTGGTGGTACATTGCACCTGGGAGATATCCTCATTTGCATGGAACTTCAGCAGTCATAACCACAGTGCCAGGCAGACAGCATTAGACACGAACGGTGGTCCTTTTCCATGGGAAACCAAAGTCTCCACCCTAGGTTCCTGATGTCAGTTTGTAGGAGGCCTTTGGAACCACAAGGGCAGAGAAACTTCCATCTGGTGTTAGATTGCACCTGGGAGATATTCTCATTTTTATGGAATTTTAGTGGAATTATAGTAGGTAGAATCCCAGCGGCAGGCAGACAGAATTAGACATGAATAGTGGCCCATTTCCATGGGAAACCAAAGTCTCCACTCCAGGTTCCTGATGTCATTTTCTAGGAGGCCTCTGGCACTACAAGAGGAGACAAACTTCCAACTGGTGGCATATTGAATCTGGGAGATATCCTCATTTGTATGTAATTTTAGTAGCCATAAGCCGAGTGGCAGGCAGACAGCATAAGACACGAATGGTGGCCCTTTTCCTTGGGAAACCAAAGTCTCCGCCCCAGGTTCCTGATGTCAATTTGTAGGAGGCCTTTGGCTCTACAGGGGCAGACAAACTTCCATCTGGTGGTAGATTGCACCTGGGAGATATCCTCATTTGAATGGAATTTTAGAAGGCATATGCCCAGTGGCAGGCACACAGCATTAGGCATGAACAGTGCCCTTTTCCACGGGAAACCAAATTATCCATCCTACGTTTCAGATGTGAGTTTATAGGAGCCCTTTGGCACTACAAGGGCAGAGAAACTTCAAACCGGGGGTAGATTGCACCTGCGAGATATTCTCATTTTTATAGAATTTTAGAGGAATTTTAGTACGCAGAATCCCAGCGACAGGCACACAGAATTAGACATGAATAGTGGCCTTTTCCATGGGAAACCAAAGTCTCCACCCTAGGTTCCTGATGTCAGTTTGTAGGAGGCCTTTGGAACCACAAGGGCAGAGAAACTTCCATCTGGTGTTAGATTGCACCTGGGAGATATTCTCATTTTTATGGAATTTTAGTGGAATTATAGTAGGTAGAATCCCAGCGGCAGGCAGACAGAATTAGACATGAATAGTGGCCCATTTCCATGGGAAACCAAAGTCTCCACTCCAGGTTCCTGATGTCATTTTCTAGGAGGCCTCTGGCACTACAAGAGGAGACAAACGTCCAACTGGTGGCATATTGCATCTTGGAGATATCCTCATTTGTATGGAATTTTTGTGGAATTAAAGTAGGCAGAAGCCCAGTGGCAAGTAGACAGCATTAAACACCAACGGTGGCCCATTTCCATGGGAAACCAAAGTCTCCACCCCACGTTCCTGATGTCCGTTTCTAGGAGGCCTATGGCACTACAAGAGCAGACAAACTTCCAACTGGTGGCATATTGCATCTGGGAGATATCCTCATTTGTATGTAATTTCAGTAGCCATAAGCCCAGTGGCAGGCAGACAGCATTACACACGAACGCTGGCCCTTTTCCATGGGAAACCAAGGTCTCCACTCCAGGCTCCTGATGTCAATTTTTGGGAGGCCTTTGGCACTACAAGGGCAGACAAACTTCCGTCAGGTGGTTGATTGCATCGGAGAGATATCCAAATTTCTTTGGAATTTCAGCAGGCAGAAGCCCAGTGGCAGGCAGACAGCATTACACACGAACGGTGGCCCTTTTCTATGGGAAACCAAAGTCTCCACCCCTGGTTCCTGATGTCAGTTTTTTTAGGAGGGCTTTGGTACTACAAGGGCAGACAAACTTCCATCTGGTGGTAAATTGCATCTGCGAGATATCCTCATTTGTATGGAATTTTAGGAGGCAGAAGCGTAGTGGCATGCAGACAGCATTAGACATGAACAGTGGCCCTTTTCCATGGGAAACCAAATTATTCATCCTACGTTTCAGATGTCAGTTTATAGGAGCCCTTTGGCTCTACAAGGGCAGAAAAACTTCCATCTGGTGGGAGATTGCACCTGGGAGATATCCTCATTTTGGAATTATGGAATTTTAGTGGAATTTTAGTAGGCAGAAACCCAGCGTCAGGCAGACAGCATTACACACGAACGGTGGCCCATATCCATGGGAATCCAAAGTCTCCACCCCAGGCTCATCACATCAGTTTGTAGGAGGCCTTTGGAACTACAAGGGCAGAAAAACTTCCATCTGGTGATAGATTGCACCTGGGAGATATCCTCATTCGTATGGAATTTTAGTATGCATAAGCCCAGTGGAAAGGAGACAGCATTAGACATGAACAGGGGCCCTTTTTCATGGGAAACCAACATCTCCACCCCAGATTCCTGATGTCCATTTGCAGGAGGCATTTGGCACTATAAGAGCAGACAAACTTATATCTGGCGGTAGACTGCACCCAGGACATGTCTTCATTTGTATGGAATTTCAGTGGGATTTTCGTAGGCAAAAGCCCAATGGCCGGCAGACAGCATTAGACACGAACGGTGGCCCATTTCCATGAGAAACCAAAGTCTCCACCCCAGGTTCCTGATGTCAGTTTGTAGGAGGCCTTTGGCACTACAAGGGCAGACAAGCTTCCAACTGGTGGTAGATTGCACCTGGGAGATATCCTCATTTGTGAGGAATTTCAGCAGGCATAACCCCAGTGGGAGGCAGATAGCATTAGGCACGAACGTGTGCCCATTTCCATGGGAAACCAAAGTCTCCACCCTAGGTTCCTGATGTCAGTTTGCAGGAGACCTTTGGAACTACAAGGGCAGAAAAACTTCCATCTTGTGGTAGATTGCACCTGGGAGATATAATCATTTGTATGGAATTTTAGTGGAATTTTAGTAGGCATAATCCCAGTGGCAGGCAGTCAACATTAGACACGAACCCTGGCCATTTTCCATGGGAATCCAAAGTTTCCACTCCATGTTCCTGGTGTCCTGATACTTGTCCAGGCAAATATCAATCTTGTAACCCTCCAGAAGGCTCTCCTGTTTCATGGAGATATGATAGCTTGCTGAGAGATCCCTGGGTTTGGATTACATTGCTCAATACTGAATACACACAGCAGCAACTCCAGAGGTGAATTCTACCTTTAGTTTCTTGAGGAGACCGAAGTATTTTATTAAGCGTGCTTTTGGGATGCTTTGAGGTGTGGGTAAGGCAAATTTCAGTTTTGCTCCTCCTAAGACTAAGATATACCAACACTCCCCAGCATTGTGTCTTTCATAGCATATAACTTCTCACAAAAATTGCTGTCTGGATGAGGAGATATTTTGAATACTTCCATAAATATTGAAATAATGTCCATCTGTTTGCTACATTTAACAGTGTCTTACATCAAAATACTCCAGCAGCTCGTGAAAGATTTCAGACCTCATGAAAGAGCCCTCAGGTTGGAAAATGACCAAGATTCCAAAAGACTCAGGCAATTGCTGGAATAAAATACTGAAGTGAAACCTCCTCATGGAGCAAGATGAAGTGACAATTCTTTTACGTACAATATCTGTAAAGAGAGACAAAAAATTAAAACAAAAATCCACCTTAAAGCAGAAAAAATATTTTGAAATTACATCTTTTAAAAATGCCACCATAAGAACAATGCTTCTACCACTTCTGATAGAAAGGTAACTACACAATTTAAATCTTTGAGGGTCTGTGAAGCATTAATAGTTTATGAAAGATGACACCAAAAAGTAAACATATACTGTATAGTATATATATATATATATATATATATATATATATATATACTATAACGCTGCACCCATTATTTAAATCTTCCTTTGGAAATTCTTAGCATCTGCACTAAACCACAACAAACAGATGTTCTCAGGAAAATCATACAGAGTTATAAAAATAGGATATAAAGCCCTGCATAGACATCTGCAAGAAAGGAAGTATCATTTCTATGGCTAGAAACACTAGCTAAATACTAAAGCATTTTAGTATTAGACTCAGTGTAAGAAAGCATCCAACGGAAAAAAAAAACAAAACACCAACCGAAAAAACACACCAGTAGATTCTCTGCTAGAAGCTAGAGACTTTAAGACTTTCAAAAATAGTATCTCAAAATAATAATAAAAATTAGTAACAACTTCAAAACAAAGACAACAAGACAACACACATGATTAGTGAGTCGGATTATTCGGCTTGAGACTCTTAAAAGGGCCTGACTTATTTTTTCTTCCCCAAATGCCTAGCATCTGAATCTTACTGCCTAAAAATATAAATATCCAAAGTCCTCAGGTACGGTACAATAGCTTTCAGACAGACAAAACAGAAGATATGGTATTCTGCTGAAACTAAGTATGGCAAACATCCCTGCTTAACTGGAGTTCACAAGCAGAGCTGTTGAACTTACTGCACAATGCTTTTGTAGGATTGACCTGCTGTCCAGCAAGCAGCTGCTGCAGCTTCTTGATGTCTATGCATGCTTCAGCCATACTTTCCGGATCTCTGCTTTGAACAGAACTTTGACATCCATCCTCTGATGCTAAAAGCATAAAGACACAACACTTAGTCCAAACACAAAAAGCAGTTTCAACACCCATAAGGACACACCTGAAAACTACTGAAGTGCTGGCACTCAAATGGCTTGTTTTTCAGAACAGTGCAAGGAAAAGAAATCCCAGTTTTCCTACCAAACTGTCAGGAATAATGGAAGAGATTCCCCACCACCACCCCAAACATGAAACAGACACTCTACTGCCTGCTTTTTCTTTTAAGATTTCATTTGAAGATTTCGAAGTACTTGATCCTATTTTCTAATGACTAAAAGGTAAGTACTGTTTTAAGCAACACACTTAAGTAGCGAGATAGATGGACACAAGAGGTAACAGGGAAACTTACCCCAGGGAGGATTTCCCAAGTCTTTAAAATGTGTTGTTACAGATACTAAGTCAGTTCCTATTTTCAAGTTCATTTCACCACTCAAGTTTGCTTCAATCACCTGCAATCAATCACCTGCAATCAATCTCAATTTTAGGCAACCCACTTTCGCACTGCAGAATTACAGAAGAATACAGTTTGGTTTTGTTCAAATACAAGCTTCCAGGAGTACTTCACTGCGAGTCAAACATACTTTCTGAAAACAGTTTGAACATTTGAATGTTCAGCTATAAAATGCATTTCCCATCATCCCCATGTGACTTACTCTAGACCAAACTTACAGAAGTTATGAAAAGAAGATTTAATTTAGAGATTTAATTGCTCTCCAGTACTTTTAGAACAAATATTAGCCTTGGGAAGTATACGTTTTGAGGAAAAGGCTTCAGAAATAAGAGACGGAATCTGAAGAAATGCAAAGATTCCTAATTTCCATTCAGTTTTTCAACAAATAGAAAGGCACCAAGAGAGTCTATATGACACACAGAAATCTGGATGTACCAGGAGCTGACAGAGTTGCTTTCAAGAATTTAAAATAGACAACAGCTGGATGAGATCAGTAACTCCAAGAAGGAATTTGAACTAACAGAAATCCTGGAAAAGTGCTAAAAGCTTTCAAATTCCATCTTGAAAGCTGGAAGGAGGAATTTGAAGGAAACTATACATGGTCTTACACAAACCCCAAGCAGATCAGAGGACTCCTAAAGTACAACCTAGAACTTTGTTTCTGTGATTAGATAAATTCTCAGTAATTTAAAAAATAAATAAATAAATAAATAAATAAATAAATAAAAAGAAGACATGTACTGCAATCAGAATCTTGTATACAGTGGAGATATCAAGCTCCCAAATAATGGACAAGTACTATCAGAAATTGCTTCTAAGGGCATTTTGAAGCATTGATCTTGACCAGTTTTATTACCAGGATGCATCCTGCAAAAATAATTATCATACTTAATATTTTTGTTCTCTTAACAGCATGAAAGCAAGGCACTCAGTATAAGTTCAATCCCATCATACAACTATCCTGAGTGAGAAAAGAGCCTCAGCTCTAGAAACAAAAGCACTGTGCTCAATTTTGCGCTCACTGTGCTCAATGTCCACCAAGGACATGGGGGGCAGGAAAGAAAGTAAAGACTAAGCCCCCAAAATATCTCACAAAAGAAAAGAGTGTTTGCAGGATGACTGCCATTTGCCAAATTGCCAGTAACCCTGGGTAATCGCTCAACTCTTCCAAGTCTTGAAAAACTGAGACTGTTCCAATTTCAGAATTCTCAGTTAACAGAAAACTTCCTATTTACTAGAATTATGAACAGCATCAAACCCAAACTATTCCAAAGCTCTACACTTACTTAGTAACTTTCATGTCAGTCAACTATGGTGACGGTGAGCAAAAATAACTAAATAAAAAATCAAAGCCCTTTTCTGCCCAACTGCAGAGGGCTTCTTTCAATTAAAAGGCACACCGGCACTCTAGAAATACAGGGTAGACTGCAAACCCAACATGTCAGTCTACAGCACAATGTGACATCCTGGGCCTATTAGCAGAATTTCCTTTAAATCCTTCATCAAGTTTACCTGAAGTTCATTCACAGACACCTAACTCACTTAATAGGCATTTCCTTAATGAAATAACCTGGAAAGTCTCCAGCTAGCTTCCTGAAGGACTGTCATTTCTTACCAGCTATAAAGAGCGCCTTGTAGCAATACAATGCCAAGTTCTTTCACGGATTTAGTACAAGGACCATCATTTACTGAGAAGCCCAGGAAGAGCTCTTAAGTGTAAATTCTAAAATAAATCCCATCATTCTTTTCAATCCTTACACAGGCTTCAGATGCCTTGATTTCAACATCTAACTCATCTCAAAATAAGATTATGTGGCAGCACCAGTTTAAGCAACGTGTTATGTCCCTCATGAAATAACATCTGTAGCATACGTGCTTTAAGTGCCTTAACTTACAATGAAATTGCTGAGATTCTTCACTCTTTCCACCACACTCTTCATTGTTTTCATCACTGGAAGGTAAATACTGACCTAGGAATACATTAAGAAGTGCATTTAGACAAGTATTTCAGATGTGATTGGGGCACATCTATTTCTGCTTTCAATTCCATCTTCGTTTGGACTGAGTTATCTATGGCTTTCAGGATGCACAATATCTGAAATCAGCAAATGTCTCAGGAACAGAAGAACTCTTTCCCATTATACCAACAGGCAATCATTCTAGCAATTGTTCCAGACGTAATATTCCATGTCTGTGTTCAAAATAGAGGCATGTTTTTGCATATCAGACTCTCACATGAACATCTGTGTTATTAAAATAGTCAATCACAATAGTCAAAAAGGAAGTAACAAGATTCTGATGAAACTGCAGTAATTTCTGGAACTGCAGCAGTGTAAATCTGAAATAAAAGAACAAAATACTGCAAGTTTCTTCTTGTACGTCTACAGAGTCTAAATACTCTTAGCCATAGAGGTAACAGACATCCATAACCTCAAATAGGAGCACGTTTGTACAAGGACTTTTCCTTGCAACTCTGCTAAAAGTCAAAAAGGATATTGAGAGAATATATAAGAAGCAGGAGGAAACACATATATCTTCAACTCTGCCAGATAGGCCATAAATTTCAGAAAGAACAGATTATCTGGGCCATCTGGCACCTGAACACCTGAAACAGTCTAAACTTGTGTGGTTTAGAAGTGCTCCAGACTAAAGCCATGCAAGTCCTTTACCCCTCCCTTCCTTTGCCATGAACATTACAGAAGCTATTGGCAATCATCCACTATGTTCCCATAGGCTCTGGGCTCTCTTGTCAGGATAGAAGCCATGTTCCATTCCCCTTCAAAACTGTAGCCTCCAGTCTTCCCTCTTTCCTTTCGACTCCTTTCCAAACCCCATCAGTAGCATACTCCGTAGCAATATCATTCCACTTGCAAACACCCCTTTCAGTAGGCAATATAAAAACAGAGGCTTACATCAAAGTCTGGCACACTGGGCTTGCTGAAGTCATTCCACATTCTTCTGGGAATAACTCCCACAGGAATGTCATGTGTCACGATCCTACTGCTGCTTGATAAGGATGGCTTGAGGGGAAAAAAAGAGGATGCTCTTGCAGTTAAACACAAGACTGCAATTCTCAAATTAAATTTTTCAGACCCACTCTGGGAAATGCTGTAACTACATGCCCTAGTTCCAGTTTTCCCTGGGTTCCTATCAATATGCTTTTAAGTGGGCTTCCCTTTGGAATGAAGAAGAGTTTAGGATGTATCAGTCATTAGTGTATCTATAAGCTATCCTTAGAGCGGAAGAGGTGAATCAGTGGAGTTAGCAACAACAAAAGAATCAGAAGTCAGCGTACAATATCAGGAAAACCAAAGGCAAAGGCATGGAGCCAAACACTGAAACCTCCTTCACCTAGTGGCTTCAATGAAAAGGCAAGGATCCATGGAAGACACAGAGGATAAAGGAATTGAGAAAAGTAGACATTTGAAAAGGTTGTTTCAAGAGTATAGTTTTCTCTCTTCCTCCACCTCCTCCTTGCCTTTTGGAAAATACAAAGCTGGCTCTGTATGCTACAAACCATGTCAAGAAAGGCTAGTGAAATGGAAAATGGCACAACGTTTCTTTGGTTTTCTAGAATTACACTGTATAGTACCCTTTGATCTTAGCAAAAAGCACTAAAGTTTAAAGAACTTCTTAAGAGTGAATTGTGAAAGCACGGTTGCACCTACTAGCTCCACTAGCTCCTCTGAGACAAGGACAGTGTTTATTAGTCAACTTGATCTTCACTGCCTTAGCACTCTGGGAAGTTTTTAATGCTCTCGACAGGTTTTCAGGCACCAACTCTAAATAGATTTCATTGTGCTCTGCAGCTACTCCTTCCACCTGAAATTCAGCAAAGAAATTCCCCTACAATTTTTGGAAGTTGGGAAATAAAGCAAACAAAAGGGGCAAGATTTATTTATCAGACCTTAAGCTTAGAACTGCATGGGTACAGCAGAAACTCCCCTCTGCCCAGCATTACCTGAGGAATCACAACAGGCTGCACAGCCATGAAGACTCATTGCTTTCAGCTAAACCAATTAACGTCCTCCCCTAACACCTAAGCAGTCCATTAGACAGTGAGTCATGCTTTCGCGTTTCCAGTTTTGGGCAGGCCCATACAGGCCAGCATACACTGAAGCTTTACACTGAAGTGACAATCAAGGTAAAGGGAATATCCAACCTGAAACACCCGTGCAACCAGACAGACCTTTAGAGACCTGGCACATCGAAGGCAAGGGCTACAAGAAACGCCTCATCCACCAAACCCAATTGCATGCTCTGGTTTTCAACATGTGCTTACTGAACTTCCCTGGGCTCACCTGGCTCAGCTCACACCACATACTGACGCCTCCATTTGCTACTTTATCGGAGAGGATGAAATACAGTTTGCAGACAGTAAGGCGCAGGATGCAGGTCTTGGCTAACTTGGTGATTGTGTTAATTATACGTGCCGGAGGGAGGGACGGAGGGAAGGAGGACGTTATAGCGGTGATAGCTCCGTCCACCCCGGGCTCTGCGGGACAGAAGAACCTTCAGCTTTTACAAACGCAGTTCCTGCTGCTGCGCAACCTCTTTAACACCTCGAAGGCGAGGGAAAGCGCCTCATTCTACCTCCTCCCAGGAAAGGACTGCAATTCTCACTGCCCTTCCTCTTTCCTTTGCCCAAGAAAGGCAGCCCCAGCCGCTCAGCGAGGCACTGCCGCCCTTCAGCCTGCCCCGTCATACTCACGGCTGAAGTGGTTTAGGCAGGCGAGATCCACGATCTTAGCCCGAAATGGCATGGTGGCGCGGGCCCTCCCGGACCCTGGCCCGCAGCTACAGAAGGTGATCAGGGAGAGAGAGAGGCCTCCCACAGAACAGCTCCGCGCAGGAAGCGGCCATTGCAGCATCTTGCCGCATGTGCGGCGGGATTGGGTAGGGTCTGGCACAGGCAGGCCGGACTTTCTTCTGCTGCGCTACAGCTCGCAATCCGGGCTGAAAAGAGTGCGTCAAAAATGCCTTGGCAGCCTCCGGAACACGTGTGAAAATTCGTCTGCATGGGTCCCAGCCTTGATGTCTCGTGAAATTTCTTTTTCAAATCCAAGGGAGCCCTTGCAGCAGACACTATCAGCCCCTGGCAGAGGCCAAGTCGCGACACTGTCCCATATGACACGGTGGTGAGGAAGGAAAGCAACAGTCATGTTAGAAAGTGGAGCAAACAGAGCTTTGTGAGGGGCCTTTCCCACTGCCCCGTTGTTAGCCAGGCCACCCAGAAGAGGCTGGGCAACCGAAAGTGTTTTGAGAAAGATATTCTCTGTGAGACTGGGTACCTCATGTAGTCAGGCTCTCAGCTTAATGCAAGGTGCACAAGGGTTTATGCAAATGTTGGAAGGAAATAGAAAGTGGAGGAAAACTGCTTTACTTGACAGTGTGCAGAACCTTGATGGTTCTGGTTCCTTGCAGTCCTTCAAAACTACAGCATTTGCAGGAACAGTTTTCTAGTGGTACTCTTTTTTGATCTGTCAGGACTGTCTGGTGTTCTTTTGTCACACTGCATGTTCCCCAGAGCAGTTTAATTGCCTCTGTCACATTTAATTTTGAAATAGTCTTGGGATGCTGCTCACATGTCTTGATGCTCTCTTTCAATACAGTCATTAGGAAGAAAATGAAAACAAATAACCTTGGGTCTGCATAGTGACAGATACAGACAGTTTCTGGAGAGATTATTCTCTGCTTATATTGCTCTTAGGCCCTGTAAATTTTGTAGAAATGAGCTGATGTTTTTCCTAGAGAAACCGGTGCAGCAGGGTGTCACAACTTCTTATCTAGGATCCTGCCAACTATGCCAATTTGTCACAAATGTGTGGTTTAGGTTTATAATCAAAGGTATTAGCATAAGTGGGGTTAAATATACATTTATAAAAGTGTGACATAAAGTTCAGTGACAAGTTTCGTTCCATCATGGATGAAACGCACAAAGAAAAATCTTACTAGAATAGTTTTAGAATGATTTACACAGAGACCAAAGACAAAAAAGAGTAAGGAAGACTCCTGCTGAATCACAAAGTTCAGAATATACCCTCTTGCTTTCTAAACTTCTGGTAGAGCTTAGGTGCAGCTAGATCCAGTCTTAGCTTCAGAGTTGGACAATAGTTTATACCTAACAGAATTATCTCCAACTTTTTCATTAAATACTGCCCCATTAGCCTTTTTTTTTTTTTTTTCATAATACATGGCTGCAGAAGATAAAGCTCTGGTGGCGTGAAATCCCACACATTACAATTTGCAGTTTGACACACTTCCATCTTTCACAGACACAGTTGCAGATTGCTTTTAGTGAAATGATTGCTACATGAAGGCTAAGCAGGATTTGTGGAAGGAAGGTTGATCTGATCCCTTTCAAGTTGTGGCATCTTAATACATGTGAATTGTGTAAGGTTTAACAGATCCACACGATTTGCCTTTTCTGCCTTTGACTGGTCTCCTGGTTTGACCCTGGCCAGACACCAGGCACCCATGAAAATCACTCGCTCACCCTCCCCTGCTACAGCTGGGCGGACAAGAGAAAAAATTAACAAAGAGTTCATGAGTTGAGATATGGACTGAGAGAAGAAACTCCAAGGGCAAAACTGGCTCAACTTAGAGGTACAAAGTGGATTTATTACTAAAATCAGAGAAGGATAATGAGAAATAAAATAAGTTCTTAAAAACACCTTTCCTCAGCCTCTCTTTCCTTCTCACCAACAATACAGGGAGATAGAGTGTGGAGGGTTTTGGTCAGTTCATCACCTGAGATCTTTTCCTGCTCAGAGTCCTTCACCTGTGAAACTGAGGGGTCCCTCTCACGGGAGACAGTTCTCTGCGAACTTCTCCAGCATGGGTCCACTGTCATGAGCAGCAGTCCTCCCAAAACTGCTGCAATGTGAGTCCCTCCCATGGGCAGACACTCCTCCCAAAACTGCTGCAGCATGGGTCACTCTTCCAGGGGTGCAGTCCTCCAAGGACAGGCTGCTCCAGCAAGGAAGCAGGACCCCCCTCTATTCACTGGCTCTTCCACTGGATCACAGCCTCCTCCAGGCATCCACCTGCCCTGGCGTGGGCACCTCCCCCACAGGCTGTGAGTGGATCTCTGCATCCCCCGTGGATCCCCATGGGCTGCAGGGGCAGAGCTGCTTCACCATGGTCTTCACCAGGGCCTGCAGAGGAATCTTGGCTCCAGCGCCTGGAGCACCTCCTCCCACTTCTTCTTCACTGACCTTGGTGTCTCCATGTTGTTTCCTTCACATGTTCTCACCTCCTCTTCCCCAGCTGGAATTCAAACTGCGCCACCACTTTTTGATTTTCTTCTTAAATATGTTATCACAGAGGCATTACCATCATCTTTCATTAGTCCAGCCTTGGCCAGTGGCATGGCCATCTTCAGAACCATCAGGAATTGGCTCTGCCAGACATAGTGGAAGCTTCTAGCAGGTTTTCACAGAAGCCACCTCTGTGACCCCCTGCTAACAAAACCTAGGCCGTGCAAAACCAACACAGCTAGACAGAAGTTTGTTCTCTAGCTTGCTTTCTAGATATGTTCTGTTGTTAACAATGGTTTATAACCTCTGAAGATTAGGCCACAACGAGAAGACAGACTTTATCTATACAAAAAATTTTTGTATAGAGTGTTTTTCATGGGTGCCTGGTGTCTGGCCAGGGTCAAACCAGAAAACCAGTCAAAGGCAGAAAAGGCAAATCATGTGGATCTGTTAAACCTTATGCAATTCACGTGTATTAGGATGCCACAACTTGAAAGGGATCAGATCAACCTTCCTTCCACAAATCCTGCTTAGCCTTCATGTAGCAATCATTTCACTAAAAGCAATCTGCAACTGTGTCTGTGAAAGATGGAAGTGTGTCAAACTGCAAATTGTAAGGTGTGGGATTTCACGCCACCAGAGCTTTATCTTCTGCAGTCATGTATTATGAAAAAAAATTAAATACTTGCCCTAAATAATAAAGAACAGGGAATTAATAACAAAGATGGGCATCAGAAATAAATTATTATATGCCACATATGCACCCAGAAGTCTAAAGAAAAAAAAATAAAAAAGGTTTTATATTGCTCCATGCTTTCATCACAGTTGACTGACAGGCTCTAGTTTGGAGGTTCAGGCCAGACAAGAGCAATTTATTACTATATCTGTAGGAGAGAAGGCAGATGGACAGACATTCAGTTTTCTCTATCCATACTGGCTTAAAACAGAAGTGCTAGGGTATATCACACTGACAGCAGAGTGAAACAGCTTAGTGAAGGAGCCTTGATATGGCAGAGCAGCACTGACAGAGTAGGAAACTGTCACAGCAGTTGTACCCCTCTTCTCCTAATAACTCAGAACCACTGTGCTGTCTGTGGATCTTCTCAGCCTGTCACCCTCTTGCTTGTGACACTGCTATATCTGTTGTCAACTTTTGGACCTAGTGGGTACTGCTGCCACACAATTACTTGTGATCAAAGCCAATTTCTTCTGCTGTGTTTGCTTGGTTGATGTATTTTTTCCAATTTTTCTATTAATTATTTACATAATAAATAGATTATACATGCATTTGAAACCATGAGTTCTATGTTTTTAAGCCCATCTAAATAACTTTATAATTATTTAAAGGAGAAGGCATTCACACTGCTTAGGTTGCTTGATGGAGAGACAAAGTGAAATAAAAATCTGAGAATGTCAACTCTGAGAAGCAGAGGGACAGTGAACATACCACCACAGAAAATGAATAGGTACTAGAAAGAGTTCTTTCTCTGTAAAACAGTTTTAACTGTACTATTAAGTCCTTTCCCCATTAATTTGATCTATGAGTGGATTTTATTGTAACCAATCATTTGGCTTAAAAAGTCTGTGTGATTTGATCCCAGTCTGCTGAAGCTCAGCTCTGAACAGGTCTATATCACTGGACTGAAGAGGTAGTAAAAGAGCATTTAAGGGGGGTTTTGGGCCATTATGGAAAACTTCAGTATTTTTATGTAAATGAATTGAAACTGACCATAATGTATATCTAGATGTTAGGGTTAATTAGTG
Organism: Phylloscopus trochilus trochilus; assembly: GCA_016584745.2. Lineage (NCBI taxonomy): Eukaryota > Metazoa > Chordata > Aves > Passeriformes > Phylloscopidae > Phylloscopus > Phylloscopus trochilus. The sequence continues at coordinate 7,021,196 of WQNJ02000001.1, forward strand.
TTTTCAATTACACTTAATGAAACGCACCTTTCTCATACGCTGTTTCAAAGTTGTTAGTGAAAACCCCTACGTTAAATGGTGCTTTGAGCAAGAAAAGTATAGTAGAACAAACCTACACAAGCCACGAAACAATGATCAGTTTCAAAATACAGTCTTTAACACAGTTCTGTAATGATATGCTTAATGGATTCATTGTGGTGCATCACAAATTAAAAATATAGTAATTTAGATATGAAAAACATAAAGAGTGAAAATGAAATTAAGAATAAAACACGACCCGCAGTGACAATTTCAAGAACTATTTTCTATCCTCATCTACACAAAACTGGAACTGAAATTGTTTTGACTATAGGGACAATCATGAGAAACTGTTTTGAGTTAAATGAAATAATTTTACCAAAAACAAATTGTGTGTGTTTTATTAGAACAAAATTTCCTTCAGAATTCTTAGGGAGGAAGTACTTGTCCTTTTTTGTACCTTCATGGCAAAGTAATTCACGTTCATTTTCAACTAATGGACCTCATATATATGCTGCCTACATGAGGTTTTGCTTTTTGGGTTTAATGATAAAGTGAGCAAATCACATAAAATCTCTAGTGGGAAATCCTGCCAGGTTGCAGAAAAAATGTACCAAATGATAAAATAATATGCTAGACCTACAGACAGGTTGATGGCCTGAGAAGTACCCGTCTTTACTTTTGCTCATATTTATTGAAAAAGGGATATAAGGAGGGCCAAAAGGACTCATAATTTTTTAACATATGTAGGGATCAGCTGAGACTTGCTTTTGGGCCAATATTCCAGCAGAAATGAAGCTAAATACTAATACTGAAGCATAGAAACAATGAGCAATTTGTCCCAAAAATACTGCGATTAAAAAACAAACAAACAACAGAAACAAGTCACTGCCTGTGCATTCAATGATGAATCCATCATCATCCACCAAAATAGAGAGGCAGAAGCCCAGTTAGAACTCAAATTGGACACTTCTGTGAAGGAGTAAAAAATACTCCTCTGTAAATTTCACTGCTGTGAAGCCAGTAAAAAATAGTTTTACAAATACATTAATGGCAAAAGGAAGGGTGAGGACAACCTCCCTTAACTATTAGATACAGGAGGGAATTTAGTAACTAAAGACGAGAAAAGCAGAGGTACTGAAAACTTTCTTTGCCTCAGTTTTCAAAAGAAAATTTCTCCTAAGGACAACTGGCCTCCTGGGCAGGAAGCTGGTGTCAGGGAGCAGAATAGTCCCGCCCTAATCCTGCCTTTTCCACTCCGGGATCAATTTCTAGTCGATTTAGAGTAGCCTCTGTGTTCAGCCGCTCAAGCAGAAGCTCTGCCAGCTCTCCTCTGATTCTGCATAGCAGAGCTGTCAAGAATGAGAAGCTGCGTTTTGCCGAGAAAGCAGCGCTTGGCGGAACAGAAGCCAGCGTCATCGAGGCAGCCGCAGGGTGTGCGGAGAAGCAAAAGGCAGGCGGGGAAGAATATGGAAAGCAGAACAGGGGGGCTGCCAGCAGGTGCTGATGAGGAGCTACAGGCCGCCTTGTAGAAACTCTCCCAGCACAGTGCAGAGTCCCCGTGGCTAGTTCCTTGCAATAGATGCCCTGGAAGCAGCCCAGAGCTGTACTGAGTGCAGCAGGCGTCAGGCAGTCTGCTCTCGCCGTGTGCGTGTTTCCATTTAGTGTTTGCAGCGTGCAGAGAAGCCCTCGTGCTTGCTGCTGCTTCCAGCAAGCCAAAACACTTTTGCAGCAACTTTCCTGCCTTTTCCACAACAGGATCAATGTCTAGCTGATTTACAGTTGCCACTGTGTAGGGCAGCTAGAGGGGCAGCTCTGCCGGATTTCCTCTGCTTCTGCATAGCAGAGCTGTCAAGAACGAGAAGCTGCCTTTTGCCGAGAAAGCAGCGCTTCGCGGAACCACAACCACCAGCGTCTTCGCTACAGCCTCAGGTTGTGCGGAGAAGCGATAGAGAGCCGAGGAAGAACGTGGAAAGCCGAACTCAGTCGCTGCAAGCGGGTGCTGGCGAACAGCTTCTGGTCACCTTGTAGAAACTCTCCCAGCACAGTGCAGAGTCCCCGTGGCTAGTTCCTTGAAATACCTTTCCTGGCAGCAGCCCAGAGCTGTACTGAGTACAGCAGGTGTCAGGCAGTCTCCTCTCGCCGTGTAGGTGCTTCTGTTTTGTGTTTGCAGCGTGCAGAGAAGCCCTCGTGCTTGCTGCTGCTTCCAGCCAGCCAAAAAGCTTTTTCAGCAACTTTCCTGCATTTTCCACAACAGGATCAATGTCTAGCAGATTTACAGTTGCCTCTCAGTTCAGAAACGTAAGCAGAAGCTCTTCCGGCTTTCCTCTGCTTCTGCATAGCAGAGCTGTCAAGAACGAGAAGCTGTGTTTTGCCGAGAAAGCAGCGCTTCGCGGAACCACAACCACCAGCGTCTTCGCTACAGCTGCAGGTTGTACGGAGAAGCGAAAGAGAGCCGGGGAAGAATGTGGAAAGCCAAACTCGGTCGCTGCAAGCGGCTGCTGCTGAACCGCTTCTGGTAACCTTGTAGAAACTCTCCCAGCACAGTGCAGAGTCCCCGTGGCTAGTTCCTTGAAATACCTTTCTTGGCAGCAGCCCAGAGCTGTACTGAGTGCAGCAGGTGTTAGGCAGTCTCCTCTCGCCGTGTAGGTGCTTCTGTTTTGTGTTTGCAGCGTGCAGAGAAGCCCTCGTGCTTGCTGCTGCTTCCAGCAAGCCAAAACGCTTTTGCAGCAACTTTCCTGCCTTTTCCACAACAGGATCAATGTCTAGCTGATTTACAGTTCCCTCTGCGTAGAGCAGCTAGAGGAGCAGCTCTGCCGGCTTTCCTCTGCTTCTGCATAGCAGAGCTGTCAAGAACGAGAAGCTGTGTTTTGCCGAGAAAGCAGCGCTTCGCGGAACCGCAGCCATCGGCGTCTTGGGTTCAGCCGCAGCTTGTACGGAGAAGCAAAAGAGAGCCGGGGAAGAACGTGGAAAGCCAAACTCGGTCGCTGCAAGCGGGTGCTGGCGAACAGCTTCTGGTCACCTTGTAGAAACTCTCCCAGCACAGTGCAGAGTCCCCGTGGCTAGTTCCTTGAAATACATGCCCTGGCAACATCTTCTGCCAGTGACTGGGAAGGGTATTTTGCAGCATCCAATGGGAGAAAGAGACGTGATAATTAATAACTTCCTAATATTTGACACAGACTCTTCATCAGTACTTCTTTTTCCTATTATTTCTAACAATTTTTCCTATTGGGGAGCACAAATACTATCCATATGTATATATATGTGTAACACTCAAATACAACCACACCAATAACTACATGTACATACACACTTATCTGAAAATATTTTTTTGTATTTTGGAAGTTTTGACACTGCTATCCACATACTTCCCATCAACCTGTTAAATATTTTTCTTGTTTATGTGTTGATTTTTTGAGTATGTCATGGAATCCCTCAAAGATTTCTTATTTTTTACTGAATTAATTTTTATAAAGGTGTCCATTACTACTCCTGCTACCTGCCTTGAGTGTTCTCAATTCATATTTTGCTGACAGGAATAGAAGACTTCGCTTTTAAAAACTCATTCCATATTTAGAAAAGAGAAAAAACGCTGCAGTATTTAAGGAAGCATATCACAGTCTTTAAAACAGAACTAAGTCAAAATCACATTATTTTAGCTGTGTGACTGCACATACAAAAATTAGTTCCCTGTTTCCTCTCAGAGAAGCTCAGGCACTATTATGGGGTTTTCTGTAATTCAGTTATTCCTTTACATACATTTACAGTTTAAATATATATATTTATAACAGAAAATATATGTATATAGAAACTCCCATCTTGACAGTTTCAGACAAAGAACCATTCAGCATTTGCTTACATTAACCAGCCATTTCTGTGCACCTATTTGTCTTTTCATATATGAACCACCTCATCCACAAGCCTGATGATTCATTCCTTCCTTGAAATCAGAATTCCTGAATCATTGCCTTGTTTAGGAAATTCTAGGAAGGGTAGAAACAAGCACTGCTGTTACCTCTTTAAGTGAAATCTGTTTGTTAACATTTGTCTTAGAGATGCAATGAACACCAAACAAGCATCTCCACCAAATACAGCCAATACAGTTTTAATTACAAAAATAATTCTTTTGAGGGATCTAGCTGACTTTTGTGCTAGCTACAAATAATTCTTTCAACTTTTCTGTTTGCAATTCTGAAAGACCAATTCCAGTAATATTGCTGATACTAATTCACCATTATTGAAGAGACACTTATACAAGAATAAATGCATGCACATTTGAAAATATTACAAATAGTGAATAGAAGAAATGAAATCACACAAAATGTTTCTGTACTTTTGAGCATCACTACATTAATTTGTGTACCATTGTGAAATTAAGAGCTTCCGGAAAGGTGACCTGACTCAAAAAAGATTGATTTCAAGGGCACCTGCAATGTGCAATAAACGTATTGTTTAACTGGACTAAAATCTCAGATTTCAAATGAGAATTTTAAATCTAGTTTCATTATATCATAGTTTTTTGACAGCTGCCCTTTATATTGATTTTTTTGTACAAGTATAAATATATCAGCTCCTAAAAGAATCACATTAGAATTCAAATGTGAATTACATCTCATGAGTTTTCTTCAGGTTAAATAAATACATTGACTTAAAAACTGAAACGAAGACTTGACTTCATTTCAAATTCTACATTTGAAAGGCAGCTCTTTCAAATTTACTTTTGAAAATGTAAAATTTTTACAGCTCTCAAAGGTACTATATTATCAATAATTTTCTTGCTGAGGTATAAATTTACGTCACTAATATCTGCATGTTCATTCAGCAGAGAATCTGAGAACTCTACATCTGCAGTAATTGAATCAGTGTGTTGATTCTTCTTTTGCTAAGGGCTGTCACCGGGAAAACTGTCTTAGTTTGGGAAATTTTTCCTTAATTTAACATAATGTTATTAAACCCCCACCTTTGATTGCTGTACTTCTGATTGGGTACTTGGAAAAGAGGGGAGCATAAAAGAAAACAAACAATCAAACAACTCCTATAAATACTCTTCCTTCCTCTTCCCCATGTTCATCCTGCACCACATCTCTTCTTTCTCCTACTCCCCATCTCAGCTTCCTGGATATGCATGGCAGGTTATTCTTCAGCCATTCCAGGAACCACAGGAGACTGGGGGCAGTGCACAGCAGCTTTCCCCTGCTGCTCCTGGTCTCTTGGTGCTTTTTCTCTACTCCAGTGTGAGTTCTCCATGGGCTGCTCCACACTTAGGGTGTCCCACTCTGACATGTGTGACCCAGAGACTCCTCAGGTGTGTCCCTGAACTCATGCAGGAGACCCACAGCTGCAGCTCCTTCAGAAATATCCACTTGGGCACTGCACATCTCCTTCCAGGAGTACATTTCCAGCCAGCTTTACAGCAACTCATCTTCATCAGTCAGTGTCCAAGGCCATCTCCTCCACATCTTCAGCAGCATTTTCCTGCCCCCCTTTCTTAAATATGTGTGAACCCCGTGCTCCTCTAACAGGCTGCAGTTTTGACATGTGATGGTGTGTTTGCATCCCTCAATGGAACCAGGAGAAGCAGCATGCTTCAGTCCTTTTTCAGTCCTTTAAAAGTATGAACTCAAGTAAAAAAAACTGTTTGTCCAAAAGACATATAGAGACAGAAGAAAGGAAAAGAAAGCGTCTGAACCAAACCCAGCAACTAAACCATGAGTGCCCAAAAGGTGGTGGTGGTAATATTGAAAGGCAAGATTATACATAGATATCTCTAAATTATTTTTTTTTCCTAGGGACAAAAGTCCACATCCTCATAAATGTTTCAAAATGGCTGTCTGACCTAACATTTCCCACAAGTCACAAAAGATAGGACATGCAGAGACATTTTTACATTCTTCCAATATTTTTTCTTTGCCATTTTGGCCAGTGACAAGCTTTAACAGACCAAGCCTTACACTACAAAACTGACAAGATAACATTATGCCTCTGCTACTCCCTCCCCCTAGGGAAGCAAGGATATGCTAATTACATCTAGAGCTATATATAAACTGTGATCCTTTCCTTAAATGCTCATCAAGCACATTACTGAGCTGCAGCACAACATCAAGCTCTGGGCCAAGGCTATATTTAAACTGGTTGGTGTCACTTACCTAGGAAACAACCGAAGTCAATCAGAACGTCCTGAGATCCTACCATAAATTAGGAAAGGATACCTCTTAATATACAGAAAAAATCTTAATATCTAGGAAGTGAAGTGAGGCATTAAGAATTTCATTCCAAAGTAATCTGATTATGTTAGAGCTTGTAAATACCTCAACACACACATTTCCACATATAGATCCCACTGCCAGGAAGCTTGTTTCTAGTTTCTTAGTCTTGTCCCTCTCACTCTGAAAAATAGACTCTCTCTAAAAATATGATGCAGATGATTCCTCAGGAAGTTTCTTCTATTTTTTTAAAATTATAAATGGCTAACAATTACTTAATGACATTGCTTTCATCACTAGGTCCTCTGCAGTATTAAACATCTTTTTAAATATTTTACTGAAATGCAAGAGATAAACAGTAGGATACAACTTTAGAAGGGAAGTTTAATAGATTTCCTTTCAGTTTTCAGTTCAGGCTTTTTTTCTTGGTTTTAAACAACCATTTCCAAATACCCTTACAATGAACACCCATAAAGGCTGTAAATTTCAGAGCTTCTTAATTCCCTGTAGTTTTCACAGTTACAAGGACTGCTAACATGAACTTAAGCCATTGCTACTGCTCAATTTTTAAAGCATTATTTTGTATTTTGCCCAGATAAACAAATCTAAGACATCATAGCATCCATCTCTTCACCAATTAAAAAGCCTCAAGTATTGTGCCTTAAGCTCAAATCCATATTCTTTAAGCAATCTGGATGTTGATAGTAGCAGAAATATTTCCTGCTGCATTTAACATTTTTTGAAATGCAGCTAATTCATCCATTTCATTATTTACCCTACAAAAATGTAGTGGTGTAAAACCACGTCTGCTCTAAGAAACACCAGTTCACGACCCTGCCAAAAGTAAAATTAACAAACAGAAAGAAAATATCTATGGGAGGGGACAAAAATCCTGGAAACTCACGAGGAAACATTATTCCCTGTATAGGAAACCCTGGATAACCACAAACTGAAATGAGAATATCTGTTTATCTGAGTGATGCAGTGAAATGTGACATGACACAAAACCTTACGCGTAGTGTTTCATGGGATTTTGATTCTCACTACTGATTCACAAGCACAATCTTAATTTGTACATAAAACCAAAGAATTCTGATGAAATACAGCTGTATGAGCTTCACACTATTTAATTTCTTCACACCTGCATACACTTAGCTTATTTCTTCACATTTCAGATAAGTGCAGACAGAAGTAAAGAAATCTCTTCAATTAATTCTGTATATTTTTACACTACAGTGGATTTATTTTCATTCTACATTATGTTCAAATCTCCAAATTAAACAATTCATACCAAATCTGAGATCATCAAAATGATAAGCAATATATTAAAAAATGTATATTAAAATTTTGTTTATCTGTTAAAACACCCCAGTTTAGCACATTCTCAGTTGTGCCTTTTCCAACTATCAGAGCTCTTTACGTGTAGCAAGCTTACCTCAATTCACAGCTCCCACGTAGCATGTCTTGGTTATTATGACTGCCCTAATGCTAGGAAAATATAAGCCAAAAAAGACAGGCTACATTAGATAGAAGATATGTAACTATCAGAGTCAGAGAAGATTACTCTTTTCATATTTTCTATGAGATATTTCTTTTATTTCTCTCCCATCACTTACTGTCGTGGTTTGGAAGGACAGGTATCTGCCAGGGAAACTGGGGTTTCCCTTAGAATGGAGAATGTAAACCCCTCACCCCCCTCTCCCCCTCCCCTCCCCGCCAAATTATCATTTTGCAATCAAGGGCTTTCAGGCAAAGATTTTGGGAATAGGAATAACAGTTCTTTACTAAGAATATCAACAATACAAATGTAGTAGAAAAACAAAACCACCCAACCAAGCCAGCAAACAAACAAACAAACAACAGTTTTGGAAAACCCTGACAGAGTCAGAGCTACAACCTGACACCCTGCTGGTCAGGGTATTGAAAGCTGTCCAAAAGTGAGTCCTCCTGGAGTGGCAGATGTGGTTCTGGTGAGGTAAAGATGATCCTGTAGAAAACGGGTCCAGTGATGGTAAAAGGGGTCCAGTGGATGGGAAAGGGTCCAGTGGGTCAGAAGGGGTCCAGTCTTCCTCCCAGAAAATCGGGTGAAGCTAGCCGCTTTCGTGTCCCTGTGTCTCAGTTTTATCCAGGTAGAAACTGCCTGCCCCCACCCCACTGCCAGGGGAATGTGATGCATCTCACAATAGGATGATGGAAATGCAGATGCACCACTCTGGGGGGGTGGTGGTGGGGTATAGCCTGGGGAGGTGCAAATGGCCCATTATTAGAAGGCATCAGGCCTTTCTCCCCTTGAGTTACAAGAGATAAAGAAAAACATCTCAACTGCTGTTAACAGATGAAAATAGAATACATTTTTGGTTCCACAACCCAAGACATTATCCACCCCTAATTCTATTATCATCTGCATCATACCTAAATCAATAAACTCCGCTATACAGAATGAACCCTTACACTCAGTTCTCACTTAGGATTAGGTTTTCCTGTGGTACACAACTGGTTTTTCCATCTTTCTGCATTACCCACCAAGTGCAACCAGGTCCTTGAGCAAAAACAATCCCACGGGTGGGTTCACCTTTGCCCAAGGTGGGGTTTACCCAAACAGTCTTTCCTAAGATACCTCTCATGTGTACAACAGGGACTTTATCTCCATCCACTGTGTGCAAAGGGGTAGACTGGGCAGGACCAGCTCGATTGATGGAGCCTTGGGTGTTGACCATCCAGGTGGCCTTTGCTAAGTTCACTTCCCAATTTTTGAAGGTCCCCCCGCCAATTGCCTTCAGGGTGGTCTTAAAGAGTCCATTGCACCGTTCAACTTTCCCAGCAGCTGGTGCATGATAAGGGATGTGATATATCCATTCAATGCAGTGTTCTTTAGCTCAGGTGTTTATGAGGCTGTTCCTGAAATGGGTCCCGTTGTCCGACTCGATTCTCTCAGGGGTGCCATGTCTCCACAGGACTTGTTTTTCCAGGCCCAGGATGGTGTTCCGGGCAGTGGCATGAGGCACAGGGTAGGTCTCCAGCCACCCAGTGGTGGCTTCCACCATGGTCAGCACGTAGCGCTTGCCTTGGCGGGTCTGGGACAGGGTGATGTAGTCAATCTGCCAGGCCTCCCCATACTTGTACTTGGACCACAGTCCACCGTACCAGAGGGGCTTCACCCGCTTGGCCTGCTTGATGGCAGCACACGTCTCACAGTCATGGATAACCTGAGAAATACTATCCATGGTTAGATCCACCCCTCAGTCTCATGCCCACTTACAGGTGGCATCTCTGCCCTGATGACCTGAAGCATCATGGGCCCACCAAGCTAGGAACAATTCTCCCTTGTGTTGCCAATCCAAGTCTATCTTGGACACCTCTATCCTCACAGCTTGATCTACTTGCTCGTTGTTCCGGTGCTCCTCATTAGCCCGACTCTTGGGGACATGGGCATCCACATGATGAACTTTCACAGGTAGTTTCCCTACCCTGGTGGCGATGTCCTTCCACTCATCAGCAGCCCAGATTGGTTTTCCCCTACACTGCCAGTTGGCCTTTTTACACCTTTCCAGCCAGCCCCACAGAGCATTAGCTACCATCCACGAATCAGTGTAGAGGTAGAGCTTTGGCCACTTCTCTCTTTCAGCAATGTCCAGGGCCAATTGAACAGCTTTGAGTTCGGCAAGCTGGCTTGACCCACCTTCTTCTTCAGTGGCTTGTGCAACCTGTCTTGTAGGGCTCCATACGGCTGCTTTCCACTGCCGGTTCATCCCTATGATGCGACAGGAACCATCAGTGAAAAGAGCGTAGCGTGTTTCTTCTGCTGGAAGTTGGTTATACGGTGGAGCTTCTTCAGCTCGGGTTACTTGCTCTTGTTCTTCTTTGTCAGTGAGACTGAAGTTCTCAGCTTCCAGCCAGTTGGTGATTACTTCCAAAATCCCAGGGCAATTCGGGTTTCCAATACGGGCACGCTGAGTGATGAGGGCGATCCATTTGCTCCTTGTGGCATCGGTGGAGTGGTGGGTGGAGGGAACATTTCCTTCCAACAACACCGGTAGTCGGGGTGCCAGGAGGAGTTGTGCTTCAGTACCAATCACCTCTGAGGCGGCTTGAACTCCCTTGTAGGTGGCCACGGTCTCCCTCTCTGTGGGAGTGTAATTGGCTTCAGACCCTCTGTAGCTTTGGCTCCAGAATTCCAGTGGCCGGCCTCGAGTCTCACCCGGCACCTTCTGCCAAAGGCTCCAGGACAGACCATGGCTCCAGGCTGCAGAGTAGAGCACGTTCTTCTCCTCTGGTCCCGTCCTGACTGGGCCAAGGGCTACTGCATGAGCGATCTCCTGCTTGATCTGGGCAAAGGAGTGTTGCTGTTCTGGGCCCCAGTGGAAATCGTTCTTTTTGTGGGTAACAGGTAGAGAGGGCTCACAATCTGGCTGTACTCAGGGATGTGCATCCTTCAAAAGCCCATGGCCCCTAAGAAAGCTGGTGTTTCCTTCTTGTTGGTCGGTGGGGACATGGCGGTGATCTTATTGATGACTTCAGTGGGAATCTGACGCCGTCCATCTTGCCACTTCACTCCCAGGAACTGGATCTCTTGGGCAGGTCCCTTGACTTTGCTCTTCTTGATGGCAAAACTGGCTTCCAGGAGAATCTGGATGATCTTCTCTCCTTTCTCAAAGACTTCCATTGCCGTGTTCCCCCGCACAATGATGTCATCGATGTACTGTAGATGATCCGGAGCCTCACCCTTTTCCAGTGCATCCTGGATCAGTCCATGGCAGATGGTGGGGCTGTGCTTCCACCCCTGGGGCAGTCGGTTCCAGGTATACTGCACCCCCCTCCAGGTGAAAGCAAACTGGGGCCTGCACTCTGCTGCCAAAGGAATGGAGAAGAAGGCATTGGCAATGTCGATGGTCGCGTACCACTTTGCTGCCTTGGACTCCAGCTCATACTGCAACTCCAACATGTCTGGCACGGCAGCGCTCAGTGGTGGTATGACTTCATTCAGGCCACAGTAATCCACTGTCAGTCTCCATTCCCCACTGGGCTTACACACTGGCCATATGGGGCTGTGGAAAGGTGAGTGAGCCTTGCTGACCACCCCTTGGCTCTCCAGTTTATGAATCATCTCATGGATCGGGGTCACAGTGTCTCTGTCGGTGCGGTATTGCCGACGGTGCACTGTTGCTGTGGCAATTGGTACCTGTTGTTCTTCAACTCTTAGCAGTCCCACAGCAGAGGGGTCGTCTGAGAGACCAGGCAAGGTATTCAGTTGTCTGATGTCTTCTGTCTCTATAGCAGCTACTCCAAAAGCCCAACGATACCCTTTTGGGTCTCTGAAATATCCATTTCTGAGATAGTCTATGCCGAGGATGCACGGGGCCTCTGGGCCAGTCACAATGGGGTGTTTCTGCCACCCATTCCCAGTTAAACTCACTTCGGCCTCCAATACAGTCAGCTGCTGGGACCCTCCTGTCACCCCAGAAATAGAAATGGGTTCTGTTCCTACATACCCCGATGGCATCAGGGTACATTGGGCACCAGTGTCAACCAAGGCTGTTTATTTTTGTGGATCAGATGTGCCAGGCCATATGATCCACACAGTCCAATAGATCGGATTGTCCCTTTCCTCTGCCTGGCTAGAGGCAGGGCCCCTCTAGCACTGGTTATTCCCTCCCTGAGCATACATACTAGAGGTTCCTTCAAGGGGATTCAACACAGCATTGCCAGCTTGGTTACAGGAGGCTGAGGCTACTTTCATTTGTGTGGAACCCCCTTGGTGAGTGTTCCTCTCCTTGAGCTCACACACCGGTGCTGCCAGGACAGAAGTGGGTTTCCCATCCCACACTCCCATGTCTTCCCCATGGTCACGCAGATAAAACCACAGGTCAGCTCTTGGGCTGTACCCTCTCTCTGGAGCTGGGGGTCACTGGGCTCTAACTCTGGGGCCTGTGACTCGCACCGGTGCTACACTGGAACTGTTTGTCCTTTTCTCCTCCCTCACCTCCCTCATTTCCTCTTTGAGTTCTTTAACCACAGCAGAGATATGAGCCTGCATCGGGCCATTGATCATACTTTCATAATTCCTAAGCTTATTTGCAACAGACCCCACTGTTTCTCAGTTGTCCTCAGCATTAATTGTTGCAATGAAGGTGCAAACACTGAGATGGCCCCAGATTTGCCAGATTCCACAACATCTGCCCTGTGCATTTAACCTTGTCAGGGTCATTATCATGCTGTCCGCTCCTCCCAAAAAGTACCTCCAGCACTGCCACTTCCCTCAGCTGTTGGATTCCTTCCTCCAGAGTTTTCCAGTGCATCCTATGGTGGCGCTCCTGCACTCTTTCTCTGTGGACAAATCTCTCTCTCACACTCATTAAAAGCCGCTCCCAAAGGGAAAGGGGTCCTGGCTCCCTTACAAATACCTGATTTATACCTGAGTCCTGGGTCAAGGGTCCCAAATTCCTTGCCTCACCACTATCGAGTTGCACACCAGTACCCATAAGGTCCCAGACCCGGAGTAGCCAGGCTGTGTAAGCCTCATGTCCCTGCCGTACAATATCTTTTGGAGATTACGGAGACTTTCATACGACAGGGACTCGGTGATGATCTGAACGTGTGATTCTCCTGCAGGTTGTGAGGGCCCCCCTTTCTTATTCTTATTGTCTGGGTTTGCTGTTTTCGCCTTAGATTTCTTTGTTTCCACAGGGGCAACTGCTGCTGGCTGTGACTGCCCCTGTGGTTCAGCTGGGACCTGGGCAGTTGTAATGTCTGTGGGTTCCATATTGGACTCTCTTTTGTCAGGGCAGGGGGAGGGTTTCCCACCAGCTGGGGAAATGTACTCCCTCAGCATCTGGCCCATCTCATGGATTCATGGATTTCCTTCATCAGAGCCCCCACCCAAACCGGATGGTTCATCTCTGAGGCAGGCTGTGGGGCAGGGGCGGGCTCTTGGGCAGCATCCTTATTCTCTGGGGTACTTATCAAGGTGCTTACCCAGGCTAATCTCCCCTTATCTCTGAATGCCAAACAGAACAGGCATACCAGCAACACCAGCCACTGTATGATATCATTAGCATTCCGAGGGGATTTGAACCCTTCAAAAACTGGTGGGGTGGACCCAAAGAGCTGGGTGATGGGTTGGGAGAAAATTTCCCCAGGTGCCATTTCCTCACAATAGGTACCATTGTTAAAGTAACCCCAGAAACACAGAGTTAGTGTATGGTAGCTATGAATCCATGTGCTTGCTTTCCAGAGGAAGTTAAAAATCCATGAATTTCTCACCTTATTAACCCACAAAATAAACCCGATGCCAGCCACAGTAGCCTTAGTTATAGGGCCCATATTTAGATAAGAGCCAGCAAATGGCACAAATACAGCCACCACCACGTGCCACCCAAACCAGGGAAAGCTAGACCACATTATTCTGGCCAGTGGGCTTTTATCTAATATGCAAGAACTGTTATTCCTCTCTCTCAATGCCCTCGTGCCCCACACTTGAGCGCCAAAATCTGTCTTGGTTTGGAAAGACAGGTTTCTGCCAGGGAAACTGGGGTTCCTCTAGAATGGAGAATGCAAACCCCTCACCCCCCGCCAAATTATAATTTTGCAATCAAGGGTTCTCAGGCAAAGATTTTAGGGATAGGAATAACAGTTCTTTACTAGCAATATTAACAATACAAATGCAATAGGAAACAAAACCACCCAACCAAACAAGCAAATAAACAAATAAACAACAATTTTGGAAAACCCTGACAGATTCAGAGCCACAACCTGACACCCTGTGATTCAGGGTGTTGAAAGCTGTCCAAAATGAGTCCTTCTGAAGTGGCAGACGTGATTCTCTAGGAGCAGAGATGATCCTGTAGAAAAGCGGGTCCAGGGGTGGTGAGGAGGGGGATCTGGTGATGATGAGGAGGGGGTCCAGGGATGGTGAGATGGAGTCTGGTGTTGTGAGATGAGGTCCGGTCTTCCTCCCAGGAAATCGGGTGAAAAACTAGCAGCTCTCGTGTCTGTGAGTCTCCGTTTATCCAGACAGCAAAACTGCCCCCCACCCCCCCACTGCCAGGGGATGAGATGTATCTCACATCAGGGTGATGGAAATGCAGATGCACCGCTCTGGGGGGAAGGTGCAGGTTGGGAAGGTGCTAATGGCCCATTACCATGGGGCGTCAGGCCTCTCCCCAAGTGCCTTCAAACAAATGAAAATAGAATACACAAAACCTGGCTCCACAACCCAGGACACTGATCCAACCATTTCAAACCTCTAAGCATGGCATAGACTTCACAGCATTGTGCTGAAGTTTCCCTCTTTCTGTGACTGTCATTTTATTTCTGCCCACAACTGCATAACCAGAGGCTCGCTTTCCCTCAATTACCCTGGAGGAACCATCCACAAAAAGAACTTCTCCTTCATACAGAGGAAACTCTAACAAATCCTCTCTGACTTTTGTTTGTAAGTGTACAAGTTCAAGGCAGCAGTGTTCTAATTCATTATCTTGATCTGGCTTTCCATATAAAAATTGTGCTGGATTTTGGACTTTTGTAGTGGTAACTCCAAGTTCTCACTATTGTTTAGAATAAGCTCATATTTCAAGATCCTACAATCTGAAATCCACTGACTTACTCCTTTGCTTAACATTGCTCTTAAATCATGTGGAGTGTATACTTTTATTTTACTTCCAAAAGTTAATTTGTAGCTTTCTTCTACTAGTGCTACTGTTGCTGCCACTGCCTGTAAACATGTAGGCCACCCTTTCCCACTGGATCTAACAATTTAGAGATAGATGCAGTGGGTTTCTTTACACTACACCACTCTTGTACCAACACACCATAAGCTATGCCTTCCTCAAGGTTCACAAACAATTCAAATAACTGTTTTAAATCAAGTAAACTTAATACTGGAGCTGTCATAAGACTCTTTTTTAGAATCTCGAAATTCTCTTCATCTTCCTTTGTCCAATTTATAGGTTCATCTTGCACTAATTTTTCATACAGGAATTTAACTAATTTCGTATGTCCATCTATCCACATTTTGCAGTAGCCAATTAATCCTAATAATTTTCTTACATCCCTGTTTGTTTTTGGTGCTGTTAATGCCAATATTCCCTGTATGCAATTTGAATCTAATCTCTTGTAGCCTTTTCCAATTAAGTGTCCCAAGTATTTTACTTCAGATTCTACAAATTGTAATTTATTCTCAGATACTTTTAACCCTTTTTCTCCTAGGAAATTTAGCAATTTTACGGTTGTCTCTCGGACTTCTTCTTTCTGCTCGCCCGATATTAACAAATCATCAACATACTGCAGGACTTGTACTTCTCCTATAGGGGTAAATTGCTTTATCATTTCTTCTAATGCTTGGCCAAATAAACTGGGCGACTCTGTAAATCCCTGAGGCAATCTTGTCCACCTTAGCTGTTGCTTTCTTTCTGTTTGTCCATCTTGCCACTCAAAGGCAAACCAGTCTCTACTCTTTTCTTCTAAGGGGCAAGCCCAAAAGGCGTCCCTCAAATCTATTACACTGAGCCAGGCATGTTTCACAGATTCCTTACTTAACAGAGTGTAGGGGTTCACTGCCACAGGATATCGGGTGATTGTTTGTTTATTCACTTCTCTCAGGTCTTGAACGAGTCTGTCTGTTCCATCTGGTATCCTAACTGGCAGCACAGGGGTATTATGTGGTGACATGCATGGTTCTAGGATCCTCCCTTCTATTAAATCTCTGATTACTGGTGTTAGGCCCATTTTTCCTTCTGCTGATATTGGTACTGTTTTACTCTAATTGGTGGTATCCCTGGTTTCATTCTAATTTCTATAGGTGGAATATCCAACAGCCCATGCTTACCCTTCTCTGCCCGCACTCTGCGATGGATTTCTGCCTCATCTTCTTGTTTCAATACCATCATTGGAACTACCATGCGCCCTTCTTCTGGGACTATACCAATCCTTAGTTGTATTTGCAAATCTCTCCCCAGGAGATTATTAGTTAAATTTGGCATATACAATAAATCAGCGCATCCTTCCCTAAAACTTCCTTTTACTTGCACTTGCTCAATCACTGATACACTGAAAGGATTACTCTCTGCTCCTGTTACTTTACATGTCCTGTCACTTAACTTACACCCACTAGATAATTTCGAGATACTGGACCTGTCAGCTCCAGTGTCAACTAAAAACTCAAATTCGTCGCTCTGGGGGCCAACTTCTAAGTTTACCAAGGGCTCATTATGTTGTTTTATTGCTTCCCCCAGAGCATAGAGCCCCTGACACCCCTAATCTTCTCCTTTGTCTCCTCGGAGGATCCTCCCAAGGGTGTCTTGTTCTTTAGCAATTGCATCATCTATTTGCTTCTTTCTACAAAATTGTGGAGTGTGCCCTTTCTCTCGATAGTAATAACACACTAAATCAGCCCTCGGTGTCTTCCTTCCTTTATCTGGTTCTGTTTGCTCTTCAACACTTTCTTTTGTCTATTCTCTTTTGGTTCACCTCCTACAGCTCTCACACTTTCTCTTGCTATTTCTACCATGATCTTTGCTTTTGTCCTTATCTTCTCTTCTTCCCTCCTTAGATATAATTTTTGCGCTTCTCTCAACAACTCATTAAGAGTTTTCTCATTCCATTCCTCTATTTTCTCTCGTTTCCTCCTTATATCAGTCCAAGCTTTTGTTACAAATTGTACTTTAATTAATGTTTGGCCTTCTGGACTATCAGGACCTACATTTGAATAAAGTCGAAAGTTTCATTTTAATGATTCTAGCCAGGCACTTGGCGTCTCGTCTTCTTCTTGCTGGCTATCAAAAGCTAGTTTTGCATTTGTAGTCCTACAAACAGCTTCCCTAATTCCTCTTATTATTAATGTTCTGTACTCCCTCGTATTCCTTCTACCCATCTCATCATTTGGATCCCAGCCTGGTGAATAATGTGGCATCTTTTCCTCCCCTCTCGGGTCTGTCTTGTTCTCGCTCCCAAATTTTCATCCCTGCTGCTCTAATTAATTGTACTTCCTCTGTGGAAAACAGGATACTCATGATGGAGTTCAGTTCATCCATGTATACACACTGGGACCCAAGAACTGGTCAAAATGTTCTGATGTTCCAGTCGGATCCTCTAGCAATGCTTTTATCTCTTTCTTAAAATCTCCAACCTCTGAAGCGGTTAACGGTGCATCTACAAATCCTGTTCCTCCTATTCCTCCTCCCATAGGTGCTTCCCTCAAGGGAAATAACTTCCCTACTACTTCTGTTGGTTCTCTCTTTGCTTTTGATGGTGTATTATAGTGATGACCTTCTATTCCTGGTTCTAAAATGTCTCCTGACACTTCCCCTACTTCTTTCCTTACTGCTTGTACAGGTTGGTTTGGGGAGAGAGCTATGGGAGTATTTTGAAAAGTCGGTGCTAAAACCAGCTTTGGAGCCTCTGGGGAGTTAGATTGGGGTCTGTGGTATTAGGTACAATAGTGTGGGGAGACTGTGATGTCACTGGTGTTGGACACAGTGTGGGTTGTTCCCAATAAAGTAAAGATTGAACTTGAGGCCTGGTTGGAGGTGGTAAAGATGGGGGTTGAGTTGTGCACACAGTGGTTGATGATGGTGGAGCTAAGGACTGTACTGGAGATTGAACTAAAGGAGGGGGAGATGGGATTTGAATGGTAGATAAGGGAGCTGGAATAGGTTGGGTTAAGGTATTCTGGGGAATGGGTTGGTTCACAGTAGATGGTGAAGGTTGTGTTGGAAATGTGGGTTGTGGTACAGAATGAACCTGGGGAATGGTAGTGGGCAATGGAAATGAGGTAGATTGAGTTTGGGTATTTTGGGTGGCAGGGGATGACGGTTGTGGTAAAGGTTGGGTTAAAGGCAAAGGAGAGTGAGTCCCTATCGCGGATGGTGAGATAGAAAGCTGTTGGGTCTGAAGTGCTGATGTGTTAGAAGGAGATGGAGCTAAAGTTTGGGACAGGTCGAGAGGTGGCAGAGACTGGGTTAGGGATGAGGACAGATTAAGAGGTGACAGAGACTGGGTTAGGGATGAGGACAGATCAAGAGGTGACAGAGACTGGGTTAGGGATGAGGACAGATCAAGAGGTGGCAGAGACTGGGTTAGGGATGAGGACAGAACAGGAGGTGATGTTGGTGGAACTGGCAGAGATGGTGGTGGTGGCAGGTGAGTTAGAGGTGGCAGATAGGGACTAGGTGGTTGTGCAGCTGGTGGAGTCAAAGGAGGTGGTGGGGGAAGGTGATCTAATGGATCCCATTTGCTCTCCAGTACCTCCTCCTTTTCTTTTTCAGGTTCCTTTGACATGTTATAGACTTTTACTTTCTTATCCCATATATCATTTTCTAACCAACAAGATGCATATTTAACCTCTTCTTCGTTCTGAAACTCTCTTAATCTAAGATAGCTATTCAATGCCACACACAGCCACTTTTCTTTAGTTCCATACTAGGGCCTGTGAACTAGTCGTTCCTCTATACACTCATTTGGCCACTTCTCAACACAATACTTCAGCATTTTGATCTTATCTAAGCTTTTCAAGTTATTGTCTCTATCCCAGTTTTCCAGCATTTCTCCCAATGGACTGTTGGGAGGAATGTCCTTTATTTTTCTTGCCCTTTTTACCTTTTTCATACTATGACTAGTACAGTGTCCCACCCTGTTACTTATAAATTGTAATTATAAAAAAGAATGTAGGCCTATGCAATTAAATTATGGAAAAAAAAAAGATGGCTGTCTTAAAAGAAAATGGAGGCCTATGTAATTAAATAATGAGAAAGAAAAAAATGGCTCCCCTAAAAAAAGAGATGGAATCTTATGTAATTAAATTATGGGAAAGAAAAAGATGGCTCCCCTAAAAAAGATGGAGGCCTTTTATAATTAAATTATAATGATTAAACAACAAAATACATATGATTAAATGATAACAATTAAACAACAGAAGAAATATATGTGTAATTGTAAGGACTGCTAAAATAATAGAATTAAATGAATTGTGGCTCCACCCTTAAGTGCCACCTACTGGCACCGCCCTCTCTAAGACACTCCACTGCCAAAATGGCGACCGTTCACTTTAAACTCAGCCGCCCTCTAGTTCGGACCTCTCCAATAGATCCCCTCAGATCCCTGGATTCCCTTCTCCTGACGAGCGGTCTGGGGACTCTTGGATAGTCCTCACCCCAGCACCTCACTCGTCAGGCTCACCACGATTACAGTATATATTCTGGGCTTCAGCTTAAATTTATGGTGCCTCTACCCAAACAGAACAGCAACTGACAGGCAACACAACTTCTAAACAACTTAAAACCGGCCCTTATTTAACAAACACCAAAAAGACAAGAACTAAAACCAAAGAACTCAAAATGGCGCCTTCACCTCACAAACCGAACAGAAAAACTTCCCTAAGCAGGCAGGTTCTAAAATGCCCACCTCACTCCTAGCGAGTGAGGGGTTCTCTCACTGCCGGCGGCCTCTCTAACCCAGCCGGTCACCGCACTGTGAGGAACCTGTCTCACCCCTCCCAACAAGTAATTCCAGCACTCTGAACTACTCTGTTAGGAGGCTGTAAGACTCCCCCTCCCTAAAAACCCCCCTGATGGGTTTCCAACTCGGGAAGGTCCCAGTTCTCCCCCTTATGTTGGGCACCTTCCTCCCCGCCTGCCAGAAGGGAGGCAATCTCCTCTCCGGTGGTTACTCTGACCTTGTCATCTCTGGAGGGGAGTATTTTTCCCAACCCTAAGGGTTCCCCACTTGAACCACCTCCCTTGTGGCCAAATGCTAGGAACCAATCCCCTCCAGGTATCCCTGGTTCCTTCCCTGGTGGGTCCCACTCGTGCGCCAGTGTCCCACCCTGGGGAGAGCCTACTCCAGGGCACCCCTAGGAGCCTCCTTCACTGGAGGAACAGGAGCCTACACGAGTAAGGGTGGCTAAAGGTATGGTACTTCCCCTTCCCCGTCCTCCACAAGGTGCTTCAGGGCGCACTCACACAGTTTGCATGTCACTCCGACCTCCGCTGCAGTTCCCTACACGCCTGAGGAACTGAGGCCAGTCTTGCAGGTCAGTCACACCTCAGACAGTCTCCACCCGCCCGGAGACTCACACCCTCACTGACACACACACACTCTCACTGGCACTCCTCTTTCACACTCTCACTCAGTTCACACCACCCAGTGCCAACCCCACCCACAGAACCGACCTGTGCTCTGCGGGCCTCGCTCCCTCTAAGAGGGTCTTCCAATCTGAGTTGCCGGGTTCCTTGCTGGGTTCCTGTTAGCCCTTCAGGAAACTCCCAGCTGTCCCGTCCACGGTCCAGAAGAATCTGGTGTTCTCAGGTGGAGAAAAATCCTCCAGGTGCGCCATCCCGAGGTCTGTCTTATTCCGCATGGCTTCAGGGTGTGGGATCCCAGACGAGTCCCCAGAATTGTTACAATGTTGCAAGTTTAATGACGAGGCCATAAATCCAAAGATGTTAAAAAGGAAAGGCCAATTGTTTATTGTTATAAAATCGGCTACAGGAACAGGAGGCTGGGCTAGTCCCAGCCCCTCACAGCAAGTCAGAGAAATGTGCACACGGGCCACCCCTCAGGACAGTCCAGGTCCTGAGAGCGAAGCTCCTCACTGAGGGTGGTCAGTCCCGTTTAAAGCCTCAGTCCCCTCAGGGATTGGTCGGTTTTGGATCCTTTCCCTGATTGGTGCATTCTTCTGGCTCTCATTGGCTCTTAGCGGGGTGCTTTCCACACCAATTGTTCCTGCCCGCCGTGTTTTGATTGGGTGGTCGTGTTCCAATGAGGGCTCTGGGTGGTGGTCTCAGTTTTTGAGTTGTCTGGGGGAAGGGTAGAAGATCCCCCTTTTCTTTGGTGTTGTCCCTTTAACTAGATTCGGGGAGGCAGCCGCACAAAACTCTTACCAACATTTGCAACTAAACACTGCAACAATATCCAACAACTACTGAACAACATTGCAGCAGTATGTATATTTAACAACTTAGAACTAGTTGCAAAATAAACACAGTTACAAACAGAAATTGAAATGCACACAGCTAGTATACAAACACAACTACCAAAAAGTTTCAACTTCATTTTTGTATCTATAACAATGGGGGTGTTGATGTTGGGCTTGCTGGGTTATTCCATCTTCAGAGTGACCAACCACCAGAAGGACCTCTTCCGTCGCACCAACGGCAACTGCAGGATCTGGGGGAAGCGGCCGGAGTACATCGAGTGCTCCTACATCTCCGTGGGTGGGACCAAGTACTACAGCAAGCTGATGACCTCCGGATTTTGGGGCTGGGCACGTAATTCCAACTGCACGGTAGACATGATGGGCTGGCTGGCCTATTGCCTGGCTTGTGGCTTTGAGCACATCCTGCCTGACTTCTACATCATTGACATGACCATTCTGCTCAGCCACCACTGTATCAGGGACGAGCACCGTTGCAGCAGCAAGTATGGGAAGGACTGGAAGTGTTACACTGCTGCCGTGCCCTACCGGCTCCTGCCCGGAGTATTTTAAGGCTGATGCAGGATGCAGGGGAAAGAAAAAAGAAGGAACATGCAGGCATGCCATGTATAAAGGAACTGAAGTGAGGCACTGAATTGCCCCATTTTTTTTGAAGATTCTTTGAATTGGAGTACCCCTCTGAATCTCCCCATTTCCAACTTAACTTGGAGCTTAAGCAAAGATGCACGTCTTAAGACTACTGAGAAATCCCAAAGCTGGGAGGTGGCCTTGCCCTTGAGAGTAGCAGGGTTCTGGAAGCAGCTTGCAGTGCTTCAGAAGAGGAGAAGAGTTCTGTCATCTCTTTTGGAAAGAGGTTTTCTGATGCAGTTGCTTGTGACCGTCAGAACCTACCATTGGGAACAATGCCAAAGAAGGTTTGATTGTTGGTTGCTTGTCAAGACATGAATGGTGGAAATACTGAACTGCAGGATCTGGTCTGAGAGAACTGTTCTAATTGAAAACAAAAGTGAAAACTGTTATAAATGAGTGCAATTTTCAGCACTTGACAATGGAATGTGACCAACTGGGTATTCTTTTGATCCTGAAACCAGACTCTGTGAAGCTACTGAGCTGTGCTGCTTGGGCTAGAGTAGAGTGGATTTTTTCATAGTAGCTGGTGTGGGCATAGTGTGGGATTTGAACTGAGACAGTGTTGGTAACAGAGGGATGTTTTCACTATTGCTGAGCAGTGCTTACACAGCATCAAGGCCTTTTCTTCTGCATCTCACCCCACCCAGCAGGGAGTGGTGGGCATAAGGAGTTGGGAGGGGACACAGGCAGGACAGCTGTCCCCAAGTGACCCAAGGAATATGCCAGGCCATATGGCATCGTGCTCAGCACATAAAGCTGGAGGGAGAAGGAAGTGAGGGATGTCAGGAGTGGTGGTATTTATCATTCCAAGTCATCATTCCGTGTGCTGGAGCCCTGCTTTCCTGGAGGTGGAAGAACATCTGGCTGCAGGTGGCAACAAGGGAGTATAGATCCCTTCTTTTGCTTGGTTTGTGTGCTTGGTTTTCTTTTACCTATTAAAATATGTTAATCTCAACCCATGAGTTTTCTCCCTTTCCTGATTGCCTCCCCCATCCCACGGTGGGGGAGTGAGCAGGTAGCTGTGTGGGGCTGAGTTGCCAGCTGGGGTTAAACCATGACAGTCCTTTGTGGTTCCTAAGATGGAGCTGGAAGAGTTTGAGATAACAGCAGCTTTGGCTGGAATGTGCTGGTTGGTGCTGTTGAATCATCAGGCTCCTGTGCTTGCCATGGGGCTCGTTAGGGGTTCCATTTTGATTTTGCTGCTGGCTGTAGTGCTCCTCCTCTCCCTGTGTTGTGCCTGGGGACACTTGGATGACAGCCCTGGTGACACAGCCGGGCTGGCAGGTGGCCAGGGCATGGCTGCTGCTTCTGTGCTGCAGGATCTCCAGTGTGAGCTGGAGTCAAGGGAGCTCATCCCTGTTGGATGAGCCTATGTGGGAACAGGACACCCCCAGGCATCAGTGGCTGGGAAGAAGCCCATGGAAGCAGAGTAGGAACCTCTCAGAGCATCTGTGGCCATGGTTATGTCCATGCCCAGGAAGGGAATGTGGCCCAAGGTTCAACCTGAAGCCTCTGTGGCTGTGGAGAAGGCCATGCTCAGCAGGCACCCCTTGAAACATCAGTGCCTGTGCCTGGGGTTGTGCTGGAGCACCTCACAGCCATGGCCATGGAGAAACCCCTGGCAGAGTAGTTCCAGCCTTGGAGGGACTACAGCTGTGGGTAAAGACACATCCACTTCTTTAGTGTGGGTGGAAAATTTCATTCCCTCTAGTTTGTATAAAATCATGTTTGTAAAAATTGAAGGTTCTAAATTCTTAGGTTCAGGCCAAATAAAATGCTGCTCCTTTTCCTTCAGCTCTTTCTTTTCTTGTTACATGGTTATCTTTCAGAGTGACTAAAAATACAAAAAGAGCTCTTCAAAAGGTTTCATTTCAAGAGCTCCTTGGAATTGTGTTTTCCAAGGTGAACCAAATAAAAAGGAAGAGGGATCATAAGATGAACTCTACAGTCTGTAACAAGCTTGGTATTATTTTTAAGCTAAACTGCTTTTAAAAAATTATTACATCTAAATATACTGTCAGTATTTAGAGCAAGAAGAAAAGTGTAACTTGATGTTTTGGAGAAGCACCTGAACATCCTGATCTTCATGGCAGATTTGGATGAGTTGTGGTGGTGAGTGTGTGTTTCGGTTGTGTTGCAGTCCTCCTGGAGAGGATGGTCTGGGCAGGAGAAAAAGGCTCTCTGCAAACCTAGAAAACAAATGTATCTTCTAGCTGGTCTTTCTTTCAGAGCTGGATCTACATACATCTTTTTCTTAGGTAGCCTTGGAAATATCATTACCCCTTTGCTGGTGCTGCTCACTCTGTGAGCAGTGCTCCAAGCCATGCCCCACCAATGTCACCCTTGAAAACTGGAATCCGAAGGACCAGCAGCTTGCCCATCTTCATGCCTGGATCACTTGGTTGCATGCAGGGCAGTGCTGTTAAATTTGTGTCTTCCAGAATACCAAAAAAAACCCCAAAACTTAGGATTCTTAGGTATGTGTATTGGATTAACTATTGTCCTCATATTTCTTATTTACTGATATTCTGTCATCAATATTGCCTATCGAGTTTGAAGATCACCTATCCAATTTTTGCAGTATGCTGGGAAATGCAAATATAGAAGTTTCAATATTTTCAAAATGGTACGTCTTTAATTTGGGTTCAAAAAAAAAGAATGGAGAAACACAGGAAAATCTTCCAGTAACTCTTGGAGCAGTAACGACGTAGCTTGGTTGGATTCTTGTAGGAAGAAAAGTTACAAATGCTCACTTGAAGAGAGCAGAAGAGGCTGAGCAACATCCAGCTTGCTTGAGATCAACCTAAGGAAAAAAAAATATCCCAGTGCTGTACTATGTAATGTTTATGGATTGTCAGCATTCAGTTTAGGGAGGGAATGGAGTGGAGAGAGAGGAACTTGCAACACCTCTGGGGAGGGAGGATGCCTTCACGCACGGAAAACCTCAGCTTTGGTTTGTAGTTGTTTCCTCTGTGGAGTCCTGCGTGGGACATAGTCAGCGGGTGCTGCAGAGGCTGCGGCAAGGCCTCAAAAACGCCTGCCCCGCACCCAAGGGTGCAGCGAGATCTCCTCCAGCTCTGGCCTGTCCACGGGGTGCTTGGACAAACACCAGCAGATGAGATGCTGGCACTCTGCACGGGGAGAGAAGGCAGAAAGCGCCCGTCAGTGGCAGAAGGCTCCTGCCCGGCGGCTCCCGGCAGGGCCTGCAGGGCCCGGGCCGCGCCGCGTGTGCTGAGAGCGGTGCCGGCCTGGCCACCGCCTGCGGCCCGTGCGGGAGAGCGGCACGGCGGGACGCGGCCGCCTCCTTGGGCCACGCCTGCCACGCTGAGCCCGTCGGCACGGGCCGCCTCCCGCGGCCGGCCCTTGAGGGCGGGTCCCGCGGAGCCGCGGGAGGGCCGCGCCGGGCTGCGCGCTGCCGTCCCCCAAAGCCTGCCTTCTTGAGGCCGCATACCGACCTGGAGAGAGCTGCTGCCTGAAGAAGAGCTGCCCCCACACGATGTCGCGGTCCTCCTTGAAGGGGAGGCTCCCGCACACCATGACGTACAGCAGCACGCCCAGGGACCAGATGGTGGCCGAAGGGCCGTGGTAGTAGCCGCGGCAGATCCACTCGGGTGGGCTGTACGCGTGTGTTCCTAGGGGACACAGGCAGCGCTGTCCAGCCGCAGGCTGCTGCCTTCCAGAGCCCAGCACCGGCCTCCCGGCAGAGGCAGGGGCTGCGCCGGTGGCCACAAGTTCCCCCCGAAGCCACCCGGTGTCCCCCAGCCGAGCGAGCAAAAGCAAGAAGCCCTTCTGCAAGGCAGAGAAGGCCGGCAGAGCAGCCCCAGCCCTGGCGGGCCTGCCAAGCCCAGGGGCCGGGACCCGATTTTGCAGCCACCTTCCGTGGGCAGGGCCCGCCGCCGGCTCCCGGGGCACAGCATCCGCCCAGGGCCGCGGGGCAGCCGGCGGCCGGCTGAAGGCCGCAGCCGGCGGGGCCCAGGAGGGAATGGGGCCGTGCGGTGCCCGGCACGGGGAGCAGGGCCCGGGCTGTGGGCTCACCGGCAAATTGTCTGAAGACCCGCTCCTGGAGGAAGGTGCCACAACCGAAGTCGATGAGCTTCAGGTCGCCGCTCTCCGGGTCCACGAGGAGGTTCTCCGGCTTGATGTCGCGGTGCAGGACGCCGCAGGCGGTGCAGTGCCGCACGGCCTCCAGCACCTGGCAGAAAAGCCAGCGCGCCATCTCCTCGCACAGGAACTCCTGCTCCAGCAGGAGCTGCAGGAGATCCTGCCATCCCTCGGGACGCTCCAGCACCAGCACGTAGCTGTCCCGCAGCTCGAACCAGTCCAGGAGCTGGATGATGTTGTAGCAGCCTGAGCCCACCTTCTCCATCAGCACGATCTCCATTGGAACACGGGTGCCGTCGGGCTGTCACGAGGAGACAATGCCTGCGGCAGGCCTGATGCTGCCCTGTGGCCACGCTGCCCCCTGCCCGGGATGCCCCGGTGCCCTCTTGGGCGGCCTGGCCGGGCATGGGGATTCCCCCCGCCCAGGGGATGCTTGGCCGCCACGCCCCCCCGCTCTGTCCCGCCGGCCCCGCTCGCTCACCAGCTCGTCCCACTGCAGGACGCTCTCGCGGGCCACGCGTTTGATGGCCACCTGCAAGCCGTGGAGAGAGGGCGGCTGAGCTCAAGCCCTGCCCCTCCCCGCCCCTTGCCCCTCCTGGCACGCCCGGCCCTCCCGGCCGCTTACCGGCCTCCCGTCCGAGAGGCGGCTGCCTGCGAAGACGGTGCCGAAGCCGCCGCTCCCCAGCTGCGGGCCCAGCTGGTACAGCTCCCGCAGCTGCTTCTTTTGCCCTGCGGCCAAGACCGAGGCATCAGCCTTGCGCCCGCCAACAACGCCCCCCGCCCCCCACCAAGTCAGTGCCCGCCAGTGAAGCGGGCCGGGCCGGCGCGGGCCACGTTGCTCTGACCTGCTTCCTGCTGCGCGCTGGGCAGCGGCCACGGCCTTGCAGCCGCGGGGCTGGCCAGCAGCAGAGCCGGGGCAGAGGTGGCTGCAGGAGCCGCAGTGCAGCGGGGCAGGGCGGCACCGTCGCCGTCCCCGGCGTCGTGGGCTGCACTCAGCTGTCCAGGACGGCCGGGGCTACAGCCCGAGGGGGTTTGGCACCGCGGGGGGTTCCCAGGAGCAGCTGCAAAGCAGAGAGGGGTTTTTGAAGCCGTGGCCTCACAGGCATGGGAAAGAGCCAGGGACTAGGCCACTCTCAGGGGCCCTGGCCTGGCCTGCGGGCGCCCCTGAGGAGCCCCAGCGGAGCCTGCGACAGCTCCTGAGGAGATCTCACCTGCTCTTAGGAAGGCCTTTGAGGTAGTCGAGGGCTGTGGTGGGGCAGCTTCCTGGAGATGGAGGAACCTGCTGGCTGTGTCGAGGCTGGTCTCCACCACCAGGCTGGCGCTGCTGCCAGCTGGCACAGCCAGCACAGCGTCCTGGCAGCTGTGGGATGACACCCTCTGGCTCCAGGACGCTTGCTGCTCCACCAGCTGCTCCCGAGAAGGCTCCCCCAAATCGGGCCGGGCTCCCGTCTGGACTGGCGGGCTTTCCCTGGCCACGTCAGCCCTGGCCAGGGTTGCGCCCGTGAGGTCCAGGGAGCCGGGAGACCTGTCCACGGGCTCTGCAGCTTCTGCAGGCTTCGGACAGGTCTCACTGAGCCTCTGCTGTGAGCGATGGAGGCTGTCAGAGGTAGCAGAGGCTCCTGCTGGGATGGAGGGTCTCTGACAGCCTGAACTGCCTGCGTGGATGGCGGGTGTGCGCTGCTGTGCCATCCCCGCAAGGCTT
Source organism: Phylloscopus trochilus trochilus (assembly GCA_016584745.2). Classification (NCBI taxonomy): domain Eukaryota; kingdom Metazoa; phylum Chordata; class Aves; order Passeriformes; family Phylloscopidae; genus Phylloscopus; species Phylloscopus trochilus. The sequence continues at coordinate 7,048,779 of WQNJ02000001.1, forward strand.
GAGGCTCTCCCAGGGATGGAGAATCTTGCTGGGAGCAGCCTCTTGGAGGGATGGAGGCTCGTGGGGGATCTGGAGGAGCCACAGCAGCAGGCCAGGTGGCCTCGCTTCACCAGCTCCTCCAGTTCTTCCCACAAGGCCTGCCACATCCCAGAGTAGAGCGGCACACACGTCCCGTTGCCAGCCCAGAGCAGCAGCATCAGCTCCTGCAGCTCCTGAGCCGCTGCCACGCAGGGGCGGCAGCTGCAGGGGCTGTCCAGGGGGCTGGCGGGAGCGCGTGGCCGCTTGCCAGGGGTGGCCCGAGGCCTGGAGCGCCTGGGAGCCGCGGGGGCTCCCCGGCTCCTCCGCCAGCCTCTGGGCCGCACCCCGGGGAGCTTTCTCCTCTCCGCTCCTGCTGTCCGTGCCTGCTGCCTCCGTGGCTGCCAGTGGCCAAGGGCCCAGCAGACAGCCACGGCGGCCAGCAGCAGGACAAGCGCAGCTAGTAGGACGCCGCCGTCACTCATGGCTCCGGCACGTCCCGTCGCCGCTGCACTGGCCGCTGCGGGTGCCGGCCCGGCTGACAGAGGGACGGCGCCGTGATGTCACAGTGCTGTGGCCGGGACAGCCCAGGGATGTCACAGCCCTGCCTGGTGCCAGCGCTCGGCCCCTTTGTGCCGTCACAGCCCCGCCCGCCTCAGGGATCAGCGCAACTGCCTCATCCCTGAAGATGGCCATGGCCGGGAAAAGCCTGCAAGCAAGGAAGAAGCCCAGCTCAGCCTGTGGCAAGGAATCCTTTCCTGGAGCAAGTGGTGTCACTTTGGGAAGAGCGCTGGTGCCAGCAATGTCAAGGGCACAGCTGCCAGCACGCTGCAGCTGACTTGTGCAGTGCCTCTGTTCTGAAGAAATCAGGATTGGCCAAGGAGCCAACACGCTGCTCTCGCTGCTCTGGTTTTGACTGGGATAGGCTTCCTTTCTTCCTTAACAGCTGGCACACATTGGGTTTAGATGGGAATGCCGTCAATCCAACAGGGGTGGGTTGGTGTGTGCTGAGCAGGGCTTGCCCTCTTCAAAAACTTGGCCGTGTCCCTTGGAACAATGCAAAGTTTTCTGCAGGGAAGGGAGGGATGAGTGTTGAAGGCAGAGGCAAAGAATGCATTCAACACCTGTAGCGTCTCTCTGTCCCTGCTTGGGAGGTGACCGTCCACATCCCGGAGGGGGACAATGTTATTTTTGCAATGTTTTTTTCCTTCCATGTATTTCAAACCACTGCTTTTGTTGTGCCCCACATTTCTGGCCACCTTCATCTCCAGCCGAGCTTTCAGCGCACCAAATGTCTCCCTTGAGTGGCAAGAAGTACCTGTGTGTTCTTCTGGCCTGGATTCCACCGGGCACACAGCTTCCTTTTGCATCCTTTTTTTCCCAGAGAGGAGGCCTGTTCCAGTGCTGCCGTGGCTCCCACAGGAGTTCAAGGCCATTTGGGACCATTTGCGCTCCCAGCCGAGCCCCAACGTCCCCTCGCAAGGAGCACCAGGGTGAGGGAGGAGCTGCCAGTTTTATGGCAGGCGGTGAGGGGTGGGTGGTCACCCCCCGAAGAAATGGGCAATACCCGGGAAAACAACCACACGTGCGGTGTCAAACACCCACCAGCTTCCCGGGTGAGGTTGGAGCCTGGCAGCCTCCAGAGCGACGCCATCTCCTCGTGCCTGAGGAGAAAGCACGGAGTGAGCGGAGACCTCCAGCTCTCCACGGCTCTGGGCCAGGGGGATCATCTGGGGACACACAGGGAGGTCCTGTTCCTGGAGGAACCGTGTCGTGGTCCCTGGAGAATTGGCTCACAGGTCAGAAGAGAGAGAATTCTCTCTCCCAGCTCAACCTCCAGGCCAGGGCTGACCCACAGAGCTCTCACCATCCCCTCCCTCACAGCGGGCTCCCGGCTGGAAGGATCACGGCTTCGGTTAGGTCTTCAGGCGGAGGCTTGGAGAACCACTCAGGACACAAGAGGGTCAGCCGCCCTCCAAAAATGGAAGGAACACAAAAGAGCAGGCTTCTTTAGGAATAAACTCGATATTTTTTCCCCAAGGCTGTTCCGGCAGGTCAGGGCAGCAGACGCAAGGTTTAGCAGCTTTAGCAGACGACGCCTGCCCACAGGGCCAGGGCAGGCAACCGGGCGCTTTCCCGTGACTAGGCGGGTTACTGCGCTTTCCATCTCCACCGGTGGTTTTGAAGCTATTTTGGGGGGATACAGGGAGCCCAGCACCACGGGAGTGACTCCAGCATCCCAACATTTCCCGTGGGCTCTGCGCCCGTGACTTACGAGGCGCCGGGCACCCCTGGTCAAGGGCCCAGCCGGGCCTCCCGTTGCGGGGGAAAAAAGAGGAAGGGTTTTGTCGGAGCTCAGCCTGAAATGAGGTTTGGCCGCATCTGACTGTTCTCTCAGCTTTGGGGAGGAGCAGCGTCTCCGTTCCTGCCACCCGCTGGCCCTTGGAATGCACACACAGCCCTCGATTCAGTTCCGGGGACACCGAGAGGCCGCTGCCACTGCTTCAGTTTGACAGGGCAGCTGTGGTTTCATTGTTGCATTTCTTGGCTTGCTTGGGAAAGCCCCTCCTAAGCTGTCCTGCCCTACTGCCGCCTGTGCTTGAAGATACAAAAGTAGCATCCTGGAGGAAAGGCTGCTCCAAAGGCCGAAGGGAGCACTCTGATTGCCCCTTTTCCCGAGAGGTTTCTTTAGCTGAACAAGGAGCAGATTTGAGCGCCCGGCATGGGTTGGTGGTTGTTTTATTGCTTTGGTTTGTAGTTGTTTTTTTTTTTTGGGGTCCTGCGTGGGACTTGGTCAGCGGGTGCTGCAGAAGCTGCGGCAAGGCCTCAAAAACGCCTGCCCCGCACCCAAGGGTGCAGCGAGATCTCCTCCAGCTCTGGCCTGTCCACGGGGTGCTTGGACAAACACCAGCAGATGAGATGCTGGCACTCTGCACGGGGAGAGAAGGCAGAAAGCGCCCGTCAGTGGCAGAAGGCTCCTGCCCGGCGGCTCCCGGCAGGGCCTGCAGGGCCCGGGCCGCGCCGCGTGTGCTGAGAGCGGTGCCGGCGTGGCCACCGCCTGCGGCCCGTGCGGGAGAGCGGCACGGCGGGACGCGGCCGCCTCCTTGGGCCACGCCTGCCACGCTGAGCCCGTCGGCACGGGCCGCCTCCCGCGGCCGGCCCTTGAGGGCGGGTCCCGCGGAGCCGCGGGAGGGCCGCGCCGGGCTGCGCGCTGCCGTCCCCCAAAGCCTGCCTTCTTGAGGCCGCATACCGACCTGGAGAGAGCTGCTGCCTGAAGAAGAGCTGCCCCCACACGATGTCGCGGTCCTCCTTGAAGGGGAGGCTCCCGCACACCATGACGTACAGCAGCACGCCCAGGGACCAGATGGTGGCCGAAGGGCCGTGGTAGTAGCCGCGGCAGATCCACTCGGGTGGGCTGTACGCGTGTGTTCCTAGGGGACACAGGCAGCGCTGTCCAGCCGCAGGCTACTGCCTTCCAGAGCCCAGCACCGGCCTCCCAGCAGAGGCAGGGGCTGCGCCGGTGGCCACAAGTTCCCCCCGAAGCCACCCGGTGTCCCCCAGCCGAGCGAGCAAAAGCAAGAAGCCCTTCTGCAAGGCAGAGAAGGCCGGCAGAGCAGCCCCAGCCCTGGCGGGCCTGCCAAGCCCAGGGGCCGGGACCCGATTTTGCAGCCACCTTCCGTGGGCAGGGCCCGCCGCCGGCTCCCGGGGCACAGCATCCGCCCAGGGCCGCGGGGCAGCCGGCGGCCGGCTGAAGGCCGCAGCCGGCGGGGCCCAGGAGGGAATGGGGCCGTGCGGTGCCCGGCACGGGGAGCAGGGCCCGGGCTGTGGGCTCACCGGCAAATTGTCTGAAGACCCGCTCCTGGAGGAAGGTGCCACAACCGAAGTCGATGAGCTTCAGGTCGCCGCTCTCCGGGTCCACGAGGAGGTTCTCCGGCTTGATGTCGCGGTGCAGGACGCCGCAGGCGGTGCAGTGCCGCACGGCCTCCAGCACCTGGCAGAAAAGCCAGCGCGCCATCTCCTCGCACAGGAACTCCTGCTCCAGCAGGAGCTGCAGGAGATCCTGCCATCCCTCGGGACGCTCCAGCACCAGCACGTAGCTGTCCCGCAGCTCGAACCAGTCCAGGAGCTGGATGATGTTGTAGCAGCCTGAGCCCACCTTCTCCATCAGCACGATCTCCATTGGAACACGGGTGCCGTCGGGCTGTCACGAGGAGACAATGCCTGCGGCAGGCCTGATGCTGCCCTGTGGCCACGCTGCCCCCTGCCCGGGATGCCCCGGTGCCCTCTTGGGCGGCCTGGCCGGGCATGGGGATTCCCCCCGCCCAGGGGATGCTTGGCCGCCACGCCCCCCCGCTCTGTCCCGCCGGCCCCGCTCGCTCACCAGCTCGTCCCACTGCAGGACGCTCTCGCGGGCCACGCGTTTGATGGCCACCTGCAAGCCGTGGAGAAAAGGCGGCTGAGCTCAAGCCCTGCCCCTCCCCGCCCCTTGCCCCTCCTGGCACGCCCGGCCCTCCCGGCCGCTTACCGGCCTCCCGTCCGAGAGGCGGCTGCCTGCGAAGACGGTGCCGAAGCCGCCGCTCCCCAGCTGCGGGCCCAGCTGGTACAGCTCCTGCAGCTGCTTCTTTTGCCCTGCGGCCAAGACCGAGGCATCAGCCTTGCGCCCGCCAACAACGCCCCCCGCCCCCCACCAAGTCAGTGCCCGCCAGTGAAGCGGGCCGGGCCGGCGCGGGCCACGTTGCTCTGACCTGCTTCCTGCTGCGCGCTGGGCAGCGGCCACGGCCTTGCAGCCGCGGGGCTGGCCAGCAGCAGAGCCGGGGCAGAGGCGGCTGCAGGAGCCGCAGTGCAGCGGGGCAGGGCGGCACCGTCGCCGTCCCCGGCGTCGTGGGCTGCACTCAGCTGTCCAGGACGGCCGGGGCTACAGCCCGAGGGGGTTTGGCACCGCGGGGGGTTCCCAGGAGCAGCTGCAAAGCAGAGAGGGGTTTTTGAAGCCGTGGCCTCACAGGCATGGGAAAGAGCCAGGGACTAGGCCACTCTCAGGGGCCCTGGCCTGGCCTGCGGGCGCCCCTGAGGAGCCCCAGCGGAGCCTGCGACAGCTCCTGAGGAGATCTCACCTGCTCTTAGGAAGGCCTTTGAGGTAGTCGAGGGCTGTGGTGGGGCAGCTTCCTGGAGATGGAGGAACCTGCTGGCTGTGTCGAGGCTGGTCTCCACCACCAGGCTGGCGCTGCTGCCAGCTGGCACAGCCAGCACAGCGTCCTGGCAGCTGTGGGATGACACCCTCTGGCTCCAGGACGCTTGCTGCTCCACCAGCTGCTCCCGAGAAGGCTCCCCCAAATCGGGCCGGGCTCCCGTCTGGACTGGCGGGCTTTCCCTGGCCACGTCAGCCCTGGCCAGGGTTGCGCCCGTGAGGTCCAGGGAGCCGGGAGACCTGTCCACGGGCTCTGCAGCTTCTGCAGGCTTCGGACAGGTCTCACTGAGCCTCTGCTGTGAGCGATGGAGGCTGTCAGAGGTAGCAGAGGCTCCTGCTGGGATGGAGGGTCTCTGACAGCCTGAACTGCCTGCGTGGATGGTGGGTGTGCGCTGCTGTGCCATCCCCGCAAGGCTTGAGGCTCTCCCAGGGATGGAGAATCTTGCTGGGAGCAGCCTCTTGGAGGGATGGAGGCTCGTGGGGGATCTGGAGGAGCCACAGCAGCAGGCCAGGTGGCCTCGCTTCACCAGCTCCTCCAGTTCTTCCCACAAGGCCTGCCACATCCCAGAGTAGAGCGGCACACACGTCCCGTTGCCAGCCCAGAGCAGCAGCATCAGCTCCTGCAGCTCCTGAGCCGCTGCCACGCAGGGGCGGCAGCTGCAGGGGCTGTCCAGGGGGCTGGCGGGAGCGCGTGGCCGCTTGCCAGGGGTGGCCCGAGGCCTGGAGCGCCTGGGAGCCGCGGGGGCTCCCCGGCTCCTCCGCCAGCCTCTGGGCCGCACCCCGGGGAGCTTTCTCCTCTCCGCTCCTGCTGTCCGTGCCTGCTGCCTCCGTGGTTGCCAGTGGCCAAGGGCCCAGCAGACAGCCACGGCGGCCAGCAGCAGGACAAGCGCAGCTAGTAGGACGCCGCCGTCACTCATGGCTCCGGCACGTCCCGTCGCCGCTGCACTGGCCGCTGCGGGTGCCGGCCCGGCTGACAGAGGGACGGCGCCGTGATGTCACAGTGCTGTGGCCGGGACAGCCCAGGGATGTCACAGCCCTGCCTGGTGCCAGCGCTCGGCCCCTTTGTGCCGTCACAGCCCCGCCCGCCTCAGGGATCAGCGCAACTGCCTCATCCCTGAAGATGGCCATGGCCGGGAAAAGCCTGCAAGCAAGGAAGAAGCCCAGCTCAGCCTGTGGCAAGGAATCCTTTCCTGGAGCAAGTGGTGTCACTTTGGGAAGAGCGCTGGTGCCAGCAATGTCAAGGGCACAGCTGCCAGCACGCTGCAGCTGACTTGTGCAGTGCCTCTGTTCTGAAGAAATCAGGATTGGCCAAGGAGCCAACACGCTGCTCTCGCTGCTCTGGTTTTGACTGGGATAGGCTTCCTTTCTTCCTTAACAGCTGGCACACATTGGGTTTAGATGGGAATGCCGTCAATCCAACAGGGGTGGGTCGGTGTGTGCTGAGCAGGGCTTGCCCTCTTCAAAAACTTGGCCGTGTCCCTTGGAACAATGCAAAGTTTTCTGCAGGGAAGGGAAGGATGAGTGTTGAAGGCAGAGGCAAAGAATGCATTCAACACCTGTAGCGTCTCTCTGTCCCTGCTTGGGAGGTGACCGTCCACATCCCGGAGGGGGACAATGTTATTTTTGCAATGTTTTTTTCCTTCCATGTATTTCAAACCACTGCTTTTGTTGTGCCCCACATTTCTGGCCACCTTCATCTCCAGCCGAGCTTTCAGCGCACCAAATGTCTCCCTTGAGTGGCAAGAAGTACCTGTGTGTTCTTCTGGCCTGGATTCCACCGGGCACACAGCTTCCTTTTGCATCCTTTTTTTCCCAGAGAGGAGGCCTGTTCCAGTGCTGCCGTGGCTCCCACAGGAGTTCAAGGCCATTTGGGACCATTTGCGCTCCCAGCCGAGCCCCAACGTCCCCTCGCAAGGAGCACCAGGGTGAGGGAGGAGCTGCCAGTTTTATGGCAGGCGGTGAGGGGTGGGTGGTCACCCCCCGAAGAAATGGGCAATACCCGGGAAAACAACCACACGTGCGGTGTCAAACACCCACCAGCTTCCCGGGTGAGGTTGGAGCCTGGCAGCCTCCAGAGCGACGCCATCTCCTCGTGCCTGAGGAGAAAGCACGGAGTGAGCGGAGACCTCCAGCTCTCCACGGCTCTGGGCCAGGGGGATCATCTGGGGACACACAGGGAGGTCCTGTTCCTGGAGGAACCGTGTCGTGGTCCCTGGAGAATTGGCTCACAGGTCAGAAGAGAGAGAATTCTCTCTCCCAGCTCAACCTCCAGGCCAGGGCTGACCCACAGAGCTCTCACCATCCCCTCCCTCACAGCGGGCTCCCGGCTGGAAGGATCACGGCTTCGGTTAGGTCTTCAGGCGGAGGCTTGGAGAACCACTCAGGACACAAGAGGGTCAGCCGCCCTCCAAAAATGGAAGGAACACAAAAGAGCAGGCTTCTTTAGGAATAAACTCGATATTTTTTCCCCAAGGCTGTTCTGGCAGGTCAGGGCAGCAGACGCAAGGTTTAGCAGCTTTAGCAGACGACGCCTGCCCACAGGGCCAGGGCAGGCAACCGGGCGCTTTCCCGTGACTAGGCGGGTTACTGCGCTTTCCATCTCCACCGGTGGTTTTGAAGCTATTTTGGGGGGATACAGGGAGCCCAGCACCACGGGAGTGACTCCAGCATCCCAACATTTCCCGTGGGCTCTGCGCCCGTGACTTACGAGGCGCCGGGCACCCCTGGTCAAGGGCCCAGCCGGGCCTCCCGTTGCGGGGGAAAAAAGAGGAAGGGTTTTGTCGGAGCTCAGCCTGAAATGAGGTTTGGCCGCATCTGACTGTTCTCTCAGCTTTGGGGAGGAGCAGCGTCTCCGTTCCTGCCACCCGCTGGCCCTTGGAATGCACACACAGCCCTCGATTCAGTTCCGGGGACACCGAGAGGCCGCTGCCACTGCTTCAGTTTGACAGGGCAGCTGTGGTTTCATTGTTGCATTTCTTGGCTTGCTTGGGAAAGCCCCTCCTAAGCTGTCCTGCCCTACTGCCGCCTGTGCTTGAAGATACAAAAGTAGCATCCTGGAGGAAAGGCTGCTCCAAAGGCCGAAGGGAGCACTCTGATTGCCCCTTTTCCCTAGAGGTTTCTTTAGCTGAACAAGGAGCAGATTTGAGCGCCCGGCATGGGTTGGTGGTTGTTTTATTGCTTTGGTTTGTAGTTGTTTTTTTTTTTTGGGGTCCTGCGTGGGACTTGGTCAGCGGGTGCTGCAGAAGGTGCGGCAAGGCCTCAAAAACGCCTGCCCCGCACCCAAGGGTGCAGCGAGATCTCCTCCAGCTCTGGCCTGTCCACGGGGTGCTTGGACAAACACCAGCAGATGAGATGCTGGCACTCTGCACGGGGAGAGAAGGCAGAAAGCGCCCGTCAGTGGCAGAAGGCTCCTGCCCGGCGGCTCCCGGCAGGGCCTGCAGGGCCCGGGCCGCGCCGCGTGTGCTGAGAGCGGTGCCGGCCTGGCCACCGCCTGCGGCCCGTGCGGGAGAGCGGCACGGCGGGACGCGGCCGCCTCCTTGGGCCACGCCTGCCACGCTGAGCCCGTCGGCACGGGCCGCCTCCCGCGGCCGGCCCTTGAGGGCGGGTCCCGCGGAGCCGCGGGAGGGCCGCGCCGGGCTGCGCGCTGCCGTCCCCCAAAGCCTGCCTTCTTGAGGCCGCATACCGACCTGGAGAGAGCTGCTGCCTGAAGAAGAGCTGCCCCCACACGATGTCGCGGTCCTCCTTGAAGGGGAGGCTCCCGCACACCATGACGTACAGCAGCACGCCCAGGGACCAGATGGTGGCCGAAGGGCCGTGGTAGTAGCCGCGGCAGATCCACTCGGGTGGGCTGTACGCGTGTGTTCCTAGGGGACACAGGCAGCGCTGTCCAGCCGCAGGCTGCTGCCTTCCAGAGCCCAGCACCGGCCTCCCGGCAGAGGCAGGGGCTGCGCCGGTGGCCACAAGTTCCCCCCGAAGCCACCCGGTGTCCCCCAGCCGAGCGAGCAAAAGCAAGAAGCCCTTCTGCAAGGCAGAGAAGGCCGGCAGAGCAGCCCCAGCCCTGGCGGGCCTGCCAAGCCCAGGGGCCGGGACCCGATTTTGCAGCCACCTTCCGTGGGCAGGGCCCGCCGCCGGCTCCCGGGGCACAGCATCCGCCCAGGGCCGCGGGGCAGCCGGCGGCCGGCTGAAGGCCGCAGCCGGCGGGGCCCAGGAGGGAATGGGGCCGTGCGGTGCCCGGCACGGGGAGCAGGGCCCGGGCTGTGGGCTCACCGGCAAATTGTCTGAAGACCCGCTCCTGGAGGAAGGTGCCACAACCGAAGTCGATGAGCTTCAGGTCGCCGCTCTCCGGGTCCACAAGGAGGTTCTCCGGCTTGATGTCGCGGTGCAGGACGCCGCAGGCGGTGCAGTGCCGCACGGCCTCCAGCACCTGGCAGAAAAGCCAGCGCGCCATCTCCTCGCACAGGAACTCCTGCTCCAGCAGGAGCTGCAGGAGATCCTGCCATCCCTCGGGACGCTCCAGCACCAGCACGTAGCTGTCCCGCAGCTCGAACCAGTCCAGGAGCTGGATGATGTTGTAGCAGCCTGAGCCCACCTTCTCCATCAGCACGATCTCCATTGGAACACGGGTGCCGTCGGGCTGTCACGAGGAGACAATGCCTGCGGCAGGCCTGATGCTGCCCTGTGGCCACGCTGCCCCCTGCCCGGGATGCCCCGGTGCCCTCTTGGGCGGCCTGGCCGGGCATGGGGATTCCCCCCGCCCAGGGGATGCTTGGCCGCCACGCCCCCCCGCTCTGTCCCGCCGGCCCCGCTCGCTCACCAGCTCGTCCCACTGCAGGACGCTCTCGCGGGCCACGCGTTTGATGGCCACCTGCAAGCCGTGGAGAGAGGGCGGCTGAGCTCAAGCCCTGCCCCTCCCCGCCCCTTGCCCCTCCTGGCACGCCCGGCCCTCCCGGCCGCTTACCGGCCTCCCGTCCGAGAGGCGGCTGCCTGCGAAGACGGTGCCGAAGCCGCCGCTCCCCAGCTGCGGGCCCAGCTGGTACAGCTCCTGCAGCTGCTTCTTTTGCCCTGCGGCCAAGACCGAGGCATCAGCCTTGCGCCCGCCAACAACGCCCCCCGCCCCCCACCAAGTCAGTGCCCGCCAGTGAAGCGGGCCGGGCCGGCGCGGGCCACGTTGCTCTGACCTGCTTCCTGCTGCGCGCTGGGCAGCGGCCACGGCCTTGCAGCCGCGGGGCTGGCCAGCAGCAGAGCCGGGGCAGAGGCGGCTGCAGGAGCCGCAGTGCAGCGGGGCAGGGCGGCACCGTCGCCGTCCCCGGCGTCGTGGGCTGCACTCAGCTGTCCAGGACGGCCGGGGCTACAGCCCGAGGGGGTTTGGCACCGCGGGGGGTTCCCAGGAGCAGCTGCAAAGCAGAGAGGGGTTTTTGAAGCCGTGGCCTCACAGGCATGGGAAAGAGCCAGGGACTAGGCCACTCTCAGGGGCCCTGGCCTGGCCTGCGGGCGCCCCTGAGGAGCCCCAGCGGAGCCTGCGACAGCTCCTGAGGAGATCTCACCTGCTCTTAGGAAGGCCTTTGAGGTAGTCAAGGGCTGTGGTGGGGCAGCTTCCTGGAGATGGAGGAACCTGCTGGCTGTGTCGAGGCTGGTCTCCACCACCAGGCTGGCGCTGCTGCCAGCTGGCACAGCCAGCACAGCGTCCTGGCAGCTGTGGGATGACACCCTCTGGCTCCAGGACGCTTGCTGCTCCACCAGCTGCTCCCGAGAAGGCTCCCCCAAATCGGGCCGGGCTCCCGTCTGGACTGGCGGGCTTTCCCTGGCCACGTCAGCCCTGGCCAGGGTTGCGCCCGTGAGGTCCAGGGAGCCGGGAGACCTGTCCACGGGCTCTGCAGCTTCTGCAGGCTTCGGACAGGTCTCACTGAGCCTCTGCTGTGAGCGATGGAGGCTGTCAGAGGTAGCAGAGGCTCCTGCTGGGATGGAGGGTCTCTGACAGCCTGAACTGCCTGCGTGGATGGCGGGTGTGCGCTGCTGTGCCATCCCCGCAAGGCTTGAGGCTCTCCCAGGGATGGAGAATCTTGCTGGGAGCAGCCTCTTGGAGGGATGGAGGCTCGTGGGGGATCTGGAGGAGCCACAGCAGCAGGCCAGGTGGCCTCGCTTCACCAGCTCCTCCAGTTCTTCCCACAAGGCCTGCCACATCCCAGAGTAGAGCGGCACACACGTCCCGTTGCCAGCCCAGAGCAGCAGCATCAGCTCCTGCAGCTCCTGAGCCGCTGCCACGCAGGGGCGGCAGCTGCAGGGGCTGTCCAGGGGGCTGGCGGGAGCGCGTGGCCGCTTGCCAGGGGTGGCCCGAGGCCTGGAGCGCCTGGGAGCCGCGGGGGCTCCCCGGCTCCTCCGCCAGCCTCTGGGCCGCACCCCGGGGAGCTTTCTCCTCTCCGCTCCTGCTGTCCGTGCCTGCTGCCTCCGTGGCTGCCAGTGGCCAAGGGCCCAGCAGACAGCCACGGCGGCCAGCAGCAGGACAAGCGCAGCTAGTAGGACGCCGCCGTCACTCATGGCTCCGGCACGTCCCGTCGCCGCTGCACTGGCCGCTGCGGGTGCCGGCCCGGCTGACAGAGGGACGGCGCCGTGATGTCACAGTGCTGTGGCCGGGACAGCCCAGGGACGTCACAGCCCTGCCTGGTGCCAGCGCTCGGCCCCTTTGTGCCGTCACAGCCCCGCCCGCCTCAGGGATCAGCGCAACTGCCTCATCCCTGAAGATGGCCATGGCCGGGAAAAGCCTGCAAGCAAGGAAGAAGCCCAGCTCAGCCTGTGGCAAGGAATCCTTTCCTGGAGCAAGTGGTGTCACTTTGGGAAGAGCGCTGGTGCCAGCAATGTCAAGGGCACAGCTGCCAGCACGCTGCAGCTGACTTGTGCAGTGCCTCTGTTCTGAAGAAATCAGGATTGGCCAAGGAGCCAACACGCTGCTCTCGCTGCTCTGGTTTTGACTGGGATAGGCTTCCTTTCTTCCTTAACAGCTGGCACACATTGGGTTTAGATGGGAATGCCGTCAATCCAACAGGGGTGGGTCGGTGTGTGCTGAGCAGGGCTTGCCCTCTTCAAAAACTTGGCCGTGTCCCTTGGAACAATGCAAAGTTTTCTGCAGGGAAGGGAAGGATGAGTGTTGAAGGCAGAGGCAAAGAATGCATTCAACACCTGTAGCGTCTCTCTGTCCCTGCTTGGGAGGTGACCGTCCACATCCCGGAGGGGGACAATGTTATTTTTGCAATGTTTTTTTCCTTCCATGTATTTCAAACCACTGCTTTTGTTGTGCCCCACATTTCTGGCCACCTTCATCTCCAGCCGAGCTTTCAGCGCACCAAATGTCTCCCTTGAGTGGCAAGAAGTACCTGTGTGTTCTTCTGGCCTGGATTCCACCGGGCACACAGCTTCCTTTTGCATCCTTTTTTTCCCAGAGAGGAGGCCTGTTCCAGTGCTGCCGTGGCTCCCACAGGAGTTCAAGGCCATTTGGGACCATTTGCGCTCCCAGCCGAGCCCCAACGTCCCCTCGCAAGGAGCACCAGGGTGAGGGAGGAGCTGCCAGTTTTATGGCAGGCGGTGAGGGGTGGGTGGTCACCCCCCGAAGAAATGGGCAATACCCGGGAAAACAACCACACGTGCGGTGTCAAACACCCACCAGCTTCCCGGGTGAGGTTGGAGCCTGGCAGCCTCCAGAGCGACGCCATCTCCTCGTGCCTGAGGAGAAAGCACGGAGTGAGCGGAGACCTCCAGCTCTCCACGGCTCTGGGCCAGGGGGATCATCTGGGGACACACAGGGAGGTCCTGTTCCTGGAGGAACCGTGTCGTGGTCCCTGGAGAATTGGCTCACAGGTCAGAAGAGAGAGAATTCTCTCTCCCAGCTCAACCTCCAGGCCAGGGCTGACCCACAGAGCTCTCACCATCCCCTCCCTCACAGCGGGCTCCCGGCTGGAAGGATCACGGCTTCGGTTAGGTCTTCAGGCGGAGGCTTGGAGAACCACTCAGGACACAAGAGGGTCAGCCGCCCTCCAAAAATGGAAGGAACACAAAAGAGCAGGCTTCTTTAGGAATAAACTCGATATTTTTCCCCCAAGGCTGTTCCGGCAGGTCAGGGCAGCAGACGCAAGGTTTAGCAGCTTTAGCAGACGACGCCTGCCCACAGGGCCAGGGCAGGCAACCGGGCGCTTTCCCGTGACTAGGCGGGTTACTGCGCTTTCCATCTCCACCGGTGGTTTTGAAGCTATTTTGGGGGGATACAGGGAGCCCAGCACCACGGGAGTGACTCCAGCATCCCAACATTTCCCGTGGGCTCTGCGCCCGTGACTTACGAGGCGCCGGGCACCCCTGGTCAAGGGCCCAGCCGGGCCTCCCGTTGCGGGGGAAAAAAGAGGAAGGGTTTTGTCGGAGCTCAGCCTGAAATGAGGTTTGGCCGCATCTGACTGTTCTCTCAGCTTTGGGGAGGAGCAGCGTCTCCGTTCCTGCCACCCGCTGGCCCTTGGAATGCACACACAGCCCTCGATTCAGTTCCGGGGACACCGAGAGGCCGCTGCCACTGCTTCAGTTTGACAGGGCAGCTGTGGTTTCATTGTTGCATTTCTTGGCTTGCTTGGGAAAGCCCCTCCTAAGCTGTCCTGCCCTACTGCCGCCTGTGCTTGAAGATACAAAAGTAGCATCCTGGAGGAAAGGCTGCTCCAAAGGCCGAAGGGAGCACTCTGATTGCCCCTTTTCCCTAGAGGTTTCTTTAGCTGAACAAGGAGCAGATTTGAGCGCCCGGCATGGGTTGGTGGTTGTTTTATTGCTTTGGTTTGTAGTTGTTTTTTTTTTTTTTGGGGTCCTGCGTGGGACTTGGTCAGCGGGTGCTGCAGAAGCTGCGGCAAGGCCTCAAAAACGCCTGCCCCGCACCCAAGGGTGCAGCGAGATCTCCTCCAGCTCTGGCCTGTCCACGGGGTGCTTGGACAAACACCAGCAGATGAGATGCTGGCACTCTGCACGGGGAGAGAAGGCAGAAAGCGCCCGTCAGTGGCAGAAGGCTCCTGCCCGGCGGCTCCCGGCAGGGCCTGCAGGGCCCGGGCCGCGCCGCGTGTGCTGAGAGCGGTGCCGGCCTGGCCACCGCCTGCGGCCCGTGCGGGAGAGCGGCACGGCGGGACGCGGCCGCCTCCTTGGGCCACGCCTGCCACGCTGAGCCCGTCGGCACGGGCCGCCTCCCGCGGCCGGCCCTTGAGGGCGGGTCCCGCGGAGCCGCGGGAGGGCCGCGCCGGGCTGCGCGCTGCCGTCCCCCAAAGCCTGCCTTCTTGAGGCCGCATACCGACCTGGAGAGAGCTGCTGCCTGAAGAAGAGCTGCCCCCACACGATGTCGCGGTCCTCCTTGAAGGGGAGGCTCCCGCACACCATGACGTACAGCAGCACGCCCAGGGACCAGATGGTGGCCGAAGGGCCGTGGTAGTAGCCGCGGCAGATCCACTCGGGTGGGCTGTACGCGTGTGTTCCTAGGGGACACAGGCAGCGCTGTCCAGCCGCAGGCTGCTGCCTTCCAGAGCCCAGCACCGGCCTCCCGGCAGAGGCAGGGGCTGCGCCGGTGGCCACAAGTTCCCCCCGAAGCCACCCGGTGTCCCCCAGCCGAGCGAGCAAAAGCAAGAAGCCCTTCTGCAAGGCAGAGAAGGCCGGCAGAGCAGCCCCAGCCCTGGCGGGCCTGCCAAGCCCAGGGGCCGGGACCCGATTTTGCAGCCACCTTCCGTGGGCAGGGCCCGCCGCCGGCTCCCGGGGCACAGCATCCGCCCAGGGCCGCGGGGCAGCCGGCGGCCGGCTGAAGGCCGCAGCCGGCGGGGCCCAGGAGGGAATGGGGCCGTGCGGTGCCCGGCACGGGGAGCAGGGCCCGGGCTGTGGGCTCACCGGCAAATTGTCTGAAGACCCGCTCCTGGAGGAAGGTGCCACAACCGAAGTCGATGAGCTTCAGGTCGCCGCTCTCCGGGTCCACAAGGAGGTTCTCCGGCTTGATGTCGCGGTGCAGGACGCCGCAGGCGGTGCAGTGCCGCACGGCCTCCAGCACCTGGCAGAAAAGCCAGCGCGCCATCTCCTCGCACAGCAACTCCTGCTCCAGCAGGAGCTGCAGGAGATCCTGCCATCCCTCGGGACGCTCCAGCACCAGCACGTAGCTGTCCCGCAGCTCGAACCAGTCCAGGAGCTGGATGATGTTGTAGCAGCCTGAGCCCACCTTCTCCATCAGCACGATCTCCATTGGAACACGGGTGCCGTCGGGCTGTCACGAGGAGACAATGCCTGCGGCAGGCCTGATGCTGCCCTGTGGCCACGCTGCCCCCTGCCCGGGATGCCCCGGTGCCCTCTTGGGCGGCCTGGCCGGGCATGGGGATTCCCCCCGCCCAGGGGATGCTTGGCCGCCACGCCCCCCCGCTCTGTCCCGCCGGCCCCGCTCGCTCACCAGCTCGTCCCACTGCAGGACGCTCTCGCGGGCCACGCGTTTGATGGCCACCTGCAAGCCGTGGAGAGAGGGCGGCTGAGCTCAAGCCCTGCCCCTCCCCGCCCCTTGCCCCTCCTGGCACGCCCGGCCCTCCCGGCCGCTTACCGGCCTCCCGTCCGAGAGGCAGCTGCCTGCGAAGACGGTGCCGAAGCCGCCGCTCCCCAGCTGCGGGCCCAGCTGGTACAGCTCCTGCAGCTGCTTCTTTTGCCCTGCGGCCAAGACCGAGGCATCAGCCTTGCGCCCGCCAACAACGCCCCCCGCCCCCCACCAAGTCAGTGCCCGCCAGTGAAGCGGGCCGGGCCGGCGCGGGCCACGTTGCTCTGACCTGCTTCCTGCTGCGCGCTGGGCAGCGGCCACGGCCTTGCAGCCGCGGGGCTGGCCAGCAGCAGAGCCGGGGCAGAGGCGGCTGCAGGAGCCGCAGTGCAGCGGGGCAGGGCGGCACCGTCGCCGTCCCCGGCGTCGTGGGCTGCACTCAGCTGTCCAGGACGGCCGGGGCTACAGCCCGAGGGGGTTTGGCACCGCGGGGGGTTCCCAGGAGCAGCTGCAAAGCAGAGAGGGGTTTTTGAAGCCGTGGCCTCACAGGCATGGGAAAGAGCCAGGGACTAGGCCACTCTCAGGGGCCCTGGCCTGGCCTGCGGGCGCCCCTGAGGAGCCCCAGCGGAGCCTGCGACAGCTCCTGAGGAGATCTCACCTGCTCTTAGGAAGGCCTTTGAGGTAGTCAAGGGCTGTGGTGGGGCAGCTTCCTGGAGATGGGGGAACCTGCTGGCTGTGTCGAGGCTGGTCTCCACCACCAGGCTGGCGCTGCTGCCAGCTGGCACAGCCAGCACAGCGTCCTGGCAGCTGTGGGATGACACCCTCTGGCTCCAGGACGCTTGCTGCTCCACCAGCTGCTCCCGAGAAGGCTCCCCCAAATCGGGCTGGGCTCCCGTCTGGACTGGCGGGCTTTCCCTGGCCACGTCAGCCCTGGCCAGGGTTGCGCCCGTGAGGTCCAGGGAGCCGGGAGACCTGTCCACGGGCTCTGCAGCTTCTGCAGGCTTCGGACAGGTCTCACTGAGCCTCTGCTGTGAGCGATGGAGGCTGTCAGAGGTAGCAGAGGCTCCTGCTGGGATGGAGGGTCTCTGACAGCCTGAACTGCCTGCGTGGATGGCGGGTGTGCGCTGCTGTGCCATCCCCGCAAGGCTTGAGGCTCTCCCAGGGATGGAGAATCTTGCTGGGAGCAGCCTCTTGGAGGGATGGAGGCTCGTGGGGGATCTGGAGGAGCCACAGCAGCAGGCCAGGTGGCCTCGCTTCACCAGCTCCTCCAGTTCTTCCCACAAGGCCTGCCACATCCCAGAGTAGAGCGGCACACACGTCCCGTTGCCAGCCCAGAGCAGCAGCATCAGCTCCTGCAGCTCCTGAGCCGCTGCCACGCAGGGGCGGCAGCTGCAGGGGCTGTCCAGGGGGCTGGCGGGAGCGCGTGGCCGCTTGCCAGGGGTGGCCCGAGGCCTGGAGCGCCTGGGAGCCGCGGGGGCTCCCCGGCTCCTCCGCCAGCCTCTGGGCCGCACCCCGGGGAGCTTTCTCCTCTCCGCTCCTGCTGTCCGTGCCTGCTGCCTCCGTGGCTGCCAGTGGCCAAGGGCCCAGCAGACAGCCACGGCGGCCAGCAGCAGGACAAGCGCAGCTAGTAGGACGCCGCCGTCACTCATGGCTCCGGCACGTCCCGTCGCCGCTGCACTGGCCGCTGCGGGTGCCGGCCCGGCTGACAGAGGGACGGCGCCGTGATGTCACAGTGCTGTGGCCGGGACAGCCCAGGGGCGTCACAGCCCTGCCTGGTGCCAGCGCTCGGCCCCTTTGTGCCGTCACAGCCCCGCCCGCCTCAGGGATCAGCGCAACTGCCTCATCCCTGAAGATGGCCATGGCCGGGAAAAGCCTGCAAGCAAGGAAGAAGCCCAGCTCAGCCTGTGGCAAGGAATCCTTTCCTGGAGCAAGTGGTGTCACTTTGGGAAGAGCGCTGGTGCCAGCAATGTCAAGGGCACAGCTGCCAGCACGCTGCAGCTGACTTGTGCAGTGCCTCTGTTCTGAAGAAATCAGGATTGGCCAAGGAGCCAACACGCTGCTCTCGCTGCTCTGGTTTTGACTGGGATAGGCTTCCTTTCTTCCTTAACAGCTGGCACACATTGGGTTTAGATGGGAATGCCGTCAATCCAACAGGGGTGGGTCGGTGTGTGCTGAGCAGGGCTTGCCCTCTTCAAAAACTTGGCCGTGTCCCTTGGAACAATGCAAAGTTTTCTGCAGGGAAGGGAGGGATGAGTGTTGAAGGCAGAGGCAAAGAATGCATTCAACACCTGTAGCGTCTCTCTGTCCCTGCTTGGGAGGTGACCGTCCACATCCCGGAGGGGGACAATGTTATTTTTGCAATGTTTTTTTCCTTCCATGTATTTCAAACCACTGCTTTTGTTGTGCCCCACATTTCTGGCCACCTTCATCTCCAGCCGAGCTTTCAGCGCACCAAATGTCTCCCTTGAGTGGCAAGAAGTACCTGTGTGTTCTTCTGGCCTGGATTCCACCGGGCACACAGCTTCCTTTTGCATCCTTTTTTTCCCAGAGAGGAGGCCTGTTCCAGTGCTGCCGTGGCTCCCACAGGAGTTCAAGGCCATTTGGGACCATTTGCGCTCCCAGCCGAGCCCCAACGTCCCCTCGCAAGGAGCACCAGGGTGAGGGAGGAGCTGCCAGTTTTATGGCAGGCGGTGAGGGGTGGGTGGTCACCCCCCGAAGAAATGGGCAATACCCGGGAAAACAACCACACGTGCGGTGTCAAACACCCACCAGCTTCCCGGGTGAGGTTGGAGCCTGGCAGCCTCCAGAGCGACGCCATCTCCTCGTGCCTGAGGAGAAAGCACGGAGTGAGCGGAGACCTCCAGCTCTCCACGGCTCTGGGCCAGGGGGATCATCTGGGGACACACAGGGAGGTCCTGTTCCTGGAGGAACCGTGTCGTGGTCCCTGGAGAATTGGCTCACAGGTCAGAAGAGAGAGAATTCTCTCTCCCAGCTCAACCTCCAGGCCAGGGCTGACCCACAGAGCTCTCACCATCCCCTCCCTCACAGCGGGCTCCCGGCTGGAAGGATCACGGCTTCGGTTAGGTCTTCAGGCGGAGGCTTGGAGAACCACTCAGGACACAAGAGGGTCAGCCGCCCTCCAAAAATGGAAGGAACACAAAAGAGCAGGCTTCTTTAGGAATAAACTCGATATTTTTTCCCCAAGGCTGTTCCGGCAGGTCAGGGCAGCAGACGCAAGGTTTAGCAGCTTTAGCAGACGACGCCTGCCCACAGGGCCAGGGCAGGCAACCGGGCGCTTTCCCGTGACTAGGCGGGTTACTGCGCTTTCCATCTCCACCGGTGGTTTTGAAGCTATTTTGGGGGGATACAGGGAGCCCAGCACCACGGGAGTGACTCCAGCATCCCAACATTTCCCGTGGGCTCTGCGCCCGTGACTTACGAGGCGCCGGGCACCCCTGGTCAAGGGCCCAGCCGGGCCTCCCGTTGCGGGGGAAAAAAGAGGAAGGGTTTTGTCGGAGCTCAGCCTGAAATGAGGTTTGGCCGCATCTGACTGTTCTCTCAGCTTTGGGGAGGAGCAGCGTCTCCGTTCCTGCCACCCGCTGGCCCTTGGAATGCACACTCAGCCCTCGATTCAGTTCCGGGGACACCGAGAGGCCGCTGCCACTGCTTCAGTTTGACAGGGCAGCTGTGGTTTCATTGTTGCATTTCTTGGCTTGCTTGGGAAAGCCCCTCCTAAGCTGTCCTGCCCTACTGCCGCCTGTGCTTGAAGATACAAAAGTAGCATCCTGGAGGAAAGGCTGCTCCAAAGGCCGAAGGGAGCACTCTGATTGCCCCTTTTCCCTAGAGGTTTCTTTAGCTGAACAAGGAGCAGATTTGAGCGCCCGGCATGGGTTGGTGGTTGTTTTATTGCTTTGGTTTGTAGTTGTTTTTTTTTTTTTGGGGTCCTGCGTGGGACTTGGTCAGCGGGTGCTGCAGAAGCTGCAGCAAGGCCTCAAAAACACCTGCCCCGCACCCAAGGGTGCAGCGAGATCTCCTCCAGCTCTGGCCTGTCCACGGGGTGCTTGGACAAACACCAGCAGATGAGATGCTGGCACTCTGCACGGGGAGAGAAGGCAGAAAGCGCCCGTCAGTGGCAGAAGGCTCCTGCCCGGCGGCTCCCGGCAGGGCCTGCAGGGCCCGGGCCGCGCCGCGTGTGCTGAGAGCGGTGCCGGCCTGGCCACCGCCTGCGGCCCGTGCGGGAGAGCGGCACGGCGGGACGCGGCCGCCTCCTTGGGCCACGCCTGCCACGCTGAGCCCGTCGGCACGGGCCGCCTCCCGCGGCCGGCCCTTGAGGGCGGGTCCCGCGGAGCCGCGGGAGGGCCGCGCCGGGCTGCGCGCTGCCGTCCCCCAAAGCCTGCCTTCTTGAGGCCGCATACCGACCTGGAGAGAGCTGCTGCCTGAAGAAGAGCTGCCCCCACACGATGTCGCGGTCCTCCTTGAAGGGGAGGCTCCCGCACACCATGACGTACAGCAGCACGCCCAGGGACCAGATGGTGGCCGAAGGGCCGTGGTAGTAGCCGCGGCAGATCCACTCGGGTGGGCTGTACGCGTGTGTTCCTAGGGGACACAGGCAGCGCTGTCCAGCCGCAGGCTGCTGCCTTCCAGAGCCCAGCACCGGCCTCCCGGCAGAGGCAGGGGCTGCGCCGGTGGCCACAAGTTCCCCCCGAAGCCACCCGGTGTCCCCCAGCTGAGCGAGCAAAAGCAAGAAGCCCTTCTGCAAGGCAGAGAAGGCCGGCAGAGCAGCCCCAGCCCTGGCGGGCCTGCCAAGCCCAGGGGCCGGGACCCGATTTTGCAGCCACCTTCCGTGGGCAGGGCCCGCCGCCGGCTCCCGGGGCACAGCATCCGCCCAGGGCCGCGGGGCAGCCGGCGGCCGGCTGAAGGCCGCAGCCGGCGGGGCCCAGGAGGGAATGGGGCCGTGCGGTGCCCGGCACGGGGAGCAGGGCCCGGGCTGTGGGCTCACCGGCAAATTGTCTGAAGACCCGCTCCTGGAGGAAGGTGCCACAACCGAAGTCGATGAGCTTCAGGTCGCCGCTCTCCGGGTCCACAAGGAGGTTCTCCGGCTTGATGTCGCGGTGCAGGACGCCGCAGGCGGTACAGTGCCGCACGGCCTCCAGCACCTGGCAGAAAAGCCAGCGCGCCATCTCCTCGCACAGGAACTCCTGCTCCAGCAGGAGCTGCAGGAGATCCTGCCATCCCTCGGGACGCTCCAGCACCAGCACGTAGCTGTCCCGCAGCTCGAACCAGTCCAGGAGCTGGATGATGTTGTAGCAGCCTGAGCCTACCTTCTCCATCAGCACGATCTCCATTGGAACACGGGTGCCGTCGGGCTGTCACGAGGAGACAATGCCTGCGGCAGGCCTGATGCTGCCCTGTGGCCACGCTGCTCCCTGCCCGGGATGCCCCGGTGCCCTCTTGGGTGGCCTGGCCGGGCATGGGGATTCCCCCCGCCCAGGGGATGCTTGGCCGCCACGCCCCCCCGCTCTGTCCCGCCGGCCCCGCTCGCTCACCAGCTCGTCCCACTGCAGGACGCTCTCGCGGGCCACGCGTTTGATGGCCACCTGCAAGCCGTGGAGAGAGGGCGGCTGAGCTCAAGCCCTGCCCCTCCCCGCCCCTTGCCCCTCCTGGCACGCCCGGCCCTCCCGGCCGCTTACCGGCCTCCCGTCCGAGAGGCGGCTGCCTGCGAAGACGGTGCCGAAGCCGCCGCTCCCCAGCTGCGGGCCCAGCTGGTACAGCTCCTGCAGCTGCTTCTTTTGCCCTGCGGCCAAGACCGAGGCATCAGCCTTGCGCCCGCCAACAACGCCCCCCGCCCCCCACCAAGTCAGTGCCCGCCAGTGAAGCGGGCCGGGCCGGCGCGGGCCACGTTGCTCTGACCTGCTTCCTGCTGCGCGCTGGGCAGCGGCCACGGCCTTGCAGCCGCGGGGCTGGCCAGCAGCAGAGCCGGGGCAGAGGCGGCTGCAGGAGCCGCAGTGCAGCGGGGCAGGGCGGCACCGTCGCCGTCCCCGGCGTCGTGGGCTGCACTCAGCTGTCCAGGACGGCCGGGGCTACAGCCCGAGGGGGTTTGGCACCGCGGGGGGTTCCCAGGAGCAGCTGCAAAGCAGAGAGGGGTTTTTGAAGCCGTGGCCTCACAGGCATGGGAAAGAGCCAGGGACTAGGCCACTCTCAGGGGCCCTGGCCTGGCCTGCGGGCGCCCCTGAGGAGCCCCAGCGGAGCCTGCGACAGCTCCTGAGGAGATCTCACCTGCTCTTAGGAAGGCCTTTGAGGTAGTCAAGGGCTGTGGTGGGGCAGCTTCCTGGAGATGGAGGAACCTGCTGGCTGTGTCGAGGCTGGTCTCCACCACCAGGCTGGCGCTGCTGCCAGCTGGCACAGCCAGCACAGCGTCCTGGCAGCTGTGGGATGACACCCTCTGGCTCCAGGACGCTTGCTGCTCCACCAGCTGCTCCCGAGAAGGCTCCCCCAAATCGGGCCGGGCTCCCGTCTGGACTGGCGGGCTTTCCCTGGCCACGTCAGCCCTGGCCAGGGTTGCGCCCGTGAGGTCCAGGGAGCCGGGAGACCTGTCCACGGGCTCTGCAGCTTCTGCAGGCTTCGGACAGGTCTCACTGAGCCTCTGCTGTGAGCGATGGAGGCTGTCAGAGGTAGCAGAGGCTCCTGCTGGGATGGAGGGTCTCTGACAGCCTGAACTGCCTGCGTGGATGGCGGGTGTGCGCTGCTGTGCCATCCCCGCAAGGCTTGAGGCTCTCCCAGGGATGGAGAATCTTGCTGGGAGCAGCCTCTTGGAGGGATGGAGGCTCGTGGGGGATCTGGAGGAGCCACAGCAGCAGGCCAGGTGGCCTCGCTTCACCAGCTCCTCCAGTTCTTCCCACAAGGCCTGCCACATCCCAGAGTAGAGCGGCACACACGTCCCGTTGCCAGCCCAGAGCAGCAGCATCAGCTCCTGCAGCTCCTGAGCCGCTGCCACGCAGGGGCGGCAGCTGCAGGGGCTGTCCAGGGGGCTGGCGGGAGCGCGTGGCCGCTTGCCAGGGGTGGCCCGAGGCCTGGAGCGCCTGGGAGCCGCGGGGGCTCCCCGGCTCCTCCGCCAGCCTCTGGGCCGCACCCCGGGGAGCTTTCTCCTCTCCGCTCCTGCTGTCCGTGCCTGCTGCCTCCGTGGCTGCCAGTGGCCAAGGGCCCAGCAGACAGCCACGGCGGCCAGCAGCAGGACAAGCGCAGCTAGTAGGACGCCGCCGTCACTCATGGCTCCGGCACGTCCCGTCGCCGCTGCACTGGCCGCTGCGGGTGCCGGCCCGGCTGACAGAGGGACGGCGCCGTGATGTCACAGTGCTGTGGCCGGGACAGCCCAGGGACGTCACAGCCCTGCCTGGTGCCAGCGCTCGGCCCCTTTGTGCCGTCACAGCCCCGCCCGCCTCAGGGATCAGCGCAACTGCCTCATCCCTGAAGATGGCCATGGCCGGGAAAAGCCTGCAAGCAAGGAAGAAGCCCAGCTCAGCCTGTGGCAAGGAATCCTTTCCTGGAGCAAGTGGTGTCACTTTGGGAAGAGCGCTGGTGCCAGCAATGTCAAGGGCACAGCTGCCAGCACGCTGCAGCTGACTTGTGCAGTGCCTCTGTTCTGAAGAAATCAGGATTGGCCAAGGAGCCAACACGCTGCTCTCGCTGCTCTGGTTTTGACTGGGATAGGCTTCCTTTCTTCCTTAACAGCTGGCACACATTGGGTTTAGATGGGAATGCCGTCAATCCAACAGGGGTGGGTCGGTGTGTGCTGAGCAGGGCTTGCCCTCTTCAAAAACTTGGCCGTGTCCCTTGGAACAATGCAAAGTTTTCTGCAGGGAAGGGAAGGATGAGTGTTGAAGGCAGAGGCAAAGAATGCATTCAACACCTGTAGCGTCTCTCTGTCCCTGCTTGGGAGGTGACCGTCCACATCCCGGAGGGGGACAATGTTATTTTTGCAATGTTTTTTTCCTTCCATGTATTTCAAACCACTGCTTTTGTTGTGCCCCACATTTCTGGCCACCTTCATCTCCAGCCGAGCTTTCAGCGCACCAAATGTCTCCCTTGAGTGGCAAGAAGTACCTGTGTGTTCTTCTGGCCTGGATTCCACCGGGCACACAGCTTCCTTTTGCATCCTTTTTTTCCCAGAGAGGAGGCCTGTTCCAGTGCTGCCGTGGCTCCCACAGGAGTTCAAGGCCATTTGGGACCATTTGCGCTCCCAGCCGAGCCCCAACGTCCCCTCGCAAGGAGCACCAGGGTGAGGGAGGAGCTGCCAGTTTTATGGCAGGCGGTGAGGGGTGGGTGGTCACCCCCCGAAGAAATGGGCAATACCCGGGAAAACAACCACACGTGCGGTGTCAAACACCCACCAGCTTCCCGGGTGAGGTTGGAGCCTGGCAGCCTCCAGAGCGACGCCATCTCCTCGTGCCTGAGGAGAAAGCACGGAGTGAGCGGAGACCTCCAGCTCTCCACGGCTCTGGGCCAGGGGGATCATCTGGGGACACACAGGGAGGTCCTGTTCCTGGAGGAACCGTGTCGTGGTCCCTGGAGAATTGGCTCACAGGTCAGAAGAGAGAGAATTCTCTCTCCCAGCTCAACCTCCAGGCCAGGGCTGACCCACAGAGCTCTCACCATCCCCTCCCTCACAGCGGGCTCCCGGCTGGAAGGATCACGGCTTCGGTTAGGTCTTCAGGCGGAGGCTTGGAGAACCACTCAGGACACAAGAGGGTCAGCCGCCCTCCAAAAATGGAAGGAACACAAAAGAGCAGGCTTCTTTAGGAATAAACTCGATATTTTTCCCCCAAGGCTGTTCCGGCAGGTCAGGGCAGCAGACGCAAGGTTTAGCAGCTTTAGCAGACGACGCCTGCCCACAGGGCCAGGGCAGGCAACCGGGCGCTTTCCCGTGACTAGGCGGGTTACTGCGCTTTCCATCTCCACCGGTGGTTTTGAAGCTATTTTGGGGGGATACAGGGAGCCCAGCACCACGGGAGTGACTCCAGCATCCCAACATTTCCCGTGGGCTCTGCGCCCGTGACTTACGAGGCGCCGGGCACCCCTGGTCAAGGGCCCAGCCGGGCCTCCCGTTGCGGGGGAAAAAAGAGGAAGGGTTTTGTCGGAGCTCAGCCTGAAATGAGGTTTGGCCGCATCTGACTGTTCTCTCAGCTTTGGGGAGGAGCAGCGTCTCCGTTCCTGCCACCCGCTGGCCCTTGGAATGCACACACAGCCCTCGATTCAGTTCCGGGGACACCGAGAGGCCGCTGCCACTGCTTCAGTTTGACAGGGCAGCTGTGGTTTCATTGTTGCATTTCTTGGCTTGCTTGGGAAAGCCCCTCCTAAGCTGTCCTGCCCTACTGCCGCCTGTGCTTGAAGATACAAAAGTAGCATCCTGGAGGAAAGGCTGCTCCAAAGGCCGAAGGGAGCACTCTGATTGCCCCTTTTCCCTAGAGGTTTCTTTAGCTGAACAAGGAGCAGATTTGAGCGCCCGGCATGGGTTGGTGGTTGTTTTATTGCTTTGGTTTGTAGTTGTTTTTTTTTTTTTTGGGGTCCTGCGTGGGACTTGGTCAGCGGGTGCTGCAGAAGCTGCGGCAAGGCCTCAAAAACGCCTGCCCCGCACCCAAGGGTGCAGCGAGATCTCCTCCAGCTCTGGCCTGTCCACGGGGTGCTTGGACAAACACCAGCAGATGAGATGCTGGCACTCTGCACGGGGAGAGAAGGCAGAAAGCGCCCGTCAGTGGCAGAAGGCTCCTGCCCGGCGGCTCCCGGCAGGGCCTGCAGGGCCCGGGCCGCGCCGCGTGTGCTGAGAGCGGTGCCGGCCTGGCCACCGCCTGCGGCCCGTGCGGGAGAGCGGCACGGCGGGACGCGGCCGCCTCCTTGGGCCACGCCTGCCACGCTGAGCCCGTCGGCACGGGCCGCCTCCCGCGGCCGGCCCTTGAGGGCGGGTCCCGCGGAGCCGCGGGAGGGCCGCGCCGGGCTGCGCGCTGCCGTCCCCCAAAGCCTGCCTTCTTGAGGCCGCATACCGACCTGGAGAGAGCTGCTGCCTGAAGAAGAGCTGCCCCCACACGATGTCGCGGTCCTCCTTGAAGGGGAGGCTCCCGCACACCATGACGTACAGCAGCACGCCCAGGGACCAGATGGTGGCCGAAGGGCCGTGGTAGTAGCCGCGGCAGATCCACTCGGGTGGGCTGTACGCGTGTGTTCCTAGGGGACACAGGCAGCGCTGTCCAGCCGCAGGCTGCTGCCTTCCAGAGCCCAGCACCGGCCTCCCGGCAGAGGCAGGGGCTGCGCCGGTGGCCACAAGTTCCCCCCGAAGCCACCCGGTGTCCCCCAGCCGAGCGAGCAAAAGCAAGAAGCCCTTCTGCAAGGCAGAGAAGGCCGGCAGAGCAGCCCCAGCCCTGGCGGGCCTGCCAAGCCCAGGGGCCGGGACCCGATTTTGCAGCCACCTTCCGTGGGCAGGGCCCGCCGCCGGCTCCCGGGGCACAGCATCCGCCCAGGGCCGCGGGGCAGCCGGCGGCCGGCTGAAGGCCGCAGCCGGCGGGGCCCAGGAGGGAATGGGGCCGTGCGGTGCCCGGCACGGGGAGCAGGGCCCGGGCTGTGGGCTCACCGGCAAATTGTCTGAAGACCCGCTCCTGGAGGAAGGTGCCACAACCGAAGTCGATGAGCTTCAGGTCGCCGCTCTCCGGGTCCACAAGGAGGTTCTCCGGCTTGATGTCGCGGTGCAGGACGCCGCAGGCGGTGCAGTGCCGCACGGCCTCCAGCACCTGGCAGAAAAGCCAGCGCGCCATCTCCTCGCACAGCAACTC
The DNA here is from genome assembly GCA_016584745.2 of Phylloscopus trochilus trochilus. Classification (NCBI taxonomy): domain Eukaryota; kingdom Metazoa; phylum Chordata; class Aves; order Passeriformes; family Phylloscopidae; genus Phylloscopus; species Phylloscopus trochilus. Next base: position 7,075,300 of record WQNJ02000001.1, read on the forward strand.
CTGCTCCAGCAGGAGCTGCAGGAGATCCTGCCATCCCTCGGGACGCTCCAGCACCAGCACGTAGCTGTCCCGCAGCTCGAACCAGTCCAGGAGCTGGATGATGTTGTAGCAGCCTGAGCCCACCTTCTCCATCAGCACGATCTCCATTGGAACACGGGTGCCGTCGGGCTGTCACGAGGAGACAATGCCTGCGGCAGGCCTGATGCTGCCCTGTGGCCACGCTGCCCCCTGCCCGGGATGCCCCGGTGCCCTCTTGGGCGGCCTGGCCGGGCATGGGGATTCCCCCCGCCCAGGGGATGCTTGGCCGCCACGCCCCCCCGCTCTGTCCCGCCGGCCCCGCTCGCTCACCAGCTCGTCCCACTGCAGGACGCTCTCGCGGGCCACGCGTTTGATGGCCACCTGCAAGCCGTGGAGAGAGGGCGGCTGAGCTCAAGCCCTGCCCCTCCCCGCCCCTTGCCCCTCCTGGCACGCCCGGCCCTCCCGGCCGCTTACCGGCCTCCCGTCCGAGAGGCGGCTGCCTGCGAAGACGGTGCCGAAGCCGCCGCTCCCCAGCTGCGGGCCCAGCTGGTACAGCTCCTGCAGCTGCTTCTTTTGCCCTGCGGCCAAGACCGAGGCATCAGCCTTGCGCCCGCCAACAACGCCCCCCGCCCCCCACCAAGTCAGTGCCCGCCAGTGAAGCGGGCCGGGCCGGCGCGGGCCACGTTGCTCTGACCTGCTTCCTGCTGCGCGCTGGGCAGCGGCCACGGCCTTGCAGCCGCGGGGCTGGCCAGCAGCAGAGCCGGGGCAGAGGCGGCTGCAGGAGCCGCAGTGCAGCGGGGCAGGGCGGCACCGTCGCCGTCCCCGGCGTCGTGGGCTGCACTCAGCTGTCCAGGACGGCCGGGGCTACAGCCCGAGGGGGTTTGGCACCGCGGGGGGTTCCCAGGAGCAGCTGCAAAGCAGAGAGGGGTTTTTGAAGCCGTGGCCTCACAGGCATGGGAAAGAGCCAGGGACTAGGCCACTCTCAGGGGCCCTGGCCTGGCCTGCGGGCGCCCCTGAGGAGCCCCAGCGGAGCCTGCGACAGCTCCTGAGGAGATCTCACCTGCTCTTAGGAAGGCCTTTGAGGTAGTCAAGGGCTGTGGTGGGGCAGCTTCCTGGAGATGGGGGAACCTGCTGGCTGTGTCGAGGCTGGTCTCCACCACCAGGCTGGCGCTGCTGCCAGCTGGCACAGCCAGCACAGCGTCCTGGCAGCTGTGGGATGACACCCTCTGGCTCCAGGACGCTTGCTGCTCCACCAGCTGCTCCCGAGAAGGCTCCCCCAAATCGGGCCGGGCTCCCGTCTGGACTGGCGGGCTTTCCCTGGCCACGTCAGCCCTGGCCAGGGTTGCGCCCGTGAGGTCCAGGGAGCCGGGAGACCTGTCCACGGGCTCTGCAGCTTCTGCAGGCTTCGGACAGGTCTCACTGAGCCTCTGCTGTGAGCGATGGAGGCTGTCAGAGGTAGCAGAGGCTCCTGCTGGGATGGAGGGTCTCTGACAGCCTGAACTGCCTGCGTGGATGGCGGGTGTGCGCTGCTGTGCCATCCCCGCAAGGCTTGAGGCTCTCCCAGGGATGGAGAATCTTGCTGGGAGCAGCCTCTTGGAGGGATGGAGGCTCGTGGGGGATCTGGAGGAGCCACAGCAGCAGGCCAGGTGGCCTCGCTTCACCAGCTCCTCCAGTTCTTCCCACAAGGCCTGCCACATCCCAGAGTAGAGCGGCACACACGTCCCGTTGCCAGCCCAGAGCAGCAGCATCAGCTCCTGCAGCTCCTGAGCCGCTGCCACGCAGGGGCGGCAGCTGCAGGGGCTGTCCAGGGGGCTGGCGGGAGCGCGTGGCCGCTTGCCAGGGGTGGCCCGAGGCCTGGAGCGCCTGGGAGCCGCGGGGGCTCCCCGGCTCCTCCGCCAGCCTCTGGGCCGCACCCCGGGGAGCTTTCTCCTCTCCGCTCCTGCTGTCCGTGCCTGCTGCCTCCGTGGCTGCCAGTGGCCAAGGGCCCAGCAGACAGCCACGGCGGCCAGCAGCAGGACAAGCGCAGCTAGTAGGACGCCGCCGTCACTCATGGCTCCGGCACGTCCCGTCGCCGCTGCACTGGCCGCTGCGGGTGCCGGCCCGGCTGACAGAGGGACGGCGCCGTGATGTCACAGTGCTGTGGCCGGGACAGCCCAGGGGCGTCACAGCCCTGCCTGGTGCCAGCGCTCGGCCCCTTTGTGCCGTCACAGCCCCGCCCGCCTCAGGGATCAGCGCAACTGCCTCATCCCTGAAGATGGCCATGGCCGGGAAAAGCCTGCAAGCAAGGAAGAAGCCCAGCTCAGCCTGTGGCAAGGAATCCTTTCCTGGAGCAAGTGGTGTCACTTTGGGAAGAGCGCTGGTGCCAGCAATGTCAAGGGCACAGCTGCCAGCACGCTGCAGCTGACTTGTGCAGTGCCTCTGTTCTGAAGAAATCAGGATTGGCCAAGGAGCCAACACGCTGCTCTCGCTGCTCTGGTTTTGACTGGGATAGGCTTCCTTTCTTCCTTAACAGCTGGCACACATTGGGTTTAGATGGGAATGCCGTCAATCCAACAGGGGTGGGTCGGTGTGTGCTGAGCAGGGCTTGCCCTCTTCAAAAACTTGGCCGTGTCCCTTGGAACAATGCAAAGTTTTCTGCAGGGAAGGGAGGGATGAGTGTTGAAGGCAGAGGCAAAGAATGCATTCAACACCTGTAGCGTCTCTCTGTCCCTGCTTGGGAGGTGACCGTCCACATCCCGGAGGGGGACAATGTTATTTTTGCAATGTTTTTTTCCTTCCATGTATTTCAAACCACTGCTTTTGTTGTGCCCCACATTTCTGGCCACCTTCATCTCCAGCCGAGCTTTCAGCGCACCAAATGTCTCCCTTGAGTGGCAAGAAGTACCTGTGTGTTCTTCTGGCCTGGATTCCACCGGGCACACAGCTTCCTTTTGCATCCTTTTTTTCCCAGAGAGGAGGCCTGTTCCAGTGCTGCCGTGGCTCCCACAGGAGTTCAAGGCCATTTGGGACCATTTGCGCTCCCAGCCGAGCCCCAACGTCCCCTCGCAAGGAGCACCAGGGTGAGGGAGGAGCTGCCAGTTTTATGGCAGGCGGTGAGGGGTGGGTGGTCACCCCCCGAAGAAATGGGCAATACCCGGGAAAACAACCACACGTGCGGTGTCAAACACCCACCAGCTTCCCGGGTGAGGTTGGAGCCTGGCAGCCTCCAGAGCGACGCCATCTCCTCGTGCCTGAGGAGAAAGCACGGAGTGAGCGGAGACCTCCAGCTCTCCACGGCTCTGGGCCAGGGGGATCATCTGGGGACACACAGGGAGGTCCTGTTCCTGGAGGAACCGTGTCGTGGTCCCTGGAGAATTGGCTCACAGGTCAGAAGAGAGAGAATTCTCTCTCCCAGCTCAACCTCCAGGCCAGGGCTGACCCACAGAGCTCTCACCATCCCCTCCCTCACAGCGGGCTCCCGGCTGGAAGGATCACGGCTTCGGTTAGGTCTTCAGGCGGAGGCTTGGAGAACCACTCAGGACACAAGAGGGTCAGCCGCCCTCCAAAAATGGAAGGAACACAAAAGAGCAGGCTTCTTTAGGAATAAACTCGATATTTTTTCCCCAAGGCTGTTCCGGCAGGTCAGGGCAGCAGACGCAAGGTTTAGCAGCTTTAGCAGACGACGCCTGCCCACAGGGCCAGGGCAGGCAACCGGGCGCTTTCCCGTGACTAGGCGGGTTACTGCGCTTTCCATCTCCACCGGTGGTTTTGAAGCTATTTTGGGGGGATACAGGGAGCCCAGCACCACGGGAGTGACTCCAGCATCCCAACATTTCCCGTGGGCTCTGCGCCCGTGACTTACGAGGCGCCGGGCACCCCTGGTCAAGGGCCCAGCCGGGCCTCCCGTTGCGGGGGAAAAAAGAGGAAGGGTTTTGTCGGAGCTCAGCCTGAAATGAGGTTTGGCCGCATCTGACTGTTCTCTCAGCTTTGGGGAGGAGCAGCGTCTCCGTTCCTGCCACCCGCTGGCCCTTGGAATGCACACTCAGCCCTCGATTCAGTTCCGGGGACACCGAGAGGCCGCTGCCACTGCTTCAGTTTGACAGGGCAGCTGTGGTTTCATTGTTGCATTTCTTGGCTTGCTTGGGAAAGCCCCTCCTAAGCTGTCCTGCCCTACTGCCGCCTGTGCTTGAAGATACAAAAGTAGCATCCTGGAGGAAAGGCTGCTCCAAAGGCCGAAGGGAGCACTCTGATTGCCCCTTTTCCCTAGAGGTTTCTTTAGCTGAACAAGGAGCAGATTTGAGCGCCCGGCATGGGTTGGTGGTTGTTTTATTGCTTTGGTTCGTAGTTGTTTTTTTTTTTGGGGGTCCTGCGTGGGACTTGGTCAGCGGGTGCTGCAGAAGCTGCGGCAAGGCCTCAAAAACGCCTGCCCCGCACCCAAGGGTGCAGCGAGATCTCCTCCAGCTCTGGCCTGTCCACGGGGTGCTTGGACAAACACCAGCAGATGAGATGCTGGCACTCTGCACGGGGAGAGAAGGCAGAAAGCGCCCGTCAGTGGCAGAAGGCTCCTGCCCGGCGGCTCCCGGCAGGGCCTGCAGGGCCCGGGCCGCGCCGCGTGTGCTGAGAGCGGTGCCGGCCTGGCCACCGCCTGCGGCCCGTGCGGGAGAGCGGCACGGCGGGACGCGGCCGCCTCCTTGGGCCACGCCTGCCACGCTGAGCCCGTCGGCACGGGCCGCCTCCCGCGGCCGGCCCTTGAGGGCGGGTCCCGCGGAGCCGCGGGAGGGCCGCGCCGGGCTGCGCGCTGCCGTCCCCCAAAGCCTGCCTTCTTGAGGCCGCATACCGACCTGGAGAGAGCTGCTGCCTGAAGAAGAGCTGCCCCCACACGATGTCGCGGTCCTCCTTGAAGGGGAGGCTCCCGCACACCATGACGTACAGCAGCACGCCCAGGGACCAGATGGTGGCCGAAGGGCCGTGGTAGTAGCCGCGGCAGATCCACTCGGGTGGGCTGTACGCGTGTGTTCCTAGGGGACACAGGCAGCGCTGTCCAGCCGCAGGCTGCTGCCTTCCAGAGCCCAGCACCGGCCTCCCGGCAGAGGCAGGGGCTGCGCCGGTGGCCACAAGTTCCCCCCGAAGCCACCCGGTGTCCCCCAGCTGAGCGAGCAAAAGCAAGAAGCCCTTCTGCAAGGCAGAGAAGGCCGGCAGAGCAGCCCCAGCCCTGGCGGGCCTGCCAAGCCCAGGGGCCGGGACCCGATTTTGCAGCCACCTTCCGTGGGCAGGGCCCGCCGCCGGCTCCCGGGGCACAGCATCCGCCCAGGGCCGCGGGGCAGCCGGCGGCCGGCTGAAGGCCGCAGCCGGCGGGGCCCAGGAGGGAATGGGGCCGTGCGGTGCCCGGCACGGGGAGCAGGGCCCGGGCTGTGGGCTCACCGGCAAATTGTCTGAAGACCCGCTCCTGGAGGAAGGTGCCACAACCGAAGTCGATGAGCTTCAGGTCGCCGCTCTCCGGGTCCACGAGGAGGTTCTCCGGCTTGATGTCGCGGTGCAGGACGCCGCAGGCGGTGCAGTGCCGCACGGCCTCCAGCACCTGGCAGAAAAGCCAGCGCGCCATCTCCTCGCACAGGAACTCCTGCTCCAGCAGGAGCTGCAGGAGATCCTGCCATCCCTCGGGACGCTCCAGCACCAGCACGTAGCTGTCCCGCAGCTCGAACCAGTCCAGGAGCTGGATGATGTTGTAGCAGCCTGAGCCCACCTTCTCCATCAGCACGATCTCCATTGGAACACGGGTGCCGTCGGGCTGTCACGAGGAGACAATGCCTGCGGCAGGCCTGATGCTGCCCTGTGGCCACGCTGCCCCCTGCCCGGGATGCCCCGGTGCCCTCTTGGGCGGCCTGGCCGGGCATGGGGATTCCCCCCGCCCAGGGGATGCTTGGCCGCCACGCCCCCCCGCTCTGTCCCGCCGGCCCCGCTCGCTCACCAGCTCGTCCCACTGCAGGACGCTCTCGCGGGCCACGCGTTTGATGGCCACCTGCAAGCCGTGGAGAGAGGGCGGCTGAGCTCAAGCCCTGCCCCTCCCCGCCCCTTGCCCCTCCTGGCACGCCCGGCCCTCCCGGCCGCTTACCGGCCTCCCGTCCGAGAGGCGGCTGCCTGCGAAGACGGTGCCGAAGCCGCCGCTCCCCAGCTGCGGGCCCAGCTGGTACAGCTCCCGCAGCTGCTTCTTTTGCCCTGCGGCCAAGACCGAGGCATCAGCCTTGCGTCCGCCAACAACGCCCCCCGCCCCCCACCAAGTCAGTGCCCGCCAGTGAAGCGGGCCGGGCCGGCGCGGGCCACGTTGCTCTGACCTGCTTCCTGCTGCGCGCTGGGCAGCGGCCACGGCCTTGCAGCCGCGGGGCTGGCCAGCAGCAGAGCCGGGGCAGAGGCGGCTGCAGGAGCCGCAGTGCAGCGGGGCAGGGCGGCACCGTCGCCGTCCCCGGCGTCGTGGGCTGCACTCAGCTGTCCAGGACGGCCGGGGCTACAGCCCGAGGGGGTTTGGCACCGCGGGGGGTTCCCAGGAGCAGCTGCAAAGCAGAGAGGGGTTTTTGAAGCCGTGGCCTCACAGGCATGGGAAAGAGCCAGGGACTAGGCCACTCTCAGGGGCCCTGGCCTGGCCTGCGGGCGCCCCTGAGGAGCCCCAGCGGAGCCTGCGACAGCTCCTGAGGAGATCTCACCTGCTCTTAGGAAGGCCTTTGAGGTAGTCGAGGGCTGTGGTGGGGCAGCTTCCTGGAGATGGAGGAACCTGCTGGCTGTGTCGAGGCTGGTCTCCACCACCAGGCTGGCGCTGCTGCCAGCTGGCACAGCCAGCACAGCGTCCTGGCAGCTGTGGGATGACACCCTCTGGCTCCAGGACGCTTGCTGCTCCACCAGCTGCTCCCGAGAAGGCTCCCCCAAATCGGGCCGGGCTCCCGTCTGGACTGGCGGGCTTTCCCTGGCCACGTCAGCCCTGGCCAGGGTTGCGCCCGTGAGGTCCAGGGAGCCGGGAGACCTGTCCACGGGCTCTGCAGCTTCTGCAGGCTTCGGACAGGTCTCACTGAGCCTCTGCTGTGAGCGATGGAGGCTGTCAGAGGTAGCAGAGGCTCCTGCTGGGATGGAGGGTCTCTGACAGCCTGAACTGCCTGCGTGGATGGCGGGTGTGCGCTGCTGTGCCATCCCCGCAAGGCTTGAGGCTCTCCCAGGGATGGAGAATCTTGCTGGGAGCAGCCTCTTGGAGGGATGGAGGCTCGTGGGGGATCTGGAGGAGCCACAGCAGCAGGCCAGGTGGCCTCGCTTCACCAGCTCCTCCAGTTCTTCCCACAAGGCCTGCCACATCCCAGAGTAGAGCGGCACACACGTCCCGTTGCCAGCCCAGAGCAGCAGCATCAGCTCCTGCAGCTCCTGAGCCGCTGCCACGCAGGGGCGGCAGCTGCAGGGGCTGTCCAGGGGGCTGGCGGGAGCGCGTGGCCGCTTGCCAGGGGTGGCCCGAGGCCTGGAGCGCCTGGGAGCCGCGGGGGCTCCCCGGCTCCTCCGCCAGCCTCTGGGCCGCACCCCGGGGAGCTTTCTCCTCTCCGCTCCTGCTGTCCGTGCCTGCTGCCTCCGTGGCTGCCAGTGGCCAAGGGCCCAGCAGACAGCCACGGCGGCCAGCAGCAGGACAAGCGCAGCTAGTAGGACGCCGCCGTCACTCATGGCTCCGGCACGTCCCGTCGCCGCTGCACTGGCCGCTGCGGGTGCCGGCCCGGCTGACAGAGGGACGGCGCCGTGATGTCACAGTGCTGTGGCCGGGACAGCCCAGGGGCGTCACAGCCCTGCCTGGTGCCAGCGCTCGGCCCCTTTGTGCCGTCACAGCCCCGCCCGCCTCAGGGATCAGCGCAACTGCCTCATCCCTGAAGATGGCCATGGCCGGGAAAAGCCTGCAAGCAAGGAAGAAGCCCAGCTCAGCCTGTGGCAAGGAATCCTTTCCTGGAGCAAGTGGTGTCACTTTGGGAAGAGCGCTGGTGCCAGCAATGTCAAGGGCACAGCTGCCAGCACGCTGCAGCTGACTTGTGCAGTGCCTCTGTTCTGAAGAAATCAGGATTGGCCAAGGAGCCAACACGCTGCTCTCGCTGCTCTGGTTTTGACTGGGATAGGCTTCCTTTCTTCCTTAACAGCTGGCACACATTGGGTTTAGATGGGAATGCCGTCAATCCAACAGGGGTGGGTCGGTGTGTGCTGAGCAGGGCTTGCCCTCTTCAAAAACTTGGCCGTGTCCCTTGGAACAATGCAAAGTTTTCTGCAGGGAAGGGAGGGATGAGTGTTGAAGGCAGAGGCAAAGAATGCATTCAACACCTGTAGCGTCTCTCTGTCCCTGCTTGGGAGGTGACCGTCCACATCCCGGAGGGGGACAATGTTATTTTTGCAATGTTTTTTTCCTTCCATGTATTTCAAACCACTGCTTTTGTTGTGCCCCACATTTCTGGCCACCTTCATCTCCAGCCGAGCTTTCAGCGCACCAAATGTCTCCCTTGAGTGGCAAGAAGTACCTGTGTGTTCTTCTGGCCTGGATTCCACCGGGCACACAGCTTCCTTTTGCATCCTTTTTTTCCCAGAGAGGAGGCCTGTTCCAGTGCTGCCGTGGCTCCCACAGGAGTTCAAGGCCATTTGGGACCATTTGCGCTCCCAGCCGAGCCCCAACGTCCCCTCGCAAGGAGCACCAGGGTGAGGGAGGAGCTGCCAGTTTTATGGCAGGCGGTGAGGGGTGGGTGGTCACCCCCCGAAGAAATGGGCAATACCCGGGAAAACAACCACACGTGCGGTGTCAAACACCCACCAGCTTCCCGGGTGAGGTTGGAGCCTGGCAGCCTCCAGAGCGACGCCATCTCCTCGTGCCTGAGGAGAAAGCACGGAGTGAGCGGAGACCTCCAGCTCTCCACGGCTCTGGGCCAGGGGGATCATCTGGGGACACACAGGGAGGTCCTGTTCCTGGAGGAACCGTGTCGTGGTCCCTGGAGAATTGGCTCACAGGTCAGAAGAGAGAGAATTCTCTCTCCCAGCTCAACCTCCAGGCCAGGGCTGACCCACAGAGCTCTCACCATCCCCTCCCTCACAGCGGGCTCCCGGCTGGAAGGATCACGGCTTCGGTTAGGTCTTCAGGCGGAGGCTTGGAGAACCACTCAGGACACAAGAGGGTCAGCCGCCCTCCAAAAATGGAAGGAACACAAAAGAGCAGGCTTCTTTAGGAATAAACTCGATATTTTTTCCCCAAGGCTGTTCCGGCAGGTCAGGGCAGCAGACGCAAGGTTTAGCAGCTTTAGCAGACGACGCCTGCCCACAGGGCCAGGGCAGGCAACCGGGCGCTTTCCCGTGACTAGGCGGGTTACTGCGCTTTCCATCTCCACCGGTGGTTTTGAAGCTATTTTGGGGGGATACAGGGAGCCCAGCACCACGGGAGTGACTCCAGCATCCCAACATTTCCCGTGGGCTCTGCGCCCGTGACTTACGAGGCGCCGGGCACCCCTGGTCAAGGGCCCAGCCGGGCCTCCCGTTGCGGGGGAAAAAAGAGGAAGGGTTTTGTCGGAGCTCAGCCTGAAATGAGGTTTGGCCGCATCTGACTGTTCTCTCAGCTTTGGGGAGGAGCAGCGTCTCCGTTCCTGCCACCCGCTGGCCCTTGGAATGCACACTCAGCCCTCGATTCAGTTCCGGGGACACCGAGAGGCCGCTGCCACTGCTTCAGTTTGACAGGGCAGCTGTGGTTTCATTGTTGCATTTCTTGGCTTGCTTGGGAAAGCCCCTCCTAAGCTGTCCTGCCCTACTGCCGCCTGTGCTTGAAGATACAAAAGTAGCATCCTGGAGGAAAGGCTGCTCCAAAGGCCGAAGGGAGCACTCTGATTGCCCCTTTTCCCTAGAGGTTTCTTTAGCTGAACAAGGAGCAGATTTGAGCGCCCGGCATGGGTTGGTGGTTGTTTTATTGCTTTGGTTCGTAGTTGTTTTTTTTTTTGGGGGTCCTGCGTGGGACTTGGTCAGCGGGTGCTGCAGAAGCTGCGGCAAGGCCTCAAAAACGCCTGCCCCGCACCCAAGGGTGCAGCGAGATCTCCTCCAGCTCTGGCCTGTCCACGGGGTGCTTGGACAAACACCAGCAGATGAGATGCTGGCACTCTGCACGGGGAGAGAAGGCAGAAAGCGCCCGTCAGTGGCAGAAGGCTCCTGCCCGGCGGCTCCCGGCAGGGCCTGCAGGGCCCGGGCCGCGCCGCGTGTGCTGAGAGCGGTGCCGGCCTGGCCACCGCCTGCGGCCCGTGCGGGAGAGCGGCACGGCGGGACGCGGCCGCCTCCTTGGGCCACGCCTGCCACGCTGAGCCCGTCGGCACGGGCCGCCTCCCGCGGCCGGCCCTTGAGGGCGGGTCCCGCGGAGCCGCGGGAGGGCCGCGCCGGGCTGCGCGCTGCCGTCCCCCAAAGCCTGCCTTCTTGAGGCCGCATACCGACCTGGAGAGAGCTGCTGCCTGAAGAAGAGCTGCCCCCACACGATGTCGCGGTCCTCCTTGAAGGGGAGGCTCCCGCACACCATGACGTACAGCAGCACGCCCAGGGACCAGATGGTGGCCGAAGGGCCGTGGTAGTAGCCGCGGCAGATCCACTCGGGTGGGCTGTACGCGTGTGTTCCTAGGGGACACAGGCAGCGCTGTCCAGCCGCAGGCTGCTGCCTTCCAGAGCCCAGCACCGGCCTCCCGGCAGAGGCAGGGGCTGCGCCGGTGGCCACAAGTTCCCCCCGAAGCCACCCGGTGTCCCCCAGCTGAGCGAGCAAAAGCAAGAAGCCCTTCTGCAAGGCAGAGAAGGCCGGCAGAGCAGCCCCAGCCCTGGCGGGCCTGCCAAGCCCAGGGGCCGGGACCCGATTTTGCAGCCACCTTCCGTGGGCAGGGCCCGCCGCCGGCTCCCGGGGCACAGCATCCGCCCAGGGCCGCGGGGCAGCCGGCGGCCGGCTGAAGGCCGCAGCCGGCGGGGCCCAGGAGGGAATGGGGCCGTGCGGTGCCCGGCACGGGGAGCAGGGCCCGGGCTGTGGGCTCACCGGCAAATTGTCTGAAGACCCGCTCCTGGAGGAAGGTGCCACAACCGAAGTCGATGAGCTTCAGGTCGCCGCTCTCCGGGTCCACGAGGAGGTTCTCCGGCTTGATGTCGCGGTGCAGGACGCCGCAGGCGGTGCAGTGCCGCACGGCCTCCAGCACCTGGCAGAAAAGCCAGCGCGCCATCTCCTCGCACAGGAACTCCTGCTCCAGCAGGAGCTGCAGGAGATCCTGCCATCCCTCGGGACGCTCCAGCACCAGCACGTAGCTGTCCCGCAGCTCGAACCAGTCCAGGAGCTGGATGATGTTGTAGCAGCCTGAGCCCACCTTCTCCATCAGCACGATCTCCATTGGAACACGGGTGCCGTCGGGCTGTCACGAGGAGACAATGCCTGCGGCAGGCCTGATGCTGCCCTGTGGCCACGCTGCCCCCTGCCCGGGATGCCCCGGTGCCCTCTTGGGCGGCCTGGCCGGGCATGGGGATTCCCCCCGCCCAGGGGATGCTTGGCCGCCACGCCCCCCCGCTCTGTCCCGCCGGCCCCGCTCGCTCACCAGCTCGTCCCACTGCAGGACGCTCTCGCGGGCCACGCGTTTGATGGCCACCTGCAAGCCGTGGAGAGAGGGCGGCTGAGCTCAAGCCCTGCCCCTCCCCGCCCCTTGCCCCTCCTGGCACGCCCGGCCCTCCCGGCCGCTTACCGGCCTCCCGTCCGAGAGGCGGCTGCCTGCGAAGACGGTGCCGAAGCCGCCGCTCCCCAGCTGCGGGCCCAGCTGGTACAGCTCCCGCAGCTGCTTCTTTTGCCCTGCGGCCAAGACCGAGGCATCAGCCTTGCGTCCGCCAACAACGCCCCCCGCCCCCCACCAAGTCAGTGCCCGCCAGTGAAGCGGGCCGGGCCGGCGCGGGCCACGTTGCTCTGACCTGCTTCCTGCTGCGCGCTGGGCAGCGGCCACGGCCTTGCAGCCGCGGGGCTGGCCAGCAGCAGAGCCGGGGCAGAGGCGGCTGCAGGAGCCGCAGTGCAGCGGGGCAGGGCGGCACCGTCGCCGTCCCCGGCGTCGTGGGCTGCACTCAGCTGTCCAGGACGGCCGGGGCTACAGCCCGAGGGGGTTTGGCACCGCGGGGGGTTCCCAGGAGCAGCTGCAAAGCAGAGAGGGGTTTTTGAAGCCGTGGCCTCACAGGCATGGGAAAGAGCCAGGGACTAGGCCACTCTCAGGGGCCCTGGCCTGGCCTGCGGGCGCCCCTGAGGAGCCCCAGCGGAGCCTGCGACAGCTCCTGAGGAGATCTCACCTGCTCTTAGGAAGGCCTTTGAGGTAGTCGAGGGCTGTGGTGGGGCAGCTTCCTGGAGATGGAGGAACCTGCTGGCTGTGTCGAGGCTGGTCTCCACCACCAGGCTGGCGCTGCTGCCAGCTGGCACAGCCAGCACAGCGTCCTGGCAGCTGTGGGATGACACCCTCTGGCTCCAGGACGCTTGCTGCTCCACCAGCTGCTCCCGAGAAGGCTCCCCCAAATCGGGCCGGGCTCCCGTCTGGACTGGCGGGCTTTCCCTGGCCACGTCAGCCCTGGCCAGGGTTGCGCCCGTGAGGTCCAGGGAGCCGGGAGACCTGTCCACGGGCTCTGCAGCTTCTGCAGGCTTCGGACAGGTCTCACTGAGCCTCTGCTGTGAGCGATGGAGGCTGTCAGAGGTAGCAGAGGCTCCTGCTGGGATGGAGGGTCTCTGACAGCCTGAACTGCCTGCGTGGATGGCGGGTGTGCGCTGCTGTGCCATCCCCGCAAGGCTTGAGGCTCTCCCAGGGATGGAGAATCTTGCTGGGAGCAGCCTCTTGGAGGGATGGAGGCTCGTGGGGGATCTGGAGGAGCCACAGCAGCAGGCCAGGTGGCCTCGCTTCACCAGCTCCTCCAGTTCTTCCCACAAGGCCTGCCACATCCCAGAGTAGAGCGGCACACACGTCCCGTTGCCAGCCCAGAGCAGCAGCATCAGCTCCTGCAGCTCCTGAGCCGCTGCCACGCAGGGGCGGCAGCTGCAGGGGCTGTCCAGGGGGCTGGCGGGAGCGCGTGGCCGCTTGCCAGGGGTGGCCCGAGGCCTGGAGCGCCTGGGAGCCGCGGGGGCTCCCCGGCTCCTCCGCCAGCCTCTGGGCCGCACCCCGGGGAGCTTTCTCCTCTCCGCTCCTGCTGTCCGTGCCTGCTGCCTCCGTGGCTGCCAGTGGCCAAGGGCCCAGCAGACAGCCACGGCGGCCAGCAGCAGGACAAGCGCAGCTAGTAGGACGCCGCCGTCACTCATGGCTCCGGCACGTCCCGTCGCCGCTGCACTGGCCGCTGCGGGTGCCGGCCCGGCTGACAGAGGGACGGCGCCGTGATGTCACAGTGCTGTGGCCGGGACAGCCCAGGGGCGTCACAGCCCTGCCTGGTGCCAGCGCTCGGCCCCTTTGTGCCGTCACAGCCCCGCCCGCCTCAGGGATCAGCGCAACTGCCTCATCCCTGAAGATGGCCATGGCCGGGAAAAGCCTGCAAGCAAGGAAGAAGCCCAGCTCAGCCTGTGGCAAGGAATCCTTTCCTGGAGCAAGTGGTGTCACTTTGGGAAGAGCGCTGGTGCCAGCAATGTCAAGGGCACAGCTGCCAGCACGCTGCAGCTGACTTGTGCAGTGCCTCTGTTCTGAAGAAATCAGGATTGGCCAAGGAGCCAACACGCTGCTCTCGCTGCTCTGGTTTTGACTGGGATAGGCTTCCTTTCTTCCTTAACAGCTGGCACACATTGGGTTTAGATGGGAATGCCGTCAATCCAACAGGGGTGGGTCGGTGTGTGCTGAGCAGGGCTTGCCCTCTTCAAAAACTTGGCCGTGTCCCTTGGAACAATGCAAAGTTTTCTGCAGGGAAGGGAGGGATGAGTGTTGAAGGCAGAGGCAAAGAATGCATTCAACACCTGTAGCGTCTCTCTGTCCCTGCTTGGGAGGTGACCGTCCACATCCCGGAGGGGGACAATGTTATTTTTGCAATGTTTTTTTCCTTCCATGTATTTCAAACCACTGCTTTTGTTGTGCCCCACATTTCTGGCCACCTTCATCTCCAGCCGAGCTTTCAGCGCACCAAATGTCTCCCTTGAGTGGCAAGAAGTACCTGTGTGTTCTTCTGGCCTGGATTCCACCGGGCACACAGCTTCCTTTTGCATCCTTTTTTTCCCAGAGAGGAGGCCTGTTCCAGTGCTGCCGTGGCTCCCACAGGAGTTCAAGGCCATTTGGGACCATTTGCGCTCCCAGCCGAGCCCCAACGTCCCCTCGCAAGGAGCACCAGGGTGAGGGAGGAGCTGCCAGTTTTATGGCAGGCGGTGAGGGGTGGGTGGTCACCCCCCGAAGAAATGGGCAATACCCGGGAAAACAACCACACGTGCGGTGTCAAACACCCACCAGCTTCCCGGGTGAGGTTGGAGCCTGGCAGCCTCCAGAGCGACGCCATCTCCTCGTGCCTGAGGAGAAAGCACGGAGTGAGCGGAGACCTCCAGCTCTCCACGGCTCTGGGCCAGGGGGATCATCTGGGGACACACAGGGAGGTCCTGTTCCTGGAGGAACCGTGTCGTGGTCCCTGGAGAATTGGCTCACAGGTCAGAAGAGAGAGAATTCTCTCTCCCAGCTCAACCTCCAGGCCAGGGCTGACCCACAGAGCTCTCACCATCCCCTCCCTCACAGCGGGCTCCCGGCTGGAAGGATCACGGCTTCGGTTAGGTCTTCAGGCGGAGGCTTGGAGAACCACTCAGGACACAAGAGGGTCAGCCGCCCTCCAAAAATGGAAGGAACACAAAAGAGCAGGCTTCTTTAGGAATAAACTCGATATTTTTTCCCCAAGGCTGTTCCGGCAGGTCAGGGCAGCAGACGCAAGGTTTAGCAGCTTTAGCAGACGACGCCTGCCCACAGGGCCAGGGCAGGCAACCGGGCGCTTTCCCGTGACTAGGCGGGTTACTGCGCTTTCCATCTCCACCGGTGGTTTTGAAGCTATTTTGGGGGGATACAGGGAGCCCAGCACCACGGGAGTGACTCCAGCATCCCAACATTTCCCGTGGGCTCTGCGCCCGTGACTTACGAGGCGCCGGGCACCCCTGGTCAAGGGCCCAGCCGGGCCTCCCGTTGCGGGGGAAAAAAGAGGAAGGGTTTTGTCGGAGCTCAGCCTGAAATGAGGTTTGGCCGCATCTGACTGTTCTCTCAGCTTTGGGGAGGAGCAGCGTCTCCGTTCCTGCCACCCGCTGGCCCTTGGAATGCACACTCAGCCCTCGATTCAGTTCCGGGGACACCGAGAGGCCGCTGCCACTGCTTCAGTTTGACAGGGCAGCTGTGGTTTCATTGTTGCATTTCTTGGCTTGCTTGGGAAAGCCCCTCCTAAGCTGTCCTGCCCTACTGCCGCCTGTGCTTGAAGATACAAAAGTAGCATCCTGGAGGAAAGGCTGCTCCAAAGGCCGAAGGGAGCACTCTGATTGCCCCTTTTCCCTAGAGGTTTCTTTAGCTGAACAAGGAGCAGATTTGAGCGCCCGGCATGGGTTGGTGGTTGTTTTATTGCTTTGGTTCGTAGTTGTTTTTTTTTTGGGGGGTCCTGCGTGGGACTTGGTCAGCGGGTGCTGCAGAAGCTGCGGCAAGGCCTCAAAAACGCCTGCCCCGCACCCAAGGGTGCAGCGAGATCTCCTCCAGCTCTGGCCTGTCCACGGGGTGCTTGGACAAACACCAGCAGATGAGATGCTGGCACTCTGCACGGGGAGAGAAGGCAGAAAGCGCCCGTCAGTGGCAGAAGGCTCCTGCCCGGCGGCTCCCGGCAGGGCCTGCAGGGCCCGGGCCGCGCCGCGTGTGCTGAGAGCGGTGCCGGCCTGGCCACCGCCTGCGGCCCGTGCGGGAGAGCGGCACGGCGGGACGCGGCCGCCTCCTTGGGCCACGCCTGCCACGCTGAGCCCGTCGGCACGGGCCGCCTCCCGCGGCCGGCCCTTGAGGGCGGGTCCCGCGGAGCCGCGGGAGGGCCGCGCCGGGCTGCGCGCTGCCGTCCCCCAAAGCCTGCCTTCTTGAGGCCGCATACCGACCTGGAGAGAGCTGCTGCCTGAAGAAGAGCTGCCCCCACACGATGTCGCGGTCCTCCTTGAAGGGGAGGCTCCCGCACACCATGACGTACAGCAGCACGCCCAGGGACCAGATGGTGGCCGAAGGGCCGTGGTAGTAGCCGCGGCAGATCCACTCGGGTGGGCTGTACGCGTGTGTTCCTAGGGGACACAGGCAGCGCTGTCCAGCCGCAGGCTGCTGCCTTCCAGAGCCCAGCACCGGCCTCCCGGCAGAGGCAGGGGCTGCGCCGGTGGCCACAAGTTCCCCCCGAAGCCACCCGGTGTCCCCCAGCTGAGCGAGCAAAAGCAAGAAGCCCTTCTGCAAGGCAGAGAAGGCCGGCAGAGCAGCCCCAGCCCTGGCGGGCCTGCCAAGCCCAGGGGCCGGGACCCGATTTTGCAGCCACCTTCCGTGGGCAGGGCCCGCCGCCGGCTCCCGGGGCACAGCATCCGCCCAGGGCCGCGGGGCAGCCGGCGGCCGGCTGAAGGCCGCAGCCGGCGGGGCCCAGGAGGGAATGGGGCCGTGCGGTGCCCGGCACGGGGAGCAGGGCCCGGGCTGTGGGCTCACCGGCAAATTGTCTGAAGACCCGCTCCTGGAGGAAGGTGCCACAACCGAAGTCGATGAGCTTCAGGTCGCCGCTCTCCGGGTCCACGAGGAGGTTCTCCGGCTTGATGTCGCGGTGCAGGACGCCGCAGGCGGTGCAGTGCCGCACGGCCTCCAGCACCTGGCAGAAAAGCCAGCGCGCCATCTCCTCGCACAGGAACTCCTGCTCCAGCAGGAGCTGCAGGAGATCCTGCCATCCCTCGGGACGCTCCAGCACCAGCACGTAGCTGTCCCGCAGCTCGAACCAGTCCAGGAGCTGGATGATGTTGTAGCAGCCTGAGCCCACCTTCTCCATCAGCACGATCTCCATTGGAACACGGGTGCCGTCGGGCTGTCACGAGGAGACAATGCCTGCGGCAGGCCTGATGCTGCCCTGTGGCCACGCTGCCCCCTGCCCGGGATGCCCCGGTGCCCTCTTGGGCGGCCTGGCCGGGCATGGGGATTCCCCCCGCCCAGGGGATGCTTGGCCGCCACGCCCCCCCGCTCTGTCCCGCCGGCCCCGCTCGCTCACCAGCTCGTCCCACTGCAGGACGCTCTCGCGGGCCACGCGTTTGATGGCCACCTGCAAGCCGTGGAGAGAGGGCGGCTGAGCTCAAGCCCTGCCCCTCCCCGCCCCTTGCCCCTCCTGGCACGCCCGGCCCTCCCGGCCGCTTACCGGCCTCCCGTCCGAGAGGCGGCTGCCTGCGAAGACGGTGCCGAAGCCGCCGCTCCCCAGCTGCGGGCCCAGCTGGTACAGCTCCCGCAGCTGCTTCTTTTGCCCTGCGGCCAAGACCGAGGCATCAGCCTTGCGTCCGCCAACAACGCCCCCCGCCCCCCACCAAGTCAGTGCCCGCCAGTGAAGCGGGCCGGGCCGGCGCGGGCCACGTTGCTCTGACCTGCTTCCTGCTGCGCGCTGGGCAGCGGCCACGGCCTTGCAGCCGCGGGGCTGGCCAGCAGCAGAGCCGGGGCAGAGGCGGCTGCAGGAGACGCAGTGCAGCGGGGCAGGGCGGCACCGTCGCCGTCCCCGGCGTCGTGGGCTGCACTCAGCTGTCCAGGACGGCCGGGGCTACAGCCCGAGGGGGTTTGGCACCGCGGGGGGTTCCCAGGAGCAGCTGCAAAGCAGAGAGGGGTTTTTGAAGCCGTGGCCTCACAGGCATGGGAAAGAGCCAGGGACTAGGCCACTCTCAGGGGCCCTGGCCTGGCCTGCGGGCGCCCCTGAGGAGCCCCAGCGGAGCCTGCGACAGCTCCTGAGGAGATCTCACCTGCTCTTAGGAAGGCCTTTGAGGTAGTCGAGGGCTGTGGTGGGGCAGCTTCCTGGAGATGGAGGAACCTGCTGGCTGTGTCGAGGCTGGTCTCCACCACCAGGCTGGCGCTGCTGCCAGCTGGCACAGCCAGCACAGCGTCCTGGCAGCTGTGGGATGACACCCTCTGGCTCCAGGACGCTTGCTGCTCCACCAGCTGCTCCCGAGAAGGCTCCCCCAAATCGGGCCGGGCTCCCGTCTGGACTGGCGGGCTTTCCCTGGCCACGTCAGCCCTGGCCAGGGTTGCGCCCGTGAGGTCCAGGGAGCCGGGAGACCTGTCCACGGGCTCTGCAGCTTCTGCAGGCTTCGGACAGGTCTCACTGAGCCTCTGCTGTGAGCGATGGAGGCTGTCAGAGGTAGCAGAGGCTCCTGCTGGGATGGAGGGTCTCTGACAGCCTGAACTGCCTGCGTGGATGGCGGGTGTGCGCTGCTGTGCCATCCCCGCAAGGCTTGAGGCTCTCCCAGGGATGGAGAATCTTGCTGGGAGCAGCCTCTTGGAGGGATGGAGGCTCGTGGGGGATCTGGAGGAGCCACAGCAGCAGGCCAGGTGGCCTCGCTTCACCAGCTCCTCCAGTTCTTCCCACAAGGCCTGCCACATCCCAGAGTAGAGCGGCACACACGTCCCGTTGCCAGCCCAGAGCAGCAGCATCAGCTCCTGCAGCTCCTGAGCCGCTGCCACGCAGGGGCGGCAGCTGCAGGGGCTGTCCAGGGGGCTGGCGGGAGCGCGTGGCCGCTTGCCAGGGGTGGCCCGAGGCCTGGAGCGCCTGGGAGCCGCGGGGGCTCCCCGGCTCCTCCGCCAGCCTCTGGGCCGCACCCCGGGGAGCTTTCTCCTCTCCGCTCCTGCTGTCCGTGCCTGCTGCCTCCGTGGCTGCCAGTGGCCAAGGGCCCAGCAGACAGCCACGGCGGCCAGCAGCAGGACAAGCGCAGCTAGTAGGACGCCGCCGTCACTCATGGCTCCGGCACGTCCCGTCGCCGCTGCACTGGCCGCTGCGGGTGCCGGCCCGGCTGACAGAGGGACGGCGCCGTGATGTCACAGTGCTGTGGCCGGGACAGCCCAGGGGCGTCACAGCCCTGCCTGGTGCCAGCGCTCGGCCCCTTTGTGCCGTCACAGCCCCGCCCGCCTCAGGGATCAGCGCAACTGCCTCATCCCTGAAGATGGCCATGGCCGGGAAAAGCCTGCAAGCAAGGAAGAAGCCCAGCTCAGCCTGTGGCAAGGAATCCTTTCCTGGAGCAAGTGGTGTCACTTTGGGAAGAGCGCTGGTGCCAGCAATGTCAAGGGCACAGCTGCCAGCACGCTGCAGCTGACTTGTGCAGTGCCTCTGTTCTGAAGAAATCAGGATTGGCCAAGGAGCCAACACGCTGCTCTCGCTGCTCTGGTTTTGACTGGGATAGGCTTCCTTTCTTCCTTAACAGCTGGCACACATTGGGTTTAGATGGGAATGCCGTCAATCCAACAGGGGTGGGTCGGTGTGTGCTGAGCAGGGCTTGCCCTCTTCAAAAACTTGGCCGTGTCCCTTGGAACAATGCAAAGTTTTCTGCAGGGAAGGGAGGGATGAGTGTTGAAGGCAGAGGCAAAGAATGCATTCAACACCTGTAGCGTCTCTCTGTCCCTGCTTGGGAGGTGACCGTCCACATCCCGGAGGGGGACAATGTTATTTTTGCAATGTTTTTTTCCTTCCATGTATTTCAAACCACTGCTTTTGTTGTGCCCCACATTTCTGGCCACCTTCATCTCCAGCCGAGCTTTCAGCGCACCAAATGTCTCCCTTGAGTGGCAAGAAGTACCTGTGTGTTCTTCTGGCCTGGATTCCACCGGGCACACAGCTTCCTTTTGCATCCTTTTTTTCCCAGAGAGGAGGCCTGTTCCAGTGCTGCCGTGGCTCCCACAGGAGTTCAAGGCCATTTGGGACCATTTGCGCTCCCAGCCGAGCCCCAACGTCCCCTCGCAAGGAGCACCAGGGTGAGGGAGGAGCTGCCAGTTTTATGGCAGGCGGTGAGGGGTGGGTGGTCACCCCCCGAAGAAATGGGCAATACCCGGGAAAACAACCACACGTGCGGTGTCAAACACCCACCAGCTTCCCGGGTGAGGTTGGAGCCTGGCAGCCTCCAGAGCGACGCCATCTCCTCGTGCCTGAGGAGAAAGCACGGAGTGAGCGGAGACCTCCAGCTCTCCACGGCTCTGGGCCAGGGGGATCATCTGGGGACACACAGGGAGGTCCTGTTCCTGGAGGAACCGTGTCGTGGTCCCTGGAGAATTGGCTCACAGGTCAGAAGAGAGAGAATTCTCTCTCCCAGCTCAACCTCCAGGCCAGGGCTGACCCACAGAGCTCTCACCATCCCCTCCCTCACAGCGGGCTCCCGGCTGGAAGGATCACGGCTTCGGTTAGGTCTTCAGGCGGAGGCTTGGAGAACCACTCAGGACACAAGAGGGTCAGCCGCCCTCCAAAAATGGAAGGAACACAAAAGAGCAGGCTTCTTTAGGAATAAACTCGATATTTTTTCCCCAAGGCTGTTCCGGCAGGTCAGGGCAGCAGACGCAAGGTTTAGCAGCTTTAGCAGACGACGCCTGCCCACAGGGCCAGGGCAGGCAACCGGGCGCTTTCCCGTGACTAGGCGGGTTACTGCGCTTTCCATCTCCACCGGTGGTTTTGAAGCTATTTTGGGGGGATACAGGGAGCCCAGCACCACGGGAGTGACTCCAGCATCCCAACATTTCCCGTGGGCTCTGCGCCCGTGACTTACGAGGCGCCGGGCACCCCTGGTCAAGGGCCCAGCCGGGCCTCCCGTTGCGGGGGAAAAAAGAGGAAGGGTTTTGTCGGAGCTCAGCCTGAAATGAGGTTTGGCCGCATCTGACTGTTCTCTCAGCTTTGGGGAGGAGCAGCGTCTCCGTTCCTGCCACCCGCTGGCCCTTGGAATGCACACTCAGCCCTCGATTCAGTTCCGGGGACACCGAGAGGCCGCTGCCACTGCTTCAGTTTGACAGGGCAGCTGTGGTTTCATTGTTGCATTTCTTGGCTTGCTTGGGAAAGCCCCTCCTAAGCTGTCCTGCCCTACTGCCGCCTGTGCTTGAAGATACAAAAGTAGCATCCTGGAGGAAAGGCTGCTCCAAAGGCCGAAGGGAGCACTCTGATTGCCCCTTTTCCCTAGAGGTTTCTTTAGCTGAACAAGGAGCAGATTTGAGCGCCCGGCATGGGTTGGTGGTTGTTTTATTGCTTTGGTTCGTAGTTGTTTTTTTTTTTGGGGGTCCTGCGTGGGACTTGGTCAGCGGGTGCTGCAGAAGCTGCGGCAAGGCCTCAAAAACGCCTGCCCCGCACCCAAGGGTGCAGCGAGATCTCCTCCAGCTCTGGCCTGTCCACGGGGTGCTTGGACAAACACCAGCAGATGAGATGCTGGCACTCTGCACGGGGAGAGAAGGCAGAAAGCGCCCGTCAGTGGCAGAAGGCTCCTGCCCGGCGGCTCCCGGCAGGGCCTGCAGGGCCCGGGCCGCGCCGCGTGTGCTGAGAGCGGTGCCGGCCTGGCCACCGCCTGCGGCCCGTGCGGGAGAGCGGCACGGCGGGACGCGGCCGCCTCCTTGGGCCACGCCTGCCACGCTGAGCCCGTCGGCACGGGCCGCCTCCCGCGGCCGGCCCTTGAGGGCGGGTCCCGCGGAGCCGCGGGAGGGCCGCGCCGGGCTGCGCGCTGCCGTCCCCCAAAGCCTGCCTTCTTGAGGCCGCATACCGACCTGGAGAGAGCTGCTGCCTGAAGAAGAGCTGCCCCCACACGATGTCGCGGTCCTCCTTGAAGGGGAGGCTCCCGCACACCATGACGTACAGCAGCACGCCCAGGGACCAGATGGTGGCCGAAGGGCCGTGGTAGTAGCCGCGGCAGATCCACTCGGGTGGGCTGTACGCGTGTGTTCCTAGGGGACACAGGCAGCGCTGTCCAGCCGCAGGCTGCTGCCTTCCAGAGCCCAGCACCGGCCTCCCGGCAGAGGCAGGGGCTGCGCCGGTGGCCACAAGTTCCCCCCGAAGCCACCCGGTGTCCCCCAGCTGAGCGAGCAAAAGCAAGAAGCCCTTCTGCAAGGCAGAGAAGGCCGGCAGAGCAGCCCCAGCCCTGGCGGGCCTGCCAAGCCCAGGGGCCGGGACCCGATTTTGCAGCCACCTTCCGTGGGCAGGGCCCGCCGCCGGCTCCCGGGGCACAGCATCCGCCCAGGGCCGCGGGGCAGCCGGCGGCCGGCTGAAGGCCGCAGCCGGCGGGGCCCAGGAGGGAATGGGGCCGTGCGGTGCCCGGCACGGGGAGCAGGGCCCGGGCTGTGGGCTCACCGGCAAATTGTCTGAAGACCCGCTCCTGGAGGAAGGTGCCACAACCGAAGTCGATGAGCTTCAGGTCGCCGCTCTCCGGGTCCACGAGGAGGTTCTCCGGCTTGATGTCGCGGTGCAGGACGCCGCAGGCGGTGCAGTGCCGCACGGCCTCCAGCACCTGGCAGAAAAGCCAGCGCGCCATCTCCTCGCACAGGAACTCCTGCTCCAGCAGGAGCTGCAGGAGATCCTGCCATCCCTCGGGACGCTCCAGCACCAGCACGTAGCTGTCCCGCAGCTCGAACCAGTCCAGGAGCTGGATGATGTTGTAGCAGCCTGAGCCCACCTTCTCCATCAGCACGATCTCCATTGGAACACGGGTGCCGTCGGGCTGTCACGAGGAGACAATGCCTGCGGCAGGCCTGATGCTGCCCTGTGGCCACGCTGCCCCCTGCCCGGGATGCCCCGGTGCCCTCTTGGGCGGCCTGGCCGGGCATGGGGATTCCCCCCGCCCAGGGGATGCTTGGCCGCCACGCCCCCCCGCTCTGTCCCGCCGGCCCCGCTCGCTCACCAGCTCGTCCCACTGCAGGACGCTCTCGCGGGCCACGCGTTTGATGGCCACCTGCAAGCCGTGGAGAGAGGGCGGCTGAGCTCAAGCCCTGCCCCTCCCCGCCCCTTGCCCCTCCTGGCACGCCCGGCCCTCCCGGCCGCTTACCGGCCTCCCGTCCGAGAGGCGGCTGCCTGCGAAGACGGTGCCGAAGCCGCCGCTCCCCAGCTGCGGGCCCAGCTGGTACAGCTCCCGCAGCTGCTTCTTTTGCCCTGCGGCCAAGACCGAGGCATCAGCCTTGCGCCCGCCAACAACGCCCCCCGCCCCCCACCAAGTCAGTGCCCGCCAGTGAAGCGGGCCGGGCCGGCGCGGGCCACGTTGCTCTGACCTGCTTCCTGCTGCGCGCTGGGCAGCGGCCACGGCCTTGCAGCCGCGGGGCTGGCCAGCAGCAGAGCCGGGGCAGAGGCGGCTGCAGGAGACGCAGTGCAGCGGGGCAGGGCGGCACCGTCGCCGTCCCCGGCGTCGTGGGCTGCACTCAGCTGTCCAGGACGACCGGGGCTACAGCCCGAGGGGGTTTGGCACCGCGGGGGGTTCCCAGGAGCAGCTGCAAAGCAGAGAGGGGTTTTTGAAGCCGTGGCCTCACAGGCATGGGAAAGAGCCAGGGACTAGGCCACTCTCAGGGGCCCTGGCCTGGCCTGCGGGCGCCCCTGAGGAGCCCCAGCGGAGCCTGCGACAGCTCCTGAGGAGATCTCACCTGCTCTTAGGAAGGCCTTTGAGGTAGTCGAGGGCTGTGGTGGGGCAGCTTCCTGGAGATGGAGGAACCTGCTGGCTGTGTCGAGGCTGGTCTCCACCACCAGGCTGGCGCTGCTGCCAGCTGGCACAGCCAGCACAGCGTCCTGGCAGCTGTGGGATGACACCCTCTGGCTCCAGGACGCTTGCTGCTCCACCAGCTGCTCCCGAGAAGGCTCCCCCAAATCGGGCCGGGCTCCCGTCTGGACTGGCGGGCTTTCCCTGGCCACGTCAGCCCTGGCCAGGGTTGCGCCCGTGAGGTCCAGGGAGCCGGGAGACCTGTCCACGGGCTCTGCAGCTTCTGCAGGCTTCGGACAGGTCTCACTGAGCCTCTGCTGTGAGCGATGGAGGCTGTCAGAGGTAGCAGAGGCTCCTGCTGGGATGGAGGGTCTCTGACAGCCTGAACTGCCTGCGTGGATGGCGGGTGTGCGCTGCTGTGCCATCCCCGCAAGGCTTGAGGCTCTCCCAGGGATGGAGAATCTTGCTGGGAGCAGCCTCTTGGAGGGATGGAGGCTCGTGGGGGATCTGGAGGAGCCACAGCAGCAGGCCAGGTGGCCTCGCTTCACCAGCTCCTCCAGTTCTTCCCACAAGGCCTGCCACATCCCAGAGTAGAGCGGCACACACGTCCCGTTGCCAGCCCAGAGCAGCAGCATCAGCTCCTGCAGCTCCTGAGCCGCTGCCACGCAGGGGCGGCAGCTGCAGGGGCTGTCCAGGGGGCTGGCGGGAGCGCGTGGCCGCTTGCCAGGGGTGGCCCGAGGCCTGGAGCGCCTGGGAGCCGCGGGGGCTCCCCGGCTCCTCCGCCAGCCTCTGGGCCGCACCCCGGGGAGCTTTCTCCTCTCCGCTCCTGCTGTCCGTGCCTGCTGCCTCCGTGGCTGCCAGTGGCCAAGGGCCCAGCAGACAGCCACGGCGGCCAGCAGCAGGACAAGCGCAGCTAGTAGGACGCCGCCGTCACTCATGGCTCCGGCACGTCCCGTCGCCGCTGCACTGGCCGCTGCGGGTGCCGGCCCGGCTGACAGAGGGACGGCGCCGTGATGTCACAGTGCTGTGG
This sequence comes from Phylloscopus trochilus trochilus, assembly GCA_016584745.2. Lineage (NCBI taxonomy): Eukaryota > Metazoa > Chordata > Aves > Passeriformes > Phylloscopidae > Phylloscopus > Phylloscopus trochilus. The sequence continues at coordinate 7,099,929 of WQNJ02000001.1, forward strand.
CCGGGACAGCCCAGGGGCGTCACAGCCCTGCCTGGTGCCAGCGCTCGGCCCCTTTGTGCCGTCACAGCCCCGCCCGCCTCAGGGATCAGCGCAACTGCCTCATCCCTGAAGATGGCCATGGCCGGGAAAAGCCTGCAAGCAAGGAAGAAGCCCAGCTCAGCCTGTGGCAAGGAATCCTTTCCTGGAGCAAGTGGTGTCACTTTGGGAAGAGCGCTGGTGCCAGCAATGTCAAGGGCACAGCTGCCAGCACGCTGCAGCTGACTTGTGCAGTGCCTCTGTTCTGAAGAAATCAGGATTGGCCAAGGAGCCAACACGCTGCTCTCGCTGCTCTGGTTTTGACTGGGATAGGCTTCCTTTCTTCCTTAACAGCTGGCACACATTGGGTTTAGATGGGAATGCCGTCAATCCAACAGGGGTGGGTCGGTGTGTGCTGAGCAGGGCTTGCCCTCTTCAAAAACTTGGCCGTGTCCCTTGGAACAATGCAAAGTTTTCTGCAGGGAAGGGAGGGATGAGTGTTGAAGGCAGAGGCAAAGAATGCATTCAACACCTGTAGCGTCTCTCTGTCCCTGCTTGGGAGGTGACCGTCCACATCCCGGAGGGGGACAATGTTATTTTTGCAATGTTTTTTTCCTTCCATGTATTTCAAACCACTGCTTTTGTTGTGCCCCACATTTCTGGCCACCTTCATCTCCAGCCGAGCTTTCAGCGCACCAAATGTCTCCCTTGAGTGGCAAGAAGTACCTGTGTGTTCTTCTGGCCTGGATTCCACCGGGCACACAGCTTCCTTTTGCATCCTTTTTTTCCCAGAGAGGAGGCCTGTTCCAGTGCTGCCGTGGCTCCCACAGGAGTTCAAGGCCATTTGGGACCATTTGCGCTCCCAGCCGAGCCCCAACGTCCCCTCGCAAGGAGCACCAGGGTGAGGGAGGAGCTGCCAGTTTTATGGCAGGCGGTGAGGGGTGGGTGGTCACCCCCCGAAGAAATGGGCAATACCCGGGAAAACAACCACACGTGCGGTGTCAAACACCCACCAGCTTCCCGGGTGAGGTTGGAGCCTGGCAGCCTCCAGAGCGACGCCATCTCCTCGTGCCTGAGGAGAAAGCACGGAGTGAGCGGAGACCTCCAGCTCTCCACGGCTCTGGGCCAGGGGGATCATCTGGGGACACACAGGGAGGTCCTGTTCCTGGAGGAACCGTGTCGTGGTCCCTGGAGAATTGGCTCACAGGTCAGAAGAGAGAGAATTCTCTCTCCCAGCTCAACCTCCAGGCCAGGGCTGACCCACAGAGCTCTCACCATCCCCTCCCTCACAGCGGGCTCCCGGCTGGAAGGATCACGGCTTCGGTTAGGTCTTCAGGCGGAGGCTTGGAGAACCACTCAGGACACAAGAGGGTCAGCCGCCCTCCAAAAATGGAAGGAACACAAAAGAGCAGGCTTCTTTAGGAATAAACTCGATATTTTTTCCCCAAGGCTGTTCCGGCAGGTCAGGGCAGCAGACGCAAGGTTTAGCAGCTTTAGCAGACGACGCCTGCCCACAGGGCCAGGGCAGGCAACCGGGCGCTTTCCCGTGACTAGGCGGGTTACTGCGCTTTCCATCTCCACCGGTGGTTTTGAAGCTATTTTGGGGGGATACAGGGAGCCCAGCACCACGGGAGTGACTCCAGCATCCCAACATTTCCCGTGGGCTCTGCGCCCGTGACTTACGAGGCGCCGGGCACCCCTGGTCAAGGGCCCAGCCGGGCCTCCCGTTGCGGGGGAAAAAAGAGGAAGGGTTTTGTCGGAGCTCAGCCTGAAATGAGGTTTGGCCGCATCTGACTGTTCTCTCAGCTTTGGGGAGGAGCAGCGTCTCCGTTCCTGCCACCCGCTGGCCCTTGGAATGCACACACAGCCCTCGATTCAGTTCCGGGGACACCGAGAGGCCGCTGCCACTGCTTCAGTTTGACAGGGCAGCTGTGGTTTCATTGTTGCATTTCTTGGCTTGCTTGGGAAAGCCCCTCCTAAGCTGTCCTGCCCTACTGCCGCCTGTGCTTGAAGATACAAAAGTAGCATCCTGGAGGAAAGGCTGCTCCAAAGGCCGAAGGGAGCACTCTGATTGCCCCTTTTCCCTAGAGGTTTCTTTAGCTGAACAAGGAGCAGATTTGAGCGCCCGGCATGGGTTGGTGGTTGTTTTATTGCTTTGGTTTGTAGTTGTTTTTTTTTTTTTGGGGTCCTGCGTGGGACTTGGTCAGCGGGTGCTGCAGAAGCTGTGGCAAGGCCTCAAAAACGCCTGCCCCGCACCCAAGGGTGCAGCGAGATCTCCTCCAGCTCTGCCCTGTCCACGGGGTGCTTGGACAAACACCAGCAGATGAGATGCTGGCACTCTGCACGGGGAGAGAAGGCAGAAAGCGCCCGTCAGTGGCAGAAGGCTCCTGCCCGGCGGCTCCCGGCAGGGCCTGCAGGGCCCGGGCCGCGCCGCGTGTGCTGAGAGCGGTGCCGGCCTGGCCACCGCCTGCGGCCCGTGCGGGAGAGCGGCACGGCGGGACGCGGCCGCCTCCTTGGGCCACGCCTGCCACGCTGAGCCCGTCGGCACGGGCCGCCTCCCGCGGCCGGCCCTTGAGGGCGGGTCCCGCGGAGCCGCGGGAGGGCCGCGCCGGGCTGCGCGCTGCCGTCCCCCAAAGCCTGCCTTCTTGAGGCCGCATACCGACCTGGAGAGAGCTGCTGCCTGAAGAAGAGCTGCCCCCACACGATGTCGCGGTCCTCCTTGAAGGGGAGGCTCCCGCACACCATGACGTACAGCAGCACGCCCAGGGACCAGATGGTGGCCGAAGGGCCGTGGTAGTAGCCGCGGCAGATCCACTCGGGTGGGCTGTACGCGTGTGTTCCTAGGGGACACAGGCAGCGCTGTCCAGCCGCAGGCTGCTGCCTTCCAGAGCCCAGCACCGGCCTCCCGGCAGAGGCAGGGGCTGCGCCGGTGGCCACAAGTTCCCCCCGAAGCCACCCGGTGTCCCCCAGCTGAGCGAGCAAAAGCAAGAAGCCCTTCTGCAAGGCAGAGAAGGCCGGCAGAGCAGCCCCAGCCCTGGCGGGCCTGCCAAGCCCAGGGGCCGGGACCCGATTTTGCAGCCACCTTCCGTGGGCAGGGCCCGCCGCCGGCTCCCGGGGCACAGCATCCGCCCAGGGCCGCGGGGCAGCCGGCGGCCGGCTGAAGGCCGCAGCCGGCGGGGCCCAGGAGGGAATGGGGCCGTGCGGTGCCCGGCACGGGGAGCAGGGCCCGGGCTGTGGGCTCACCGGCAAATTGTCTGAAGACCCGCTCCTGGAGGAAGGTGCCACAACCGAAGTCGATGAGCTTCAGGTCGCCGCTCTCCGGGTCCACGAGGAGGTTCTCCGGCTTGATGTCGCGGTGCAGGACGCCGCAGGCGGTGCAGTGCCGCACGGCCTCCAGCACCTGGCAGAAAAGCCAGCGCGCCATCTCCTCGCACAGGAACTCCTGCTCCAGCAGGAGCTGCAGGAGATCCTGCCATCCCTCGGGACACTCCAGCACCAGCACGTAGCTGTCCCGCAGCTCGAACCAGTCCAGGAGCTGGATGATGTTGTAGCAGCCTGAGCCCACCTTCTCCATCAGCACGATCTCCATTGGAACACGGGTGCCGTCGGGCTGTCACGAGGAGACAATGCCTGCGGCAGGCCTGATGCTGCCCTGTGGCCACGCTGCCCCCTGCCCGGGATGCCCCGGTGCCCTCTTGGGCGGCCTGGCCGGGCATGGGGATTCCCCCCGCCCAGGGGATGCTTGGCCGCCACGCCCCCCCGCTCTGTCCCGCCGGCCCCGCTCGCTCACCAGCTCGTCCCACTGCAGGACGCTCTCGCGGGCCACGCGTTTGATGGCCACCTGCAAGCCGTGGAGAAAAGGCGGCTGAGCTCAAGCCCTGCCCCTCCCCGCCCCTTGCCCCTCCTGGCACGCCCGGCCCTCCCGGCCGCTTACCGGCCTCCCGTCCGAGAGGCGGCTGCCTGCGAAGACGGTGCCGAAGCCGCCGCTCCCCAGCTGCGGGCCCAGCTGGTACAGCTCCTGCAGCTGCTTCTTTTGCCCTGCGGCCAAGACCGAGGCATCAGCCTTGCGCCCGCCAACAACGCCCCCCGCCCCCCACCAAGTCAGTGCCCGCCAGTGAAGCGGGCCGGGCCGGCGCGGGCCACGTTGCTCTGACCTGCTTCCTGCTGCGCGCTGGGCAGCGGCCACGGCCTTGCAGCCGCGGGGCTGGCCAGCAGCAGAGCCGGGGCAGAGGCGGCTGCAGGAGCCGCAGTGCAGCGGGGCAGGGCGGCACCGTCGCCGTCCCCGGCGTCGTGGGCTGCACTCAGCTGTCCAGGACGGCCGGGGCTACAGCCCGAGGGGGTTTGGCACCGCGGGGGGTTCCCAGGAGCAGCTGCAAAGCAGAGAGGGGTTTTTGAAGCCGTGGCCTCACAGGCATGGGAAAGAGCCAGGGACTAGGCCACTCTCAGGGGCCCTGGCCTGGCCTGCGGGCGCCCCTGAGGAGCCCCAGCGGAGCCTGCGACAGCTCCTGAGGAGATCTCACCTGCTCTTAGGAAGGCCTTTGAGGTAGTCGAGGGCTGTGGTGGGGCAGCTTCCTGGAGATGGAGGAACCTGCTGGCTGTGTCGAGGCTGGTCTCCACCACCAGGCTGGCGCTGCTGCCAGCTGGCACAGCCAGCACAGCGTCCTGGCAGCTGTGGGATGACACCCTCTGGCTCCAGGACGCTTGCTGCTCCACCAGCTGCTCCCGAGAAGGCTCCCCCAAATCGGGCCGGGCTCCCGTCTGGACTGGCGGGCTTTCCCTGGCCACGTCAGCCCTGGCCAGGGTTGCGCCCGTGAGGTCCAGGGAGCCGGGAGACCTGTCCACGGGCTCTGCAGCTTCTGCAGGCTTCGGACAGGTCTCACTGAGCCTCTGCTGTGAGCGATGGAGGCTGTCAGAGGTAGCAGAGGCTCCTGCTGGGATGGAGGGTCTCTGACAGCCTGAACTGCCTGCGTGGATGGCGGGTGTGCGCTGCTGTGCCATCCCCGCAAGGCTTGAGGCTCTCCCAGGGATGGAGAATCTTGCTGGGAGCAGCCTCTTGGAGGGATGGAGGCTCGTGGGGGATCTGGAGGAGCCACAGCAGCAGGCCAGGTGGCCTCGCTTCACCAGCTCCTCCAGTTCTTCCCACAAGGCCTGCCACATCCCAGAGTAGAGCGGCACACACGTCCCGTTGCCAGCCCAGAGCAGCAGCATCAGCTCCTGCAGCTCCTGAGCCGCTGCCACGCAGGGGCGGCAGCTGCAGGGGCTGTCCAGGGGGCTGGCGGGAGCGCGTGGCCGCTTGCCAGGGGTGGCCCGAGGCCTGGAGCGCCTGGGAGCCGCGGGGGCTCCCCGGCTCCTCCGCCAGCCTCTGGGCCGCACCCCGGGGAGCTTTCTCCTCTCCGCTCCTGCTGTCCGTGCCTGCTGCCTCCGTGGTTGCCAGTGGCCAAGGGCCCAGCAGACAGCCACGGCGGCCAGCAGCAGGACAAGCGCAGCTAGTAGGATGCCGCCGTCACTCATGGCTCCGGCACGTCCCGTCGCCGCTGCACTGGCCGCTGCGGGTGCCGGCCCGGCTGACAGAGGGACGGCGCCGTGATGTCACAGTGCTGTGGCCGGGACAGCCCAGGGGCGTCACAGCCCTGCCTGGTGCCAGCGCTCGGCCCCTTTGTGCCGTCACAGCCCCGCCCGCCTCAGGGATCAGCGCAACTGCCTCATCCCTGAAGATGGCCATGGCCGGGAAAAGCCTGCAAGCAAGGAAGAAGCCCAGCTCAGCCTGTGGCAAGGAATCCTTTCCTGGAGCAAGTGGTGTCACTTTGGGAAGAGCGCTGGTGCCAGCAATGTCAAGGGCACAGCTGCCAGCACGCTGCAGCTGACTTGTGCAGTGCCTCTGTTCTGAAGAAATCAGGATTGGCCAAGGAGCCAACACGCTGCTCTCGCTGCTCTGGTTTTGACTGGGATAGGCTTCCTTTCTTCCTTAACAGCTGGCACACATTGGGTTTAGATGGGAATGCCGTCAATCCAACAGGGGTGGGTCGGTGTGTGCTGAGCAGGGCTTGCCCTCTTCAAAAACTTGGCCGTGTCCCTTGGAACAATGCAAAGTTTTCTGCAGGGAAGGGAGGGATGAGTGTTGAAGGCAGAGGCAAAGAATGCATTCAACACCTGTAGCGTCTCTCCGTCCCTGCTTGGGAGGTGACCGTCCACATCCCGGAGGGGGACAATGTTATTTTTGCAATGTTTTTTTCCTTCCATGTATTTCAAACCACTGCTTTTGTTGTGCCCCACATTTCTGGCCACCTTCATCTCCAGCCGAGCTTTCAGCGCACCAAATGTCTCCCTTGAGTGGCAAGAAGTACCTGTGTGTTCTTCTGGCCTGGATTCCACCGGGCACACAGCTTCCTTTTGCATCCTTTTTTTCCCAGAGAGGAGGCCTGTTCCAGTGCTGCCGTGGCTCCCACAGGAGTTCAAGGCCATTTGGGACCATTTGCGCTCCCAGCCGAGCCCCAACGTCCCCTCGCAAGGAGCACCAGGGTGAGGGAGGAGCTGCCAGTTTTATGGCAGGCGGTGAGGGGTGGGTGGTCACCCCCCGAAGAAATGGGCAATACCCGGGAAAACAACCACACGTGCGGTGTCAAACACCCACCAGCTTCCCGGGTGAGGTTGGAGCCTGGCAGCCTCCAGAGCGACGCCATCTCCTCGTGCCTGAGGAGAAAGCACGGAGTGAGCGGAGACCTCCAGCTCTCCACGGCTCTGGGCCAGGGGGATCATCTGGGGACACACAGGGAGGTCCTGTTCCTGGAGGAACCGTGTCGTGGTCCCTGGAGAATTGGCTCACAGGTCAGAAGAGAGAGAATTCTCTCTCCCAGCTCAACCTCCAGGCCAGGGCTGACCCACAGAGCTCTCACCATCCCCTCCCTCACAGCGGGCTCCCGGCTGGAAGGATCACGGCTTCGGTTAGGTCTTCAGGCGGAGGCTTGGAGAACCACTCAGGACACAAGAGGGTCAGCCGCCCTCCAAAAATGGAAGGAACACAAAAGAGCAGGCTTCTTTAGGAATAAACTCGATATTTTTTCCCCAAGGCTGTTCCGGCAGGTCAGGGCAGCAGACGCAAGGTTTAGCAGCTTTAGCAGACGACGCCTGCCCACAGGGCCAGGGCAGGCAACCGGGCGCTTTCCCGTGACTAGGCGGGTTACTGCGCTTTCCATCTCCACCGGTGGTTTTGAAGCTATTTTGGGGGGATACAGGGAGCCCAGCACCACGGGAGTGACTCCAGCATCCCAACATTTCCCGTGGGCTCTGCGCCCGTGACTTACGAGGCGCCGGGCACCCCTGGTCAAGGGCCCAGCCGGGCCTCCCGTTGCGGGGGAAAAAAGAGGAAGGGTTTTGTCGGAGCTCAGCCTGAAATGAGGTTTGGCCGCATCTGACTGTTCTCTCAGCTTTGGGGAGGAGCAGCGTCTCCGTTCCTGCCACCCGCTGGCCCTTGGAATGCACACACAGCCCTCGATTCAGTTCCGGGGACACCGAGAGGCCGCTGCCACTGCTTCAGTTTGACAGGGCAGCTGTGGTTTCATTGTTGCATTTCTTGGCTTGCTTGGGAAAGCCCCTCCTAAGCTGTCCTGCCCTACTGCCGCCTGTGCTTGAAGATACAAAAGTAGCATCCTGGAGGAAAGGCTGCTCCAAAGGCCGAAGGGAGCACTCTGATTGCCCCTTTTCCCTAGAGGTTTCTTTAGCTGAACAAGGAGCAGATTTGAGCGCCCGGCATGGGTTGGTGGTTGTTTTATTGCTTTGGTTTGTAGTTGTTTTTTTTTTTTTGGGGTCCTGCGTGGGACTTGGTCAGCGGGTGCTGCAGAAGCTGCGGCAAGGCCTCAAAAACGCCTGCCCCGCACCCAAGGGTGCAGCGAGATCTCCTCCAGCTCTGGCCTGTCCACGGGGTGCTTGGACAAACACCAGCAGATGAGATGCTGGCACTCTGCACGGGGAGAGAAGGCAGAAAGCGCCCGTCAGTGGCAGAAGGCTCCTGCCCGGCGGCTCCCGGCAGGGCCTGCAGGGCCCGGGCCGCGCCGCGTGTGCTGAGAGCGGTGCCGGCCTGGCCACCGCCTGCGGCCCGTGCGGGAGAGCGGCACGGCGGGACGCGGCCGCCTCCTTGGGCCACGCCTGCCACGCTGAGCCCGTCGGCACGGGCCGCCTCCCGCGGCCGGCCCTTGAGGGCGGGTCCCGCGGAGCCGCGGGAGGGCCGCGCCGGGCTGCGCGCTGCCGTCCCCCAAAGCCTGCCTTCTTGAGGCCGCATACCGACCTGGAGAGAGCTGCTGCCTGAAGAAGAGCTGCCCCCACACGATGTCGCGGTCCTCCTTGAAGGGGAGGCTCCCGCACACCATGACGTACAGCAGCACGCCCAGGGACCAGATGGTGGCCGAAGGGCCGTGGTAGTAGCCGCGGCAGATCCACTCGGGTGGGCTGTACGCGTGTGTTCCTAGGGGACACAGGCAGCGCTGTCCAGCCGCAGGCTGCTGCCTTCCAGAGCCCAGCACCGGCCTCCCGGCAGAGGCAGGGGCTGCGCCGGTGGCCACAAGTTCCCCCCGAAGCCACCCGGTGTCCCCCAGCTGAGCGAGCAAAAGCAAGAAGCCCTTCTGCAAGGCAGAGAAGGCCGGCAGAGCAGCCCCAGCCCTGGCGGGCCTGCCAAGCCCAGGGGCCGGGACCCGATTTTGCAGCCACCTTCCGTGGGCAGGGCCCGCTGCCGGCTCCCGGGGCACAGCATCCGCCCAGGGCCGCGGGGCAGCCGGCGGCCGGCTGAAGGCCGCAGCCGGCGGGGCCCAGGAGGGAATGGGGCCGTGCGGTGCCCGGCACGGGGAGCAGGGCCCGGGCTGTGGGCTCACCGGCAAATTGTCTGAAGACCCGCTCCTGGAGGAAGGTGCCACAACCGAAGTCGATGAGCTTCAGGTCGCCGCTCTCCGGGTCCACGAGGAGGTTCTCCGGCTTGATGTCGCGGTGCAGGACGCCGCAGGCGGTGCAGTGCCGCACGGCCTCCAGCACCTGGCAGAAAAGCCAGCGCGCCATCTCCTCGCACAGGAACTCCTGCTCCAGCAGGAGCTGCAGGAGATCCTGCCATCCCTCGGGACGCTCCAGCACCAGCACGTAGCTGTCCCGCAGCTCGAACCAGTCCAGGAGCTGGATGATGTTGTAGCAGCCTGAGCCCACCTTCTCCATCAGCACGATCTCCATTGGAACACGGGTGCCGTCGGGCTGTCACGAGGAGACAATGCCTGCGGCAGGCCTGATGCTGCCCTGTGGCCACGCTGCCCCCTGCCCGGGATGCCCCGGTGCCCTCTTGGGCGGCCTGGCCGGGCATGGGGATTCCCCCCGCCCAGGGGATGCTTGGCCGCCACGCCCCCCCGCTCTGTCCCGCCGGCCCCGCTCGCTCACCAGCTCGTCCCACTGCAGGACGCTCTCGCGGGCCACGCGTTTGATGGCCACCTGCAAGCCGTGGAGAAAAGGCGGCTGAGCTCAAGCCCTGCCCCTCCCCGCCCCTTGCCCCTCCTGGCACGCCCGGCCCTCCCGGCCGCTTACCGGCCTCCCGTCCGAGAGGCGGCTGCCTGCGAAGACGGTGCCGAAGCCGCCGCTCCCCAGCTGCGGGCCCAGCTGGTACAGCTCCTGCAGCTGCTTCTTTTGCCCTGCGGCCAAGACCGAGGCATCAGCCTTGCGCCCGCCAACAACGCCCCCCGCCCCCCACCAAGTCAGTGCCCGCCAGTGAAGCGGGCCGGGCCGGCGCGGGCCACGTTGCTCTGACCTGCTTCCTGCTGCGCGCTGGGCAGCGGCCACGGCCTTGCAGCCGCGGGGCTGGCCAGCAGCAGAGCCGGGGCAGAGGCGGCTGCAGGAGCCGCAGTGCAGCGGGGCAGGGCGGCACCGTCGCCGTCCCCGGCGTCGTGGGCTGCACTCAGCTGTCCAGGACGGCCGGGGCTACAGCCCGAGGGGGTTTGGCACCGCGGGGGGTTCCCAGGAGCAGCTGCAAAGCAGAGAGGGGTTTTTGAAGCCGTGGCCTCACAGGCATGGGAAAGAGCCAGGGACTAGGCCACTCTCAGGGGCCCTGGCCTGGCCTGCGGGCGCCCCTGAGGAGCCCCAGCGGAGCCTGCGACAGCTCCTGAGGAGATCTCACCTGCTCTTAGGAAGGCCTTTGAGGTAGTCGAGGGCTGTGGTGGGGCAGCTTCCTGGAGATGGAGGAACCTGCTGGCTGTGTCGAGGCTGGTCTCCACCACCAGGCTGGCGCTGCTGCCAGCTGGCACAGCCAGCACAGCGTCCTGGCAGCTGTGGGATGACACCCTCTGGCTCCAGGACGCTTGCTGCTCCACCAGCTGCTCCCGAGAAGGCTCCCCCAAATCGGGCCGGGCTCCCGTCTGGACTGGCGGGCTTTCCCTGGCCACGTCAGCCCTGGCCAGGGTTGCGCCCGTGAGGTCCAGGGAGCCGGGAGACCTGTCCACGGGCTCTGCAGCTTCTGCAGGCTTCGGACAGGTCTCACTGAGCCTCTGCTGTGAGCGATGGAGGCTGTCAGAGGTAGCAGAGGCTCCTGCTGGGATGGAGGGTCTCTGACAGCCTGAACTGCCTGCGTGGATGGCGGGTGTGCGCTGCTGTGCCATCCCCGCAAGGCTTGAGGCTCTCCCAGGGATGGAGAATCTTGCTGGGAGCAGCCTCTTGGAGGGATGGAGGCTCGTGGGGGATCTGGAGGAGCCACAGCAGCAGGCCAGGTGGCCTCGCTTCACCAGCTCCTCCAGTTCTTCCCACAAGGCCTGCCACATCCCAGAGTAGAGCGGCACACACGTCCCGTTGCCAGCCCAGAGCAGCAGCATCAGCTCCTGCAGCTCCTGAGCCGCTGCCACGCAGGGGCGGCAGCTGCAGGGGCTGTCCAGGGGGCTGGCGGGAGCGCGTGGCCGCTTGCCAGGGGTGGCCCGAGGCCTGGAGCGCCTGGGAGCCGCGGGGGCTCCCCGGCTCCTCCGCCAGCCTCTGGGCCGCACCCCGGGGAGCTTTCTCCTCTCCGCTCCTGCTGTCCGTGCCTGCTGCCTCCGTGGCTGCCAGTGGCCAAGGGCCCAGCAGACAGCCACGGCGGCCAGCAGCAGGACAAGCGCAGCTAGTAGGACGCCGCCGTCACTCATGGCTCCGGCACGTCCCGTCGCCGCTGCACTGGCCGCTGCGGGTGCCGGCCCGGCTGACAGAGGGACGGCGCCGTGATGTCACAGTGCTGTGGCCGGGACAGCCCAGGGGCGTCACAGCCCTGCCTGGTGCCAGCGCTCGGCCCCTTTGTGCCGTCACAGCCCCGCCCGCCTCAGGGATCAGCGCAACTGCCTCATCCCTGAAGATGGCCATGGCCGGGAAAAGCCTGCAAGCAAGGAAGAAGCCCAGCTCAGCCTGTGGCAAGGAATCCTTTCCTGGAGCAAGTGGTGTCACTTTGGGAAGAGCGCTGGTGCCAGCAATGTCAAGGGCACAGCTGCCAGCACGCTGCAGCTGACTTGTGCAGTGCCTCTGTTCTGAAGAAATCAGGATTGGCCAAGGAGCCAACACGCTGCTCTCGCTGCTCTGGTTTTGACTGGGATAGGCTTCCTTTCTTCCTTAACAGCTGGCACACATTGGGTTTAGATGGGAATGCCGTCAATCCAACAGGGGTGGGTCGGTGTGTGCTGAGCAGGGCTTGCCCTCTTCAAAAACTTGGCCGTGTCCCTTGGAACAATGCAAAGTTTTCTGCAGGGAAGGGAGGGATGAGTGTTGAAGGCAGAGGCAAAGAATGCATTCAACACCTGTAGCGTCTCTCCGTCCCTGCTTGGGAGGTGACCGTCCACATCCCGGAGGGGGACAATGTTATTTTTGCAATGTTTTTTTCCTTCCATGTATTTCAAACCACTGCTTTTGTTGTGCCCCACATTTCTGGCCACCTTCATCTCCAGCCGAGCTTTCAGCGCACCAAATGTCTCCCTTGAGTGGCAAGAAGTACCTGTGTGTTCTTCTGGCCTGGATTCCACCGGGCACACAGCTTCCTTTTGCATCCTTTTTTTCCCAGAGAGGAGGCCTGTTCCAGTGCTGCCGTGGCTCCCACAGGAGTTCAAGGCCATTTGGGACCATTTGCGCTCCCAGCCGAGCCCCAACGTCCCCTCGCAAGGAGCACCAGGGTGAGGGAGGAGCTGCCAGTTTTATGGCAGGCGGTGAGGGGTGGGTGGTCACCCCCCGAAGAAATGGGCAATACCCGGGAAAACAACCACACGTGCGGTGTCAAACACCCACCAGCTTCCCGGGTGAGGTTGGAGCCTGGCAGCCTCCAGAGCGACGCCATCTCCTCGTGCCTGAGGAGAAAGCACGGAGTGAGCGGAGACCTCCAGCTCTCCACGGCTCTGGGCCAGGGGGATCATCTGGGGACACACAGGGAGGTCCTGTTCCTGGAGGAACCGTGTCGTGGTCCCTGGAGAATTGGCTCACAGGTCAGAAGAGAGAGAATTCTCTCTCCCAGCTCAACCTCCAGGCCAGGGCTGACCCACAGAGCTCTCACCATCCCCTCCCTCACAGCGGGCTCCCGGCTGGAAGGATCACGGCTTCGGTTAGGTCTTCAGGCGGAGGCTTGGAGAACCACTCAGGACACAAGAGGGTCAGCTGCCCTCCAAAAATGGAAGGAACACAAAAGAGCAGGCTTCTTTAGGAATAAACTCGATATTTTTTCCCCAAGGCTGTTCCGGCAGGTCAGGGCAGCAGACGCAAGGTTTAGCAGCTTTAGCAGACGACGCCTGCCCACAGGGCCAGGGCAGGCAACCGGGCGCTTTCCCGTGACTAGGCGGGTTACTGCGCTTTCCATCTCCACCGGTGGTTTTGAAGCTATTTTGGGGGGATACAGGGAGCCCAGCACCACGGGAGTGACTCCAGCATCCCAACATTTCCCGTGGGCTCTGCGCCCGTGACTTACGAGGCGCCGGGCACCCCTGGTCAAGGGCCCAGCCGGGCCTCCCGTTGCGGGGGAAAAAAGAGGAAGGGTTTTGTCGGAGCTCAGCCTGAAATGAGGTTTGGCCGCATCTGACTGTTCTCTCAGCTTTGGGGAGGAGCAGCGTCTCCGTTCCTGCCACCCGCTGGCCCTTGGAATGCACACTCAGCCCTCGATTCAGTTCCGGGGACACCGAGAGGCCGCTGCCACTGCTTCAGTTTGACAGGGCAGCTGTGGTTTCATTGTTGCATTTCTTGGCTTGCTTGGGAAAGCCCCTCCTAAGCTGTCCTGCCCTACTGCCGCCTGTGCTTGAAGATACAAAAGTAGCATCCTGGAGGAAAGGCTGCTCCAAAGGCCGAAGGGAGCACTCTGATTGCCCCTTTTCCCTAGAGGTTTCTTTAGCTGAACAAGGAGCAGATTTGAGCGCCCGGCATGGGTTGGTGGTTGTTTTATTGCTTTGGTTTGTAGTTGTTTTTTTTTTTTGGGGTCCTGCGTGGGACTTGGTCAGCGGGTGCTGCAGAAGGTGCGGCAAGGCCTCAAAAACGCCTGCCCCGCACCCAAGGGTGCAGCGAGATCTCCTCCAGCTCTGGCCTGTCCACGGGGTGCTTGGACAAACACCAGCAGATGAGATGCTGGCACTCTGCACGGGGAGAGAAGGCAGAAAGCGCCCGTCAGTGGCAGAAGGCTCCTGCCCGGCGGCTCCCGGCAGGGCCTGCAGGGCCCGGGCCGCGCCGCGTGTGCTGAGAGCGGTGCCGGCCTGGCCACCGCCTGCGGCCCGTGCGGGAGAGCGGCACGGCGGGACGCGGCCGCCTCCTTGGGCCACGCCTGCCACGCTGAGCCCGTCGGCACGGGCCGCCTCCCGCGGCCGGCCCTTGAGGGCGGGTCCCGCGGAGCCGCGGGAGGGCCGCGCCGGGCTGCGCGCTGCCGTCCCCCAAAGCCTGCCTTCTTGAGGCCGCATACCGACCTGGAGAGAGCTGCTGCCTGAAGAAGAGCTGCCCCCACACGATGTCGCGGTCCTCCTTGAAGGGGAGGCTCCCGCACACCATGACGTACAGCAGCACGCCCAGGGACCAGATGGTGGCCGAAGGGCCGTGGTAGTAGCCGCGGCAGATCCACTCGGGTGGGCTGTACGCGTGTGTTCCTAGGGGACACAGGCAGCGCTGTCCAGCCGCAGGCTGCTGCCTTCCAGAGCCCAGCACCGGCCTCCCGGCAGAGGCAGGGGCTGCGCCGGTGGCCACAAGTTCCCCCCGAAGCCACCCGGTGTCCCCCAGCTGAGCGAGCAAAAGCAAGAAGCCCTTCTGCAAGGCAGAGAAGGCCGGCAGAGCAGCCCCAGCCCTGGCGGGCCTGCCAAGCCCAGGGGCCGGGACCCGATTTTGCAGCCACCTTCCGTGGGCAGGGCCCGCCGCCGGCTCCCGGGGCACAGCATCCGCCCAGGGCCGCGGGGCAGCCGGCGGCCGGCTGAAGGCCGCAGCCGGCGGGGCCCAGGAGGGAATGGGGCCGTGCGGTGCCCGGCACGGGGAGCAGGGCCCGGGCTGTGGGCTCACCGGCAAATTGTCTGAAGACCCGCTCCTGGAGGAAGGTGCCACAACCGAAGTCGATGAGCTTCAGGTCGCCGCTCTCCGGGTCCACGAGGAGGTTCTCCGGCTTGATGTCGCGGTGCAGGACGCCGCAGGCGGTGCAGTGCCGCACGGCCTCCAGCACCTGGCAGAAAAGCCAGCGCGCCATCTCCTCGCACAGGAACTCCTGCTCCAGCAGGAGCTGCAGGAGATCCTGCCATCCCTCGGGACGCTCCAGCACCAGCACGTAGCTGTCCCGCAGCTCGAACCAGTCCAGGAGCTGGATGATGTTGTAGCAGCCTGAGCCCACCTTCTCCATCAGCACGATCTCCATTGGAACACGGGTGCCGTCGGGCTGTCACGAGGAGACAATGCCTGCGGCAGGCCTGATGCTGCCCTGTGGCCACGCTGCCCCCTGCCCGGGATGCCCCGGTGCCCTCTTGGGCGGCCTGGCCGGGCATGGGGATTCCCCCCGCCCAGGGGATGCTTGGCCGCCACGCCCCCCCGCTCTGTCCCGCCGGCCCCGCTCGCTCACCAGCTCGTCCCACTGCAGGACGCTCTCGCGGGCCACGCGTTTGATGGCCACCTGCAAGCCGTGGAGAAAAGGCGGCTGAGCTCAAGCCCTGCCCCTCCCCGCCCCTTGCCCCTCCTGGCACGCCCGGCCCTCCCGGCCGCTTACCGGCCTCCCGTCCGAGAGGCGGCTGCCTGCGAAGACGGTGCCGAAGCCGCCGCTCCCCAGCTGCGGGCCCAGCTGGTACAGCTCCTGCAGCTGCTTCTTTTGCCCTGCGGCCAAGACCGAGGCATCAGCCTTGCGCCCGCCAACAACGCCCCCCGCCCCCCACCAAGTCAGTGCCCGCCAGTGAAGCGGGCCGGGCCGGCGCGGGCCACGTTGCTCTGACCTGCTTCCTGCTGCGCGCTGGGCAGCGGCCACGGCCTTGCAGCCGCGGGGCTGGCCAGCAGCAGAGCCGGGGCAGAGGCGGCTGCAGGAGCCGCAGTGCAGCGGGGCAGGGCGGCACCGTCGCCGTCCCCGGCGTCGTGGGCTGCACTCAGCTGTCCAGGACGGCCGGGGCTACAGCCCGAGGGGGTTTGGCACCGCGGGGGGTTCCCAGGAGCAGCTGCAAAGCAGAGAGGGGTTTTTGAAGCCGTGGCCTCACAGGCATGGGAAAGAGCCAGGGACTAGGCCACTCTCAGGGGCCCTGGCCTGGCCTGCGGGCGCCCCTGAGGAGCCCCAGCGGAGCCTGCGACAGCTCCTGAGGAGATCTCACCTGCTCTTAGGAAGGCCTTTGAGGTAGTCGAGGGCTGTGGTGGGGCAGCTTCCTGGAGATGGAGGAACCTGCTGGCTGTGTCGAGGCTGGTCTCCACCACCAGGCTGGCGCTGCTGCCAGCTGGCACAGCCAGCACAGCGTCCTGGCAGCTGTGGGATGACACCCTCTGGCTCCAGGACGCTTGCTGCTCCACCAGCTGCTCCCGAGAAGGCTCCCCCAAATCGGGCCGGGCTCCCGTCTGGACTGGCGGGCTTTCCCTGGCCACGTCAGCCCTGGCCAGGGTTGCGCCCGTGAGGTCCAGGGAGCCGGGAGACCTGTCCACGGGCTCTGCAGCTTCTGCAGGCTTCGGACAGGTCTCACTGAGCCTCTGCTGTGAGCGATGGAGGCTGTCAGAGGTAGCAGAGGCTCCTGCTGGGATGGAGGGTCTCTGACAGCCTGAACTGCCTGCGTGGATGGCGGGTGTGCGCTGCTGTGCCATCCCCGCAAGGCTTGAGGCTCTCCCAGGGATGGAGAATCTTGCTGGGAGCAGCCTCTTGGAGGGATGGAGGCTCGTGGGGGATCTGGAGGAGCCACAGCAGCAGGCCAGGTGGCCTCGCTTCACCAGCTCCTCCAGTTCTTCCCACAAGGCCTGCCACATCCCAGAGTAGAGCGGCACACACGTCCCGTTGCCAGCCCAGAGCAGCAGCATCAGCTCCTGCAGCTCCTGAGCCGCTGCCACGCAGGGGCGGCAGCTGCAGGGGCTGTCCAGGGGGCTGGCGGGAGCGCGTGGCCGCTTGCCAGGGGTGGCCCGAGGCCTGGAGCGCCTGGGAGCCGCGGGGGCTCCCCGGCTCCTCCGCCAGCCTCTGGGCCGCACCCCGGGGAGCTTTCTCCTCTCCGCTCCTGCTGTCCGTGCCTGCTGCCTCCGTGGCTGCCAGTGGCCAAGGGCCCAGCAGACAGCCACGGCGGCCAGCAGCAGGACAAGCGCAGCTAGTAGGACGCCGCCGTCACTCATGGCTCCGGCACGTCCCGTCGCCGCTGCACTGGCCGCTGCGGGTGCCGGCCCGGCTGACAGAGGGACGGCGCCGTGATGTCACAGTGCTGTGGCCGGGACAGCCCAGGGACGTCACAGCCCTGCCTGGTGCCAGCGCTCGGCCCCTTTGTGCCGTCACAGCCCCGCCCGCCTCAGGGATCAGCGCAACTGCCTCATCCCTGAAGATGGCCATGGCCGGGAAAAGCCTGCAAGCAAGGAAGAAGCCCAGCTCAGCCTGTGGCAAGGAATCCTTTCCTGGAGCAAGTGGTGTCACTTTGGGAAGAGCGCTGGTGCCAGCAATGTCAAGGGCACAGCTGCCAGCACGCTGCAGCTGACTTGTGCAGTGCCTCTGTTCTGAAGAAATCAGGATTGGCCAAGGAGCCAACACGCTGCTCTCGCTGCTCTGGTTTTGACTGGGATAGGCTTCCTTTCTTCCTTAACAGCTGGCACACATTGGGTTTAGATGGGAATGCCGTCAATCCAACAGGGGTGGGTCGGTGTGTGCTGAGCAGGGCTTGCCCTCTTCAAAAACTTGGCCGTGTCCCTTGGAACAATGCAAAGTTTTCTGCAGGGAAGGGAGGGATGAGTGTTGAAGGCAGAGGCAAAGAATGCATTCAACACCTGTAGCGTCTCTCCGTCCCTGCTTGGGAGGTGACCGTCCACATCCCGGAGGGGGACAATGTTATTTTTGCAATGTTTTTTTCCTTCCATGTATTTCAAACCACTGCTTTTGTTGTGCCCCACATTTCTGGCCACCTTCATCTCCAGCCGAGCTTTCAGCGCACCAAATGTCTCCCTTGAGTGGCAAGAAGTACCTGTGTGTTCTTCTGGCCTGGATTCCACCGGGCACACAGCTTCCTTTTGCATCCTTTTTTTCCCAGAGAGGAGGCCTGTTCCAGTGCTGCCGTGGCTCCCACAGGAGTTCAAGGCCATTTGGGACCATTTGCGCTCCCAGCCGAGCCCCAACGTCCCCTCGCAAGGAGCACCAGGGTGAGGGAGGAGCTGCCAGTTTTATGGCAGGCGGTGAGGGGTGGGTGGTCACCCCCCGAAGAAATGGGCAATACCCGGGAAAACAACCACACGTGCGGTGTCAAACACCCACCAGCTTCCCGGGTGAGGTTGGAGCCTGGCAGCCTCCAGAGCGACGCCATCTCCTCGTGCCTGAGGAGAAAGCACGGAGTGAGCGGAGACCTCCAGCTCTCCACGGCTCTGGGCCAGGGGGATCATCTGGGGACACACAGGGAGGTCCTGTTCCTGGAGGAACCGTGTCGTGGTCCCTGGAGAATTGGCTCACAGGTCAGAAGAGAGAGAATTCTCTCTCCCAGCTCAACCTCCAGGCCAGGGCTGACCCACAGAGCTCTCACCATCCCCTCCCTCACAGCGGGCTCCCGGCTGGAAGGATCACGGCTTCGGTTAGGTCTTCAGGCGGAGGCTTGGAGAACCACTCAGGACACAAGAGGGTCAGCCGCCCTCCAAAAATGGAAGGAACACAAAAGAGCAGGCTTCTTTAGGAATAAACTCGATATTTTTTCCCCAAGGCTGTTCCGGCAGGTCAGGGCAGCAGACGCAAGGTTTAGCAGCTTTAGCAGACGACGCCTGCCCACAGGGCCAGGGCAGGCAACCGGGCGCTTTCCCGTGACTAGGCGGGTTACTGCGCTTTCCATCTCCACCGGTGGTTTTGAAGCTATTTTGGGGGGATACAGGGAGCCCAGCACCACGGGAGTGACTCCAGCATCCCAACATTTCCCGTGGGCTCTGCGCCCGTGACTTACGAGGCGCCGGGCACCCCTGGTCAAGGGCCCAGCCGGGCCTCCCGTTGCCGGGGGAAAAAAGAGGAAGGGTTTTGTCGGAGCTCAGCCTGAAATGAGGTTTGGCCGCATCTGACTGTTCTCTCAGCTTTGGGGAGGAGCAGCGTCTCCGTTCCTGCCACCCGCTGGCCCTTGGAATGCACACACAGCCCTCGATTCAGTTCCGGGGACACCGAGAGGCCGCTGCCACTGCTTCAGTTTGACAGGGCAGCTGTGGTTTCATTGTTGCATTTCTTGGCTTGCTTGGGAAAGCCCCTCCTAAGCTGTCCTGCCCTACTGCCGCCTGTGCTTGAAGATACAAAAGTAGCATCCTGGAGGAAAGGCTGCTCCAAAGGCCGAAGGGAGCACTCTGATTGCCCCTTTTCCCTAGAGGTTTCTTTAGCTGAACAAGGAGCAGATTTGAGCGCCCGGCATGGGTTGGTGGTTGTTTTATTGCTTTGGTTTGTAGTTGTTTTTTTTTTTTGGGGTCCTGCGTGGGACTTGGTCAGCGGGTGCTGCAGAAGGTGCGGCAAGGCCTCAAAAACGCCTGCCCCGCACCCAAGGGTGCAGCGAGATCTCCTCCAGCTCTGGCCTGTCCACGGGGTGCTTGGACAAACACCAGCAGATGAGATGCTGGCACTCTGCACGGGGAGAGAAGGCAGAAAGCGCCCGTCAGTGGCAGAAGGCTCCTGCCCGGCGGCTCCCGGCAGGGCCTGCAGGGCCCGGGCCGCGCCGCGTGTGCTGAGAGCGGTGCCGGCGTGGCCACCGCCTGCGGCCCGTGCGGGAGAGCGGCACGGCGGGACGCGGCCGCCTCCTTGGGCCACGCCTGCCACGCTGAGCCCGTCGGCACGGGCCGCCTCCCGCGGCCGGCCCTTGAGGGCGGGTCCCGCGGAGCCGCGGGAGGGCCGCGCCGGGCTGCGCGCTGCCGTCCCCCAAAGCCTGCCTTCTTGAGGCCGCATACCGACCTGGAGAGAGCTGCTGCCTGAAGAAGAGCTGCCCCCACACGATGTCGCGGTCCTCCTTGAAGGGGAGGCTCCCGCACACCATGACGTACAGCAGCACGCCCAGGGACCAGATGGTGGCCGAAGGGCCGTGGTAGTAGCCGCGGCAGATCCACTCGGGTGGGCTGTACGCGTGTGTTCCTAGGGGACACAGGCAGCGCTGTCCAGCCGCAGGCTGCTGCCTTCCAGAGCCCAGCACCGGCCTCCCGGCAGAGGCAGGGGCTGCGCCGGTGGCCACAAGTTCCCCCCGAAGCCACCCGGTGTCCCCCAGCTGAGCGAGCAAAAGCAAGAAGCCCTTCTGCAAGGCAGAGAAGGCCGGCAGAGCAGCCCCAGCCCTGGCGGGCCTGCCAAGCCCAGGGGCCGGGACCCGATTTTGCAGCCACCTTCCGTGGGCAGGGCCCGCCGCCGGCTCCCGGGGCACAGCATCCGCCCAGGGCCGCGGGGCAGCCGGCGGCCGGCTGAAGGCCGCAGCCGGCGGGGCCCAGGAGGGAATGGGGCCGTGCGGTGCCCGGCACGGGGAGCAGGGCCCGGGCTGTGGGCTCACCGGCAAATTGTCTGAAGACCCGCTCCTGGAGGAAGGTGCCACAACCGAAGTCGATGAGCTTCAGGTCGCCGCTCTCCGGGTCCACAAGGAGGTTCTCCGGCTTGATGTCGCGGTGCAGGACGCCGCAGGCGGTGCAGTGCCGCACGGCCTCCAGCACCTGGCAGAAAAGCCAGCGCGCCATCTCCTCGCACAGGAACTCCTGCTCCAGCAGGAGCTGCAGGAGATCCTGCCATCCCTCGGGACGCTCCAGCACCAGCACGTAGCTGTCCCGCAGCTCGAACCAGTCCAGGAGCTGGATGATGTTGTAGCAGCCTGAGCCCACCTTCTCCATCAGCACGATCTCCATTGGAACACGGGTGCCGTCGGGCTGTCACGAGGAGACAATGCCTGCGGCAGGCCTGATGCTGCCCTGTGGCCACGCTGCCCCCTGCCCGGGATGCCCCGGTGCCCTCTTGGGCGGCCTGGCCGGGCATGGGGATTCCCCCCGCCCAGGGGATGCTTGGCCGCCACGCCCCCCCGCTCTGTCCCGCCGGCCCCGCTCGCTCACCAGCTCGTCCCACTGCAGGACGCTCTCGCGGGCCACGCGTTTGATGGCCACCTGCAAGCCGTGGAGAAAAGGCGGCTGAGCTCAAGCCCTGCCCCTCCCCGCCCCTTGCCCCTCCTGGCACGCCCGGCCCTCCCGGCCGCTTACCGGCCTCCCGTCCGAGAGGCGGCTGCCTGCGAAGACGGTGCCGAAGCCGCCGCTCCCCAGCTGCGGGCCCAGCTGGTACAGCTCCTGCAGCTGCTTCTTTTGCCCTGCGGCCAAGACCGAGGCATCAGCCTTGCGCCCGCCAACAACGCCCCCCGCCCCCCACCAAGTCAGTGCCCGCCAGTGAAGCGGGCCGGGCCGGCGCGGGCCACGTTGCTCTGACCTGCTTCCTGCTGCGCGCTGGGCAGCGGCCACGGCCTTGCAGCCGCGGGGCTGGCCAGCAGCAGAGCCGGGGCAGAGGCGGCTGCAGGAGCCGCAGTGCAGCGGGGCAGGGCGGCACCGTCGCCGTCCCCGGCGTCGTGGGCTGCACTCAGCTGTCCAGGACGGCCGGGGCTACAGCCCGAGGGGGTTTGGCACCGCGGGGGGTTCCCAGGAGCAGCTGCAAAGCAGAGAGGGGTTTTTGAAGCCGTGGCCTCACAGGCATGGGAAAGAGCCAGGGACTAGGCCACTCTCAGGGGCCCTGGCCTGGCCTGCGGGCGCCCCTGAGGAGCCCCAGCGGAGCCTGCGACAGCTCCTGAGGAGATCTCACCTGCTCTTAGGAAGGCCTTTGAGGTAGTCGAGGGCTGTGGTGGGGCAGCTTCCTGGAGATGGAGGAACCTGCTGGCTGTGTCGAGGCTGGTCTCCACCACCAGGCTGGCGCTGCTGCCAGCTGGCACAGCCAGCACAGCGTCCTGGCAGCTGTGGGATGACACCCTCTGGCTCCAGGACGCTTGCTGCTCCACCAGCTGCTCCCGAGAAGGCTCCCCCAAATCGGGCCGGGCTCCCGTCTGGACTGGCGGGCTTTCCCTGGCCACGTCAGCCCTGGCCAGGGTTGCGCCCGTGAGGTCCAGGGAGCCGGGAGACCTGTCCACGGGCTCTGCAGCTTCTGCAGGCTTCGGACAGGTCTCACTGAGCCTCTGCTGTGAGCGATGGAGGCTGTCAGAGGTAGCAGAGGCTCCTGCTGGGATGGAGGGTCTCTGACAGCCTGAACTGCCTGCGTGGATGGCGGGTGTGCGCTGCTGTGCCATCCCCGCAAGGCTTGAGGCTCTCCCAGGGATGGAGAATCTTGCTGGGAGCAGCCTCTTGGAGGGATGGAGGCTCGTGGGGGATCTGGAGGAGCCACAGCAGCAGGCCAGGTGGCCTCGCTTCACCAGCTCCTCCAGTTCTTCCCACAAGGCCTGCCACATCCCAGAGTAGAGCGGCACACACGTCCCGTTGCCAGCCCAGAGCAGCAGCATCAGCTCCTGCAGCTCCTGAGCCGCTGCCACGCAGGGGCGGCAGCTGCAGGGGCTGTCCAGGGGGCTGGCGGGAGCGCGTGGCCGCTTGCCAGGGGTGGCCCGAGGCCTGGAGCGCCTGGGAGCCGCGGGGGCTCCCCGGCTCCTCCGCCAGCCTCTGGGCCGCACCCCGGGGAGCTTTCTCCTCTCCGCTCCTGCTGTCCGTGCCTGCTGCCTCCGTGGCTGCCAGTGGCCAAGGGCCCAGCAGACAGCCACGGCGGCCAGCAGCAGGACAAGCGCAGCTAGTAGGACGCCGCCGTCACTCATGGCTCCGGCACGTCCCGTCGCCGCTGCACTGGCCGCTGCGGGTGCCGGCCCGGCTGACAGAGGGACGGCGCCGTGATGTCACAGTGCTGTGGCCGGGACAGCCCAGGGGCGTCACAGCCCTGCCTGGTGCCAGCGCTCGGCCCCTTTGTGCCGTCACAGCCCCGCCCGCCTCAGGGATCAGCGCAACTGCCTCATCCCTGAAGATGGCCATGGCCGGGAAAAGCCTGCAAGCAAGGAAGAAGCCCAGCTCAGCCTGTGGCAAGGAATCCTTTCCTGGAGCAAGTGGTGTCACTTTGGGAAGAGCGCTGGTGCCAGCAATGTCAAGGGCACAGCTGCCAGCACGCTGCAGCTGACTTGTGCAGTGCCTCTGTTCTGAAGAAATCAGGATTGGCCAAGGAGCCAACACGCTGCTCTCGCTGCTCTGGTTTTGACTGGGATAGGCTTCCTTTCTTCCTTAACAGCTGGCACACATTGGGTTTAGATGGGAATGCCGTCAATCCAACAGGGGTGGGTCGGTGTGTGCTGAGCAGGGCTTGCCCTCTTCAAAAACTTGGCCGTGTCCCTTGGAACAATGCAAAGTTTTCTGCAGGGAAGGGAGGGATGAGTGTTGAAGGCAGAGGCAAAGAATGCATTCAACACCTGTAGCGTCTCTCCGTCCCTGCTTGGGAGGTGACCGTCCACATCCCGGAGGGGGACAATGTTATTTTTGCAATGTTTTTTTCCTTCCATGTATTTCAAACCACTGCTTTTGTTGTGCCCCACATTTCTGGCCACCTTCATCTCCAGCCGAGCTTTCAGCGCACCAAATGTCTCCCTTGAGTGGCAAGAAGTACCTGTGTGTTCTTCTGGCCTGGATTCCACCGGGCACACAGCTTCCTTTTGCATCCTTTTTTTCCCAGAGAGGAGGCCTGTTCCAGTGCTGCCGTGGCTCCCACAGGAGTTCAAGGCCATTTGGGACCATTTGC
Organism: Phylloscopus trochilus trochilus; assembly: GCA_016584745.2. Taxonomy (NCBI): domain Eukaryota; kingdom Metazoa; phylum Chordata; class Aves; order Passeriformes; family Phylloscopidae; genus Phylloscopus; species Phylloscopus trochilus. Next base: position 7,123,273 of record WQNJ02000001.1, read on the forward strand.
GCTCCCAGCCGAGCCCCAACGTCCCCTCGCAAGGAGCACCAGGGTGAGGGAGGAGCTGCCAGTTTTATGGCAGGCGGTGAGGGGTGGGTGGTCACCCCCCGAAGAAATGGGCAATACCCGGGAAAACAACCACACGTGCGGTGTCAAACACCCACCAGCTTCCCGGGTGAGGTTGGAGCCTGGCAGCCTCCAGAGCGACGCCATCTCCTCGTGCCTGAGGAGAAAGCACGGAGTGAGCGGAGACCTCCAGCTCTCCACGGCTCTGGGCCAGGGGGATCATCTGGGGACACACAGGGAGGTCCTGTTCCTGGAGGAACCGTGTCGTGGTCCCTGGAGAATTGGCTCACAGGTCAGAAGAGAGAGAATTCTCTCTCCCAGCTCAACCTCCAGGCCAGGGCTGACCCACAGAGCTCTCACCATCCCCTCCCTCACAGCGGGCTCCCGGCTGGAAGGATCACGGCTTCGGTTAGGTCTTCAGGCGGAGGCTTGGAGAACCACTCAGGACACAAGAGGGTCAGCCGCCCTCCAAAAATGGAAGGAACACAAAAGAGCAGGCTTCTTTAGGAATAAACTCGATATTTTTTCCCCAAGGCTGTTCCGGCAGGTCAGGGCAGCAGACGCAAGGTTTAGCAGCTTTAGCAGACGACGCCTGCCCACAGGGCCAGGGCAGGCAACCGGGCGCTTTCCCGTGACTAGGCGGGTTACTGCGCTTTCCATCTCCACCGGTGGTTTTGAAGCTATTTTGGGGGGATACAGGGAGCCCAGCACCACGGGAGTGACTCCAGCATCCCAACATTTCCTGTGGGCTCTGCGCCCGTGACTTACGAGGCGCCGGGCACCCCTGGTCAAGGGCCCAGCCGGGCCTCCCGTTGCCGGGGGAAAAAAGAGGAAGGGTTTTGTCGGAGCTCAGCCTGAAATGAGGTTTGGCCGCATCTGACTGTTCTCTCAGCTTTGGGGAGGAGCAGCGTCTCCGTTCCTGCCACCCGCTGGCCCTTGGAATGCACACACAGCCCTCGATTCAGTTCCGGGGACACCGAGAGGCCGCTGCCACTGCTTCAGTTTGACAGGGCAGCTGTGGTTTCATTGTTGCATTTCTTGGCTTGCTTGGGAAAGCCCCTCCTAAGCTGTCCTGCCCTACTGCCGCCTGTGCTTGAAGATACAAAAGTAGCATCCTGGAGGAAAGGCTGCTCCAAAGGCCGAAGGGAGCACTCTGATTGCCCCTTTTCCCTAGAGGTTTCTTTAGCTGAACAAGGAGCAGATTTGAGCGCCCGGCATGGGTTGGTGGTTGTTTTATTGCTTTGGTTTGTAGTTGTTTTTTTTTTTTGGGGTCCTGCGTGGGACTTGGTCAGCGGGTGCTGCAGAAGCTGCGGCAAGGCCTCAAAAACGCCTGCCCCGCACCCAAGGGTGCAGCGAGATCTCCTCCAGCTCTGGCCTGTCCACGGGGTGCTTGGACAAACACCAGCAGATGAGATGCTGGCACTCTGCACGGGGAGAGAAGGCAGAAAGCGCCCGTCAGTGGCAGAAGGCTCCTGCCCGGCGGCTCCCGGCAGGGCCTGCAGGGCCCGGGCCGCGCCGCGTGTGCTGAGAGCGGTGCCGGCCTGGCCACCGCCTGCGGCCCGTGCGGGAGAGCGGCACGGCGGGACGCGGCCGCCTCCTTGGGCCACGCCTGCCACGCTGAGCCCGTCGGCACGGGCCGCCTCCCGCGGCCGGCCCTTGAGGGCGGGTCCCGCGGAGCCGCGGGAGGGCCGCGCCGGGCTGCGCGCTGCCGTCCCCCAAAGCCTGCCTTCTTGAGGCCGCATACCGACCTGGAGAGAGCTGCTGCCTGAAGAAGAGCTGCCCCCACACGATGTCGCGGTCCTCCTTGAAGGGGAGGCTCCCGCACACCATGACGTACAGCAGCACGCCCAGGGACCAGATGGTGGCCGAAGGGCCGTGGTAGTAGCCGCGGCAGATCCACTCGGGTGGGCTGTACGCGTGTGTTCCTAGGGGACACAGGCAGCGCTGTCCAGCCGCAGGCTGCTGCCTTCCAGAGCCCAGCACCGGCCTCCCGGCAGAGGCAGGGGCTGCGCCGGTGGCCACAAGTTCCCCCCGAAGCCACCCGGTGTCCCCCAGCTGAGCGAGCAAAAGCAAGAAGCCCTTCTGCAAGGCAGAGAAGGCCGGCAGAGCAGCCCCAGCCCTGGCGGGCCTGCCAAGCCCAGGGGCCGGGACCCGATTTTGCAGCCACCTTCCGTGGGCAGGGCCCGCCGCCGGCTCCCGGGGCACAGCATCCGCCCAGGGCCGCGGGGCAGCCGGCGGCCGGCTGAAGGCCGCAGCCGGCGGGGCCCAGGAGGGAATGGGGCCGTGCGGTGCCCGGCACGGGGAGCAGGGCCCGGGCTGTGGGCTCACCGGCAAATTGTCTGAAGACCCGCTCCTGGAGGAAGGTGCCACAACCGAAGTCGATGAGCTTCAGGTCGCCGCTCTCCGGGTCCACAAGGAGGTTCTCCGGCTTGATGTCGCGGTGCAGGACGCCGCAGGCGGTGCAGTGCCGCACGGCCTCCAGCACCTGGCAGAAAAGCCAGCGCGCCATCTCCTCGCACAGGAACTCCTGCTCCAGCAGGAGCTGCAGGAGATCCTGCCATCCCTCGGGACGCTCCAGCACCAGCACGTAGCTGTCCCGCAGCTCGAACCAGTCCAGGAGCTGGATGATGTTGTAGCAGCCTGAGCCCACCTTCTCCATCAGCACGATCTCCATTGGAACACGGGTGCCGTCGGGCTGTCACGAGGAGACAATGCCTGCGGCAGGCCTGATGCTGCCCTGTGGCCACGCTGCCCCCTGCCCGGGATGCCCCGGTGCCCTCTTGGGCGGCCTGGCCGGGCATGGGGATTCCCCCCACCCAGGGGATGCTTGGCCGCCACGCCCCCCCGCTCTGTCCCGCCGGCCCCGCTCGCTCACCAGCTCGTCCCACTGCAGGACGCTCTCGCGGGCCACGCGTTTGATGGCCACCTGCAAGCCATGGAGAAAAGGCGGCTGAGCTCAAGCCCTGCCCCTCCCCGCCCCTTGCCCCTCCTGGCACGCCCGGCCCTCCCGGCCGCTTACCGGCCTCCCGTCCGAGAGGCGGCTGCCTGCGAAGACGGTGCCGAAGCCGCCGCTCCCCAGCTGCGGGCCCAGCTGGTACAGCTCCTGCAGCTGCTTCTTTTGCCCTGCGGCCAAGACCGAGGCATCAGCCTTGCGCCCGCCAACAACGCCCCCCGCCCCCCACCAAGTCAGTGCCCGCCAGTGAAGCGGGCCGGGCCGGCGCGGGCCACGTTGCTCTGACCTGCTTCCTGCTGCGCGCTGGGCAGCGGCCACGGCCTTGCAGCCGCGGGGCTGGCCAGCAGCAGAGCCGGGGCAGAGGCGGCTGCAGGAGCCGCAGTGCAGCGGGGCAGGGCGGCACCGTCGCCGTCCCCGGCGTCGTGGGCTGCACTCAGCTGTCCAGGACGGCCGGGGCTACAGCCCGAGGGGGTTTGGCACCGCGGGGGGTTCCCAGGAGCAGCTGCAAAGCAGAGAGGGGTTTTTGAAGCCGTGGCCTCACAGGCATGGGAAAGAGCCAGGGACTAGGCCACTCTCAGGGGCCCTGGCCTGGCCTGCGGGCGCCCCTGAGGAGCCCCAGCGGAGCCTGCGACAGCTCCTGAGGAGATCTCACCTGCTCTTAGGAAGGCCTTTGAGGTAGTCGAGGGCTGTGGTGGGGCAGCTTCCTGGAGATGGAGGAACCTGCTGGCTGTGTCGAGGCTGGTCTCCACCACCAGGCTGGCGCTGCTGCCAGCTGGCACAGCCAGCACAGCGTCCTGGCAGCTGTGGGATGACACCCTCTGGCTCCAGGACGCTTGCTGCTCCACCAGCTGCTCCCGAGAAGGCTCCCCCAAATCGGGCCGGGCTCCCGTCTGGACTGGCGGGCTTTCCCTGGCCACGTCAGCCCTGGCCAGGGTTGCGCCCGTGAGGTCCAGGGAGCCGGGAGACCTGTCCACGGGCTCTGCAGCTTCTGCAGGCTTCGGACAGGTCTCACTGAGCCTCTGCTGTGAGCGATGGAGGCTGTCAGAGGTAGCAGAGGCTCCTGCTGGGATGGAGGGTCTCTGACAGCCTGAACTGCCTGCGTGGATGGCGGGTGTGCGCTGCTGTGCCATCCCCGCAAGGCTTGAGGCTCTCCCAGGGATGGAGAATCTTGCTGGGAGCAGCCTCTTGGAGGGATGGAGGCTCGTGGGGGATCTGGAGGAGCCACAGCAGCAGGCCAGGTGGCCTCGCTTCACCAGCTCCTCCAGTTCTTCCCACAAGGCCTGCCACATCCCAGAGTAGAGCGGCACACACGTCCCGTTGCCAGCCCAGAGCAGCAGCATCAGCTCCTGCAGCTCCTGAGCCGCTGCCACGCAGGGGCGGCAGCTGCAGGGGCTGTCCAGGGGGCTGGCGGGAGCGCGTGGCCGCTTGCCAGGGGTGGCCCGAGGCCTGGAGCGCCTGGGAGCCGCGGGGGCTCCCCGGCTCCTCCGCCAGCCTCTGGGCCGCACCCCGGGGAGCTTTCTCCTCTCCGCTCCTGCTGTCCGTGCCTGCTGCCTCCGTGGCTGCCAGTGGCCAAGGGCCCAGCAGACAGCCACGGCGGCCAGCAGCAGGACAAGCGCAGCTAGTAGGACGCCGCCGTCACTCATGGCTCCGGCACGTCCCGTCGCCGCTGCACTGGCCGCTGCGGGTGCCGGCCCGGCTGACAGAGGGACGGCGCCGTGATGTCACAGTGCTGTGGCCGGGACAGCCCAGGGGCGTCACAGCCCTGCCTGGTGCCAGCGCTCGGCCCCTTTGTGCCGTCACAGCCCCGCCCGCCTCAGGGATCAGCGCAACTGCCTCATCCCTGAAGATGGCCATGGCCGGGAAAAGCCTGCAAGCAAGGAAGAAGCCCAGCTCAGCCTGTGGCAAGGAATCCTTTCCTGGAGCAAGTGGTGTCACTTTGGGAAGAGCGCTGGTGCCAGCAATGTCAAGGGCACAGCTGCCAGCACGCTGCAGCTGACTTGTGCAGTGCCTCTGTTCTGAAGAAATCAGGATTGGCCAAGGAGCCAACACGCTGCTCTCGCTGCTCTGGTTTTGACCGGGATAGGCTTCCTTTCTTCCTTAACAGCTGGCACACATTGGGTTTAGATGGGAATGCCGTCAATCCAACAGGGGTGGGTCGGTGTGTGCTGAGCAGGGCTTGCCCTCTTCAAAAACTTGGCCGTGTCCCTTGGAACAATGCAAAGTTTTCTGCAGGGAAGGGAGGGATGAGTGTTGAAGGCAGAGGCAAAGAATGCATTCAACACCTGTAGCGTCTCTCTGTCCCTGCTTGGGAGGTGACCGTCCACATCCCGGAGGGGGACAATGTTATTTTTGCAATGTTTTTTTCCTTCCATGTATTTCAAACCACTGCTTTTGTTGTGCCCCACATTTCTGGCCACCTTCATCTCCAGCCGAGCTTTCAGCGCACCAAATGTCTCCCTTGAGTGGCAAGAAGTACCTGTGTGTTCTTCTGGCCTGGATTCCACCGGGCACACAGCTTCCTTTTGCATCCTTTTTTTCCCAGAGAGGAGGCCTGTTCCAGTGCTGCCGTGGCTCCCACAGGAGTTCAAGGCCATTTGGGACCATTTGCGCTCCCAGCCGAGCCCCAACGTCCCCTCGCAAGGAGCACCAGGGTGAGGGAGGAGCTGCCAGTTTTATGGCAGGCGGTGAGGGGTGGGTGGTCACCCCCCGAAGAAATGGGCAATACCCGGGAAAACAACCACACGTGCGGTGTCAAACACCCACCAGCTTCCCGGGTGAGGTTGGAGCCTGGCAGCCTCCAGAGCGACGCCATCTCCTCGTGCCTGAGGAGAAAGCACGGAGTGAGCGGAGACCTCCAGCTCTCCACGGCTCTGGGCCAGGGGGATCATCTGGGGACACACAGGGAGGTCCTGTTCCTGGAGGAACCGTGTCGTGGTCCCTGGAGAATTGGCTCACAGGTCAGAAGAGAGAGAATTCTCTCTCCCAGCTCAACCTCCAGGCCAGGGCTGACCCACAGAGCTCTCACCATCCCCTCCCTCACAGCGGGCTCCCGGCTGGAAGGATCACGGCTTCGGTTAGGTCTTCAGGCGGAGGCTTGGAGAACCACTCAGGACACAAGAGGGTCAGCCGCCCTCCAAAAATGGAAGGAACACAAAAGAGCAGGCTTCTTTAGGAATAAACTCGATATTTTTTCCCCAAGGCTGTTCCGGCAGGTCAGGGCAGCAGACGCAAGGTTTAGCAGCTTTAGCAGACGACGCCTGCCCACAGGGCCAGGGCAGGCAACCGGGCGCTTTCCCGTGACTAGGCGGGTTACTGCGCTTTCCATCTCCACCGGTGGTTTTGAAGCTATTTTGGGGGGATACAGGGAGCCCAGCACCACGGGAGTGACTCCAGCATCCCAACATTTCCCGTGGGCTCTGCGCCCGTGACTTACGAGGCGCCGGGCACCCCTGGTCAAGGGCCCAGCCGGGCCTCCCGTTGCCGGGGGAAAAAAGAGGAAGGGTTTTGTCGGAGCTCAGCCTGAAATGAGGTTTGGCCGCATCTGACTGTTCTCTCAGCTTTGGGGAGGAGCAGCGTCTCCGTTCCTGCCACCCGCTGGCCCTTGGAATGCACACACAGCCCTCGATTCAGTTCCGGGGACACCGAGAGGCCGCTGCCACTGCTTCAGTTTGACAGGGCAGCTGTGGTTTCATTGTTGCATTTCTTGGCTTGCTTGGGAAAGCCCCTCCTAAGCTGTCCTGCCCTACTGCCGCCTGTGCTTGAAGATACAAAAGTAGCATCCTGGAGGAAAGGCTGCTCCAAAGGCCGAAGGGAGCACTCTGATTGCCCCTTTTCCCTAGAGGTTTCTTTAGCTGAACAAGGAGCAGATTTGAGCGCCCGGCATGGGTTGGTGGTTGTTTTATTGCTTTGGTTTGTAGTTGTTTTTTTTTTTTTGGGGTCCTGCGTGGGACTTGGTCAGCGGGTGCTGCAGAAGGTGCGGCAAGGCCTCAAAAACGCCTGCCCCGCACCCAAGGGTGCAGCGAGATCTCCTCCAGCTCTGGCCTGTCCACGGGGTGCTTGGACAAACACCAGCAGATGAGATGCTGGCACTCTGCACGGGGAGAGAAGGCAGAAAGCGCCCGTCAGTGGCAGAAGGCTCCTGCCCGGCGGCTCCCGGCAGGGCCTGCAGGGCCCGGGCCGCGCCGCGTGTGCTGAGAGCGGTGCCGGCCTGGCCACCGCCTGCGGCCCGTGCGGGAGAGCGGCACGGCGGGACGCGGCCGCCTCCTTGGGCCACGCCTGCCACGCTGAGCCCGTCGGCACGGGCCGCCTCCCGCGGCCGGCCCTTGAGGGCGGGTCCCGCGGAGCCGCGGGAGGGCCGCGCCGGGCTGCGCGCTGCCGTCCCCCAAAGCCTGCCTTCTTGAGGCCGCATACCGACCTGGAGAGAGCTGCTGCCTGAAGAAGAGCTGCCCCCACACGATGTCGCGGTCCTCCTTGAAGGGGAGGCTCCCGCACACCATGACGTACAGCAGCACGCCCAGGGACCAGATGGTGGCCGAAGGGCCGTGGTAGTAGCCGCGGCAGATCCACTCGGGTGGGCTGTACGCGTGTGTTCCTAGGGGACACAGGCAGCGCTGTCCAGCCGCAGGCTGCTGCCTTCCAGAGCCCAGCACCGGCCTCCCGGCAGAGGCAGGGGCTGCGCCGGTGGCCACAAGTTCCCCCCGAAGCCACCCGGTGTCCCCCAGCCGAGCGAGCAAAAGCAAGAAGCCCTTCTGCAAGGCAGAGAAGGCCGGCAGAGCAGCCCCAGCCCTGGCGGGCCTGCCAAGCCCAGGGGCCGGGACCCGATTTTGCAGCCACCTTCCGTGGGCAGGGCCCGCCGCCGGCTCCCGGGGCACAGCATCCGCCCAGGGCCGCGGGGCAGCCGGCGGCCGGCTGAAGGCCGCAGCCGGCGGGGCCCAGGAGGGAATGGGGCCGTGCGGTGCCCGGCACGGGGAGCAGGGCCCGGGCTGTGGGCTCACCGGCAAATTGTCTGAAGACCCGCTCCTGGAGGAAGGTGCCACAACCGAAGTCGATGAGCTTCAGGTCGCCGCTCTCCGGGTCCACAAGGAGGTTCTCCGGCTTGATGTCGCGGTGCAGGACGCCGCAGGCGGTGCAGTGCCGCACGGCCTCCAGCACCTGGCAGAAAAGCCAGCGCGCCATCTCCTCGCACAGGAACTCCTGCTCCAGCAGGAGCTGCAGGAGATCCTGCCATCCCTCGGGACGCTCCAGCACCAGCACGTAGCTGTCCCGCAGCTCGAACCAGTCCAGGAGCTGGATGATGTTGTAGCAGCCTGAGCCCACCTTCTCCATCAGCACGATCTCCATTGGAACACGGGTGCCGTCGGGCTGTCACGAGGAGACAATGCCTGCGGCAGGCCTGATGCTGCCCTGTGGCCACGCTGCCCCCTGCCCGGGATGCCCCGGTGCCCTCTTGGGCGGCCTGGCCGGGCATGGGGATTCCCCCCGCCCAGGGGATGCTTGGCCGCCACGCCCCCCCGCTCTGTCCCGCCGGCCCCGCTCGCTCACCAGCTCGTCCCACTGCAGGACGCTCTCGCGGGCCACGCGTTTGATGGCCACCTGCAAGCCGTGGAGAAAAGGCGGCTGAGCTCAAGCCCTGCCCCTCCCCGCCCCTTGCCCCTCCTGGCACGCCCGGCCCTCCCGGCCGCTTACCGGCCTCCCGTCCGAGAGGCGGCTGCCTGCGAAGACGGTGCCGAAGCCGCCGCTCCCCAGCTGCGGGCCCAGCTGGTACAGCTCCTGCAGCTGCTTCTTTTGCCCTGCGGCCAAGACCGAGGCATCAGCCTTGCGCCCGCCAACAACGCCCCCCGCCCCCCACCAAGTCAGTGCCCGCCAGTGAAGCGGGCCGGGCCGGCGCGGGCCACGTTGCTCTGACCTGCTTCCTGCTGCGCGCTGGGCAGCGGCCACGGCCTTGCAGCCGCGGGGCTGGCCAGCAGCAGAGCCGGGGCAGAGGCGGCTGCAGGAGCCGCAGTGCAGCGGGGCAGGGCGGCACCGTCGCCGTCCCCGGCGTCGTGGGCTGCACTCAGCTGTCCAGGACGGCCGGGGCTACAGCCCGAGGGGGTTTGGCACCGCGGGGGGTTCCCAGGAGCAGCTGCAAAGCAGAGAGGGGTTTTTGAAGCCGTGGCCTCACAGGCATGGGAAAGAGCCAGGGACTAGGCCACTCTCAGGGGCCCTGGCCTGGCCTGCGGGCGCCCCTGAGGAGCCCCAGCGGAGCCTGCGACAGCTCCTGAGGAGATCTCACCTGCTCTTAGGAAGGCCTTTGAGGTAGTCGAGGGCTGTGGTGGGGCAGCTTCCTGGAGATGGAGGAACCTGCTGGCTGTGTCGAGGCTGGTCTCCACCACCAGGCTGGCGCTGCTGCCAGCTGGCACAGCCAGCACAGCGTCCTGGCAGCTGTGGGATGACACCCTCTGGCTCCAGGACGCTTGCTGCTCCACCAGCTGCTCCCGAGAAGGCTCCCCCAAATCGGGCCGGGCTCCCGTCTGGACTGGCGGGCTTTCCCTGGCCACGTCAGCCCTGGCCAGGGTTGCGCCCGTGAGGTCCAGGGAGCCGGGAGACCTGTCCACGGGCTCTGCAGCTTCTGCAGGCTTCGGACAGGTCTCACTGAGCCTCTGCTGTGAGCGATGGAGGCTGTCAGAGGTAGCAGAGGCTCCTGCTGGGATGGAGGGTCTCTGACAGCCTGAACTGCCTGCGTGGATGGCGGGTGTGCGCTGCTGTGCCATCCCCGCAAGGCTTGAGGCTCTCCCAGGGATGGAGAATCTTGCTGGGAGCAGCCTCTTGGAGGGATGGAGGCTCGTGGGGGATCTGGAGGAGCCACAGCAGCAGGCCAGGTGGCCTCGCTTCACCAGCTCCTCCAGTTCTTCCCACAAGGCCTGCCACATCCCAGAGTAGAGCGGCACACACGTCCCGTTGCCAGCCCAGAGCAGCAGCATCAGCTCCTGCAGCTCCTGAGCCGCTGCCACGCAGGGGCGGCAGCTGCAGGGGCTGTCCAGGGGGCTGGCGGGAGCGCGTGGCCGCTTGCCAGGGGTGGCCCGAGGCCTGGAGCGCCTGGGAGCCGCGGGGGCTCCCCGGCTCCTCCGCCAGCCTCTGGGCCGCACCCCGGGGAGCTTTCTCCTCTCCGCTCCTGCTGTCCGTGCCTGCTGCCTCCGTGGTTGCCAGTGGCCAAGGGCCCAGCAGACAGCCACGGCGGCCAGCAGCAGGACAAGCGCAGCTAGTAGGACGCCGCCGTCACTCATGGCTCCGGCACGTCCCGTCGCCGCTGCACTGGCCGCTGCGGGTGCCGGCCCGGCTGACAGAGGGACGGCGCCGTGATGTCACAGTGCTGTGGCCGGGACAGCCCAGGGGCGTCACAGCCCTGCCTGGTGCCAGCGCTCGGCCCCTTTGTGCCGTCACAGCCCCGCCCGCCTCAGGGATCAGCGCAACTGCCTCATCCCTGAAGATGGCCATGGCCGGGAAAAGCCTGCAAGCAAGGAAGAAGCCCAGCTCAGCCTGTGGCAAGGAATCCTTTCCTGGAGCAAGTGGTGTCACTTTGGGAAGAGCGCTGGTGCCAGCAATGTCAAGGGCACAGCTGCCAGCACGCTGCAGCTGACTTGTGCAGTGCCTCTGTTCTGAAGAAATCAGGATTGGCCAAGGAGCCAACACGCTGCTCTCGCTGCTCTGGTTTTGACTGGGATAGGCTTCCTTTCTTCCTTAACAGCTGGCACACATTGGGTTTAGATGGGAATGCCGTCAATCCAACAGGGGTGGGTCGGTGTGTGCTGAGCAGGGCTTGCCCTCTTCAAAAACTTGGCCGTGTCCCTTGGAACAATGCAAAGTTTTCTGCAGGGAAGGGAGGGATGAGTGTTGAAGGCAGAGGCAAAGAATGCATTCAACACCTGTAGCGTCTCTCTGTCCCTGCTTGGGAGGTGACCGTCCACATCCCGGAGGGGGACAATGTTATTTTTGCAATGTTTTTTTCCTTCCATGTATTTCAAACCACTGCTTTTGTTGTGCCCCACATTTCTGGCCACCTTCATCTCCAGCCGAGCTTTCAGCGCACCAAATGTCTCCCTTGAGTGGCAAGAAGTACCTGTGTGTTCTTCTGGCCTGGATTCCACCGGGCACACAGCTTCCTTTTGCATCCTTTTTTTCCCAGAGAGGAGGCCTGTTCCAGTGCTGCCGTGGCTCCCACAGGAGTTCAAGGCCATTTGGGACCATTTGCGCTCCCAGCCGAGCCCCAACGTCCCCTCGCAAGGAGCACCAGGGTGAGGGAGGAGCTGCCAGTTTTATGGCAGGCGGTGAGGGGTGGGTGGTCACCCCCCGAAGAAATGGGCAATACCCGGGAAAACAACCACACGTGCGGTGTCAAACACCCACCAGCTTCCCGGGTGAGGTTGGAGCCTGGCAGCCTCCAGAGCGATGCCATCTCCTCGTGCCTGAGGAGAAAGCACGGAGTGAGCGGAGACCTCCAGCTCTCCACGGCTCTGGGCCAGGGGGATCATCTGGGGACACACAGGGAGGTCCTGTTCCTGGAGGAACCGTGTCGTGGTCCCTGGAGAATTGGCTCACAGGTCAGAAGAGAGAGAATTCTCTCTCCCAGCTCAACCTCCAGGCCAGGGCTGACCCACAGAGCTCTCACCATCCCCTCCCTCACAACGGGCTCCCGGCTGGAAGGATCACGGCTTCGGTTAGGTCTTCAGGCGGAGGCTTGGAGAACCACTCAGGACACAAGAGGGTCAGCCGCCCTCCAAAAATGGAAGGAACACAAAAGAGCAGGCTTCTTTAGGAATAAACTCGATATTTTTTCCCCAAGGCTGTTCCGGCAGGTCAGGGCAGCAGACGCAAGGTTTAGCAGCTTTAGCAGACGACGCCTGCCCACAGGGCCAGGGCAGGCAACCGGGCGCTTTCCCGTGACTAGGCGGGTTACTGCGCTTTCCATCTCCACCGGTGGTTTTGAAGCTATTTTGGGGGGATACAGGGAGCCCAGCACCACGGGAGTGACTCCAGCATCCCAACATTTCCCGTGGGCTCTGCGCCCGTGACTTACGAGGCGCCGGGCACCCCTGGTCAAGGGCCCAGCCGGGCCTCCCGTTGCGGGGGAAAAAAGAGGAAGGGTTTTGTCGGAGCTCAGCCTGAAATGAGGTTTGGCCGCATCTGACTGTTCTCTCAGCTTTGGGGAGGAGCAGCGTCTCCGTTCCTGCCACCCGCTGGCCCTTGGAATGCACACTCAGCCCTCGATTCAGTTCCGGGGACACCGAGAGGCCGCTGCCACTGCTTCAGTTTGACAGGGCAGCTGTGGTTTCATTGTTGCATTTCTTGGCTTGCTTGGGAAAGCCCCTCCTAAGCTGTCCTGCCCTACTGCCGCCTGTGCTTGAAGATACAAAAGTAGCATCCTGGAGGAAAGGCTGCTCCAAAGGCCGAAGGGAGCACTCTGATTGCCCCTTTTCCCTAGAGGTTTCTTTAGCTGAACAAGGAGCAGATTTGAGCGCCCGGCATGGGTTGGTGGTTGTTTTATTGCTTTGGTTTGTAGTTGTTTTTTTTTTTTGGGGTCCTGCGTGGGACTTGGTCAGCGGGTGCTGCAGAAGGTGCGGCAAGGCCTCAAAAACGCCTGCCCCGCACCCAAGGGTGCAGCGAGATCTCCTCCAGCTCTGGCCTGTCCACGGGGTGCTTGGACAAACACCAGCAGATGAGATGCTGGCACTCTGCACGGGGAGAGAAGGCAGAAAGCGCCCGTCAGTGGCAGAAGGCTCCTGCCCGGCGGCTCCCGGCAGGGCCTGCAGGGCCCGGGCCGCGCCGCGTGTGCTGAGAGCGGTGCCGGCCTGGCCACCGCCTGCGGCCCGTGCGGGAGAGCGGCACGGCGGGACGCGGCCGCCTCCTTGGGCCACGCCTGCCACGCTGAGCCCGTCGGCACGGGCCGCCTCCCGCGGCCGGCCCTTGAGGGCGGGTCCCGCGGAGCCGCGGGAGGGCCGCGCCGGGCTGCGCGCTGCCGTCCCCCAAAGCCTGCCTTCTTGAGGCCGCATACCGACCTGGAGAGAGCTGCTGCCTGAAGAAGAGCTGCCCCCACACGATGTCGCGGTCCTCCTTGAAGGGGAGGCTCCCGCACACCATGACGTACAGCAGCACGCCCAGGGACCAGATGGTGGCCGAAGGGCCGTGGTAGTAGCCGCGGCAGATCCACTCGGGTGGGCTGTACGCGTGTGTTCCTAGGGGACACAGGCAGCGCTGTCCAGCCGCAGGCTGCTGCCTTCCAGAGCCCAGCACCGGCCTCCCGGCAGAGGCAGGGGCTGCGCCGGTGGCCACAAGTTCCCCCCGAAGCCACCCGGTGTCCCCCAGCTGAGCGAGCAAAAGCAAGAAGCCCTTCTGCAAGGCAGAGAAGGCCGGCAGAGCAGCCCCAGCCCTGGCGGGCCTGCCAAGCCCAGGGGCCGGGACCCGATTTTGCAGCCACCTTCCGTGGGCAGGGCCCGCCGCCGGCTCCCGGGGCACAGCATCCGCCCAGGGCCGCGGGGCAGCCGGCGGCCGGCTGAAGGCCGCAGCCGGCGGGGCCCAGGAGGGAATGGGGCCGTGCGGTGCCCGGCACGGGGAGCAGGGCCCGGGCTGTGGGCTCACCGGCAAATTGTCTGAAGACCCGCTCCTGGAGGAAGGTGCCACAACCGAAGTCGATGAGCTTCAGGTCGCCGCTCTCCGGGTCCACGAGGAGGTTCTCCGGCTTGATGTCGCGGTGCAGGACGCCGCAGGCGGTGCAGTGCCGCACGGCCTCCAGCACCTGGCAGAAAAGCCAGCGCGCCATCTCCTCGCACAGGAACTCCTGCTCCAGCAGGAGCTGCAGGAGATCCTGCCATCCCTCGGGACGCTCCAGCACCAGCACGTAGCTGTCCCGCAGCTCGAACCAGTCCAGGAGCTGGATGATGTTGTAGCAGCCTGAGCCCACCTTCTCCATCAGCACGATCTCCATTGGAACACGGGTGCCGTCGGGCTGTCACGAGGAGACAATGCCTGCGGCAGGCCTGATGCTGCCCTGTGGCCACGCTGCCCCCTGCCCGGGATGCCCCGGTGCCCTCTTGGGCGGCCTGGCCGGGCATGGGGATTCCCCCCGCCCAGGGGATGCTTGGCCGCCACGCCCCCCCGCTCTGTCCCGCCGGCCCCGCTCGCTCACCAGCTCGTCCCACTGCAGGACGCTCTCGCGGGCCACGCGTTTGATGGCCACCTGCAAGCCGTGGAGAAAAGGCGGCTGAGCTCAAGCCCTGCCCCTCCCCGCCCCTTGCCCCTCCTGGCACGCCCGGCCCTCCCGGCCGCTTACCGGCCTCCCGTCCGAGAGGCGGCTGCCTGCGAAGACGGTGCCGAAGCCGCCGCTCCCCAGCTGCGGGCCCAGCTGGTACAGCTCCTGAAGCTGCTTCTTTTGCCCTGCGGCCAAGACCGAGGCATCAGCCTTGCGCCCGCCAACAACGCCCCCCGCCCCCCACCAAGTCAGTGCCCGCCAGTGAAGCGGGCCGGGCCGGCGCGGGCCACGTTGCTCTGACCTGCTTCCTGCTGCGCGCTGGGCAGCGGCCACGGCCTTGCAGCCGCGGGGCTGGCCAGCAGCAGAGCCGGGGCAGAGGCGGCTGCAGGAGCCGCAGTGCAGCGGGGCAGGGCGGCACCGTCGCCGTCCCCGGCGTCGTGGGCTGCACTCAGCTGTCCAGGACGGCCGGGGCTACAGCCCGAGGGGGTTTGGCACCGCGGGGGGTTCCCAGGAGCAGCTGCAAAGCAGAGAGGGGTTTTTGAAGCCGTGGCCTCACAGGCATGGGAAAGAGCCAGGGACTAGGCCACTCTCAGGGGCCCTGGCCTGGCCTGCGGGCGCCCCTGAGGAGCCCCAGCGGAGCCTGCGACAGCTCCTGAGGAGATCTCACCTGCTCTTAGGAAGGCCTTTGAGGTAGTCGAGGGCTGTGGTGGGGCAGCTTCCTGGAGATGGAGGAACCTGCTGGCTGTGTCGAGGCTGGTCTCCACCACCAGGCTGGCGCTGCTGCCAGCTGGCACAGCCAGCACAGCGTCCTGGCAGCTGTGGGATGACACCCTCTGGCTCCAGGACGCTTGCTGCTCCACCAGCTGCTCCCGAGAAGGCTCCCCCAAATCGGGCCGGGCTCCCGTCTGGACTGGCGGGCTTTCCCTGGCCACGTCAGCCCTGGCCAGGGTTGCGCCCGTGAGGTCCAGGGAGCCGGGAGACCTGTCCACGGGCTCTGCAGCTTCTGCAGGCTTCGGACAGGTCTCACTGAGCCTCTGCTGTGAGCGATGGAGGCTGTCAGAGGTAGCAGAGGCTCCTGCTGGGATGGAGGGTCTCTGACAGCCTGAACTGCCTGCGTGGATGGCGGGTGTGCGCTGCTGTGCCATCCCCGCAAGGCTTGAGGCTCTCCCAGGGATGGAGAATCTTGCTGGGAGCAGCCTCTTGGAGGGATGGAGGCTCGTGGGGGATCTGGAGGAGCCACAGCAGCAGGCCAGGTGGCCTCGCTTCACCAGCTCCTCCAGTTCTTCCCACAAGGCCTGCCACATCCCAGAGTAGAGCGGCACACACGTCCCGTTGCCAGCCCAGAGCAGCAGCATCAGCTCCTGCAGCTCCTGAGCCGCTGCCACGCAGGGGCGGCAGCTGCAGGGGCTGTCCAGGGGGCTGGCGGGAGCGCGTGGCCGCTTGCCAGGGGTGGCCCGAGGCCTGGAGCGCCTGGGAGCCGCGGGGGCTCCCCGGCTCCTCCGCCAGCCTCTGGGCCGCACCCCGGGGAGCTTTCTCCTCTCCGCTCCTGCTGTCCGTGCCTGCTGCCTCCGTGGTTGCCAGTGGCCAAGGGCCCAGCAGACAGCCACGGCGGCCAGCAGCAGGACAAGCGCAGCTAGTAGGACGCCGCCGTCACTCATGGCTCCGGCACGTCCCGTCGCCGCTGCACTGGCCGCTGCGGGTGCCGGCCCGGCTGACAGAGGGACGGCGCCGTGATGTCACAGTGCTGTGGCCGGGACAGCCCAGGGGCGTCACAGCCCTGCCTGGTGCCAGCGCTCGGCCCCTTTGTGCCGTCACAGCCCCGCCCGCCTCAGGGATCAGCGCAACTGCCTCATCCCTGAAGATGGCCATGGCCGGGAAAAGCCTGCAAGCAAGGAAGAAGCCCAGCTCAGCCTGTGGCAAGGAATCCTTTCCTGGAGCAAGTGGTGTCACTTTGGGAAGAGCGCTGGTGCCAGCAATGTCAAGGGCACAGCTGCCAGCACGCTGCAGCTGACTTGTGCAGTGCCTCTGTTCTGAAGAAATCAGGATTGGCCAAGGAGCCAACACGCTGCTCTCGCTGCTCTGGTTTTGACTGGGATAGGCTTCCTTTCTTCCTTAACAGCTGGCACACATTGGGTTTAGATGGGAATGCCGTCAATCCAACAGGGGTGGGTCGGTGTGTGCTGAGCAGGGCTTGCCCTCTTCAAAAACTTGGCCGTGTCCCTTGGAACAATGCAAAGTTTTCTGCAGGGAAGGGAGGGATGAGTGTTGAAGGCAGAGGCAAAGAATGCATTCAACACCTGTAGCGTCTCTCTGTCCCTGCTTGGGAGGTGACCGTCCACATCCCGGAGGGGGACAATGTTATTTTTGCAATGTTTTTTTCCTTCCATGTATTTCAAACCACTGCTTTTGTTGTGCCCCACATTTCTGGCCACCTTCATCTCCAGCCGAGCTTTCAGCGCACCAAATGTCTCCCTTGAGTGGCAAGAAGTACCTGTGTGTTCTTCTGGCCTGGATTCCACCGGGCACACAGCTTCCTTTTGCATCCTTTTTTTCCCAGAGAGGAGGCCTGTTCCAGTGCTGCCGTGGCTCCCACAGGAGTTCAAGGCCATTTGGGACCATTTGCGCTCCCAGCCGAGCCCCAACGTCCCCTCGCAAGGAGCACCAGGGTGAGGGAGGAGCTGCCAGTTTTATGGCAGGCGGTGAGGGGTGGGTGGTCACCCCCCGAAGAAATGGGCAATACCCGGGAAAACAACCACACGTGCGGTGTCAAACACCCACCAGCTTCCCGGGTGAGGTTGGAGCCTGGCAGCCTCCAGAGCGATGCCATCTCCTCGTGCCTGAGGAGAAAGCACGGAGTGAGCGGAGACCTCCAGCTCTCCACGGCTCTGGGCCAGGGGGATCATCTGGGGACACACAGGGAGGTCCTGTTCCTGGAGGAACCGTGTCGTGGTCCCTGGAGAATTGGCTCACAGGTCAGAAGAGAGAGAATTCTCTCTCCCAGCTCAACCTCCAGGCCAGGGCTGACCCACAGAGCTCTCACCATCCCCTCCCTCACAACGGGCTCCCGGCTGGAAGGATCACGGCTTCGGTTAGGTCTTCAGGCGGAGGCTTGGAGAACCACTCAGGACACAAGAGGGTCAGCCGCCCTCCAAAAATGGAAGGAACACAAAAGAGCAGGCTTCTTTAGGAATAAACTCGATATTTTTTCCCCAAGGCTGTTCCGGCAGGTCAGGGCAGCAGACGCAAGGTTTAGCAGCTTTAGCAGACGACGCCTGCCCACAGGGCCAGGGCAGGCAACCGGGCGCTTTCCCGTGACTAGGCGGGTTACTGCGCTTTCCATCTCCACCGGTGGTTTTGAAGCTATTTTGGGGGGATACAGGGAGCCCAGCACCACGGGAGTGACTCCAGCATCCCAACATTTCCCGTGGGCTCTGCGCCCGTGACTTACGAGGCGCCGGGCACCCCTGGTCAAGGGCCCAGCCGGGCCTCCCGTTGCGGGGGAAAAAAGAGGAAGGGTTTTGTCGGAGCTCAGCCTGAAATGAGGTTTGGCCGCATCTGACTGTTCTCTCAGCTTTGGGGAGGAGCAGCGTCTCCGTTCCTGCCACCCGCTGGCCCTTGGAATGCACACTCAGCCCTCGATTCAGTTCCGGGGACACCGAGAGGCCGCTGCCACTGCTTCAGTTTGACAGGGCAGCTGTGGTTTCATTGTTGCATTTCTTGGCTTGCTTGGGAAAGCCCCTCCTAAGCTGTCCTGCCCTACTGCCGCCTGTGCTTGAAGATACAAAAGTAGCATCCTGGAGGAAAGGCTGCTCCAAAGGCCGAAGGGAGCACTCTGATTGCCCCTTTTCCCTAGAGGTTTCTTTAGCTGAACAAGGAGCAGATTTGAGCGCCCGGCATGGGTTGGTGGTTGTTTTATTGCTTTGGTTTGTAGTTGTTTTTTTTTTTTGGGGTCCTGCGTGGGACTTGGTCAGCGGGTGCTGCAGAAGCTGCGGCAAGGCCTCAAAAACGCCTGCCCCGCACCCAAGGGTGCAGCGAGATCTCCTCCAGCTCTGGCCTGTCCACGGGGTGCTTGGACAAACACCAGCAGATGAGATGCTGGCACTCTGCACGGGGAGAGAAGGCAGAAAGCGCCCGTCAGTGGCAGAAGGCTCCTGCCCGGCGGCTCCCGGCAGGGCCTGCAGGGCCCGGGCCGCGCCGCGTGTGCTGAGAGCGGTGCCGGCCTGGCCACCGCCTGCGGCCCGTGCGGGAGAGCGGCACGGCGGGACGCGGCCGCCTCCTTGGGCCACGCCTGCCACGCTGAGCCCGTCGGCACGGGCCGCCTCCCGCGGCCGGCCCTTGAGGGCGGGTCCCGCGGAGCCGCGGGAGGGCCGCGCCGGGCTGCGCGCTGCCGTCCCCCAAAGCCTGCCTTCTTGAGGCCGCATACCGACCTGGAGAGAGCTGCTGCCTGAAGAAGAGCTGCCCCCACACGATGTCGCGGTCCTCCTTGAAGGGGAGGCTCCCGCACACCATGACGTACAGCAGCACGCCCAGGGACCAGATGGTGGCCGAAGGGCCGTGGTAGTAGCCGCGGCAGATCCACTCGGGTGGGCTGTACGCGTGTGTTCCTAGGGGACACAGGCAGCGCTGTCCAGCCGCAGGCTGCTGCCTTCCAGAGCCCAGCACCGGCCTCCCGGCAGAGGCAGGGGCTGCGCCGGTGGCCACAAGTTCCCCCCGAAGCCACCCGGTGTCCCCCAGCTGAGCGAGCAAAAGCAAGAAGCCCTTCTGCAAGGCAGAGAAGGCCGGCAGAGCAGCCCCAGCCCTGGCGGGCCTGCCAAGCCCAGGGGCCGGGACCCGATTTTGCAGCCACCTTCCGTGGGCAGGGCCCGCCGCCGGCTCCCGGGGCACAGCATCCGCCCAGGGCCGCGGGGCAGCCGGCGGCCGGCTGAAGGCCGCAGCCGGCGGGGCCCAGGAGGGAATGGGGCCGTGCGGTGCCCGGCACGGGGAGCAGGGCCCGGGCTGTGGGCTCACCGGCAAATTGTCTGAAGACCCGCTCCTGGAGGAAGGTGCCACAACCGAAGTCGATGAGCTTCAGGTCGCCGCTCTCCGGGTCCACGAGGAGGTTCTCCGGCTTGATGTCGCGGTGCAGGACGCCGCAGGCGGTGCAGTGCCGCACGGCCTCCAGCACCTGGCAGAAAAGCCAGCGCGCCATCTCCTCGCACAGGAACTCCTGCTCCAGCAGGAGCTGCAGGAGATCCTGCCATCCCTCGGGACGCTCCAGCACCAGCACGTAGCTGTCCCGCAGCTCGAACCAGTCCAGGAGCTGGATGATGTTGTAGCAGCCTGAGCCCACCTTCTCCATCAGCACGATCTCCATTGGAACACGGGTGCCGTCGGGCTGTCACGAGGAGACAATGCCTGCGGCAGGCCTGATGCTGCCCTGTGGCCACGCTGCCCCCTGCCCGGGATGCCCCGGTGCCCTCTTGGGCGGCCTGGCCGGGCATGGGGATTCCCCCCGCCCAGGGGATGCTTGGCCGCCACGCCCCCCCGCTCTGTCCCGCCGGCCCCGCTCGCTCACCAGCTCGTCCCACTGCAGGACGCTCTCGCGGGCCACGCGTTTGATGGCCACCTGCAAGCCGTGGAGAGAGGGCGGCTGAGCTCAAGCCCTGCCCCTCCCCGCCCCTTGCCCCTCCTGGCACGCCCGGCCCTCCCGGCCGCTTACCGGCCTCCCGTCCGAGAGGCGGCTGCCTGCGAAGACGGTGCCGAAGCCGCCGCTCCCCAGCTGCGGGCCCAGCTGGTACAGCTCCTGCAGCTGCTTCTTTTGCCCTGCGGCCAAGACCGAGGCATCAGCCTTGCGCCCGCCAACAACGCCCCCCGCCCCCCACCAAGTCAGTGCCCGCCAGTGAAGCGGGCCGGGCCGGCGCGGGCCACGTTGCTCTGACCTGCTTCCTGCTGCGCGCTGGGCAGCGGCCACGGCCTTGCAGCCGCGGGGCTGGCCAGCAGCAGAGCCGGGGCAGAGGCGGCTGCAGGAGCCGCAGTGCAGCGGGGCAGGGCGGCACCGTCGCCGTCCCCGGCGTCGTGGGCTGCACTCAGCTGTCCAGGACGGCCGGGGCTACAGCCCGAGGGGGTTTGGCACCGCGGGGGGTTCCCAGGAGCAGCTGCAAAGCAGAGAGGGGTTTTTGAAGCCGTGGCCTCACAGGCATGGGAAAGAGCCAGGGACTAGGCCACTCTCAGGGGCCCTGGCCTGGCCTGCGGGCGCCCCTGAGGAGCCCCAGCGGAGCCTGCGACAGCTCCTGAGGAGATCTCACCTGCTCTTAGGAAGGCCTTTGAGGTAGTCGAGGGCTGTGGTGGGGCAGCTTCCTGGAGATGGAGGAACCTGCTGGCTGTGTCGAGGCTGGTCTCCACCACCAGGCTGGCGCTGCTGCCAGCTGGCACAGCCAGCACAGCGTCCTGGCAGCTGTGGGATGACACCCTCTGGCTCCAGGACGCTTGCTGCTCCACCAGCTGCTCCCGAGAAGGCTCCCCCAAATCGGGCCGGGCTCCCGTCTGGACTGGCGGGCTTTCCCTGGCCACGTCAGCCCTGGCCAGGGTTGCGCCCGTGAGGTCCAGGGAGCCGGGAGACCTGTCCACGGGCTCTGCAGCTTCTGCAGGCTTCGGACAGGTCTCACTGAGCCTCTGCTGTGAGCGATGGAGGCTGTCAGAGGTAGCAGAGGCTCCTGCTGGGATGGAGGGTCTCTGACAGCCTGAACTGCCTGCGTGGATGGCGGGTGTGCGCTGCTGTGCCATCCCCGCAAGGCTTGAGGCTCTCCCAGGGATGGAGAATCTTGCTGGGAGCAGCCTCTTGGAGGGATGGAGGCTCGTGGGGGATCTGGAGGAGCCACAGCAGCAGGCCAGGTGGCCTCGCTTCACCAGCTCCTCCAGTTCTTCCCACAAGGCCTGCCACATCCCAGAGTAGAGCGGCACACACGTCCCGTTGCCAGCCCAGAGCAGCAGCATCAGCTCCTGCAGCTCCTGAGCCGCTGCCACGCAGGGGCGGCAGCTGCAGGGGCTGTCCAGGGGGCTGGCGGGAGCGCGTGGCCGCTTGCCAGGGGTGGCCCGAGGCCTGGAGCGCCTGGGAGCCGCGGGGGCTCCCCGGCTCCTCCGCCAGCCTCTGGGCCGCACCCCGGGGAGCTTTCTCCTCTCCGCTCCTGCTGTCCGTGCCTGCTGCCTCCGTGGCTGCCAGTGGCCAAGGGCCCAGCAGACAGCCACGGCGGCCAGCAGCAGGACAAGCGCAGCTAGTAGGACGCCGCCGTCACTCATGGCTCCGGCACGTCCCGTCGCCGCTGCACTGGCCGCTGCGGGTGCCGGCCCGGCTGACAGAGGGACGGCGCCGTGATGTCACAGTGCTGTGGCCGGGACAGCCCAGGGGCGTCACAGCCCTGCCTGGTGCCAGCGCTCGGCCCCTTTGTGCCGTCACAGCCCCGCCCGCCTCAGGGATCAGCGCAACTGCCTCATCCCTGAAGATGGCCATGGCCGGGAAAAGCCTGCAAGCAAGGAAGAAGCCCAGCTCAGCCTGTGGCAAGGAATCCTTTCCTGGAGCAAGTGGTGTCACTTTGGGAAGAGCGCTGGTGCCAGCAATGTCAAGGGCACAGCTGCCAGCACGCTGCAGCTGACTTGTGCAGTGCCTCTGTTCTGAAGAAATCAGGATTGGCCAAGGAGCCAACACGCTGCTCTCGCTGCTCTGGTTTTGACTGGGATAGGCTTCCTTTCTTCCTTAACAGCTGGCACACATTGGGTTTAGATGGGAATGCCGTCAATCCAACAGGGGTGGGTCGGTGTGTGCTGAGCAGGGCTTGCCCTCTTCAAAAACTTGGCCGTGTCCCTTGGAACAATGCAAAGTTTTCTGCAGGGAAGGGAGGGATGAGTGTTGAAGGCAGAGGCAAAGAATGCATTCAACACCTGTAGCGTCTCTCCGTCCCTGCTTGGGAGGTGACCGTCCACATCCCGGAGGGGGACAATGTTATTTTTGCAATGTTTTTTTCCTTCCATGTATTTCAAACCACTGCTTTTGTTGTGCCCCACATTTCTGGCCACCTTCATCTCCAGCCGAGCTTTCAGCGCACCAAATGTCTCCCTTGAGTGGCAAGAAGTACCTGTGTGTTCTTCTGGCCTGGATTCCACCGGGCACACAGCTTCCTTTTGCATCCTTTTTTTCCCAGAGAGGAGGCCTGTTCCAGTGCTGCCGTGGCTCCCACAGGAGTTCAAGGCCATTTGGGACCATTTGCGCTCCCAGCCGAGCCCCAACGTCCCCTCGCAAGGAGCACCAGGGTGAGGGAGGAGCTGCCAGTTTTATGGCAGGCGGTGAGGGGTGGGTGGTCACCCCCCGAAGAAATGGGCAATACCCGGGAAAACAACCACACGTGCGGTGTCAAACACCCACCAGCTTCCCGGGTGAGGTTGGAGCCTGGCAGCCTCCAGAGCGACGCCATCTCCTCGTGCCTGAGGAGAAAGCACGGAGTGAGCGGAGACCTCCAGCTCTCCACGGCTCTGGGCCAGGGGGATCATCTGGGGACACACAGGGAGGTCCTGTTCCTGGAGGAACCGTGTCGTGGTCCCTGGAGAATTGGCTCACAGGTCAGAAGAGAGAGAATTCTCTCTCCCAGCTCAACCTCCAGGCCAGGGCTGACCCACAGAGCTCTCACCATCCCCTCCCTCACAACGGGCTCCCGGCTGGAAGGATCACGGCTTCGGTTAGGTCTTCAGGCGGAGGCTTGGAGAACCACTCAGGACACAAGAGGGTCAGCCGCCCTCCAAAAATGGAAGGAACACAAAAGAGCAGGCTTCTTTAGGAATAAACTCGATATTTTTTCCCCAAGGCTGTTCCGGCAGGTCAGGGCAGCAGACGCAAGGTTTAGCAGCTTTAGCAGACGACGCCTGCCCACAGGGCCAGGGCAGGCAACCGGGCGCTTTCCCGTGACTAGGCGGGTTACTGCGCTTTCCATCTCCACCGGTGGTTTTGAAGCTATTTTGGGGGGATACAGGGAGCCCAGCACCACGGGAGTGACTCCAGCATCCCAACATTTCCCGTGGGCTCTGCGCCCGTGACTTACGAGGCGCCGGGCACCCCTGGTCAAGGGCCCAGCCGGGCCTCCCGTTGCCGGGGGAAAAAAGAGGAAGGGTTTTGTCGGAGCTCAGCCTGAAATGAGGTTTGGCCGCATCTGACTGTTCTCTCAGCTTTGGGGAGGAGCAGCGTCTCCGTTCCTGCCACCCGCTGGCCCTTGGAATGCACACACAGCCCTCGATTCAGTTCCGGGGACACCGAGAGGCCGCTGCCACTGCTTCAGTTTGACAGGGCAGCTGTGGTTTCATTGTTGCATTTCTTGGCTTGCTTGGGAAAGCCCCTCCTAAGCTGTCCTGCCCTACTGCCGCCTGTGCTTGAAGATACAAAAGTAGCATCCTGGAGGAAAGGCTGCTCCAAAGGCCGAAGGGAGCACTCTGATTGCCCCTTTTCCCTAGAGGTTTCTTTAGCTGAACAAGGAGCAGATTTGAGCGCCCGGCATGGGTTGGTGGTTGTTTTATTGCTTTGGTTTGTAGTTGTTTTTTTTTTTTTGGGGTCCTGCGTGGGACTTGGTCAGCGGGTGCTGCAGAAGGTGCGGCAAGGCCTCAAAAACGCCTGCCCCGCACCCAAGGGTGCAGCGAGATCTCCTCCAGCTCTGGCCTGTCCACGGGGTGCTTGGACAAACACCAGCAGATGAGATGCTGGCACTCTGCACGGGGAGAGAAGGCAGAAAGCGCCCGTCAGTGGCAGAAGGCTCCTGCCCGGCGGCTCCCGGCAGGGCCTGCAGGGCCCGGGCCGCGCCGCGTGTGCTGAGAGCGGTGCCGGCCTGGCCACCGCCTGCGGCCCGTGCGGGAGAGCGGCACGGCGGGACGCGGCCGCCTCCTTGGGCCACGCCTGCCACGCTGAGCCCGTCGGCACGGGCCGCCTCCCGCGGCCGGCCCTTGAGGGCGGGTCCCGCGGAGCCGCGGGAGGGCCGCGCCGGGCTGCGCGCTGCCGTCCCCCAAAGCCTGCCTTCTTGAGGCCGCATACCGACCTGGAGAGAGCTGCTGCCTGAAGAAGAGCTGCCCCCACACGATGTCGCGGTCCTCCTTGAAGGGGAGGCTCCCGCACACCATGACGTACAGCAGCACGCCCAGGGACCAGATGGTGGCCGAAGGGCCGTGGTAGTAGCCGCGGCAGATCCACTCGGGTGGGCTGTACGCGTGTGTTCCTAGGGGACACAGGCAGCGCTGTCCAGCCGCAGGCTGCTGCCTTCCAGAGCCCAGCACCGGCCTCCCGGCAGAGGCAGGGGCTGCGCCGGTGGCCACAAGTTCCCCCCGAAGCCACCCGGTGTCCCCCAGCCGAGCGAGCAAAAGCAAGAAGCCCTTCTGCAAGGCAGAGAAGGCCGGCAGAGCAGCCCCAGCCCTGGCGGGCCTGCCAAGCCCAGGGGCCGGGACCCGATTTTGCAGCCACCTTCCGTGGGCAGGGCCCGCCGCCGGCTCCCGGGGCACAGCATCCGCCCAGGGCCGCGGGGCAGCCGGCGGCCGGCTGAAGGCCGCAGCCGGCGGGGCCCAGGAGGGAATGGGGCCGTGCGGTGCCCGGCACGGGGAGCAGGGCCCGGGCTGTGGGCTCACCGGCAAATTGTCTGAAGACCCGCTCCTGGAGGAAGGTGCCACAACCGAAGTCGATGAGCTTCAGGTCGCCGCTCTCCGGGTCCACGAGGAGGTTCTCCGGCTTGATGTCGCGGTGCAGGACGCCGCAGGCGGTGCAGTGCCGCACGGCCTCCAGCACCTGGCAGAAAAGCCAGCGCGCCATCTCCTCGCACAGGAACTCCTGCTCCAGCAGGAGCTGCAGGAGATCCTGCCATCCCTCGGGACACTCCAGCACCAGCACGTAGCTGTCCCGCAGCTCGAACCAGTCCAGGAGCTGGATGATGTTGTAGCAGCCTGAGCCCACCTTCTCCATCAGCACGATCTCCATTGGAACACGGGTGCCGTCGGGCTGTCACGAGGAGACAATGCCTGCGGCAGGCCTGATGCTGCCCTGTGGCCACGCTGCCCCCTGCCCGGGATGCCCCGGTGCCCTCTTGGGCGGCCTGGCCGGGCATGGGGATTCCCCCCGCCCAGGGGATGCTTGGCCGCCACGCCCCCCCGCTCTGTCCCGCCGGCCCCGCTCGCTCACCAGCTCGTCCCACTGCAGGACGCTCTCGCGGGCCACGCGTTTGATGGCCACCTGCAAGCCGTGGAGAAAAGGCGGCTGAGCTCAAGCCCTGCCCCTCCCCGCCCCTTGCCCCTCCTGGCACGCCCGGCCCTCCCGGCCGCTTACCGGCCTCCCGTCCGAGAGGCGGCTGCCTGCGAAGACGGTGCCGAAGCCGCCGCTCCCCAGCTGCGGGCCCAGCTGGTACAGCTCCTGCAGCTGCTTCTTTTGCCCTGCGGCCAAGACCGAGGCATCAGCCTTGCGCCCGCCAACAACGCCCCCCGCCCCCCACCAAGTCAGTGCCCGCCAGTGAAGCGGGCCGGGCCGGCGCGGGCCACGTTGCTCTGACCTGCTTCCTGCTGCGCGCTGGGCAGCGGCCACGGCCTTGCAGCCGCGGGGCTGGCCAGCAGCAGAGCCGGGGCAGAGGCGGCTGCAGGAGCCGCAGTGCAGCGGGGCAGGGCGGCACCGTCGCCGTCCCCGGCGTCGTGGGCTGCACTCAGCTGTCCAGGACGGCCGGGGCTACAGCCCGAGGGGGTTTGGCACCGCGGGGGGTTCCCAGGAGCAGCTGCAAAGCAGAGAGGGGTTTTTGAAGCCGTGGCCTCACAGGCATGGGAAAGAGCCAGGGACTAGGCCACTCTCAGGGGCCCTGGCCTGGCCTGCGGGCGCCCCTGAGGAGCCCCAGCGGAGCCTGCGACAGCTCCTGAGGAGATCTCACCTGCTCTTAGGAAGGCCTTTGAGGTAGTCGAGGGCTGTGGTGGGGCAGCTTCCTGGAGATGGAGGAACCTGCTGGCTGTGTCGAGGCTGGTCTCCACCACCAGGCTGGCGCTGCTGCCAGCTGGCACAGCCAGCACAGCGTCCTGGCAGCTGTGGGATGACACCCTCTGGCTCCAGGACGCTTGCTGCTCCACCAGCTGCTCCCGAGAAGGCTCCCCCAAATCGGGCCGGGCTCCCGTCTGGACTGGCGGGCTTTCCCTGGCCACGTCAGCCCTGGCCAGGGTTGCGCCCGTGAGGTCCAGGGAGCCGGGAGACCTGTCCACGGGCTCTGCAGCTTCTGCAGGCTTCGGACAGGTCTCACTGAGCCTCTGCTGTGAGCGATGGAGGCTGTCAGAGGTAGCAGAGGCTCCTGCTGGGATGGAGGGTCTCTGACAGCCTGAACTGCCTGCGTGGATGGCGGGTGTGCGCTGCTGTGCCATCCCCGCAAGGCTTGAGGCTCTCCCAGGGATGGAGAATCTTGCTGGGAGCAGCCTCTTGGAGGGATGGAGGCTCGTGGGGGATCTGGAGGAGCCACAGCAGCAGGCCAGGTGGCCTCGCTTCACCAGCTCCTCCAGTTCTTCCCACAAGGCCTGCCACATCCCAGAGTAGAGCGGCACACACGTCCCGTTGCCAGCCCAGAGCAGCAGCATCAGCTCCTGCAGCTCCTGAGCCGCTGCCACGCAGGGGCGGCAGCTGCAGGGGCTGTCCAGGGGGCTGGCGGGAGCGCGTGGCCGCTTGCCAGGGGTGGCCCGAGGCCTGGAGCGCCTGGGAGCCGCGGGGGCTCCCCGGCTCCTCCGCCAGCCTCTGGGCCGCACCCCGGGGAGCTTTCTCCTCTCCGCTCCTGCTGTCCGTGCCTGCTGCCTCCGTGGCTGCCAGTGGCCAAGGGCCCAGCAGACAGCCACGGCGGCCAGCAGCAGGACAAGCGCAGCTAGTAGGACGCCGCCGTCACTCATGGCTCCGGCACGTCCCGTCGCCGCTGCACTGGCCGCTGCGGGTGCCGGCCCGGCTGACAGAGGGACGGCGCCGTGATGTCACAGTGCTGTGGCCGGGACAGCCCAGGGGCGTCACAGCCCTGCCTGGTGCCAGCGCTCGGCCCCTTTGTGCCGTCACAGCCCCGCCCGCCTCAGGGATCAGCGCAACTGCCTCATCCCTGAAGATGGCCATGGCCGGGAAAAGCCTGCAAGCAAGGAAGAAGCCCAGCTCAGCCTGTGGCAAGGAATCCTTTCCTGGAGCAAGTGGTGTCACTTTGGGAAGAGCGCTGGTGCCAGCAATGTCAAGGGCACAGCTGCCAGCACGCTGCAGCTGACTTGTGCAGTGCCTCTGTTCTGAAGAAATCAGGATTGGCCAAGGAGCCAACACGCTGCTCTCGCTGCTCTGGTTTTGACTGGGATAGGCTTCCTTTCTTCCTTAACAGCTGGCACACATTGGGTTTAGATGGGAATGCCGTCAATCCAACAGGGGTGGGTCGGTGTGTGCTGAGCAGGGCTTGCCCTCTTCAAAAACTTGGCCGTGTCCCTTGGAACAATGCAAAGTTTTCTGCAGGGAAGGGAGGGATGAGTGTTGAAGGCAGAGGCAAAGAATGCATTCAACACCTGTAGCGTCTCTCCGTCCCTGCTTGGGAGGTGACCGTCCACATCCCGGAGGGGGACAATGTTATTTTTGCAATGTTTTTTTCCTTCCATGTATTTCAAACCACTGCTTTTGTTGTGCCCCACATTTCTGGCCACCTTCATCTCCAGCCGAGCTTTCAGCGCACCAAATGTCTCCCTTGAGTGGCAAGAAGTACCTGTGTGTTCTTCTGGCCTGGATTCCACCGGGCACACAGCTTCCTTTTGCATCCTTTTTTTCCCAGAGAGGAGGCCTGTTCCAGTGCTGCCGTGGCTCCCACAGGAGTTCAAGGCCATTTGGGACCATTTGCGCTCCCAGCCGAGCCCCAACGTCCCCTCGCAAGGAGCACCAGGGTGAGGGAGGAGCTGCCAGTTTTATGGCAGGCGGTGAGGGGTGGGTGGTCACCCCCCGAAGAAATGGGCAATACCCGGGAAAACAACCACACGTGCGGTGTCAAACACCCACCAGCTTCCCGGGTGAGGTTGGAGCCTGGCAGCCTCCAGAGCGACGCCATCTCCTCGTGCCTGAGGAGAAAGCACGGAGTGAGCGGAGACCTCCAGCTCTCCACGGCTCTGGGCCAGGGGGATCATCTGGGGACACACAGGGAGGTCCTGTTCCTGGAGGAACCGTGTCGTGGTCCCTGGAGAATTGGCTCACAGGTCAGAAGAGAGAGAATTCTCTCTCCCAGCTCAACCTCCAGGCCAGGGCTGACCCACAGAGCTCTCACCATCCCCTCCCTCACAACGGGCTCCCGGCTGGAAGGATCACGGCTTCGGTTAGGTCTTCAGGCGGAGGCTTGGAGAACCACTCAGGACACAAGAGGGTCAGCCGCCCTCCAAAAATGGAAGGAACACAAAAGAGCAGGCTTCTTTAGGAATAAACTCGATATTTTTTCCCCAAGGCTGTTCCGGCAGGTCAGGGCAGCAGACGCAAGGTTTAGCAGCTTTAGCAGACGACGCCTGCCCACAGGGCCAGGGCAGGCAACCGGGCGCTTTCCCGTGACTAGGCGGGTTACTGCGCTTTCCATCTCCACCGGTGGTTTTGAAGCTATTTTGGGGGGATACAGGGAGCCCAGCACCACGGGAGTGACTCCAGCATCCCAACATTTCCCGTGGGCTCTGCGCCCGTGACTTACGAGGCGCCGGGCACCCCTGGTCAAGGGCCCAGCCGGGCCTCCCGTTGCCGGGGGAAAAAAGAGGAAGGGTTTTGTCGGAGCTCAGCCTGAAATGAGGTTTGGCCGCATCTGACTGTTCTCTCAGCTTTGGGGAGGAGCAGCGTCTCCGTTCCTGCCACCCGCTGGCCCTTGGAATGCACACTCAGCCCTCGATTCAGTTCCGGGGACACCGAGAGGCCGCTGCCACTGCTTCAGTTTGACAGGGCAGCTGTGGTTTCATTGTTGCATTTCTTGGCTTGCTTGGGAAAGCCCCTCCTAAGCTGTCCTGCCCTACTGCCGCCTGTGCTTGAAGATACAAAAGTAGCATCCTGGAGGAAAGGCTGCTCCAAAGGCCGAAGGGAGCACTCTGATTGCCCCTTTTCCCTAGAGGTTTCTTTAGCTGAACAAGGAGCAGATTTGAGCGCCCGGCATGGGTTGGTGGTTGTTTTATTGCTTTGGTTTGTAGTTGTTTTTTTTTTTGGGGGTCCTGCGTGGGACTTGGTCAGCGGGTGCTGCAGAAGGTGCGGCAAGGCCTCAAAAACGCCTGCCCCGCACCCAAGGGTGCAGCGAGATCTCCTCCAGCTCTGGCCTGTCCACGGGGTGCTTGGACAAACACCAGCAGATGAGATGCTGGCACTCTGCACGGGGAGAGAAGGCAGAAAGCGCCCGTCAGTGGCAGAAGGCTCCTGCCCGGCGGCTCCCGGCAGGGCCTGCAGGGCCCGGGCCGCGCCGCGTGTGCTGAGAGCGGTGCCGGCCTGGCCACCGCCTGCGGCCCGTGCGGGAGAGCGGCACGGCGGGACGCGGCCGCCTCCTTGGGCCACGCCTGCCACGCTGAGCCCGTCGGCACGGGCCGCCTCCCGCGGCCGGCCCTTGAGGGCGGGTCCCGCGGAGCCGCGGGAGGGCCGCGCCGGGCTGCGCGCTGCCGTCCCCCAAAGCCTGCCTTCTTGAGGCCGCATACCGACCTGGAGAGAGCTGCTGCCTGAAGAAGAGCTGCCCCCACACGATGTCGCGGTCCTCCTTGAAGGGGAGGCTCCCGCACACCATGACGTACAGCAGCACGCCCAGGGACCAGATGGTGGCCGAAGGGCCGTGGTAGTAGCCGCGGCAGATCCACTCGGGTGGGCTGTACGCGTGTGTTCCTAGGGGACACAGGCAGCGCTGTCCAGCCGCAGGCTGCTGCCTTCCAGAGCCCAGCACCGGCCTCCCGGCAGAGGCAGGGGCTGCGCCGGTGGCCACAAGTTCCCCCCGAAGCCACCCGGTGTCCCCCAGCTGAGCGAGCAAAAGCAAGAAGCCCTTCTGCAAGGCAGAGAAGGCCGGCAGAGCAGCCCCAGCCCTGGCGGGCCTGCCAAGCCCAGGGGCCGGGACCCGATTTTGCAGCCACCTTCCGTGGGCAGGGCCCGCCGCCGGCTCCCGGGGCACAGCATCCGCCCAGGGCCGCGGGGCAGCCGGCGGCCGGCTGAAGGCCGCAGCCGGCGGGGCCCAGGAGGGAATGGGGCCGTGCGGTGCCCGGCACGGGGAGCAGGGCCCGGGCTGTGGGCTCACCGGCAAATTGTCTGAAGACCCGCTCCTGGAGGAAGGTGCCACAACCGAAGTCGATGAGCTTCAGGTCGCCGCTCTCCGGGTCCACGAGGAGGTTCTCCGGCTTGATGTCGCGGTGCAGGACGCCGCAGGCGGTGCAGTGCCGCACGGCCTCCAGCACCTGGCAGAAAAGCCAGCGCGCCATCTCCTCGCACAGGAACTCCTGCTCCAGCAGGAGCTGCAGGAGATCCTGCCATCCCTCGGGACACTCCAGCACCAGCACGTAGCTGTCCCGCAGCTCGAACCAGTCCAGGAGCTGGATGATGTTGTAGCAGCCTGAGCCCACCTTCTCCATCAGCACGATCTCCATTGGAACACGGGTGCCGTCGGGCTGTCACGAGGAGACAATGCCTGCGGCAGGCCTGATGCTGCCCTGTGGCCACGCTGCCCCCTGCCCGGGATGCCCCGGTGCCCTCTTGGGCGGCCTGGCCGGGCATGGGGATTCCCCCCGCCCAGGGGATGCTTGGCCGCCACGCCCCCCCGCTCTGTCCCGCCGGCCCCGCTCGCTCACCAGCTCGTCCCACTGCAGGACGCTCTCGCGGGCCACGCGTTTGATGGCCACCTGCAAGCCGTGGAGAAAAGGCGGCTGAGCTCAAGCCCTGCCCCTCCCCGCCCCTTGCCCCTCCTGGCACGCCCGGCCCTCCCGGCCGCTTACCGGCCTCCCGTCCGAGAGGCGGCTGCCTGCGAAGACGGTGCCGAAGCCGCCGCTCCCCAGCTGCGGGCCCAGCTGGTACAGCTCCTGCAGCTGCTTCTTTTGCCCTGCGGCCAAGACCGAGGCATCAGCCTTGCGCCCGCCAACAACGCCCCCCGCCCCCCACCAAGTCAGTGCCCGCCAGTGAAGCGGGCCGGGCCGGCGCGGGCCACGTTGCTCTGACCTGCTTCCTGCTGCGCGCTGGGCAGCGGCCACGGCCTTGCAGCCGCGGGGCTGGCCAGCAGCAGAGCCGGGGCAGAGGCGGCTGCAGGAGCCGCAGTGCAGCGGGGCAGGGCGGCACCGTCGCCGTCCCCGGCGTCGTGGGCTGCACTCAGCTGTCCAGGACGGCCGGGGCTACAGCCCGAGGGGGTTTGGCACCGCGGGGGGTTCCCAGGAGCAGCTGCAAAGCAGAGAGGGGTTTTTGAAGCCGTGGCCTCACAGGCATGGGAAAGAGCCAGGGACTAGGCCACTCTCAGGGGCCCTGGCCTGGCCTGCGGGCGCCCCTGAGGAGCCCCAGCGGAGCCTGCGACAGCTCCTGAGGAGATCTCACCTGCTCTTAGGAAGGCCTTTGAGGTAGTCGAGGGCTGTGGTGGGGCAGCTTCCTGGAGATGGAGGAACCTGCTGGCTGTGTCGAGGCTGGTCTCCACCACCAGGCTGGCGCTGCTGCCAGCTGGCACAGCCAGCACAGCGTCCTGGCAGCTGTGGGATGACACCCTCTGGCTCCAGGACGCTTGCTGCTCCACCAGCTGCTCCCGAGAAGGCTCCCCCAAATCGGGCCGGGCTCCCGTCTGGACTGGCGGGCTTTCCCTGGCCACGTCAGCCCTGGCCAGGGTTGCGCCCGTGAGGTCCAGGGAGCCGGGAGACCTGTCCACGGGCTCTGCAGCTTCTGCAGGCTTCGGACAGGTCTCACTGAGCCTCTGCTGTGAGCGATGGAGGCTGTCAGAGGTAGCAGAGGCTCCTGCTGGGATGGAGGGTCTCTGACAGCCTGAACTGCCTGCGTGGATGGCGGGTGTGCGCTGCTGTGCCATCCCCGCAAGGCTTGAGGCTCTCCCAGGGATGGAGAATCTTGCTGGGAGCAGCCTCTTGGAGGGATGGAGGCTCGTGGGGGATCTGGAGGAGCCACAGCAGCAGGCCAGGTGGCCTCGCTTCACCAGCTCCTCCAGTTCTTCCCACAAGGCCTGCCACATCCCAGAGTAGAGCGGCACACACGTCCCGTTGCCAGCCCAGAGCAGCAGCATCAGCTCCTGCAGCTCCTGAGCCGCTGCCACGCAGGGGCGGCAGCTGCAGGGGCTGTCCAGGGGGCTGGCGGGAGCGCGTGGCCGCTTGCCAGGGGTGGCCCGAGGCCTGGAGCGCCTGGGAGCCGCGGGGGCTCCCCGGCTCCTCCGCCAGCCTCTGGGCCGCACCCCGGGGAGCTTTCTCCTCTCCGCTCCTGCTGTCCGTGCCTGCTGCCTCCGTGGCTGCCAGTGGCCAAGGGCCCAGCAGACAGCCACGGCGGCCAGCAGCAGGACAAGCGCAGCTAGTAGGACGCCGCCGTCACTCATGGCTCCGGCACGTCCCGTCGCCGCTGCACTGGCCGCTGCGGGTGCCGGCCCGGCTGACAGAGGGACGGCGCCGTGATGTCACAGTGCTGTGGCCGGGACAGCCCAGGGGCGTCACAGCCCTGCCTGGTGCCAGCGCTCGGCCCCTTTGTGCCGTCACAGCCCCGCCCGCCTCAGGGATCAGCGCAACTGCCTCATCCCTGAAGATGGCCATGGCCGGGAAAAGCCTGCAAGCAAGGAAGAAGCCCAGCTCAGCCTGTGGCAAGGAATCCTTTCCTGGAGCAAGTGGTGTCACTTTGGGAAGAGCGCTGGTGCCAGCAATGTCAAGGGCACAGCTGCCAGCACGCTGCAGCTGACTTGTGCAGTGCCTCTGTTCTGAAGAAATCAGGATTGGCCAAGGAGCCAACACGCTGCTCTCGCTGCTCTGGTTTTGACTGGGATAGGCTTCCTTTCTTCCTTAACAGCTGGCACACATTGGGTTTAGATGGGAATGCCGTCAATCCAACAGGGGTGGGTCGGTGTGTGCTGAGCAGGGCTTGCCCTCTTCAAAAACTTGGCCGTGTCCCTTGGAACAATGCAAAGTTTTCTGCAGGGAAGGGAGGGATGAGTGTTGAAGGCAGAGGCAAAGAATGCATTCAACACCTGTAGCGTCTCTCCGTCCCTGCTTGGGAGGTGACCGTCCACATCCCGGAGGGGGACAATGTTATTTTTGCAATGTTTTTTTCCTTCCATGTATTTCAAACCACTGCTTTTGTTGTGCCCCACATTTCTGGCCACCTTCATCTCCAGCCGAGCTTTCAGCGCACCAAATGTCTCCCTTGAGTGGCAAGAAGTACCTGTGTGTTCTTCTGGCCTGGATTCCACCGGGCACACAGCTTCCTTTTGCATCCTTTTTTTCCCAGAGAGGAGGCCTGTTCCAGTGCTGCCGTGGCTCCCACAGGAGTTCAAGGCCATTTGGGACCATTTGCGCTCCCAGCCGAGCCCCAACGTCCCCTCGCAAGGAGCACCAGGGTGAGGGAGGAGCTGCCAGTTTTATGGCAGGCGGTGAGGGGTGGGTGGTCACCCCCCGAAGAAATGGGCAATACCCGGGAAAACAACCACACGTGCGGTGTCAAACACCCACCAGCTTCCCGGGTGAGGTTGGAGCCTGGCAGCCTCCAGAGCGACGCCATCTCCTCGTGCCTGAGGAGAAAGCACGGAGTGAGCGGAGACCTCCAGCTCTCCACGGCTCTGGGCCAGGGGGATCATCTGGGGACACACAGGGAGGTCCTGTTCCTGGAGGAACCGTGTCGTGGTCCCTGGAGAATTGGCTCACAGGTCAGAAGAGAGAGAATTCTCTCTCCCAGCTCAACCTCCAGGCCAGGGCTGACCCACAGAGCTCTCACCATCCCCTCCCTCACAACGGGCTCCCGGCTGGAAGGATCACGGCTTCGGTTAGGTCTTCAGGCGGAGGCTTGGAGAACCACTCAGGACACAAGAGGGTCAGCCGCCCTCCAAAAATGGAAGGAACACAAAAGAGCAGGCTTCTTTAGGAATAAACTCGATATTTTTTCCCCAAGGCTGTTCCGGCAGGTCAGGGCAGCAGACGCAAGGTTTAGCAGCTTTAGCAGACGACGCCTGCCCACAGGGCCAGGGCAGGCAACCGGGCGCTTTCCCGTGACTAGGCGGGTTACTGCGCTTTCCATCTCCACCGGTGGTTTTGAAGCTATTTTGGGGGGATACAGGGAGCCCAGCACCACGGGAGTGACTCCAGCATCCCAACATTTCCCGTGGGCTCTGCGCCCGTGACTTACGAGGCGCCGGGCACCCCTGGTCAAGGGCCCAGCCGGGCCTCCCGTTGCCGGGGGAAAAAAGAGGAAGGGTTTTGTCGGAGCTCAGCCTGAAATGAGGTTTGGCCGCATCTGACTGTTCTCTCAGCTTTGGGGAGGAGCAGCGTCTCCGTTCCTGCCACCCGCTGGCCCTTGGAATGCACACTCAGCCCTCGATTCAGTTCCGGGGACACCGAGAGGCCGCTGCCACTGCTTCAGTTTGACAGGGCAGCTGTGGTTTCATTGTTGCATTTCTTGGCTTGCTTGGGAAAGCCCCTCCTAAGCTGTCCTGCCCTACTGCCGCCTGTGCTTGAAGATACAAAAGTAGCATCCTGGAGGAAAGGCTGCTCCAAAGGCCGAAGGGAGCACTCTGATTGCCCCTTTTCCCTAGAGGTTTCTTTAGCTGAACAAGGAGCAGATTTGAGCGCCCGGCATGGGTTGGTGGTTGTTTTATTGCTTTGGTTTGTAGTTGTTTTTTTTTTTGGGGGTCCTGCGTGGGACTTGGTCAGCGGGTGCTGCAGAAGGTGCGGCAAGGCCTCAAAAACGCCTGCCCCGCACCCAAGGGTGCAGCGAGATCTCCTCCAGCTCTGGCCTGTCCACGGGGTGCTTGGACAAACACCAGCAGATGAGATGCTGGCACTCTGCACGGGGAGAGAAGGCAGAAAGCGCCCGTCAGTGGCAGAAGGCTCCTGCCCGGCGGCTCCCGGCAGGGCCTGCAGGGCCCGGGCCGCGCCGCGTGTGCTGAGAGCGGTGCCGGCCTGGCCACCGCCTGCGGCCCGTGCGGGAGAGCGGCACGGCGGGACGCGGCCGCCTCCTTGGGCCACGCCTGCCACGCTGAGCCCGTCGGCACGGGCCGCCTCCCGCGGCCGGCCCTTGAGGGCGGGTCCCGCGGAGCCGCGGGAGGGCCGCGCCGGGCTGCGCGCTGCCGTCCCCCAAAGCCTGCCTTCTTGAGGCCGCATACCGACCTGGAGAGAGCTGCTGCCTGAAGAAGAGCTGCCCCCACACGATGTCGCGGTCCTCCTTGAAGGGGAGGCTCCCGCACACCATGACGTACAGCAGCACGCCCAGGGACCAGATGGTGGCCGAAGGGCCGTGGTAGTAGCCGCGGCAGATCCACTCGGGTGGGCTGTACGCGTGTGTTCCTAGGGGACACAGGCAGCGCTGTCCAGCCGCAGGCTGCTGCCTTCCAGAGCCCAGCACCGGCCTCCCGGCAGAGGCAGGGGCTGCGCCGGTGGCCACAAGTTCCCCCCGAAGCCACCCGGTGTCCCCCAGCTGAGCGAGCAAAAGCAAGAAGCCCTTCTGCAAGGCAGAGAAGGCCGGCAGAGCAGCCCCAGCCCTGGCGGGCCTGCCAAGCCCAGGGGCCGGGACCCGATTTTGCAGCCACCTTCCGTGGGCAGGGCCCGCCGCCGGCTCCCGGGGCACAGCATCCGCCCAGGGCCGCGGGGCAGCCGGCGGCCGGCTGAAGGCCGCAGCCGGCGGGGCCCAGGAGGGAATGGGGCCGTGCGGTGCCCGGCACGGGGAGCAGGGCCCGGGCTGTGGGCTCACCGGCAAATTGTCTGAAGACCCGCTCCTGGAGGAAGGTGCCACAACCGAAGTCGATGAGCTTCAGGTCGCCGCTCTCCGGGTCCACAAGGAGGTTCTCCGGCTTGATGTCGCGGTGCAGGACGCCGCAGGCGGTGCAGTGCCGCACGGCCTCCAGCACCTGGCAGAAAAGCCAGCGCGCCATCTCCTCGCACAGGAACTCCTGCTCCAGCAGGAGCTGCAGGAGATCCTGCCATCCCTCGGGACGCTCCAGCACCAGCACGTAGCTGTCCCGCAGCTCGAACCAGTCCAGGAGCTGGATGATGTTGTAGCAGCCTGAGCCCACCTTCTCCATCAGCACGATCTCCATTGGAACACGGGTGCCGTCGGGCTGTCACGAGGAGACAATGCCTGCGGCAGGCCTGATGCTGCCCTGTGGCCACGCTGCCCCCTGCCCGGGATGCCCCGGTGCCCTCTTGGGCGGCCTGGCCGGGCATGGGGATTCCCCCCGCCCAGGGGATGCTTGGCCGCCACGCCCCCCCGCTCTGTCCCGCCGGCCCCGCTCGCTCACCAGCTCGTCCCACTGCAGGACGCTCTCGCGGGCCACGCGTTTGATGGCCACCTGCAAGCCGTGGAGAGAGGGCGGCTGAGCTCAAGCCCTGCCCCTCCCCGCCCCTTGCCCCTCCTGGCACGCCCGGCCCTCCCGGCCGCTTACCGGCCTCCCGTCCGAGAGGCGGCTGCCTGCGAAGACGGTGCCGAAGCCGCCGCTCCCCAGCTGCGGGCCCAGCTGGTACAGCTCCCGCAGCTGCTTCTTTTGCCCTGCGGCCAAGACCGAGGCATCAGCCTTGCGTCCGCCAACAACGCCCCCCGCCCCCCACCAAGTCAGTGCCCGCCAGTGAAGCGGGCCGGGCCGGCGCGGGCCACGTTGCTCTGACCTGCTTCCTGCTGCGCGCTGGGCAGCGGCCACGGCCTTGCAGCCGCGGGGCTGGCCAGCAGCAGAGCCGGGGCAGAGGCGGCTGCAGGAGCCGCAGTGCAGCGGGGCAGGGCGGCACCGTCGCCGTCCCCGGCGTCGTGGGCTGCACTCAGCTGTCCAGGACGGCCGGGGCTACAGCCCGAGGGGGTTTGGCACCGCGGGGGGTTCCCAGGAGCAGCTGCAAAGCAGAGAGGGGTTTTTGAAGCCGTGGCCTCACAGGCATGGGAAAGAGCCAGGGACTAGGCCACTCTCAGGGGCCCTGGCCTGGCCTGCGGGCGCCCCTGAGGAGCCCCAGCGGAGCCTGCGACAGCTCCTGAGGAGATCTCACCTGCTCTTAGGAAGGCCTTTGAGGTAGTCGAGGGCTGTGGTGGGGCAGCTTCCTGGAGATGGAGGAACCTGCTGGCTGTGTCGAGGCTGGTCTCCACCACCAGGCTGGCGCTGCTGCCAGCTGGCACAGCCAGCACAGCGTCCTGGCAGCTGTGGGATGACACCCTCTGGCTCCAGGACGCTTGCTGCTCCACCAGCTGCTCCCAAGAAGGCTCCCCCAAATCGGGCCGGGCTCCCGTCTGGACTGGCGGGCTTTCCCTGGCCACGTCAGCCCTGGCCAGGGTTGCGCCCGTGAGGTCCAGGGAGCCGGGAGACCTGTCCACGGGCTCTGCAGCTTCTGCAGGCTTCGGACAGGTCTCACTGAGCCTCTGCTGTGAGCGATGGAGGCTGTCAGAGGTAGCAGAGGCTCCTGCTGGGATGGAGGGTCTCTGACAGCCTGAACTGCCTGCGTGGATGGCGGGTGTGCGCTGCTGTGCCATCCCCGCAAGGCTTGAGGCTCTCCCAGGGATGGAGAATCTTGCTGGGAGCAGCCTCTTGGAGGGATGGAGGCTCGTGGGGGATCTGGAGGAGCCACAGCAGCAGGCCAGGTGGCCTCGCTTCACCAGCTCCTCCAGTTCTTCCCACAAGGCCTGCCACATCCCAGAGTAGAGCGGCACACACGTCCCGTTGCCAGCCCAGAGCAGCAGCATCAGCTCCTGCAGCTCCTGAGCCGCTGCCACGCAGGGGCGGCAGCTGCAGGGGCTGTCCAGGGGGCTGGCGGGAGCGCGTGGCCGCTTGCCAGGGGTGGCCCGAGGCCTGGAGCGCCTGGGAGCCGCGGGGGCTCCCCGGCTCCTCCGCCAGCCTCTGGGCCGCACCCCGGGGAGCTTTCTCCTCTCCGCTCCTGCTGTCCGTGCCTGCTGCCTCCGTGGCTGCCAGTGGCCAAGGGCCCAGCAGACAGCCACGGCGGCCAGCAGCAGGACAAGCGCAGCTAGTAGGACGCCGCCGTCACTCATGGCTCCGGCACGTCCCGTCGCCGCTGCACTGGCCGCTGCGGGTGCCGGCCCGGCTGACAGAGGGACGGCGCCGTGATGTCACAGTGCTGTGGCCGGGACAGCCCAGGGGCGTCACAGCCCTGCCTGGTGCCAGCGCTCGGCCCCTTTGTGCCGTCACAGCCCCGCCCGCCTCAGGGATCAGCGCAACTGCCTCATCCCTGAAGATGGCCATGGCCGGGAAAAGCCTGCAAGCAAGGAAGAAGCCCAGCTCAGCCTGTGGCAAGGAATCCTTTCCTGGAGCAAGTGGTGTCACTTTGGGAAGAGCGCTGGTGCCAGCAATGTCAAGGGCACAGCTGCCAGCACGCTGCAGCTGACTTGTGCAGTGCCTCTGTTCTGAAGAAATCAGGATTGGCCAAGGAGCCAACACGCTGCTCTCGCTGCTCTGGTTTTGACTGGGATAGGCTTCCTTTCTTCCTTAACAGCTGGCACACATTGGGTTTAGATGGGAATGCCGTCAATCCAACAGGGGTGGGTCGGTGTGTGCTGAGCAGGGCTTGCCCTCTTCAAAAACTTGGCCGTGTCCCTTGGAACAATGCAAAGTTTTCTGCAGGGAAGGGAGGGATGAGTGTTGAAGGCAGAGGCAAAGAATGCATTCAACACCTGTAGCGTCTCTCTGTCCCTGCTTGGGAGGTGACCGTCCACATCCCGGAGGGGGACAATGTTATTTTTGCAATGTTTTTTTCCTTCCATGTATTTCAAACCACTGCTTTTGTTGTGCCCCACATTTCTGGCCACCTTCATCTCCAGCCGAGCTTTCAGCGCACCAAATGTCTCCCTTGAGTGGCAAGAAGTACCTGTGTGTTCTTCTGGCCTGGATTCCACCGGGCACACAGCTTCCTTTTGCATCCTTTTTTTCCCAGAGAGGAGGCCTGTTCCAGTGCTGCCGTGGCTCCCACAGGAGTTCAAGGCCATTTGGGACCATTTGCGCTCCCAGCCGAGCCCCAACGTCCCCTCGCAAGGAGCACCAGGGTGAGGGAGGAGCTGCCAGTTTTATGGCAGGCGGTGAGGGGTGGGTGGTCACCCCCCGAAGAAATGGGCAATACCCGGGAAAACAACCACACGTGCGGTGTCAAACACCCACCAGCTTCCCGGGTGAGGTTGGAGCCTGGCAGCCTCCAGAGCGACGCCATCTCCTCGTGCCTGAGGAGAAAGCACGGAGTGAGCGGAGACCTCCAGCTCTCCACGGCTCTGGGCCAGGGGGATCATCTGGGGACACACAGGGAGGTCCTGTTCCTGGAGGAACCGTGTCGTGGTCCCTGGAGAATTGGCTCACAGGTCAGAAGAGAGAGAATTCTCTCTCCCAGCTCAACCTCCAGGCCAGGGCTGACCCACAGAGCTCTCACCATCCCCTCCCTCACAGCGGGCTCCCGGCTGGAAGGATCACGGCTTCGGTTAGGTCTTCAGGCGGAGGCTTGGAGAACCACTCAGGACACAAGAGGGTCAGCCGCCCTCCAAAAATGGAAGGAACACAAAAGAGCAGGCTTCTTTAGGAATAAACTCGATATTTTTTCCCCAAGGCTGTTCCGGCAGGTCAGGGCAGCAGACGCAAGGTTTAGCAGCTTTAGCAGACGACGCCTGCCCACAGGGCCAGGGCAGGCAACCGGGCGCTTTCCCGTGACTAGGCGGGTTACTGCGCTTTCCATCTCCACCGGTGGTTTTGAAGCTATTTTGGGGGGATACAGGGAGCCCAGCACCACGGGAGTGACTCCAGCATCCCAACATTTCCCGTGGGCTCTGCGCCCGTGACTTACGAGGCGCCGGGCACCCCTGGTCAAGGGCCCAGCCGGGCCTCCCGTTGCGGGGGAAAAAAGAGGAAGGGTTTTGTCGGAGCTCAGCCTGAAATGAGGTTTGGCCGCATCTGACTGTTCTCTCAGCTTTGGGGAGGAGCAGCGTCTCCGTTCCTGCCACCCGCTGGCCCTTGGAATGCACACTCAGCCCTCGATTCAGTTCCGGGGACACCGAGAGGCCGCTGCCACTGCTTCAGTTTGACAGGGCAGCTGTGGTTTCATTGTTGCATTTCTTGGCTTGCTTGGGAAAGCCCCTCCTAAGCTGTCCTGCCCTACTGCCGCCTGTGCTTGAAGATACAAAAGTAGCATCCTGGAGGAAAGGCTGCTCCAAAGGCCGAAGGGAGCACTCTGATTGCCCCTTTTCCCTAGAGGTTTCTTTAGCTGAACAAGGAGCAGATTTGAGCGCCCGGCATGGGTTGGTGGTTGTTTTATTGCTTTGGTTTGTAGTTGTTTTTTTTTTTGGGGGTCCTGCGTGGGACTTGGTCAGCGGGTGCTGCAGAAGGTGCGGCAAGGCCTCAAAAACGCCTGCCCCGCACCCAAGGGTGCAGCGAGATCTCCTCCAGCTCTGGCCTGTCCACGGGGTGCTTGGACAAACACCAGCAGATGAGATGCTGGCACTCTGCACGGGGAGAGAAGGCAGAAAGCGCCCGTCAGTGGCAGAAGGCTCCTGCCCGGCGGCTCCCGGCAGGGCCTGCAGGGCCCGGGCCGCGCCGCGTGTGCTGAGAGCGGTGCCGGCCTGGCCACCGCCTGCGGCCCGTGCGGGAGAGCGGCACGGCGGGACGCGGCCGCCTCCTTGGGCCACGCCTGCCACGCTGAGCCCGTCGGCACGGGCCGCCTCCCGCGGCCGGCCCTTGAGGGCGGGTCCCGCGGAGCCGCGGGAGGGCCGCGCCGGGCTGCGCGCTGCCGTCCCCCAAAGCCTGCCTTCTTGAGGCCGCATACCGACCTGGAGAGAGCTGCTGCCTGAAGAAGAGCTGCCCCCACACGATGTCGCGGTCCTCCTTGAAGGGGAGGCTCCCGCACACCATGACGTACAGCAGCACGCCCAGGGACCAGATGGTGGCCGAAGGGCCGTGGTAGTAGCCGCGGCAGATCCACTCGGGTGGGCTGTACGCGTGTGTTCCTAGGGGACACAGGCAGCGCTGTCCAGCCGCAGGCTGCTGCCTTCCAGAGCCCAGCACCGGCCTCCCGGCAGAGGCAGGGGCTGCGCCGGTGGCCACAAGTTCCCCCCGAAGCCACCCGGTGTCCCCCAGCTGAGCGAGCAAAAGCAAGAAGCCCTTCTGCAAGGCAGAGAAGGCCGGCAGAGCAGCCCCAGCCCTGGCGGGCCTGCCAAGCCCAGGGGCCGGGACCCGATTTTGCAGCCACCTTCCGTGGGCAGGGCCCGCCGCCGGCTCCCGGGGCACAGCATCCGCCCAGGGCCGCGGGGCAGCCGGCGGCCGGCTGAAGGCCGCAGCCGGCGGGGCCCAGGAGGGAATGGGGCCGTGCGGTGCCCGGCACGGGGAGCAGGGCCCGGGCTGTGGGCTCACCGGCAAA
This sequence comes from Phylloscopus trochilus trochilus, assembly GCA_016584745.2. Taxonomy (NCBI): domain Eukaryota; kingdom Metazoa; phylum Chordata; class Aves; order Passeriformes; family Phylloscopidae; genus Phylloscopus; species Phylloscopus trochilus. Next base: position 7,164,990 of record WQNJ02000001.1, read on the forward strand.
TTGTCTGAAGACCCGCTCCTGGAGGAAGGTGCCACAACCGAAGTCGATGAGCTTCAGGTCGCCGCTCTCCGGGTCCACAAGGAGGTTCTCCGGCTTGATGTCGCGGTGCAGGACGCCGCAGGCGGTGCAGTGCCGCACGGCCTCCAGCACCTGGCAGAAAAGCCAGCGCGCCATCTCCTCGCACAGGAACTCCTGCTCCAGCAGGAGCTGCAGGAGATCCTGCCATCCCTCGGGACGCTCCAGCACCAGCACGTAGCTGTCCCGCAGCTCGAACCAGTCCAGGAGCTGGATGATGTTGTAGCAGCCTGAGCCCACCTTCTCCATCAGCACGATCTCCATTGGAACACGGGTGCCGTCGGGCTGTCACGAGGAGACAATGCCTGCGGCAGGCCTGATGCTGCCCTGTGGCCACGCTGCCCCCTGCCCGGGATGCCCCGGTGCCCTCTTGGGCGGCCTGGCCGGGCATGGGGATTCCCCCCGCCCAGGGGATGCTTGGCCGCCACGCCCCCCCGCTCTGTCCCGCCGGCCCCGCTCGCTCACCAGCTCGTCCCACTGCAGGACGCTCTCGCGGGCCACGCGTTTGATGGCCACCTGCAAGCCGTGGAGAGAGGGCGGCTGAGCTCAAGCCCTGCCCCTCCCCGCCCCTTGCCCCTCCTGGCACGCCCGGCCCTCCCGGCCGCTTACCGGCCTCCCGTCCGAGAGGCGGCTGCCTGCGAAGACGGTGCCGAAGCCGCCGCTCCCCAGCTGCGGGCCCAGCTGGTACAGCTCCTGCAGCTGCTTCTTTTGCCCTGCGGCCAAGACCGAGGCATCAGCCTTGTGCCCGCCAACAACGCCCCCCGCCCCCCACCAAGTCAGTGCCCGCCAGTGAAGCGGGCCGGGCCGGCGCGGGCCACGTTGCTCTGACCTGCTTCCTGCTGCGCGCTGGGCAGCGGCCACGGCCTTGCAGCCGCGGGGCTGGCCAGCAGCAGAGCCGGGGCAGAGGCGGCTGCAGGAGCCGCAGTGCAGCGGGGCAGGGCGGCACCCTCGCCGTCCCCGGCGTCGTGGGCTGCACTCAGCTGTCCAGGACGGCCGGGGCTACAGCCCGAGGGGGTTTGGCACCGCGGGGGGTTCCCAGGAGCAGCTGCAAAGCAGAGAGGGGTTTTTGAAGCCGTGGCCTCACAGGCATGGGAAAGAGCCAGGGACTAGGCCACTCTCAGGGGCCCTGGCCTGGCCTGCGGGCGCCCCTGAGGAGCCCCAGCGGAGCCTGCGACAGCTCCTGAGGAGATCTCACCTGCTCTTAGGAAGGCCTTTGAGGTAGTCGAGGGCTGTGGTGGGGCAGCTTCCTGGAGATGGAGGAACCTGCTGGCTGTGTCGAGGCTGGTCTCCACCACCAGGCTGGCGCTGCTGCCAGCTGGCACAGCCAGCACAGCGTCCTGGCAGCTGTGGGATGACACCCTCTGGCTCCAGGACGCTTGCTGCTCCACCAGCTGCTCCCGAGAAGGCTCCCCCAAATCGGGCCGGGCTCCCGTCTGGACTGGCGGGCTTTCCCTGGCCACGTCAGCCCTGGCCAGGGTTGCGCCCGTGAGGTCCAGGGAGCCGGGAGACCTGTCCACGGGCTCTGCAGCTTCTGCAGGCTTCGGACAGGTCTCACTGAGCCTCTGCTGTGAGCGATGGAGGCTGTCAGAGGTAGCAGAGGCTCCTGCTGGGATGGAGGGTCTCTGACAGCCTGAACTGCCTGCGTGGATGGCGGGTGTGCGCTGCTGTGCCATCCCCGCAAGGCTTGAGGCTCTCCCAGGGATGGAGAATCTTGCTGGGAGCAGCCTCTTGGAGGGATGGAGGCTCGTGGGGGATCTGGAGGAGCCACAGCAGCAGGCCAGGTGGCCTCGCTTCACCAGCTCCTCCAGTTCTTCCCACAAGGCCTGCCACATCCCAGAGTAGAGCGGCACACACGTCCCGTTGCCAGCCCAGAGCAGCAGCATCAGCTCCTGCAGCTCCTGAGCCGCTGCCACGCAGGGGCGGCAGCTGCAGGGGCTGTCCAGGGGGCTGGCGGGAGCGCGTGGCCGCTTGCCAGGGGTGGCCCGAGGCCTGGAGCGCCTGGGAGCCGCGGGGGCTCCCCGGCTCCTCCGCCAGCCTCTGGGCCGCACCCCGGGGAGCTTTCTCCTCTCCGCTCCTGCTGTCCGTGCCTGCTGCCTCCGTGGCTGCCAGTGGCCAAGGGCCCAGCAGACAGCCACGGCGGCCAGCAGCAGGACAAGCGCAGCTAGTAGGACGCCGCCGTCACTCATGGCTCCGGCACGTCCCGTCGCCGCTGCACTGGCCGCTGCGGGTGCCGGCCCGGCTGACAGAGGGACGGCGCCGTGATGTCACAGTGCTGTGGCCGGGACAGCCCAGGGGCGTCACAGCCCTGCCTGGTGCCAGCGCTCGGCCCCTTTGTGCCGTCACAGCCCCGCCCGCCTCAGGGATCAGCGCAACTGCCTCATCCCTGAAGATGGCCATGGCCGGGAAAAGCCTGCAAGCAAGGAAGAAGCCCAGCTCAGCCTGTGGCAAGGAATCCTTTCCTGGAGCAAGTGGTGTCACTTTGGGAAGAGCGCTGGTGCCAGCAATGTCAAGGGCACAGCTGCCAGCACGCTGCAGCTGACTTGTGCAGTGCCTCTGTTCTGAAGAAATCAGGATTGGCCAAGGAGCCAACACGCTGCTCTCGCTGCTCTGGTTTTGACTGGGATAGGCTTCCTTTCTTCCTTAACAGCTGGCACACATTGGGTTTAGATGGGAATGCCGTCAATCCAACAGGGGTGGGTCGGTGTGTGCTGAGCAGGGCTTGCCCTCTTCAAAAACTTGGCCGTGTCCCTTGGAACAATGCAAAGTTTTCTGCAGGGAAGGGAGGGATGAGTGTTGAAGGCAGAGGCAAAGAATGCATTCAACACCTGTAGCGTCTCTCCGTCCCTGCTTGGGAGGTGACCGTCCACATCCCGGAGGGGGACAATGTTATTTTTGCAATGTTTTTTTCCTTCCATGTATTTCAAACCACTGCTTTTGTTGTGCCCCACATTTCTGGCCACCTTCATCTCCAGCCGAGCTTTCAGCGCACCAAATGTCTCCCTTGAGTGGCAAGAAGTACCTGTGTGTTCTTCTGGCCTGGATTCCACCGGGCACACAGCTTCCTTTTGCATCCTTTTTTTCCCAGAGAGGAGGCCTGTTCCAGTGCTGCCGTGGCTCCCACAGGAGTTCAAGGCCATTTGGGACCATTTGCGCTCCCAGCCGAGCCCCAACGTCCCCTCGCAAGGAGCACCAGGGTGAGGGAGGAGCTGCCAGTTTTATGGCAGGCGGTGAGGGGTGGGTGGTCACCCCCCGAAGAAATGGGCAATACCCGGGAAAACAACCACACGTGCGGTGTCAAACACCCACCAGCTTCCCGGGTGAGGTTGGAGCCTGGCAGCCTCCAGAGCGACGCCATCTCCTCGTGCCTGAGGAGAAAGCACGGAGTGAGCGGAGACCTCCAGCTCTCCACGGCTCTGGGCCAGGGGGATCATCTGGGGACACACAGGGAGGTCCTGTTCCTGGAGGAACCGTGTCGTGGTCCCTGGAGAATTGGCTCACAGGTCAGAAGAGAGAGAATTCTCTCTCCCAGCTCAACCTCCAGGCCAGGGCTGACCCACAGAGCTCTCACCATCCCCTCCCTCACAACGGGCTCCCGGCTGGAAGGATCACGGCTTCGGTTAGGTCTTCAGGCGGAGGCTTGGAGAACCACTCAGGACACAAGAGGGTCAGCCGCCCTCCAAAAATGGAAGGAACACAAAAGAGCAGGCTTCTTTAGGAATAAACTCGATATTTTTTCCCCAAGGCTGTTCCGGCAGGTCAGGGCAGCAGACGCAAGGTTTAGCAGCTTTAGCAGACGACGCCTGCCCACAGGGCCAGGGCAGGCAACCGGGCGCTTTCCCGTGACTAGGCGGGTTACTGCGCTTTCCATCTCCACCGGTGGTTTTGAAGCTATTTTGGGGGGATACAGGGAGCCCAGCACCACGGGAGTGACTCCAGCATCCCAACATTTCCCGTGGGCTCTGCGCCCGTGACTTACGAGGCGCCGGGCACCCCTGGTCAAGGGCCCAGCCGGGCCTCCCGTTGCCGGGGGAAAAAAGAGGAAGGGTTTTGTCGGAGCTCAGCCTGAAATGAGGTTTGGCCGCATCTGACTGTTCTCTCAGCTTTGGGGAGGAGCAGCGTCTCCGTTCCTGCCACCCGCTGGCCCTTGGAATGCACACTCAGCCCTCGATTCAGTTCCGGGGACACCGAGAGGCCGCTGCCACTGCTTCAGTTTGACAGGGCAGCTGTGGTTTCATTGTTGCATTTCTTGGCTTGCTTGGGAAAGCCCCTCCTAAGCTGTCCTGCCCTACTGCCGCCTGTGCTTGAAGATACAAAAGTAGCATCCTGGAGGAAAGGCTGCTCCAAAGGCCGAAGGGAGCACTCTGATTGCCCCTTTTCCCTAGAGGTTTCTTTAGCTGAACAAGGAGCAGATTTGAGCGCCCGGCATGGGTTGGTGGTTGTTTTATTGCTTTGGTTTGTAGTTGTTTTTTTTTTTGGGGGTCCTGCGTGGGACTTGGTCAGCGGGTGCTGCAGAAGGTGCGGCAAGGCCTCAAAAACGCCTGCCCCGCACCCAAGGGTGCAGCGAGATCTCCTCCAGCTCTGGCCTGTCCACGGGGTGCTTGGACAAACACCAGCAGATGAGATGCTGGCACTCTGCACGGGGAGAGAAGGCAGAAAGCGCCCGTCAGTGGCAGAAGGCTCCTGCCCGGCGGCTCCCGGCAGGGCCTGCAGGGCCCGGGCCGCGCCGCGTGTGCTGAGAGCGGTGCCGGCCTGGCCACCGCCTGCGGCCCGTGCGGGAGAGCGGCACGGCGGGACGCGGCCGCCTCCTTGGGCCACGCCTGCCACGCTGAGCCCGTCGGCACGGGCCGCCTCCCGCGGCCGGCCCTTGAGGGCGGGTCCCGCGGAGCCGCGGGAGGGCCGCGCCGGGCTGCGCGCTGCCGTCCCCCAAAGCCTGCCTTCTTGAGGCCGCATACCGACCTGGAGAGAGCTGCTGCCTGAAGAAGAGCTGCCCCCACACGATGTCGCGGTCCTCCTTGAAGGGGAGGCTCCCGCACACCATGACGTACAGCAGCACGCCCAGGGACCAGATGGTGGCCGAAGGGCCGTGGTAGTAGCCGCGGCAGATCCACTCGGGTGGGCTGTACGCGTGTGTTCCTAGGGGACACAGGCAGCGCTGTCCAGCCGCAGGCTGCTGCCTTCCAGAGCCCAGCACCGGCCTCCCGGCAGAGGCAGGGGCTGCGCCGGTGGCCACAAGTTCCCCCCGAAGCCACCCGGTGTCCCCCAGCTGAGCGAGCAAAAGCAAGAAGCCCTTCTGCAAGGCAGAGAAGGCCGGCAGAGCAGCCCCAGCCCTGGCGGGCCTGCCAAGCCCAGGGGCCGGGACCCGATTTTGCAGCCACCTTCCGTGGGCAGGGCCCGCCGCCGGCTCCCGGGGCACAGCATCCGCCCAGGGCCGCGGGGCAGCCGGCGGCCGGCTGAAGGCCGCAGCCGGCGGGGCCCAGGAGGGAATGGGGCCGTGCGGTGCCCGGCACGGGGAGCAGGGCCCGGGCTGTGGGCTCACCGGCAAATTGTCTGAAGACCCGCTCCTGGAGGAAGGTGCCACAACCGAAGTCGATGAGCTTCAGGTCGCCGCTCTCCGGGTCCACGAGGAGGTTCTCCGGCTTGATGTCGCGGTGCAGGACGCCGCAGGCGGTGCAGTGCCGCACGGCCTCCAGCACCTGGCAGAAAAGCCAGCGCGCCATCTCCTCGCACAGGAACTCCTGCTCCAGCAGGAGCTGCAGGAGATCCTGCCATCCCTCGGGACGCTCCAGCACCAGCACGTAGCTGTCCCGCAGCTCGAACCAGTCCAGGAGCTGGATGATGTTGTAGCAGCCTGAGCCCACCTTCTCCATCAGCACGATCTCCATTGGAACACGGGTGCCGTCGGGCTGTCACGAGGAGACAATGCCTGCGGCAGGCCTGATGCTGCCCTGTGGCCACGCTGCCCCCTGCCCGGGATGCCCCGGTGCCCTCTTGGGCGGCCTGGCCGGGCATGGGGATTCCCCCCGCCCAGGGGATGCTTGGCCGCCACGCCCCCCCGCTCTGTCCCGCCGGCCCCGCTCGCTCACCAGCTCGTCCCACTGCAGGACGCTCTCGCGGGCCACGCGTTTGATGGCCACCTGCAAGCCGTGGAGAGAGGGCGGCTGAGCTCAAGCCCTGCCCCTCCCCGCCCCTTGCCCCTCCTGGCACGCCCGGCCCTCCCGGCCGCTTACCGGCCTCCCGTCCGAGAGGCGGCTGCCTGCGAAGACGGTGCCGAAGCCGCCGCTCCCCAGCTGCGGGCCCAGCTGGTACAGCTCCCGCAGCTGCTTCTTTTGCCCTGCGGCCAAGACCGAGGCATCAGCCTTGCGTCCGCCAACAACGCCCCCCGCCCCCCACCAAGTCAGTGCCCGCCAGTGAAGCGGGCCGGGCCGGCGCGGGCCACGTTGCTCTGACCTGCTTCCTGCTGCGCGCTGGGCAGCGGCCACGGCCTTGCAGCCGCGGGGCTGGCCAGCAGCAGAGCCGGGGCAGAGGCGGCTGCAGGAGCCGCAGTGCAGCGGGGCAGGGCGGCACCGTCGCCGTCCCCGGCGTCGTGGGCTGCACTCAGCTGTCCAGGACGGCCGGGGCTACAGCCCGAGGGGGTTTGGCACCGCGGGGGGTTCCCAGGAGCAGCTGCAAAGCAGAGAGGGGTTTTTGAAGCCGTGGCCTCACAGGCATGGGAAAGAGCCAGGGACTAGGCCACTCTCAGGGGCCCTGGCCTGGCCTGCGGGCGCCCCTGAGGAGCCCCAGCGGAGCCTGCGACAGCTCCTGAGGAGATCTCACCTGCTCTTAGGAAGGCCTTTGAGGTAGTCGAGGGCTGTGGTGGGGCAGCTTCCTGGAGATGGAGGAACCTGCTGGCTGTGTCGAGGCTGGTCTCCACCACCAGGCTGGCGCTGCTGCCAGCTGGCACAGCCAGCACAGCGTCCTGGCAGCTGTGGGATGACACCCTCTGGCTCCAGGACGCTTGCTGCTCCACCAGCTGCTCCCGAGAAGGCTCCCCCAAATCGGGCCGGGCTCCCGTCTGGACTGGCGGGCTTTCCCTGGCCACGTCAGCCCTGGCCAGGGTTGCGCCCGTGAGGTCCAGGGAGCCGGGAGACCTGTCCACGGGCTCTGCAGCTTCTGCAGGCTTCGGACAGGTCTCACTGAGCCTCTGCTGTGAGCGATGGAGGCTGTCAGAGGTAGCAGAGGCTCCTGCTGGGATGGAGGGTCTCTGACAGCCTGAACTGCCTGCGTGGATGGCGGGTGTGCGCTGCTGTGCCATCCCCGCAAGGCTTGAGGCTCTCCCAGGGATGGAGAATCTTGCTGGGAGCAGCCTCTTGGAGGGATGGAGGCTCGTGGGGGATCTGGAGGAGCCACAGCAGCAGGCCAGGTGGCCTCGCTTCACCAGCTCCTCCAGTTCTTCCCACAAGGCCTGCCACATCCCAGAGTAGAGCGGCACACACGTCCCGTTGCCAGCCCAGAGCAGCAGCATCAGCTCCTGCAGCTCCTGAGCCGCTGCCACGCAGGGGCGGCAGCTGCAGGGGCTGTCCAGGGGGCTGGCGGGAGCGCGTGGCCGCTTGCCAGGGGTGGCCCGAGGCCTGGAGCGCCTGGGAGCCGCGGGGGCTCCCCGGCTCCTCCGCCAGCCTCTGGGCCGCACCCCGGGGAGCTTTCTCCTCTCCGCTCCTGCTGTCCGTGCCTGCTGCCTCCGTGGCTGCCAGTGGCCAAGGGCCCAGCAGACAGCCACGGCGGCCAGCAGCAGGACAAGCGCAGCTAGTAGGACGCCGCCGTCACTCATGGCTCCGGCACGTCCCGTCGCCGCTGCACTGGCCGCTGCGGGTGCCGGCCCGGCTGACAGAGGGACGGCGCCGTGATGTCACAGTGCTGTGGCCGGGACAGCCCAGGGGCGTCACAGCCCTGCCTGGTGCCAGCGCTCGGCCCCTTTGTGCCGTCACAGCCCCGCCCGCCTCAGGGATCAGCGCAACTGCCTCATCCCTGAAGATGGCCATGGCCGGGAAAAGCCTGCAAGCAAGGAAGAAGCCCAGCTCAGCCTGTGGCAAGGAATCCTTTCCTGGAGCAAGTGGTGTCACTTTGGGAAGAGCGCTGGTGCCAGCAATGTCAAGGGCACAGCTGCCAGCACGCTGCAGCTGACTTGTGCAGTGCCTCTGTTCTGAAGAAATCAGGATTGGCCAAGGAGCCAACACGCTGCTCTCGCTGCTCTGGTTTTGACTGGGATAGGCTTCCTTTCTTCCTTAACAGCTGGCACACATTGGGTTTAGATGGGAATGCCGTCAATCCAACAGGGGTGGGTCGGTGTGTGCTGAGCAGGGCTTGCCCTCTTCAAAAACTTGGCCGTGTCCCTTGGAACAATGCAAAGTTTTCTGCAGGGAAGGGAGGGATGAGTGTTGAAGGCAGAGGCAAAGAATGCATTCAACACCTGTAGCGTCTCTCTGTCCCTGCTTGGGAGGTGACCGTCCACATCCCGGAGGGGGACAATGTTATTTTTGCAATGTTTTTTTCCTTCCATGTATTTCAAACCACTGCTTTTGTTGTGCCCCACATTTCTGGCCACCTTCATCTCCAGCCGAGCTTTCAGCGCACCAAATGTCTCCCTTGAGTGGCAAGAAGTACCTGTGTGTTCTTCTGGCCTGGATTCCACCGGGCACACAGCTTCCTTTTGCATCCTTTTTTTCCCAGAGAGGAGGCCTGTTCCAGTGCTGCCGTGGCTCCCACAGGAGTTCAAGGCCATTTGGGACCATTTGCGCTCCCAGCCGAGCCCCAACGTCCCCTCGCAAGGAGCACCAGGGTGAGGGAGGAGCTGCCAGTTTTATGGCAGGCGGTGAGGGGTGGGTGGTCACCCCCCGAAGAAATGGGCAATACCCGGGAAAACAACCACACGTGCGGTGTCAAACACCCACCAGCTTCCCGGGTGAGGTTGGAGCCTGGCAGCCTCCAGAGCGACGCCATCTCCTCGTGCCTGAGGAGAAAGCACGGAGTGAGCGGAGACCTCCAGCTCTCCACGGCTCTGGGCCAGGGGGATCATCTGGGGACACACAGGGAGGTCCTGTTCCTGGAGGAACCGTGTCGTGGTCCCTGGAGAATTGGCTCACAGGTCAGAAGAGAGAGAATTCTCTCTCCCAGCTCAACCTCCAGGCCAGGGCTGACCCACAGAGCTCTCACCATCCCCTCCCTCACAGCGGGCTCCCGGCTGGAAGGATCACGGCTTCGGTTAGGTCTTCAGGCGGAGGCTTGGAGAACCACTCAGGACACAAGAGGGTCAGCCGCCCTCCAAAAATGGAAGGAACACAAAAGAGCAGGCTTCTTTAGGAATAAACTCGATATTTTTTCCCCAAGGCTGTTCCGGCAGGTCAGGGCAGCAGACGCAAGGTTTAGCAGCTTTAGCAGACGACGCCTGCCCACAGGGCCAGGGCAGGCAACCGGGCGCTTTCCCGTGACTAGGCGGGTTACTGCGCTTTCCATCTCCACCGGTGGTTTTGAAGCTATTTTGGGGGGATACAGGGAGCCCAGCACCACGGGAGTGACTCCAGCATCCCAACATTTCCCGTGGGCTCTGCGCCCGTGACTTACGAGGCGCCGGGCACCCCTGGTCAAGGGCCCAGCCGGGCCTCCCGTTGCGGGGGAAAAAAGAGGAAGGGTTTTGTCGGAGCTCAGCCTGAAATGAGGTTTGGCCGCATCTGACTGTTCTCTCAGCTTTGGGGAGGAGCAGCGTCTCCGTTCCTGCCACCCGCTGGCCCTTGGAATGCACACTCAGCCCTCGATTCAGTTCCGGGGACACCGAGAGGCCGCTGCCACTGCTTCAGTTTGACAGGGCAGCTGTGGTTTCATTGTTGCATTTCTTGGCTTGCTTGGGAAAGCCCCTCCTAAGCTGTCCTGCCCTACTGCCGCCTGTGCTTGAAGATACAAAAGTAGCATCCTGGAGGAAAGGCTGCTCCAAAGGCCGAAGGGAGCACTCTGATTGCCCCTTTTCCCTAGAGGTTTCTTTAGCTGAACAAGGAGCAGATTTGAGCGCCCGGCATGGGTTGGTGGTTGTTTTATTGCTTTGGTTTGTAGTTGTTTTTTTTTTTGGGGGTCCTGCGTGGGACTTGGTCAGCGGGTGCTGCAGAAGGTGCGGCAAGGCCTCAAAAACGCCTGCCCCGCACCCAAGGGTGCAGCGAGATCTCCTCCAGCTCTGGCCTGTCCACGGGGTGCTTGGACAAACACCAGCAGATGAGATGCTGGCACTCTGCACGGGGAGAGAAGGCAGAAAGCGCCCGTCAGTGGCAGAAGGCTCCTGCCCGGCGGCTCCCGGCAGGGCCTGCAGGGCCCGGGCCGCGCCGCGTGTGCTGAGAGCGGTGCCGGCCTGGCCACCGCCTGCGGCCCGTGCGGGAGAGCGGCACGGCGGGACGCGGCCGCCTCCTTGGGCCACGCCTGCCACGCTGAGCCCGTCGGCACGGGCCGCCTCCCGCGGCCGGCCCTTGAGGGCGGGTCCCGCGGAGCCGCGGGAGGGCCGCGCCGGGCTGCGCGCTGCCGTCCCCCAAAGCCTGCCTTCTTGAGGCCGCATACCGACCTGGAGAGAGCTGCTGCCTGAAGAAGAGCTGCCCCCACACGATGTCGCGGTCCTCCTTGAAGGGGAGGCTCCCGCACACCATGACGTACAGCAGCACGCCCAGGGACCAGATGGTGGCCGAAGGGCCGTGGTAGTAGCCGCGGCAGATCCACTCGGGTGGGCTGTACGCGTGTGTTCCTAGGGGACACAGGCAGCGCTGTCCAGCCGCAGGCTGCTGCCTTCCAGAGCCCAGCACCGGCCTCCCGGCAGAGGCAGGGGCTGCGCCGGTGGCCACAAGTTCCCCCCGAAGCCACCCGGTGTCCCCCAGCTGAGCGAGCAAAAGCAAGAAGCCCTTCTGCAAGGCAGAGAAGGCCGGTAGAGCAGCCCCAGCCCTGGCGGGCCTGCCAAGCCCAGGGGCCGGGACCCGATTTTGCAGCCACCTTCCGTGGGCAGGGCCCGCCGCCGGCTCCCGGGGCACAGCATCCGCCCAGGGCCGCGGGGCAGCCGGCGGCCGGCTGAAGGCCGCAGCCGGCGGGGCCCAGGAGGGAATGGGGCCGTGCGGTGCCCGGCACGGGGAGCAGGGCCCGGGCTGTGGGCTCACCGGCAAATTGTCTGAAGACCCGCTCCTGGAGGAAGGTGCCACAACCGAAGTCGATGAGCTTCAGGTCGCCGCTCTCCGGGTCCACAAGGAGGTTCTCCGGCTTGATGTCGCGGTGCAGGACGCCGCAGGCGGTGCAGTGCCGCACGGCCTCCAGCACCTGGCAGAAAAGCCAGCGCGCCATCTCCTCGCACAGGAACTCCTGCTCCAGCAGGAGCTGCAGGAGATCCTGCCATCCCTCGGGACGCTCCAGCACCAGCACGTAGCTGTCCCGCAGCTCGAACCAGTCCAGGAGCTGGATGATGTTGTAGCAGCCTGAGCCCACCTTCTCCATCAGCACGATCTCCATTGGAACACGGGTGCCGTCGGGCTGTCACGAGGAGACAATGCCTGCGGCAGGCCTGATGCTGCCCTGTGGCCACGCTGCCCCCTGCCCGGGATGCCCCGGTGCCCTCTTGGGCGGCCTGGCCGGGCATGGGGATTCCCCCTGCCCAGGGGATGCTTGGCCGCCACGCCCCCCCGCTCTGTCCCGCCGGCCCCGCTCGCTCACCAGCTCGTCCCACTGCAGGACGCTCTCGCGGGCCACGCGTTTGATGGCCACCTGCAAGCCGTGGAGAAAAGGCGGCTGAGCTCAAGCCCTGCCCCTCCCCGCCCCTTGCCCCTCCTGGCACGCCCGGCCCTCCCGGCCGCTTACCGGCCTCCCGTCCGAGAGGCGGCTGCCTGCGAAGACGGTGCCGAAGCCGCCGCTCCCCAGCTGCGGGCCCAGCTGGTACAGCTCCTGCAGCTCCTTCTTTTGCCCTGCGGCCAAGACCGAGGCATCAGCCTTGCGCCCGCCAACAACGCCCCCCGCCCCCCACCAAGTCAGTGCCCGCCAGTGAAGCGGGCCGGGCCGGCGCGGGCCACGTTGCTCTGACCTGCTTCCTGCTGCGCGCTGGGCAGCGGCCACGGCCTTGCAGCCGCGGGGCTGGCCAGCAGCAGAGCCGGGGCAGAGGCGGCTGCAGGAGCCGCAGTGCAGCGGGGCAGGGCGGCACCGTCGCCATCCCCGGCGTCGTGGGCTGCACTCAGCTGTCCAGGACGGCCGGGGCTACAGCCCGAGGGGGTTTGGCACCGCGGGGGGTTCCCAGGAGCAGCTGCAAAGCAGAGAGGGGTTTTTGAAGCCGTGGCCTCACAGGCATGGGAAAGAGCCAGGGACTAGGCCACTCTCAGGGGCCCTGGCCTGGCCTGCGGGCGCCCCTGAGGAGCCCCAGCGGAGCCTGCGACAGCTCCTGAGGAGATCTCACCTGCTCTTAGGAAGGCCTTTGAGGTAGTCGAGGGCTGTGGTGGGGCAGCTTCCTGGAGATGGAGGAACCTGCTGGCTGTGTCGAGGCTGGTCTCCACCACCAGGCTGGCGCTGCTGCCAGCTGGCACAGCCAGCACAGCGTCCTGGCAGCTGTGGGATGACACCCTCTGGCTCCAGGACGCTTGCTGCTCCACCAGCTGCTCCCGAGAAGGCTCCCCCAAATCGGGCCGGGCTCCCGTCTGGACTGGCGGGCTTTCCCTGGCCACGTCAGCCCTGGCCAGGGTTGCGCCCGTGAGGTCCAGGGAGCCGGGAGACCTGTCCACGGGCTCTGCAGCTTCTGCAGGCTTCGGACAGGTCTCACTGATCCTCTGCTGTGAGCGATGGAGGCTGTCAGAGGTAGCAGAGGCTCCTGCTGGGATGGAGGGTCTCTGACAGCCTGAACTGCCTGCGTGGATGGCGGGTGTGCGCTGCTGTGCCATCCCCGCAAGGCTTGAGGCTCTCCCAGGGATGGAGAATCTTGCTGGGAGCAGCCTCTTGGAGGGATGGAGGCTCGTGGGGGATCTGGAGGAGCCACAGCAGCAGGCCAGGTGGCCTCGCTTCACCAGCTCCTCCAGTTCTTCCCACAAGGCCTGCCACATCCCAGAGTAGAGCGGCACACACGTCCCGTTGCCAGCCCAGAGCAGCAGCATCAGCTCCTGCAGCTCCTGAGCCGCTGCCACGCAGGGGCGGCAGCTGCAGGGGCTGTCCAGGGGGCTGGCGGGAGCGCGTGGCCGCTTGCCAGGGGTGGCCCGAGGCCTGGAGCGCCTGGGAGCCGCGGGGGCTCCCCAGCTCCTCCGCCAGCCTCTGGGCCGCACCCCGGGGAGCTTTCTCCTCTCCGCTCCTGCTGTCCGTGCCTGCTGCCTCCGTGGCTGCCAGTGGCCAAGGGCCCAGCAGACAGCCACGGCGGCCAGCAGCAGGACAAGCGCAGCTAGTAGGACGCCGCCGTCACTCATGGCTCCGGCACGTCCCGTCGCCGCTGCACTGGCCGCTGCGGGTGCCGGCCCGGCTGACAGAGGGACGGCGCCGTGATGTCACAGTGCTGTGGCCGGGACAGCCCAGGGACGTCACAGCCCTGCCTGGTGCCAGCGCTCGGCCCCTTTGTGCCGTCACAGCCCCGCCCGCCTCAGGGATCAGCGCAACTGCCTCATCCCTGAAGATGGCCATGGCCGGGAAAAGCCTGCAAGCAAGGAAGAAGCCCAGCTCAGCCTGTGGCAAGGAATCCTTTCCTGGAGCAAGTGGTGTCACTTTGGGAAGAGCGCTGGTGCCAGCAATGTCAAGGGCACAGCTGCCAGCACGCTGCAGCTGACTTGTGCAGTGCCTCTGTTCTGAAGAAATCAGGATTGGCCAAGGAGCCAACACGCTGCTCTCGCTGCTCTGGTTTTGACTGGGATAGGCTTCCTTTCTTCCTTAACAGCTGGCACACATTGGGTTTAGATGGGAATGCCGTCAATCCAACAGGGGTGGGTCGGTGTGTGCTGAGCAGGGCTTGCCCTCTTCAAAAACTTGGCCGTGTCCCTTGGAACAATGCAAAGTTTTCTGCAGGGAAGGGAGGGATGAGTGTTGAAGGCAGAGGCAAAGAATGCATTCAACACCTGTAGCGTCTCTCCGTCCCTGCTTGGGAGGTGACCGTCCACATCCCGGAGGGGGACAATGTTATTTTTGCAATGCTTTTTTCCTTCCATGTATTTCAAACCACTGCTTTTGTTGTGCCCCACATTTCTGGCCACCTTCATCTCCAGCCGAGCTTTCAGCGCACCAAATGTCTCCCTTGAGTGGCAAGAAGTACCTGTGTGTTCTTCTGGCCTGGATTCCACCGGGCACACAGCTTCCTTTTGCATCCTTTTTTTCCCAGAGAGGAGGCCTGTTCCAGTGCTGCCGTGGCTCCCACAGGAGTTCAAGGCCATTTGGGACCATTTGCGCTCCCAGCCGAGCCCCAACGTCCCCTCGCAAGGAGCACCAGGGTGAGGGAGGAGCTGCCAGTTTTATGGCAGGCGGTGAGGGGTGGGTGGTCACCCCCCGAAGAAATGGGCAATACCCGGGAAAACAACCACACGTGCGGTGTCAAACACCCACCAGCTTCCCGGGTGAGGTTGGAGCCTGGCAGCCTCCAGAGCAACGCCATCTCCTCGTGCCTGAGGAGAAAGCACGGAGTGAGCGGAGACCTCCAGCTCTCCACGGCTCTGGGCCAGGGGGATCATCTGGGGACACACAGGGAGGTCCTGTTCCTGGAGGAACCGTGTCGTGGTCCCTGGAGAATTGGCTCACAGGTCAGAAGAGAGAGAATTCTCTCTCCCAGCTCAACCTCCAGGCCAGGGCTGACCCACAGAGCTCTCACCATCCCCTCCCTCACAGCGGGCTCCCGGCTGGAAGGATCACGGCTTCGGTTAGGTCTTCAGGCGGAGGCTTGGAGAACCACTCAGGACACAAGAGGGTCAGCCGCCCTCCAAAAATGGAAGGAACACAAAAGAGCAGGCTTCTTTAGGAATAAACTCGATATTTTTTCCCCAAGGCTGTTCCGGCAGGTCAGGGCAGCAGACGCAAGGTTTAGCAGCTTTAGCAGACGACGCCTGCCCACAGGGCCAGGGCAGGCAACCGGGCGCTTTCCCGTGACTAGGCGGGTTACTGCGCTTTCCATCTCCACCGGTGGTTTTGAAGCTATTTTGGGGGGATACAGGGAGCCCAGCACCACGGGAGTGACTCCAGCATCCCAACATTTCCCGTGGGCTCTGCGCCCGTGACTTACGAGGCGCCGGGCACCCCTGGTCAAGGGCCCAGCCGGGCCTCCCGTTGCGGGGGAAAAAAGAGGAAGGGTTTTGTCGGAGCTCAGCCTGAAATGAGGTTTGGCCGCATCTGACTGTTCTCTCAGCTTTGGGGAGGAGCAGCGTCTCCGTTCCTGCCACCCGCTGGCCCTTGGAATGCACACTCAGCCCTCGATTCAGTTCCGGGGACACCGAGAGGCCGCTGCCACTGCTTCAGTTTGACAGGGCAGCTGTGGTTTCATTGTTGCATTTCTTGGCTTGCTTGGGAAAGCCCCTCCTAAGCTGTCCTGCCCTACTGCCGCCTGTGCTTGAAGATACAAAAGTAGCATCCTGGAGGAAAGGCTGCTCCAAAGGCCGAAGGGAGCACTCTGATTGCCCCTTTTCCCTAGAGGTTTCTTTAGCTGAACAAGGAGCAGATTTGAGCGCCCGGCATGGGTTGGTGGTTGTTTTATTGCTTTGGTTTGTAGTTGTTTTTTTTTTTTGGGGTCCTGCGTGGGACTTGGTCAGCGGGTGCTGCAGAAGCTGCGGCAAGGCCTCAAAAACGCCTGCCCCGCACCCAAGGGTGCAGCGAGATCTCCTCCAGCTCTGGCCTGTCCACGGGGTGCTTGGACAAACACCAGCAGATGAGATGCTGGCACTCTGCACGGGGAGAGAAGGCAGAAAGCGCCCGTCAGTGGCAGAAGGCTCCTGCCCGGCGGCTCCCGGCAGGGCCTGCAGGGCCCGGGCCGCGCCGCGTGTGCTGAGAGCGGTGCCGGCCTGGCCACCGCCTGCGGCCCGTGCGGGAGAGCGGCACGGCGGGACGCGGCCGCCTCCTTGGGCCACGCCTGCCACGCTGAGCCCGTCGGCACGGGCCGCCTCCCGCGGCCGGCCCTTGAGGGCGGGTCCCGCGGAGCCGCGGGAGGGCCGCGCCGGGCTGCGCGCTGCCGTCCCCCAAAGCCTGCCTTCTTGAGGCCGCATACCGACCTGGAGAGAGCTGCTGCCTGAAGAAGAGCTGCCCCCACACGATGTCGCGGTCCTCCTTGAAGGGGAGGCTCCCGCACACCATGACGTACAGCAGCACGCCCAGGGACCAGATGGTGGCCGAAGGGCCGTGGTAGTAGCCGCGGCAGATCCACTCGGGTGGGCTGTACGCGTGTGTTCCTAGGGGACACAGGCAGCGCTGTCCAGCCGCAGGCTGCTGCCTTCCAGAGCCCAGCACCGGCCTCCCGGCAGAGGCAGGGGCTGCGCCGGTGGCCACAAGTTCCCCCCGAAGCCACCCGGTGTCCCCCAGCTGAGCGAGCAAAAGCAAGAAGCCCTTCTGCAAGGCAGAGAAGGCCGGTAGAGCAGCCCCAGCCCTGGCGGGCCTGCCAAGCCCAGGGGCCGGGACCCGATTTTGCAGCCACCTTCCGTGGGCAGGGCCCGCCGCCGGCTCCCGGGGCACAGCATCCGCCCAGGGCCGCGGGGCAGCCGGCGGCCGGCTGAAGGCCGCAGCCGGCGGGGCCCAGGAGGGAATGGGGCCGTGCGGTGCCCGGCACGGGGAGCAGGGCCCGGGCTGTGGGCTCACCGGCAAATTGTCTGAAGACCCGCTCCTGGAGGAAGGTGCCACAACCGAAGTCGATGAGCTTCAGGTCGCCGCTCTCCGGGTCCACGAGGAGGTTCTCCGGCTTGATGCCGCGGTGCAGGACGCCGCAGGCGGTGCAGTGCCGCACGGCCTCCAGCACCTGGCAGAAAAGCCAGCGCGCCATCTCCTCGCACAGGAACTCCTGCTCCAGCAGGAGCTGCAGGAGATCCTGCCATCCCTCGGGACGCTCCAGCACCAGCACGTAGCTGTCCCGCAGCTCGAACCAGTCCAGGAGCTGGATGATGTTGTAGCAGCCTGAGCCCACCTTCTCCATCAGCACGATCTCCATTGGAACACGGGTGCCGTCGGGCTGTCACGAGGAGACAACGCCTGCGGCAGGCCTGATGCTGCCCTGTGGCCACGCTGCCCCCTGCCCGGGATGCCCCGGTGCCCTCTTGGGCGGCCTGGCCGGGCATGGGGATTCCCCCCGCCCAGGGGATGCTTGGCCGCCACGCCCCCCCGCTCTGTCCCGCCGGCCCCGCTCGCTCACCAGCTCGTCCCACTGCAGGACGCTCTCGCGGGCCACGCGTTTGATGGCCACCTGCAAGCCGTGGAGAGAGGGCGGCTGAGCTCAAGCCCTGCCCCTCCCCGCCCCTTGCCCCTCCTGGCACGCCCGGCCCTCCCGGCCGCTTACCGGCCTCCCGTCCGAGAGGCGGCTGCCTGCGAAGACGGTGCCGAAGCCGCCGCTCCCCAGCTGCGGGCCCAGCTGGTACAGCTCCTGCAGCTGCTTCTTTTGCCCTGCGGCCAAGACCGAGGCATCAGCCTTGCGCCCGCCAACAACGCCCCCCGCCCCCCACCAAGTCAGTGCCCGCCAGTGAAGCGGGCCGGGCCGGCGCGGGCCACGTTGCTCTGACCTGCTTCCTGCTGCGCGCTGGGCAGCGGCCACGGCCTTGCAGCCGCGGGGCTGGCCAGCAGCAGAGCCGGGGCAGAGGCGGCTGCAGGAGCCGCAGTGCAGCGGGGCAGGGCGGCACCGTCGCCGTCCCCGGCGTCGTGGGCTGCACTCAGCTGTCCAGGACGGCCGGGGCTACAGCCCGAGGGGGTTTGGCACCGCGGGGGGTTCCCAGGAGCAGCTGCAAAGCAGAGAGGGGTTTTTGAAGCCGTGGCCTCACAGGCATGGGAAAGAGCCAGGGACTAGGCCACTCTCAGGGGCCCTGGCCTGGCCTGCGGGCGCCCCTGAGGAGCCCCAGCGGAGCCTGCGACAGCTCCTGAGGAGATCTCACCTGCTCTTAGGAAGGCCTTTGAGGTAGTCGAGGGCTGTGGTGGGGCAGCTTCCTGGAGATGGAGGAACCTGCTGGCTGTGTCGAGGCTGGTCTCCACCACCAGGCTGGCGCTGCTGCCAGCTGGCACAGCCAGCACAGCGTCCTGGCAGCTGTGGGATGACACCCTCTGGCTCCAGGACGCTTGCTGCTCCACCAGCTGCTCCCGAGAAGGCTCCCCCAAATCGGGCCGGGCTCCCGTCTGGACTGGCGGGCTTTCCCTGGCCACGTCAGCCCTGGCCAGGGTTGCGCCCGTGAGGTCCAGGGAGCCGGGAGACCTGTCCACGGGCTCTGCAGCTTCTGCAGGCTTCGGACAGGTCTCACTGAGCCTCTGCTGTGAGCGATGGAGGCTGTCAGAGGTAGCAGAGGCTCCTGCTGGGATGGAGGGTCTCTGACAGCCTGAACTGCCTGCGTGGATGGCGGGTGTGCGCTGCTGTGCCATCCCCGCAAGGCTTGAGGCTCTCCCAGGGATGGAGAATCTTGCTGGGAGCAGCCTCTTGGAGGGATGGAGGCTCGTGGGGGATCTGGAGGAGCCACAGCAGCAGGCCAGGTGGCCTCGCTTCACCAGCTCCTCCAGTTCTTCCCACAAGGCCTGCCACATCCCAGAGTAGAGCGGCACACACGTCCCGTTGCCAGCCCAGAGCAGCAGCATCAGCTCCTGCAGCTCCTGAGCCGCTGCCACGCAGGGGCGGCAGCTGCAGGGGCTGTCCAGGGGGCTGGCGGGAGCGCGTGGCCGCTTGCCAGGGGTGGCCCGAGGCCTGGAGCGCCTGGGAGCCGCGGGGGCTCCCCGGCTCCTCCGCCAGCCTCTGGGCCGCACCCCGGGGAGCTTTCTCCTCTCCGCTCCTGCTGTCCGTGCCTGCTGCCTCCGTGGCTGCCAGTGGCCAAGGGCCCAGCAGACAGCCACGGCGGCCAGCAGCAGGACAAGCGCAGCTAGTAGGACGCCGCCGTCACTCATGGCTCCGGCACGTCCCGTCGCCGCTGCACTGGCCGCTGCGGGTGCCGGCCCGGCTGACAGAGGGACGGCGCCGTGATGTCACAGTGCTGTGGCCGGGACAGCCCAGGGACGTCACAGCCCTGCCTGGTGCCAGCGCTCGGCCCCTTTGTGCCGTCACAGCCCCGCCCGCCTCAGGGATCAGTGCAACTGCCTCATCCCTGAAGATGGCCATGGCCGGGAAAAGCCTGCAAGCAAGGAAGAAGCCCAGCTCAGCCTGTGGCAAGGAATCCTTTCCTGGAGCAAGTGGTGTCACTTTGGGAAGAGCGCTGGTGCCAGCAATGTCAAGGGCACAGCTGCCAGCACGCTGCAGCTGACTTGTGCAGTGCCTCTGTTCTGAAGAAATCAGGATTGGCCAAGGAGCCAACACGCTGCTCTCGCTGCTCTGGTTTTGACTGGGATAGGCTTCCTTTCTTCCTTAACAGCTGGCACACATTGGGTTTAGATGGGAATGCCGTCAATCCAACAGGGGTGGGTCGGTGTGTGCTGAGCAGGGCTTGCCCTCTTCAAAAACTTGGCCGTGTCCCTTGGAACAATGCAAAGTTTTCTGCAGGGAAGGGAGGGATGAGTGTTGAAGGCAGAGGCAAAGAATGCATTCAACACCTGTAGCGTCTCTCCGTCCCTGCTTGGGAGGTGACCGTCCACATCCCGGAGGGGGACAATGTTATTTTTGCAATGCTTTTTTCCTTCCATGTATTTCAAACCACTGCTTTTGTTGTGCCCCACATTTCTGGCCACCTTCATCTCCAGCCGAGCTTTCAGCGCACCAAATGTCTCCCTTGAGTGGCAAGAAGTACCTGTGTGTTCTTCTGGCCTGGATTCCACCGGGCACACAGCTTCCTTTTGCATCCTTTTTTTCCCAGAGAGGAGGCCTGTTCCAGTGCTGCCGTGGCTCCCACAGGAGTTCAAGGCCATTTGGGACCATTTGCGCTCCCAGCCGAGCCCCAACGTCCCCTCGCAAGGAGCACCAGGGTGAGGGAGGAGCTGCCAGTTTTATGGCAGGCGGTGAGGGGTGGGTGGTCACCCCCCGAAGAAATGGGCAATACCCGGGAAAACAACCACACGTGCGGTGTCAAACACCCACCAGCTTCCCGGGTGAGGTTGGAGCCTGGCAGCCTCCAGAGCGACGCCATCTCCTCGTGCCTGAGGAGAAAGCACGGAGTGAGCGGAGACCTCCAGCTCTCCACGGCTCTGGGCCAGGGGGATCATCTGGGGACACACAGGGAGGTCCTGTTCCTGGAGGAACCGTGTCGTGGTCCCTGGAGAATTGGCTCACAGGTCAGAAGAGAGAGAATTCTCTCTCCCAGCTCAACCTCCAGGCCAGGGCTGACCCACAGAGCTCTCACCATCCCCTCCCTCACAGCGGGCTCCCGGCTGGAAGGATCACGGCTTCGGTTAGGTCTTCAGGCGGAGGCTTGGAGAACCACTCAGGACACAAGAGGGTCAGCCACCCTCCAAAAATGGAAGGAACACAAAAGAGCAGGCTTCTTTAGGAATAAACTCGATATTTTTCCCCCAAGGCTGTTCCGGCAGGTCAGGGCAGCAGACGCAAGGTTTAGCAGCTTTAGCAGACGGCGCCTGCCCACAGGGCCAGGGCAGGCAACCGGGCGCTTTCCCGTGACTAGGCGGGTTACTGCGCTTTCCATCTCCACCGGTGGTTTTGAAGCTATTTTGGGGGGATACAGGGAGCCCAGCACCACGGGAGTGACTCCAGCATCCCAACATTTCCCGTGGGCTCTGCGCCCGTGACTTACGAGGCGCCGGGCACCCCTGGTCAAGGGCCCAGCCGGGCCTCCCGTTGCGGGGGAAAAAAGAGGAAGGGTTTTGTCGGAGCTCAGCCTGAAATGAGGTTTGGCCGCATCTGACTGTTCTCTCAGCTTTGGGGAGGAGCAGCGTCTCCGTTCCTGCCACCCGCTGGCCCTTGGAATGCACACTCAGCCCTCGATTCAGTTCCGGGGACACCGAGAGGCCGCTGCCACTGCTTCAGTTTGACAGGGCAGCTGTGGTTTCATTGTTGCATTTCTTGGCTTGCTTGGGAAAGCCCCTCCTAAGCTGTCCTGCCCTACTGCCGCCTGTGCTTGAAGATACAAAAGTAGCATCCTGGAGGAAAGGCTGCTCCAAAGGCCGAAGGGAGCACTCTGATTGCCCCTTTTCCCTAGAGGTTTCTTTAGCTGAACAAGGAGCAGATTTGAGCGCCCGGCATGGGTTGGTGGTTGTTTTATTGCTTTGGTTTGTAGTTGTTTTATTTTTTTTGGGGGTCCTGCGTGGGACTTGGTCAGCGGGTGCTGCAGAAGGTGCGGCAAGGCCTCAAAAACGCCTGCCCCGCACCCAAGGGTGCAGCGAGATCTCCTCCAGCTCTGGCCTGTCCACGGGGTGCTTGGACAAACACCAGCAGATGAGATGCTGGCACTCTGCACGGGGAGAGAAGGCAGAAAGCGCCCGTCAGTGGCAGAAGGCTCCTGCCCGGCGGCTCCCGGCAGGGCCTGCAGGGCCCGGGCCGCGCCGCGTGTGCTGAGAGCGGTGCCGGCCTGGCCACCGCCTGCGGCCCGTGCGGGAGAGCGGCACGGCGGGACGCGGCCGCCTCCTTGGGCCACGCCTGCCACGCTGAGCCCGTCGGCACGGGCCGCCTCCCGCGGCCGGCCCTTGAGGGCGGGTCCCGCGGAGCCGCGGGAGGGCCGCGCCGGGCTGCGCGCTGCCGTCCCCCAAAGCCTGCC
Organism: Phylloscopus trochilus trochilus; assembly: GCA_016584745.2. Classification (NCBI taxonomy): domain Eukaryota; kingdom Metazoa; phylum Chordata; class Aves; order Passeriformes; family Phylloscopidae; genus Phylloscopus; species Phylloscopus trochilus. The sequence goes on from WQNJ02000001.1 coordinate 7,186,853, forward strand.
TTCTTGAGGCCGCATACCGACCTGGAGAGAGCTGCTGCCTGAAGAAGAGCTGCCCCCACACGATGTCGCGGTCCTCCTTGAAGGGGAGGCTCCCGCACACCATGACGTACAGCAGCACGCCCAGGGACCAGATGGTGGCCGAAGGGCCGTGGTAGTAGCCGCGGCAGATCCACTCGGGTGGGCTGTACGCGTGTGTTCCTAGGGGACACAGGCAGCGCTGTCCAGCCGCAGGCTGCTGCCTTCCAGAGCCCAGCACCGGCCTCCCGGCAGAGGCAGGGGCTGCGCCGGTGGCCACAAGTTCCCCCCGAAGCCACCCGGTGTCCCCCAGCCGAGCGAGCAAAAGCAAGAAGCCCTTCTGCAAGGCAGAGAAGGCCGGCAGAGCAGCCCCAGCCCTGGCGGGCCTGCCAAGCCCAGGGGCCGGGACCCGATTTTGCAGCCACCTTCCGTGGGCAGGGCCCGCCGCCGGCTCCCGGGGCACAGCATCCGCCCAGGGCCGCGGGGCAGCCGGCGGCCGGCTGAAGGCCGCAGCCGGCGGGGCCCAGGAGGGAATGGGGCCGTGCGGTGCCCGGCACGGGGAGCAGGGCCCGGGCTGTGGGCTCACCGGCAAATTGTCTGAAGACCCGCTCCTGGAGGAAGGTGCCACAACCGAAGTCGATGAGCTTCAGGTCGCCGCTCTCCGGGTCCACGAGGAGGTTCTCCGGCTTGATGCCGCGGTGCAGGACGCCGCAGGCGGTGCAGTGCCGCACGGCCTCCAGCACCTGGCAGAAAAGCCAGCGCGCCATCTCCTCGCACAGGAACTCCTGCTCCAGCAGGAGCTGCAGGAGATCCTGCCATCCCTCGGGACGCTCCAGCACCAGCACGTAGCTGTCCCGCAGCTCGAACCAGTCCAGGAGCTGGATGATGTTGTAGCAGCCTGAGCCCACCTTCTCCATCAGCACGATCTCCATTGGAACACGGGTGCCGTCGGGCTGTCACGAGGAGACAACGCCTGCGGCAGGCCTGATGCTGCCCTGTGGCCACGCTGCCCCCTGCCCGGGATGCCCCGGTGCCCTCTTGGGCGGCCTGGCCGGGCATGGGGATTCCCCCCGCCCAGGGGATGCTTGGCCGCCACGCCCCCCCGCTCTGTCCCGCCGGCCCCGCTCGCTCACCAGCTCGTCCCACTGCAGGACGCTCTCGCGGGCCACGCGTTTGATGGCCACCTGCAAGCCGTGGAGAGAGGGCGGCTGAGCTCAAGCCCTGCCCCTCCCCGCCCCTTGCCCCTCCTGGCACGCCCGGCCCTCCCGGCCGCTTACCGGCCTCCCGTCCGAGAGGCGGCTGCCTGCGAAGACGGTGCCGAAGCCGCCGCTCCCCAGCTGCGGGCCCAGCTGGTACAGCTCCTGCAGCTGCTTCTTTTGCCCTGCGGCCAAGACCGAGGCATCAGCCTTGCGCCCACCAACAACGCCCCCCGCCCCCCACCAAGTCAGTGCCCGCCAGTGAAGCGGGCCGGGCCGGCGCGGGCCACGTTGCTCTGACCTGCTTCCTGCTGCGCGCTGGGCAGCGGCCACGGCCTTGCAGCCGCGGGGCTGGCCAGCAGCAGAGCCGGGGCAGAGGCGGCTGCAGGAGCCGCAGTGCAGCGGGGCAGGGCGGCACCGTCGCCGTCCCCGGCGTCGTGGGCTGCACTCAGCTGTCCAGGACGGCCGGGGCTACAGCCCGAGGGGGTTTGGCACCGCGGGGGGTTCCCAGGAGCAGCTGCAAAGCAGAGAGGGGTTTTTGAAGCCGTGGCCTCACAGGCATGGGAAAGAGCCAGGGACTAGGCCACTCTCAGGGGCCCTGGCCTGGCCTGCGGGCGCCCCTGAGGAGCCCCAGCGGAGCCTGCGACAGCTCCTGAGGAGATCTCACCTGCTCTTAGGAAGGCCTTTGAGGTAGTCGAGGGCTGTGGTGGGGCAGCTTCCTGGAGATGGAGGAACCTGCTGGCTGTGTCGAGGCTGGTCTCCACCACCAGGCTGGCGCTGCTGCCAGCTGGCACAGCCAGCACAGCGTCCTGGCAGCTGTGGGATGACACCCTCTGGCTCCAGGACGCTTGCTGCTCCACCAGCTGCTCCCGAGAAGGCTCCCCCAAATCGGGCCGGGCTCCCGTCTGGACTGGCGGGCTTTCCCTGGCCACGTCAGCCCTGGCCAGGGTTGCGCCCGTGAGGTCAAGGGAGCCGGGAGACCTGTCCACGGGCTCTGCAGCTTCTGCAGGCTTCGGACAGGTCTCACTGAGCCTCTGCTGTGAGCGATGGAGGCTGTCAGAGGTAGCAGAGGCTCCTGCTGGGATGGAGGGTCTCTGACAGCCTGAACTGCCTGCGTGGATGGCGGGTGTGCGCTGCTGTGCCATCCCCGCAAGGCTTGAGGCTCTCCCAGGGATGGAGAATCTTGCTGGGAGCAGCCTCTTGGAGGGATGGAGGCTCGTGGGGGATCTGGAGGAGCCACAGCAGCAGGCCAGGTGGCCTCGCTTCACCAGCTCCTCCAGTTCTTCCCACAAGGCCTGCCACATCCCAGAGTAGAGCGGCACACACGTCCCGTTGCCAGCCCAGAGCAGCAGCATCAGCTCCTGCAGCTCCTGAGCCGCTGCCACGCAGGGGCGGCAGCTGCAGGGGCTGTCCAGGGGGCTGGCGGGAGCGCGTGGCCGCTTGCCAGGGGTGGCCCGAGGCCTGGAGCGCCTGGGAGCCGCGGGGGCTCCCCGGCTCCTCCGCCAGCCTCTGGGCCGCACCCCGGGGAGCTTTCTCCTCTCCGCTCCTGCTGTCCGTGCCTGCTGCCTCCGTGGCTGCCAGTGGCCAAGGGCCCAGCAGACAGCCACGGCGGCCAGCAGCAGGACAAGCGCAGCTAGTAGGACGCCGCCGTCACTCATGGCTCCGGCACGTCCCGTCGCCGCTGCACTGGCCGCTGCGGGTGCCGGCCCGGCTGACAGAGGGACGGCGCCGTGATGTCACAGTGCTGTGGCCGGGACAGCCCAGGGACGTCACAGCCCTGCCTGGTGCCAGCGCTCGGCCCCTTTGTGCCGTCACAGCCCCGCCCGCCTCAGGGATCAGTGCAACTGCCTCATCCCTGAAGATGGCCATGGCCGGGAAAAGCCTGCAAGCAAGGAAGAAGCCCAGCTCAGCCTGTGGCAAGGAATCCTTTCCTGGAGCAAGTGGTGTCACTTTGGGAAGAGCGCTGGTGCCAGCAATGTCAAGGGCACAGCTGCCAGCACGCTGCAGCTGACTTGTGCAGTGCCTCTGTTCTGAAGAAATCAGGATTGGCCAAGGAGCCAACACGCTGCTCTCGCTGCTCTGGTTTTGACTGGGATAGGCTTCCTTTCTTCCTTAACAGCTGGCACACATTGGGTTTAGATGGGAATGCCGTCAATCCAACAGGGGTGGGTCGGTGTGTGCTGAGCAGGGCTTGCCCTCTTCAAAAACTTGGCCGTGTCCCTTGGAACAATGCAAAGTTTTCTGCAGGGAAGGGAGGGATGAGTGTTGAAGGCAGAGGCAAAGAATGCATTCAACACCTGTAGCGTCTCTCCGTCCCTGCTTGGGAGGTGACCGTCCACATCCCGGAGGGGGACAATGTTATTTTTGCAATGCTTTTTTCCTTCCATGTATTTCAAACCACTGCTTTTGTTGTGCCCCACATTTCTGGCCACCTTCATCTCCAGCCGAGCTTTCAGCGCACCAAATGTCTCCCTTGAGTGGCAAGAAGTACCTGTGTGTTCTTCTGGCCTGGATTCCACCGGGCACACAGCTTCCTTTTGCATCCTTTTTTTCCCAGAGAGGAGGCCTGTTCCAGTGCTGCCGTGGCTCCCACAGGAGTTCAAGGCCATTTGGGACCATTTGCGCTCCCAGCCGAGCCCCAACGTCCCCTCGCAAGGAGCACCAGGGTGAGGGAGGAGCTGCCAGTTTTATGGCAGGCGGTGAGGGGTGGGTGGTCACCCCCCGAAGAAATGGGCAATACCCGGGAAAACAACCACACGTGCGGTGTCAAACACCCACCAGCTTCCCGGGTGAGGTTGGAGCCTGGCAGCCTCCAGAGCGACGCCATCTCCTTGTGCCTGAGGAGAAAGCACGGAGTGAGCGGAGACCTCCAGCTCTCCACGGCTCTGGGCCAGGGGGATCATCTGGGGACACACAGGGAGGTCCTGTTCCTGGAGGAACCGTGTCGTGGTCCCTGGAGAATTGGCTCACAGGTCAGAAGAGAGAGAATTCTCTCTCCCAGCTCAACCTCCAGGCCAGGGCTGACCCACAGAGCTCTCACCATCCCCTCCCTCACAGCGGGCTCCCGGCTGGAAGGATCACGGCTTCGGTTAGGTCTTCAGGCGGAGGCTTGGAGAACCACTCAGGACACAAGAGGGTCAGCCGCCCTCCAAAAATGGAAGGAACACAAAAGAGCAGGCTTCTTTAGGAATAAACTCGATATTTTTTCCCCAAGGCTGTTCCGGCAGGTCAGGGCAGCAGACGCAAGGTTTAGCAGCTTTAGCAGACGACGCCTGCCCACAGGGCCAGGGCAGGCAACCGGGCGCTTTCCCGTGACTAGGCGGGTTACTGCGCTTTCCATCTCCACCGGTGGTTTTGAAGCTATTTTGGGGGGATACAGGGAGCCCAGCACCACGGGAGTGACTCCAGCATCCCAACATTTCCCGTGGGCTCTGCGCCCGTGACTTACGAGGCGCCGGGCACCCCTGGTCAAGGGCCCAGCCGGGCCTCCCGTTGCCGGGGGAAAAAAGAGGAAGGGTTTTGTCGGAGCTCAGCCTGAAATGAGGTTTGGCCGCATCTGACTGTTCTCTCAGCTTTGGGGAGGAGCAGCGTCTCCGTTCCTGCCACCCGCTGGCCCTTGGAATGCACACACAGCCCTCGATTCAGTTCCGGGGACACCGAGAGGCCGCTGCCACTGCTTCAGTTTGACAGGGCAGCTGTGGTTTCATTGTTGCATTTCTTGGCTTGCTTGGGAAAGCCCCTCCTAAGCTGTCCTGCCCTACTGCCGCCTGTGCTTGAAGATACAAAAGTAGCATCCTGGAGGAAAGGCTGCTCCAAAGGCCGAAGGGAGCACTCTGATTGCCCCTTTTCCCTAGAGGTTTCTTTAGCTGAACAAGGAGCAGATTTGAGCGCCCGGCATGGGTTGGTGGTTGTTTTATTGCTTTGGTTTGTAGTTGTTTTTTTTTTTGGGGGTCCTGCGTGGGACTTGGTCAGCGGGTGCTGCAGAAGGTGCGGCAAGGCCTCAAAAACGCCTGCCCCGCACCCAAGGGTGCAGCGAGATCTCCTCCAGCTCTGGCCTGTCCACGGGGTGCTTGGACAAACACCAGCAGATGAGATGCTGGCACTCTGCACGGGGAGAGAAGGCAGAAAGCGCCCGTCAGTGGCAGAAGGCTCCTGCCCGGCGGCTCCCGGCAGGGCCTGCAGGGCCCGGGCCGCGCCGCGTGTGCTGAGAGCGGTGCCGGCCTGGCCACCGCCTGCGGCCCGTGCGGGAGAGCGGCACGGCGGGACGCGGCCGCCTCCTTGGGCCACGCCTGCCACGCTGAGCCCGTCGGCACGGGCCGCCTCCCGCGGCCGGCCCTTGAGGGCGGGTCCCGCGGAGCCGCGGGAGGGCCGCGCCGGGCTGCGCGCTGCCGTCCCCCAAAGCCTGCCTTCTTGAGGCCGCATACCGACCTGGAGAGAGCTGCTGCCTGAAGAAGAGCTGCCCCCACACGATGTCGCGGTCCTCCTTGAAGGGGAGGCTCCCGCACACCATGACGTACAGCAGCACGCCCAGGGACCAGATGGTGGCCGAAGGGCCGTGGTAGTAGCCGCGGCAGATCCACTCGGGTGGGCTGTACGCGTGTGTTCCTAGGGGACACAGGCAGCGCTGTCCAGCCGCAGGCTGCTGCCTTCCAGAGCCCAGCACCGGCCTCCCGGCAGAGGCAGGGGCTGCGCCGGTGGCCACAAGTTCCCCCCGAAGCCACCCGGTGTCCCCCAGCCGAGCGAGCAAAAGCAAGAAGCCCTTCTGCAAGGCAGAGAAGGCCGGCAGAGCAGCCCCAGCCCTGGCGGGCCTGCCAAGCCCAGGGGCCGGGACCCGATTTTGCAGCCACCTTCCGTGGGCAGGGCCCGCCGCCGGCTCCCGGGGCACAGCATCCGCCCAGGGCCGCGGGGCAGCCGGCGGCCGGCTGAAGGCCGCAGCCGGCGGGGCCCAGGAGGGAATGGGGCCGTGCGGTGCCCGGCACGGGGAGCAGGGCCCGGGCTGTGGGCTCACCGGCAAATTGTCTGAAGACCCGCTCCTGGAGGAAGGTGCCACAACCGAAGTCGATGAGCTTCAGGTCGCCGCTCTCCGGGTCCACAAGGAGGTTCTCCGGCTTGTTGTCGCGGTGCAGGACGCCGCAGGCGGTGCAGTGCCGCACGGCCTCCAGCACCTGGCAGAAAAGCCAGCGCGCCATCTCCTCGCACAGGAACTCCTGCTCCAGCAGGAGCTGCAGGAGATCCTGCCATCCCTCGGGACGCTCCAGCACCAGCACGTAGCTGTCCCGCAGCTCGAACCAGTCCAGGAGCTGGATGATGTTGTAGCAGCCTGAGCCCACCTTCTCCATCAGCACGATCTCCATTGGAACACGGGTGCCGTCGGGCTGTCACGAGGAGACAATGCCTGCGGCAGGCCTGATGCTGCCCTGTGGCCACGCTGCCCCCTGCCCGGGATGCCCCGGTGCCCTCTTGGGCGGCCTGGCCGGGCATGGGGATTCCCCCCGCCCAGGGGATGCTTGGCCGCCACGCCCCCCCGCTCTGTCCCGCCGGCCCCGCTCACTCACCAGCTCGTCCCACTGCAGGACGCTCTCGCGGGCCACGCGTTTGATGGCCACCTGCAAGCCGTGGAGAGAGGGCGGCTGAGCTCAAGCCCTGCCCCTCCCCGCCCCTTGCCCCTCCTGGCACGCCCGGCCCTCCCGGCCGCTTACCGGCCTCCCGTCCGAGAGGCGGCTGCCTGCGAAGACGGTGCCGAAGCCGCCGCTCCCCAGCTGCGGGCCCAGCTGGTACAGCTCCTGCAGCTGCTTCTTTTGCCCTGCGGCCAAGACCGAGGCATCAGCCTTGCGCCCGCCAACAACGCCCCCCGCCCCCCACCAAGTCAGTGCCCGCCAGTGAAGCGGGCCGGGCCGGCGCGGGCCACGTTGCTCTGACCTGCTTCCTGCTGCGCGCTGGGCAGTGGCCACAGCCTTGCAGCCGCGGGGCTGGCCAGCAGCAGAGCCGGGGCAGAGGCGGCTGCAGGAGCCGCAGTGCAGCGGGGCAGGGCGGCACCGTCGCCGTCCCCGGCGTCGTGGGCTGCACTCAGCTGTCCAGGACGGCCGGGGCTACAGCCCGAGGGGGTTTGGCACCGCGGGGGGTTCCCAGGAGCAGCTGCAAAGCAGAGAGGGGTTTTTGAAGCCGTGGCCTCACAGGCATGGGAAAGAGCCAGGGACTAGGCCACTCTCAGGGGCCCTGGCCTGGCCTGCGGGCGCCCCTGAGGAGCCCCAGCGGAGCCTGCGACAGCTCCTGAGGAGATCTCACCTGCTCTTAGGAAGGCCTTTGAGGTAGTCGAGGGCTGTGGTGGGGCAGCTTCCTGGAGATGGAGGAACCTGCTGGCTGTGTCGAGGCTGGTCTCCACCACCAGGCTGGCGCTGCTGCCAGCTGGCACAGCCAGCACAGCGTCCTGGCAGCTGTGGGATGACACCCTCTGGCTCCAGGACGCTTGCTGCTCCACCAGCTGCTCCCGAGAAGGCTCCCCCAAATCGGGCCGGGCTCCCGTCTGGACTGGCGGGCTTTCCCTGGCCACGTCAGCCCTGGCCAGGGTTGCGCCCGTGAGGTCAAGGGAGCCGGGAGACCTGTCCACGGGCTCTGCAGCTTCTGCAGGCTTCGGACAGGTCTCACTGAGCCTCTGCTGTGAGCGATGGAGGCTGTCAGAGGTAGCAGAGGCTCCTGCTGGGATGGAGGGTCTCTGACAGCCTGAACTGCCTGCGTGGATGGCGGGTGTGCGCTGCTGTGCCATCCCCGCAAGGCTTGAGGCTCTCCCAGGGATGGAGAATCTTGCTGGGAGCAGCCTCTTGGAGGGATGGAGGCTCGTGGGGGATCTGGAGGAGCCACAGCAGCAGGCCAGGTGGCCTCGCTTCACCAGCTCCTCCAGTTCTTCCCACAAGGCCTGCCACATCCCAGAGTAGAGCGGCACACACGTCCCGTTGCCAGCCCAGAGCAGCAGCATCAGCTCCTGCAGCTCCTGAGCCGCTGCCACGCAGGGGCGGCAGCTGCAGGGGCTGTCCAGGGGGCTGGCGGGAGCGCGTGGCCGCTTGCCAGGGGTGGCCCGAGGCCTGGAGCGCCTGGGAGCCGCGGGGGCTCCCCGGCTCCTCCGCCAGCCTCTGGGCCGCACCCCGGGGAGCTTTCTCCTCTCCGCTCCTGCTGTCCGTGCCTGCTGCCTCCGTGGCTGCCAGTGGCCAAGGGCCCAGCAGACAGCCACGGCGGCCAGCAGCAGGACAAGCGCAGCTAGTAGGACGCCGCCGTCACTCATGGCTCCGGCACGTCCCGTCGCCGCTGCACTGGCCGCTGCGGGTGCCGGCCCGGCTGACAGAGGGACGGCGCCGTGATGTCACAGTGCTGTGGCCGGGACAGCCCAGGGACGTCACAGCCCTGCCTGGTGCCAGCGCTCGGCCCCTTTGTGCCGTCACAGCCCCGCCCGCCTCAGGGATCAGTGCAACTGCCTCATCCCTGAAGATGGCCATGGCCGGGAAAAGCCTGCAAGCAAGGAAGAAGCCCAGCTCAGCCTGTGGCAAGGAATCCTTTCCTGGAGCAAGTGGTGTCACTTTGGGAAGAGCGCTGGTGCCAGCAATGTCAAGGGCACAGCTGCCAGCACGCTGCAGCTGACTTGTGCAGTGCCTCTGTTCTGAAGAAATCAGGATTGGCCAAGGAGCCAACACGCTGCTCTCGCTGCTCTGGTTTTGACTGGGATAGGCTTCCTTTCTTCCTTAACAGCTGGCACACATTGGGTTTAGATGGGAATGCCGTCAATCCAACAGGGGTGGGTCGGTGTGTGCTGAGCAGGGCTTGCCCTCTTCAAAAACTTGGCCGTGTCCCTTGGAACAATGCAAAGTTTTCTGCAGGGAAGGGAGGGATGAGTGTTGAAGGCAGAGGCAAAGAATGCATTCAACACCTGTAGCGTCTCTCCGTCCCTGCTTGGGAGGTGACCGTCCACATCCCGGAGGGGGACAATGTTATTTTTGCAATGCTTTTTTCCTTCCATGTATTTCAAACCACTGCTTTTGTTGTGCCCCACATTTCTGGCCACCTTCATCTCCAGCCGAGCTTTCAGCGCACCAAATGTCTCCCTTGAGTGGCAAGAAGTACCTGTGTGTTCTTCTGGCCTGGATTCCACCGGGCACACAGCTTCCTTTTGCATCCTTTTTTTCCCAGAGAGGAGGCCTGTTCCAGTGCTGCCGTGGCTCCCACAGGAGTTCAAGGCCATTTGGGACCATTTGCGCTCCCAGCCGAGCCCCAACGTCCCCTCGCAAGGAGCACCAGGGTGAGGGAGGAGCTGCCAGTTTTATGGCAGGCGGTGAGGGGTGGGTGGTCACCCCCCGAAGAAATGGGCAATACCCGGGAAAACAACCACACGTGCGGTGTCAAACACCCACCAGCTTCCCGGGTGAGGTTGGAGCCTGGCAGCCTCCAGAGCGACGCCATCTCCTCGTGCCTGAGGTGAAAGCACGGAGTGAGCGGAGACCTCCAGCTCTCCACGGCTCTGGGCCAGGGGGATCATCTGGGGACACACAGGGAGGTCCTGTTCCTGGAGGAACCGTGTCGTGGTCCCTGGAGAATTGGCTCACAGGTCAGAAGAGAGAGAATTCTCTCTCCCAGCTCAACCTCCAGGCCAGGGCTGACCCACAGAGCTCTCACCATCCCCTCCCTCACAGCGGGCTCCCGGCTGGAAGGATCACGGCTTCGGTTAGGTCTTCAGGCGGAGGCTTGGAGAACCACTCAGGACACAAGAGGGTCAGCCGCCCTCCAAAAATGGAAGGAACACAAAAGAGCAGGCTTCTTTAGGAATAAACTCGATATTTTTCCCCCAAGGCTGTTCCGGCAGGTCAGGGCAGCAGACGCAAGGTTTAGCAGCTTTAGCAGACGACGCCTGCCCACAGGGCCAGGGCAGGCAACCGGGCGCTTTCCCGTGACTAGGCGGGTTACTGCGCTTTCCATCTCCACCGGTGGTTTTGAAGCTATTTTGGGGGGATACAGGGAGCCCAGCACCACGGGAGTGACTCCAGCATCCCAACATTTCCCGTGGGCTCTGCGCCCGTGACTTACGAGGCGCCGGGCACCCCTGGTCAAGGGCCCAGCCGGGCCTCCCGTTGCGGGGGAAAAAAGAGGAAGGGTTTTGTCGGAGCTCAGCCTGAAATGAGGTTTGGCCGCATCTGACTGTTCTCTCAGCTTTGGGGAGGAGCAGCGTCTCCGTTCCTGCCACCCGCTGGCCCTTGGAATGCACACTCAGCCCTCGATTCAGTTCCGGGGACACCGAGAGGCCGCTGCCACTGCTTCAGTTTGACAGGGCAGCTGTGGTTTCATTGTTGCATTTCTTGGCTTGCTTGGGAAAGCCCCTCCTAAGCTGTCCTGCCCTACTGCCGCCTGTGCTTGAAGATACAAAAGTAGCATCCTGGAGGAAAGGCTGCTCCAAAGGCCGAAGGGAGCACTCTGATTGCCCCTTTTCCCTAGAGGTTTCTTTAGCTGAACAAGGAGCAGATTTGAGCGCCCGGCATGGGTTGGTGGTTGTTTTATTGCTTTGGTTTGTAGTTGTTTTTTTTTTTGGGGGTCCTGCGTGGGACTTGGTCAGCGGGTGCTGCAGAAGGTGCGGCAAGGCCTCAAAAACGCCTGCCCCGCACCCAAGGGTGCAGCGAGATCTCCTCCAGCTCTGGCCTGTCCACGGGGTGCTTGGACAAACACCAGCAGATGAGATGCTGGCACTCTGCACGGGGAGAGAAGGCAGAAAGCGCCCGTCAGTGGCAGAAGGCTCCTGCCCGGCGGCTCCCGGCAGGGCCTGCAGGGCCCGGGCCGCGCCGCGTGTGCTGAGAGCGGTGCCGGCCTGGCCACCGCCTGCGGCCCGTGCGGGAGAGCGGCACGGCGGGACGCGGCCGCCTCCTTGGGCCACGCCTGCCACGCTGAGCCCGTCGGCACGGGCCGCCTCCCGCGGCCGGCCCTTGAGGGCGGGTCCCGCGGAGCCGCGGGAGGGCCGCGCCGGGCTGCGCGCTGCCGTCCCCCAAAGCCTGCCTTCTTGAGGCCGCATACCGACCTGGAGAGAGCTGCTGCCTGAAGAAGAGCTGCCCCCACACGATGTCGCGGTCCTCCTTGAAGGGGAGGCTCCCGCACACCATGACGTACAGCAGCACGCCCAGGGACCAGATGGTGGCCGAAGGGCCGTGGTAGTAGCCGCGGCAGATCCACTCGGGTGGGCTGTACGCGTGTGTTCCTAGGGGACACAGGCAGCGCTGTCCAGCCGCAGGCTGCTGCCTTCCAGAGCCCAGCACCGGCCTCCCGGCAGAGGCAGGGGCTGCGCCGGTGGCCACAAGTTCCCCCCGAAGCCACCCGGTGTCCCCCAGCCGAGCGAGCAAAAGCAAGAAGCCCTTCTGCAAGGCAGAGAAGGCCGGCAGAGCAGCCCCAGCCCTGGCGGGCCTGCCAAGCCCAGGGGCCGGGACCCGATTTTGCAGCCACCTTCCGTGGGCAGGGCCCGCCGCCGGCTCCCGGGGCACAGCATCCGCCCAGGGCCGCGGGGCAGCCGGCGGCCGGCTGAAGGCCGCAGCCGGCGGGGCCCAGGAGGGAATGGGGCCGTGCGGTGCCCGGCACGGGGAGCAGGGCCCGGGCTGTGGGCTCACCGGCAAATTGTCTGAAGACCCGCTCCTGGAGGAAGGTGCCACAACCGAAGTCGATGAGCTTCAGGTCGCCGCTCTCCGGGTCCACGAGGAGGTTCTCCGGCTTGATGCCGCGGTGCAGGACGCCGCAGGCGGTGCAGTGCCGCACGGCCTCCAGCACCTGGCAGAAAAGCCAGCGCGCCATCTCCTCGCACAGGAACTCCTGCTCCAGCAGGAGCTGCAGGAGATCCTGCCATCCCTCGGGACGCTCCAGCACCAGCACGTAGCTGTCCCGCAGCTCGAACCAGTCCAGGAGCTGGATGATGTTGTAGCAGCCTGAGCCCACCTTCTCCATCAGCACGATCTCCATTGGAACACGGGTGCCGTCGGGCTGTCACGAGGAGACAATGCCTGCGGCAGGCCTGATGCTGCCCTGTGGCCACGCTGCCCCCTGCCCGGGATGCCCCGGTGCCCTCTTGGGCGGCCTGGCCGGGCATGGGGATTCCCCCCGCCCAGGGGATGCTTGGCCGCCACGCCCCCCCGCTCTGTCCCGCCGGCCCCGCTCGCTCACCAGCTCGTCCCACTGCAGGACGCTCTCGCGGGCCACGCGTTTGATGGCCACCTGCAAGCCGTGGAGAGAGGGCGGCTGAGCTCAAGCCCTGCCCCTCCCCGCCCCTTGCCCCTCCTGGCACGCCCGGCCCTCCCGGCCGCTTACCGGCCTCCCGTCCGAGAGGCGGCTGCCTGCGAAGACGGTGCCGAAGCCGCCGCTCCCCAGCTGCGGGCCCAGCTGGTACAGCTCCTGCAGCTGCTTCTTTTGCCCTGCGGCCAAGACCGAGGCATCAGCCTTGCGCCCGCCAACAACGCCCCCCGCCCCCCACCAAGTCAGTGCCCGCCAGTGAAGCGGGCCGGGCCGGCGCGGGCCACGTTGCTCTGACCTGCTTCCTGCTGCGCGCTGGGCAGCGGCCACGGCCTTGCAGCCGCGGGGCTGGCCAGCAGCAGAGCCGGGGCAGAGGCGGCTGCAGGAGCCGCAGTGCAGCGGGGCAGGGCGGCACCGTCGCCGTCCCCGGCGTCGTGGGCTGCACTCAGCTGTCCAGGACGGCCGGGGCTACAGCCCGAGGGGGTTTGGCACCGCGGGGGGTTCCCAGGAGCAGCTGCAAAGCAGAGAGGGGTTTTTGAAGCCGTGGCCTCACAGGCATGGGAAAGAGCCAGGGACTAGGCCACTCTCAGGGGCCCTGGCCTGGCCTGCGGGCGCCCCTGAGGAGCCCCAGCGGAGCCTGCGACAGCTCCTGAGGAGATCTCACCTGCTCTTAGGAAGGCCTTTGAGGTAGTCGAGGGCTGTGGTGGGGCAGCTTCCTGGAGATGGAGGAACCTGCTGGCTGTGTCGAGGCTGGTCTCCACCACCAGGCTGGCGCTGCTGCCAGCTGGCACAGCCAGCACAGCGTCCTGGCAGCTGTGGGATGACACCCTCTGGCTCCAGGACGCTTGCTGCTCCACCAGCTGCTCCCGAGAAGGCTCCCCCAAATCGGGCCGGGCTCCCGTCTGGACTGGCGGGCTTTCCCTGGCCACGTCAGCCCTGGCCAGGGTTGCGCCCGTGAGGTCCAGGGAGCCGGGAGACCTGTCCACGGGCTCTGCAGCTTCTGCAGGCTTCGGACAGGTCTCACTGAGCCTCTGCTGTGAGCGATGGAGGCTGTCAGAGGTAGCAGAGGCTCCTGCTGGGATGGAGGGTCTCTGACAGCCTGAACTGCCTGCGTGGATGGCGGGTGTGCGCTGCTGTGCCATCCCCGCAAGGCTTGAGGCTCTCCCAGGGATGGAGAATCTTGCTGGGAGCAGCCTCTTGGAGGGATGGAGGCTCGTGGGGGATCTGGAGGAGCCACAGCAGCAGGCCAGGTGGCCTCGCTTCACCAGCTCCTCCAGTTCTTCCCACAAGGCCTGCCACATCCCAGAGTAGAGCGGCACACACGTCCCGTTGCCAGCCCAGAGCAGCAGCATCAGCTCCTGCAGCTCCTGAGCCGCTGCCACGCAGGGGCGGCAGCTGCAGGGGCTGTCCAGGGGGCTGGCGGGAGCGCGTGGCCGCTTGCCAGGGGTGGCCCGAGGCCTGGAGCGCCTGGGAGCCGCGGGGGCTCCCCGGCTCCTCCGCCAGCCTCTGGGCCGCACCCCGGGGAGCTTTCTCCTCTCCGCTCCTGCTGTCCGTGCCTGCTGCCTCCGTGGCTGCCAGTGGCCAAGGGCCCAGCAGACAGCCACGGCGGCCAGCAGCAGGACAAGCGCAGCTAGTAGGACGCCGCCGTCACTCATGGCTCCGGCACGTCCCGTCGCCGCTGCACTGGCCGCTGCGGGTGCCGGCCCGGCTGACAGAGGGACGGCGCCGTGATGTCACAGTGCTGTGGCCGGGACAGCCCAGGGACGTCACAGCCCTGCCTGGTGCCAGCGCTCGGCCCCTTTGTGCCGTCACAGCCCCGCCCGCCTCAGGGATCAGCGCAACTGCCTCATCCCTGAAGATGGCCATGGCCGGGAAAAGCCTGCAAGCAAGGAAGAAGCCCAGCTCAGCCTGTGGCAAGGAATCCTTTCCTGGAGCAAGTGGTGTCACTTTGGGAAGAGCGCTGGTGCCAGCAATGTCAAGGGCACAGCTGCCAGCACGCTGCAGCTGACTTGTGCAGTGCCTCTGTTCTGAAGAAATCAGGATTGGCCAAGGAGCCAACACGCTGCTCTCGCTGCTCTGGTTTTGACTGGGATAGGCTTCCTTTCTTCCTTAACAGCTGGCACACATTGGGTTTAGATGGGAATGCCGTCAATCCAACAGGGGTGGGTCGGTGTGTGCTGAGCAGGGCTTGCCCTCTTCAAAAACTTGGCCGTGTCCCTTGGAACAATGCAAAGTTTTCTGCAGGGAAGGGAGGGATGAGTGTTGAAGGCAGAGGCAAAGAATGCATTCAACACCTGTAGCGTCTCTCCGTCCCTGCTTGGGAGGTGACCGTCCACATCCCGGAGGGGGACAATGTTATTTTTGCAATGCTTTTTTCCTTCCATGTATTTCAAACCACTGCTTTTGTTGTGCCCCACATTTCTGGCCACCTTCATCTCCAGCCGAGCTTTCAGCGCACCAAATGTCTCCCTTGAGTGGCAAGAAGTACCTGTGTGTTCTTCTGGCCTGGATTCCACCGGGCACACAGCTTCCTTTTGCATCCTTTTTTTCCCAGAGAGGAGGCCTGTTCCAGTGCTGCCGTGGCTCCCACAGGAGTTCAAGGCCATTTGGGACCATTTGCGCTCCCAGCCGAGCCCCAACGTCCCCTCGCAAGGAGCACCAGGGTGAGGGAGGAGCTGCCAGTTTTATGGCAGGCGGTGAGGGGTGGGTGGTCACCCCCCGAAGAAATGGGCAATACCCGGGAAAACAACCACACGTGCGGTGTCAAACACCCACCAGCTTCCCGGGTGAGGTTGGAGCCTGGCAGCCTCCAGAGCGACGCCATCTCCTCGTGCCTGAGGAGAAAGCACGGAGTGAGCGGAGACCTCCAGCTCTCCACGGCTCTGGGCCAGGGGGATCATCTGGGGACACACAGGGAGGTCATGTTCCTGGAGGAACCGTGTCGTGGTCCCTGGAGAATTGGCTCACAGGTCAGAAGAGAGAGAATTCTCTCTCCCAGCTCAACCTCCAGGCCAGGGCTGACCCACAGAGCTCTCACCATCCCCTCCCTCACAGCGGGCTCCCGGCTGGAAGGATCACGGCTTCGGTTAGGTCTTCAGGCGGAGGCTTGGAGAACCACTCAGGACACAAGAGGGTCAGCCGCCCTCCAAAAATGGAAGGAACACAAAAGAGCAGGCTTCTTTAGGAATAAACTCGATATTTTTCCCCCAAGGCTGTTCCGGCAGGTCAGGGCAGCAGACGCAAGGTTTAGCAGCTTTAGCAGACGACGCCTGCCCACAGGGCCAGGGCAGGCAACCGGGCGCTTTCCCGTGACTAGGCGGGTTACTGCGCTTTCCATCTCCACCGGTGGTTTTGAAGCTATTTTGGGGGGATACAGGGAGCCCAGCACCACGGGAGTGACTCCAGCATCCCAACATTTCCCGTGGGCTCTGCGCCCGTGACTTACGAGGCGCCGGGCACCCCTGGTCAAGGGCCCAGCCGGGCCTCCCGTTGCGGGGGAAAAAAGAGGAAGGGTTTTGTCGGAGCTCAGCCTGAAATGAGGTTTGGCCGCATCTGACTGTTCTCTCAGCTTTGGGGAGGAGCAGCGTCTCCGTTCCTGCCACCCGCTGGCCCTTGGAATGCACACTCAGCCCTCGATTCAGTTCCGGGGACACCGAGAGGCCGCTGCCACTGCTTCAGTTTGACAGGGCAGCTGTGGTTTCATTGTTGCATTTCTTGGCTTGCTTGGGAAAGCCCCTCCTAAGCTGTCCTGCCCTACTGCCGCCTGTGCTTGAAGATACAAAAGTAGCATCCTGGAGGAAAGGCTGCTCCAAAGGCCGAAGGGAGCACTCTGATTGCCCCTTTTCCCTAGAGGTTTCTTTAGCTGAACAAGGAGCAGATTTGAGCGCCCGGCATGGGTTGGTGGTTGTTTTATTGCTTTGGTTTGTAGTTGTTTTTTTTTTTGGGGGTCCTGCGTGGGACTTGGTCAGCGGGTGCTGCAGAAGGTGCGGCAAGGCCTCAAAAACGCCTGCCCCGCACCCAAGGGTGCAGCGAGATCTCCTCCAGCTCTGGCCTGTCCACGGGGTGCTTGGACAAACACCAGCAGATGAGATGCTGGCACTCTGCACGGGGAGAGAAGGCAGAAAGCGCCCGTCAGTGGCAGAAGGCTCCTGCCCGGCGGCTCCCGGCAGGGCCTGCAGGGCCCGGGCCGCGCCGCGTGTGCTGAGAGCGGTGCCGGCCTGGCCACCGCCTGCGGCCCGTGCGGGAGAGCGGCACGGCGGGACGCGGCCGCCTCCTTGGGCCACGCCTGCCACGCTGAGCCCGTCGGCACGGGCCGCCTCCCGCGGCCGGCCCTTGAGGGCGGGTCCCGCGGAGCCGCGGGAGGGCCGCGCCGGGCTGCGCGCTGCCGTCCCCCAAAGCCTGCCTTCTTGAGGCCGCATACCGACCTGGAGAGAGCTGCTGCCTGAAGAAGAGCTGCCCCCACACGATGTCGCGGTCCTCCTTGAAGGGGAGGCTCCCGCACACCATGACGTACAGCAGCACGCCCAGGGACCAGATGGTGGCCGAAGGGCCGTGGTAGTAGCCGCGGCAGATCCACTCGGGTGGGCTGTACGCGTGTGTTCCTAGGGGACACAGGCAGCGCTGTCCAGCCGCAGGCTGCTGCCTTCCAGAGCCCAGCACCGGCCTCCCGGCAGAGGCAGGGGCTGCGCCGGTGGCCACAAGTTCCCCCCGAAGCCACCCGGTGTCCCCCAGCCGAGCGAGCAAAAGCAAGAAGCCCTTCTGCAAGGCAGAGAAGGCCGGCAGAGCAGCCCCAGCCCTGGCGGGCCTGCCAAGCCCAGGGGCCGGGACCCGATTTTGCAGCCACCTTCCGTGGGCAGGGCCCGCCGCCGGCTCCCGGGGCACAGCATCCGCCCAGGGCCGCGGGGCAGCCGGCGGCCGGCTGAAGGCCGCAGCCGGCGGGGCCCAGGAGGGAATGGGGCCGTGCGGTGCCCGGCACGGGGAGCAGGGCCCGGGCTGTGGGCTCACCGGCAAATTGTCTGAAGACCCGCTCCTGGAGGAAGGTGCCACAACCGAAGTCGATGAGCTTCAGGTCGCCGCTCTCCGGGTCCACGAGGAGGTTCTCCGGCTTGATGCCGCGGTGCAGGACGCTGCAGGCGGTGCAGTGCCGCACGGCCTCCAGCACCTGGCAGAAAAGCCAGCGCGCCATCTCCTCGCACAGGAACTCCTGCTCCAGCAGGAGCTGCAGGAGATCCTGCCATCCCTCGGGACGCTCCAGCACCAGCACGTAGCTGTCCCGCAGCTCGAACCAGTCCAGGAGCTGGATGATGTTGTAGCAGCCTGAGCCCACCTTCTCCATCAGCACGATCTCCATTGGAACACGGGTGCCGTCGGGCTGTCACGAGGAGACAATGCCTGCGGCAGGCCTGATGCTGCCCTGTGGCCACGCTGCCCCCTGCCCGGGATGCCCCGGTGCCCTCTTGGGCGGCCTGGCCGGGCATGGGGATTCCCCCCGCCCAGGGGATGCTTGGCCGCCACGCCCCCCCGCTCTGTCCCGCCGGCCCCGCTCGCTCACCAGCTCGTCCCACTGCAGGACGCTCTCGCGGGCCACGCGTTTGATGGCCACCTGCAAGCCGTGGAGAGAGGGCGGCTGAGCTCAAGCCCTGCCCCTCCCCGCCCCTTGCCCCTCCTGGCACGCCCGGCCCTCCCGGCCGCTTACCGGCCTCCCGTCCGAGAGGCGGCTGCCTGCGAAGACGGTGCCGAAGCCGCCGCTCCCCAGCTGCGGGCCCAGCTGGTACAGCTCCTGCAGCTGCTTCTTTTGCCCTGCGGCCAAGACCGAGGCATCAGCCTTGCGCCCGCCAACAACGCCCCCCGCCCCCCACCAAGTCAGTGCCCGCCAGTGAAGCGGGCCAGGCCGGCGCGGGCCACGTTGCTCTGACCTGCTTCCTGCTGCGCGCTGGGCAGCGGCCACGGCCTTGCAGCCGCGGGGCTGGCCAGCAGCAGAGCCGGGGCAGAGGCGGCTGCAGGAGCCGCAGTGCAGCGGGGCAGGGCGGCACCGTCGCCGTCCCCGGCGTCGTGGGCTGCACTCAGCTGTCCAGGACGGCCGGGGCTACAGCCCGAGGGGGTTTGGCACCGCGGGGGGTTCCCAGGAGCAGCTGCAAAGCAGAGAGGGGTTTTTGAAGCCGTGGCCTCACAGGCATGGGAAAGAGCCAGGGACTAGGCCACTCTCAGGGGCCCTGGCCTGGCCTGCGGGCGCCCCTGAGGAGCCCCAGCGGAGCCTGCGACAGCTCCTGAGGAGATCTCACCTGCTCTTAGGAAGGCCTTTGAGGTAGTCGAGGGCTGTGGTGGGGCAGCTTCCTGGAGATGGAGGAACCTGCTGGCTGTGTCGAGGCTGGTCTCCACCACCAGGCTGGCGCTGCTGCCAGCTGGCACAGCCAGCACAGCGTCCTGGCAGCTGTGGGATGACACCCTCTGGCTCCAGGACGCTTGCTGCTCCACCAGCTGCTCCCGAGAAGGCTCCCCCAAATCGGGCCGGGCTCCCGTCTGGACTGGCGGGCTTTCCCTGGCCACGTCAGCCCTGGCCAGGGTTGCGCCCGTGAGGTCCAGGGAGCCGGGAGACCTGTCCACGGGCTCTGCAGCTTCTGCAGGCTTCGGACAGGTCTCACTGAGCCTCTGCTGTGAGCGATGGAGGCTGTCAGAGGTAGCAGAGGCTCCTGCTGGGATGGAGGGTCTCTGACAGCCTGAACTGCCTGCGTGGATGGCGGGTGTGCGCTGCTGTGCCATCCCCGCAAGGCTTGAGGCTCTCCCAGGGATGGAGAATCTTGCTGGGAGCAGCCTCTTGGAGGGATGGAGGCTCGTGGGGGATCTGGAGGAGCCACAGCAGCAGGCCAGGTGGCCTCGCTTCACCAGCTCCTCCAGTTCTTCCCACAAGGCCTGCCACATCCCAGAGTAGAGCGGCACACACGTCCCGTTGCCAGCCCAGAGCAGCAGCATCAGCTCCTGCAGCTCCTGAGCCGCTGCCACGCAGGGGCGGCAGCTGCAGGGGCTGTCCAGGGGGCTGGCGGGAGCGCGTGGCCGCTTGCCAGGGGTGGCCCGAGGCCTGGAGCGCCTGGGAGCCGCGGGGGCTCCCCGGCTCCTCCGCCAGCCTCTGGGCCGCACCCCGGGGAGCTTTCTCCTCTCCGCTCCTGCTGTCCGTGCCTGCTGCCTCCGTGGCTGCCAGTGGCCAAGGGCCCAGCAGACAGCCACGGCGGCCAGCAGCAGGACAAGCGCAGCTAGTAGGACGCCGCCGTCACTCATGGCTCCGGCACGTCCCGTCGCCGCTGCACTGGCCGCTGCGGGTGCCGGCCCGGCTGACAGAGGGACGGCGCCGTGATGTCACAGTGCTGTGGCCGGGACAGCCCAGGGACGTCACAGCCCTGCCTGGTGCCAGCGCTCGGCCCCTTTGTGCCGTCACAGCCCCGCCCGCCTCAGGGATCAGCGCAACTGCCTCATCCCTGAAGATGGCCATGGCCGGGAAAAGCCTGCAAGCAAGGAAGAAGCCCAGCTCAGCCTGTGGCAAGGAATCCTTTCCTGGAGCAAGTGGTGTCACTTTGGGAAGAGCGCTGGTGCCAGCAATGTCAAGGGCACAGCTGCCAGCACGCTGCAGCTGACTTGTGCAGTGCCTCTGTTCTGAAGAAATCAGGATTGGCCAAGGAGCCAACACGCTGCTCTCGCTGCTCTGGTTTTGACTGGGATAGGCTTCCTTTCTTCCTTAACAGCTGGCACACATTGGGTTTAGATGGGAATGCCGTCAATCCAACAGGGGTGGGTCGGTGTGTGCTGAGCAGGGCTTGCCCTCTTCAAAAACTTGGCCGTGTCCCTTGGAACAATGCAAAGTTTTCTGCAGGGAAGGGAGGGATGAGTGTTGAAGGCAGAGGCAAAGAATGCATTCAACACCTGTAGCGTCTCTCCGTCCCTGCTTGGGAGGTGACCGTCCACATCCCGGAGGGGGACAATGTTATTTTTGCAATGCTTTTTTCCTTCCATGTATTTCAAACCACTGCTTTTGTTGTGCCCCACATTTCTGGCCACCTTCATCTCCAGCCGAGCTTTCAGCGCACCAAATGTCTCCCTTGAGTGGCAAGAAGTACCTGTGTGTTCTTCTGGCCTGGATTCCACCGGGCACACAGCTTCCTTTTGCATCCTTTTTTTCCCAGAGAGGAGGCCTGTTCCAGTGCTGCCGTGGCTCCCACAGGAGTTCAAGGCCATTTGGGACCATTTGCGCTCCCAGCCGAGCCCCAACGTCCCCTCGCAAGGAGCACCAGGGTGAGGGAGGAGCTGCCAGTTTTATGGCAGGCGGTGAGGGGTGGGTGGTCACCCCCCGAAGAAATGGGCAATACCCGGGAAAACAACCACACGTGCGGTGTCAAACACCCACCAGCTTCCCGGGTGAGGTTGGAGCCTGGCAGCCTCCAGAGCGACGCCATCTCCTCGTGCCTGAGGAGAAAGCACGGAGTGAGCGGAGACCTCCAGCTCTCCACGGCTCTGGGCCAGGGGGATCATCTGGGGACACACAGGGAGGTCATGTTCCTGGAGGAACCGTGTCGTGGTCCCTGGAGAATTGGCTCACAGGTCAGAAGAGAGAGAATTCTCTCTCCCAGCTCAACCTCCAGGCCAGGGCTGACCCACAGAGCTCTCACCATCCCCTCCCTCACAGCGGGCTCCCGGCTGGAAGGATCACGGCTTCGGTTAGGTCTTCAGGCGGAGGCTTGGAGAACCACTCAGGACACAAGAGGGTCAGCCGCCCTCCAAAAATGGAAGGAACACAAAAGAGCAGGCTTCTTTAGGAATAAACTCGATATTTTTCCCCCAAGGCTGTTCCGGCAGGTCAGGGCAGCAGACGCAAGGTTTAGCAGCTTTAGCAGACGACGCCTGCCCACAGGGCCAGGGCAGGCAACCGGGCGCTTTCCCGTGACTAGGCGGGTTACTGCGCTTTCCATCTCCACCGGTGGTTTTGAAGCTATTTTGGGGGGATACAGGGAGCCCAGCACCACGGGAGTGACTCCAGCATCCCAACATTTCCCGTGGGCTCTGCGCCCGTGACTTACGAGGCGCCGGGCACCCCTGGTCAAGGGCCCAGCCGGGCCTCCCGTTGCGGGGGAAAAAAGAGGAAGGGTTTTGTCGGAGCTCAGCCTGAAATGAGGTTTGGCCGCATCTGACTGTTCTCTCAGCTTTGGGGAGGAGCAGCGTCTCCGTTCCTGCCACCCGCTGGCCCTTGGAATGCACACTCAGCCCTCGATTCAGTTCCGGGGACACCGAGAGGCCGCTGCCACTGCTTCAGTTTGACAGGGCAGCTGTGGTTTCATTGTTGCATTTCTTGGCTTGCTTGGGAAAGCCCCTCCTAAGCTGTCCTGCCCTACTGCCGCCTGTGCTTGAAGATACAAAAGTAGCATCCTGGAGGAAAGGCTGCTCCAAAGGCCGAAGGGAGCACTCTGATTGCCCCTTTTCCCTAGAGGTTTCTTTAGCTGAACAAGGAGCAGATTTGAGCGCCCGGCATGGGTTGGTGGTTGTTTTATTGCTTTGGTTTGTAGTTGTTTTTTTTTTTGGGGGTCCTGCGTGGGACTTGGTCAGCGGGTGCTGCAGAAGGTGCGGCAAGGCCTCAAAAACGCCTGCCCCGCACCCAAGGGTGCAGCGAGATCTCCTCCAGCTCTGGCCTGTCCACGGGGTGCTTGGACAAACACCAGCAGATGAGATGCTGGCACTCTGCACGGGGAGAGAAGGCAGAAAGCGCCCGTCAGTGGCAGAAGGCTCCTGCCCGGCGGCTCCTGGCAGGGCCTGCAGGGCCCGGGCCGCGCCGCGTGTGCTGAGAGCGGTGCCGGCCTGGCCACCGCCTGCGGCCCGTGCGGGAGAGCGGCACGGCGGGACGCGGCCGCCTCCTTGGGCCACGCCTGCCACGCTGAGCCCGTCGGCACGGGCCGCCTCCCGCGGCCGGCCCTTGAGGGCGGGTCCCGCGGAGCCGCGGGAGGGCCGCGCCGGGCTGCGCGCTGCCGTCCCCCAAAGCCTGCCTTCTTGAGGCCGCATACCGACCTGGAGAGAGCTGCTGCCTGAAGAAGAGCTGCCCCCACACGATGTCGCGGTCCTCCTTGAAGGGGAGGCTCCCGCACACCATGACGTACAGCAGCACGCCCAGGGACCAGATGGTGGCCGAAGGGCCGTGGTAGTAGCCGCGGCAGATCCACTCGGGTGGGCTGTACGCGTGTGTTCCTAGGGGACACAGGCAGCGCTGTCCAGCCGCAGGCTGCTGCCTTCCAGAGCCCAGCACCGGCCTCCCGGCAGAGGCAGGGGCTGCGCCGGTGGCCACAAGTTCCCCCCGAAGCCACCCGGTGTCCCCCAGCTGAGCGAGCAAAAGCAAGAAGCCCTTCTGCAAGGCAGAGAAGGCCGGCAGAGCAGCCCCAGCCCTGGCGGGCCTGCCAAGCCCAGGGGCCGGGACCCGATTTTGCAGCCACCTTCCGTGGGCAGGGCCCGCCGCCGGCTCCCGGGGCACAGCATCCGCCCAGGGCCGCGGGGCAGCCGGCGGCCGGCTGAAGGCCGCAGCCGGCGGGGCCCAGGAGGGAATGGGGCCGTGCGGTGCCCGGCACGGGGAGCAGGGCCCGGGCTGTGGGCTCACCGGCAAATTGTCTGAAGACCCGCTCCTGGAGGAAGGTGCCACAACCGAAGTCGATGAGCTTCAGGTCGCCGCTCTCCGGGTCCACGAGGAGGTTCTCCGGCTTGATGCCGCGGTGCAGGACGCTGCAGGCGGTGCAGTGCCGCACGGCCTCCAGCACCTGGCAGAAAAGCCAGCGCGCCATCTCCTCGCACAGGAACTCCTGCTCCAGCAGGAGCTGCAGGAGATCCTGCCATCCCTCGGGACGCTCCAGCACCAGCACGTAGCTGTCCCGCAGCTCGAACCAGTCCAGGAGCTGGATGATGTTGTAGCAGCCTGAGCCCACCTTCTCCATCAGCACGATCTCCATTGGAACACGGGTGCCGTCGGGCTGTCACGAGGAGACAACGCCTGCGGCAGGCCTGATGCTGCCCTGTGGCCACGCTGCCCCCTGCCCGGGATGCCCCGGTGCCCTCTTGGGCGGCCTGGCCGGGCATGGGGATTCCCCCCGCCCAGGGGATGCTTGGCCGCCACGCCCCCCCGCTCTGTCCCGCCGGCCCCGCTCGCTCACCAGCTCGTCCCACTGCAGGACGCTCTCGCGGGCCACGTGTTTGATGGCCACCTGCAAGCCGTGGAGAGAGGGCGGCTGAGCTCAAGCCCTGCCCCTCCCCGCCCCTTGCCCCTCCTGGCACGCCCGGCCCTCCCGGCCGCTTACCGGCCTCCCGTCCGAGAGGCGGCTGCCTGCGAAGACGGTGCCGAAGCCGCCGCTCCCCAGCTGCGGGCCCAGCTGGTACAGCTCCTGCAGCTGCTTCTTTTGCCCTGCGGCCAAGACCGAGGCATCAGCCTTGCGCCCGCCAACAACGCCCCCCGCCCCCCACCAAGTCAGTGCCCGCCAGTGAAGCGGGCCGGGCCGGCGCGGGCCACGTTGCTCTGACCTGCTTCCTGCTGCGCGCTGGGCAGCGGCCACGGCCTTGCAGCCGCGGGGCTGGCCAGCAGCAGAGCCGGGGCAGAGGCGGCTGCAGGAGCCGCAGTGCAGCGGGGCAGGGCGGCACCGTCGCCGTCCCCGGCGTCGTGGGCTGCACTCAGCTGTCCAGGACGGCCGGGGCTACAGCCCGAGGGGGTTTGGCACCGCGGGGGGTTCCCAGGAGCAGCTGCAAAGCAGAGAGGGGTTTTTGAAGCCGTGGCCTCACAGGCATGGGAAAGAGCCAGGGACTAGGCCACTCTCAGGGGCCCTGGCCTGGCCTGCGGGCGCCCCTGAGGAGCCCCAGCGGAGCCTGCGACAGCTCCTGAGGAGATCTCACCTGCTCTTAGGAAGGCCTTTGAGGTAGTCGAGGGCTGTGGTGGGGCAGCTTCCTGGAGATGGAGGAACCTGCTGGCTGTGTCGAGGCTGGTCTCCACCACCAGGCTGGCGCTGCTGCCAGCTGGCACAGCCAGCACAGCGTCCTGGCAGCTGTGGGATGACACCCTCTGGCTCCAGGACGCTTGCTGCTCCACCAGCTGCTCCCGAGAAGGCTCCCCCAAATCGGGCCGGGCTCCCGTCTGGACTGGCGGGCTTTCCCTGGCCACGTCAGCCCTGGCCAGGGTTGCGCCCGTGAGGTCCAGGGAGCCGGGAGACCTGTCCACGGGCTCTGCAGCTTCTGCAGGCTTCGGACAGGTCTCACTGAGCCTCTGCTGTGAGCGATGGAGGCTGTCAGAGGTAGCAGAGGCTCCTGCTGGGATGGAGGGTCTCTGACAGCCTGAACTGCCTGCGTGGATGGCGGGTGTGCGCTGCTGTGCCATCCCCGCAAGGCTTGAGGCTCTCCCAGGGATGGAGAATCTTGCTGGGAGCAGCCTCTTGGAGGGATGGAGGCTCGTGGGGGATCTGGAGGAGCCACAGCAGCAGGCCAGGTGGCCTCGCTTCACCAGCTCCTCCAGTTCTTCCCACAAGGCCTGCCACATCCCAGAGTAGAGCGGCACACACGTCCCGTTGCCAGCCCAGAGCAGCAGCATCAGCTCCTGCAGCTCCTGAGCCGCTGCCACGCAGGGGCGGCAGCTGCAGGGGCTGTCCAGGGGGCTGGCGGGAGCGCGTGGCCGCTTGCCAGGGGTGGCCCGAGGCCTGGAGCGCCTGGGAGCCGCGGGGGCTCCCCGGCTCCTCCGCCAGCCTCTGGGCCGCACCCCGGGGAGCTTTCTCCTCTCCGCTCCTGCTGTCCGTGCCTGCTGCCTCCGTGGCTGCCAGTGGCCAAGGGCCCAGCAGACAGCCACGGCGGCCAGCAGCAGGACAAGCGCAGCTAGTAGGACGCCGCCGTCACTCATGGCTCCGGCACGTCCCGTCGCCGCTGCACTGGCCGCTGCGGGTGCCGGCCCGGCTGACAGAGGGACGGCGCCGTGATGTCACAGTGCTGTGGCCGGGACAGCCCAGGGACGTCACAGCCCTGCCTGGTGCCAGCGCTCGGCCCCTTTGTGCCGTCACAGCCCCGCCCGCCTCAGGAATCAGCGCAACTGCCTCATCCCTGAAGATGGCCATGGCCGGGAAAAGCCTGCAAGCAAGGAAGAAGCCCAGCTCAGCCTGTGGCAAGGAATCCTTTCCTGGAGCAAGTGGTGTCACTTTGGGAAGAGCGCTGGTGCCAGCAATGTCAAGGGCACAGCTGCCAGCACGCTGCAGCTGACTTGTGCAGTGCCTCTGTTCTGAAGAAATCAGGATTGGCCAAGGAGCCAACACGCTGCTCTCGCTGCTCTGGTTTTGACTGGGATAGGCTTCCTTTCTTCCTTAACAGCTGGCACACATTGGGTTTAGATGGGAATGCCGTCAATCCAACAGGGGTGGGTCGGTGTGTGCTGAGCAGGGCTTGCCCTCTTCAAAAACTTGGCCGTGTCCCTTGGAACAATGCAAAGTTTTCTGCAGGGAAGGGAGGGATGAGTGTTGAAGGCAGAGGCAAAGAATGCATTCAACACCTGTAGCGTCTCTCCGTCCCTGCTTGGGAGGTGACCGTCCACATCCCGGAGGGGGACAATGTTATTTTTGCAATGCTTTTTTCCTTCCATGTATTTCAAACCACTGCTTTTGTTGTGCCCCACATTTCTGGCCACCTTCATCTCCAGCCGAGCTTTCAGCGCACCAAATGTCTCCCTTGAGTGGCAAGAAGTACCTGTGTGTTCTTCTGGCCTGGATTCCACCGGGCACACAGCTTCCTTTTGCATCCTTTTTTTCCCAGAGAGGAGGCCTGTTCCAGTGCTGCCGTGGCTCCCACAGGAGTTCAAGGCCATTTGGGACCATTTGCGCTCCCAGCCGAGCCCCAACGTCCCCTCGCAAGGAGCACCAGGGTGAGGGAGGAGCTGCCAGTTTTATGGCAGGCGGTGAGGGGTGGGTGGTCACCCCCCGAAGAAATGGGCAATACCCGGGAAAACAACCACACGTGCGGTGTCAAACACCCACCAGCTTCCCGGGTGAGGTTGGAGCCTGGCAGCCTCCAGAGCGACGCCATCTCCTCGTGCCTGAGGAGAAAGCACGGAGTGAGCGGAGACCTCCAGCTCTCCACGGCTCTGGGCCAGGGGGATCATCTGGGGACACACAGGGAGGTCCTGTTCCTGGAGGAACCGTGTCGTGGTCCCTGGAGAATTGGCTCACAGGTCAGAAGAGAGAGAATTCTCTCTCCCAGCTCAACCTCCAGGCCAGGGCTGACCCACAGAGCTCTCACCATCCCCTCCCTCACAGCGGGCTCCCGGCTGGAAGGATCACGGCTTCGGTTAGGTCTTCAGGCGGAGGCTTGGAGAACCACTCAGGACACAAGAGGGTCAGCCGCCCTCCAAAAATGGAAGGAACACAAAAGAGCAGGCTTCTTTAGGAATAAACTCGATATTTTTCCCCCAAGGCTGTTCCGGCAGGTCAGGGCAGCAGACGCAAGGTTTAGCAGCTTTAGCAGACGACGCCTGCCCACAGGGCCAGGGCAGGCAACCGGGCGCTTTCCCGTGACTAGGCGGGTTACTGCGCTTTCCATCTCCACCGGTGGTTTTGAAGCTATTTTGGGGGGATACAGGGAGCCCAGCACCACGGGAGTGACTCCAGCATCCCAACATTTCCCGTGGGCTCTGCGCCCGTGACTTACGAGGCGCCGGGCACCCCTGGTCAAGGGCCCAGCCGGGCCTCCCGTTGCGGGGGAAAAAAGAGGAAGGGTTTTGTCGGAGCTCAGCCTGAAATGAGGTTTGGCCGCATCTGACTGTTCTCTCAGCTTTGGGGAGGAGCAGCGTCTCCGTTCCTGCCACCCGCTGGCCCTTGGAATGCACACTCAGCCCTCGATTCAGTTCCGGGGACACCGAGAGGCCGCTGCCACTGCTTCAGTTTGACAGGGCAGCTGTGGTTTCATTGTTGCATTTCTTGGCTTGCTTGGGAAAGCCCCTCCTAAGCTGTCCTGCCCTACTGCCGCCTGTGCTTGAAGATACAAAAGTAGCATCCTGGAGGAAAGGCTGCTCCAAAGGCCGAAGGGAGCACTCTGATTGCCCCTTTTCCCTAGAGGTTTCTTTAGCTGAACAAGGAGCAGATTTGAGCGCCCGGCATGGGTTGGTGGTTGTTTTATTGCTTTGGTTTGTAGTTGTTTTTTTTTTTGGGGGTCCTGCGTGGGACTTGGTCAGCGGGTGCTGCAGAAGGTGCGGCAAGGCCTCAAAAACGCCTGCCCCGCACCCAAGGGTGCAGCGAGATCTCCTCCAGCTCTGGCCTGTCCACGGGGTGCTTGGACAAACACCAGCAAATGAGATGCTGGCACTCTGCACGGGGAGAGAAGGCAGAAAGCGCCCGTCAGTGGCAGAAGGCTCCTGCCCGGCGGCTCCCGGCAGGGCCTGCAGGGCCCGGGCCGCGCCGCGTGTGCTGAGAGCGGTGCCGGCGTGGCCACCGCCTGCGGCCCATGCGGGAGAGCGGCACGGCGGGACGCGGCCGCCTCCTTGGGCCACGCCTGCCACGCTGAGCCCGTCGGCACGGGCCGCCTCCCGCGGCCGGCCCTTGAGGGCGGGTCCCGCGGAGCCGCGGGAGGGCCGCGCCGGGCTGCGCGCTGCCGTCCCCCAAAGCCTGCCTTCTTGAGGCCGCATACCGACCTGGAGAGAGCTGCTGCCTGAAGAAGAGCTGCCCCCACACGATGTCGCGGTCCTCCTTGAAGGGGAGGCTCCCGCACACCATGACGTACAGCAGCACGCCCAGGGACCAGATGGTGGCCGAAGGGCCGTGGTAGTAGCCGCGGCAGATCCACTCGGGTGGGCTGTACGCGTGTGTTCCTAGGGGACACAGGCAGCGCTGTCCAGCCGCAGGCTGCTGCCTTCCAGAGCCCAGCACCGGCCTCCCGGCAGAGGCAGGGGCTGCGCCGGTGGCCACAAGTTCCCCCCGAAGCCACCCGGTGTCCCCCAGCCGAGCGAGCAAAAGCAAGAAGCCCTTCTGCAAGGCAGAGAAGGCCGGCAGAGCAGCCCCAGCCCTGGCGGGCCTGCCAAGCCCAGGGGCCGGGACCCGATTTTGCAGCCACCTTCCGTGGGCAGGGCCCGCCGCCGGCTCCCGGGGCACAGCATCCGCCCAGGGCCGCGGGGCAGCCGGCGGCCGGCTGAAGGCCGCAGCCGGCGGGGCCCAGGAGGGAATGGGGCCGTGCGGTGCCCGGCACGGGGAGCAGGGCCCGGGCTGTGGGCTCACCGGCAAATTGTCTGAAGACCCGCTCCTGGAGGAAGGTGCCACAACCGAAGTCGATGAGCTTCAGGTCGCCGCTCTCCGGGTCCACGAGGAGGTTCTCCGGCTTGATGCCGCGGTGCAGGACGCCGCAGGCGGTGCAGTGCCGCACGGCCTCCAGCACCTGGCAGAAAAGCCAGCGCGCCATCTCCTCGCACAGGAACTCCTGCTCCAGCAGGAGCTGCAGGAGATCCTGCCATCCCTCGGGACGCTCCAGCACCAGCACGTAGCTGTCCCGCAGCTCGAACCAGTCCAGGAGCTGGATGATGTTGTAGCAGCCTGAGCCCACCTTCTCCATCAGCACGATCTCCATTGGAACACGGGTGCCGTCGGGCTGTCACGAGGAGACAATGCCTGCGGCAGGCCTGATGCTGCCCTGTGGCCACGCTGCCCCCTGCCCGGGATGCCCCGGTGCCCTCTTGGGCGGCCTGGCCGGGCATGGGGATTCCCCCCGCCCAGGGGATGCTTGGCCGCCACGCCCCCCCGCTCTGTCCCGCCGGCCCCGCTCGCTCACCAGCTCGTCCCACTGCAGGACGCTCTCGCGGGCCACGCGTTTGATGGCCACCTGCAAGCCGTGGAGAGAGGGCGGCTGAGCTCAAGCCCTGCCCCTCCCCGCCCCTTGCCCCTCCTGGCACGCCCGGCCCTCCCGGCCGCTTACCGGCCTCCCGTCCGAGAGGCGGCTGCCTGCGAAGACGGTGCCGAAGCCGCCGCTCCCCAGCTGCGGGCCCAGCTGGTACAGCTCCTGCAGCTGCTTCTTTTGCCCTGCGGCCAAGACCGAGGCATCAGCCTTGCGCCCGCCAACAACGCCCCCCGCCCCCCACCAAGTCAGTGCCCGCCAGTGAAGCGGGCCGGGCCGGCGCGGGCCACGTTGCTCTGACCTGCTTCCTGCTGCGCGCTGGGCAGCGGCCACGGCCTTGCAGCCGCGGGGCTGGCCAGCAGCAGAGCCGGGGCAGAGGCGGCTGCAGGAGCCGCAGTGCAGCGGGGCAGGGCGGCACCGTCGCCGTCCCCGGCGTCGTGGGCTGCACTCAGCTGTCCAGGACGGCCGGGGCTACAGCCCGAGGGGGTTTGGCACCGCGGGGGGTTCCCAGGAGCAGCTGCAAAGCAGAGAGGGGTTTTTGAAGCCGTGGCCTCACAGGCATGGGAAAGAGCCAGGGACTAGGCCACTCTCAGGGGCCCTGGCCTGGCCTGCGGGCGCCCCTGAGGAGCCCCAGCGGAGCCTGCGACAGCTCCTGAGGAGATCTCACCTGCTCTTAGGAAGGCCTTTGAGGTAGTCGAGGGCTGTGGTGGGGCAGCTTCCTGGAGATGGAGGAACCTGCTGGCTGTGTCGAGGCTGGTCTCCACCACCAGGCTGGCGCTGCTGCCAGCTGGCACAGCCAGCACAGCGTCCTGGCAGCTGTGGGATGACACCCTCTGGCTCCAGGACGCTTGCTGCTCCACCAGCTGCTCCCGAGAAGGCTCCCCCAAATCGGGCCGGGCTCCCGTCTGGACTGGCGGGCTTTCCCTGGCCACGTCAGCCCTGGCCAGGGTTGCGCCCGTGAGGTCCAGGGAGCCGGGAGACCTGTCCACGGGCTCTGCAGCTTCTGCAGGCTTCGGACAGGTCTCACTGAGCCTCTGCTGTGAGCGATGGAGGCTGTCAGAGGTAGCAGAGGCTTCTGCTGGGATGGAGGGTCTCTGACAGCCTGAACTGCCTGCGTGGATGGTGGGTGTGCGCTGCTGTGCCATCCCCGCAAGGCTTGAGGCTCTCCCAGGGATGGAGAATCTTGCTGGGAGCAGCCTCTTGGAGGGATGGAGGCTCGTGGGGGATCTGGAGGAGCCACAGCAGCAGGCCAGGTGGCCTCGCTTCACCAGCTCCTCCAGTTCTTCCCACAAGGCCTGCCACATCCCAGAGTAGAGCGGCACACACGTCCCGTTGCCAGCCCAGAGCAGCAGCATCAGCTCCTGCAGCTCCTGAGCCGCTGCCACGCAGGGGCGGCAGCTGCAGGGGCTGTCCAGGGGGCTGGCGGGAGCGCGTGGCCGCTTGCCAGGGGTGGCCCGAGGCCTGGAGCGCCTGGGAGCCGCGGGGGCTCCCCGGCTCCTCCGCCAGCCTCTGGGCCGCACCCCGGGGAGCTTTCTCCTCTCCGCTCCTGCTGTCCGTGCCTGCTGCCTCCGTGGCTGCCAGTGGCCAAGGGCCCAGCAGACAGCCACGGCGGCCAGCAGCAGGACAAGCGCAGCTAGTAGGACGCCGCCGTCACTCATGGCTCCGGCACATCCCGTCGCCGCTGCACTGGCCGCTGCGGGTGCCGGCCCGGCTGACAGAGGGACGGCGCCGTGATGTCACAGTGCTGTGGCCGGGGCAGCCCAGGGACGTCACAGCCCTGCCTGGTGCCAGCGCTCGGCCCCTTTGTGCCGTCACAGCCCCGCCCGTCTCAGGGATCAGCGCAACTGCCTCATCCCTGAAGATGGCCATGGCCGGGAAAAGCCTGCAAGCAAGGAAGAAGCCCAGCTCAGCCTGTGG
This sequence comes from Phylloscopus trochilus trochilus, assembly GCA_016584745.2. Lineage (NCBI taxonomy): Eukaryota > Metazoa > Chordata > Aves > Passeriformes > Phylloscopidae > Phylloscopus > Phylloscopus trochilus. Next base: position 7,218,067 of record WQNJ02000001.1, read on the forward strand.
CAAGGAATCCTTTCCTGGAGCAAGTGGTGTCACTTTGGGAAGAGCGCTGGTGCCAGCAATGTCAAGGGCACAGCTGCCAGCACGCTGCAGCTGACTTGTGCAGTGCCTCTGTTCTGAAGAAATCAGGATTGGCCAAGGAGCCAACACGCTGCTCTCGCTGCTCTGGTTTTGACTGGGATAGGCTTCCTTTCTTCCTTAACAGCTGGCACACATTGGGTTTAGATGGGAATGCCGTCAATCCAACAGGGGTGGGTCGGTGTGTGCTGAGCAGGGCTTGCCCTCTTCAAAAACTTGGCCGTGTCCCTTGGAACAATGCAAAGTTTTCTGCAGGGAAGGGAGGGATGAGTGTTGAAGGCAGAGGCAAAGAATGCATTCAACACCTGTAGCGTCTCTCTGTCCCTGCTTGGGAGGTGACCGTCCACATCCCGGAGGGGGACAATGTTATTTTTGCAATGTTTTTTTCCTTCCATGTATTTCAAACCACTGCTTTTGTTGTGCCCCACATTTCTGGCCACCTTCATCTCCAGCCGAGCTTTCAGCGCACCAAATGTCTCCCTTGAGTGGCAAGAAGTACCTGTGTGTTCTTCTGGCCTGGATTCCACCGGGCACACAGCTTCCTTTTGCATCCTTTTTTTCCCAGAGAGGAGGCCTGTTCCAGTGCTGCCGTGGCTCCCACAGGAGTTCAAGGCCATTTGGGACCATTTGCGCTCCCAGCCGAGCCCCAACGTCCCCTCGCAAGAAGCACCAGGGTGAGGGAGGAGCTGCCAGTTTTATGGCAGGCGGTGAGGGGTGGGTGGTCACCCCCCGAAGAAATGGGCAATACCCGGGAAAACAACCACACGTGCGGTGTCAAACACCCACCAGCTTCCCGGGTGAGGTTGGAGCCTGGCAGCCTCCAGAGCGACGCCATCTCCTCGTGCCTGAGGAGAAAGCACGGAGTGAGCGGAGACCTCCAGCTCTCCACGGCTCTGGGCCAGGGGGATCATCTGGGGACACACAGGGAGGTCCTGTTCCTGGAGGAACCGTGTCGTGGTCCCTGGAGAATTGGCTCACAGGTCAGAAGAGAGAGAATTCTCTCTCCCAGCTCAACCTCCAGGCCAGGGCTGACCCACAGAGCTCTCACCATCCCCTCCCTCACAGCGGGCTCCCGGCTGGAAGGATCACGGCTTCGGTTAGGTCTTCAGGCGGAGGCTTGGAGAACCACTCAGGACACAAGAGGGTCAGCCGCCCTCCAAAAATGGAAGGAACACAAAAGAGCAGGCTTCTTTAGGAATAAACTCGATATTTTTTCCCCAAGGCTGTTCCGGCAGGTCAGGGCAGCAGACGCAAGGTTTAGCAGCTTTAGCAGACGACGCCTGCCCACAGGGCCAGGGCAGGCAACCGGGCGCTTTCCCGTGACTAGGCGGGTTACTGCGCTTTCCATCTCCACCGGTGGTTTTGAAGCTATTTTGGGGGGATACAGGGAGCCCAGCACCACGGGAGTGACTCCAGCATCCCAACATTTCCCGTGGGCTCTGCGCCCGTGACTTACGAGGCGCCGGGCACCCCTGGTCAAGGGCCCAGCCGGGCCTCCCGTTGCCGGGGGAAAAAAGAGGAAGGGTTTTGTCGGAGCTCAGCCTGAAATGAGGTTTGGCCGCATCTGACTGTTCTCTCAGCTTTGGGGAGGAGCAGCGTCTCCGTTCCTGCCACCCGCTGGCCCTTGGAATGCACACACAGCCCTCGATTCAGTTCCGGGGACACCGAGAGGCCGCTGCCACTGCTTCAGTTTGACAGGGCAGCTGTGGTTTCATTGTTGCATTTCTTGGCTTGCTTGGGAAAGCCCCTCCTAAGCTGTCCTGCCCTACTGCCGCCTGTGCTTGAAGATACAAAAGTAGCATCCTGGAGGAAAGGCTGCTCCAAAGGCCGAAGGGAGCACTCTGATTGCCCCTTTTCCCTAGAGGTTTCTTTAGCTGAACAAGGAGCAGATTTGAGCGCCCGGCATGGGTTGGTGGTTGTTTTATTGCTTTGGTTTGTAGTTGTTTTTTTTTTTTTGGGGTCCTGCGTGGGACTTGGTCAGCGGGTGCTGCAGAAGGTGCGGCAAGGCCTCAAAAACGCCTGCCCCGCACCCAAGGGTGCAGCGAGATCTCCTCCAGCTCTGGCCTGTCCACGGGGTGCTTGGACAAACACCAGCAGATGAGATGCTGGCACTCTGCACGGGGAGAGAAGGCAGAAAGCGCCCGTCAGTGGCAGAAGGCTCCTGCCCGGCGGCTCCCGGCAGGGCCTGCAGGGCCCGGGCCGCGCCGCGTGTGCTGAGAGCGGTGCCGGCCTGGCCACCGCCTGCGGCCCGTGCGGGAGAGCGGCACGGCGGGACGCGGCCGCCTCCTTGGGCCACGCCTGCCACGCTGAGCCCGTCGGCACGGGCCGCCTCCCGCGGCCGGCTCTTGAGGGCGGGTCCCGCGGAGCCGCGGGAGGGCCGCGCCGAGCTGCGCGCTGCCGTCCCCCAAAGCCTGCCTTCTTGAGGCCGCATACCGACCTGGAGAGAGCTGCTGCCTGAAGAAGAGCTGCCCCCACACGATGTCGCGGTCCTCCTTGAAGGGGAGGCTCCCGCACACCATGACGTACAGCAGCACGCCCAGGGACCAGATGGTGGCCGAAGGGCCGTGGTAGTAGCCGCGGCAGATCCACTCGGGTGGGCTGTACGCGTGTGTTCCTAGGGGACACAGGCAGCGCTGTCCAGCCGCAGGCTGCTGCCTTCCAGAGCCCAGCACCGGCCTCCCGGCAGAGGCAGGGGCTGCGCCGGTGGCCACAAGTTCCCCCCGAAGCCACCCGGTGTCCCCCAGCCGAGCGAGCAAAAGCAAGAAGCCCTTCTGCAAGGCAGAGAAGGCCGGCAGAGCAGCCCCAGCCCTGGCGGGCCTGCCAAGCCCAGGGGCCGGGACCCGATTTTGCAGCCACCTTCCGTGGGCAGGGCCCGCCGCCGGCTCCCGGGGCACAGCATCCGCCCAGGGCCGCGGGGCAGCCGGCGGCCGGCTGAAGGCCGCAGCCGGCGGGGCCCAGGAGGGAATGGGGCCGTGCGGTGCCCGGCACGGGGAGCAGGGCCCGGGCTGTGGGCTCACCGGCAAATTGTCTGAAGACCCGCTCCTGGAGGAAGGTGCCACAACCGAAGTCGATGAGCTTCAGGTCGCCGCTCTCCGGGTCCACAAGGAGGTTCTCCGGCTTGATGTCGCGGTGCAGGACGCCGCAGGCGGTGCAGTGCCGCACGGCCTCCAGCACCTGGCAGAAAAGCCAGCGCGCCATCTCCTCGCACAGGAACTCCTGCTCCAGCAGGAGCTGCAGGAGATCCTGCCATCCCTCGGGACGCTCCAGCACCAGCACGTAGCTGTCCCGCAGCTCGAACCAGTCCAGGAGCTGGATGATGTTGTAGCAGCCTGAGCCCACCTTCTCCATCAGCACGATCTCCATTGGAACACGGGTGCCGTCGGGCTGTCACGAGGAGACAATGCCTGCGGCAGGCCTGATGCTGCCCTGTGGCCACGCTGCCCCCTGCCCGGGATGCCCCGGTGCCCTCTTGGGCGGCCTGGCCGGGCATGGGGATTCCCCCCGCCCAGGGGATGCTTGGCCGCCACGCCCCCCCGCTCTGTCCCGCCGGCCCCGCTCGCTCACCAGCTCGTCCCACTGCAGGACGCTCTCGCGGGCCACGCGTTTGATGGCCACCTGCAAGCCGTGGAGAAAAGGCGGCTGAGCTCAAGCCCTGCCCCTCCCCGCCCCTTGCCCCTCCTGGCACGCCCGGCCCTCCCGGCCGCTTACCGGCCTCCCGTCCGAGAGGCGGCTGCCTGCGAAGACGGTGCCGAAGCCGCCGCTCCCCAGCTGCGGGCCCAGCTGGTACAGCTCCTGCAGCTGCTTCTTTTGCCCTGCGGCCAAGACCGAGGCATCAGCCTTGCGCCCGCCAACAACGCCCCCCGCCCCCCACCAAGTCAGTGCCCGCCAGTGAAGCGGGCCGGGCCGGCGCGGGCCACGTTGCTCTGACCTGCTTCCTGCTGCGCGCTGGGCAGCGGCCACGGCCTTGCAGCCGCGGGGCTGGCCAGCAGCAGAGCCGGGGCAGAGGCGGCTGCAGGAGCCGCAGTGCAGCGGGGCAGGGCGGCACCGTCGCCGTCCCCGGCGTCGTGGGCTGCACTCAGCTGTCCAGGACGGCCGGGGCTACAGCCCGAGGGGGTTTGGCACCGCGGGGGGTTCCCAGGAGCAGCTGCAAAGCAGAGAGGGGTTTTTGAAGCCGTGGCCTCACAGGCATGGGAAAGAGCCAGGGACTAGGCCACTCTCAGGGGCCCTGGCCTGGCCTGCGGGCGCCCCTGAGGAGCCCCAGCGGAGCCTGCGACAGCTCCTGAGGAGATCTCACCTGCTCTTAGGAAGGCCTTTGAGGTAGTCGAGGGCTGTGGTGGGGCAGCTTCCTGGAGATGGAGGAACCTGCTGGCTGTGTCGAGGCTGGTCTCCACCACCAGGCTGGCGCTGCTGCCAGCTGGCACAGCCAGCACAGCGTCCTGGCAGCTGTGGGATGACACCCTCTGGCTCCAGGACGCTTGCTGCTCCACCAGCTGCTCCCGAGAAGGCTCCCCCAAATCGGGCCGGGCTCCCGTCTGGACTGGCGGGCTTTCCCTGGCCACGTCAGCCCTGGCCAGGGTTGCGCCCGTGAGGTCAAGGGAGCCGGGAGACCTGTCCACGGGCTCTGCAGCTTCTGCAGGCTTCGGACAGGTCTCACTGAGCCTCTGCTGTGAGCAATGGAGGCTGTCAGAGGTAGCAGAGGCTTCTGCTGGGATGGAGGGTCTCTGACAGCCTGAACTGCCTGCGTGGATGGTGGGTGTGCGCTGCTGTGCCATCCCCGCAAGGCTTGAGGCTCTCCCAGGGATGGAGAATCTTGCTGGGAGCAGCCTCTTGGAGGGATGGAGGCTCGTGGGGGATCTGGAGGAGCCACAGCAGCAGGCCAGGTGGCCTCGCTTCACCAGCTCCTCCAGTTCTTCCCACAAGGCCTGCCACATCCCAGAGTAGAGCGGCACACACGTCCCGTTGCCAGCCCAGAGCAGCAGCATCAGCTCCTGCAGCTCCTGAGCCGCTGCCACGCAGGGGCGGCAGCTGCAGGGGCTGTCCAGGGGGCTGGCGGGAGCGCGTGGCCGCTTGCCAGGGGTGGCCCGAGGCCTGGAGCGCCTGGGAGCCGCGGGGGCTCCCCGGCTCCTCCGCCAGCCTCTGGGCCGCACCCCGGGGAGCTTTCTCCTCTCCGCTCCTGCTGTCCGTGCCTGCTGCCTCCGTGGCTGCCAGTGGCCAAGGGCCCAGCAGACAGCCACGGCGGCCAGCAGCAGGACAAGCGCAGCTAGTAGGACGCCGCCGTCACTCATGGCTCCGGCACGTCCCGTCGCCGCTGCACTGGCCGCTGCGGGTGCCGGCCCGGCTGACAGAGGGACGGCGCCGTGATGTCACAGTGCTGTGGCCGGGACAGCCCAGGGACGTCACAGCCCTGCCTGGTGCCAGCGCTCGGCCCCTTTGTGCCGTCACAGCCCCGCCCGCCTCAGGGATCAGCGCAACTGCCTCATCCCTGAAGATGGCCATGGCCGGGAAAAGCCTGCAAGCAAGGAAGAAGCCCAGCTCAGCCTGTGGCAAGGAATCCTTTCCTGGAGCAAGTGGTGTCACTTTGGGAAGAGCGCTGGTGCCAGCAATGTCAAGGGCACAGCTGCCAGCACGCTGCAGCTGACTTGTGCAGTGCCTCTGTTCTGAAGAAATCAGGATTGGCCAAGGAGCCAACACGCTGCTCTCGCTGCTCTGGTTTTGACTGGGATAGGCTTCCTTTCTTCCTTAACAGCTGGCACACATTGGGTTTAGATGGGAATGCCGTCAATCCAACAGGGGTGGGTCGGTGTGTGCTGAGCAGGGCTTGCCCTCTTCAAAAACTTGGCCGTGTCCCTTGGAACAATGCAAAGTTTTCTGCAGGGAAGGGAGGGATGAGTGTTGAAGGCAGAGGCAAAGAATGCATTCAACACCTGTAGCGTCTCTCTGTCCCTGCTTGGGAGGTGACCGTCCACATCCCGGAGGGGGACAATGTTATTTTTGCAATGTTTTTTTCCTTCCATGTATTTCAAACCACTGCTTTTGTTGTGCCCCACATTTCTGGCCACCTTCATCTCCAGCCGAGCTTTCAGCGCACCAAATGTCTCCCTTGAGTGGCAAGAAGTACCTGTGTGTTCTTCTGGCCTGGATTCCACCGGGCACACAGCTTCCTTTTGCATCCTTTTTTTCCCAGAGAGGAGGCCTGTTCCAGTGCTGCCGTGGCTCCCACAGGAGTTCAAGGCCATTTGGGACCATTTGCGCTCCCAGCCGAGCCCCAACGTCCCCTCGCAAGAAGCACCAGGGTGAGGGAGGAGCTGCCAGTTTTATGGCAGGCGGTGAGGGGTGGGTGGTCACCCCCCGAAGAAATGGGCAATACCCGGGAAAACAACCACACGTGCGGTGTCAAACACCCACCAGCTTCCCGGGTGAGGTTGGAGCCTGGCAGCCTCCAGAGCGACGCCATCTCCTCGTGCCTGAGGAGAAAGCACGGAGTGAGCGGAGACCTCCAGCTCTCCACGGCTCTGGGCCAGGGGGATCATCTGGGGACACACAGGGAGGTCCTGTTCCTGGAGGAACCGTGTCGTGGTCCCTGGAGAATTGGCTCACAGGTCAGAAGAGAGAGAATTCTCTCTCCCAGCTCAACCTCCAGGCCAGGGCTGACCCACAGAGCTCTCACCATCCCCTCCCTCACAGCGGGCTCCCGGCTGGAAGGATCACGGCTTCGGTTAGGTCTTCAGGCGGAGGCTTGGAGAACCACTCAGGACACAAGAGGGTCAGCCGCCCTCCAAAAATGGAAGGAACACAAAAGAGCAGGCTTCTTTAGGAATAAACTCGATATTTTTTCCCCAAGGCTGTTCCGGCAGGTCAGGGCAGCAGACGCAAGGTTTAGCAGCTTTAGCAGACGACGCCTGCCCACAGGGCCAGGGCAGGCAACCGGGCGCTTTCCCGTGACTAGGCGGGTTACTGCGCTTTCCATCTCCACCGGTGGTTTTGAAGCTATTTTGGGGGGATACAGGGAGCCCAGCACCACGGGAGTGACTCCAGCATCCCAACATTTCCCGTGGGCTCTGCGCCCGTGACTTACGAGGCGCCGGGCACCCCTGGTCAAGGGCCCAGCCGGGCCTCCCGTTGCCGGGGGAAAAAAGAGGAAGGGTTTTGTCGGAGCTCAGCCTGAAATGAGGTTTGGCCGCATCTGACTGTTCTCTCAGCTTTGGGGAGGAGCAGCGTCTCCGTTCCTGCCACCCGCTGGCCCTTGGAATGCACACACAGCCCTCGATTCAGTTCCGGGGACACCGAGAGGCCGCTGCCACTGCTTCAGTTTGACAGGGCAGCTGTGGTTTCATTGTTGCATTTCTTGGCTTGCTTGGGAAAGCCCCTCCTAAGCTGTCCTGCCCTACTGCCGCCTGTGCTTGAAGATACAAAAGTAGCATCCTGGAGGAAAGGCTGCTCCAAAGGCCGAAGGGAGCACTCTGATTGCCCCTTTTCCCTAGAGGTTTCTTTAGCTGAACAAGGAGCAGATTTGAGCGCCCGGCATGGGTTGGTGGTTGTTTTATTGCTTTGGTTTGTAGTTGTTTTTTTTTTTTTGGGGTCCTGCGTGGGACTTGGTCAGCGGGTGCTGCAGAAGGTGCGGCAAGGCCTCAAAAACGCCTGCCCCGCACCCAAGGGTGCAGCGAGATCTCCTCCAGCTCTGGCCTGTCCACGGGGTGCTTGGACAAACACCAGCAGATGAGATGCTGGCACTCTGCACGGGGAGAGAAGGCAGAAAGCGCCCGTCAGTGGCAGAAGGCTCCTGCCCGGCGGCTCCCGGCAGGGCCTGCAGGGCCCGGGCCGCGCCGCGTGTGCTGAGAGCGGTGCCGGCCTGGCCACCGCCTGCGGCCCGTGCGGGAGAGCGGCACGGCGGGACGCGGCCGCCTCCTTGGGCCACGCCTGCCACGCTGAGCCCGTCGGCACGGGCCGCCTCCCGCGGCCGGCCCTTGAGGGCGGGTCCCGCGGAGCCGCGGGAGGGCCGCGCCGGGCTGCGCGCTGCCGTCCCCCAAAGCCTGCCTTCTTGAGGCCGCATACCGACCTGGAGAGAGCTGCTGCCTGAAGAAGAGCTGCCCCCACACGATGTCACGGTCCTCCTTGAAGGGGAGGCTCCCGCACACCATGACGTACAGCAGCACGCCCAGGGACCAGATGGTGGCCGAAGGGCCGTGGTAGTAGCCGCGGCAGATCCACTCGGGTGGGCTGTACGCGTGTGTTCCTAGGGGACACAGGCAGCGCTGTCCAGCCGCAGGCTGCTGCCTTCCAGAGCCCAGCACCGGCCTCCCGGCAGAGGCAGGGGCTGCGCCGGTGGCCACAAGTTCCCCCCGAAGCCACCCGGTGTCCCCCAGCCGAGCGAGCAAAAGCAAGAAGCCCTTCTGCAAGGCAGAGAAGGCCGGCAGAGCAGCCCCAGCCCTGGCGGGCCTGCCAAGCCCAGGGGCCGGGACCCGATTTTGCAGCCACCTTCCGTGGGCAGGGCCCGCCGCCGGCTCCCGGGGCACAGCATCCGCCCAGGGCCGCGGGGCAGCCGGCGGCCGGCTGAAGGCCGCAGCCGGCGGGGCCCAGGAGGGAATGGGGCCGTGCGGTGCCCGGCACGGGGAGCAGGGCCCGGGCTGTGGGCTCACCGGCAAATTGTCTGAAGACCCGCTCCTGGAGGAAGGTGCCACAACCGAAGTCGATGAGCTTCAGGTCGCCGCTCTCCGGGTCCACAAGGAGGTTCTCCGGCTTGATGTCGCGGTGCAGGACGCCGCAGGCGGTGCAGTGCCGCACGGCCTCCAGCACCTGGCAGAAAAGCCAGCGCGCCATCTCCTCGCACAGGAACTCCTGCTCCAGCAGGAGCTGCAGGAGATCCTGCCATCCCTCGGGACGCTCCAGCACCAGCACGTAGCTGTCCCGCAGCTCGAACCAGTCCAGGAGCTGGATGATGTTGTAGCAGCCTGAGCCCACCTTCTCCATCAGCACGATCTCCATTGGAACACGGGTGCCGTCGGGCTGTCACGAGGAGACAATGCCTCCGGCAGGCCTGATGCTGCCCTGTGGCCACGCTGCCCCCTGCCCGGGATGCCCCGGTGCCCTCTTGGGCGGCCTGGCCGGGCATGGGGATTCCCCCCGCCCAGGGGATGCTTGGCCGCCACGCCCCCCCGCTCTGTCCCGCCGGCCCCGCTCGCTCACCAGCTCGTCCCACTGCAGGACGCTCTCGCGGGCCACGCGTTTGATGGCCACCTGCAAGCCGTGGAGAGAGGGCGGCTGAGCTCAAGCCCTGCCCCTCCCCGCCCCTTGCCCCTCCTGGCACGCCCGGCCCTCCCGGCCGCTTACCGGCCTCCCGTCCGAGAGGCGGCTGCCTGCGAAGACGGTGCCGAAGCCGCCGCTCCCCAGCTGCGGGCCCAGCTGGTACAGCTCCTGCAGCTGCTTCTTTTGCCCTGCGGCCAAGACCGAGGCATCAGCCTTGCGCCCGCCAACAACGCCCCCCGCCCCCCACCAAGTCAGTGCCCGCCAGTGAAGCGGGCCGGGCCGGCGCGGGCCACGTTGCTCTGACCTGCTTCCTGCTGCGCGCTGGGCAGCGGCCACGGCCTTGCAGCCGCGGGGCTGGCCAGCAGCAGAGCCGGGGCAGAGGCGGCTGCAGGAGCCGCAGTGCAGCGGGGCAGGGCGGCACCGTCGCCGTCCCCGGCGTCGTGGGCTGCACTCAGCTGTCCAGGACGGCCGGGGCTACAGCCCGAGGGGGTTTGGCACCGCGGGGGGTTCCCAGGAGCAGCTGCAAAGCAGAGAGGGGTTTTTGAAGCCGTGGCCTCACAGGCATGGGAAAGAGCCAGGGACTAGGCCACTCTCAGGGGCCCTGGCCTGGCCTGCGGGCGCCCCTGAGGAGCCCCAGCGGAGCCTGCGACAGCTCCTGAGGAGATCTCACCTGCTCTTAGGAAGGCCTTTGAGGTAGTCGAGGGCTGTGGTGGGGCAGCTTCCTGGAGATGGAGGAACCTGCTGGCTGTGTCGAGGCTGGTCTCCACCACCAGGCTGGCGCTGCTGCCAGCTGGCACAGCCAGCACAGCGTCCTGGCAGCTGTGGGATGACACCCTCTGGCTCCAGGACGCTTGCTGCTCCACCAGCTGCTCCCGAGAAGGCTCCCCCAAATCGGGCCGGGCTCCCGTCTGGACTGGCGGGCTTTCCCTGGCCACGTCAGCCCTGGCCAGGGTTGCGCCCGTGAGGTCCAGGGAGCCGGGAGACCTGTCCACGGGCTCTGCAGCTTCTGCAGGCTTCGGACAGGTCTCACTGAGCCTCTGCTGTGAGCGATGGAGGCTGTCAGAGGTAGCAGAGGCTCCTGCTGGGATGGAGGGTCTCTGACAGCCTGAACTGCCTGCGTGGATGGCGGGTGTGCGCTGCTGTGCCATCCCCGCAAGGCTTGAGGCTCTCCCAGGGATGGAGAATCTTGCTGGGAGCAGCCTCTTGGAGGGATGGAGGCTCGTGGGGGATCTGGAGGAGCCACAGCAGCAGGCCAGGTGGCCTCGCTTCACCAGCTCCTCCAGTTCTTCCCACAAGGCCTGCCACATCCCAGAGTAGAGCGGCACACACGTCCCGTTGCCAGCCCAGAGCAGCAGCATCAGCTCCTGCAGCTCCTGAGCCGCTGCCACGCAGGGGCGGCAGCTGCAGGGGCTGTCCAGGGGGCTGGCGGGAGCGCGTGGCCGCTTGCCAGGGGTGGCCCGAGGCCTGGAGCGCCTGGGAGCCGCGGGGGCTCCCCGGCTCCTCCGCCAGCCTCTGGGCCGCACCCCGGGGAGCTTTCTCCTCTCCGCTCCTGCTGTCCGTGCCTGCTGCCTCCGTGGCTGTCAGTGGCCAAGGGCCCAGCAGACAGCCACGGCGGCCAGCAGCAGGACAAGCGCAGCTAGTAGGACGCCGCCGTCACTCATGGCTCCGGCACGTCCCGTCGCCGCTGCACTGGCCGCTGCGGGTGCCGGCCCGGCTGACAGAGGGACGGCGCCGTGATGTCACAGTGCTGTGGCCGGGACAGCCCAGGGGCGTCACAGCCCTGCCTGGTGCCAGCGCTCGGCCCCTTTGTGCCGTCACAGCCCCGCCCGCCTCAGGGATCAGCGCAACTGCCTCATCCCTGAAGATGGCCATGGCCGGGAAAAGCCTGCAAGCAAGGAAGAAGCCCAGCTCAGCCTGTGGCAAGGAATCCTTTCCTGGAGCAAGTGGTGTCACTTTGGGAAGAGCGCTGGTGCCAGCAATGTCAAGGGCACAGCTGCCAGCACGCTGCAGCTGACTTGTGCAGTGCCTCTGTTCTGAAGAAATCAGGATTGGCCAAGGAGCCAACACGCTGCTCTCGCTGCTCTGGTTTTGACTGGGATAGGCTTCCTTTCTTCCTTAACAGCTGGCACACATTGGGTTTAGATGGGAATGCCGTCAATCCAACAGGGGTGGGTCGGTGTGTGCTGAGCAGGGCTTGCCCTCTTCAAAAACTTGGCCGTGTCCCTTGGAACAATGCAAAGTTTTCTGCAGGGAAGGGAGGGATGAGTGTTGAAGGCAGAGGCAAAGAATGCATTCAACACCTGTAGCGTCTCTCCGTCCCTGCTTGGGAGGTGACCGTCCACATCCCGGAGGGGGACAATGTTATTTTTGCAATGTTTTTTTCCTTCCATGTATTTCAAACCACTGCTTTTGTTGTGCCCCACATTTCTGGCCACCTTCATCTCCAGCCGAGCTTTCAGCGCACCAAATGTCTCCCTTGAGTGGCAAGAAGTACCTGTGTGTTCTTCTGGCCTGGATTCCACCGGGCACACAGCTTCCTTTTGCATCCTTTTTTTCCCAGAGAGGAGGCCTGTTCCAGTGCTGCCGTGGCTCCCACAGGAGTTCAAGGCCATTTGGGACCATTTGCGCTCCCAGCCGAGCCCCAACGTCCCCTCGCAAGGAGCACCAGGGTGAGGGAGGAGCTGCCAGTTTTATGGCAGGCGGTGAGGGGTGGGTGGTCACCCCCCGAAGAAATGGGCAATACCCGGGAAAACAACCACACGTGCGGTGTCAAACACCCACCAGCTTCCCGGGTGAGGTTGGAGCCTGGCAGCCTCCAGAGCGACGCCATCTCCTCGTGCCTGAGGAGAAAGCACGGAGTGAGCGGAGACCTCCAGCTCTCCACGGCTCTGGGCCAGGGGGATCATCTGGGGACACACAGGGAGGTCCTGTTCCTGGAGGAACCGTGTCGTGGTCCCTGGAGAATTGGCTCACAGGTCAGAAGAGAGAGAATTCTCTCTCCCAGCTCAACCTCCAGGCCAGGGCTGACCCACAGAGCTCTCACCATCCCCTCCCTCACAGCGGGCTCCCGGCTGGAAGGATCACGGCTTCGGTTAGGTCTTCAGGCGGAGGCTTGGAGAACCACTCAGGACACAAGAGGGTCAGCCGCCCTCCAAAAATGGAAGGAACACAAAAGAGCAGGCTTCTTTAGGAATAAACTCGATATTTTTTCCCCAAGGCTGTTCCGGCAGGTCAGGGCAGCAGACGCAAGGTTTAGCAGCTTTAGCAGACGACGCCTGCCCACAGGGCCAGGGCAGGCAACCGGGCGCTTTCCCGTGACTAGGCGGGTTACTGCGCTTTCCATCTCCACCGGTGGTTTTGAAGCTATTTTGGGGGGATACAGGGAGCCCAGCACCACGGGAGTGACTCCAGCATCCCAACATTTCCCGTGGGCTCTGCGCCCGTGACTTACGAGGCGCCGGGCACCCCTGGTCAAGGGCCCAGCCGGGCCTCCCGTTGCGGGGGAAAAAAGAGGAAGGGTTTTGTCGGAGCTCAGCCTGAAATGAGGTTTGGCCGCATCTGACTGTTCTCTCAGCTTTGGGGAGGAGCAGCGTCTCCGTTCCTGCCACCCGCTGGCCCTTGGAATGCACACTCAGCCCTCGATTCAGTTCCGGGGACACCGAGAGGCCGCTGCCACTGCTTCAGTTTGACAGGGCAGCTGTGGTTTCATTGTTGCATTTCTTGGCTTGCTTGGGAAAGCCCCTCCTAAGCTGTCCTGCCCTACTGCCGCCTGTGCTTGAAGATACAAAAGTAGCATCCTGGAGGAAAGGCTGCTCCAAAGGCCGAAGGGAGCACTCTGATTGCCCCTTTTCCCTAGAGGTTTCTTTAGCTGAACAAGGAGCAGATTTGAGCGCCCGGCATGGGTTGGTGGTTGTTTTATTGCTTTGGTTTGTAGTTGTTTTTTTTTTTTGGGGTCCTGCGTGGGACTTGGTCAGCGGGTGCTGCAGAAGGTGCGGCAAGGCCTCAAAAACGCCTGCCCCGCACCCAAGGGTGCAGCGAGATCTCCTCCAGCTCTGGCCTGTCCACGGGGTGCTTGGACAAACACCAGCAGATGAGATGCTGGCACTCTGCACGGGGAGAGAAGGCAGAAAGCGCCCGTCAGTGGCAGAAGGCTCCTGCCCGGCGGCTCCCGGCAGGGCCTGCAGGGCCCGGGCCGCGCCGCGTGTGCTGAGAGCGGTGCCGGCCTGGCCACCGCCTGCGGCCCGTGCGGGAGAGCGGCACGGCGGGACGCGGCCGCCTCCTTGGGCCACGCCTGCCACGCTGAGCCCGTCGACACGGGCCGCCTCCCGCGGCCGGCCCTTGAGGGCGGGTCCCGCGGAGCCGCGGGAGGGCCGCGCCGGGCTGCGCGCTGCCGTCCCCCAAAGCCTGCCTTCTTGAGGCCGCATACCGACCTGGAGAGAGCTGCTGCCTGAAGAAGAGCTGCCCCCACACGATGTCGCGGTCCTCCTTGAAGGGGAGGCTCCCGCACACCATGACGTACAGCAGCACGCCCAGGGACCAGATGGTGGCCGAAGGGCCGTGGTAGTAGCCGCGGCAGATCCACTCGGGTGGGCTGTACGCGTGTGTTCCTAGGGGACACAGGCAGCGCTGTCCAGCCGCAGGCTGCTGCCTTCCAGAGCCCAGCACCGGCCTCCCGGCAGAGGCAGGGGCTGCGCCGGTGGCCACAAGTTCCCCCCGAAGCCACCCGGTGTCCCCCAGCTGAGCGAGCAAAAGCAAGAAGCCCTTCTGCAAGGCAGAGAAGGCCGGCAGAGCAGCCCCAGCCCTGGCGGGCCTGCCAAGCCCAGGGGCCGGGACCCGATTTTGCAGCCACCTTCCGTGGGCAGGGCCCGCCGCCGGCTCCCGGGGCACAGCATCCGCCCAGGGCCGCGGGGCAGCCGGCGGCCGGCTGAAGGCCGCAGCCGGCGGGGCCCAGGAGGGAATGGGGCCGTGCGGTGCCCGGCACGGGGAGCAGGGCCCGGGCTGTGGGCTCACCGGCAAATTGTCTGAAGACCCGCTCCTGGAGGAAGGTGCCACAACCGAAGTCGATGAGCTTCAGGTCGCCGCTCTCCGGGTCCACGAGGAGGTTCTCCGGCTTGATGTCGCGGTGCAGGACGCCGCAGGCGGTGCAGTGCCGCACGGCCTCCAGCACCTGGCAGAAAAGCCAGCGCGCCATCTCCTCGCACAGGAACTCCTGCTCCAGCAGGAGCTGCAGGAGATCCTGCCATCCCTCGGGACGCTCCAGCACCAGCACGTAGCTGTCCCGCAGCTCGAACCAGTCCAGGAGCTGGATGATGTTGTAGCAGCCTGAGCCCACCTTCTCCATCAGCACGATCTCCATTGGAACACGGGTGCCGTCGGGCTGTCACGAGGAGACAATGCCTGCGGCAGGCCTGATGCTGCCCTGTGGCCACGCTGCCCCCTGCCCGGGATGCCCCGGTGCCCTCTTGGGCGGCCTGGCCGGGCATGGGGATTCCCCCCGCCCAGGGGATGCTTGGCCGCCACGCCCCCCCGCTCTGTCCCGCCGGCCCCGCTCGCTCACCAGCTCGTCCCACTGCAGGACGCTCTCGCGGGCCACGCGTTTGATGGCCACCTGCAAGCCGTGGAGAGAGGGCGGCTGAGCTCAAGCCCTGCCCCTCCCCGCCCCTTGCCCCTCCTGGCACGCCCGGCCCTCCCGGCCGCTTACCGGCCTCCCGTCCGAGAGGCGGCTGCCTGCGAAGACGGTGCCGAAGCCGCCGCTCCCCAGCTGCGGGCCCAGCTGGTACAGCTCCTGCAGCTGCTTCTTTTGCCCTGCGGCCAAGACCGAGGCATCAGCCTTGCGCCCGCCAACAACGCCCCCCGCCCCCCACCAAGTCAGTGCCCGCCAGTGAAGCGGGCCGGGCCGGCGCGGGCCACGTTGCTCTGACCTGCTTCCTGCTGCGCGCTGGGCAGCGGCCACGGCCTTGCAGCCGCGGGGCTGGCCAGCAGCAGAGCCGGGGCAGAGGCGGCTGCAGGAGCCGCAGTGCAGCGGGGCAGGGCGGCACCGTCGCCGTCCCCGGCGTCGTGGGCTGCACTCAGCTGTCCAGGACGGCCGGGGCTACAGCCCGAGGGGGTTTGGCACCGCGGGGGGTTCCCAGGAGCAGCTGCAAAGCAGAGAGGGGTTTTTGAAGCCGTGGCCTCACAGGCATGGGAAAGAGCCAGGGACTAGGCCACTCTCAGGGGCCCTGGCCTGGCCTGCGGGCGCCCCTGAGGAGCCCCAGCGGAGCCTGCGACAGCTCCTGAGGAGATCTCACCTGCTCTTAGGAAGGCCTTTGAGGTAGTCGAGGGCTGTGGTGGGGCAGCTTCCTGGAGATGGAGGAACCTGCTGGCTGTGTCGAGGCTGGTCTCCACCACCAGGCTGGCGCTGCTGCCAGCTGGCACAGCCAGCACAGCGTCCTGGCAGCTGTGGGATGACACCCTCTGGCTCCAGGACGCTTGCTGCTCCACCAGCTGCTCCCGAGAAGGCTCCCCCAAATCGGGCCGGGCTCCCGTCTGGACTGGCGGGCTTTCCCTGGCCACGTCAGCCCTGGCCAGGGTTGCGCCCGTGAGGTCCAGGGAGCCGGGAGACCTGTCCACGGGCTCTGCAGCTTCTGCAGGCTTCGGACAGGTCTCACTGAGCCTCTGCTGTGAGCGATGGAGGCTGTCAGAGGTAGCAGAGGCTCCTGCTGGGATGGAGGGTCTCTGACAGCCTGAACTGCCTGCGTGGATGGCGGGTGTGCGCTGCTGTGCCATCCCCGCAAGGCTTGAGGCTCTCCCAGGGATGGAGAATCTTGCTGGGAGCAGCCTCTTGGAGGGATGGAGGCTCGTGGGGGATCTGGAGGAGCCACAGCAGCAGGCCAGGTGGCCTCGCTTCACCAGCTCCTCCAGTTCTTCCCACAAGGCCTGCCACATCCCAGAGTAGAGCGGCACACACGTCCCGTTGCCAGCCCAGAGCAGCAGCATCAGCTCCTGCAGCTCCTGAGCCGCTGCCACGCAGGGGCGGCAGCTGCAGGGGCTGTCCAGGGGGCTGGCGGGAGCGCGTGGCCGCTTGCCAGGGGTGGCCCGAGGCCTGGAGCGCCTGGGAGCCGCGGGGGCTCCCCGGCTCCTCCGCCAGCCTCTGGGCCGCACCCCGGGGAGCTTTCTCCTCTCCGCTCCTGCTGTCCGTGCCTGCTGCCTCCGTGGCTGCCAGTGGCCAAGGGCCCAGCAGACAGCCACGGCGGCCAGCAGCAGGACAAGCGCAGCTAGTAGGACGCCGCCGTCACTCATGGCTCCGGCACGTCCCGTCGCCGCTGCACTGGCCGCTGCGGGTGCCGGCCCGGCTGACAGAGGGACGGCGCCGTGATGTCACAGTGCTGTGGCCGGGACAGCCCAGGGGCGTCACAGCCCTGCCTGGTGCCAGCGCTCGGCCCCTTTGTGCCGTCACAGCCCCGCCCGCCTCAGGGATCAGCGCAACTGCCTCATCCCTGAAGATGGCCATGGCCGGGAAAAGCCTGCAAGCAAGGAAGAAGCCCAGCTCAGCCTGTGGCAAGGAATCCTTTCCTGGAGCAAGTGGTGTCACTTTGGGAAGAGCGCTGGTGCCAGCAATGTCAAGGGCACAGCTGCCAGCACGCTGCAGCTGACTTGTGCAGTGCCTCTGTTCTGAAGAAATCAGGATTGGCCAAGGAGCCAACACGCTGCTCTCGCTGCTCTGGTTTTGACTGGGATAGGCTTCCTTTCTTCCTTAACAGCTGGCACACATTGGGTTTAGATGGGAATGCCGTCAATCCAACAGGGGTGGGTCGGTGTGTGCTGAGCAGGGCTTGCCCTCTTCAAAAACTTGGCCGTGTCCCTTGGAACAATGCAAAGTTTTCTGCAGGGAAGGGAGGGATGAGTGTTGAAGGCAGAGGCAAAGAATGCATTCAACACCTGTAGCGTCTCTCCGTCCCTGCTTGGGAGGTGACCGTCCACATCCCGGAGGGGGACAATGTTATTTTTGCAATGCTTTTTTCCTTCCATGTATTTCAAACCACTGCTTTTGTTGTGCCCCACATTTCTGGCCACCTTCATCTCCAGCCGAGCTTTCAGCGCACCAAATGTCTCCCTTGAGTGGCAAGAAGTACCTGTGTGTTCTTCTGGCCTGGATTCCACCGGGCACACAGCTTCCTTTTGCATCCTTTTTTTCCCAGAGAGGAGGCCTGTTCCAGTGCTGCCGTGGCTCCCACAGGAGTTCAAGGCCATTTGGGACCATTTGCGCTCCCAGCCGAGCCCCAACGTCCCCTCGCAAGGAGCACCAGGGTGAGGGAGGAGCTGCCAGTTTTATGGCAGGCGGTGAGGGGTGGGTGGTCACCCCCCGAAGAAATGGGCAATACCCGGGAAAACAACCACACGTGCGGTGTCAAACACCCACCAGCTTCCCGGGTGAGGTTGGAGCCTGGCAGCCTCCAGAGCGACGCCATCTCCTCGTGCCTGAGGAGAAAGCACGGAGTGAGCGGAGACCTCCAGCTCTCCACGGCTCTGGGCCAGGGGGATCATCTGGGGACACACAGGGAGGTCCTGTTCCTGGAGGAACCGTGTCGTGGTCCCTGGAGAATTGGCTCACAGGTCAGAAGAGAGAGAATTCTCTCTCCCAGCTCAACCTCCAGGCCAGGGCTGACCCACAGAGCTCTCACCATCCCCTCCCTCACAGCGGGCTCCCGGCTGGAAGGATCACGGCTTCGGTTAGGTCTTCAGGCGGAGGCTTGGAGAACCACTCAGGACACAAGAGGGTCAGCCGCCCTCCAAAAATGGAAGGAACACAAAAGAGCAGGCTTCTTTAGGAATAAACTCGATATTTTTCCCCCAAGGCTGTTCCGGCAGGTCAGGGCAGCAGACGCAAGGTTTAGCAGCTTTAGCAGACGGCGCCTGCCCACAGGGCCAGGGCAGGCAACCGGGCGCTTTCCCGTGACTAGGCGGGTTACTGCGCTTTCCATCTCCACCGGTGGTTTTGAAGCTATTTTGGGGGGATACAGGGAGCCCAGCACCACGGGAGTGACTCCAGCATCCCAACATTTCCCGTGGGCTCTGCGCCCGTGACTTACGAGGCACCGGGCACCCCTGGTCAAGGGCCCAGCCGGGCCTCCCGTTGCCGGGGGAAAAAAGAGGAAGGGTTTTGTCGGAGCTCAGCCTGAAATGAGGTTTGGCCGCATCTGACTGTTCTCTCAGCTTTGGGGAGGAGCAGCGTCTCCGTTCCTGCCACCCGCTGGCCCTTGGAATGCACACTCAGCCCTCGATTCAGTTCCGGGGACACCGAGAGGCCGCTGCCACTGCTTCAGTTTGACAGGGCAGCTGTGGTTTCATTGTTGCATTTCTTGGCTTGCTTGGGAAAGCCCCTCCTAAGCTGTCCTGCCCTACTGCCGCCTGTGCTTGAAGATACAAAAGTAGCATCCTGGAGGAAAGGCTGCTCCAAAGGCCGAAGGGAGCACTCTGATTGCCCCTTTTCCCTAGAGGTTTCTTTAGCTGAACAAGGAGCAGATTTGAGCGCCCGGCATGGGTTGGTGGTTGTTTTATTGCTTTGGTTTGTAGTTGTTTTATTTTTTTTGGGGGTCCTGCGTGGGACTTGGTCAGCGGGTGCTGCAGAAGCTGCGGCAAGGCCTCAAAAACGCCTGCCCCGCACCCAAGGGTGCAGCGAGATCTCCTCCAGCTCTGGCCTGTCCACGGGGTGCTTGGACAAACACCAGCAGATGAGATGCTGGCACTCTGCACGGGGAGAGAAGGCAGAAAGCGCCCGTCAGTGGCAGAAGGCTCCTGCCCGGCGGCTCCCGGCAGGGCCTGCAGGGCCCGGGCCGCGCCGCGTGTGCTGAGAGCGGTGCCGGCCTGGCCACCGCCTGCGGCCCGTGCGGGAGAGCGGCACGGCGGGACGCGGCCGCCTCCTTGGGCCACGCCTGCCACGCTGAGCCCGTCGGCACGGGCCGCCTCCCGCGGCCGGCCCTTGAGGGCGGGTCCCGCGGAGCCGCGGGAGGGCCGCGCCGGGCTGCGCGCTGCCGTCCCCCAAAGCCTGCCTTCTTGAGGCCGCATACCGACCTGGAGAGAGCTGCTGCCTGAAGAAGAGCTGCCCCCACACGATGTCGCGGTCCTCCTTGAAGGGGAGGCTCCCGCACACCATGACGTACAGCAGCACGCCCAGGGACCAGATGGTGGCCGAAGGGCCGTGGTAGTAGCCGCGGCAGATCCACTCGGGTGGGCTGTACGCGTGTGTTCCTAGGGGACACAGGCAGCGCTGTCCAGCCGCAGGCTGCTGCCTTCCAGAGCCCAGCACCGGCCTCCCAGCAGAGGCAGGGGCTGCGCCGGTGGCCACAAGTTCCCCCCGAAGCCACCCGGTGTCCCCCAGCCGAGCGAGCAAAAGCAAGAAGCCCTTCTGCAAGGCAGAGAAGGCCGGCAGAGCAGCCCCAGCCCTGGCGGGCCTGCCAAGCCCAGGGGCCGGGACCCGATTTTGCAGCCACCTTCCGTGGGCAGGGCCCGCCGCCGGCTCCCGGGGCACAGCATCCGCCCAGGGCCGCGGGGCAGCCGGCGGCCGGCTGAAGGCCGCAGCCGGCGGGGCCCAGGAGGGAATGGGGCCGTGCGGTGCCCGGCACGGGGAGCAGGGCCCGGGCTGTGGGCTCACCGGCAAATTGTCTGAAGACCCGCTCCTGGAGGAAGGTGCCACAACCGAAGTCGATGAGCTTCAGGTCGCCGCTCTCCGGGTCCACGAGGAGGTTCTCCGGCTTGATGCCGCGGTGCAGGACGCCGCAGGCGGTGCAGTGCCGCACGGCCTCCAGCACCTGGCAGAAAAGCCAGCGCGCCATCTCCTCGCACAGGAACTCCTGCTCCAGCAGGAGCTGCAGGAGATCCTGCCATCCCTCGGGACGCTCCAGCACCAGCACGTAGCTGTCCCGCAGCTCGAACCAGTCCAGGAGCTGGATGATGTTGTAGCAGCCTGAGCCCACCTTCTCCATCAGCACGATCTCCATTGGAACACGGGTGCCGTCGTGCTGTCACGAGGAGACAACGCCTGCGGCAGGCCTGATGCTGCCCTGTGGCCACGCTGCCCCCTGCCCGGGATGCCCCGGTGCCCTCTTGGGCGGCCTGGCCGGGCATGGGGATTCCCCCCGCCCAGGGGATGCTTGGCCGCCACGCCCCCCCGCTCTGTCCCGCCGGCCCCGCTCGCTCACCAGCTCGTCCCACTGCAGGACGCTCTCGCGGGCCACGCGTTTGATGGCCACCTGCAAGCCGTGGAGAGAGGGCGGCTGAGCTCAAGCCCTGCCCCTCCCCGCCCCTTGCCCCTCCTGGCACGCCCGGCCCTCCCGGCCGCTTACCGGCCTCCCGTCCGAGAGGCGGCTGCCTGCGAAGACGGTGCCGAAGCCGCCGCTCCCCAGCTGCGGGCCCAGCTGGTACAGCTCCCGCAGCTGCTTCTTTTGCCCTGCGGCCAAGACCGAGGCATCAGCCTTGCGCCCGCCAACAACGCCCCCCGCCCCCCACCAAGTCAGTGCCCGCCAGTGAAGCGGGCCGGGCCGGCGCGGGCCACGTTGCTCTGACCTGCTTCCTGCTGCGCGCTGGGCAGCGGCCAC
This sequence comes from Phylloscopus trochilus trochilus, assembly GCA_016584745.2. NCBI lineage: Eukaryota > Metazoa > Chordata > Aves > Passeriformes > Phylloscopidae > Phylloscopus > Phylloscopus trochilus. The sequence goes on from WQNJ02000001.1 coordinate 7,238,958, forward strand.
GGCCTTGCAGCCGCGGGGCTGGCCAGCAGCAGAGCCGGGGCAGAGGCGGCTGCAGGAGCCGCAGTGCAGCGGGGCAGGGCGGCACCGTCGCCGTCCCCGGCGTCGTGGGCTGCACTCAGCTGTCCAGGACGGCCGGGGCTACAGCCCGAGGGGGTTTGGCACCGCGGGGGGTTCCCAGGAGCAGCTGCAAAGCAGAGAGGGGTTTTTGAAGCCGTGGCCTCACAGGCATGGGAAAGAGCCAGGGACTAGGCCACTCTCAGGGGCCCTGGCCTGGCCTGCGGGCGCCCCTGAGGAGCCCCAGCGGAGCCTGCGACAGCTCCTGAGGAGATCTCACCTGCTCTTAGGAAGGCCTTTGAGGTAGTCGAGGGCTGTGGTGGGGCAGCTTCCTGGAGATGGAGGAACCTGCTGGCTGTGTCGAGGCTGGTCTCCACCACCAGGCTGGCGCTGCTGCCAGCTGGCACAGCCAGCACAGCGTCCTGGCAGCTGTGGGATGACACCCTCTGGCTCCAGGACGCTTGCTGCTCCACCAGCTGCTCCCGAGAAGGCTCCCCCAAATCGGGCCGGGCTCCCGTCTGGACTGGCGGGCTTTCCCTGGCCACGTCAGCCCTGGCCAGGGTTGCGCCCGTGAGGTCCAGGGAGCCGGGAGACCTGTCCACGGGCTCTGCAGCTTCTGCAGGCTTCGGACAGGTCTCACTGAGCCTCTGCTGTGAGCGATGGAGGCTGTCAGAGGTAGCAGAGGCTCCTGCTGGGATGGAGGGTCTCTGACAGCCTGAACTGCCTGCGTGGATGGCGGGTGTGCGCTGCTGTGCCATCCCCGCAAGGCTTGAGGCTCTCCCAGGGATGGAGAATCTTGCTGGGAGCAGCCTCTTGGAGGGATGGAGGCTCGTGGGGGATCTGGAGGAGCCACAGCAGCAGGCCAGGTGGCCTCGCTTCACCAGCTCCTCCAGTTCTTCCCACAAGGCCTGCCACATCCCAGAGTAGAGCGGCACACACGTCCCGTTGCCAGCCCAGAGCAGCAGCATCAGCTCCTGCAGCTCCTGAGCCGCTGCCACGCAGGGGCGGCAGCTGCAGGGGCTGTCCAGGGGGCTGGCGGGAGCGCGTGGCCGCTTGCCAGGGGTGGCCCGAGGCCTGGAGCGCCTGGGAGCCGCGGGGGCTCCCCGGCTCCTCCGCCAGCCTCTGGGCCGCACCCCGGGGAGCTTTCTCCTCTCCGCTCCTGCTGTCCGTGCCTGCTGCCTCCGTGGCTGCCAGTGGCCAAGGGCCCAGCAGACAGCCACGGCGGCCAGCAGCAGGACAAGCGCAGCTAGTAGGACGCCGCCGTCACTCATGGCTCCGGCACATCCCGTCGCCGCTGCACTGGCCGCTGCGGGTGCCGGCCCGGCTGACAGAGGGACGGCGCCGTGATGTCACAGTGCTGTGGCCGGGACAGCCCAGGGATGTCACAGCCCTGCCTGGTGCCAGCGCTCGGCCCCTTTGTGCCGTCACAGCCCCGCCCGCCTCAGGGATCAGCGCAACTGCCTCATCCCTGAAGATGGCCATGGCCGGGAAAAGCCTGCAAGCAAGGAAGAAGCCCAGCTCAGCCTGTGGCAAGGAATCCTTTCCTGGAGCAAATGGTGTCACTTTGGGAAGAGCGCTGGTGCCAGCAATGTCAAGGGCACAGCTGCCAGCACGCTGCAGCTGACTTGTGCAGTGCCTCTGTTCTGAAGAAATCAGGATTGGCCAAGGAGCCAACACGCTGCTCTCGCTGCTCTGGTTTTGACTGGGATAGGCTTCCTTTCTTCCTTAACAGCTGGCACACATTGGGTTTAGATGGGAATGCCGTCAATCCAACAGGGGTGGGTCGGTGTGTGCTGAGCAGGGCTTGCCCTCTTCAAAAACTTGGCCGTGTCCCTTGGAACAATGCAAAGTTTTCTGCAGGGAAGGGAGGGATGAGTGTTGAAGGCAGAGGCAAAGAATGCATTCAACACCTGTAGCGTCTCTCCGTCCCTGCTTGGGAGGTGACCGTCCACATCCCGGAGGGGGACAATGTTATTTTTGCAATGCTTTTTTCCTTCCATGTATTTCAAACCACTGCTTTTGTTGTGCCCCACATTTCTGGCCACCTTCATCTCCAGCCGAGCTTTCAGCGCACCAAATGTCTCCCTTGAGTGGCAAGAAGTACCTGTGTGTTCTTCTGGCCTGGATTCCACCGGGCACACAGCTTCCTTTTGCATCCTTTTTTTCCCAGAGAGGAGGCCTGTTCCAGTGCTGCCGTGGCTCCCACAGGAGTTCAAGGCCATTTGGGACCATTTGCGCTCCCAGCCGAGCCCCAACGTCCCCTCGCAAGGAGCACCAGGGTGAGGGAGGAGCTGCCAGTTTTATGGCAGGCGGTGAGGGGTGGGTGGTCACCCCCCGAAGAAATGGGCAATACCCGGGAAAACAACCACACGTGCGGTGTCAAACACCCACCAGCTTCCCGGGTGAGGTTGGAGCCTGGCAGCCTCCAGAGCGACGCCATCTCCTCGTGCCTGAGAAGAAAGCACGGAGTGAGCGGAGACCTCCAGCTCTCCACGGCTCTGGGCCAGGGGGATCATCTGGGGACACACAGGGAAGTCCTGTTCCTGGAGGAACCGTGTCGTGGTCCCTGGAGAATTGGCCGTCACGGCTCACAGGTCAGAAGAGAGAGAATTCTCTCTCCCAGCTCAACCTCCAGGCCAGGGCTGACCCACAGAGCTCTCACCATCCCCTCCCTCACAGCGGGCTCCCGGCTGGAAGGATCACGGCTCCGGTTAGGTCTTCAGGCGGAGGCTTGGAGAACCACTCAGGACACAAGAGGGTCAGCCGCCCTCCAAAAATGGAAGGAACACAAAAGAGCAGGCTTCTTTAGGAATAAACTCGATATTTTTCCCCCAAGGCTGTTCCGGCAGGTCAGGGCAGCAGACGCAAGGTTTAGCAGCTTTAGCAGACGGCGCCTGCCCACAGGGCCAGGGCAGGCAACCGGGCGCTTTCCCGTGACTAGGCGGGTTACTGCGCTTTCCATCTCCACCGGTGGTTTTGAAGCTATTTTGGGGGGATACAGGGAGCCCAGCACCACGGGAGTGACTCCAGCATCCCAACTGGAGTTCCCAGTCGCTGCTGGCTGTGGTGCCGCGAACCGCTGCTTTCTCGGTAAAAGGCAGCTTCTCGCTCTTGACAGCTCTGCTATGCAGAAGCAGAGGAAAGCCGGCAGAGCTTCTCCTCTAGCTGCTCTACGCAGAAACAACTGTAAATCAGCTAGAAATTGATCCTGTAGTGGGAAAGGCAGGAAAGTTGCTGCAAAAGCGTTTTGGCTTGCTGGAAGCAGCAGCAAGCACGAGTGCTTCTCTGCACAATGGAAACACAAAACAGAAGCACGTACACGGCAAGAGGAGACTGCCTGACACCTGCTGCACTCAGTACAGCTCTGGGCTGCTGCCAGGGCATGTATTTCAAGGCACTAGCATCGGGGACTCTCCACTTTCTTGGGGGACTTTCTACAAGGTGACCAGAAGCTGTTCGAAAGCACCTGCTTGCAGCGACCGAGTTCGGCGTTCCACATTCTTCCCCGGCTCCCTTTCGCCTCTCCGCACTCCCAGCGGCTGTACCGAAGACGCTGCTGGCTGTGGTGCCGCGAGGCGCTGCTTTCTCGGCAAAAGGCAGCTTCTCGCTCTTGACAGCTCTGCTATGCAGAAGCAGAGGAAAGCCGGCAGAGCTTCTCCTCTAGCTGCTCTACGCAGAAACAACTGTAAATCAGCTAGAAATTGATCCTGTAGTGGGAAAGGCAGGAAAGTTGCTGCAAAAGCGTTTTGGCTTGCTGGAAGCAGCAGGAAGCACGAGTGCTTCTCTGCACATTGGAAACACAAAACAGAAGCACGCACACGGCGAGAGGAGACTGCCTGACACCTGCTGCACTCAGTACAGCTCTGGGCTGCTGCCAGGGCATGTATTTCAAGGCACTAGCTTCAGGGACTCTCCACTGTCTTGGGGGACTTTCTACAAGGTGACCAGAAGCTGTTCACAAGCACCTGCTTGCAGCGACCGAGTTCGGCGTTCCACACTCTTCCCCGGCTCTCTTTCGCCTCTCCGCACTCCCTGCGGCTGTACCAAAGACGCCGCTAGCTGTGGCTCCGAGAAGCGCTGCTTGCTCGGCCAAAGGCAGCTTCTCGTTCTTGACAGCTCTGCTATGCAGAAGCAGAGGAAAGCCGGCAGAGCTTCTCCTCTAGCAGCTCTGCGCAGACACAACTGTAAATCAGTTAAAAATGGATCCTGTAGTGGGAAAGGCAGGAAAGTTGCTGCAAAAGCGTTTTGGCTTGCTGGAAGCAGCAGCAAGCACGAGTGCTTCTCTGCACGCTGGAAACACAAAACAGAAGCACGCACACGGCAGGAGGAGACTGCCTGACACCTGCTGCACTCAGTACAGCTCTGGGCTGCTGCCAGAGCATGTATTTCAAGGCACTAGCTTCGGGGACTCTCCACTGTCTTGGGGGACTTTCTACAAGGTGACCAGAAGCTGTTCAAAAGCACCTGCTTGCAGCGACCGAGTTCGGCGTTCCACACTCTTCCCCGGCTCTCTTTCGCCTCTAAGCACAACTTGCGGCCGTACCATAGACGCTGCTGGCTGTGGTGCCGCGAACCGCTGCTTTCTCGGTAAAAGGCAGCTTCTCGCTCTTGACAGCTCTGCTATGCAGAAGCAGAGGAAAGCCGGCAGAGCTTCTCCTCTAGCTGCTCTACGCAGAAACAACTGTAAATCAGCTAGAAATCGATCCTTTAGTGGGAAAGGCAGGAAAGTTGCTGCAAAAGCCTTTTGGCTTTCTGGAAGCAGCAGCAAGCACGAGTGCTTCTCTGCACATTGGAAACACAAAACAGAAGCACGCACACGGCGAGAGGAGACTGCCTGACACCTGCTGCACTCAGTACAGCTCTGGGCTGCTGCCAGAGCATGTATTTCAAGGCACTAGCTTCAGGGACTCTCCACTGTCTTGGGGGACTTTCTACAAGGTGACCAGAAGCTGTTCAAAAGCACCTGCTTGCAGCGACCGAGTTCGGCGTTCCACACTCTTCCCCGGCTCTCTTTCGCCTCTCCGCACTCCCAGCGGCTGTACCGAAGATGCTGCTGGCTGTGGTGCCGCGAACCGCTGCTTTCTCGGTAAAAGGCAGCTTCTCGCTCTTGACAGCTCTGCTATGCAGAAGCAGAGGAAAGCCGGCAGAGCTTCTCCTCTAGCTGCTCTACGCAGAAACAACTGTAAATCAGCTAGAAATTGATCCTGTAGTGGGAAAGGCAGGAAAGTTGCTGCAAAAGCGTTTTGGCTTGCTGGAAGCAGCAGCAAGCACGAGTGCTTCTCTGCACGGTGGAAACACAAAACAGAAGCACGCACACGGCAAGAGGAGACTGCCTGACACCTGCTGCACTCAGTACAGCTCTGGGCTGCTGCCAGAGCATGTATTACAAAGCACTAGCTTCGGGGACTCTCCACTGTCTTGGGGGACTTTCTACAACGTGACCAGAAGCTGTTCGAAAGCACCTGCTTGCAGCGACCGAGTTCGGCGTTCCACACTCTTCCCCGGCTCTCTTTCGCCTCTCCGCACGCCCAACGGCTGTACCGAAGACGCTGCTGGCTGTGGTGCCGCGAACCGCTGCTTTCTCGGCAAAAGGCAGCTTCTCGCTCTTGACAGCTCTGCTATGCAGAAGCACAGGAAAGCCGGCAGAGCTTCTCCTCTAGCTGCTCTACGCAGAAACAACTGTAAATCAGCTAGAAATCGATCCTGTAGTGGGAAAGGCAGGAAAGTTGCTGCAAAAGCGTTTTGGCTCGCTGGAAGCAGCAGCAAGCACGAGTGCTTCTCTGCACACTTGAAACACAAAACAGAAGCACGTACACGGATAGAGGAGACTGCCTGACACCTGCTGCACTCAGTACAGCTCTGGGTTGCTGCCAGAGCATGTATTTCAAGGCACTAGCTTCGGGGACTCTCCACTGTCTTGGGGGACTTTCTACAAGGTGACCAGAAGCTGTTCACAAGCACCTGCTTGCAGCGACCGAGTTCGGCGTCCCACACTCTTCCCCGGCTCTCTTTCGCCTCTCCGCACAACCTGCGGCCGTACCAAAGACGCTGCTGGCTGTGGTGCCGCGAACCGCTGCTTTCTCGGCAAAAGGCAGCTTCTCGCTCTTGACAGCTCTGCTATGCAGAAGCACAGGAAAGCCAGCAGAGCTGCTCCTCTAGCTGCTCTACGCAGAAACAACTGTAAATCAGCTAGAAATTGATCCTGTAGTGGGAAAGGCAGGAAAGTTGCTGCAAAAGCGTTTTGGCTTGCTGGAAGCAGCAGGAAGCACGAGTGCTTCTCTGCACATTGGAAACACAAAACAGAAGCACGCACACGGCAAGAGGAGACTGCCTGACACCTGCTGCACTCAGTACAGCTCTGGGCTGCTGCCAGGGCATGTATTTCAAGGCACTAGCTTCGGGGACTCTCCACTGTCTTGGGGGACTTTCTACAAGGTGACCAGAAGCTGTTCGAAAGCACCTGCTTGCAGCGACCGAGTTCGGCGTTCCACACTCTTCCCCAGCTCTCTTTCGCCTCTAAGCACAACCTGCGGCCGTACCATAGACGCTGCTGGCTGTGGTGCCGCGAACCGCTGCTTTCTCGGTAAAAGGCAGCTTCTCGCTCTTGACAGCTCTGCTATGCAGAAGCAGAGGAAAGCCGGCAGAGCTTCTCCTCTAGCTGCTCTACGCAGAAACAACTGTAAATCAGCTAGAAATTGATCCTGTAGTGGGAAAGGCAGGAAAGTTGCTGCAAAAGCGTTTTGGCTTGCTGGAAGCAGCAGCAAGCACGAGTGCTTCTCTGCACAATGGAAACACAAAACAGAAGCACGTACACGGCAAGAGGAGACTGCCTGACACCTGCTGCACTCAGTACAGCTCTGGGCTGCTGCCAGGGCATGTATTTCAAGGCACTAGCATCGGGGACTCTCCACTTTCTTGGGGGACTTTCTACAAGGTGACCAGAAGCTGTTCGAAAGCACCTGCTTGCAGCGACCGAGTTCGGCGTTCCACATTCTTCCCCGGCTCCCTTTCGCCTCTCCGCACTCCCAGCGGCTGTACCGAAGACGCTGCTGGCTGTGGTGCCGCGAGGCGCTGCTTTCTCGGCAAAAGGCAGCTTCTCGCTCTTGACAGCTCTGCTATGCAGAAGCAGAGGAAAGCCGGCAGAGCTTCTCCTCTAGCAGCTCTGCGCAGACACAACTGTAAATCAGTTAAAAATGGATCCTGTAGTGGGAAAGGCAGGAAAGTTGCTGCAAAAGCGTTTTGGCTTGCTGGAAGCAGCAGCAAGCACGAGTGCTTCTCTGCACGCTGGAAACACAAAACAGAAGCACGCACACGGCAGGAGGAGACTGCCTGACACCTGCTGCACTCAGTACAGCTCTGGGCTGCTGCCAGAGCATGTATTTCAAGGCACTAGCTTCGGGGACTCTCCACTGTCTTGGGGGACTTTCTACAAGGTGACCAGAAGCTGTTCAAAAGCACCTGCTTCCAGCGACCGAGTTCGGCGTTCCACACTCTTCCCCGGCTCTCTTTCGCCTCTAAGCACAACTTGCGGCCGTACCATAGACGCTGCTGGCTGTGGTGCCGCGAACCGCTGCTTTCTCGGTAAAAGGCAGCTTCTCGCTCTTGACAGCTCTGCTATGCAGAAGCAGAGGAAAGCCGGCAGAGCTTCTCCTCTAGCTGCTCTACGCAGAAACAACTGTAAATCAGCTAGAAATTGATCCTGTAGTGGGAAAGGCAGAAAAGTTGCTGCAAAAGCGTTTTGGCTTGCTGGAAGCAGCAGGAAGCACGAGTGCTTCTCTGCACATTGGAAACACAAAACAGAAGCACGCACACGGCGAGAGGAGACTGCCTGACACCTGCTGCACTCAGTACAGCTCTGGGCTGCTGCCAGGGCATGTATTTCAAGGCACTAGCTTCGGGGACTCTCCACTGTCTTGGGGGACTTTCTACAAGGTGACCAGAAGCTGTTCGAAAGCACCTGCTTGCAGCGACCGAGTTCGGCGTTCCACATTCTTCCCCGGCTCCCTTTCGCCTCTCCGCACTCCCAGCGGCTGTACCGAAGACGCTGCTGGCTGTGGTGCCGCGAGGCGCTGCTTTCTCGGCAAAAGGCAGCTTCTCGCTCTTGACAGCTCTGCTATGCAGAAGCAGAGGAAAGCCGGCAGAGCTTCTCCTCTAGCTGCTCTACGCAGAAACAACTGTAAATCAGCTAGAAATCGATCCTGTAGTGGGAAAGGCAGGAAAGTTGCTGCAAAAGCCTTTTGGCTTTCTGGAAGCAGCAGCAAGCACGAGTGCTTCTCTGCACATTGGAAACACAAAACAGAAGCACGCACACGGCGAGAGGAGACTGCCTGACACCTGCTGCACTCAGTACAGCTCTGGGCTGCTGCCAGAGCATGTATTTCAAGGCACTAGCTTCAGGGACTCTCCACTGTCTTGGGGGACTTTCTACAAGGTGACCAGAAGCTGTTCAAAAGCACCTGCTTGCAGCGACCGAGTTCGGCGTTCCACACTCTTCCCCGGCTCTCTTTCGCCTCTCCGCACTCCCAGCGGCTGTACCGAAGACGCTGCTGGCTGTGGTGCCGCGAACCGCTGCTTTCTCGGTAAAAGGCAGCTTCTCGCTCTTGACAGCTCTGCTATGCAGAAGCAGAGGAAAGCCGGCAGAGCTTCTCCTCTAGCTGCTCTACGCAGAAACAACTGTAAATCAGCTAGAAATCGATCCTGTAGTGGGAAAGGCAGGAAAGTTGCTGCAAAAGCCTTTTGGCTTTCTGGAAGCAGCAGCAAGCACGAGTGCTTCTCTGCACATTGGAAACACAAAACAGAAGCACGCACACGGCGAGAGGAGACTGCCTGACACCTGCTGCACTCAGTACAGCTCTGGGCTGCTGCCAGAGCATGTATTTCAAGGCACTAGCTTCAGGGACTCTCCACTGTCTTGGGGGACTTTCTACAAGGTGACCAGAAGCTGTTCAAAAGCACCTGCTTGCAGCGACCGAGTTCGGCGTTCCACACTCTTCCCCGGCTCTCTTTCGCCTCTCCGCACTCCCAGCGGCTGTACCGAAGACGCTGCTGGCTGTGGTGCCGCGAACCGCTGCTTTCTCGGTAAAAGGCAGCTTCTCGCTCTTGACAGCTCTGCTATGCAGAAGCAGAGGAAAGCCGGCAGAGCTTCTCCTCTAGCTGCTCTACGCAGAAACAACTGTAAATCAGGTAGAAATTGATCCTGTAGTGGGAAAGGCAGGAAAGTTGCTGCAAAAGCGTTTTGGCTTGCTGGAAGCAGCAGCAAGCACGAGTGCTTCTCTGCACGCTGGAAACACAAAACAGAAGCACGCACACGGCAAGAGGAGACTGCCTGACACCTGCTGCACTCAGTACAGCTCTGGGCTGCTGCCAGAGCATGTATTACAAAGCACTAGCTTCGGGGACTCTCCACTGTCTTGGGGGACTTTCTACAACGTGACCAGAAGCTGTTCGAAAGCACCTGCTTGCAGCGACCGAGTTCGGCGTTCCACACTCTTCCCCGGCTCTCTTTCGCCTCTCCGCACGCCCAACGGCTGTACCGAAGACGCTGCTGGCTGTGGTACCGCGAACCGCTGCTTTCTCGGCAAAAGGCAGCTTCTCGCTCTTGACAGCTCTGCTATGCAGAAGCACAGGAAAGCCGGCAGAGCTTCTCCTCTAGCTGCTCTACGCAGAAACAACTGTAAATCAGCTAGAAATCGATCCTGTAGTGGGAAAGGCAGGAAAGTTGCTGCAAAAGCGTTTTGGCTCGCTGGAAGCAGCAGCAAGCACGAGTGCTTCTCTGCACACTTGAAACACAAAACAGACGCACGTACACGGATAGAGGAGACTGCCTGACACCTGCTGCACTCAGTACAGCTCTGGGTTGCTGCCAGAGCATGTATTACAAAGCACTAGCTTCGGGGACTCTCCACTGTCTTGGGGGACTTTCTACAAGGTGACCAGAAGCTGTTCACAAGCACCTGCTTGCAGCGACCGAGTTCGGCGTCCCACACTCTTCCCCGGCTCTCTTTCGCCTCTCCGCACAACCTGCGGCCGTACCAAAGACGCTGCTGGCTGTGGTGCCGCGAACCGCTGCTTTCTCGGCAAAAGGCAGCTTCTCGCTCTTGACAACTCTGCTATGCAGAAGCACAGGAAAGCCAGCAGAGCTGCTCCTCTAGCTGCTCTACGCAGAAACAACTGTAAATCAGGTAGAAATTGATCCTGTAGTGGGAAAGGCAGGAAAGTTGCTGCAAAAGCGTTTTGGCTTGCTGGAAGCAGCAGCAAGCACGAGTGCTTCTCTGCACGCTGGAAACACAAAACAGAAGCACGCACACGGCAGGAGGAGACTGCCTGACACCTGCTGCACTCAGTACAGCTCTGGGCTGCTGCCAGAGCATGTATTTCAAGGCACTAGCTTCGGGGACTCTCCACTGTCTTGGGGGACTTTCTACAAGGTGACCAGAAGCTGTTCAAAAGCACCTGCTTCCAGCGACCGAGTTCGGCGTTCCACACTCTTCCCCGGCTCTCTTTCGCCTCTAAGCACAACTTGCGGCCGTACCATAGACGCTGCTGGCTGTGGTGCCGCGAACCGCTGCTTTCTCGGTAAAAGGCAGCTTCTCGCTCTTGACAGCTCTGCTATGCAGAAGCAGAGGAAAGCCGGCAGAGCTTCTCCTCTAGCTGCTCTACGCAGAAACAACTGTAAATCAGCTAGAAATCGATCCTGTAGTGGGAAAGGCAGGAAAGTTGCTGCAAAAGCGTTTTGGCTTGCTGGAAGCAGCAGCAAGCACGAGTGCTTCTCTGCACATTGGAAACACAAAACAGAAGCACGCACACGGCGAGAGGAGACTGCCTGACACCTGCTGCACTCAGTACAGCTCTGGGCTGCTGCCAGGGCATGTATTTCAAGGCACTAGCTTCGGGGACTCTCCACTGTCTTGGGGGACTTTCTACAAGGTGACCAGAAGCTGTTCGAAAGCACCTGCTTGCAGCGACCGAGTTCGGCGTTCCACATTCTTCCCCGGCTCCCTTTCGCCTCTCCGCACTCCCAGCGGCTGTACCGAAGACGCTGCTGGCTGTGGTGCCGCGAGGCGCTGCTTTCTCGGCAAAAGGCATCTTCTCGCTCTTGACAGCTCTGCTATGCAGAAGCAGAGGAAAGCCGGCAGAGCTTCTCCTCTAGCTGCTCTACGCAGAAACAACTGTAAATCAGCTAGAAATCGATCCTGTAGTGGGAAAGGCAGGAAAGTTGCTGCAAAAGCCTTTTGGCTTTCTGGAAGCAGCAGCAAGCACGAGTGCTTCTCTGCACAATGGAAACACAAAACAGAAGCACGCACACGGCAGGAGGAGACTGCCTGACACCTGCTGCACTCAGTACAGCTCTGGGCTGCTGCCAGAGCATGTATTTCAAGGCACTAGCTTCGGGGACTCTCCACTGTCTTGGGGGACTTTCTACAAGGTGACCAGAAGCTGTTCAAAAGCACCTGCTTGCAGCGACCGAGTTCGGCGTTCCACACTCTTCCCCAGCTCTCTTTCGCCTCTCCGCACAACCTGCGGCCGTACCATAGACGCTGCTGGCTGTGGTGCCGCGAACCGCTGCTTTCTCGGCAAAAGGCAGCTTCTCGTTCTTGACAGCTCTGCTATGCAGAAGCACAGGAAAGCCGGCAGAGCTTCTCCTCTAGCTGCTCTACGCAGAAACAACTGTAAATCAGCTAGAAATTGATCCTGTAGTGGGAAAGGCAGGAAAGTTGCTGCAAAAGCGTTTTGGCTTGCTGGAAGCAGCAGCAAGCACGAGTGCTTCTCTGCACATTGGAAACACAAAACAGAAGCACGCACACGGCGAGAGGAGACTGCCTGACACCTGCTGCACTCAGTACAGCTCTGGGCTGCTGCCAGGGCATGTATTTCAAGGCACTAGCTTCGGGGACTCTCCACTGTCTTGGGGGACTTTCTACAAGGTGACCAGAAGCTGTTCGAAAGCACCTGCTTGCAGCGACCGAGTTCGGCGTTCCACACTCTTCCCCGGCTCTCTTTCGCCTCTAAGCACAACCTGCGGCCGTACCATAGACGCTGCTGGCTGTGGTGCCGCGAACCGCTGCTTTCTCGGCAAAAGGCAGCTTCTCGCTCTTGACAGCTCTGCTATGCAGAAGCACAGGAAAGCCGGCAGAGCTTCTCCTCTAGCTGCTCTACGCAGAAACAACTGTAAATCAGCTAGAAATCGATCCTGTAGTGGGAAAGGCAGGAAAGTTGCTGCAAAAGCGTTTTGGCTCGCTGGAAGCAGCAGCAAGCACGAGTGCTTCTCTGCACACTTGAAACACAAAACAGAAGCACGTACACGGATAGAGGAGACTGCCTGACACCTGCTGCACTCAGTACAGCTCTGGGTTGCTGCCAGAGCATGTATTTCAAGGCACTAGCTTCGGGGACTCTCCACTGTCTTGGGGGACTTTCTACAAGGTGACCAGAAGCTGTTCACAAGCACCTGCTTGCAGCGACCGAGTTCGGCGTCCCACACTCTTCCCCGGCTCTCTTTCGCCTCTCCGCACAACCTGCGGCCGTACCAAAGACGCTGCTGGCTGTGGTGCCGCGAACCGCTGCTTTCTCGGCAAAAGGCAGCTTCTCGCTCTTGACAGCTCTGCTATGCAGAAGCACAGGAAAGCCAGCAGAGCTGCTCCTCTAGCTGCTCTACGCAGAAACAACTGTAAATCAGGTAGAAATTGATCCTGTAGTGGGAAAGGCAGGAAAGTTGCTGCAAAAGCGTTTTGGCTTGCTGGAAGCAGCAGGAAGCACGAGTGCTTCTCTGCACATTGGAAACACAAAACAGAAGCACGCACACGGCAAGAGGAGACTGCCTGACACCTGCTGCACTCAGTACAGCTCTGGGCTGCTGCCAGGGCATGTATTTCAAGGCACTAGCTTCGGGGACTCTCCACTGTCTTGGGGGACTTTCTACAAGGTGACCAGAAGCTGTTCGAAAGCACCTGCTTGCAGCGACCGAGTTCGGCGTTCCACACTCTTCCCCAGCTCTCTTTCGCCTCTAAGCACAACCTGCGGCCGTACCATAGACGCTGCTGGCTGTGGTGCCGCGAACCGCTGCTTTCTCGGTAAAAGGCAGCTTCTCGCTCTTGACAGCTCTGCTATGCAGAAGCAGAGGAAAGCCGGCAGAGCTTCTCCTCTAGCTGCTCTACGCAGAAACAACTGTAAATCAGCTAGAAATTGATCCTGTAGTGGGAAAGGCAGGAAAGTTGCTGCAAAAGCGTTTTGGCTTGCTGGAAGCAGCAGCAAGCACGAGTGCTTCTCTGCACAATGGAAACACAAAACAGAAGCACGTACACGGCAAGAGGAGACTGCCTGACACCTGCTGCACTCAGTACAGCTCTGGGCTGCTGCCAGGGCATGTATTTCAAGGCACTAGCATCGGGGACTCTCCACTTTCTTGGGGGACTTTCTACAAGGTGACCAGAAGCTGTTCGAAAGCACCTGCTTGCAGCGACCGAGTTCGGCGTTCCACATTCTTCCCCGGCTCCCTTTCGCCTCTCCGCACTCCCAGCGGCTGTACCGAAGACGCTGCTGGCTGTGGTGCCGCGAGGCGCTGCTTTCTCGGCAAAAGGCAGCTTCTCGCTCTTGACAGCTCTGCTATGCAGAAGCAGAGGAAAGCCGGCAGAGCTTCTCCTCTAGCAGCTCTGCGCAGACACAACTGTAAATCAGTTAAAAATGGATCCTGTAGTGGGAAAGGCAGGAAAGTTGCTGCAAAAGCGTTTTGGCTTGCTGGAAGCAGCAGCAAGCACGAGTGCTTCTCTGCACGCTGGAAACACAAAACAGAAGCACGCACACGGCAGGAGGAGACTGCCTGACACCTGCTGCACTCAGTACAGCTCTGGGCTGCTGCCAGAGCATGTATTTCAAGGCACTAGCTTCGGGGACTCTCCACTGTCTTGGGGGACTTTCTACAAGGTGACCAGAAGCTGTTCAAAAGCACCTGCTTCCAGCGACCGAGTTCGGCGTTCCACACTCTTCCCCGGCTCTCTTTCGCCTCTAAGCACAACTTGCGGCCGTACCATAGACGCTGCTGGCTGTGGTGCCGCGAACCGCTGCTTTCTCGGTAAAAGGCAGCTTCTCGCTCTTGACAGCTCTGCTATGCAGAAGCAGAGGAAAGCCGGCAGAGCTTCTCCTCTAGCTGCTCTACGCAGAAACAACTGTAAATCAGCTAGAAATTGATCCTGTAGTGGGAAAGGCAGAAAAGTTGCTGCAAAAGCGTTTTGGCTTGCTGGAAGCAGCAGGAAGCACGAGTGCTTCTCTGCACATTGGAAACACAAAACAGAAGCACGCACACGGCGAGAGGAGACTGCCTGACACCTGCTGCACTCAGTACAGCTCTGGGCTGCTGCCAGGGCATGTATTTCAAGGCACTAGCTTCGGGGACTCTCCACTGTCTTGGGGGACTTTCTACAAGGTGACCAGAAGCTGTTCGAAAGCACCTGCTTGCAGCGACCGAGTTCGGCGTTCCACATTCTTCCCCGGCTCCCTTTCGCCTCTCCGCACTCCCAGCGGCTGTACCGAAGACGCTGCTGGCTGTGGTGCCGCGAGGCGCTGCTTTCTCGGCAAAAGGCAGCTTCTCGCTCTTGACAGCTCTGCTATGCAGAAGCAGAGGAAAGCCGGCAGAGCTTCTCCTCTAGCTGCTCTACGCAGAAACAACTGTAAATCAGCTAGAAATCGATCCTGTAGTGGGAAAGGCAGGAAAGTTGCTGCAAAAGCCTTTTGGCTTTCTGGAAGCAGCAGCAAGCACGAGTGCTTCTCTGCACATTGGAAACACAAAACAGAAGCACGCACACGGCGAGAGGAGACTGCCTGACACCTGCTGCACTCAGTACAGCTCTGGGCTGCTGCCAGAGCATGTATTTCAAGGCACTAGCTTCAGGGACTCTCCACTGTCTTGGGGGACTTTCTACAAGGTGACCAGAAGCTGTTCAAAAGCACCTGCTTGCAGCGACCGAGTTCGGCGTTCCACACTCTTCCCCGGCTCTCTTTCGCCTCTCCGCACTCCCAGCGGCTGTACCGAAGACGCTGCTGGCTGTGGTGCCGCGAACCGCTGCTTTCTCGGTAAAAGGCAGCTTCTCGCTCTTGACAGCTCTGCTATGCAGAAGCAGAGGAAAGCCGGCAGAGCTTCTCCTCTAGCTGCTCTACGCAGAAACAACTGTAAATCAGCTAGAAATCGATCCTGTAGTGGGAAAGGCAGGAAAGTTGCTGCAAAAGCCTTTTGGCTTTCTGGAAGCAGCAGCAAGCACGAGTGCTTCTCTGCACATTGGAAACACAAAACAGAAGCACGCACACGGCGAGAGGAGACTGCCTGACACCTGCTGCACTCAGTACAGCTCTGGGCTGCTGCCAGAGCATGTATTTCAAGGCACTAGCTTCAGGGACTCTCCACTGTCTTGGGGGACTTTCTACAAGGTGACCAGAAGCTGTTCAAAAGCACCTGCTTGCAGCGACCGAGTTCGGCGTTCCACACTCTTCCCCGGCTCTCTTTCGCCTCTCCGCACTCCCAGCGGCTGTACCGAAGACGCTGCTGGCTGTGGTGCCGCGAACCGCTGCTTTCTCGGTAAAAGGCAGCTTCTCGCTCTTGACAGCTCTGCTATGCAGAAGCAGAGGAAAGCCGGCAGAGCTTCTCCTCTAGCTGCTCTACGCAGAAACAACTGTAAATCAGCTAGAAATTGATCCTGTAGTGGGAAAGGCAGGAAAGTTGCTGCAAAAGCGTTTTGGCTTGCTGGAAGCAGCAGCAAGCACGAGTGCTTCTCTGCACGCTGGAAACACAAAACAGAAGCACGCACACGGCAAGAGGAGACTGCCTGACACCTGCTGCACTCAGTACAGCTCTGGGCTGCTGCCAGAGCATGTATTACAAAGCACTAGCTTCGGGGACTCTCCACTGTCTTGGGGGACTTTCTACAACGTGACCAGAAGCTGTTCGAAAGCACCTGCTTGCAGCGACCGAGTTCGGCGTTCCACACTCTTCCCCGGCTCTCTTTCGCCTCTCCGCACGCCCAACGGCTGTACCGAAGACGCTGCTGGCTGTGGTACCGCGAACCGCTGCTTTCTCGGCAAAAGGCAGCTTCTCGCTCTTGACAGCTCTGCTATGCAGAAGCACAGGAAAGCCGGCAGAGCTTCTCCTCTAGCTGCTCTACGCAGAAACAACTGTAAATCAGCTAGAAATCGATCCTGTAGTGGGAAAGGCAGGAAAGTTGCTGCAAAAGCGTTTTGGCTCGCTGGAAGCAGCAGCAAGCACGAGTGCTTCTCTGCACACTTGAAACACAAAACAGACGCACGTACACGGATAGAGGAGACTGCCTGACACCTGCTGCACTCAGTACAGCTCTGGGTTGCTGCCAGAGCATGTATTACAAAGCACTAGCTTCGGGGACTCTCCACTGTCTTGGGGGACTTTCTACAAGGTGACCAGAAGCTGTTCACAAGCACCTGCTTGCAGCGACCGAGTTCGGCGTCCCACACTCTTCCCCGGCTCTCTTTCGCCTCTCCGCACAACCTGCGGCCGTACCAAAGACGCTGCTGGCTGTGGTGCCGCGAACCGCTGCTTTCTCGGCAAAAGGCAGCTTCTCGCTCTTGACAACTCTGCTATGCAGAAGCACAGGAAAGCCAGCAGAGCTGCTCCTCTAGCTGCTCTACGCAGAAACAACTGTAAATCAGGTAGAAATTGATCCTGTAGTGGGAAAGGCAGGAAAGTTGCTGCAAAAGCGTTTTGGCTTGCTGGAAGCAGCAGCAAGCACGAGTGCTTCTCTGCACGCTGGAAACACAAAACAGAAGCACGCACACGGCAGGAGGAGACTGCCTGACACCTGCTGCACTCAGTACAGCTCTGGGCTGCTGCCAGAGCATGTATTTCAAGGCACTAGCTTCGGGGACTCTCCACTGTCTTGGGGGACTTTCTACAAGGTGACCAGAAGCTGTTCAAAAGCACCTGCTTCCAGCGACCGAGTTCGGCGTTCCACACTCTTCCCCGGCTCTCTTTCGCCTCTAAGCACAACTTGCGGCCGTACCATAGACGCTGCTGGCTGTGGTGCCGCGAACCGCTGCTTTCTCGGTAAAAGGCAGCTTCTCGCTCTTGACAGCTCTGCTATGCAGAAGCAGAGGAAAGCCGGCAGAGCTTCTCCTCTAGCTGCTCTACGCAGAAACAACTGTAAATCAGCTAGAAATCGATCCTGTAGTGGGAAAGGCAGGAAAGTTGCTGCAAAAGCGTTTTGGCTTGCTGGAAGCAGCAGCAAGCACGAGTGCTTCTCTGCACATTGGAAACACAAAACAGAAGCACGCACACGGCGAGAGGAGACTGCCTGACACCTGCTGCACTCAGTACAGCTCTGGGCTGCTGCCAGGGCATGTATTTCAAGGCACTAGCTTCGGGGACTCTCCACTGTCTTGGGGGACTTTCTACAAGGTGACCAGAAGCTGTTCGAAAGCACCTGCTTGCAGCGACCGAGTTCGGCGTTCCACATTCTTCCCCGGCTCCCTTTCGCCTCTCCGCACTCCCAGCGGCTGTACCGAAGACGCTGCTGGCTGTGGTGCCGCGAGGCGCTGCTTTCTCGGCAAAAGGCATCTTCTCGCTCTTGACAGCTCTGCTATGCAGAAGCAGAGGAAAGCCGGCAGAGCTTCTCCTCTAGCTGCTCTACGCAGAAACAACTGTAAATCAGCTAGAAATCGATCCTGTAGTGGGAAAGGCAGGAAAGTTGCTGCAAAAGCCTTTTGGCTTTCTGGAAGCAGCAGCAAGCACGAGTGCTTCTCTGCACAATGGAAACACAAAACAGAAGCACGCACACGGCAAGAGGAGACTGCCTGACACCTGCTGCACTCAGTACAGCTCTGGGCTGCTGCCAGAGCATGTATTTCAAGGCACTAGCTTCGGGGACTCTCCACTGTCTTGGGGGACTTTCTACAAGGTGACCAGAAGCTGTTCAAAAGCACCTGCTTGCAGCGACCGAGTTCGGCGTTCCACACTCTTCCCCAGCTCTCTTTCGCCTCTCCGCACAACCTGCGGCCGTACCATAGACGCTGCTGGCTGTGGTGCCGCGAACCGCTGCTTTCTCGGCAAAAGGCAGCTTCTCGTTCTTGACAGCTCTGCTATGCAGAAGCACAGGAAAGCCGGCAGAGCTTCTCCTCTAGCTGCTCTACGCAGAAACAACTGTAAATCAGCTAGAAATTGATCCTGTAGTGGGAAAGGCAGGAAAGTTGCTGCAAAAGCGTTTTGGCTTGCTGGAAGCAGCAGCAAGCACGAGTGCTTCTCTGCACATTGGAAACACAAAACAGAAGCACGCACACGGCGAGAGGAGACTGCCTGACACCTGCTGCACTCAGTACAGCTCTGGGCTGCTGCCAGGGCATGTATTTCAAGGCACTAGCTTCGGGGACTCTCCACTGTCTTGGGGGACTTTCTACAAGGTGACCAGAAGCTGTTCGAAAGCACCTGCTTGCAGCGACCGAGTTCGGCGTTCCACACTCTTCCCCGGCTCTCTTTCGCCTCTAAGCACAACCTGCGGCCGTACCATAGACGCTGCTGGCTGTGGTGCCGCGAACCGCTGCTTTCTCGGCAAAAGGCAGCTTCTCGCTCTTGACAGCTCTGCTATGCAGAAGCACAGGAAAGCCGGCAGAGCTTCTCCTCTAGCTGCTCTACGCAGAAACAACTGTAAATCAGCTAGAAATCGATCCTGTAGTGGGAAAGGCAGGAAAGTTGCTGCAAAAGCGTTTTGGCTCGCTGGAAGCAGCAGCAAGCACGAGTGCTTCTCTGCACACTTGAAACACAAAACAGAAGCACGTACACGGATAGAGGAGACTGCCTGACACCTGCTGCACTCAGTACAGCTCTGGGTTGCTGCCAGAGCATGTATTTCAAGGCACTAGCTTCGGGGACTCTCCACTGTCTTGGGGGACTTTCTACAAGGTGACCAGAAGCTGTTCACAAGCACCTGCTTGCAGCGACCGAGTTCGGCGTCCCACACTCTTCCCCGGCTCTCTTTCGCCTCTCCGCACAACCTGCGGCCGTACCAAAGACGCTGCTGGCTGTGGTGCCGCGAACCGCTGCTTTCTCGGCAAAAGGCAGCTTCTCGCTCTTGACAGCTCTGCTATGCAGAAGCACAGGAAAGCCAGCAGAGCTGCTCCTCTAGCTGCTCTACGCAGAAACAACTGTAAATCAGGTAGAAATTGATCCTGTAGTGGGAAAGGCAGGAAAGTTGCTGCAAAAGCGTTTTGGCTTGCTGGAAGCAGCAGGAAGCACGAGTGCTTCTCTGCACATTGGAAACACAAAACAGAAGCACGCACACGGCAAGAGGAGACTGCCTGACACCTGCTGCACTCAGTACAGCTCTGGGCTGCTGCCAGGGCATGTATTTCAAGGCACTAGCTTCGGGGACTCTCCACTGTCTTGGGGGACTTTCTACAAGGTGACCAGAAGCTGTTCGAAAGCACCTGCTTGCAGCGACCGAGTTCGGCGTTCCACACTCTTCCCCAGCTCTCTTTCGCCTCTAAGCACAACCTGCGGCCGTACCATAGACGCTGCTGGCTGTGGTGCCGCGAACCGCTGCTTTCTCGGTAAAAGGCAGCTTCTCGCTCTTGACAGCTCTGCTATGCAGAAGCAGAGGAAAGCCGGCAGAGCTTCTCCTCTAGCTGCTCTACGCAGAAACAACTGTAAATCAGCTAGAAATTGATCCTGTAGTGGGAAAGGCAGGAAAGTTGCTGCAAAAGCGTTTTGGCTTGCTGGAAGCAGCAGCAAGCACGAGTGCTTCTCTGCACAATGGAAACACAAAACAGAAGCACGTACACGGCAAGAGGAGACTGCCTGACACCTGCTGCACTCAGTACAGCTCTGGGCTGCTGCCAGGGCATGTATTTCAAGGCACTAGCATCGGGGACTCTCCACTTTCTTGGGGGACTTTCTACAAGGTGACCAGAAGCTGTTCGAAAGCACCTGCTTGCAGCGACCGAGTTCGGCGTTCCACATTCTTCCCCGGCTCCCTTTCGCCTCTCCGCACTCCCAGCGGCTGTACCGAAGACGCTGCTGGCTGTGGTGCCGCGAGGCGCTGCTTTCTCGGCAAAAGGCAGCTTCTCGCTCTTGACAGCTCTGCTATGCAGAAGCAGAGGAAAGCCGGCAGAGCTTCTCCTCTAGCAGCTCTGCGCAGACACAACTGTAAATCAGTTAAAAATGGATCCTGTAGTGGGAAAGGCAGGAAAGTTGCTGCAAAAGCGTTTTGGCTTGCTGGAAGCAGCAGCAAGCACGAGTGCTTCTCTGCACGCTGGAAACACAAAACAGAAGCACGCACACGGCAGGAGGAGACTGCCTGACACCTGCTGCACTCAGTACAGCTCTGGGCTGCTGCCAGAGCATGTATTTCAAGGCACTAGCTTCGGGGACTCTCCACTGTCTTGGGGGACTTTCTACAAGGTGACCAGAAGCTGTTCAAAAGCACCTGCTTCCAGCGACCGAGTTCGGCGTTCCACACTCTTCCCCGGCTCTCTTTCGCCTCTAAGCACAACTTGCGGCCGTACCATAGACGCTGCTGGCTGTGGTGCCGCGAACCGCTGCTTTCTCGGTAAAAGGCAGCTTCTCGCTCTTGACAGCTCTGCTATGCAGAAGCAGAGGAAAGCCGGCAGAGCTTCTCCTCTAGCTGCTCTACGCAGAAACAACTGTAAATCAGCTAGAAATTGATCCTGTAGTGGGAAAGGCAGAAAAGTTGCTGCAAAAGCGTTTTGGCTTGCTGGAAGCAGCAGGAAGCACGAGTGCTTCTCTGCACATTGGAAACACAAAACAGAAGCACGCACACGGCGAGAGGAGACTGCCTGACACCTGCTGCACTCAGTACAGCTCTGGGCTGCTGCCAGGGCATGTATTTCAAGGCACTAGCTTCGGGGACTCTCCACTGTCTTGGGGGACTTTCTACAAGGTGACCAGAAGCTGTTCGAAAGCACCTGCTTGCAGCGACCGAGTTCGGCGTTCCACATTCTTCCCCGGCTCCCTTTCGCCTCTCCGCACTCCCAGCGGCTGTACCGAAGACGCTGCTGGCTGTGGTGCCGCGAGGCGCTGCTTTCTCGGCAAAAGGCAGCTTCTCGCTCTTGACAGCTCTGCTATGCAGAAGCAGAGGAAAGCCGGCAGAGCTTCTCCTCTAGCTGCTCTACGCAGAAACAACTGTAAATCAGCTAGAAATCGATCCTGTAGTGGGAAAGGCAGGAAAGTTGCTGCAAAAGCCTTTTGGCTTTCTGGAAGCAGCAGCAAGCACGAGTGCTTCTCTGCACATTGGAAACACAAAACAGAAGCACGCACACGGCGAGAGGAGACTGCCTGACACCTGCTGCACTCAGTACAGCTCTGGGCTGCTGCCAGAGCATGTATTTCAAGGCACTAGCTTCAGGGACTCTCCACTGTCTTGGGGGACTTTCTACAAGGTGACCAGAAGCTGTTCAAAAGCACCTGCTTGCAGCGACCGAGTTCGGCGTTCCACACTCTTCCCCGGCTCTCTTTCGCCTCTCCGCACTCCCAGCGGCTGTACCGAAGACGCTGCTGGCTGTGGTGCCGCGAACCGCTGCTTTCTCGGTAAAAGGCAGCTTCTCGCTCTTGACAGCTCTGCTATGCAGAAGCAGAGGAAAGCCGGCAGAGCTTCTCCTCTAGCTGCTCTACGCAGAAACAACTGTAAATCAGCTAGAAATCGATCCTGTAGTGGGAAAGGCAGGAAAGTTGCTGCAAAAGCCTTTTGGCTTTCTGGAAGCAGCAGCAAGCACGAGTGCTTCTCTGCACATTGGAAACACAAAACAGAAGCACGCACACGGCGAGAGGAGACTGCCTGACACCTGCTGCACTCAGTACAGCTCTGGGCTGCTGCCAGAGCATGTATTTCAAGGCACTAGCTTCAGGGACTCTCCACTGTCTTGGGGGACTTTCTACAAGGTGACCAGAAGCTGTTCAAAAGCACCTGCTTGCAGCGACCGAGTTCGGCGTTCCACACTCTTCCCCGGCTCTCTTTCGCCTCTCCGCACTCCCAGCGGCTGTACCGAAGACGCTGCTGGCTGTGGTGCCGCGAACCGCTGCTTTCTCGGTAAAAGGCAGCTTCTCGCTCTTGACAGCTCTGCTATGCAGAAGCAGAGGAAAGCCGGCAGAGCTTCTCCTCTAGCTGCTCTACGCAGAAACAACTGTAAATCAGCTAGAAATTGATCCTGTAGTGGGAAAGGCAGGAAAGTTGCTGCAAAAGCGTTTTGGCTTGCTGGAAGCAGCAGCAAGCACGAGTGCTTCTCTGCACGCTGGAAACACAAAACAGAAGCACGCACACGGCAAGAGGAGACTGCCTGACACCTGCTGCACTCAGTACAGCTCTGGGCTGCTGCCAGAGCATGTATTACAAAGCACTAGCTTCGGGGACTCTCCACTGTCTTGGGGGACTTTCTACAACGTGACCAGAAGCTGTTCGAAAGCACCTGCTTGCAGCGACCGAGTTCGGCGTTCCACACTCTTCCCCGGCTCTCTTTCGCCTCTCCGCACGCCCAACGGCTGTACCGAAGACGCTGCTGGCTGTGGTACCGCGAACCGCTGCTTTCTCGGCAAAAGGCAGCTTCTCGCTCTTGACAGCTCTGCTATGCAGAAGCACAGGAAAGCCGGCAGAGCTTCTCCTCTAGCTGCTCTACGCAGAAACAACTGTAAATCAGCTAGAAATCGATCCTGTAGTGGGAAAGGCAGGAAAGTTGCTGCAAAAGCGTTTTGGCTCGCTGGAAGCAGCAGCAAGCACGAGTGCTTCTCTGCACACTTGAAACACAAAACAGACGCACGTACACGGATAGAGGAGACTGCCTGACACCTGCTGCACTCAGTACAGCTCTGGGTTGCTGCCAGAGCATGTATTACAAAGCACTAGCTTCGGGGACTCTCCACTGTCTTGGGGGACTTTCTACAAGGTGACCAGAAGCTGTTCACAAGCACCTGCTTGCAGCGACCGAGTTCGGCGTCCCACACTCTTCCCCGGCTCTCTTTCGCCTCTCCGCACAACCTGCGGCCGTACCAAAGACGCTGCTGGCTGTGGTGCCGCGAACCGCTGCTTTCTCGGCAAAAGGCAGCTTCTCGCTCTTGACAACTCTGCTATGCAGAAGCACAGGAAAGCCAGCAGAGCTGCTCCTCTAGCTGCTCTACGCAGAAACAACTGTAAATCAGGTAGAAATTGATCCTGTAGTGGGAAAGGCAGGAAAGTTGCTGCAAAAGCGTTTTGGCTTGCTGGAAGCAGCAGCAAGCACGAGTGCTTCTCTGCACGCTGGAAACACAAAACAGAAGCACGCACACGGCAGGAGGAGACTGCCTGACACCTGCTGCACTCAGTACAGCTCTGGGCTGCTGCCAGAGCATGTATTTCAAGGCACTAGCTTCGGGGACTCTCCACTGTCTTGGGGGACTTTCTACAAGGTGACCAGAAGCTGTTCAAAAGCACCTGCTTCCAGCGACCGAGTTCGGCGTTCCACACTCTTCCCCGGCTCTCTTTCGCCTCTAAGCACAACTTGCGGCCGTACCATAGACGCTGCTGGCTGTGGTGCCGCGAACCGCTGCTTTCTCGGTAAAAGGCAGCTTCTCGCTCTTGACAGCTCTGCTATGCAGAAGCAGAGGAAAGCCGGCAGAGCTTCTCCTCTAGCTGCTCTACGCAGAAACAACTGTAAATCAGGTAGAAATCGATCCTGTAGTGGGAAAGGCAGGAAAGTTGCTGCAAAAGCGTTTTGGCTTGCTGGAAGCAGCAGCAAGCACGAGTGCTTCTCTGCACATTGGAAACACAAAACAGAAGCACGCACACGGCGAGAGGAGACTGCCTGACACCTGCTGCACTCAGTACAGCTCTGGGCTGCTGCCAGGGCATGTATTTCAAGGCACTAGCTTCGGGGACTCTCCACTGTCTTGGGGGACTTTCTACAAGGTGACCAGAAGCTGTTCGAAAGCACCTGCTTGCAGCGACCGAGTTCGGCGTTCCACATTCTTCCCCGGCTCCCTTTCGCCTCTCCGCACTCCCAGCGGCTGTACCGAAGACGCTGCTGGCTGTGGTGCCGCGAGGCGCTGCTTTCTCGGCAAAAGGCATCTTCTCGCTCTTGACAGCTCTGCTATGCAGAAGCAGAGGAAAGCCGGCAGAGCTTCTCCTCTAGCTGCTCTACGCAGAAACAACTGTAAATCAGCTAGAAATCGATCCTGTAGTGGGAAAGGCAGGAAAGTTGCTGCAAAAGCCTTTTGGCTTTCTGGAAGCAGCAGCAAGCACGAGTGCTTCTCTGCACAATGGAAACACAAAACAGAAGCACGCACACGGCAAGAGGAGACTGCCTGACACCTGCTGCACTCAGTACAGCTCTGGGCTGCTGCCAGAGCATGTATTTCAAGGCACTAGCTTCGGGGACTCTCCACTGTCTTGGGGGACTTTCTACAAGGTGACCAGAAGCTGTTCAAAAGCACCTGCTTGCAGCGACCGAGTTCGGCGTTCCACACTCTTCCCCAGCTCTCTTTCGCCTCTCCGCACAACCTGCGGCCGTACCATAGACGCTGCTGGCTGTGGTGCCGCGAACCGCTGCTTTCTCGGCAAAAGGCAGCTTCTCGTTCTTGACAGCTCTGCTATGCAGAAGCACAGGAAAGCCGGCAGAGCTTCTCCTCTAGCTGCTCTACGCAGAAACAACTGTAAATCAGCTAGAAATTGATCCTGTAGTGGGAAAGGCAGGAAAGTTGCTGCAAAAGCGTTTTGGCTTGCTGGAAGCAGCAGCAAGCACGAGTGCTTCTCTGCACATTGGAAACACAAAACAGAAGCACGCACACGGCGAGAGGAGACTGCCTGACACCTGCTGCACTCAGTACAGCTCTGGGCTGCTGCCAGGGCATGTATTTCAAGGCACTAGCTTCGGGGACTCTCCACTGTCTTGGGGGACTTTCTACAAGGTGACCAGAAGCTGTTCGAAAGCACCTGCTTGCAGCGACCGAGTTCGGCGTTCCACACTCTTCCCCGGCTCTCTTTCGCCTCTAAGCACAACCTGCGGCCGTACCATAGACGCTGCTGGCTGTGGTGCCGCGAACCGCTGCTTTCTCGGCAAAAGGCAGCTTCTCGCTCTTGACAGCTCTGCTATGCAGAAGCAGAGGAAAGCCGGCAGAGCTTCTCCTCTAGCTGCTCTACGCAGAAACAACTGTAAATCAGCTAGAAATTGATCCTGTAGTGGGAAAGGCAGGAAAGTTGCTGCAAAAGCGTTTTGGCTTGCTGGAAGCAGCAGCAAGCACGAGTGCTTCTCTGCACAATGGAAACACAAAACAGAAGCACGTACACGGCAAGAGGAGACTGCCTGACACCTGCTGCACTCAGTACAGCTCTGGGCTGCTGCCAGGGCATGTATTTCAAGGCACTAGCATCGGGGACTCTCCACTTTCTTGGGGGACTTTCTACAAGGTGACCAGAAGCTGTTCGAAAGCACCTGCTTGCAGCGACCGAGTTCGGCGTTCCACATTCTTCCCCGGCTCCCTTTCGCCTCTCCGCACTCCCAGCGGCTGTACCGAAGACGCTGCTGGCTGTGGTGCCGCGAGGCGCTGCTTTCTCGGCAAAAGGCAGCTTCTCGCTCTTGACAGCTCTGCTATGCAGAAGCAGAGGAAAGCCGGCAGAGCTTCTCCTCTAGCAGCTCTGCGCAGACACAACTGTAAATCAGTTAAAAATGGATCCTGTAGTGGGAAAGGCAGGAAAGTTGCTGCAAAAGCGTTTTGGCTTGCTGGAAGCAGCAGCAAGCACGAGTGCTTCTCTGCACGCTGGAAACACAAAACAGAAGCACGCACACGGCAGGAGGAGACTGCCTGACACCTGCTGCACTCAGTACAGCTCTGGGCTGCTGCCAGAGCATGTATTTCAAGGCACTAGCTTCGGGGACTCTCCACTGTCTTGGGGGACTTTCTACAAGGTGACCAGAAGCTGTTCGAAAGCACCTGCTTGCAGCGACCGAGTTCGGCGTTCCACATTCTTCCCCGGCTCCCTTTCGCCTCTCCGCACTCCCAGCGGCTGTACCGAAGACGCTGCTGGCTGTGGTGCCGCGAGGCGCTGCTTTCTCGGCAAAAGGCAGCTTCTCGCTCTTGACAGCTCTGCTATGCAGAAGCAGAGGAAAGCCGGCAGAGCTTCTCCTCTAGCTGCTCTACGCAGAAACAACTGTAAATCAGCTAGAAATCGATCCTGTAGTGGGAAAGGCAGGAAAGTTGCTGCAAAAGCCTTTTGGCTTTCTGGAAGCAGCAGCAAGCACGAGTGCTTCTCTGCACATTGGAAACACAAAACAGAAGCACGCACACGGCGAGAGGAGACTGCCTGACACCTGCTGCACTCAGTACAGCTCTGGGCTGCTGCCAGAGCATGTATTTCAAGGCACTAGCTTCAGGGACTCTCCACTGTCTTGGGGGACTTTCTACAAGGTGACCAGAAGCTGTTCAAAAGCACCTGCTTGCAGCGACCGAGTTCGGCGTTCCACACTCTTCCCCGGCTCTCTTTCGCCTCTCCGCACTCCCAGCGGCTGTACCGAAGACGCTGCTGGCTGTGGTGCCGCGAACCGCTGCTTTCTCGGTAAAAGGCAGCTTCTCGCTCTTGACAGCTCTGCTATGCAGAAGCAGAGGAAAGCCGGCAGAGCTTCTCCTCTAGCTGCTCTACGCAGAAACAACTGTAAATCAGCTAGAAATCGATCCTGTAGTGGGAAAGGCAGGAAAGTTGCTGCAAAAGCCTTTTGGCTTTCTGGAAGCAGCAGCAAGCACGAGTGCTTCTCTGCACATTGGAAACACAAAACAGAAGCACGCACACGGCGAGAGGAGACTGCCTGACACCTGCTGCACTCAGTACAGCTCTGGGCTGCTGCCAGAGCATGTATTTCAAGGCACTAGCTTCAGGGACTCTCCACTGTCTTGGGGGACTTTCTACAAGGTGACCAGAAGCTGTTCAAAAGCACCTGCTTGCAGCGACCGAGTTCGGCGTTCCACACTCTTCCCCGGCTCTCTTTCGCCTCTCCGCACTCCCAGCGGCTGTACCGAAGACGCTGCTGGCTGTGGTGCCGCGAACCGCTGCTTTCTCGGTAAAAGGCAGCTTCTCGCTCTTGACAGCTCTGCTATGCAGAAGCAGAGGAAAGCCGGCAGAGCTTCTCCTCTAGCTGCTCTACGCAGAAACAACTGTAAATCAGCTAGAAATTGATCCTGTAGTGGGAAAGGCAGGAAAGTTGCTGCAAAAGCGTTTTGGCTTGCTGGAAGCAGCAGCAAGCACGAGTGCTTCTCTGCACGCTGGAAACACAAAACAGAAGCACGCACACGGCAAGAGGAGACTGCCTGACACCTGCTGCACTCAGTACAGCTCTGGGCTGCTGCCAGAGCATGTATTACAAAGCACTAGCTTCGGGGACTCTCCACTGTCTTGGGGGACTTTCTACAACGTGACCAGAAGCTGTTCGAAAGCACCTGCTTGCAGCGACCGAGTTCGGCGTTCCACACTCTTCCCCGGCTCTCTTTCGCCTCTCCGCACGCCCAACGGCTGTACCGAAGACGCTGCTGGCTGTGGTACCGCGAACCGCTGCTTTCTCGGCAAAAGGCAGCTTCTCGCTCTTGACAGCTCTGCTATGCAGAAGCACAGGAAAGCCGGCAGAGCTTCTCCTCTAGCTGCTCTACGCAGAAACAACTGTAAATCAGCTAGAAATCGATCCTGTAGTGGGAAAGGCAGGAAAGTTGCTGCAAAAGCGTTTTGGCTCGCTGGAAGCAGCAGCAAGCACGAGTGCTTCTCTGCACACTTGAAACACAAAACAGACGCACGTACACGGATAGAGGAGACTGCCTGACACCTGCTGCACTCAGTACAGCTCTGGGTTGCTGCCAGAGCATGTATTACAAAGCACTAGCTTCGGGGACTCTCCACTGTCTTGGGGGACTTTCTACAAGGTGACCAGAAGCTGTTCACAAGCACCTGCTTGCAGCGACCGAGTTCGGCGTCCCACACTCTTCCCCGGCTCTCTTTCGCCTCTCCGCACAACCTGCGGCCGTACCAAAGACGCTGCTGGCTGTGGTGCCGCGAACCGCTGCTTTCTCGGCAAAAGGCAGCTTCTCGCTCTTGACAACTCTGCTATGCAGAAGCACAGGAAAGCCAGCAGAGCTGCTCCTCTAGCTGCTCTACGCAGAAACAACTGTAAATCAGGTAGAAATTGATCCTGTAGTGGGAAAGGCAGGAAAGTTGCTGCAAAAGCGTTTTGGCTTGCTGGAAGCAGCAGCAAGCACGAGTGCTTCTCTGCACGCTGGAAACACAAAACAGAAGCACGCACACGGCAGGAGGAGACTGCCTGACACCTGCTGCACTCAGTACAGCTCTGGGCTGCTGCCAGAGCATGTATTTCAAGGCACTAGCTTCGGGGACTCTCCACTGTCTTGGGGGACTTTCTACAAGGTGACCAGAAGCTGTTCAAAAGCACCTGCTTCCAGCGACCGAGTTCGGCGTTCCACACTCTTCCCCGGCTCTCTTTCGCCTCTAAGCACAACTTGCGGCCGTACCATAGACGCTGCTGGCTGTGGTGCCGCGAACCGCTGCTTTCTCGGTAAAAGGCAGCTTCTCGCTCTTGACAGCTCTGCTATGCAGAAGCAGAGGAAAGCCGGCAGAGCTTCTCCTCTAGCTGCTCTACGCAGAAACAACTGTAAATCAGCTAGAAATCGATCCTGTAGTGGGAAAGGCAGGAAAGTTGCTGCAAAAGCGTTTTGGCTTGCTGGAAGCAGCAGCAAGCACGAGTGCTTCTCTGCACATTGGAAACACAAAACAGAAGCACGCACACGGCGAGAGGAGACTGCCTGACACCTGCTGCACTCAGTACAGCTCTGGGCTGCTGCCAGGGCATGTATTTCAAGGCACTAGCTTCGGGGACTCTCCACTGTCTTGGGGGACTTTCTACAAGGTGACCAGAAGCTGTTCGAAAGCACCTGCTTGCAGCGACCGAGTTCGGCGTTCCACATTCTTCCCCGGCTCCCTTTCGCCTCTCCGCACTCCCAGCGGCTGTACCGAAGACGCTGCTGGCTGTGGTGCCGCGAGGCGCTGCTTTCTCGGCAAAAGGCATCTTCTCGCTCTTGACAGCTCTGCTATGCAGAAGCAGAGGAAAGCCGGCAGAGCTTCTCCTCTAGCTGCTCTACGCAGAAACAACTGTAAATCAGCTAGAAATCGATCCTGTAGTGGGAAAGGCAGGAAAGTTGCTGCAAAAGCCTTTTGGCTTTCTGGAAGCAGCAGCAAGCACGAGTGCTTCTCTGCACAATGGAAACACAAAACAGAAGCACGCACACGGCAAGAGGAGACTGCCTGACACCTGCTGCACTCAGTACAGCTCTGGGCTGCTGCCAGAGCATGTATTTCAAGGCACTAGCTTCGGGGACTCTCCACTGTCTTGGGGGACTTTCTACAAGGTGACCAGAAGCTGTTCAAAAGCACCTGCTTGCAGCGACCGAGTTCGGCGTTCCACACTCTTCCCCAGCTCTCTTTCGCCTCTCCGCACAACCTGCGGCCGTACCATAGACGCTGCTGGCTGTGGTGCCGCGAACCGCTGCTTTCTCGGCAAAAGGCAGCTTCTCGTTCTTGACAGCTCTGCTATGCAGAAGCACAGGAAAGCCGGCAGAGCTTCTCCTCTAGCTGCTCTACGCAGAAACAACTGTAAATCAGCTAGAAATTGATCCTGTAGTGGGAAAGGCAGGAAAGTTGCTGCAAAAGCGTTTTGGCTTGCTGGAAGCAGCAGCAAGCACGAGTGCTTCTCTGCACATTGGAAACACAAAACAGAAGCACGCACACGGCGAGAGGAGACTGCCTGACACCTGCTGCACTCAGTACAGCTCTGGGCTGCTGCCAGGGCATGTATTTCAAGGCACTAGCTTCGGGGACTCTCCACTGTCTTGGGGGACTTTCTACAAGGTGACCAGAAGCTGTTCGAAAGCACCTGCTTGCAGCGACCGAGTTCGGCGTTCCACACTCTTCCCCGGCTCTCTTTCGCCTCTAAGCACAACCTGCGGCCGTACCATAGACGCTGCTGGCTGTGGTGCCGCGAACCGCTGCTTTCTCGGTAAAAGGCAGCTTCTCGCTCTTGACAGCTCTGCTATGCAGAAGCAGAGGAAAGCCGGCAGAGCTTCTCCTCTAGCTGCTCTACGCAGAAACAACTGTAAATCAGCTAGAAATTGATCCTGTAGTGGGAAAGGCAGGAAAGTTGCTGCAAAAGCGTTTTGGCTTGCTGGAAGCAGCAGCAAGCACGAGTGCTTCTCTGCACGCTGGAAACACAAAACAGAAGCACGTACACGGCAAGAGGAGACTGCCTGACACCTGCTGCACTCAGTACAGCTCTGGGCTGCTGCCAGGGCATGTATTTCAAGGCACTAGCATCGGGGACTCTCCACTTTCTTGGGGGACTTTCTACAAGGTGACCAGAAGCTGTTCGAAAGCACCTGCTTGCAGCGACCGAGTTCGGCGTTCCACATTCTTCCCCGGCTCCCTTTCGCCTCTCCGCACTCCCAGCGGCTGTACCGAAGACGCTGCTGGCTGTGGTGCCGCGAGGCGCTGCTTTCTCGGCAAAAGGCAGCTTCTCGCTCTTGACAGCTCTGCTATGCAGAAGCACAGGAAAGCCAGCAGAGCTGCTCCTCTAGCTGCTCTACGCAGAAACAACTGTAAATCAGGTAGAAATTGATCCTGTAGTGGGAAAGGCAGGAAAGTTGCTGCAAAAGCGTTTTGGCTTGCTGGAAGCAGCAGCAAGCACGAGTGCTTCTCTGCACATTGGAAACACAAAACAGAAGCACGCACACGGCGAGAGGAGACTGCCTGACACCTGCTGCACTCAGTACAGCTCTGGGCTGCTGCCAGGGCATGTATTTCAAGGCACTAGCTTCGGGGACTCTCCACTGTCTTGGGGGACTTTCTACAAGGTGACCAGAAGCTGTTCAAAAGCACCTGCTTCCAGCGACCGAGTTCGGCGTTCCACACTCTTCCCCAGCTCTCTTTCGCCTCTAAGCACAACCTGCGGCCGTACCATAGACGCTGCTGGCTGTGGTGCCGCGAACCGCTGCTTTCTCGGTAAAAGGCAGCTTCTCGCTCTTGACAGCTCTGCTATGCAGAAGCAGAGGAAAGCCGGCAGAGCTTCTCCTCTAGCTGCTCTACGCAGAAACAACTGTAAATCAGCTAGAAATTGATCCTGTAGTGGGAAAGGCAGGAAAGTTGCTGCAAAAGCGTTTTGGCTTGCTGGAAGCAGCAGCAAGCACGAGTGCTTCTCTGCACGGTGGAAACACAAAACAGAAGCACGCACACGGCAAGAGGAGACTGCCTGACACCTGCTGCACTCAGTACAGCTCTGGGCTGCTGCCAGAGCATGTATTACAAGGCACTAGCTTCGGGGACTCTCCACTGTCTTGGGGGACTTTCTACAAGGTGACCAGAAGCTGTTCGAAAGCACCTGCTTGCAGCGACCGAGTTCGGCGTTCCACACTCTTCCCCGGCTCTCTTTCGCCTCTCCGCACTCCCAACGGCTGTACCGAAGACGCTGCTGGCTGTGGTGCCGCGAACCGCTGCTTTCTCGGCAAAAGGCAGCTTCTCGCTCTTGACAGCTCTGCTATGCAGAAGCACAGGAAAGCCGGCAGAGCTGCTCCTCTAGCTGCTCTACGCAGAAACAACTGTAAATCAGCTAGAAATTGATCCTGTAGTGGGAAAGGCAGGAAAGTTGCTGCAAAAGCGTTTTGGCTTGCTGGAAGCAGCAGCAAGCACGACTGCTTCTCTGCACATTGGAAACACAAAACAGAAGCACGCACACGGCGAGAGGAGACTGCCTGACACCTGCTGCACTCAGTACAGCTCTGGGCTACTGCAAGGGCATGTATTTCAAGGCACTAGCTTCGGGGACTCTCCACTGTCTTGGGGGACTTTCTACAAGGTGACCAGAAGCTGTTCACAAGCACCTGCTTGCAGCGACCGAGTTCGGCGTTCCACACTCTTCCCCGGCTCTCTTTCGCCTCTCCGCACAACCTGCGGCCGTACCATAGACGGTGCTGGCTGTGGTGCCGCGAACCGCTGCTTTCTCGCAAAAGGCAGCTTCTCGCTCTTGACAGCTCTGCTATGCAGAAGCACAGGAAAGCCGGCAGAGCTTCTCCTCTAGCTGCTCTACGCAGAAACAACTGTAAATCAGCTAGAAATTGATCCTGTAGTGGGAAAGGCAGGAAAGTTGCTGCAAAAGCCTTTTGGCTTGCTGGAAGCAGCAGCAAGCACGAGTGCTTCTCTGCACGCTGGAAACACAAAACAGAAGCACGTACACGGCAAGAGGAGACTGCCTGACACCTGCTGCACTCAGTACAGCTCTGGGCTGCTGCCAGGGCATGTATTTCAAGGCACTAGCATCGGGGACTCTCCACTGTCTTGGGGGACTTTCTACAAGGTGACCAGAAGCTGTTCGAAAGCACCTGCTTGCAGCGACCGAGTTCGGCGTTCCACATTCTTCCCCGGCTCCCTTTCGCCTCTCCGCACTCCCAGCGGCCGTACCATAGACGCTGCTGGCTGTGGTGCCGCGAACCGCTGCTTTCTCGGCAAAAGGCAGCTTCTCGCTCTTGACAGCTCTGCTATGCAGAAGCAGAGGAAAGCCGGCAGAGCTTCTCCTCTAGCTGCTCTACGCAGAAACAACTGTAAATCAGCTAGAAATTGATCCTGTAGTGGGAAAGGCAGGAAAGTTGCTGCAAAAGCCTTTTGGCTTGCTGGAAGCAGCAGCAAGCACGAGTGCTTCTCTGCACATTGGAAACACAAAACAGAAGCACGTACACGGCGAGAGGAGACTGCCTGACACCTGCTGCACTCAGTACAGCTCTGGGCTACTGCAAGGGCATGTATTTCAAGGCACTAGCTTCGGGGACTCTCCACTGTCTTGGGGGACTTTCTACAAGGTGACCAGAAGCTGTTCACAAGCACCTGCTTGCAGCGACCGAGTTCGGCGTTCCACACTCTTCCCCGGCTCTCTTTCGCCTCTCCGCACAACCTGCGGCCGTACCATAGACGCTGCTGGCTGTGGTGCCGCGAACCGCTGCTTTCTCGGCAAAAGGCAGCTTCTCGATCTTGACAGCTCTGCTATGCAGAAGCAGAGGAAAGCCGGCAGAGCTTCTCCTCTAGCTGCTCTACGCAGAAACAACTGTAAATCAGCTAGAAATCGATCCTGTAATGGGAAAGGCAGGAAGGTTGCTGCAAAAGCGTTTTGGCTCGCTGGAAGCAGCAGCAAGCACGAGTGCTTCTCTGCACACTTGAAACACAAAACAGACGCACGTACACGGATAGAGGAGACTGCCTGACACCTGCTGCACTCAGTACAGCTCTGGGTTGCTGCCAGAGCATGTATTTCAAGGCACTAGCTTCGGGGACTCTCCACTGTCTTGGGGGACTTTCTACAAGGTGACCAGAAGCTGTTCACAAGCACCTGCTTGCAGCGACCGAGTTCGGCGTCCCACACTCTTCCCCGGCTCTCTTTCGCCTCTCCGCACAACCTGCGGCCGTACCAAAGACGCTGCTGGCTGTGGTGCCGCGAACCGCTGCTTTCTCGGCAAAAGGCAGCTTCTCGCTCTTGACAGCTCTGCTATGCAGAAGCACAGGAAAGCCAGCAGAGCTGCTCCTCTAGCTGCTCTACGCAGAAACAACTGTAAATCAGCTAGAAATTGATCCTGTAGTGGGAAAGGCAGGAAAGTTGCTGCAAAAGCGTTTTGGCTTGCTGGAAGCAGCAGGAAGCACGAGTGCTTCTCTGCACATTGGAAACACAAAACAGAAGCACGCACACGGCAAGAGGAGACTGCCTGACACCTGCTGCACTCAGTACAGCTCTGGGCTGCTGCCAGGGCATGTATTTCAAGGCACTAGCTTCGGGGACTCTCCACTGTCTTGGGGGACTTTCTACAAGGTGACCAGAAGCTGTTCGAAAGCACCTGCTTGCAGCGACCGAGTTCGGCGTTCCACACTCTTCCCCAGCTCTCTTTCGCCTCTAAGCACAACCTGCGGCCGTACCATAGACGCTGCTGGCTGTGGTGCCGCGAACCGCTGCTTTCTCGGTAAAAGGCAGCTTCTCGCTCTTGACAGCTCTGCTATGCAGAAGCACAGGAAAGCCGGCAGAGCTTCTCCTCTAGCTGCTCTACGCAGAAACAACTGTAAATCAGCTAGAAATTGATCCTGTAGTGGGAAAGGCAGGAAAGTTGCTGCAAAAGCGTTTTGGCTTGCTGGAAGCAGCAGCAAGCACGAGTGCTTCTCTGCACATTGGAAACACAAAACAGAAGCACGCACACGGCGAGAGGAGACTGCCTGACACCTGCTGCACTCAGTACAGCTCTGGGCTGCTGCCAGGGCATGTATTTCAAGGCACTAGCTTCGGGGACTCTCCACTGTCTTTGGGGACTTTCTACAAGGTGACCAGAAGCTGTTCGAAAGCACCTGCTTGCAGCGACCGAGTTCGGCGTTCCACATTCTTCCCCGGCTCCCTTTCGCCTCTCCGCACTCCCAGCGGCTGTACCGAAGACGCTGCTGGCTGTGGTGCCGCGAGGCGCTGCTTTCTCGGCAAAAGGCATCTTCTCGCTCCTGACAGCTCTGCTATGCAGAAGCAGAGGAAAGCCGGCAGAGCTTCTCCTCTAGCTGCTCTACGCAGAAACAACTGTAAATCAGCTAGAAATCGATCCTGTAGTGGGAAAGGCAGGAAAGTTGCTGCAAAAGCGTTTTGGCTTGCTGGAAGCAGCAGCAAGCACGAGTGCTTCTCTGCACGCTGGAAACACAAAACAGAAGCACGCACACGGCAGGAGGAGACTGCCTGACACCTGCTGCACTCAGTACAGCTCTGGGCTGCTGCCAGAGCATGTATTTCAAGGCACTAGCTTCGGGGACTCTCCACTGTCTTGGGGGACTTTCTACAAGGTGAACAGAAGCTGTTCAAAAGCACCAGCTTGCAGCGACCGAGTTCGGCGTTCCACACTCTTCCCCGGCTCTCTTTCGCCTCTCCGCACTCCCAGCGGCTGTACCGAAGACGCTGCTGGCTGTGGTGCCGCGAACCGCTGCTTTCTCGGTAAAAGGCAGCTTCTCGCACTTAACAGCTCTGCTATGCAGAAGCAGAGGAAAGCCGGCAGAGCTGCTCCTCTAGCTGCTCTACGCAGAAACAACTGTATATCAGCTAGAAATTGATCCTGTAGTGGGAAAGGCAGGAAAGTTGCTGCAAAAGCGTTTTGGCTTGCTGGAAGCAGCAGGAAGCACGAGTGCTTCTCTGCACATTGGAAACACAAAACAGAAGCACGCACACGGCGAGAGGAGACTGCCTGACACCTGCTGCACTCAGTACAGCTCTGGGCTGCTGCCAGGGCATGTATTTCAAGGCACTAGCTTCGGGGACTCTCCACTGTCTTGGGGGACTTTCTACAAGGTGACCAGAAGCTGTTCAAAAGCACCTGCTTCCAGCGACCGAGTTCGGCGTTCCACACTCTTCCCCAGCTCTCTTTCGCCTCTAAGCACAACCTGCGGCCGTACCATAGACGCTGCTGGCTGTGGTGCCGCGAACCGCTGCTTTCTCGGTAAAAGGCAGCTTCTCGCTCTTGACAGCTCTGCTATGCAGAAGCAGAGGAAAGCCGGCAGAGCTTCTCCTCTAGCTGCTCTACGCAGAAACAACTGTAAATCAGCTAGAAATTGATCCTGTAGTGGGAAAGGCAGGAAAGTTGCTGCAAAAGCGTTTTGGCTTGCTGGAAGCAGCAGCAAGCACGAGTGCTTCTCTGCACGGTGGAAACACAAAACAGAAGCACGCACACGGCAAGAGGAGACTGCCTGACACCTGCTGCACTCAGTACAGCTCTGGGCTGCTGCCAGAGCATGTATTACAAGGCACTAGCTTCGGGGACTCTCCACTGTCTTGGGGGACTTTCTACAAGGTGACCAGAAGCTGTTCGAAAGCACCTGCTTGCAGCGACCGAGTTCGGCGTTCCACACTCTTCCCCGGCTCTCTTTCGCCTCTCCGCACGCCCAACGGCTGTACCGAAGACGCTGCTGGCTGTGGTGCCGCGAACCGCTGCTTTCTCGGCAAAAGGCAGCTTCTCGCTCTTGACAGCTCTGCTATGCAGAAGCACAGGAAAGCCGGCAGAGCTGCTCCTCTAGCTGCTCTACGCAGAAACAACTGTAAATCAGCTAGAAATTGATCCTGTAGTGGGAAAGGCAGGAAAGTTGCTGCAAAAGCGTTTTGGCTTGCTGGAAGCAGCAGCAAGCACGAGTGCTTCTCTGCACATTGGAAACACAAAACAGAAGCACGCACACGGCGAGAGGAGACTGCCTGACACCTGCTGCACTCAGTACAGCTCTGGGCTACTGCAAGGGCATGTATTTCAAGGCACTAGCTTCGGGGACTCTCCACTGTCTTGGGGGACTTTCTACAAGGTGACCAGAAGCTGTTCACAAGCACCTGCTTGCAGCGACCGAGTTCGGCGTTCCACACTCTTCCCCGGCTCTCTTTCGCCTCTCCGCACAACCTGCGGCCGTACCATAGACGGTGCTGGCTGTGGTGCCGCGAACCGCTGCTTTCTCGCAAAAGGCAGCTTTTCGCTCTTGACAGCTCTGCTATGCAGAAGCACAGGAAAGCCGGCAGAGCTTCTCCTCTAGCTGCTCTACGCAGAAACAACTGTAAATCAGCTAGAAATTGATCCTGTAGTGGGAAAGGCAGGAAAGTTGCTGCAAAAGCGTTTTGGCTTGCTGGAAGCAGCAGCAAGCACGAGTGCTTCTCTGCACGCTGGAAACACAAAACAGAAGCACGTACACGGCAAGAGGAGACTGCCTGACACCTGCTGCACTCAGTACAGCTCTGGGCTGCTGCCAGGGCATGTATTTCAAGGCACTAGCATCGGGGACTCTCCACTTTCTTGGGGGACTTTCTACAAGGTGACCAGAAGCTGTTCGAAAGCACCTGCTTGCAGCGACCGAGTTCGGCGTTCCACATTCTTCCCCGGCTCCCTTTCGCCTCTCCGCACTCCCAGCGGCTGTACCGAAGACGCTGCTGGCTGTGGTGCCGCGAGGCGCTGCTTTCTCGGCAAAAGGCAGCTTCTCGCTCTTGACAGCTCTGCTATGCAGAAGCAGAGGAAAGCCGGCAGAGCTTCTCCTCTAGCTGCTCTACGCAGAAACAACTGTAAATCAGCTAGAAATTGATCCTGTAGTGGGAAAGGCAGGAAAGTTGCTGCAAAAGCCTTTTGGCTTGCTGGAAGCAGCAGCAAGCACGAGTGCTTCTCTGCACAATGGAAACACAAAACAGAAGCACGCACACGGCAAGAGGAGACTGCCTGACACCTGCTGCACTCAGTACAGCTCTGGGCTGCTGCCAGAGCATGTATTTCAAGGCACTAGCTTCGGGGACTCTCCACTGTCTTGGGGGACTTTCTACAAGGTGACCAGAAGCTGTTCGAAAGCACCTGCTTGCAGCGACCGAGTTCGGCGTCCCACACTCTTCCCCGGCTCTCTTTCGCCTCTCCGCACAACCTGCGGCCGTACCAAAGACGCTGCTGGCTGTGGTGCCGCGAACCGCTGCTTTCTCGGCAAAAGGCAGCTTCTCGCTCTTGACAGCTCTGCTATGCAGAAGCACAGGAAAGCCGGCAGAGCTGCTCCTCTAGCTGCTCTACGCAGAAACAACTGTAAATCAGCTAGAAATTGATCCTGTAGTGGGAAAGGCAGGAAAGTTGCTGCAAAAGCGTTTTGGCTTGCTGGAAGCAGCAGCAAGCACGACTGCTTCTCTGCACATTGGAAACACAAAACAGAAGCACGCACACGG
Organism: Phylloscopus trochilus trochilus; assembly: GCA_016584745.2. Taxonomy (NCBI): domain Eukaryota; kingdom Metazoa; phylum Chordata; class Aves; order Passeriformes; family Phylloscopidae; genus Phylloscopus; species Phylloscopus trochilus. Next base: position 7,276,764 of record WQNJ02000001.1, read on the forward strand.
CGAGAGGAGACTGCCTGACACCTGCTGCACTCAGTACAGCTCTGGGCTACTGCAAGGGCATGTATTTCAAGGCACTAGCTTCGGGGACTCTCCACTGTCTTGGGGGACTTTCTACAAGGTGACCAGAAGCTGTTCACAAGCACCTGCTTGCAGCGACCGAGTTCGGCGTTCCACACTCTTCCCCGGCTCTCTTTCGCCTCTCCGCACAACCTGCGGCCGTACCATAGACGGTGCTGGCTGTGGTGCCGCGAACCGCTGCTTTCTCGGTAAAAGGCAGCTTCTCGCTCTTGACAGCTCTGCTATGCAGAAGCAGAGGAAAGCCGGCAGAGCTTCTCCTCTAGCTGCTCTACGCAGAAACAACTGTAAATCAGCTAGAAATTGATCCTGTAGTGGGAAAGGCAGGAAAGTTGCTGCAAAAGCCTTTTGGCTTGCTGGAAGCAGCAGCAAGCACGAGTGCTTCTCTGCACATTGGAAACACAAAACAGAAGCACGTACACGGCGAGAGGAGACTGCCTGACACCTGCTGCACTCAGTACAGCTCTGGGCTACTGCAAGGGCATGTATTTCAAGGCACTAGCTTCGGGGACTCTCCACTGTCTTGGGGGACTTTCTACAAGGTGACCAGAAGCTGTTCACAAGCACCTGCTTGCAGCGACCGAGTTCGGCGTTCCACACTCTTCCCCGGCTCTCTTTCGCCTCTCCGCACAACCTGCGGCCGTACCATAGACGCTGCTGGCTGTGGTGCCGCGAACCGCTGCTTTCTCGGCAAAAGGCAGCTTCTCGATCTTGACAGCTCTGCTATGCAGAAGCACAGGAAAGCCGGCAGAGCTTCTCCTCTAGCTGCTCTACGCAGAAACAACTGTAAATCAGCTAGAAATCGATCCTGTAATGGGAAAGGCAGGAAGGTTGCTGCAAAAGCGTTTTGGCTCGCTGGAAGCAGCAGCAAGCACGAGTGCTTCTCTGCACACTTGAAACACAAAACAGACGCACGTACACGGATAGAGGAGACTGCCTGACACCTGCTGCACTCAGTACAGCTCTGGGCTGCTGCCAGGGCATGTATTTCAAGGCACTAGCTTCGGGGACTCTCCACTGTCTTGGGGGACTTTCTACAAGGTGACCAGAAGCTGTTCGAAAGCACCTGCTTGCAGCGACCGAGTTCGGCGTTCCACACTCTTCCCCAGCTCTCTTTCGCCTCTCCGCACGCCCAACGGCTGTACCGAAGACGCTGCTGGCTGTGGTGCCTCGAACCGCTGCTTTCTCGGTAAAAGGCAGCTTCTCGCTCTTGACAGCTCTGCTATGCAGAAGCACAGGAAAGCCGGCAGAGCTTCTCCTCTAGCTGCTCTACGCAGAAACAACTGTAAATCAGCTAGAAATTGATCCTGTAGTGGGAAAGGCAGGAAAGTTGCTGCAAAAGCCTTTTGGCTTGCTGGAAGCAGCAGCAAGCACGAGTGCTTCTCTGCACATTGGAAAGACAAAACAGAAGCACGCACACGGCGAGAGGAGACTGCCTGACACCTGCTGCACTCAGTACAGCTCTGGGCTGCTGCCAGGGCATGTATTTCAAGGCACTAGCTTCGGGGACTCTCCACTGTCTTTGGGGACTTTCTACAAGGTGACCAGAAGCTGTTCGAAAGCACCTGCTTGCAGCGACCGAGTTCGGCGTTCCACATTCTTCCCCGGCTCCCTTTCGCCTCTCCGCACTCCCAGCGGCTGTACCGAAGACGCTGCTGGCTGTGGTGCCGCGAGGCGCTGCTTTCTCGGCAAAAGGCATCTTCTCGCTCCTGACAGCTCTGCTATGCAGAAGCAGAGGAAAGCCGGCAGAGCTTCTCCTCTAGCTGCTCTACGCAGAAACAACTGTAAATCAGCTAGAAATCGATCCTGTAGTGGGAAAGGCAGGAAAGTTGCTGCAAAAGCGTTTTGGCTTGCTGGAAGCAGCAGCAAGCACGAGTGCTTCTCTGCACGCTGGAAACACAAAACAGAAGCACGCACACGGCAGGAGGAGACTGCCTGACACCTGCTGCACTCAGTACAGCTCTGGGCTGCTGCCAGAGCATGTATTTCAAGGCACTAGCTTCGGGGACTCTCCACTGTCTTGGGGGACTTTCTACAAGGTGACCAGAAGCTGTTCAAAAGCACCAGCTTGCAGCGACCGAGTTCGGCGTTCCACACTCTTCCCCGGCTCTCTTTCGCCTCTCCGCACTCCCAGCGGCTGTACCGAAGACGCTGCTGGCTGTGGTGCCGCGAACCGCTGCTTTCTCGGTAAAAGGCAGCTTCTCGCACTTAACAGCTCTGCTATGCAGAAGCAGAGGAAAGCCGGCAGAGCTGCTCCTCTAGCTGCTCTACGCAGAAACAACTGTATATCAGCTAGAAATTGATCCTGTAGTGGGAAAGGCAGGAAAGTTGCTGCAAAAGCGTTTTGGCTTGCTGGAAGCAGCAGGAAGCACGAGTGCTTCTCTGCACATTGGAAACACAAAACAGAAGCACGCACACGGCGAGAGGAGACTGCCTGACACCTGCTGCACTCAGTACAGCTCTGGGCTGCTGCCAGGGCATGTATTTCAAGGCACTAGCTTCGGGGACTCTCCACTGTCTTGGGGGACTTTCTACAAGGTGACCAGAAGCTGTTCAAAAGCACCTGCTTCCAGCGACCGAGTTCGGCGTTCCACACTCTTCCCCAGCTCTCTTTCGCCTCTAAGCATAACCTGCGGCCGTACCATAGACGCTGCTGGCTGTGGTGCCGCGAACCGCTGCTTTCTCGGTAAAAGGCAGCTTCTCGCTCTTGACAGCTCTGCTATGCAGAAGCAGAGGAAAGCCGGCAGAGCTTCTCCTCTAGCTGCTCTACGCAGAAACAACTGTAAATCAGCTAGAAATTGATCCTGTAGTGGGAAAGGCAGGAAAGTTGCTGCAAAAGCGTTTTGGCTTGCTGGAAGCAGCAGCAAGCACGAGTGCTTCTCTGCACGGTGGAAACACAAAACAGAAGCACGCACACGGCAAGAGGAGACTGCCTGACACCTGCTGCACTCAGTACAGCTCTGGGCTGCTGCCAGAGCATGTATTACAAGGCACTAGCTTCGGGGACTCTCCACTGTCTTGGGGGACTTTCTACAAGGTGACCAGAAGCTGTTCGAAAGCACCTGCTTGCAGCGACCGAGTTCGGCGTTCCACACTCTTCCCCGGCTCTCTTTCGCCTCTCCGCACGCCCAACGGCTGTACCGAAGACGCTGCTGGCTGTGGTGCCGCGAACCGCTGCTTTCTCGGCAAAAGGCAGCTTCTCGCTCTTGACAGCTCTGCTATGCAGAAGCACAGGAAAGCCGGCAGAGCTGCTCCTCTAGCTGCTCTACGCAGAAACAACTGTAAATCAGCTAGAAATTGATCCTGTAGTGGGAAAGGCAGGAAAGTTGCTGCAAAAGCGTTTTTGGCTTGCTGGAAGCAGCAGCAAGCACGAGTGCTTCTCTGCACGCTGGAAACACAAAACAGAAGCACGCACACGGCAGGAGGAGACTGCCTGACACCTGCTGCACTCAGTACAGCTCTGGGCTGCTGCCAGAGCATGTATTTCAAGGCACTAGCTTCGGGGACTCTCCACTGTCTTGGGGGACTTTCTACAAGGTGACCAGAAGCTGTTCAAAAGCACCTGCTTGCAGCGACCGAGTTCGGCGTTCCACACTCTTCCCCGGCTCTCTTTCGCCTCTCCGCACTCCCAGCGGCTGTACCGAAGACGCTGCTGGCTGTGGTGCCGCGAACCGCTGCTTTCTCGGTAAAAGGCAGCTTCTCGCTCTTGACAGCTCTGCTATGCAGAAGCAGAGGAAAGCCGGCAGAGCTTCTCCTCTAGCTGCTCTACGCAGAAACAACTGTAAATCAGCTAGAAATTGATCCTGTAGTGGGAAAGGCAGGAAAGTTGCTGCAAAAGCGTTTTGGCTTGCTGGAAGCAGCAGCAAGCACGAGTGCTTCTCTGCACGGTGGAAACACAAAACAGAAGCACGCACACGGCAAGAGGAGACTGCCTGACACCTGCTGCACTCAGTACAGCTCTGGGCTGCTGCCAGAGCATGTATTACAAGGCACTAGCTTCGGGGACTCTCCACTGTCTTGGGGGACTTTCTACAAGGTGACCAGAAGCTGTTCGAAAGCACCTGCTTGCAGCGACCGAGTTCGGCGTTCCACATTCTTCCCCGGCTCCCTTTCGCCTCTCCGCACTCCCAGCGGCTGTACCGAAGACGCTGCTGGCTGTGGTGCCGCGAGGCGCTGCTTTCTCGGCAAAAGGCAGCTTCTCGCTCTTGACAGCTCTGCTATGCAGAAGCAGAGGAAAGCCGGCAGAGCTTCTCCTCTAGCTGCTCTACGCAGAAACAACTGTAAATCAGCTAGAAATTGATCCTGTAGTGGGAAAGGCAGGAAAGTTGCTGCAAAAGCCTTTTGGCTTGCTGGAAGCAGCAGCAAGCACGAGTGCTTCTCTGCACAATGGAAACACAAAACAGAAGCACGCACACGGCAAGAGGAGACTGCCTGACACCTGCTGCACTCAGTACAGCTCTGGGCTGCTGCCAGAGCATGTATTTCAAGGCACTAGCTTCGGGGACTCTCCACTGTCTTGGGGGACTTTCTACAAGGTGACCAGAAGCTGTTCGAAAGCACCTGCTTGCAGCGACCGAGTTCGGCGTCCCACACTCTTCCCCGGCTCTCTTTCGCCTCTCCGCACAACCTGCGGCCGTACCAAAGACGCTGCTGGCTGTGGTGCCGCGAACCGCTGCTTTCTCGGCAAAAGGCAGCTTCTCGCTCTTGACAGCTCTGCTATGCAGAAGCACAGGAAAGCCGGCAGAGCTGCTCCTCTAGCTGCTCTACGCAGAAACAACTGTAAATCAGCTAGAAATTGATCCTGTAGTGGGAAAGGCAGGAAAGTTGCTGCAAAAGCGTTTTGGCTTGCTGGAAGCAGCAGCAAGCACGAGTGCTTCTCTGCACATTGGAAACACAAAACAGAAGCACGCACACGGCGAGAGGAGACTGCCTGACACCTGCTGCACTCAGTACAGCTCTGGGCTACTGCAAGGGCATGTATTTCAAGGCACTAGCTTCGGGGACTCTCCACTGTCTTGGGGGACTTTCTACAAGGTGACCAGAAGCTGTTCACAAGCACCTGCTTGCAGCGACCGAGTTCGGCGTTCCACACTCTTCCCCGGCTCTCTTTCGCCTCTCCGCACAACCTGCGGCCGTACCATAGACGCTGCTGGCTGTGGTGCCGCGAACCGCTGCTTTCTCGGCAAAAGGCAGCTTCTCGATCTTGACAGCTCTGCTATGCAGAAGCACAGGAAAGCCGGCAGAGCTTCTCCTCTAGCTGCTCTACGCAGAAACAACTGTAAATCAGCTAGAAATCGATCCTGTAATGGGAAAGGCAGGAAGGTTGCTGCAAAAGCGTTTTGGCTCGCTGGAAGCAGCAGCAAGCACGAGTGCTTCTCTGCACACTTGAAACACAAAACAGACGCACGTACACGGATAGAGGAGACTGCCTGACACCTGCTGCACTCAGTACAGCTCTGGGCTGCTGCCAGGGCATGTATTTCAAGGCACTAGCTTCGGGGACTCTCCACTGTCTTGGGGGACTTTCTACAAGGTGACCAGAAGCTGTTCGAAAGCACCTGCTTGCAGCGACCGAGTTCGGCGTTCCACACTCTTCCCCAGCTCTCTTTCGCCTCTCCGCACGCCCAACGGCTGTACCGAAGACGCTGCTGGCTGTGGTGCCTCGAACCGCTGCTTTCTCGGTAAAAGGCAGCTTCTCGCTCTTGACAGCTCTGCTATGCAGAAGCACAGGAAAGCCGGCAGAGCTTCTCCTCTAGCTGCTCTACGCAGAAACAACTGTAAATCAGCTAGAAATTGATCCTGTAGTGGGAAAGGCAGGAAAGTTGCTGCAAAAGCCTTTTGGCTTGCTGGAAGCAGCAGCAAGCACGAGTGCTTCTCTGCACATTGGAAAGACAAAACAGAAGCACGCACACGGCGAGAGGAGACTGCCTGACACCTGCTGCACTCAGTACAGCTCTGGGCTGCTGCCAGGGCATGTATTTCAAGGCACTAGCTTCGGGGACTCTCCACTGTCTTTGGGGACTTTCTACAAGGTGACCAGAAGCTGTTCGAAAGCACCTGCTTGCAGCGACCGAGTTCGGCGTTCCACATTCTTCCCCGGCTCCCTTTCGCCTCTCCGCACTCCCAGCGGCTGTACCGAAGACGCTGCTGGCTGTGGTGCCGCGAGGCGCTGCTTTCTCGGCAAAAGGCATCTTCTCGCTCCTGACAGCTCTGCTATGCAGAAGCAGAGGAAAGCCGGCAGAGCTTCTCCTCTAGCTGCTCTACGCAGAAACAACTGTAAATCAGCTAGAAATCGATCCTGTAGTGGGAAAGGCAGGAAAGTTGCTGCAAAAGCGTTTTGGCTTGCTGGAAGCAGCAGCAAGCACGAGTGCTTCTCTGCACGCTGGAAACACAAAACAGAAGCACGCACACGGCAGGAGGAGACTGCCTGACACCTGCTGCACTCAGTACAGCTCTGGGCTGCTGCCAGAGCATGTATTTCAAGGCACTAGCTTCGGGGACTCTCCACTGTCTTGGGGGACTTTCTACAAGGTGACCAGAAGCTGTTCAAAAGCACCAGCTTGCAGCGACCGAGTTCGGCGTTCCACACTCTTCCCCGGCTCTCTTTCGCCTCTCCGCACTCCCAGCGGCTGTACCGAAGACGCTGCTGGCTGTGGTGCCGCGAACCGCTGCTTTCTCGGTAAAAGGCAGCTTCTCGCACTTAACAGCTCTGCTATGCAGAAGCAGAGGAAAGCCGGCAGAGCTGCTCCTCTAGCTGCTCTACGCAGAAACAACTGTATATCAGCTAGAAATTGATCCTGTAGTGGGAAAGGCAGGAAAGTTGCTGCAAAAGCGTTTTGGCTTGCTGGAAGCAGCAGGAAGCACGAGTGCTTCTCTGCACATTGGAAACACAAAACAGAAGCACGCACACGGCGAGAGGAGACTGCCTGACACCTGCTGCACTCAGTACAGCTCTGGGCTGCTGCCAGGGCATGTATTTCAAGGCACTAGCTTCGGGGACTCTCCACTGTCTTGGGGGACTTTCTACAAGGTGACCAGAAGCTGTTCAAAAGCACCTGCTTCCAGCGACCGAGTTCGGCGTTCCACACTCTTCCCCAGCTCTCTTTCGCCTCTAAGCATAACCTGCGGCCGTACCATAGACGCTGCTGGCTGTGGTGCCGCGAACCGCTGCTTTCTCGGTAAAAGGCAGCTTCTCGCTCTTGACAGCTCTGCTATGCAGAAGCAGAGGAAAGCCGGCAGAGCTTCTCCTCTAGCTGCTCTACGCAGAAACAACTGTAAATCAGCTAGAAATTGATCCTGTAGTGGGAAAGGCAGGAAAGTTGCTGCAAAAGCGTTTTGGCTTGCTGGAAGCAGCAGCAAGCACGAGTGCTTCTCTGCACGGTGGAAACACAAAACAGAAGCACGCACACGGCAAGAGGAGACTGCCTGACACCTGCTGCACTCAGTACAGCTCTGGGCTGCTGCCAGAGCATGTATTACAAGGCACTAGCTTCGGGGACTCTCCACTGTCTTGGGGGACTTTCTACAAGGTGACCAGAAGCTGTTCGAAAGCACCTGCTTGCAGCGACCGAGTTCGGCGTTCCACACTCTTCCCCGGCTCTCTTTCGCCTCTCCGCACGCCCAACGGCTGTACCGAAGACGCTGCTGGCTGTGGTGCCGCGAACCGCTGCTTTCTCGGCAAAAGGCAGCTTCTCGCTCTTGACAGCTCTGCTATGCAGAAGCACAGGAAAGCCGGCAGAGCTGCTCCTCTAGCTGCTCTACGCAGAAACAACTGTAAATCAGCTAGAAATTGATCCTGTAGTGGGAAAGGCAGGAAAGTTGCTGCAAAAGCGTTTTGGCTTGCTGGAAGCAGCAGCAAGCACGAGTGCTTCTCTGCACATTGGAAACACAAAACAGAAGCACGTACACGGCGAGAGGAGACTGCCTGACACCTGCTGCACTCAGTACAGCTCTGGGTTGCTGCCAGAGCATGTATTTCAAGGCACTAGCTTCGGGGACTCTCCACTGTCTTGGGGGACTTTCTACAAGGTGACCAGAAGCTGTTCACAAGCACCTGCTTGCAGCGACCGAGTTCGGCGTCCCACACTCTTCCCCGGCTCTCTTTCGCCTCTCCGCACAACCTGCGGCCGTACCAAAGACGCTGCTGGCTGTGGTGCCGCGAACCGCTGCTTTCTCGGCAAAAGGCAGCTTCTCGCTCTTGACAGCTCTGCTATGCAGAAGCACAGGAAAGCCAGCAGAGCTGCTCCTCTAGCTGCTCTACGCAGAAACAACTGTAAATCAGCTAGAAATTGATCCTGTAGTGGGAAAGGCAGGAAAGTTGCTGCAAAAGCGTTTTGGCTTGCTGGAAGCAGCAGGAAGCACGAGTGCTTCTCTGCACATTGGAAACACAAAACAGAAGCACGCACACGGCAAGAGGAGACTGCCTGACACCTGCTGCACTCAGTACAGCTCTGGGCTGCTGCCAGGGCATGTATTTCAAGGCACTAGCTTCGGGGACTCTCCACTGTCTTGGGGGACTTTCTACAAGGTGACCAGAAGCTGTTCGAAAGCACCTGCTTGCAGCGACCGAGTTCGGCGTTCCACACTCTTCCCCAGCTCTCTTTCGCCTCTAAGCACAACCTGCGGCCGTACCATAGACGGTGCTGGCTGTGGTGCCGCGAACCGCTGCTTTCTCGGTAAAAGGCAGCTTCTCGCTCTTGACAGCTCTGCTATGCAGAAGCACAGGAAAGCCGGCAGAGCTTCTCCTCTAGCTGCTCTACGCAGAAACAACTGTAAATCAGCTAGAAATTGATCCTGTAGTGGGAAAGGCAGGAAAGTTGCTGCAAAAGCGTTTTGGCTTGCTGGAAGCAGCAGCAAGCACGAGTGCTTCTCTGCACATTGGAAACACAAAACAGAAGCACGTACACAGATAGAGGAGACTGCCTGACACCTGCTGCACTCAGTACAGCTCTGGGCTGCTGCCAGAGCAGGTATTACAAGGCACTAGCTTCGGGGACTCTCCACTGTCTTGGGGGACATTCTACAACGTGACCAGAAGCTGTTCACAAGCACCTGCTTGCAGCGACCGAGTTCGGCGTTCCACACTCTTCCCCGGCTCTCTTTTGCCTCTCCGCACGCCCAACGGCTGTACCGAAGACGCTGCTGGCTGTGGTGCCGCGAGGCGCTGCTTTCTCGGTAAAAGGCAGCTTCTCGCTCTTGACACCTCTGCTATGCAGAAGCAGAGGAAAGCCGGCAGAGCTGCTCCTCTAGCTGCTCTACGCAGAAACAACTGTAAATCAGCTAGAAATTGATCCTGTAGTGGGAAAGGCAGGAAAGTTGCTGCAAAAGCGTTTTGGCTTGCTGGAAGCAGCAGCAAGCACGAGTGCTTCTCTGCACGCTGGAAACACAAAACAGAAGCACGCACACGGCAGGAGGAGACTGCCTGACACCTGCTGCACTCAGTACAGCTCTGGGCTGCTGCCAGAGCATGTATTTCAAGGCACTAGCTTCGGGGACTCTCCACTGTCTTGGGGGACTTTCTACAAGGTGACCAGAAGCTGTTCAAAAGCACCTGCTTGCAGCGACCGAGTTCGGCGTTCCACACTCTTCCCCGGCTCTCTTTCGCCTCTCCGCACAACCTGCGGCCGTACCATAGACGCTGCTGGCTGTGGTGCCGCGAACCGCTGCTTTCTCGGCAAAAGGCAGCTTCTCGATCTTGACAGCTCTGCTATGCAGAAGCACAGGAAAGCCGGCAGAGCTTCTCCTCTAGCTGCTCTACGCAGAAACAACTGTAAATCAGCTAGAAATCGATCCTGTAATGGGAAAGGCAGGAAGGTTGCTGCAAAAGCGTTTTGGCTCGCTGGAAGCAGCAGCAAGCACGAGTGCTTCTCTGCACACTTGAAACACAAAACAGACGCACGTACACGGATAGAGGAGACTGCCTGACACCTGCTGCACTCAGTACAGCTCTGGGTTGCTGCCAGAGCATGTATTTCAAGGCACTAGCTTCGGGGACTCTCCACTGTCTTGGGGGACTTTCTACAAGGTGACCAGAAGCTGTTCACAAGCACCTGCTTGCAGCGACCGAGTTCGGCGTCCCACACTCTTCCCCGGCTCTCTTTCGCCTCTCCGCACAACCTGCGGCCGTACCAAAGACGCTGCTGGCTGTGGTGCCGCGAACCGCTGCTTTCTCGGCAAAAGGCAGCTTCTCGCTCTTGACAGCTCTGCTATGCAGAAGCACAGGAAAGCCAGCAGAGCTGCTCCTCTAGCTGCTCTACGCAGAAACAACTGTAAATCAGGTAGAAATTGATCCTGTAGTGGGAAAGGCAGGAAAGTTGCTGCAAAAGCGTTTTGGCTTGCTGGAAGCAGCAGGAAGCACGAGTGCTTCTCTGCACATTGGAAACACAAAACAGAAGCACGCACACGGCAAGAGGAGACTGCCTGACACCTGCTGCACTCAGTACAGCTCTGGGCTGCTGCCAGGGCATGTATTTCAAGGCACTAGCTTCGGGGACTCTCCACTGTCTTGGGGGACTTTCTACAAGGTGACCAGAAGCTGTTCGAAAGCACCTGCTTGCAGCGACCGAGTTCGGCGTTCCACACTCTTCCCCAGCTCTCTTTCGCCTCTAAGCACAACCTGCGGCCGTACCATAGACGCTGCTGGCTGTGGTGCCGCGAACCGCTGCTTTCTCGGTAAAAGGCAGCTTCTCGCTCTTGACAGCTCTGCTATGCAGAAGCACAGGAAAGCCGGCAGAGCTTCTCCTCTAGCTGCTCTACGCAGAAACAACTGTAAATCAGCTAGAAATTGATCCTGTAGTGGGAAAGGCAGGAAAGTTGCTGCAAAAGCGTTTTGGCTTGCTGGAAGCAGCAGCAAGCACGAGTGCTTCTCTGCACATTGGAAACACAAAACAGAAGCACGCACACGGCGAGAGGAGACTGCCTGACACCTGCTGCACTCAGTACAGCTCTGGGCTGCTGCCAGGGCATGTATTTCAAGGCACTAGCTTCGGGGACTCTCCACTGTCTTTGGGGACTTTCTACAAGGTGACCAGAAGCTGTTCGAAAGCACCTGCTTGCAGCGACCGAGTTCGGCGTTCCACATTCTTCCCCGGCTCCCTTTCGCCTCTCCGCACTCCCAGCGGCTGTACCGAAGACGCTGCTGGCTGTGGTGCCGCGAGGCGCTGCTTTCTCGGCAAAAGGCATCTTCTCGCTCCTGACAGCTCTGCTATGCAGAAGCAGAGGAAAGCCGGCAGAGCTTCTCCTCTAGCTGCTCTACGCAGAAACAACTGTAAATCAGCTAGAAATCGATCCTGTAGTGGGAAAGGCAGGAAAGTTGCTGCAAAAGCGTTTTGGCTTGCTGGAAGCAGCAGCAAGCACGAGTGCTTCTCTGCACGCTGGAAACACAAAACAGAAGCACGCACACGGCAGGAGGAGACTGCCTGACACCTGCTGCACTCAGTACAGCTCTGGGCTGCTGCCAGAGCATGTATTTCAAGGCACTAGCTTCGGGGACTCTCCACTGTCTTGGGGGACTTTCTACAAGGTGAACAGAAGCTGTTCAAAAGCACCAGCTTGCAGCGACCGAGTTCGGCGTTCCACACTCTTCCCCGGCTCTCTTTCGCCTCTCCGCACTCCCAGCGGCTGTACCGAAGACGCTGCTGGCTGTGGTGCCGCGAACCGCTGCTTTCTCGGTAAAAGGCAGCTTCTCGCACTTAACAGCTCTGCTATGCAGAAGCAGAGGAAAGCCGGCAGAGCTGCTCCTCTAGCTGCTCTACGCAGAAACAACTGTATATCAGCTAGAAATTGATCCTGTAGTGGGAAAGGCAGGAAAGTTGCTGCAAAAGCGTTTTGGCTTGCTGGAAGCAGCAGGAAGCACGAGTGCTTCTCTGCACATTGGAAACACAAAACAGAAGCACGCACACGGCGAGAGGAGACTGCCTGACACCTGCTGCACTCAGTACAGCTCTGGGCTGCTGCCAGGGCATGTATTTCAAGGCACTAGCTTCGGGGACTCTCCACTGTCTTGGGGGACTTTCTACAAGGTGACCAGAAGCTGTTCAAAAGCACCTGCTTCCAGCGACCGAGTTCGGCGTTCCACACTCTTCCCCGGCTCTCTTTCGCCTCTCCGCACAACCTGCGGCCGTACCATAGACGGTGCTGGCTGTGGTGCCGCGAACCGCTGCTTTCTCGCAAAAGGCAGCTTCTCGCTCTTGACAGCTCTGCTATGCAGAAGCACAGGAAAGCCGGCAGAGCTTCTCCTCTAGCTGCTCTACGCAGAAACAACTGTAAATCAGCTAGAAATTGATCCTGTAGTGGGAAAGGCAGGAAAGTTGCTGCAAAAGCCTTTTGGCTTGCTGGAAGCAGCAGCAAGCACGAGTGCTTCTCTGCACATTGGAAACACAAAACAGAAGCACGTACACGGCGAGAGGAGACTGCCTGACACCTGCTGCACTCAGTACAGCTCTGGGCTACTGCAAGGGCATGTATTTCAAGGCACTAGCTTCGGGGACTCTCCACTGTCTTGGGGGACTTTCTACAAGGTGACCAGAAGCTGTTCACAAGCACCTGCTTGCAGCGACCGAGTTCGGCGTTCCACACTCTTCCCCGGCTCTCTTTCGCCTCTCCGCACAACCTGCGGCCGTACCATAGACGCTGCTGGCTGTGGTGCCGCGAACCGCTGCTTTCTCGGCAAAAGGCAGCTTCTCGATCTTGACAGCTCTGCTATGCAGAAGCACAGGAAAGCCGGCAGAGCTTCTCCTCTAGCTGCTCTACGCAGAAACAACTGTAAATCAGCTAGAAATCGATCCTGTAATGGGAAAGGCAGGAAGGTTGCTGCAAAAGCGTTTTGGCTCGCTGGAAGCAGCAGCAAGCACGAGTGCTTCTCTGCACACTTGAAACACAAAACAGACGCACGTACACGGATAGAGGAGACTGCCTGACACCTGCTGCACTCAGTACAGCTCTGGGCTGCTGCCAGGGCATGTATTTCAAGGCACTAGCTTCGGGGACTCTCCACTGTCTTGGGGGACTTTCTACAAGGTGACCAGAAGCTGTTCGAAAGCACCTGCTTGCAGCGACCGAGTTCGGCGTTCCACACTCTTCCCCAGCTCTCTTTCGCCTCTCCGCACGCCCAACGGCTGTACCGAAGACGCTGCTGGCTGTGGTGCCGCGAACCGCTGCTTTCTCGGTAAAAGGCAGCTTCTCGCTCTTGACAGCTCTGCTATGCAGAAGCACAGGAAAGCCGGCAGAGCTTCTCCTCTAGCTGCTCTACGCAGAAACAACTGTAAATCAGCTAGAAATCGATCCTGTAGTGGGAAAGGCAGGAAAGTTGCTGCAAAAGCGTTTTGGCTTGCTGGAAGCAGCAGCAAGCACGAGTGCTTCTCTGCACGCTGGAAACACAAAACAGAAGCACGCACACGGCAGGAGGAGACTGCCTGACACCTGCTGCACTCAGTACAGCTCTGGGCTGCTGCCAGAGCATGTATTTCAAGGCACTAGCTTCGGGGACTCTCCACTGTCTTGGGGGACTTTCTACAAGGTGACCAGAAGCTGTTCGAAAGCACCAGCTTGCAGCGACCGAGTTCGGCGTTCCACACTCTTCCCCGGCTCTCTTTCGCCTCTCCGCACGCCCAACGGCTGTACCGAAGACGCTGCTGGCTGTGGTGCCGCGAACCGCTGCTTTCTCGGCAAAAGGCAGCTTCTCGCTCTTGACAGCTCTGCTATGCAGAAGCACAGGAAAGCCGGCAGAGCTGCTCCTCTAGCTGCTCTACGCAGAAACAACTGTAAATCAGCTAGAAATTGATCCTGTAGTGGGAAAGGCAGGAAAGTTGCTGCAAAAGCGTTTTGGCTTGCTGGAAGCAGCAGCAAGCACGAGTGCTTCTCTGCACGCTGGAAACACAAAACAGAAGCACGCACACGGCAGGAGGAGACTGCCTGACACCTGCTGCACTCAGTACAGCTCTGGGCTGCTGCCAGAGCATGTATTTCAAGGCACTAGCTTCGGGGACTCTCCACTGTCTTGGGGGACTTTCTACAAGGTGACCAGAAGCTGTTCAAAAGCACCTGCTTGCAGCGACCGAGTTCGGCGTTCCACACTCTTCCCCGGCTCTCTTTCGCCTCTCCGCACTCCCAGCGGCTGTACCGAAGACGCTGCTGGCTGTGGTGCCGCGAACCGCTGCTTTCTCGGTAAAAGGCAGCTTCTCGCTCTTGACAGCTCTGCTATGCAGAAGCAGAGGAAAGCCGGCAGAGCTTCTCCTCTAGCTGCTCTACGCAGAAACAACTGTAAATCAGCTAGAAATTGATCCTGTAGTGGGAAAGGCAGGAAAGTTGCTGCAAAAGCGTTTTGGCTTGCTGGAAGCAGCAGCAAGCACGAGTGCTTCTCTGCACATTGGAAACACAAAACAGAAGCACGCACACGGCGAGAGGAGACTGCCTGACACCTGCTGCACTCAGTACAGCTCTGGGCTGCTGCCAGGGCATGTATTTCAAGGCACTAGCTTCGGGGACTCTCCACTGTCTTGGGGGACTTTCTACAAGGTGACCAGAAGCTGTTCAAAAGCACCTGCTTCCAGCGACCGAGTTCGGCGTTCCACACTCTTCCCCAGCTCTCTTTCGCCTCTAAGCACAACCTGCGGCCGTACCATAGACGGTGCTGGCTGTGGTGCCGCGAACCGCTGCTTTCTCGGTAAAAGGCAGCTTCTCGCTCTTGACAGCTCTGCTATGCAGAAGCAGAGGAAAGCCGGCAGAGCTTCTCCTCTAGCTGCTCTACGCAGAAACAACTGTAAATCAGCTAGAAATTGATCCTGTAGTGGGAAAGGCAGGAAAGTTGCTGCAAAAGCCTTTTGGCTTGCTGGAAGCAGCAGCAAGCACGAGTGCTTCTCTGCACATTGGAAACACAAAACAGAAGCACGTACACGGCGAGAGGAGACTGCCTGACACCTGCTGCACTCAGTACAGCTCTGGGCTACTGCAAGGGCATGTATTTCAAGGCACTAGCTTCGGGGACTCTCCACTGTCTTGGGGGACTTTCTACAAGGTGACCAGAAGCTGTTCACAAGCACCTGCTTGCAGCGACCGAGTTCGGCGTTCCACACTCTTCCCCGGCTCTCTTTCGCCTCTCCGCACAACCTGCGGCCGTACCATAGACGCTGCTGGCTGTGGTGCCGCGAACCGCTGCTTTCTCGGCAAAAGGCAGCTTCTCGATCTTGACAGCTCTGCTATGCAGAAGCACAGGAAAGCCGGCAGAGCTTCTCCTCTAGCTGCTCTACGCAGAAACAACTGTAAATCAGCTAGAAATCGATCCTGTAGTGGGAAAGGCAGGAAAGTTGCTGCAAAAGCGTTTTGGCTTGCTGGAAGCAGCAGCAAGCACGAGTGCTTCTCTGCACATTGGAAACACAAAACAGAAGCACGTACACAGATAGAGGAGACTGCCTGACACCTGCTGCACTCAGTACAGCTCTGGGCTGCTGCCAGAGCAGGTATTACAAGGCACTAGCTTCGGGGACTCTCCACTGTCTTGGGGGACTTTCTACAACGTGACCAGAAGCTGTTCACAAGCACCTGCTTGCAGCGACCGAGTTCGGCGTTCCACACTCTTCCCCGGCTCTCTTTTGCCTCTCCGCACGCCCAACGGCTGTACCGAAGACGCTGCTGGCTGTGGTGCCGCGAGGCGCTGCTTTCTCGGTAAAAGGCAGCTTCTCGCTCTTGACACCTCTGCTATGCAGAAGCAGAGGAAAGCCGGCAGAGCTGCTCCTCTAGCTGCTCTACGCAGAAACAACTGTAAATCAGCTAGAAATTGATCCTGTAGTGGGAAAGGCAGGAAAGTTGCTGCAAAAGCGTTTTGGCTTGCTGGAAGCAGCAGCAAGCACGAGTGCTTCTCTGCACGCTGGAAACACAAAACAGAAGCACGCACACGGCAGGAGGAGACTGCCTGACACCTGCTGCACTCAGTACAGCTCTGGGCTGCTGCCAGAGCATGTATTTCAAGGCACTAGCTTCGGGGACTCTCCACTGTCTTGGGGGACTTTCTACAAGGTGACCAGAAGCTGTTCAAAAGCACCTGCTTGCAGCGACCGAGTTCGGCGTTCCACACTCTTCCCCGGCTCTCTTTCGCCTCTCCGCACTCCCAGCGGCTGTACCGAAGACGCTGCTGGCTGTGGTGCCGCGAACCGCTGCTTTCTCGGTAAAAGGCAGCTTCTCGCTCTTGACAGCTCTGCTATGCAGAAGCAGAGGAAAGCCGGCAGAGCTTCTCCTCTAGCTGCTCTACGCAGAAACAACTGTAAATCAGCTAGAAATTGATCCTGTAGTGGGAAAGGCAGGAAAGTTGCTGCAAAAGCGTTTTGGCTTGCTGGAAGCAGCAGCAAGCACGAGTGCTTCTCTGCACACTGGAAACACAAAACAGAAGCACGTACACAGATAGAGGAGACTGCCTGACACCTGCTGCACTCAGTACAGCTCTGGGCTGCTGCCAGAGCAGGTATTACAAGGCACTAGCTTCGGGGACTCTCCACTGTCTTGGGGGACTTTCTACAACGTGACCAGAAGCTGTTCAAAAGCACCTGCTTGCAGCGACCGAGTTCGGCGTTCCACACTCTTCCCCGGCTCTCTTTCGCCTCTCCGCACTCCCAGCGGCTGTACCGAAGACGCTGCTGGCTGTGGTGCCGCGAACCGCTGCTTTCTCGGCAAAAGGCAGCTTCTCGCTCTTGACAGCTCTGCTATGCAGAAGCACAGGAAAGCCAGCAGAGCTGCTCCTCTAGCTGCTCTACGCAGAAACAACTGTAAATCAGCTAGAAATTGATCCTGTAGTGGGAAAGGCAGGAAAGTTGCTGCAAAAGCGTTTTGGCTTGCTGGAAGCAGCAGCAAGCACGAGTGCTTCTCTGCACATTGGAAACACAAAACAGAAGCACGCACACGGCGAGAGGAGACTGCCTGACACCTGCTGCACTCAGTACAGCTCTGGGCTGCTGCCAGGGCATGTATTTCAAGGCACTAGCTTCGGGGACTCTCCACTGTCTTGGGGGACTTTCTACAAGGTGACCAGAAGCTGTTCAAAAGCACCTGCTTCCAGCGACCGAGTTCGGCGTTCCACACTCTTCCCCAGCTCTCTTTCGCCTCTAAGCACAACCTGCGGCCGTACCATAGACGGTGCTGGCTGTGGTGCCGCGAACCGCTGCTTTCTCGGTAAAAGGCAGCTTCTCGCTCTTGACAGCTCTGCTATGCAGAAGCAGAGGAAAGCCGGCAGAGCTTCTCCTCTAGCTGCTCTACGCAGAAACAACTGTAAATCAGCTAGAAATTGATCCTGTAGTGGGAAAGGCAGGAAAGTTGCTGCAAAAGCCTTTTGGCTTGCTGGAAGCAGCAGCAAGCACGAGTGCTTCTCTGCACGGTGGAAACACAAAACAGAAGCACGTACACGGCGAGAGGAGACTGCCTGACACCTGCTGCACTCAGTACAGCTCTGGGCTACTGCAAGGGCATGTATTTCAAAGCACTAGCTTCGGGGACTCTCCACTGTCTTGGGGGACTTTCTACAAGGTGACCAGAAGCTGTTCACAAGCACCTGCTTGCAGCGACCGAGTTCGGCGTCCCACACTCTTCCCCGGCTCTCTTTCGCCTCTCCGCACAACCTGCGGCCGTACCAAAGACGCTGCTGGCTGTGGTGCCGCGAACCGCTGCTTTCTCGGCAAAAGGCAGCTTCTCGCTCTTGACAGCTCTGCTATGCAGAAGCACAGGAAAGCCAGCAGAGCTGCTCCTCTAGCTGCTCTACGCAGAAACAACTGTAAATCAGCTAGAAATTGATCCTGTAGTGGGAAAGGCAGGAAAGTTGCTGCAAAAGCGTTTTGGCTTGCTGGAAGCAGCAGGAAGCACGAGTGCTTCTCTGCACATTGGAAACACAAAACAGAAGCACGCACACGGCGAGAGGAGACTGCCTGACACCTGCTGCACTCAGTACAGCTCTGGGCTACTGCAAGGGCATGTATTTCAAGGCACTAGCTTCGGGGACTCTCCACTGTCTTGGGGGACTTTCTACAAGGTGACCAGAAGCTGTTCACAAGCACCTGCTTGCAGCGACCGAGTTCGGCGTTCCACACTCTTCCCCAGCTCTCTTTCGCCTCTAAGCACAACCTGCGGCCGTACCATAGACGCTGCTGGCTGTGGTGCCGCGAACCGCTGCTTTCTCGGTAAAAGGCAGCTTCTCGCTCTTGACAGCTCTGCTATGCAGAAGCACAGGAAAGCCGGCAGAGCTTCTCCTCTAGCTGCTCTACGCAGAAACAACTGTAAATCAGCTAGAAATTGATCCTGTAGTGGGAAAGGCAGGAAAGTTGCTGCAAAAGCGTTTTGGCTTGCTGGAAGCAGCAGCAAGCACGAGTGCTTCTCTGCACATTGGAAACACAAAACAGAAGCACGCACACGGCGAGAGGAGACTGCCTGACACCTGCTGCACTCAGTACAGCTCTGGGCTGCTGCCAGGGCATGTATTTCAAGGCACTAGCTTCGGGGACTCTCCACTGTCTTGGGGGACTTTCTACAAGGTGACCAGAAGCTGTTCGAAAGCACCTGCTTGCAGCGACCGAGTTCGGCGTTCCACACTCTTCCCCGGCTCTCTTTCGCCTCTCCGCACTCCCAGCGGCTGTACCGAAGACGCTGCTGGCTGTGGTGCCGCGAACCGCTGCTTTCTCGGTAAAAGGCAGCTTCTCGCACTTAACAGCTCTGCTATGCAGAAGCACAGGAAAGCCGACAGAGCTGCTCCTCTAGCTGCTCTACGCAGAAACAACTGTATATCAGCTAGAAATTGATCCTGTAGTGGGAAAGGCAGGAAAGTTGCTGCAAAAGCGTTTTGGCTTGCTGGAAGCAGCAGGAAGCACGAGTGCTTCTCTGCACACTTGAAACACAAAAGAGAAGCACGCACATGGCGAGAGGAGACTGCCTGACACCTGCTGCACTCAGTACAGCTCTGGGCTGCTGCCAGGGCATGTATTTCAAGGCACTAGCTTCGGGGACTCTCCACTGTCTTGGGGGACTTTATACAAGGTGACCAGAAGCTGTTCGAAAGCACCTGCTTGCAGCGACCGAGTTCGGCGTCCCACACTCTTCCCCGGCTCTCTTTCGCCTCTCCGCACAACCTGCGGCCGTACCAAAGACGCTGCTGGCTGTGGTGCCGCGAACCGCTGCTTTCTCGGTAAAAGGCAGCTTCTCGCACTTAACAGCTCTGCTATGCAGAAGCAGAGGAAAGCCGGCAGAGCTTCTCCTCCAGCTGCTCTACGCAGAAACAACTGTATATCAGCTAGAAATTGATCCTGTAGTGGGAAAGGCAGGAAAGTTGCTGCAAAAGCGTTTTGGCTTGCTGGAAGCAGCAGCAAGCACGAGTGCTTCTCTGCACGCTGGAAACACAAAACAGAAGCACGTACACAGATAGAGGAGACTGCCTGACACCTGCTGCACTCAGTACAGCTCTGGGCTGCTGCCAGAGCAGGTATTACAAGGCACTAGCTTCGGGGACTCTCCACTGTCTTGGGGGACTTTCTACAACGTGACCAGAAGCTGTTCACAAGCACCTGCTTGCAGCGACCGAGTTCGGCGTTCCACACTCTTCCCCGGCTCTCTTTTGCCTCTCCGCACGCCCAACGGCTGTACCGAAGACGCTGCTGGCTGTGGTGCCGCGAACCGCTGCTTTCTCGGTAAAAGGCAGCTTCTCGCTCTTGACAGCTCTGCTATGCAGAAGCAGAGGAAAGCCGGCAGAGCTTCTCCTCTAGCTGCTCTACGCAGAAACAACTGTAAATCAGCTAGAAATTGATCCTGTAGTGGGAAAGGCAGGAAAGTTGCTGCAAAAGCGTTTTGGCTTGCTGGAAGCAGCAGCAAGCACGAGTGCTTCTCTGCACACTGGAAACACAAAACAGAAGCACGTACACAGATAGAGGAGACTGCCTGACACCTGCTGCACTCAGTACAGCTCTGGGCTGCTGCCAGAGCAGGTATTTCAAGGCACTAGCTTCGGGGACTCTCCACTGTCTTGGGGGACTTTCTACAAGGTGACCAGAAGCTGTTCAAAAGCACCTGCTTGCAGCGACCGAGTTCGGCGTTCCACACTCTTCCCCGGCTCTCTTTCGCCTCTCCGCACTCCCTGCGGCTGTACCAAAGACGCCGGTAGCTGTGGCTCCGAGAAGCGCTGCTTGCTCGGCCAAAGGCAGCTTCTCGTTCTTGACAGCTCTGCTATGCAGAAGCAGAGGAAAGCCGGCAGAGCTTCTCCTCTAGCAGCTCTGCGCAGACACAACTGTAAATCAGTTAAAAATGGATCCTGTAGTGGGAAAGGCAGGAAAGTTGCTGCAAAAGCGTTTTGGCTTGCTGGAAGCAGCAGCAAGCACGAGTGCTTCTCTGCACGCTGGAAACACAAAACAGAAGCACGCACACGGCAGGAGGAGACTGCCTGACACCTGCTGCACTCAGTACAGCTCTGGGCTGCTGCCAGAGCATGTATTTCAAGGCACTAGCTTCGGGGACTCTCCACTGTCTTGGGGGACTTTCTACAAGGTGACCAGAAGCTGTTCACAAGCACCTGCTTGCAGCGACCGAGTTCGGCATTCCACACTCTTCCCCGGCTCTCTTTCTCCTCTCCGCACTCCCAGCGGCTGTACCGAAGACGCTGCTGGCTGTGGTGCCGCGAACCGCTGCTTTCTCGGTAAAAGGCAGCTTCTCGCTCTTGACACCTCTGCTATGCAGAAGCACAGGAAAGCCGGCAGAGCTTCTCCTCTAGCTGCTCTACGCAGAAACAACTGTAAATCAGCTAGAAATTGATCCTGTAGTGGGAAAGGCAGGAAAGTTGCTGCAAAAGCGTTTTGGCTTGCTGGAAGCAGCAGCAAGCACGAGTGCTTCTCTGCACGGTGGAAACACAAAACAGAAGCACGCACACGGCAAGAGGAGACTGCCTGACACCTGCTGCACTCAGTACAGCTCTGGGCTGCTGCCAGAGCAGGTATTACAAAGCACTAGCTTCGGGGACTCTCCACTGTCTTGGGGGACTTTCTACAACGTGACCAGAAGCTGTTCGAAAGCACCTGCTTGCAGCGACCGAGTTCGGCGTTCCACACTCTTCCCCGGCTCTCTTTCGCCTCTCCGCACTCCCAGCGGCTGTACCGAAGACGCTGCTGGCTGTGGTGCCGCGAACCGCTGCTTTCTCGGCAAAAGGCAGCTTCTCGCTCTTGACAGCTCTGCTATGCAGAAGCACAGGAAAGCCGGCAGAGCTTCTCCTCTAGCTGCTCTACGCAGAAACAACTGTAAATCAGCTAGAAATCGATCCTGTAGTGGGAAAGGCAGGAAAGTTGCTGCAAAAGCGTTTTGGCTTGCTGGAAGCAGCAGGAAGCACGAGTGCTTCTCTGCACACTTGAAACACAAAACAGACGCACGTACACGGATAGAGGAGACTGCCTGACACCTGCTGCACTCAGTACAGCTCTGGGCTGCTGCCAGGGCATGTATTTCAAGGCACTAGCTTCGGGGACTCTCCACTGTCTTGGGGGACTTTCTACAAGGTGACCAGAAGCTGTTCGAAAGCACCTGCTTGCAGCGACCGAGTTCGGCGTTCCACACTCTTCCCCAGCTCTCTTTCGCCTCTAAGCACAACCTGCGGCCGTACCATAGACGCTGCTGGCTGTGGTGCCGCGAACCGCTGCTTTCTCGGTAAAAGGCAGCTTCTCGTTCTTGACAGCTCTGCTATGCAGAAGCAGAGGAAAGCCGGCAGAGCTTCTCCTCTAGCTGCTCTACGCAGAAACAACTGTAAATCAGCTAGAAATTGATCCTGCAGTGGGAAAGGCAGGAAAGTTGCTGCAAAAGCCTTTTGGCTCGCTGGAAGCAGCAGCAAGCACGAGTGCTTCTCTGCACACTTGAAACACAAAACAGACGCACGTACACGGATAGAGGAGACTGCCTGAAACCTGCTGCACTCAGTACAGCTCTGGGTTGCTGCCAGAGCATGTATTTCAAGGCACTAGCTTCAGGGACTCTCCACTGTCTTGGGGGACTTTCTACAAGGTGACCAGAAGCTGTTCACAAGCACCTGCTTGCAGCGACCGAGTTCGGCGTCCCACACTCTTCCCCGGCTCTCTTTCGCCTCTCCGCACAACCTGCGGCCGTACCAAAGACGCTGCTGGCTGTGGTGCCGCGAACCGCTGCTTTCTCGGCAAAAGGCAGCTTCTCGCTCTTGACAGCTCTGCTATGCAGAAGCACAGGAAAGCCAGCAGAGCTGCTCCTCTAGCTGCTCTACGCAGAAACAACTGTAAATCAGCTAGAAATTGATCCTGTAGTGGGAAAGGCAGGAAAGTTGCTGCAAAAGCGTTTTGGCTTGCTGGAAGCAGCAGCAAGCACGAGTGCTTCTCTGCACACTTGAAACACAAAACAGACGCACGTACACGGATAGAGGAGACTGCCTGACACCTGCTGCACTCAGTACAGCTCTGGGCTGCTGCCAGAGCATGTATTTCAAGGCACTAGCTTCGGGGACTCTCCACTGTCTTGGGGGACTTTCTACAAGGTGACCAGAAGCTGTTCACAAGCACCTGCTTGCAGCGACCGAGTTCGGCGTCCCACACTCTTCCCCGGCTCTCTTTCGCCTCTCCGCACAACCTGCGGCCGTACCAAAGACGCTGCTGGCTGTGGTGCCGCGAACCGCTGCTTTCTCGGCAAAAGGCAGCTTCTCGCTCTTGACAGCTCTGCTATGCAGAAGCACAGGAAAGCCAGCAGAGCTGCTCCTCTAGCTGCTCTACGCAGAAACAACTGTAAATCAGCTAGAAATTGATCCTGTAGTGGGAAAGGCAGGAAAGTTGCTGCAAAAGCGTTTTGGCTTGCTGGAAGCAGCAGGAAGCACGAGTGCTTCTCTGCACATTGGAAACACAAAACAGAAGCACGCACACGGCAAGAGGAGACTGCCTGACACCTGCTGCACTCAGTACAGCTCTGGGCTGCTGCCAGGGCATGTATTTCAAGGCACTAGCTTCGGGGACTCTCCACTGTCTTGGGGGACTTTCTACAAGGTGACCAGAAGCTGTTCGAAAGCACCTGCTTGCAGCGACCGAGTTCGGCGTTCCACACTCTTCCCCAGCTCTCTTTCGCCTCTAAGCACAACCTGCGGCCGTACCATAGACGCTGCTGGCTGTGGTGCCGCGAACCGCTGCTTTCTCGGTAAAAGGCAGCTTCTCGCTCTTGACAGCTCTGCTATGCAGAAGCACAGGAAAGCCGGCAGAGCTTCTCCTCTAGCTGCTCTACGCAGAAACAACTGTAAATCAGCTAGAAATTGATCCTGTAGTGGGAAAGGCAGGAAAGTTGCTGCAAAAGCGTTTTGGCTTGCTGGAAGCAGCAGCAAGCACGAGTGCTTCTCTGCACATTGGAAACACAAAACAGAAGCACGCACACGGCGAGAGGAGACTGCCTGACACCTGCTGCACTCAGTACAGCTCTGGGCTGCTGCCAGGGCATGTATTTCAAGGCACTAGCTTCGGGGACTCTCCACTGTCTTTGGGGACTTTCTACAAGGTGACCAGAAGCTGTTCGAAAGCACCTGCTTGCAGCGACCGAGTTCGGCGTTCCACACTCTTCCCCGGCTCTCTTTCGCCTCTCCGCACTCCCAGCGGCTGTACCGAAGACGCTGCTGGCTGTGGTGCCGCGAACCGCTGCTTTCTCGGTAAAAGGCAGCTTCTCGCACTTAACAGCTCTGCTATGCAGAAGCAGAGGAAAGCCGGCAGAGCTGCTCCTCTAGCTGCTCTACGCAGAAACAACTGTATATCAGCTAGAAATTGATCCTGTAGTGGGAAAGGCAGGAAAGTTGCTGCAAAAGCGTTTTGGCTTGCTGGAAGCAGCAGGAAGCACGAGTGCTTCTCTGCACACTTGAAACACAAAAGAGAAGCACGCACACGGCGAGAGGAGACTGCCTGACACCTGCTGCACTCAGTACAGCTCTGGGCTGCTGCCAGGGCATGTATTTCAAGGCACTAGCTTCGGGGACTCTCCACTGTCTTGGGGGACTTTATACAAGGTGACCAGAAGCTGTTCGAAAGCACCTGCTTGCAGCGACCGAGTTCGGCGTCCCACACTCTTCCCCGGCTCTCTTTCGCCTCTCCGCACAACCTGCGGCCGTACCAAAGACGCTGCTGGCTGTGGTGCCGCGAACCGCTGCTTTCTCGGTAAAAGGCAGCTTCTCGCACTTAACAGCTCTGCTATGCAGAAGCAGAGGAAAGCCGGCAGAGCTTCTCCTCCAGCTGCTCTACGCAGAAACAACTGTATATCAGCTAGAAATTGATCCTGTAGTGGGAAAGGCAGGAAAGTTGCTGCAAAAGCGTTTTGGCTTGCTGGAAGCAGCAGCAAGCACGAGTGCTTCTCTGCACACTGGAAACACAAAACAGAAGCACGTACACAGATAGAGGAGACTGCCTGACACCTGCTGCACTCAGTACAGCTCTGGGCTGCTGCCAGAGCAGGTATTACAAGGCACTAGCTTCGGGGACTCTCCACTGTCTTGGGGGACTTTCTACAAGGTGACCAGAAGCTGTTCGAAAGCACCTGCTTGCAGCGACCGAGTTCGGCGTTCCACACTCTTCCCCGGCTCTCTTTCGCCTCTCCGCACTCCCAGCGGCTGTACCGAAGACGCTGCTGGCTGTGGTGCCGCGAACCGCTGCTTTCTCGGTAAAAGGCAGCTTCTCGCACTTAACAGCTCTGCTATGCAGAAGCAGAGGAAAGCCGGCAGAGCTGCTCCTCTAGCTGCTCTACGCAGAAACAACTGTAAATCAGCTAGAAATTGATCCTGTAGTGGGAAAGGCAGGAAAGTTGCTGCAAAAGCGTTTTGGCTTGCTGGAAGCAGCAGCAAGCACGAGTGCTTCTCTGCACGCTGGAAACACAAAACAGAAGCACGCACACGGCAGGAGGAGACTGCCTGACACCTGCTGCACTCAGTACAGCTCTGGGCTGCTGCCAGAGCATGTATTTCAAGGCACTAGCTTCGGGGACTCTCCACTGTCTTGGGGGACTTTCTACAAGGTGACCAGAAGCTGTTCAAAAGCACCTGCTTGCAGCGACCGAGTTCGGCGTTCCACACTCTTCCCCGGCTCTCTTTCGCCTCTCCGCACTCCCAGCGGCTGTACCGAAGACGCTGCTGGCTGTGGTGCCGCGAACCGCTGCTTTCTCGGTAAAAGGCAGCTTCTCGCTCTTGACAGCTCTGCTATGCAGAAGCAGAGGAAAGCCGGCAGAGCTTCTCCTCTAGCTGCTCTACGCAGAAACAACTGTAAATCAGCTAGAAATTGATCCTGTAGTGGGAAAGGCAGGAAAGTTGCTGCAAAAGCGTTTTGGCTTGCTGGAAGCAGCAGCAAGCACGAGTGCTTCTCTGCACACTGGAAACACAAAACAGAAGCACGTACACAGATAGAGGAGACTGCCTGACACCTGCTGCACTCAGTACATCTCTGGGCTGCTGCCAGAGCAGGTATTACAAGGCACTAGCTTCGGGGACTCTCCACTGTCTTGGGGGACTTTCTACAAGGTGACCAGAAGCTGTTCAAAAGCACCTGCTTGCAGCGACCGAGTTCGGCGTTCCACACTCTTCCCCGGCTCTCTTTCGCCTCTCCGCACTCCCTGCGGCTGTACCAAAGACGCCGGTAGCTGTGGCTCCGAGAAGCGCTGCTTGCTCGGCCAAAGGCAGCTTCTCGTTCTTGACAGCTCTGCTATGCAGAAGCAGAGGAAAGCCGGCAGAGCTTCTCCTCTAGCAGCTCTGCGCAGACACAACTGTAAATCAGTTAAAAATGGATCCTGTAGTGGGAAAGGCAGGAAAGTTGCTGCAAAAGCGTTTTGGCTTGCTGGAAGCAGCAGCAAGCACGAGTGCTTCTCTGCACACTTGAAACACAAAACAGACGCACGTACACGGATAGAGGAGACTGCCTGACACCTGCTGCACTCAGTACAGCTCTGGGTTGCTGCCAGAGCATGTATTTCAAGGCACTAGCTTCGGGGACTCTCCACTGTCTTGGGGGACTTTCTACAAGGTGACCAGAAGCTGTTCACAAGCACCTGCTTGCAGCGACCGAGTTCGGCGTCCCACACTCTTCCCCGGCTCTCTTTCGCCTCTCCGCACAACCTGCGGCCGTACCAAAGACGCTGCTGGCTGTGGTGCCGCGAACCGCTGCTTTCTCGGCAAAAGGCAGCTTCTCGCTCTTGACAGCTCTGCTATGCAGAAGCACAGGAAAGCCAGCAGAGCTGCTCCTCTAGCTGCTCTACGCAGAAACAACTGTAAATCAGCTAGAAATTGATCCTGTAGTGGGAAAGGCAGGAAAGTTGCTGCAAAAGCGTTTTGGCTTGCTGGAAGCAGCAGGAAGCACGAGTGCTTCTCTGCACATTGGAAACACAAAACAGAAGCACGCACACGGCAAGAGGAGACTGCCTGACACCTGCTGCACTCAGTACAGCTCTGGGCTGCTGCCAGGGCATGTATTTCAAGGCACTAGCTTCGGGGACTCTCCACTGTCTTGGGGGACTTTCTACAAGGTGACCAGAAGCTGTTCGAAAGCACCTGCTTGCAGCGACCGAGTTCGGCGTTCCACACTCTTCCCCAGCTCTCTTTCGCCTCTAAGCACAACCTGCGGCCGTACCATAGACGCTGCTGGCTGTGGTGCCGCGAACCGCTGCTTTCTCGGTAAAAGGCAGCTTCTCGCTCTTGACAGCTCTGCTATGCAGAAGCAGAGGAAAGCCGGCAGAGCTTCTCCTCTAGCTGCTCTACGCAGAAACAACTGTAAATCAGCTAGAAATTGATCCTGTAGTGGGAAAGGCAGGAAAGTTGCTGCAAAAGCGTTTTGGCTTGCTGGAAGCAGCAGCAAGCACGAGTGCTTCTCTGCACATTGGAAACACAAAACAGAAGCACGCACACGGCGAGAGGAGACTGCCTGACACCTGCTGCACTCAGTACAGCTCTGGGCTGCTGCCAGGGCATGTATTTCAAGGCACTAGCTTCGGGGACTCTCCACTGTCTTTGGGGACTTTCTACAAGGTGACCAGAAGCTGTTCGAAAGCACCTGCTTGCAGCGACCGAGTTCGGCGTTCCACACTCTTCCCCGGCTCTCTTTCGCCTCTCCGCACTCCCAGCGGCTGTACCGAAGACGCTGCTGGCTGTGGTGCCGCGAACCGCTGCTTTCTCGGTAAAAGGCAGCTTCTCGCACTTAACAGCTCTGCTATGCAGAAGCAGAGGAAAGCCGGCAGAGCTTCTCCTCCAGCTGCTCTACGCAGAAACAACTGTATATCAGCTAGAAATTGATCCTGTAGTGGGAAAGGCAGGAAAGTTGCTGCAAAAGCGTTTTGGCTTGCTGGAAGCAGCAAGCACGAGTGCTTCTCTGCACACTGGAAACACAAAACAGAAGCACGTACACAGATAGAGGAGACTGCCTGACACCTGCTGCACTCAGTACAGCTCTGGGCTGCTGCCAGAGCAGGTATTACAAGGCACTAGCTTCGGGGACTCTCCACTGTCTTGGGGGACTTTCTACAACGTGACCAGAAGCTGTTCACAAGCACCTGCTTGCAGCGACCGAGTTCGGCGTTCCACACTCTTCCCCGGCTCTCTTTCGCCTCTCCGCACGCCCAACGGCTGTACCGAAGACGCTGCTGGCTGTGGTGCCGCGAGGCGCTGCTTTCTCGGTAAAAGGCAGCTTCTCGCTCTTGACACCTCTGCTATGCAGAAGCAGAGGAAAGCCGGCAGAGCTGCTCCTCTAGCTGCTCTACGCAGAAACAACTGTAAATCAGCTAGAAATTGATCCTGTAGTGGGAAAGGCAGGAAAGTTGCTGCAAAAGCGTTTTGGCTTGCTGGAAGCAGCAGCAAGCACGAGTGCTTCTCTGCACGCTGGAAACACAAAACAGAAGCACGCACACGGCAGGAGGAGACTGCCTGACACCTGCTGCACTCAGTACAGCTCTGGGCTGCTGCCAGAGCATGTATTTCAAGGCACTAGCTTCAGGGACTCTCCACTGTCTTGGGGGACTTTCTACAAGGTGACCAGAAGCTGTTCACAAGCACCTGCTTGCAGCGACCGAGTTCGGCGTTCCACACTCTTCCCCGGCTCTCTTTCGCCTCTCCGCACTCCCTGCGGCTGTACCAAAGACGCCGCTAGCTGTGGCTCCGAGAAGCGCTGCTTGCTCGGCCAAAGGCAGCTTCTCGTTCTTGACAGCTCTGCTATGCAGAAGCAGAGGAAAGCCGGCAGAGCTTCTCCTCTAGCAGCTCTGCGCAGACACAACTGTAAATCAGTTAAAAATGGATCCTGTAGTGGGAAAGGCAGGAAAGTTGCTGCAAAAGCGTTTTGGCTTGCTGGAAGCAGCAGCAAGCACGAGTGCTTCTCTGCACGCTGGAAACACAAAACAGAAGCACGCACACGGCAGGAGGAGACTGCCTGACACCTGCTGCACTCAGTACAGCTCTGGGCTGCTGCCAGGGCATGTATTTCAAGGCACTAGCTTCGGGGACTCTCCACTGTCTTGGGGGACTTTCTACAAGGTGACCAGAAGCTGTTCAAAAGCACCTGCTTGCAGCGACCGAGTTCGGCGTTCCACACTCTTCCCCGGCTCTCTTTCGCCTCTAAGCACAACTTGCGGCCGTACCATAGACGCTGCTGGCTGTGGTGCCGCGAACCGCTGCTTTCTCGGTAAAAGGCAGCTTCTCGCTCTTGACAGCTCTGCTATGCAGAAGCAGAGGAAAGCCGGCAGAGCTTCTCCTCTAGCTGCTCTACGCAGAAACAACTGTAAATCAGCTAGAAATCGATCCTGTAGTGGGAAAGGCAGGAAAGTTGCTGCAAAAGCGTTTTGGCTTTCTGGAAGCAGCAGCAAGCACGAGTGCTTCTCTGCACAATGGAAACACAAAACAGAAGCACGCACACGGCAAGAGGAGACTGCCTGACACCTGCTGCACTCAGTACAGCTCTGGGCTGCTGCCAGAGCATGTATTTCAAGGCACTAGCTTCGGGGACTCTCCACTGTCTTGGGGGACTTTCTACAAGGTGACCAGAAGCTGTTCAAAAGCACCTGCTTGCAGCGACCGAGTTCGGCGTTCCACACTCTTCCCCAGCTCTCTTTCGCCTCTCCGCACAACCTGCGGCCGTACCATTGACGCTGCTGGCTGTGGTGCCGCGAACCGCTGCTTTCTCGGTAAAAGGCAGCTTCTCGCTCTTGACAGCTCTGCTATGCAGAAGCAGAGGAAAGCCGGCAGAGCTTCTCCTCTAGCTGCTCTACGCAGAAACAACTGTAAATCAGCTAGAAATCGATCCTGTAGTGGGAAAGGCAGGAAAGTTGCTGCAAAAGCGTTTTGGCTTGCTGGAAGCAGCAGCAAGCACGAGTGCTTCTCTGCACGCTGGAAACACAAAACAGAAGCACGCACACGGCAGGAGGAGACTGCCTGACACCTGCTGCACTCAGTACAGCTCTGGGCTGCTGCCAGAGCATGTATTTCAAGGCACTAGCTTCGGGGACTCTCCACTGTCTTGGGGGACTTTCTACAAGGTGACCAGAAGCTGTTCAAAAGCACCTGCTTGCAGCGACCGAGTTCGGCGTTCCACACTCTTCCCCGGCTCTCTTTCGCCTCTCCGCACTCCCAGCGGCTGTACCGAAGACGCTGCTGGCTGTGGTGCCGCGAACCGCTGCTTTCTCGGTAAAAGGCAGCTTCTCGCACTTAACAGCTCTGCTATGCAGAAGCAGAGGAAAGCCGGCAGAGCTGCTCCTCTAGCTGCTCTACGCAGAAACAACTGTATATCAGCTAGAAATTGATCCTGTAGTGGGAAAGGCAGGAAAGTTGCTGCAAAAGCGTTTTGGCTTGCTGGAAGCAGCAGGAAGCACGAGTGCTTCTCTGCACATTGGAAACACAAAACAGAAGCACGCACACGGCGAGAGGAGACTGCCTGACACCTGCTGCACTCAGTACAGCTCTGGGCTGCTGCCAGGGCATGTATTTCAAGGCACTAGCTTCGGGGACTCTCCACTGTCTTGGGGGACTTTCTACAAGGTGACCAGAAGCTGTTCGAAAGCACCTGCTTGCAGCGACCGAGTTCGGCGTTCCACACTCTTCCCCAGCTCTCTTTCGCCTCTAAGCACAACCTGCGGCCGTACCATAGACGCTGCTGGCTGTGGTGCCGCGAACCGCTGCTTTCTCGGTAAAAGGCAGCTTCTCGCTCTTGACAGCTCTGCTATGCAGAAGCAGAGGAAAGCCGGCAGAGCTTCTCCTCTAGCTGCTCTACGCAGAAACAACTGTAAATCAGCTAGAAATTGATCCTGTAGTGGGAAAGGCAGGAAAGTTGCTGCAAAAGCGTTTTGGCTTGCTGGAAGCAGCAGCAAGCACGAGTGCTTCTCTGCACATTGGAAACACAAAACAGAAGCACGCACACGGCGAGAGGAGACTGCCTGACACCTGCTGCACTCAGTACAGCTCTGGGCTGCTGCCAGAGCATGTATTTCAAGGCACTAGCTTCAGGGACTCTCCACTGTCTTGGGGGACTTTCTACAAGGTGACCAGAAGCTGTTCAAAAGCACCTGCTTGCAGCGACCGAGTTCGGCGTTCCACACTCTTCCCCGGCTCCCTTTCGCCTCTCCGCACTCCCAGCGGCTGTACTGAAGACGCTGCTGGCTGTGGTGCCGCGAACCGCTGCTTTCTCGGTAAAAGGCAGCTTCTCGCTCTTGACAGCTCTGCTATGCAGAAGCAGAGGAAAGCCGGCAGAGCTTCTCCTCTAGCTGCTCTACGCAGAAACAACTGTAAATCAGCTAGAAATTGATCCTGTAGTGGGAAAGGCAGGAAAGTTGCTGCAAAAGCGTTTTGGCTTGCTGGAAGCAGCAGCAAGCACGAGTGCTTCTCTGCACGGTGGAAACACAAAACAGAAGCACGCACACGGCAAGAGGAGACTGCCTGACACCTGCTGCACTCAGTACAGCTCTGGGCTGCTGCCAGAGCATGTATTACAAAGCACTAGCTTCGGGGACTCTCCACTGTCTTGGGGGACTTTCTACAACGTGACCAGAAGCTGTTCGAAAGCACCTGCTTGCAGCGACCGAGTTCGGCGTTCCACACTCTTCCCCGGCTCTCTTTCGCCTCTCCGCACGCCCAGCGGCTGTACCGAAGACGCTGCTGGCTGTGGTGCCGCGAACCGCTGCTTTCTCGGCAAAAGGCAGCTTCTCGCTCTTGACAGCTCTGCTATGCAGAAGCAGAGGAAAGCCGGCAGAGCTTCTCCTCTAGCTGCTCTACGCAGAAACAACTGTAAATCAGCTAGAAATCGATCCTGTAGTGGGAAAGGCAGGAAAGTTGCTGCAAAAGCGTTTTGGCTCGCTGGAAGCAGCAGCAAGCACGAGTGCTTCTCTGCACACTTGAAACACAAAACAGACGCACGTACACGGATAGAGGAGACTGCCTGACACCTGCTGCACTCAGTACAGCTCTGGGTTGCTGCCAGAGCATGTATTTCAAGGCACTAGCTTCGGGAACTCTCCACTGTCTTGGGGGACTTTCTACAAGGTGACCAGAAGCTGTTCACAAGCACCTGCTTGCAGCGACCGAGTTCGGCGTCCCACACTCTTCCCCGGCTCTCTTTCGCCTCTCCGCACAACCTGCGGCCGTACCAAAGACGCTGCTGGCTGTGGTGCCGCGAACCGCTGCTTTCTCGGCAGAAGGCAGCTTCTCGCTCTTGACAGCTCTGCTATGCAGAAGCACAGGAAAGCCAGCAGAGCTGCTCCTCTAGCTGCTCTACGCAGAAACAACTGTAAATCAGGTAGAAATTGATCCTGTAGTGGGAAAGGCAGGAAAGTTGCTGCAAAAGCGTTTTGGCTTGCTGGAAGCAGCAGCAAGCACGAGTGCTTCTCTGCACATTGGAAACACAAAACAGAAGCACGCACACGGCGAGAGGAGACTGCCTGACACCTGCTGCACTCAGTACAGCTCTGGGCTGCTGCCAGGGCATGTATTTCAAGGCACTAGCTTCGGGGACTCTCCACTGTCTTGGGGGACTTTCTACAAGGTGACCAGAAGCTGTTCGAAAGCACCTGCTTGCAGCGACCGAGTTCGGCGTTCCACACTCTTCCCCGGCTCCCTTTCGCCTCTCCGCACTCCCAGCGGCTGTACCGAAGACGCTGCTGGCTGTGGTGCCGCGAACCGCTGCTTTCTCGGTAAAAGGCAGCTTCTCGCTCTTGACAGCTCTGCTATGCAGAAGCAGAGGAAAGCCGGCAGAGCTTCTCCTCTAGCTGCTCTACGCAGAAACAACTGTAAATCAGCTAGAAATTGATCCTGTAGTGGGAAAGGCAGGAAAGTTGCTGCAAAAGCGTTTTGGCTTGCTGGAAGCAGCAGCAAGCACGAGTGCTTCTCTGCACATTGGAAACACAAAACAGAAGCACGCACACGGCGAGAGGAGACTGCCTGACACCTGCTGCACTCAGTACAGCTCTGGGCTGCTGCCAGAGCATGTATTTCAAGGCACTAGCTTCAGGGACTCTCCACTGTCTTGGGGGACTTTCTACAAGGTGACCAGAAGCTGTTCAAAAGCACCTGCTTGCAGCGACCGAGTTCGGCGTTCCACACTCTTCCCCGGCTCCCTTTCGCCTCTCCGCACTCCCAGCGGCTGTACTGAAGACGCTGCTGGCTGTGGTGCCGCGAACCGCTGCTTTCTCGGTAAAAGGCAGCTTCTCGCTCTTGACAGCTCTGCTATGCAGAAGCAGAGGAAAGCCGGCAGAGCTTCTCCTCTAGCTGCTCTACGCAGAAACAACTGTAAATCAGCTAGAAATTGATCCTGTAGTGGGAAAGGCAGGAAAGTTGCTGCAAAAGCGTTTTGGCTTGCTGGAAGCAGCAGCAAGCACGAGTGCTTCTCTGCACGGTGGAAACACAAAACAGAAGCACGCACACGGCAAGAGGAGACTGCCTGACACCTGCTGCACTCAGTACAGCTCTGGGCTGCTGCCAGAGCATGTATTACAAAGCACTAGCTTCGGGGACTCTCCACTGTCTTGGGGGACTTTCTACAACGTGACCAGAAGCTGTTCGAAAGCACCTGCTTGCAGCGACCGAGTTCGGCGTTCCACACTCTTCCCCGGCTCTCTTTCGCCTCTCCGCACGCCCAGCGGCTGTACCGAAGACGCTGCTGGCTGTGGTGCCGCGAACCGCTGCTTTCTCGGCAAAAGGCAGCTTCTCGCTCTTGACAGCTCTGCTATGCAGAAGCAGAGGAAAGCCGGCAGAGCTTCTCCTCTAGCTGCTCTACGCAGAAACAACTGTAAATCAGCTAGAAATCGATCCTGTAGTGGGAAAGGCAGGAAAGTTGCTGCAAAAGCGTTTTGGCTCGCTGGAAGCAGCAGCAAGCACGAGTGCTTCTCTGCACACTTGAAACACAAAACAGACGCACGTACACGGATAGAGGAGACTGCCTGACACCTGCTGCACTCAGTACAGCTCTGGGTTGCTGCCAGAGCATGTATTTCAAGGCACTAGCTTCGGGAACTCTCCACTGTCTTGGGGGACTTTCTACAAGGTGACCAGAAGCTGTTCACAAGCACCTGCTTGCAGCGACCGAGTTCGGCGTCCCACACTCTTCCCCGGCTCTCTTTCGCCTCTCCGCACAACCTGCGGCCGTACCAAAGACGCTGCTGGCTGTGGTGCCGCGAACCGCTGCTTTCTCGGCAGAAGGCAGCTTCTCGCTCTTGACAGCTCTGCTATGCAGAAGCACAGGAAAGCCAGCAGAGCTGCTCCTCTAGCTGCTCTACGCAGAAACAACTGTAAATCAGGTAGAAATTGATCCTGTAGTGGGAAAGGCAGGAAAGTTGCTGCAAAAGCGTTTTGGCTTGCTGGAAGCAGCAGCAAGCACGAGTGCTTCTCTGCACATTGGAAACACAAAACAGAAGCACGCACACGGCGAGAGGAGACTGCCTGACACCTGCTGCACTCAGTACAGCTCTGGGCTGCTGCCAGGGCATGTATTTCAAGGCACTAGCTTCGGGGACTCTCCACTGTCTTGGGGGACTTTCTACAAGGTGACCAGAAGCTGTTCGAAAGCACCTGCTTGCAGCGACCGAGTTCGGCGTTCCACACTCTTCCCCGGCTCCCTTTCGCCTCTCCGCACTCCCAGCGGCTGTACCGAAGACGCTGCTGGCTGTGGTGCCGCGAACCGCTGCTTTCTCGGTAAAAGGCAGCTTCTCGCTCTTGACAGCTCTGCTATGCAGAAGCAGAGGAAAGCCGGCAGAGCTTCTCCTCTAGCTGCTCTACGCAGAAACAACTGTAAATCAGCTAGAAATTGATCCTGTAGTGGGAAAGGCAGGAAAGTTGCTGCAAAAGCCTTTTGGCTTGCTGGAAGCAGCAGCAAGCACGAGTGCTTCTCTGCACGGTGGAAACACAAAACAGAAGCACGCACACGGCAAGAGGAGACTGCCTGACACCTGCTGCACTCAGTACAGCTCTGGGCTGCTGCCAGAGCATGTATTACAAAGCACTAGCTTCGGGGACTCTCCACTGTCTTGGGGGACTTTCTACAACGTGACCAGAAGCTGTTCGAAAGCACCTGCTTGCAGCGACCGAGTTCGGCGTTCCACACTCTTCCCCGGCTCTCTTTCGCCTCTCCGCACGCCCAACGGCTGTACCGAAGACGCTGCTGGCTGTGGTGCCGCGAACCGCTGCTTTCTCGGCAAAAGGCAGCTTCTCGCTCTTGACAGCTCTGCTATGCAGAAGCAGAGGAAAGCCGGCA
Organism: Phylloscopus trochilus trochilus; assembly: GCA_016584745.2. NCBI lineage: Eukaryota > Metazoa > Chordata > Aves > Passeriformes > Phylloscopidae > Phylloscopus > Phylloscopus trochilus. The sequence continues at coordinate 7,311,518 of WQNJ02000001.1, forward strand.
GAGCTTCTCCTCTAGCTGCTCTACGCAGAAACAACTGTAAATCAGCTAGAAATCGATCCTGTAGTGGGAAAGGCAGGAAAGTTGCTGCAAAAGCGTTTTGGCTCGCTGGAAGCAGCAGCAAGCACGAGTGCTTCTCTGCACACTTGAAACACAAAACAGACGCACGTACACGGATAGAGGAGACTGCCTGACACCTGCTGCACTCAGTACAGCTCTGGGTTGCTGCCAGAGCATGTATTTCAAGGCACTAGCTTCGGGGACTCTCCACTGTCTTGGGGGACTTTCTACAAGGTGACCAGAAGCTGTTCACAAGCACCTGCTTGCAGCGACCGAGTTCGGCGTCCCACACTCTTCCCCGGCTCTCTTTCGCCTCTCCGCACAACCTGCGGCCGTACCAAAGACGCTGCTGGCTGTGGTGCCGCGAACCGCTGCTTTCTCGGCAGAAGGCAGCTTCTCGCTCTTGACAGCTCTGCTATGCAGAAGCACAGGAAAGCCAGCAGAGCTGCTCCTCTAGCTGCTCTACGCAGAAACAACTGTAAATCAGGTAGAAATTGATCCTGTAGTGGGAAAGGCAGGAAAGTTGCTGCAAAAGCGTTTTGGCTTGCTGGAAGCAGCAGGAAGCACGAGTGCTTCTCTGCACATTGGAAACACAAAACAGAAGCACGCACACGGCGAGAGGAGACTGCCTGACACCTGCTGCACTCAGTACAGCTCTGGGCTGCTGCCAGGGCATTTATTTCAAGGCACTAGCTTCGGGGACTCTCCACTGTCTTGGGGGACTTTCTACAAGGTGACCAGAAGCTGTTCGAAAGCACCTGCTTGCAGCGACCGAGTTCGGCGTTCCACACTCTTCCCCAGCTCTCTTTCGCCTCTAAGCACAACCTGCGGCCGTACCATAGACGCTGCTGGCTGTGGTGCCGCGAACCGCTGCTTTCTCGGTAAAAGGCAGCTTCTCGCTCTTGACAGCTCTGCTATGCAGAAGCAGAGGAAAGCCGGCAGAGCTTCTCCTCTAGCTGCTCTACGCAGAAACAACTGTAAATCAGCTAGAAATTGATCCTGTAGTGGGAAAGGCAGGAAAGTTGCTGCAAAAGCGTTTTGGCTTGCTGGAAGCAGCAGCAAGCACGAGTGCTTCTCTGCACGCTGGAAACACAAAACAGAAGCACGTACACGGCAAGAGGAGACTGCCTGACACCTGCTGCACTCAGTACAGCTCTGGGCTGCTGCCAGGGCATGTATTTCAAGGCACTAGCATCGGGGACTCTCCACTTTCTTGGGGGACTTTCTACAAGGTGACCAGAAGCTGTTCGAAAGCACCTGCTTGCAGCGACCGAGTTCGGCGTTCCACATTCTTCCCCGGCTCCCTTTCGCCTCTCCGCACTCCCAGCGGCTGTACCGAAGACGCTGCTGGCTGTGGTGCCGCGAGGCGCTGCTTTCTCGGCAAAAGGCAGCTTCTCGCTCTTGACAGCTCTGCTATGCAGAAGCAGAGGAAAGCCGGCAGAGCTTCTCCTCTAGCTGCTCTACGCAGAAACAACTGTAAATCAGCTAGAAATTGATCCTGTAGTGGGAAAGGCAGGAAAGTTGCTGCAAAAGCGTTTTGGCTTGCTGGAAGCAGCAGCAAGCACGAGTGCTTCTCTGCACATTGGAAACACAAAACAGAAGCACGTACACGGATAGAGGAGACTGCCTGACACCTGCTGCACTCAGTACAGCTCTGGGCTGCTGCCAGAGCATGTATTTCAAGGCACTAGCTTCAGGGACTCTCCACTGTCTTGGGGGACTTTCTACAAGGTGACCAGAAGCTGTTCACAAGCACCTGCTTGCAGCGACCGAGTTCGGCGTTCCACACTCTTCCCCGGCTCTCTTTCGCCTCTCCGCACTCCCTGCGGCTGTACCAAAGACGCCGCTAGCTGTGGCTCCGAGAAGCGCTGCTTGCTCGGCCAAAGGCAGCTTCTCGTTCTTGACAGCTCTGCTATGCAGAAGCAGAGGAAAGCCGGCAGAGCTTCTCCTCTAGCAGCTCTGCGCAGACACAACTGTAAATCAGTTAAAAATGGATCCTGTAGTGGGAAAGGCAGGAAAGTTGCTGCAAAAGCGTTTTGGCTTGCTGGAAGCAGCAGCAAGCACGAGTGCTTCTCTGCACGCTGGAAACACAAAACAGAAGCACGCACACGGCAGGAGGAGACTGCCTGACACCTGCTGCACTCAGTACAGCTCTGGGCTGCTGCCAGGGCATGTATTTCAAGGCACTAGCTTCGGGGACTCTCCACTGTCTTGGGGGACTTTCTACAAGGTGACCAGAAGCTGTTCAAAAGCACCTGCTTGCAGCGACCGAGTTCGGCGTTCCGCATTCTTCCCCGGCTCCCTTTCGCCTCTCCGCACTCCCAGCGGCTGTACCGAAGACGCTGCTGGCTGTGGTGCCGCGAGGCGCTGCTTTCTCGGCAAAAGGCAGCTTCTCGCTCTTGACAGCTCTGCTATGCAGAAGCAGAGGAAAGCCGGCAGAGCTTCTCCTCTAGCTGCTCTACGCAGAAACAACTGTAAATCAGCTAGAAATCGATCCTGTAGTGGGAAAGGCAGGAAAGTTGCTGCAAAAGCCTTTTGGCTTTCTGGAAGCAGCAGCAAGCACGAGTGCTTCTCTGCACAATGGAAACACAAAACAGAAGCACGCACACGGCAAGAGGAGACTGCCTGACACCTGCTGCACTCAGTACAGCTCTGGGCTGCTGCCAGAGCATGTATTTCAAGGCACTAGCTTCGGGGACTCTCCACTGTCTTGGGGGACTTTCTACGAGGTGACCAGAAGCTGTTCAAAAGCACCTGCTTGCAGCGACCGAGTTCGGCGTTCCACACTCTTCCCCGGCTCTCTTTCGCCTCTCCGCACAACCTGCGGCCGTACCATAGACGCTGCTGGCTGTGGTGCCGCGAACCGCTGCTTTCTCGGCAAAAGGCAGCTTCTCGATCTTGACAGCTCTGCTATGCAGAAGCAGAGGAAAGCCGGCAGAGCTTCTCCTCTAGCTGCTCTACGCAGAAACAACTGTAAATCAGCTAGAAATCGATCCTGTAGTGGGAAAGGCAGGAAAGTTGCTGCAAAAGCCTTTTGGCTTTCTGGAAGCAGCAGCAAGCACGAGTGCTTCTCTGCACAATGGAATCACAAAACAGAAGCACGCACACGGCAAGAGGAGACTGCCTGACACCTGCTGCACTCAGTACAGCTCTGGGCTGCTGCCAGAGCATGTATTTCAAGGCACTAGCTTCGGGGACTCTCCACTGTCTTGGGGGACTTTATACAAGGTGACCAGAAGCTGTTTGAAAGCACCTGCTTGCAGCGACCGAGTTCGGCGTTCCACACTCTTCCCCAGCTCTCTTTCGCCTCTAAGCACAACCTGCGGCCGTACCATAGACGCTGCTGGCTGTGGTGCCGCGAACCGCTGCTTTCTCGGTAAAAGGCAGCTTCTCGCTCTTGACAGCTCTGCTATGCAGAAGCAGAGGAAAGCCGGCAGAGCTTCTCCTCTAGCTGCTCTACGCAGAAACAACTGTAAATCAGCTAGAAATTGATCCTGTAGTGGGAAAGGCAGGAAAGTTGCTGCAAAAGCGTTTTGGCTTGCTGGAAGCAGCAGCAAGCACGAGTGCTTCTCTGCACGCTGGAAACACAAAACAGAAGCACGTACACGGCAAGAGGAGACTGCCTGACACCTGCTGCACTCAGTACAGCTCTGGGCTGCTGCCAGGGCATGTATTTCAAGGCACTAGCATCGGGGACTCTCCACTTTCTTGGGGGACTTTCTACAAGGTGACCAGAAGCTGTTCGAAAGCACCTGCTTGCAGCGACCGAGTTCGGCGTTCCACATTCTTCCCCGGCTCCCTTTCGCCTCTCCGCACTCCCAGCGGCTGTACCGAAGACGCTGCTGGCTGTGGTGCCGCGAGGCGCTGCTTTCTCGGCAAAAGGCAGCTTCTCGCTCTTGACAGCTCTGCTATGCAGAAGCAGAGGAAAGCCGGCAGAGCTTCTCCTCTAGCTGCTCTACGCAGAAACAACTGTAAATCAGCTAGAAATTGATCCTGTAGTGGGAAAGGCAGGAAAGTTGCTGCAAAAGCCTTTTGGCTCGCTGGAAGCAGCAGCAAGCACGAGTGCTTCTCTGCACACTTGAAACACAAAACAGACGCACGTACACGGATAGAGGAGACTGCCTGAAACCTGCTGCACTCAGTACAGCTCTGGGTTGCTGCCAGAGCATGTATTTCAAGGCACTAGCTTCGGGGACTCTCCACTGTCTTGGGGGACTTTCTACAAGGTGACCAGAAGCTGTTCACAAGCACCTGCTTGCAGCGACCGAGTTCGGCGTCCCACACTCTTCCCCGGCTCTCTTTCGCCTCTCCGCACAACCTGCGGCCGTACCAAAGACGCTGCTGGCTGTGGTGCCGCGAACCGCTGCTTTCTCGGCAAAAGGCAGCTTCTCGCTCTTGACAGCTCTGCTATGCAGAAGCACAGGAAAGCCAGCAGAGCTGCTCCTCTAGCTGCTCTACGCAGAAACAACTGTAAATCAGCTAGAAATTGATCCTGTAGTGGGAAAGGCAGGAAAGTTGCTGCAAAAGCGTTTTGGCTTGCTGGAAGCAGCAGCAAGCACGAGTGCTTCTCTGCACATTGGAAACACAAAACAGAAGCACGCACACGGCGAGAGGAGACTGCCTGACACCTGCTGCACTCAGTACAGCTCTGGGCTGCTGCCAGAGCATGTATTTCAAGGCACTAGCTTCAGGGACTCTCCACTGTCTTGGGGGACTTTCTACAAGGTGACCAGAAGCTGTTCAAAAGCACCTGCTTGCAGCGACCGAGTTCGGCGTTCCACACTCTTCCCCGGCTCTCTTTCGCCTCTCCGCACTCCCAGCGGCTGTACCGAAGACGCTGCTGGCTGTGGTGCCGCGAGGCGCTGCTTTCTCGGCAAAAGGCAGCTTCTCGCTCTTGACAGCTCTGCTATGCAGAAGCAGAGGAAAGCCGGCAGAGCTTCTCCTCTAGCTGCTCTACGCAGAAACAACTGTAAATCAGCTAGAAATTGATCCTGTAGTGGGAAAGGCAGGAAAGTTGCTGCAAAAGCGTTTTGGATTGCTGGAAGCAGCAGCAAGCACGAGTGCTTCTCTGCACGGTGGAAACACAAAACAGAAGCACGCACACGGCGAGAGGAGACTGCCTGACACCTGCTGCACTCAGTACAGCTCTGGGCTGCTGCCAGAGCATGTATTACAAAGCACTAGCTTCGGGGACTCTCCACTGTCTTGGGGGACTTTCTACAACGTGACCAGAAGCTGTTCGAAAGCACCTGCTTGCAGCGACCGAGTTCGGCGTTCCACACTCTTCCCCGGCTCTCTTTCGCCTCTCCGCACGCCCAACGGCTGTACCGAAGACGCTGCTGGCTGTGGTGCCGCGAACCGCTGCTTTCTCGGCAAAAGGCAGCTTCTCGCTCTTGACAGCTCTGCTATGCAGAAGCACAGGAAAGCCGGCAGAGCTTCTCCTCTAGCTGCTCTACGCAGAAACAACTGTAAATCAGCTAGAAATCGATCCTGTAGTGGGAAAGGCAGGAAAGTTGCTGCAAAAGCGTTTTGGCTCGCTGGAAGCAGCAGCAAGCACGAGTGCTTCTCTGCACACTTGAAACACAAAACAGACGCACGTACACGGATAGAGGAGACTGCCTGAAACCTGCTGCACTCAGTACAGCTCTGGGTTGCTGCCAGAGCATGTATTTCAAGGCACTAGCTTCGGGGACTCTCCACTGTCTTGGGGGACTTTCTACAAGGTGACCAGAAGCTGTTCACAAGCACCTGCTTGCAGCGACCGAGTTCGGCGTCCCACACTCTTCCCCGGCTCTCTTTCGCCTCTCCGCACAACCTGCGGCCGTACCAAAGACGCTGCTGGCTGTGGTGCCGCGAACCGCTGCTTTCTCGGCAAAAGGCAGCTTCTCGCTCTTGACAGCTCTGCTATGCAGAAGCACAGGAAAGCCAGCAGAGCTGCTCCTCTAGCTGCTCTACGCAGAAACAACTGTAAATCAGGTAGAAATTGATCCTGTAGTGGGAAAGGCAGGAAAGTTGCTGCAAAAGCCTTTTGGCTTTCTGGAAGCAGCAGCAAGCACGAGTGCTTCTCTGCACAATGGAATCACAAAACAGAAGCACGCACACGGCAAGAGGAGACTGCCTGACACCTGCTGCACTCAGTACAGCTCTGGGCTGCTGCCAGAGCATGTATTTCAAGGCACTAGCTTCGGGGACTCTCCACTGTCTTGGGGGACTTTCTACAAGGTGACCAGAAGCTGTTCGAAAGCACCTGCTTGCAGCGACCGAGTTCGGCGTTCCACACTCTTCCCCAGCTCTCTTTCGCCTCTAAGCACAACCTGCGGCCGTACCATAGACGCTGCTGGCTGTGGTGCCGCGAACCGCTGCTTTCTCGGTAAAAGGCAGCTTCTCGCTCTTGACAGCTCTGCTATGCAGAAGCAGAGGAAAGCCGGCAGAGCTTCTCCTCTAGCTGCTCTACGCAGAAACAACTGTAAATCAGCTAGAAATTGATCCTGTAGTGGGAAAGGCAGGAAAGTTGCTGCAAAAGCGTTTTGGCTTGCTGGAAGCAGCAGCAAGCACGAGTGCTTCTCTGCACGCTGGAAACACAAAACAGAAGCACGCACACGGCGAGAGGAGACTGCCTGACACCTGCTGCACTCAGTACAGCTCTGGGCTGCTGCCAGGGCATGTATTTCAAGGCACTAGCATCGGGGACTCTCCACTTTCTTGGGGGACTTTCTACAAGGTGACCAGAAGCTGTTCGAAAGCACCTGCTTGCAGCGACCGAGTTCGGCGTTCCACATTCTTCCCCGGCTCCCTTTCGCCTCTCCGCACTCCCAGCGGCTGTACCGAAGACGCTGCTGGCTGTGGTGCCGCGAGGCGCTGCTTTCTCGGCAAAAGGCAGCTTCTCGCTCTTGACAGCTCTGCTATGCAGAAGCAGAGGAAAGCCGGCAGAGCTTCTCCTCTAGCTGCTCTACGCAGAAACAACTGTAAATCAGCTAGAAATTGATCCTGTAGTGGGAAAGGCAGGAAAGTTGCTGCAAAAGCCTTTTGGCTCGCTGGAAGCAGCAGCAAGCACGAGTGCTTCTCTGCACACTTGAAACACAAAACAGACGCACGTACACGGATAGAGGAGACTGCCTGAAACCTGCTGCACTCAGTACAGCTCTGGGTTGCTGCCAGAGCATGTATTTCAAGGCACTAGCTTCGGGGACTCTCCACTGTCTTGGGGGACTTTCTACAAGGTGACCAGAAGCTGTTCACAAGCACCTGCTTGCAGCGACCGAGTTCGGCGTCCCACACTCTTCCCCGGCTCTCTTTCGCCTCTCCGCACAACCTGCGGCCGTACCAAAGACGCTGCTGGCTGTGGTGCCGCGAACCGCTGCTTTCTCGGCAAAAGGCAGCTTCTCGCTCTTGACAGCTCTGCTATGCAGAAGCACAGGAAAGCCAGCAGAGCTGCTCCTCTAGCTGCTCTACGCAGAAACAACTGTAAATCAGCTAGAAATTGATCCTGTAGTGGGAAAGGCAGGAAAGTTGCTGCAAAAGCGTTTTGGCTTGCTGGAAGCAGCAGCAAGCACGAGTGCTTCTCTGCACATTGGAAACACAAAACAGAAGCACGCACACGGCGAGAGGAGACTGCCTGACACCTGCTGCACTCAGTACAGCTCTGGGCTGCTGCCAGAGCATGTATTTCAAGGCACTAGCTTCAGGGACTCTCCACTGTCTTGGGGGACTTTCTACAAGGTGACCAGAAGCTGTTCAAAAGCACCTGCTTGCAGCGACCGAGTTCGGCGTTCCACACTCTTCCCCGGCTCTCTTTCGCCTCTCCGCACTCCCAGCGGCTGTACCGAAGACGCTGCTGGCTGTGGTGCCGCGAGGCGCTGCTTTCTCGGCAAAAGGCAGCTTCTCGCTCTTGACAGCTCTGCTATGCAGAAGCAGAGGAAAGCCGGCAGAGCTTCTCCTCTAGCTGCTCTACGCAGAAACAACTGTAAATCAGCTAGAAATTGATCCTGTAGTGGGAAAGGCAGGAAAGTTGCTGCAAAAGCGTTTTGGCTTGCTGGAAGCAGCAGCAAGCACGAGTGCTTCTCTGCACGGTGGAAACACAAAACAGAAGCACGCACACGGCGAGAGGAGACTGCCTGACACCTGCTGCACTCAGTACAGCTCTGGGCTGCTGCCAGAGCATGTATTACAAAGCACTAGCTTCGGGGACTCTCCACTGTCTTGGGGGACTTTCTACAACGTGACCAGAAGCTGTTCGAAAGCACCTGCTTGCAGCGACCGAGTTCGGCGTTCCACACTCTTCCCCGGCTCTCTTTCGCCTCTCCGCACGCCCAACGGCTGTACCGAAGACGCTGCTGGCTGTGGTGCCGCGAACCGCTGCTTTCTCCGCAAAAGGCAGCTTCTCGCTCTTGACAGCTCTGCTATGCAGAAGCACAGGAAAGCCGGCAGAGCTTCTCCTCTAGCTGCTCTACGCAGAAACAACTGTAAATCAGCTAGAAATCGATCCTGTAGTGGGAAAGGCAGGAAAGTTGCTGCAAAAGCGTTTTGGCTCGCTGGAAGCAGCAGCAAGCACGAGTGCTTCTCTGCACACTTGAAACACAAAACAGAAGCACGTACACGGATAGAGGAGACTGCCTGACACCTGCTGCACTCAGTACAGCTCTGGGTTGCTGCCAGAGCATGTATTTCAAGGCACTAGCTTCGGGGACTCTCCACTGTCTTGGGGGACTTTCTACAAGGTGACCAGAAGCTGTTCACAAGCACCTGCTTGCAGCGACCGAGTTCGGCGTCCCACACTCTTCCCCGGCTCTCTTTCGCCTCTCCGCACAACCTGCGGCCGTACCAAAGACGCTGCTGGCTGTGGTGCCGCGAACCGCTGCTTTCTCGGCAAAAGGCAGCTTCTCGCTCTTGACAGCTCTGCTATGCAGAAGCACAGGAAAGCCAGCAGAGCTGCTCCTCTAGCTGCTCTACGCAGAAACAACTGTAAATCAGGTAGAAATTGATCCTGTAGTGGGAAAGGCAGGAAAGTTGCTGCAAAAGCGTTTTGGCTTGCTGGAAGCAGCAGGAAGCACGAGTGCTTCTCTGCACATTGGAAACACAAAACAGAAGCACGCACACGGCGAGAGGAGACTGCCTGACACCTGCTGCACTCAGTACAGCTCTGGGCTGCTGCCAGGGCATGTATTTCAAGGCACTAGCTTCGGGGACTCTCCACTTTCTTGGGGGACTTTCTACAAGGTGACCAGAAGCTGTTCGAAAGCACCTGCTTGCAGCGACCGAGTTCGGCGTTCCACATTCTTCCCCGGCTCCCTTTCGCCTCTCCGCACTCCCAGCGGCTGTACCGAAGACGCTGCTGGCTGTGGTGCCGCGAGGCGCTGCTTTCTCGGCAAAAGGCAGCTTCTCGCTCTTGACAGCTCTGCTATGCAGAAGCAGAGGAAAGCCGGCAGAGCTGCTCCTCTAGCTGCTCTACGCAGAAACAACTGTAAATCAGGTAGAAATTGATCCTGTAGTGGGAAAGGCAGGAAAGTTGCTGCAAAAGCGTTTTGGCTTTCTGGAAGCAGCAGCAAGCACGAGTGCTTCTCTGCACAATGGAATCACAAAACAGAAGCACGCACACGGCAAGAGGAGACTGCCTGACACCTGCTGCACTCAGTACAGCTCTGGGCTGCTGCCAGAGCATGTATTTCAAGGCACTAGCTTCGGGGACTCTCCACTGTCTTGGGGGACTTTATACAAGGTGACCAGAAGCTGTTCGAAAGCACCTGCTTGCAGCGACCGAGTTCGGCGTTCCACACTCTTCCCCAGCTCTCTTTCGCCTCTAAGCACAACCTGCGGCCGTACCATAGACGCTGCTGGCTGTGGTGCCGCGAACCGCTGCTTTCTCGGTAAAAGGCAGCTTCTCGCTCTTGACAGCTCTGCTATGCAGAAGCAGAGGAAAGCCGGCAGAGCTTCTCCTCTAGCTGCTCTACGCAGAAACAACTGTAAATCAGCTAGAAATTGATCCTGTAGTGGGAAAGGCAGGAAAGTTGCTGCAAAAGCGTTTTGGCTTGCTGGAAGCAGCAGCAAGCACGAGTGCTTCTCTGCACGCTGGAAACACAAAACAGAAGCACGTACACGGCAAGAGGAGACTGCCTGACACCTGCTGCACTCAGTACAGCTCTGGGCTGCTGCCAGGGCATGTATTTCAAGGCACTAGCATCGGGGACTCTCCACTTTCTTGGGGGACTTTCTACAAGGTGACCAGAAGCTGTTCGAAAGCACCTGCTTGCAGCGACCGAGTTCGGCGTTCCACATTCTTCCCCGGCTCCCTTTCGCCTCTCCGCACTCCCAGCGGCTGTACCGAAGACGCTGCTGGCTGTGGTGCCGCGAGGCGCTGCTTTCTCGGCAAAAGGCAGCTTCTCGCTCTTGACAGCTCTGCTATGCAGAAGCACAGGAAAGCCGGCAGAGCTTCTCCTCTAGCTGCTCTACGCAGAAACAACTGTAAATCAGCTAGAAATTGATCCTGTAGTGGGAAAGGCAGGAAAGTTGCTGCAAAAGCCTTTTGGCTCGCTGGAAGCAGCAGCAAGCACGAGTGCTTCTCTGCACACTTGAAACACAAAACAGACGCACGTACACGGATAGAGGAGACTGCCTGAAACCTGCTGCACTCAGTACAGCTCTGGGTTGCTGCCAGAGCATGTATTTCAAGGCACTAGCTTCGGGGACTCTCCACTGTCTTGGGGGACTTTCTACAAGGTGACCAGAAGCTGTTCACAAGCACCTGCTTGCAGCGACCGAGTTCGGCGTCCCACACTCTTCCCCGGCTCTCTTTCGCCTCTCCGCACAACCTGCGGCCGTACCAAAGACGCTGCTGGCTGTGGTGCCGCGAACCGCTGCTTTCTCGGCAAAAGGCAGCTTCTCGCTCTTGACAGCTCTGCTATGCAGAAGCACAGGAAAGCCAGCAGAGCTGCTCCTCTAGCTGCTCTACGCAGAAACAACTGTAAATCAGCTAGAAATTGATCCTGTAGTGGGAAAGGCAGGAAAGTTGCTGCAAAAGCGTTTTGGCTTGCTGGAAGCAGCAGCAAGCACGAGTGCTTCTCTGCACATTGGAAACACAAAACAGAAGCACGCACACGGCGAGAGGAGACTGCCTGACACCTGCTGCACTCAGTACAGCTCTGGGCTGCTGCCAGAGCATGTATTTCAAGGCACTAGCTTCAGGGACTCTCCACTGTCTTGGGGGACTTTCTACAAGGTGACCAGAAGCTGTTCAAAAGCACCTGCTTGCAGCGACCGAGTTCGGCGTTCCACACTCTTCCCCGGCTCTCTTTCGCCTCTCCGCACTCCCAGCGGCTGTACCGAAGACGCTGCTGGCTGTGGTGCCGCGAGGCGCTGCTTTCTCGGCAAAAGGCAGCTTCTCGCTCTTGACAGCTCTGCTATGCAGAAGCAGAGGAAAGCCGGCAGAGCTTCTCCTCTAGCTGCTCTACGCAGAAACAACTGTAAATCAGCTAGAAATTGATCCTGTAGTGGGAAAGGCAGGAAAGTTGCTGCAAAAGCGTTTTGGCTTGCTGGAAGCAGCAGGAAGCACGAGTGCTTCTCTGCACACTTGAAACACAAAAAAGAAGCACGCACACGGCGAGAGGAGACTGCCTGACACCTGCTGCACTCAGTACAGCTCTGGGCTGCTGCCAGAGCATGTATTACAAAGCACTAGCTTCGGGGACTCTCCACTGTCTTGGGGGACTTTCTACAACGTGACCAGAAGCTGTTCGAAAGCACCTGCTTGCAGCGACCGAGTTCGGCGTTCCACACTCTTCCCCGGCTCTCTTTCGCCTCTCCGCACGCCCAACGGCTGTACCGAAGACGCTGCTGGCTGTGGTGCCGCGAACCGCTGCTTTCTCGGCAAAAGGCAGCTTCTCGCTCTTGACAGCTCTGCTATGCAGAAGCACAGGAAAGCCGGCAGAGCTTCTCCTCTAGCTGCTCTACGCAGAAACAACTGTAAATCAGCTAGAAATCGATCCTGTAGTGGGAAAGGCAGGAAAGTTGCTGCAAAAGCGTTTTGGCTCGCTGGAAGCAGCAGCAAGCACGAGTGCTTCTCTGCACACTTGAAACACAAAACAGAAGCACGTACACGGATAGAGGAGACTGCCTGACACCTGCTGCACTCAGTACAGCTCTGGGTTGCTGCCAGAGCATGTATTTCAAGGCACTAGCTTCGGGGACTCTCCACTGTCTTGGGGGACTTTCTACAAGGTGACCAGAAGCTGTTCACAAGCACCTGCTTGCAGCGACCGAGTTCGGCGTCCCACACTCTTCCCCGGCTCTCTTTCGCCTCTCCGCACAACCTGCGGCCGTACCAAAGACGCTGCTGGCTGTGGTGCCGCGAGGCGCTGCTTTCTCGGCAAAAGGCAGCTTCTCGCTCTTGACAGCTCTGCTATGCAGAAGCACAGGAAAGCCAGCAGAGCTGCTCCTCTAGCTGCTCTACGCAGAAACAACTGTAAATCAGGTAGAAATTGATCCTGTAGTGGGAAAGGCAGGAAAGTTGCTGCAAAAGCGTTTTGGCTTGCTGGAAGCAGCAGGAAGCACGAGTGCTTCTCTGCACATTGGAAACACAAAACAGAAGCACGCACACGGCGAGAGGAGACTGCCTGACACCTGCTGCACTCAGTACAGCTCTGGGCTGCTGCCAGGGCATGTATTTCAAGGCACTAGCTTCGGGGACTCTCCACTTTCTTGGGGGACTTTCTACAAGGTGACCAGAAGCTGTTCGAAAGCACCTGCTTGCAGCGACCGAGTTCGGCGTTCCACATTCTTCCCCGGCTCCCTTTCGCCTCTCCGCACTCCCAGCGGCTGTACCGAAGACGCTGCTGGCTGTGGTGCCGCGAGGCGCTGCTTTCTCGGCAAAAGGCAGCTTCTCGCTCTTGACAGCTCTGCTATGCAGAAGCAGAGGAAAGCCGGCAGAGCTTCTCCTCTAGCTGCTCTACGCAGAAACAACTGTAAATCAGCTAGAAATTGATCCTGTAGTGGGAAAGGCAGGAAAGTTGCTGCAAATGCGTTTTGGCTTGCTGGAAGCAGCAGCAAGCACGAGTGCTTCTCTGCACGCTGGAAACACAAAACAGACGCACGTACACGGATAGAGGAGACTGCCTGACACCTGCTGCACTCAGTACAGCTCTGGGCTGCTGCCAGGGCATGTATTTCAAGGCACTAGCTTCGGGGACTCTCCACTTTCTTGGGGGACTTTCTACAAGGTGACCAGAAGCTGTTCGAAAGCACCTGCTTGCAGCGACCGAGTTCGGCGTTCCACATTCTTCCCCGGCTCCCTTTCGCCTCTCCGCACTCCCAGCGGCTGTACCGAAGACGCTGCTGGCTGTGGTGCCGCGAGGCGCTGCTTTCTCGGCAAAAGGCAGCTTCTCGCTCTTGACAGCTCTGCTATGCAGAAGCAGAGGAAAGCCGGCAGAGCTTCTCCTCTAGCTGCTCTACGCAGAAACAACTGTAAATCAGCTAGAAATTGATCCTGTAGTGGGAAAGGCAGGAAAGTTGCTGCAAAAGCCTTTTGGCTCGCTGGAAGCAGCAGCAAGCACGAGTGCTTCTCTGCACACTTGAAACACAAAACAGACGCACGTACACGGATAGAGGAGACTGCCTGAAACCTGCTGCACTCAGTACAGCTCTGGGTTGCTGCCAGAGCATGTATTTCAAGGCACTAGCTTCGGGGACTCTCCACTGTCTTGGGGGACTTTCTACAAGGTGACCAGAAGCTGTTCACAAGCACCTGCTTGCAGCGACCGAGTTCGGCGTCCCACACTCTTCCCCGGCTCTCTTTCGCCTCTCCGCACAACCTGCGGCCGTACCAAAGACGCTGCTGGCTGTGGTGCCGCGAACCGCTGCTTTCTCGGCAAAAGGCAGCTTCTCGCTCTTGACAGCTCTGCTATGCAGAAGCACAGGAAAGCCAGCAGAGCTGCTCCTCTAGCTGCTCTACGCAGAAACAACTGTAAATCAGCTAGAAATTGATCCTGTAGTGGGAAAGGCAGGAAAGTTGCTGCAAAAGCGTTTTGGCTTGCTGGAAGCAGCAGCAAGCACGAGTGCTTCTCTGCACGGTGGAAACACAAAACAGAAGCACGCACACGGCAAGAGGAGACTGCCTGACACCTGCTGCACTCAGTACAGCTCTGGGCTGCTGCCAGAGCATGTATTACAAAGCACTAGCTTCGGGGACTCTCCACTGTCTTGGGGGACTTTCTACAACGTGACCAGAAGCTGTTCGAAAGCACCTGCTTGCAGCGACCGAGTTCGGCGTTCCACACTCTTCCCCGGCTCTCTTTCGCCTCTCCGCACGCCCAACGGCTGTACCGAAGACGCTGCTGGCTGTGGTGCCGCGAACCGCTGCTTTCTCGGCAAAAGGCAGCTTCTCGCTCTTGACAGCTCTGCTATGCAGAAGCACAGGAAAGCCGGCAGAGCTTCTCCTCTAGCTGCTCTACGCAGAAACAACTGTAAATCAGCTAGAAATCGATCCTGTAGTGGGAAAGGCAGGAAAGTTGCTGCAAAAGCATTTTGGCTCGCTGGAAGCAGCAGCAAGCACGAGTGCTTCTCTGCACACTTGAAACACAAAACAGACGCACGTACACGGATAGAGGAGACTGCCTGACACCTGCTGCACTCAGTACAGCTCTGGGTTGCTGCCAGAGCATGTATTTCAAGGCACTAGCTTCGGGGACTCTCCACTGTCTTGGGGGACTTTCTACAAGGTGACCAGAAGCTGTTCACAAGCACCTGCTTGCAGCGACCGAGTTCGGCGTCCCACACTCTTCCCCGGCTCTCTTTCGCCTCTCCGCACAACCTGCGGCCGTACCAAAGACGCTGCTGGCTGTGGTGCCGCGAACCGCTGCTTTCTCGGCAAAAGGCAGCTTCTCGCTCTTGACAGCTCTGCTATGCAGAAGCAGAGGAAAGCCGGCAGAGCTTCTCCTCTAGCAGCTCTGCGCAGACACAACTGTAAATCAGTTAAAAATGGATCCTGTAGTGGGAAAGGCAGGAAAGTTGCTGCAAAAGCGTTTTGGCTTGCTGGAAGCAGCAGCAAGCACGAGTGCTTCTCTGCACGCTGGAAACACAAAACAGAAGCACGCACACGGCAGGAGGAGACTGCCTGACACCTGCTGCACTCAGTACAGCTCTGGGCTGCTGCCAGAGCATGTATTTCAAGGCACTAGCTTCGGGGACTCTCCACTGTCTTGGGGGACTTTCTACAAGGTGACCAGAAGCTGTTCAAAAGCACCTGCTTCCAGCGACCGAGTTCGGCGTTCCACACTCTTCCCCGGCTCTCTTTCGCCTCTAAGCACAACTTGCGGCCGTACCATAGACGCTGCTGGCTGTGGTGCCGCGAACCGCTGCTTTCTCGGTAAAAGGCAGCTTCTCGCTCTTGACAGCTCTGCTATGCAGAAGCAGAGGAAAGCCGGCAGAGCTTCTCCTCTAGCTGCTCTACGCAGAAACAACTGTAAATCAGCTAGAAATTGATCCTGTAGTGGGAAAGGCAGGAAAGTTGCTGCAAAAGCGTTTTGGCTTGCTGGAAGCAGCAGGAAGCACGAGTGCTTCTCTGCACATTGGAAACACAAAACAGAAGCACGCACACGGCGAGAGGAGACTGCCTGACACCTGCTGCACTCAGTACAGCTCTGGGCTGCTGCCAGGGCATGTATTTCAAGGCACTAGCTTCGGGGACTCTCCACTGTCTTGGGGGACTTTCTACAAGGTGACCAGAAGCTGTTCGAAAGCACCTGCTTGCAGCGACCGAGTTCGGCGTTCCACATTCTTCCCCGGCTCCCTTTCGCCTCTCCGCACTCCCAGCGGCTGTACCGAAGACGCTGCTGGCTGTGGTGCCGCGAGGCGCTGCTTTCTCGGCAAAAGGCAGCTTCTCGCTCTTGACAGCTCTGCTATGCAGAAGCAGAGGAAAGCCGGCAGAGCTTCTCCTCTAGCTGCTCTACGCAGAAACAACTGTAAATCAGCTAGAAATCGATCCTGTAGTGGGAAAGGCAGGAAAGTTGCTGCAAAAGCGTTTTGGCTTTCTGGAAGCAGCAGCAAGCACGAGTGCTTCTCTGCACAATGGAAACACAAAACAGAAGCACGCACACGGCAAGAGGAGACTGCCTGACACCTGCTGCACTCAGTACAGCTCTGGGCTGCTGCCAGAGCATGTATTTCAAGGCACTAGCTTCGGGGACTCTCCACTGTCTTGGGGGACTTTCTACAAGGTGACCAGAAGCTGTTCGAAAGCACCTGCTTGCAGCGACCGAGTTCGGCGTTCCACACTCTTCCCCAGCTCTCTTTCGCCTCTAAGCACAACCTGCGGCCGTACCATAGACGCTGCTGGCTGTGGTGCCGCGAACCGCTGCTTTCTCGGCAAAAGGCAGCTTCTCGATCTTGACAGCTCTGCTATGCAGAAGCACAGGAAAGCCGGCAGAGCTTCTCCTCTAGCTGCTCTACGCAGAAACAACTGTAAATCAGCTAGAAATCGATCCTGTAGTGGGAAAGGCAGGAAAGTTGCTGCAAAAGCGTTTTGGCTTGCTGGAAGCAGCAGCAAGCACGAGTGCTTCTCTGCACATTGGAAACACAAAACAGAAGCACGCACACGGCGAGAGGAGACTGCCTGACACCTGCTGCACTCAGTACAGCTCTGGGCTGCTGCCAGGGCATGTATTTCAAGGCACTAGCTTCGGGGACTCTCCACTGTCTTGGGGGACTTTCTACAAGGTGACCAGAAGCTGTTCGAAAGCACCTGCTTGCAGCGACCGAGTTCGGCGTTCCACACTCTTCCCCAGCTCTCTTTCGCCTCTAAGCACAACCTGCGGCCGTACCATAGACGCTGCTGGCTGTGGTGCCGCGAACCGCTGCTTTCTCGGTAAAAGGCAGCTTCTCGCTCTTGACAGCTCTGCTATGCAGAAGCAGAGGAAAGCCGGCAAAGCTTCTCCTCTAGCTGCTCTACGCAGAAACAACTGTAAATCAGCTAGAAATTGATCCTGTAGTGGGAAAGGCAGGAAAGTTGCTGCAAAAGCGTTTTGGCTTGCTGGAAGCAGCAGCAAGCACGAGTGCTTCTCTGCACGCTGGAAACACAAAACAGAAGCACGTACACGGCAAGAGGAGACTGCCTGACACCTGCTGCACTCAGTACAGCTCTGGGCTGCTGCCAGGGCATGTATTTCAAGGCACTAGCATCGGGGACTCTCCACTTTCTTGGGGGACTTTCTACAAGGTGACCAGAAGCTGTTCGAAAGCACCTGCTTGCAGCGACCGAGTTCGGCGTTCCACATTCTTCCCCGGCTCCCTTTCGCCTCTCCGCACTCCCAGCGGCTGTACCGAAGACGCTGCTGGCTGTGGTGCCGCGAGGCGCTGCTTTCTCGGCAAAAGGCAGCTTCTCGCTCTTGACAGCTCTGCTATGCAGAAGCAGAGGAAAGCCGGCAGAGCTTCTCCTCTAGCTGCTCTACGCAGAAACAACTGTAAATCAGCTAGAAATTGATCCTGTAGTGGGAAAGGCAGGAAAGTTGCTGCAAAAGCCTTTTGGCTCGCTGGAAGCAGCAGCAAGCACGAGTGCTTCTCTGCACACTTGAAACACAAAACAGACGCACGTACACGGATAGAGGAGACTGCCTGAAACCTGCTGCACTCAGTACAGCTCTGGGTTGCTGCCAGAGCATGTATTTCAAGGCACTAGCTTCGGGGACTCTCCACTGTCTTGGGGGACTTTCTACAAGGTGACCAGAAGCTGTTCACAAGCACCTGCTTGCAGCGACCGAGTTCGGCGTCCCACACTCTTCCCCGGCTCTCTTTCGCCTCTCCGCACAACCTGCGGCCGTACCAAAGACGCTGCTGGCTGTGGTGCCGCGAACCGCTGCTTTCTCGGCAAAAGGCAGCTTCTCGCTCTTGACAGCTCTGCTATGCAGAAGCACAGGAAAGCCAGCAGAGCTGCTCCTCTAGCTGCTCTACGCAGAAACAACTGTAAATCAGCTAGAAATTGATCCTGTAGTGGGAAAGGCAGGAAAGTTGCTGCAAAAGCGTTTTGGCTTGCTGGAAGCAGCAGCAAGCACGAGTGCTTCTCTGCACATTGGAAACACAAAACAGAAGCACGCACACGGCGAGAGGAGACTGCCTGACACCTGCTGCACTCAGTACAGCTCTGGGCTGCTGCCAGGGCATGTATTTCAAGGCACTAGCTTCGGGGACTCTCCACTGTCTTGGGGGACTTTCTACAAGGTGACCAGAAGCTGTTCAAAAGCACCTGCTTCCAGCGACCGAGTTCGGCGTTCCACACTCTTCCCCAGCTCTCTTTCGCCTCTAAGCACAACCTGCGGCCGTACCATAGACGCTGCTGGCTGTGGTGCCGCGAACCGCTGCTTTCTCGGTAAAAGGCAGCTTCTCGCTCTTGACAGCTCTGCTATGCAGAAGCAGAGGAAAGCCGGCAGAGCTTCTCCTCTAGCTGCTCTACGCAGAAACAACTGTAAATCAGCTAGAAATTGATCCTGTAGTGGGAAAGGCAGGAAAGTTGCTGCAAAAGCGTTTTGGCTTGCTGGAAGCAGCAGCAAGCACGAGTGCTTCTCTGCACATTGGAAACACAAAACAGAAGCACGCACACGGCGAGAGGAGACTGCCTGACACCTGCTGCACTCAGTACAGCTCTGGGCTACTGCAAGGGCATGTATTTCAAGGCACTAGCTTCGGGGACTCTCCACTGTCTTGGGGGACTTTCTACAAGGTGACCAGAAGCTGTTCACAAGCACCTGCTTGCAGCGACCGAGTTCGGCGTTCCACACTCTTCCCCGGCTCTCTTTCGCCTCTCCGCACAACCTGCGGCCGTACCATAGACGGTGCTGGCTGTGGTGCCGCGAACCGCTGCTTTCTCGCAAAAGGCAGCTTCTCGCTCTTGACAGCTCTGCTATGCAGAAGCACAGGAAAGCCGGCAGAGCTTCTCCTCTAGCTGCTCTACGCAGAAACAACTGTAAATCAGGTAGAAATTGATCCTGTAGTGGGAAAGGCAGGAAAGTTGCTGCAAAAGCGTTTTGGCTTGCTGGAAGCAGCAGCAAGCACGAGTGCTTCTCTGCACGCTGGAAACACAAAACAGAAGCACGTACACGGCAAGAGGAGACTGCCTGACACCTGCTGCACTCAGTACAGCTCTGGGCTGCTGCCAGGGCATGTATTTCAAGGCACTAGCATCGGGGACTCTCCACTTTCTTGGGGGACTTTCTACAAGGTGACCAGAAGCTGTTCGAAAGCACCTGCTTGCAGCGACCGAGTTCGGCGTTCCACATTCTTCCCCGGCTCCCTTTCGCCTCTCCGCACTCCCAGCGGCTGTACCGAAGACGCTGCTGGCTGTGGTGCCGCGAGGCGCTGCTTTCTCGGCAAAAGGCAGCTTCTCGCTCTTGACAGCTCTGCTATGCAGAAGCAGAGGAAAGCCGGCAGAGCTTCTCCTCTAGCTGCTCTACGCAGAAACAACTGTAAATCAGCTAGAAATTGATCCTGTAGTGGGAAAGGCAGGAAAGTTGCTGCAAAAGCGTTTTGGCTTGCTGGAAGCAGCAGCAAGCACGAGTGCTTCTCTGCACAATGGAAACACAAAACAGAAGCACGCACACGGCAAGAGGAGACTGCCTGAAACCTGCTGCACTCAGTACAGCTCTGGGCTGCTGCCAGAGCATGTATTTCAAGGCACTAGCTTCGGGGACTCTCCACTGTCTTGGGGGACTTTCTACAAGGTGACCAGAAGCTGTTCAAAAGCACCTGCTTCCAGCGACCGAGTTCGGCGTTCCACACTCTTCCCCGGCTCTCTTTCGCCTCTCCGCACAACCTGCGGCCGAACCATAGACGCTGCTGGCTGTGGTGCCGCGAACCGCTGCTTTCTCGGCAAAAGGCAGCTTCTCGCTCTTGACAGCTCTGCTATGCAGAAGCAGAGGAAAGCCGGCAGAGCTTCTCCTCTAGCTGCTCTACGCAGAAACAACTGTAAATCAGCTAGAAATCGATCCTGTAGTGGGAAAGGCAGGAAAGTTGCTGCAAAAGCGTTTTGGCTCGCTGGAAGCAGCAGCAAGCACGAGTGCTTCTCTGCACATTGGAAACACAAAACAGACGCACGTACACGGATAGAGGAGACTGCCTGACACCTGCTGCACTCAGTACAGCTCTGGGCTGCTGCCAGGGCATGTATTTCAAGGCACTAGCTTCGGGGACTCTCCACTGTCTTGGGGGACTTTCTACACGGTGACCAGAAGCTGTTCAAAAGCACCTGCTTGCAGCGACCGAGTTCGGCGTTCCACACTCTTCCCCGGCTCTCTTTCGCCTCTCCGCACTCCCAGCGGCTGTACCGAAGACGCTGCTGGCTGTGGTGCCGCGAACCGCTGCTTTCTCGGTAAAAGGCAGCTTCTCGCACTTAACAGCTCTGCTATGCAGAAGCAGAGGAAAGCCGGCAGAGCTGCTCCTCTAGCTGCTCTACGCAGAAACAACTGTATATCAGCTAGAAATTGATCCTGTAGTGGGAAAGGCAGGAAAGTTGCTGCAAAAGCGTTTTGGCTTTCTGGAAGCAGCAGGAAGCACGAGTGCTTCTCTGCACACTTGAAACACAAAAAAGAAGCACGCACACGGCGAGAGGAGACTGCCTGACACCTGCTGCACTCAGTACAGCTCTGGGCTGCTGCCAGGGCATGTATTTCAAGGCACTAGCTTCGGGGACTCTCCACTGTCTTGGGGGACTTTATACAAGGTGACCAGAAGCTGTTCGAAAGCACCTGCTTGCAGCGACCGACTTCGGCGTCCCACACTCTTCCCCGGCTCTCTTTCGCCTCTCCGCACAACCTGCGGCCGTACCAAAGACGCTGCTGGCTGTGGTGCCGCGAACCGCTGCTTTCTCGGTAAAAGGCAGCTTCTCGCACTTAACAGCTCTGCTATGCAGAAGCAGAGGAAAGCCGGCAGAGCTTCTCCTCCAGCTGCTCTACGCAGAAACAACTGTAAAGCAGCTAGAAATCGATCCTGTAGTGGGAAAGGCAGGAAAGTTGCTGCAAAAGCGTTTTGGCTTGCTGGAAGCAGCAGCAAGCACGAGTGCTTCTCTGCACGCTGGAAACACAAAACAGAAGCACGTACACAGATAGAGGAGACTGCCTGACACCTGCTGCACTCAGTACAGCTCTGGGCTGCTACCAGAGCAGGTATTACAAGGCACTAGCTTCGGGGACTCTCCACTTTCTTGGGGGACTTTCTACAAGGTGACCAGAAGCTGTTCGAAAGCACCTGCTTGCAGCGACCGAGTTCGGCGTTCCACACTCTTCCCCGGCTCTCTTTTGCCTCTCCGCACGCCCAACGGCTGTACCGAAGACGCTGCTGGCTGTGGTGCCGCGAACCGCTGCTTTCTCGGTAAAAGGCAGCTTCTCGCTCTTGACACCTCTGCTATGCAGAAGCAGAGGAAAGCCGGCAGAGCTGCTCCTCTAGCTGCTCTACGCAGAAACAACTGTAAATCAGCTAGAAATTGATCCTGTAGTGGGAAAGGCAGGAAAGTTGCTGCAAAAGCGTTTTGGCTTGCTGGAAGCAGCAGCAAGCACGAGTGCTTCTCTGCACGCTGGAAACACAAAACAGAAGCACGCACACGGCAGGAGGAGACTGCCTGACACCTGCTGCACTCAGTACAGCTCTGGGCTGCTGCCAGAGCATGTATTTCAAGGCACTAGCTTCGGGGACTCTCCACTGTCTTGGGGGACTTTCTACAAGGTGACCAGAAGCTGTTCAAAAGCACCTGCTTGCAGCGACCGAGTTCGGCGTTCCACACTCTTCCCCGGCTCTCTTTCGCCTCTCCGCACTCCCAGCGGCTGTACCGAAGACGCTGCTGGCTGTGGTGCCGCGAACCGCTGCTTTCTCGGTAAAAGGCAGCTTCTCGCACTTAACAGCTCTGCTATGCAGAAGCAGAGGAAAGCCGGCAGAGCTTCTCCTCCAGCTGCTCTACGCAGAAACAACTGTAAATCAGCTAGAAATCGATCCTGTAGTGGGAAAGGCAGGAAAGTTGCTGCAAAAGCGTTTTGGCTTGCTGGAAGCAGCAGCAAGCACGAGTGCTTCTCTGCACACTGGAAACACAAAACAGAAGCACGTACACAGATAGAGGAGACTGCCTGACACCTGCTGCACTCAGTACAGCTCTGGGCTGCTGCCAGAGCAGGTATTACAAGGCACTAGCTTCGGGGACTCTCCACTGTCTTGGGGGACTTTCTACAAGGTGACCAGAAGCTGTTCAAAAGCACCTGCTTGCAGCGACCGAGTTCGGCGTTCCACACTCTTCCCCGGCTCTCTTTCGCCTCTCCGCACAACCTGCGGCTGTACCGAAGACGCTGCTGGCTGTGGTGCCGCGAACCGCTGCTTTCTCGGTAAAAGGCAGCTTCTCGCACTTAACAGATCTGCTATGCAGATCCAGAGGAAAGCCGGCAGAGCTTCTCCTCCAGCTGCTCTACGCAGAAACAACTGTAAATCAGCTAGAAATCGATCCTGTAGTGGGAAAGGCAGGAAAGTTGCTGCAAAAGCGTTTTGGCTTGCTGGAAGCAGCAGCAAGCACGAGTGCTTCTCTGCACATTGGAAACACAAAACAGAAGCACGTACACCGATAGAGGAGACTGCCTGACACCTGCTGCACTCAGTACAGCTCTGGGCTGCTGCCAGAGCATGTATTTCAAGGCACTAGCTTCAGGGACTCTCCACTGTCTTGGGGGACTTTCTACAAGGTGACCAGAAGCTGTTCAAAAGCACCTGCTTGCAGCGACCGAGTTCGGCGTTCCACACTCTTCCCCGGCTCTCTTTCGCCTCTCCGCACTCCCAGCGGCTGTACCGAAGACGCTGCTGGCTGTGGTGCCGCGAGGCGCTGCTTTCTCGGCAAAAGGCAGCTTCTCGCTCTTGACAGCTCTGCTATGCAGAAGCAGAGGAAAGCCGGCAGAGCTTCTCCTCTAGCTGCTCTACGCAGAAACAACTGTAAATCAGCTAGAAATTGATCCTGTAGTGGGAAAGGCAGGAAAGTTGCTGCAAAAGCGTTTTGGCTTGCTGGAAGCAGCAGGAAGCACGAGTGCTTCTCTGCACACTTGAAACACAAAAAAGAAGCACGCACACGGCGAGAGGAGACTGCCTGACACCTGCTGCACTCAGTACAGCTCTGGGCTGCTGCCAGAGCATGTATTACAAAGCACTAGCTTCGGGGACTCTCCACTGTCTTGGGGGACTTTCTACAACGTGACCAGAAGCTGTTCGAAAGCACCTGCTTGCAGCGACCGAGTTCGGCGTTCCACACTCTTCCCCGGCTCTCTTTCGCCTCTCCGCACGCCCAACGGCTGTACCGAAGACGCTGCTGGCTGTGGTGCCGCGAACCGCTGCTTTCTCGGCAAAAGGCAGCTTCTCGCTCTTGACAGCTCTGCTATGCAGAAGCACAGGAAAGCCGGCAGAGCTTCTCCTCTAGCTGCTCTACGCAGAAACAACTGTAAATCAGCTAGAAATCGATCCTGTAGTGGGAAAGGCAGGAAAGTTGCTGCAAAAGCGTTTTGGCTCGCTGGAAGCAGCAGCAAGCACGAGTGCTTCTCTGCACACTTGAAACACAAAACAGAAGCACGTACACGGATAGAGGAGACTGCCTGACACCTGCTGCACTCAGTACAGCTCTGGGTTGCTGCCAGAGCATGTATTTCAAGGCACTAGCTTCGGGGACTCTCCACTGTCTTGGGGGACTTTCTACAAGGTGACCAGAAGCTGTTCACAAGCACCTGCTTGCAGCGACCGAGTTCGGCGTCCCACACTCTTCCCCGGCTCTCTTTCGCCTCTCCGCACAACCTGCGGCCGTACCAAAGACGCTGCTGGCTGTGGTGCCGCGAACCGCTGCTTTCTCGGCAAAAGGCAGCTTCTCGCTCTTGACAGCTCTGCTATGCAGAAGCACAGGAAAGCCAGCAGAGCTGCTCCTCTAGCTGCTCTACGCAGAAACAACTGTAAATCAGGTAGAAATTGATCCTGTAGTGGGAAAGGCAGGAAAGTTGCTGCAAAAGCGTTTTGGCTTGCTGGAAGCAGCAGGAAGCACGAGTGCTTCTCTGCACATTGGAAACACAAAACAGAAGCACGCACACGGCGAGAGGAGACTGCCTGACACCTGCTGCACTCAGTACAGCTCTGGGCTGCTGCCAGGGCATGTATTTCAAGGCACTAGCTTCGGGGACTCTCCACTTTCTTGGGGGACTTTCTACAAGGTGACCAGAAGCTGTTCGAAAGCACCTGCTTGCAGCGACCGAGTTCGGCGTTCCACATTCTTCCCCGGCTCCCTTTCGCCTCTCCGCACTCCCAGCGGCTGTACCGAAGACGCTGCTGGCTGTGGTGCCGCGAGGCGCTGCTTTCTCGGCAAAAGGCAGCTTCTCGCTCTTGACAGCTCTGCTATGCAGAAGCAGAGGAAAGCCGGCAGAGCTTCTCCTCTAGCTGCTCTACGCAGAAACAACTGTAAATCAGCTAGAAATTGATCCTGTAGTGGGAAAGGCAGGAAAGTTGCTGCAAATGCGTTTTGGCTTGCTGGAAGCAGCAGCAAGCACGAGTGCTTCTCTGCACGCTGGAAACACAAAACAGACGCACGTACACGGATAGAGGAGACTGCCTGACACCTGCTGCACTCAGTACAGCTCTGGGCTGCTGCCAGGGCATGTATTTCAAGGCACTAGCTTCGGGGACTCTCCACTTTCTTGGGGGACTTTCTACAAGGTGACCAGAAGCTGTTCGAAAGCACCTGCTTGCAGCGACCGAGTTCGGCGTTCCACATTCTTCCCCGGCTCCCTTTCGCCTCTCCGCACTCCCAGCGGCTGTACCGAAGACGCTGCTGGCTGTGGTGCCGCGAGGCGCTGCTTTCTCGGCAAAAGGCAGCTTCTCGCTCTTGACAGCTCTGCTATGCAGAAGCAGAGGAAAGCCGGCAGAGCTTCTCCTCTAGCTGCTCTACGCAGAAACAACTGTAAATCAGCTAGAAATTGATCCTGTAGTGGGAAAGGCAGGAAAGTTGCTGCAAAAGCCTTTTGGCTCGCTGGAAGCAGCAGCAAGCACGAGTGCTTCTCTGCACACTTGAAACACAAAACAGACGCACGTACACGGATAGAGGAGACTGCCTGAAACCTGCTGCACTCAGTACAGCTCTGGGTTGCTGCCAGAGCATGTATTTCAAGGCACTAGCTTCGGGGACTCTCCACTGTCTTGGGGGACTTTCTACAAGGTGACCAGAAGCTGTTCACAAGCACCTGCTTGCAGCGACCGAGTTCGGCGTCCCACACTCTTCCCCGGCTCTCTTTCGCCTCTCCGCACAACCTGCGGCCGTACCAAAGACGCTGCTGGCTGTGGTGCCGCGAACCGCTGCTTTCTCGGCAAAAGGCAGCTTCTCGCTCTTGACAGCTCTGCTATGCAGAAGCACAGGAAAGCCAGCAGAGCTGCTCCTCTAGCTGCTCTACGCAGAAACAACTGTAAATCAGCTAGAAATTGATCCTGTAGTGGGAAAGGCAGGAAAGTTGCTGCAAAAGCGTTTTGGCTTGCTGGAAGCAGCAGCAAGCACGAGTGCTTCTCTGCACGGTGGAAACACAAAACAGAAGCACGCACACGGCAAGAGGAGACTGCCTGACACCTGCTGCACTCAGTACAGCTCTGGGCTGCTGCCAGAGCATGTATTACAAAGCACTAGCTTCGGGGACTCTCCACTGTCTTGGGGGACTTTCTACAACGTGACCAGAAGCTGTTCGAAAGCACCTGCTTGCAGCGACCGAGTTCGGCGTTCCACACTCTTCCCCGGCTCTCTTTCGCCTCTCCGCACGCCCAACGGCTGTACCGAAGACGCTGCTGGCTGTGGTGCCGCGAACCGCTGCTTTCTCGGCAAAAGGCAGCTTCTCGCTCTTGACAGCTCTGCTATGCAGAAGCACAGGAAAGCCGGCAGAGCTTCTCCTCTAGCTGCTCTACGCAGAAACAACTGTAAATCAGCTAGAAATCGATCCTGTAGTGGGAAAGGCAGGAAAGTTGCTGCAAAAGCATTTTGGCTCGCTGGAAGCAGCAGCAAGCACGAGTGCTTCTCTGCACACTTGAAACACAAAACAGACGCACGTACACGGATAGAGGAGACTGCCTGACACCTGCTGCACTCAGTACAGCTCTGGGTTGCTGCCAGAGCATGTATTTCAAGGCACTAGCTTCGGGGACTCTCCACTGTCTTGGGGGACTTTCTACAAGGTGACCAGAAGCTGTTCACAAGCACCTGCTTGCAGCGACCGAGTTCGGCGTCCCACACTCTTCCCCGGCTCTCTTTCGCCTCTCCGCACAACCTGCGGCCGTACCAAAGACGCTGCTGGCTGTGGTGCCGCGAACCGCTGCTTTCTCGGCAAAAGGCAGCTTCTCGCTCTTGACAGCTCTGCTATGCAGAAGCAGAGGAAAGCCGGCAGAGCTTCTCCTCTAGCAGCTCTGCGCAGACACAACTGTAAATCAGTTAAAAATGGATCCTGTAGTGGGAAAGGCAGGAAAGTTGCTGCAAAAGCGTTTTGGCTTGCTGGAAGCAGCAGCAAGCACGAGTGCTTCTCTGCACGCTGGAAACACAAAACAGAAGCACGCACACGGCAGGAGGAGACTGCCTGACACCTGCTGCACTCAGTACAGCTCTGGGCTGCTGCCAGAGCATGTATTTCAAGGCACTAGCTTCGGGGACTCTCCACTGTCTTGGGGGACTTTCTACAAGGTGACCAGAAGCTGTTCAAAAGCACCTGCTTCCAGCGACCGAGTTCGGCGTTCCACACTCTTCCCCGGCTCTCTTTCGCCTCTAAGCACAACTTGCGGCCGTACCATAGACGCTGCTGGCTGTGGTGCCGCGAACCGCTGCTTTCTCGGTAAAAGGCAGCTTCTCGCTCTTGACAGCTCTGCTATGCAGAAGCAGAGGAAAGCCGGCAGAGCTTCTCCTCTAGCTGCTCTACGCAGAAACAACTGTAAATCAGCTAGAAATTGATCCTGTAGTGGGAAAGGCAGGAAAGTTGCTGCAAAAGCGTTTTGGCTTGCTGGAAGCAGCAGGAAGCACGAGTGCTTCTCTGCACATTGGAAACACAAAACAGAAGCACGCACACGGCAAGAGGAGACTGCCTGACACCTGCTGCACTCAGTACAGCTCTGGGCTGCTGCCAGGGCATGTATTTCAAGGCACTAGCTTCGGGGACTCTCCACTGTCTTGGGGGACTTTCTACAAGGTGACCAGAAGCTGTTCGAAAGCACCTGCTTGCAGCGACCGAGTTCGGCGTTCCACATTCTTCCCCGGCTCCCTTTCGCCTCTCCGCACTCCCAGCGGCTGTACCGAAGACGCTGCTGGCTGTGGTGCCGCGAGGCGCTGCTTTCTCGGCAAAAGGCAGCTTCTCGCTCTTGACAGCTCTGCTATGCAGAAGCAGAGGAAAGCCGGCAGAGCTTCTCCTCTAGCTGCTCTACGCAGAAACAACTGTAAATCAGCTAGAAATCGATCCTGTAGTGGGAAAGGCAGGAAAGTTGCTGCAAAAGCGTTTTGGCTTTCTGGAAGCAGCAGCAAGCACGAGTGCTTCTCTGCACAATGGAAACACAAAACAGAAGCACGCACACGGCAAGAGGAGACTGCCTGACACCTGCTGCACTCAGTACAGCTCTGGGCTGCTGCCAGAGCATGTATTTCAAGGCACTAGCTTCGGGGACTCTCCACTGTCTTGGGGGACTTTCTACAAGGTGACCAGAAGCTGTTCAAAAGCACCTGCTTGCAGCGACCGAGTTCGGCGTTCCACACTCTTCCCCAGCTCTCTTTCGCCTCTAAGCACAACCTGCGGCCGTACCATAGACGCTGCTGGCTGTGGTGCCGCGAACCGCTGCTTTCTCGGCAAAAGGCAGCTTCTCGATCTTGACAGCTCTGCTATGCAGAAGCACAGGAAAGCCGGCAGAGCTTCTCCTCTAGCTGCTCTACGCAGAAACAACTGTAAATCAGCTAGAAATCGATCCTGTAGTGGGAAAGGCAGGAAAGTTGCTGCAAAAGCGTTTTGGCTTGCTGGAAGCAGCAGCAAGCACGAGTGCTTCTCTGCACATTGGAAACACAAAACAGAAGCACGCACACGGCGAGAGGAGACTGCCTGACACCTGCTGCACTCAGTACAGCTCTGGGCTGCTGCCAGGGCATGTATTTCAAGGCACTAGCTTCGGGGACTCTCCACTGTCTTGGGGGACTTTCTACAAGGTGACCAGAAGCTGTTCGAAAGCACCTGCTTGCAGCGACCGAGTTCGGCGTTCCACACTCTTCCCCAGCTCTCTTTCGCCTCTAAGCACAACCTGCGGCCGTACCATAGACGCTGCTGGCTGTGGTGCCGCGAACCGCTGCTTTCTCGGTAAAAGGCAGCTTCTCGCTCTTGACAGCTCTGCTATGCAGAAGCAGAGGAAAGCCGGCAAAGCTTCTCCTCTAGCTGCTCTACGCAGAAACAACTGTAAATCAGCTAGAAATTGATCCTGTAGTGGGAAAGGCAGGAAAGTTGCTGCAAAAGCGTTTTGGCTTGCTGGAAGCAGCAGCAAGCACGAGTGCTTCTCTGCACGCTGGAAACACAAAACAGAAGCACGTACACGGCAAGAGGAGACTGCCTGACACCTGCTGCACTCAGTACAGCTCTGGGCTGCTGCCAGGGCATGTATTTCAAGGCACTAGCATCGGGGACTCTCCACTTTCTTGGGGGACTTTCTACAAGGTGACCAGAAGCTGTTCGAAAGCACCTGCTTGCAGCGACCGAGTTCGGCGTTCCACATTCTTCCCCGGCTCCCTTTCGCCTCTCCGCACTCCCAGCGGCTGTACCGAAGACGCTGCTGGCTGTGGTGCCGCGAGGCGCTGCTTTCTCGGCAAAAGGCAGCTTCTCGCTCTTGACAGCTCTGCTATGCAGAAGCAGAGGAAAGCCGGCAGAGCTTCTCCTCTAGCTGCTCTACGCAGAAACAACTGTAAATCAGCTAGAAATTGATCCTGTAGTGGGAAAGGCAGGAAAGTTGCTGCAAAAGCCTTTTGGCTCGCTGGAAGCAGCAGCAAGCACGAGTGCTTCTCTGCACACTTGAAACACAAAACAGACGCACGTACACGGATAGAGGAGACTGCCTGAAACCTGCTGCACTCAGTACAGCTCTGGGTTGCTGCCAGAGCATGTATTTCAAGGCACTAGCTTCGGGGACTCTCCACTGTCTTGGGGGACTTTCTACAAGGTGACCAGAAGCTGTTCACAAGCACCTGCTTGCAGCGACCGAGTTCGGCGTCCCACACTCTTCCCCGGCTCTCTTTCGCCTCTCCGCACAACCTGCGGCCGTACCAAAGACGCTGCTGGCTGTGGTGCCGCGAACCGCTGCTTTCTCGGCAAAAGGCAGCTTCTCGCTCTTGACAGCTCTGCTATGCAGAAGCACAGGAAAGCCAGCAGAGCTGCTCCTCTAGCTGCTCTACGCAGAAACAACTGTAAATCAGCTAGAAATTGATCCTGTAGTGGGAAAGGCAGGAAAGTTGCTGCAAAAGCGTTTTGGCTTGCTGGAAGCAGCAGCAAGCACGAGTGCTTCTCTGCACATTGGAAACACAAAACAGAAGCACGCACACGGCGAGAGGAGACTGCCTGACACCTGCTGCACTCAGTACAGCTCTGGGCTGCTGCCAGGGCATGTATTTCAAGGCACTAGCTTCGGGGACTCTCCACTGTCTTGGGGGACTTTCTACAAGGTGACCAGAAGCTGTTCAAAAGCACCTGCTTCCAGCGACCGAGTTCGGCGTTCCACACTCTTCCCCAGCTCTCTTTCGCCTCTAAGCACAACCTGCGGCCGTACCATAGACGCTGCTGGCTGTGGTGCCGCGAACCGCTGCTTTCTCGGTAAAAGGCAGCTTCTCGCTCTTGACAGCTCTGCTATGCAGAAGCAGAGGAAAGCCGGCAGAGCTTCTCCTCTAGCTGCTCTACGCAGAAACAACTGTAAATCAGCTAGAAATTGATCCTGTAGTGGGAAAGGCAGGAAAGTTGCTGCAAAAGCGTTTTGGCTTGCTGGAAGCAGCAGCAAGCACGAGTGCTTCTCTGCACATTGGAAACACAAAACAGAAGCACGCACACGGCGAGAGGAGACTGCCTGACACCTGCTGCACTCAGTACAGCTCTGGGCTACTGCAAGGGCATGTATTTCAAGGCACTAGCTTCGGGGACTCTCCACTGTCTTGGGGGACTTTCTACAAGGTGACCAGAAGCTGTTCACAAGCACCTGCTTGCAGCGACCGAGTTCGGCGTTCCACACTCTTCCCCGGCTCTCTTTCGCCTCTCCGCACAACCTGCGGCCGTACCATAGACGGTGCTGGCTGTGGTGCCGCGAACCGCTGCTTTCTCGCAAAAGGCAGCTTCTCGCTCTTGACAGCTCTGCTATGCAGAAGCACAGGAAAGCCGGCAGAGCTTCTCCTCTAGCTGCTCTACGCAGAAACAACTGTAAATCAGCTAGAAATTGATCCTGTAGTGGGAAAGGCAGGAAAGTTGCTGCAAAAGCGTTTTGGCTTGCTGGAAGCAGCAGCAAGCACGAGTGCTTCTCTGCACGCTGGAAACACAAAACAGAAGCACGTACACGGATAGAGGAGACTGCCTGACACCTGCTGCACTCAGTACAGCTCTGGCCTGCTGCCAGGGCATGTATTTCAAGGCACTAGCATCGGGGACTCTCCACTTTCTTGGGGGACTTTCTACAAGGTGACCAGAAGCTGTTCGAAAGCACCTGCTTGCAGCGACCGAGTTCGGCGTTCCACATTCTTCCCCGGCTCCCTTTCGCCTCTCCGCACTCCCAGCGGCTGTACCGAAGACGCTGCTGGCTGTGGTGCCGCGAGGCGCTGCTTTCTCGGCAAAAGGCAGCTTCTCGCTCTTGACAGCTCTGCTATGCAGAAGCAGAGGAAAGCCGGCAGAGCTTCTCCTCTAGCTGCTCTACGCAGAAACAACTGTAAATCAGCTAGAAATTGATCCTGTAGTGGGAAAGGCAGGAAAGTTGCTGCAAAAGCGTTTTGGCTTGCTGGAAGCAGCAGCAAGCACGAGTGCTTCTCTGCACAATGGAAACACAAAACAGAAGCACGCACACGGCAAGAGGAGACTGCCTGAAACCTGCTGCACTCAGTACAGCTCTGGGCTGCTGCCAGAGCATGTATTTCAAGGCACTAGCTTCGGGGACTCTCCACTGTCTTGGGGGACTTTCTACAAGGTGACCAGAAGCTGTTCAAAAGCACCTGCTTCCAGCGACCGAGTTCGGCGTTCCACACTCTTCCCCGGCTCTCTTTCGCCTCTCCGCACAACCTGCGGCCGTACCATAGACGCTGCTGGCTGTGGTGCCGCGAACCGCTGCTTTCTCGGCAAAAGGCAGCTTCTCGCTCTTGACAGCTCTGCTATGCAGAAGCAGAGGAAAGCCGGCAGAGCTTCTCCTCTAGCTGCTCTACGCAGAAACAACTGTAAATCAGCTA